>OY804551.1:18162168-20562168 GCA_963680865.1 Spergularia marina | reverse complement strand
ATGGGCATACCTATTTATGGACTGCTAGTGTTTGTGGTTTGCTTGGTTATTCCCAGTATAGATTGCTTCTTGACTAGGAAATTATTCCTTTCCAAGGTCACCTTAATTATATTCCACAACAGTCAAAACTAGCCAGTATGTATATATATTTCATTGTCAAAGGTAATCTTAATTAATTAGACTTGTTAACACCTCAATGAATCGATTGCTAATATATGAAGTTCTGAATAGCCATGTAGTCAAAGGTAAATGTATTCTACATTTCTACCTCTGCTTTTTAATGATCTTCATTTTTTTTTTCTTTCACCGGAGATATTAATAAAATGTTCACATGGTGTGAAAATTAGCGGATACGGAATACTATGTTGCAGCCTGTTAAGTTTTTGAAATCTACTTGGTTTTAAGGGAATTGAATCTTTCAATCGTTTTAAATATATCACAGTATGGACAGTCAAAAATGGTGAAACTAACACCGAATTATTATTATAGAGAATCAGACGGAGTAGAACAATCTATTGCATTAAGTCCATCTGGTTCCAACTTTGTTTAGTAATCGTGTAAAAGATTTGAGGTCACTAATAGATAGCGATGAATATAGATTATATGACCTTTGGGTTGCAAAAACATTGGCAATATTTCAATATGACAATAATTTTACAAAATTTATGGTTTAAAAAATTAATTCGAGCCACAAAAAAAGTTTGTTTAAGAACAGTGTGGATCACCCGTCCCATTTCGCTATCCCACTCCGTGTAACCCAAAAGTTTATTTATCGGGATATGAGTTTTGGCAGGACCAAAATACAACCTGAGGCCTGATTTTCCCTCTGTTTCGCACAGATTCAACATTCCTAACAGACGGCTCCTTAGACAAAATCGTGGATTGGGTGCCCAGCATGCAAGACATACCACTGAAATATATGCCAAGCTTCATCAGAACCACGGACAAAGATGACCTAATGTTCGATTTTTTGCTGACATCGACCGAAACAGCTGCAAAATCTGGTGCACCTGTTATTTTCAACACTTTCGACGCATTTGAGGAGGAAGTACTAGAAGACGTTTCTAAATTACTAGCCGGTCCAATGTACACAGTCGGACCCTTGCAATTGCAGGTTAACGCACTACCAGAAGACGCAGCTGTGAAAGTGAAATCCCTGGGGTCTAATCTCTGGAAAGAGGACTCACACTGTCTACAATGGCTCGACTCGAAAAACCCGAAATCTGTAGTGTACGTCAGTTTCGGAAGCATCACTACAATGACAAACGAGAACCTGGTGGAATTCGCGTGGGGACTGGCAAACAGTGATCATTACTTCCTGTGGATACTCAGACCTGATCTCGTCAGTGGCGAAACATCAGTCATTCCTGCTGAATTCCTGTCTGAAACAAAAGAAAGAGGACTGATCACAAGCTGGTGTGATCAGGAAACTGTACTGAACCATCCTTCTGTAGCCGGGTTTTTGACGCATTGTGGTTGGAATTCGACATTGAACACAGTGTGTGGCGGGGTGCCTATACTGTGCTGGCCGTTTTTCGCGGAGCAGCAGACGAATTGCTGGTTTAGCTTTGGGAAATGGGGGATAGGCATGGAGATAGAGAGTGATGTGAAGAGAGGGGAGGTGGAGAAGCAGGTGAGGGAGCTTATGGATGACAGGGAAAATGGGAAAGAAATGTCAAGGAATGCAATGCAGTGGAAAATATTAGCTGAAGAAGCTGTTTTAAGCGCAGGTGGGTCGTCTAACTTGAGCTTCAAGAAGTTGATCGATGAAATTCTGATTCCCCTGAAACATCAGAGCAAGTGATGAGAATATTTGCACTGGTCTAATAGATCATTGGTTTTTCTATTATGTGACCTACGTGCACTGCACATGTTAAGAGTCTTATACATTTAAAATTAAACGAATGGAAATGTGTGGATTGTTTAGAATCTATATTTTGTACGAATTTTTGTGTTTTGCGCGATCTTTTGGTGTATCCCAACAAAAATTGTTGCTTCATTCAGCACCCGAAATAAAGGATTTTGACTTTTGGATTACAATGACGTAAACAAAGCTTAAAAGTTCTAAAGAAAGTCTAATTTGGACTCGAGATAGTCAAGGAGTTTGATCCCTAAAAAAATGCTTGAAGCTCACACATAGTTTTATGTGCTTCGTTTAAAAAAAATAGCAAATTGATAGAGGTCTACAGTGTAGACACAATTAATTTGTCTACAATGTAAAATTGAGTTGATAGTAGTAAAATTGAGATCGGAGTAGTAAAATTAATTGTAATGAAAAATTCAGGTAGTAAAATTAATTTGGTAAGTAGTAAAATTTTAATAGTGTAGTAAAATTATTGCTGATTATAGACACTTTTGAGTGTCTACACTGTACACCTATAACATTGTCCAAAAAAGTAACTCCTGAAAAAGAGAAGATAAATAAGAAATCATGCAATTGATAAGAAATACATATATAGAAGTTGGGAGATTTTATTGCCTTATTGTAATTAATATCATATTTGCATTAAATAAATTTAAGATCCTCCATGATAATATCTTAAGACCTATAGTAATATACAGATTCGGGTGACCTCAAAAAAGAAAAAAAAAAGGAAAAAAAAGATATTTGGAGGAGAAGCCATAATCACCATGGTTAGGAAGATATCATACTCATGTCTTATGTTGGCGTTATTGTTGGTCCTCTTATCTTGCGGTAAGTGATGAATATCAATATGGTTTTACCCTCCATTGTAGATACTTTTCCGCCCTATCGTAAGGAATATGACAAGCTACTTATGTTGATCAGAGGAAAAAAAAAAATGTAATTTCAAGATTGATGTCTTGTTGTTGACGAAATGTTTACAAACCGAGAGAGTTATGACTCCCAACGCTATGTCGTAGGAAGTCGGTAAATTGTGTGTATATTACGCAGTAGTACATAGGATCATTTTCTTCCTACGTGAACCCAATTATCATTTTGTTATATATTAGATATTGCTTTCATTACGCTCTACGATGTACTATATGTTTATTAATTTGTTATTTCAGGGGCAACGAGCTCTACAAGTGATCATGGCATCAATGCAAGGGATATAGGAGTGCAAGTAATAACAGAATGCGAGCCATTAGATTTCGAATGTACTGAAGAGAATTGTGCGCAGTTTTGTGGTCGAAACCCGTCTACATGTGCACCTGTGACCAAGCCTAGCAAATGGCACACATGGTGTTGTTGCACTACTCAAGAATAAGCAAGTCAATTTTCATATGTTCATGAATAAATTATAAAGGTTGAAATAAAGAAGTCTTAAAAATAAGTGTAGTTATCACTTGTTAATTTGATTGTTCCTATCCTTTGTTTTCAGCTTTTATAAGACCGTCTTACACTGTAATTATAAAACAAACTTGTCTTATAAGGTTTGAACCTTGGTCAAACAATCAACTACACTATCAATCTCTTGGTAACAATGTGCAAACGACTCTCTAGATATGACTTGCACAATGGAGGTGAAACTCCTTTGAGGTATCTAATCTCTCAATTGGAAATTTATTTGGGTGGGTAAAGAATTTTCCTAAGGGCGTCCTTTCTCTCGCGAGACTTAATATGAATGAATAAACTTGACCCCGTCTTTTAAAAGAAAAAAGTGAAGCCTTATGTGACCTAATTAGTTTCAAATGAAAGGAGGATAAGGAGCATGTCCTGATCCAAAAGCTCGAATATGATCCTTAAGAGACCTCTTATGCTTAAAATCCGAACCACAAAGACAAAGCCAACGCTTCCCGCAGTTCTTCTCGTGGGTGCGCCAGTCGCCTTTGACCGCCAACGGCTTCCCACATTTACGACAGCTAAACGGCTTGTGTCCGTGCTTGCGCTTGTAGTGAGTCTGCAACGTCCGGAAGTCCTTCAAAGGCTTAGCCTTTGGGTGGTTTATGTTGTTTTTGCACCCTTCTTCGCAACAATAGCATGGTAGGCTTAGCATTGCTCTTGGTTGGGCTCCCTTCAATGAGTCTGGGCCTTTTCTGTATTGAGATCCATGCCCCCACATGTGCATCTAGGCCCATTTATCAAAAAAAACGAAAACAAAAAACATTATAACCCGATGACACAAACCATGACTTGATTCGACGATATCTTATTAATCCACGTGTACTTAAAAACGTATCGGACACTTTTACGATAGAAGTAATACGTACCTGAAGGTTATTGTAGCGATTAAACGTTTTGTTACAAAGGTGGCAAGAAAAATGAGTGAAGCCTACTATAATCTGAACAGCACTTGGTATCCAGTATTGGCTTGGCCCTTCATTTTTACGACGGTTAAACTCTCCAACATTCTCATTATCACCTTCCTTCTTAGCCGAATGACCATGATGATCCGGTAGCCCAATGTGCAATGCGACCGTAACACCAGCATCATCTTCTAATTCGTCATCGTTCGACACCGTCTTTTGATTGTCGAAGTCCTTACATGATAGTAATGCAGGGTAGTCCTCTGCCTTGTTCGGAAAAAGATCGAGTGGCTCGATAATTTTGTTTCGACGTGTTGAAGTGCACTGCATTGCACACTTATAAAAGTTACTTGTTAGACTATATGCTATATGTCTATAGTAATTTCTAGCTAGGTAGCTAGTTAGGTCCTATTTATATATAGAGGGTATGCTATTAGGGAAAATTCTGTTATTCAATCATGCGTGTAGTAAGGGTAAAATAAATCGATGTTCGATGAATTTAAGGTAACTTAGTAGGTAGCTGGAGTATGATATGTTAGCTTGTTCAAGAAAGAACACCTTTAATTTAATTAGAGAGGTTTTATGATTGAGGTGTGTCATGAGTTTTAATCTCTTCTGTATGTTTGCTTTTCCTAGTATTGGATTCGAAAACGAAACGCCTTAATAATGGTGGCCCAAAGGTGCTTAGTAATGGCAAGTTAACATTGCAGAAAGCTTGAGTTTAGTGCACCATACCAAGTAAAAGAAGTTGGTTGATGAAAGGGAGTTGAAAGGTTTGTTTGTAGAATGTAAATGTGTGGCCCGTGTGGGTGCTTTTTGCTGTGATTAGGAATCGAACATTTGTCCTTTTGGGCCTTTTTGGTTATGTTTGTGAATAAGATAGACTTGATTAGTTGATTGTAAATAGGTGATTAGGTTCCTAGATAAATTCAGCAAGCTCCATACATATACGATAACACAAGCAAACGCGGGTGTTACGATGTACGTATAAGTGAAATCGATTTATGATCATTCGAATATTCAATATGATCTCATGTACTCCAATAAATTGAACTCCAAATGCTAGCATTAGAGATTTCTAAAGAAATGCAAGGAAAAATGCATCAACAATCATACTCTTCAAATTTAAATCTAAAGTGCAACTTGAATTCTCTTGTCATAACTTACATCTGTTCCCTGAATTGTTAAAAATTAATTTGAATTTATCTTATTTATTCTAACTAAATTTCAGTAACAAATTCTAAAGAATGGAGGCAGTACCCGTCAAATTCAAGCATACAACTTGATCAAATATCAAGTAAGCTGAATGAAATTTTGAGAAAATAAAGATAAGACAGAAGATGTCCTTATTGAAAGGGTACCTTTTTTTGTTCCCATACATTTGTAAAAAAGACATGTTAAGCTTTTGTACTTGGAGTGATAAATAAGAAAGTGCAAAAAATAGTTCAAAAAAATAAATAATAATTCACAAAGAATTATTTGCAGGATAATTAAAGAATATAGATGACAAAATTAAGTTCAATTTTAGTTTGCAGAATGTAGATGATCTGATGTTGTAGTAGTAGTAGTAGTAATGCTGGTTCGTCCATAGCTGCCATGATCGCCGCGACTGGAAAATCTTTGTATGTAATTTGAAGCTGCATCAATCGGTCATTTGAATGCAACAACTTTGGACCCAGAAAAATTCTATATGAATTGAAGTTGGTTATAGTAAAAATAGTTAAAATTTTCTTAGAAGAATGATTTTTTTTTTGTTAAGATCGAGGATTAAATAGTTATAATCACCATTTTTCAAGTGTTTGGACCCTCAGACTGGATTACCACAGCATCTGTCTCTTCTGAGCTGATTTGTTGAGCTTGTGTTTCTTCTGTAATAATAAAAGAAAAAGTCAAATGGTGTCATCAGAATGCAAACGTACATTTTTTAGACTACTTAAAAACTAACAAAACAAGAAATTATGGTGACTTATGGATTGAATGTAGCATTTTAAAACTTTCTCATTTGGTGACCTATTTTAAGTAGCTAAACTCAATCACACGTGTCCAAATGTTAGACTTAGCTCGTCTATTAAGTAAGATTTAGCCTAAGAATGAAGGGTGGAAGTGTCAGTCGAATAAAAATGCATGATATGTTATGTACATTACGAAGTGAGCCTCTTACCGCGTTCCTTCTCAAATCCTAACTGCTCCTCCGAGATCTATAAATTAAATTCTCCTTTAGCAATCCTCACTTTACAGAAGCCGAACTCTCTTAAACCAATAGTTATCTACCCGAAAAAATATCTAAAATGCATGATCATGAGGATGAGATCACAAGGGGTGCATTGAGTATATGAGTGTAGGCCATCCAAAGATCTCACTCCTATATGAAAGTGGGCCACTGTGCCCAATAGGACGAAGTGCTACTCTGAACATAAATGGGTGTCTGAATTCCGGGCCTAGAAATAGATATTACCCCAAAGGTGAATCCCGTTTTTTACCCTTTGCAGGCTGTACTGCTCAAAAAGTTTTACCCACAATGTGCAAAACTCCAGTGCCAGGTAAAAGCTGCATCTATGAGTACCCCATAAATGGGCCTAAGGCTGGCCCAGTGGGCCTAATTATGGGCATATTGCAGCATTTCAAGTCAAAGAAAAGAAAGAAAGACCGACGCTTCTAATTCTATCATGGTTGAGTTGTACACCGTACGTGCATTAGACCGGAACCACACATTGCCATGTAACGCAAGTAAAAGACCCATTTGACGCAGATAAGTTTTTTTACTATTACCATCAATTTATGGCAGCCAATTTACTCAAAAGTAGAATGTTCCTGCAAATGTCAATTGCCCTTTTCCTTTGTGGTAATCTTCTATAATAAATTTTGTTCCTACTTGTGGTCATGTCATGTGGATGCATGGTGAAATAATAACTTGGATTTTGTTCTTTTACCCTTTCCACACGTTACATGCATGTGTCTCAGCGCATGTTAATTCAAAATAATGTTCACTATAAGTCTACGACAAAACCTTTAGAAGAAAAAAAACGACACTTTAACCCGATACCATTTGACTAAACGAGTTTCAAACCTTGTTAAAAAGAAGTATGAATGTACCTGTAGACGAGGGGAGTTGTTGCCTGTTGGTAGGAGGAGGAGGAGGAGGAGGAGGAGAAGGTTGAGAAGCCGCGGAGAGGAAAGGGGCGGCAGCAGGATTCGGAGTTGTGGGATATGGGGTGAATGCTCCTCCCTCTTGCATTTGCGTAGGATAGTAATAATAGGGTGCCCCGGAGATACGGGGGGTACCCGGGGCGGATCCTCTGGAGTATCCAACACCACTAGCTCCATAATAATACGGACTACCCATTGATGATGATGATGTGGACCCACCACCATATAGCTGTGCATAGTACTGCTGTGATTGTTGCACTTGTGGGTTGTATACCCCCTGCGTTTCCACATTCATCATCACAGTTCATAAGTCACACTGTTCAATTTTTGTCTCTCCACCAATTATTTTCTTGTTACTCTAGATCGAAAAAAAGTATAAAACCTTTATGAATTTCGTTAAGATTTGAGGTAGTCGTCGGTAGACAGATATAGAGTCACAAGTCGATATATAAGCCATTTACGTGATTTATGTTATGCTACTTGTATGTTTTGATAGAGGATATAAACTTGCAATAACATTGTTCTAATACATAAAAATACGCAAAATGTCAATAGAATAAGGGATATGCCGTAAATCCAATTCTGTACACCAATATTTTCGATGTTAATTATTTTCACGTATGACATAAAACATTGCAAATTCATAAAGGCTTACTTGGTAACCATAGGCCGCTGTGTAGGGATACCTGCATGACATAAATAGCAAATAAGTTGACATTTTAGAGTGGATGAAAGTACTTTTTGAAACTTTCTTCAATTTGATCTACTTCAGATGAAACTACCCCAAAATGGAATTGTTTACCCTCATGAGAAAGTGCAAAAAGAAAAAGAAAAACACCATGCAATTAATCTAATGGACCCTTTTGCAATAACTCCTTTGGAATCCAGACTATGTTTGACTAGCTAACCTAACATCTATAAAATGTCACAAATGTACAATAAGGCAATAAGCACATATACGATCATATGATAAAAGTTTTATAAACCGGCTAATATATGAAACATGTTAAGTACTCCCTCCGTTTCTTTTGTTTCTTTACGTTTCGTTTGAATTCCTCTCACATATTCAAACGAAACGTAAAGAAACAAAAGAAACGGAGGGAATAACATACATACGACAGAATATACGTTATTGGGTACTTCGTATATCTAACGGAACTGAAATATACAGTAAGTTGTCAAAAAAATGTAACTACATTGTTGAACTCATAGGATCAGTCTCTACTCTCTCATGCATGTACGATCTTGTGTTGTTGAAGACTTGTACTCCGTAGTACAAAACATTTATATGGTCAAAAATGAAAATAGAGGCGTAGATCAATATAGTACAATTCAGGACCACGACTGCAATGAGGAGTCACTGTATATGCAAGATGCTACATACAATACAACATTATTATTTCAATGTGGTTTTGATCGGTCTCTAGTTCAAGTGCATATGATTCTACCAATAGCTAGTCTCTAGCTTAGCTTCTACTACACTTAGCATTTGACTCTCAAATTTCTGTGTCATTTCAATCTATCTGCATCAGATCAGATGACATTCTTTATGTCCTACATGAAACTAATTAACAACAGTATGTATAGTGCAGTACATGAACATGTCTTAGTTTCGACCCGATCATAGAGTAGTGGAGCATCTGATCATTGGGAATTTATGTGATCAATTTCATGCAATATCCATAATTATTAATGATGAAGTCCCTTCACCGCACCCTAACTTTGGTCGACTAGATCGAATGCAAATTCCTAGAGGTCTACAGTGTAGACATAATTAATTCGTCTACAATGTAAAATTGGGTTAGTAGTAGTAAAATCGAGATTAGAGCAGTAAAATTAATTATAATGAAAATTTCGGGTAGTAAAATTAGTTGTGTGAGTAGTAAAATTTTGATACTGGAGTAAAATTATTGTTGATTGTAGACACTTTTGGGTGTCTACATTGTAGACCCATAGCATTGTCCAGATCGAATAAATGAATGATTATTTCCCACTCGTTCTACCTTAATACGACGTAAAAGTCCGAATTTGGTGTTTGCATGATAGAAGTAAGTCTGAAACATTCTACAAGAACAACTACTTGAACGTGCCCTACATATTATTTGGAGACATCTACGTTATAGTTATGATGATCAAGTAATTTGATCATGGTAGTTGACTCTCACATTTGGATTTTTTGAGCTGACCATACCAAATAACGCTGGAATAGCCAATTAAATAATCAAATGAAACATTTTTTTTTATACATAAAGATTGAATATTCCAGATCAGAGGTTTTGAGTCTTTTAATTTAAATATTATTTAGAATGAAGAAGAAATAATAGAAATAGTAGTGGATTAATAATAAGGTACGTGAGCTAGGCCATGCTGGCAAGAGAGAATAAATAAAGATGACAAGAAATGAATTGGACGAGAGGATGGCATGTACGTCAAAAGTATCACAAGGTGTCCTTAAACCAGCTGTACTGATCACCAGCCACTCCATAATCCACCCTTACTACCCTTCAACTTCCTCCTATGATTATCGGATTTCCTTCATCCTATCCTTTATAACTATAATTGATTATTGTATAATTCTCGACGTAATTTTCAGTTTGAGTTATTCGGAAGCTAGCAACATATCAGTGTACTCCGGTACATGGTAAAGTTGTAGTAGTAGTGTACATCCGACTCACTAATAGTGTACCTCACCAATTGGCAAGAGTCCATTCAGGTATTGGGGTGATCTTGTAGTATTCTCGATTGTTATTAATATATGTAAATATCTTCCTTGACTAGTATATTTAACAGCATGTTACATGTATGCATGGACCATTTCATGCTCAGAATTTATTCTATCATCAAATTACTTAAAGATGACTATCATTATGATAGAAATGTAGAGATTTTATTGATTGTTATAAAGTCGTAGAAGGAACTAGCTGGCAGGAGACCAGATTAACTATGTAGGTATAACATATACTACTCCGTCCCAATTTAAATTCTCCATGAAATTTGAAATCCCCTCACATAATATTATTCACGGGAAGTTTAACATGGGACGGGGTGGTATGTACGAGATTAAATTATGGAAAATGTACTGACCCATAAGGCTGATAAAAAAATGGTGGTGGCTGCAACGTCTGTTGTGGTGTTGGCATTCCACTATATGATGATGACGAAGATTGCCCTTGTGCTATTCCTCCTTGATTATTTCTCCCTGTACAACATACATTATTACTCACATACTTACCAAAGTAATTAATCATTGTGCATATTCTATGACAGCACAAAAGACCTTCGTAATAATTAACCACCAACATTGTTTTTGTTTTTTTAATCATCTATGATCATATATTCATATGGGTAGTACATACATTGCCAATTTTATAGAAACCTCATACTAAAATTAATTAAGGTTAAAGATTAATGATCAATCAGAAATTAATAATTTAGTGGACTCTACCTCTTGGTGGTGATGGCCTAGGCCGTCCGAAGGACGCAATGTTGCAATTCGCCCGTCGTCCATCGATCATCGGGTTAGCGTCACCACACGCCCGAGCAGCGGCTGCCGGGTCACGAAACGTTACCTATATATATAGACATTACTTAATTTTAATTGCATAATCATTTAGAAGTCAATCTTACATATACATTGATCATAACCACTCATCAAACCGTTGAATTTGTAACACGACACTAATCATCTACTACAGGTGGATAGCTATCCTAATTAAGACCCTAAACTACAATTACCGCACGCCGGGGCCGTGACTGGCGTCACGAAACATTACCTAATTAATATTGTTCACTTTTAAATAATTGCATAATCACTAATTAGTCAATCTTTTACCTACATTGACACTCATTCATGAAACGTACCGTTCAATTGGTAACACGATACTGATAATCATCTACTACAGATGGGTAGCTATAACCGAAACATGAATTAAAAGCACTGACGCCCCAAAAATATTGAAATTAAATGGAAGAGGAAGAACTTACAAAGCCATAACCTTTGGACTTGCCAGTGTTCTTATCAGTGATGATGACAGCTTCAAGAATTTCACCAAATTGTTCGAAATAAGCTTGCATCTTTTCTGTAGGAGTCTCCCATGCTAACCCACCAACGAAGACCTTAGTATAAGTTGTATCACCGAAGGGTGATCGATATTGATGATGACCATGGTAAGCCATGTAGAATATACAGTACAAACTAAAACTTTATGTTAAAAATCTATATGATCAATATATTATAAAGTATGATATTATTGATAATAATATGTTGTGAATTGTGATTGGATCGCCCTCGCTCCTCTATAGCTCGCTCTATTTTGTTACAAATTGTGAAATTAATTTGTCTGTGAAAACTTTCTGAGCTATGTTTATAAACATGAAAATGACAGCACCATGATTGTCATCATCACCCCGATATATATATCCTTCTTCTTGGATTTCACAAAAATTAAAATCAATATAAAGTGTATGTGACAGATAAATATATACTCGTATATTATTGGAAGAATAAGAAGAAGGGTATTTAATTTTTTTTGGTAAATAATAATAATAATAATAATAACAATAGGATCGAAGAAAATAATGATAATAATCCGACAACTGCAAACTATAATTTGCTGTCGTTTAAGAGAGAAAGGGTTAGAGAAGGATTTTGTATATCCAGAAAAGAAAAAAAATGACAGCTGCTTGACCAAGAGATTGACTAAGTCTAGGCTATCACTGTCTTTTTTGCCAATAAGATGATGATTATTTATTGATATTAATTTAATGCAAATAGGATGAAATAGTGATAGTATATAGTAATAGTCCAACCTCTCCAATCAATTTTTGGGGTTCAATGCCCCCATCTAGCAACATTATAAGTTGAGCACTATGTTCTTTGTATGCTTGCATGATGTGGGTATTGAGAAGTTGTAAAGTTTTTGCAATCTCATTTCATTTTGGGGATTTGGTCAAAGAAATCTTTGTTGTTTGGGTACATTACTTATCAAGCAAAGCTGAACAAACTAGATGGTGATAGGTTGATCAAAGATTTGTTTGTGTAAATGTATGTAGGTTGGAACTTTGGAAGCAATGGCTTTAGTTAGCTAGCTTGCATGTACTAGCTAGTTCAGTCAAATTTTGGTCAAAACTCGAATTAGTTGATCAAACTCAACCGATAAACGGACTTGAGATATATATTCACGAGTCAAGTCGGGTAAACCACTATGGGTGCTGATGTGCTATAATAAGAGTCTAAGAGCAACCTCTGATCAAATGTAAAACTTTAAATGTACATTATTCGTTATTTCAATTCAATCATTCAGCACTTTTTGTATACATCTAAAATAAGGATCTCTTTTGACAATTTGGAAGGCTCACGACACTATACAAACCAATTTAGTTATACATAATTGTACAAGTTACTTTTGTCATAAGTTGATAAAATTAAGGCAAAACAGTAGTTGACTCATTTTTTTTTTTGTGAATGAAATTGTTATATCATGTTATGATTTGAATCCACTAGTGGATGAGAGTACGAGACCATTCTTTCATTCGCTTGAATAAGTTGATCCACCCAAACCCTGTGATTTGAAATACCAACTTCTTTTCACATTCTCCTCCTAAAAGAAAATCACATTTACAATTGACCTTTTTAATTTATATGTTGCTACTGAATCGAATCCCTTCGATCAATTAAATTCGCAATGTTCCATGCACTAACCCAAAAAATGTTTTAACTAAACTCGATAACATATGTAGAAGTTTATAATAATTTGATGAGCATTCCGTAGAGTTATTTTGTAGAAACATTTATCTGAACCGTTATCCTTGTGTCTTGCCAATATATTTATCCGAATGTAAGCTCGGAATAGCAGTAGGTTCATACTAAGTGACCCGCACTTACCTACCTTAAAGAAAAGGGGAGGGAATCACTCTTACCAATCATATACAAACCGTTAGAAGGCAAACAGAAACAAATGACGGGAAAAGAGTTGGAAGTCCAAATTTCTTTAGTCCCTCCTACCACAGAAAATAAGAATATTGCATTCTTAAATCACGAAAGCAGCTGTTGTTGGTCCATTTGTTCAAAATACACCCCAACTTTGGCTGCTCTGTACCACCATTTAGATATAGTATCCATTTCTATGCCAAGGTTGGCCTATGTAATCAGACATTCAACTTATGATTTTCATGATTGTAGTGTTAGCTAGAGTGTTCAATATGTAGATAAGCTAAGGTTACATCATATATATAATGGTTTTGAATTCAGTGGATAAACGTAACTATTAATGTCTAAGTTGTTCGAATAAACATCTTGACTCACTAAAACACGTATCCTTTATACGACAAGACTATATAGCTATGCTGAACACCAAATATTTTTAAATGGAATATAAGGTAAAGTCCTTCTATCCTTCATATAAAAGTTTGACCTAAACCTTATAAAAATCATATGAAAAAAAAGTACATATATATACAGTTCATTCTCAATTAGTCAATCACAGCAAAACTGATTCTTTAATTAGCTTTGATAGCAGTCTGAAGCCATAAATTAAACTAATCAATTTGTCTAATGGAAACCCATGATAGTTTTAGTTTCTCCTTACTTTTGGGCATAATGATGATGACTGAAAGATTCTAATTAACCACAAATTGTTGTACTTAATTAACACTTTACTATCAGCTCTCTATTAATTTTCGAGTACATTTGATTAAAGTTCGTTTTATAATTCAAATCAAACATAAAATAATTCGCGTTGAAATAGAAGGAGTAATAACGTAATCGTTTACAACAAATGCATGTTGTAAAGGCAGAGTAAAGATGATCTATGAAGATGAATGTGCGTACGTTTAGAGAGAAGTGAAAAAGGGAGAAACAGTAGTAGGAAAAAATCCAGCTAATGGTCTTGAAAGATTGATACTGACCCCACATGGAGATGTGCTGCCACTCTGCCAGTTCATATTGTACAAGCAAATTTGTAGAGATCAATTTCATTATAGTTTAGTGTTAGAGAGTAGCAGAGACCTTCAGTCCTGAGAGCTGTCTCACAGCTAAGTAAATTGGACTTCCTCAAAGTATATAGGCATCCTCATATTGGACCTTATGTTCAGTTTAATTCCAAATTAGACATCAAAAAATTAAAGTTTTAAGTAATACTTGTTTATAAGATTTTACGTTGTACTCATACAGAGTAATTAGTACTTGATGACTTGATTAGAATGAACAATATCCTACTAATCGGAATCACGCATGAGAGGTAATGACATGGGCAAACAAATGGCATTAGATCTCATGGTTTGGCCTGGAATGGGCATAGAACTCACATAAAGTGGGATGTTAGAAAACTTTGGTACCATGGATATATACAATCTTGAGAGAGATCGACTTTAAGCTGGTATACAACACAAAGAGAATAGTATTGAGCTTGAAACTAGCCAGGCAACCTAACTATAAGTGTAACCGATTCCCTATTGAGCATGTGGACCAATAGCATGTAGTTCAAATAGTATGGTGTGCGGATTAAGTGTAACACCCCGACTCATCGATTGAGTCGGAAGTAGTCACCTATGACAGCTTGTCAGGCTGTGGGCTGACCTCACAGACCAACACGGGTTCTTTCGGCGCATTTTGACCTCACTCATGCGCACCCTGGGTCTGGAAAACTTTCCAGGGGATCACCCATCCTAAAATTGCTCACAATCAAGCACGTTTAACTGTGGAGTTCTTATCACATGGGATTGCTAAAAAGAAAGTCGACTTTGTTGGTATGAGTAAGCACTATCAATCCCTTTAAACAACTCATATGAACCTTTAATCTCTTAGGGATCTTCTCTGAAATCCGGGGTATACATTCACCCCCTCTTAAGAAAGCAACGTCCTCGTTGCGACTGGCAGCCAACCATAGTTTAGCTCCAGGATCTTTCCCCCGCTAGGCTGTTGACCTGGGCTCTCCTGACCACATGATCAACACGCGGTCGCAGGGTTGATCTGATACCCGGATTTCAGAGGAGATCCCTAAGAGATTAAAGGTTCATATGAGTTGCTTAAAGGGATTGATAGTGCTACTCATACCAACAAAGTCGAATTTCCTTTTAGGAATTCCATGTGATAAGAACTCCACAGTTAAGCGTGCTTGACTGGGAGCAATTTTAGAATGGGTGACCTCCTGGGAAGTTTCCCAAGGTGCGCATGAGTGAGGTCAAAATGCGCCGAAAGGACCCGTGTTGATCTGTGAGGTCAGCCCATAGCCTGACAAGCTGCCATATGTGATTACTTCCGACTCAAGCGATGAGTCGGGGTGTTCCAGATGGTATCAGAGCAACCCTGCGACCGCGTGCTGAGTGCTATGGTTAGGCCCAGGGCAGCCGTCTAGCGGGGGAGATCTTGGACCTGTGTTGATGTTGGTATGGTTTGGCCGAGGTGCAAGGGACGTTGCGTTCTCTAAGTGGGGGGGTTTGTAACACTACGGAATATGAAAAGTGGATTATGGAGTTGGTTTGTCCCACGTTGGGAAACTAAGGCTCATATGATCAGTTTATTATAGATTCCTACCATCATACTACCGACAAGGCCTTCACCTTTTAAAGTCCAAGCGAGAATTTATGGACTTATTGGTGACTTCTCATCTTATTGGGTTGTGTTGCGACGGATGGTGGATCGTGCTGTTACATTAAGAGGAGTAAGGCCATGTCGATTCAACTTATTAATTATAGCAGTCTAGCTAATTGCACAGGGTCTAAGTCAACATATTAGAAGGTTTTTTAAGAGGATATATTTAGAGTTAAGATATTTAAGAGAAAATGAAAGTATTAGCAAAAAAAAAAAAAAAAAAAAAAAAAAAAAAAAAAAAAAAAAAAAGACTTTGGATGAATAAGACATGAGTAGGAGGATTTTGAGAACCCTCTTTTGTGCTTTGACTTGAGTTGAAAAGGATTCTGCCATCAACAAATACGCATGTCATACTCCATCTAATTCAAAGAAATATTTACTAATTTTTGCACCAAGTGAACGATTCATTTGCTCTAAAAATAACTCACAACATGTCACCTCAAAACTGCACAAAAAAAAAAAAAATCTACTTAAATCGTAGGAAGTATTAATTTCCAGCTTTTAAGATAATATTTTCTCTCCTCTTTTTCCCTTTTTGAAGAGAAAGCTTTGAAGGATTTTTATATGCTAACTTTTGGATCAACTTGCAAAGTGATCCATTAGTCCATGTCACATTGTCACTTACTCACTAACCCTTTAACAAAAGTACTCCGTATTATGTAGTATAGACATGAAGAGAATACGACTAGACACTCATTACTCCCTCCGTCCCAGTTCAAACGCCCCATATTCCATTTTGGGACGTCCCACTTCAAACACCTCATCTATTTTGGGACATATTTCTCTCTCCTACTTTTATTAAATTATCACATAATCTCTCACATTATCTCTCCTATTTTTATTAATCCCCACATTCTCTCTCCTCATTTTTCCTAATATTACCCCACTCAACTTATTATATCAATTTTTCTTATTCCACTACAAAAATCGTCCTGGACGTTTGAACTGGGACGGAGGGAGTAGTTCATTACTGCCTGCCTCATTGATAGTTGGCTGAATTTGTTTTCGTATGAAGCACGATACAGTGTCCAGGCTCAAACTTAAGTTTGTTAATTCGGGTTCTAAGAAAGACTACCATGTGATGACGTCTTCATCGTTCGTTGAAAAACAAGCTATGACGACTTTCAATTCAAAAGCTGAGATTACTCCAGAAGTATGACTCTATAAGTTATGCCACAGGCCCGCAAAAGTCTCTGGCCCAAAACACAGTTGGGTCTCCAAAGGCATTTTCAGGCAATATTTATGTGAATTTCTTTAGATGTGTTTAGCTGGTCAAGTGGTCATACGTCTCGTGGGACAAATTTACACACGATTGTTTGCAGTAATCCCTTTGAGGGATATTAGAGCATCTTTATTAGTGAGACTTAACTTGAAACCTATGTAAGGCTATGTTGAGAAAAAACCATCTCTCCCATCTTTGAGACCCATGTTGAAACTCCATTGGAGATGGTCTTAGGTTTGCCAAAGTAAACTCATGAAGATATCCAACGAGTTTTGACAACAAATAATAAAAAGGTTTTTCTAATTTGTGTTTATTGGGCACATGATAAAAGTCTATTTCCGTTCTTAATTAAGTCTGAATCTCACTTGAAAAAATACAATATGGAATCTCATTGATTAATTAAGGTGAATATCACATAAATGAGGAAATAAATAGACTTTTTTTTTTATCACGTACCATAATGAGCACACGTTAGAAAACACTTGATAACAAAATTTAGATACAATATGATAATAATGATACGAATTGAACACGAATTAAGCAAGTTAGTGTTGAAATAATACGATAAATACAAGTGGTCAAATGAGTCCATTAACATTGAGATTTCCAACACGAAGATGACACGCTTCATCGTGTTTAACATAGAAATGAAAGAAAATATGAATTTTAGTGCTCAAATGTGACTAAGATTTGCAAAACAATTACCATGACAACGAAAAATAAAACAACAACTATTATATGTACCGAAAAAACTCGACATATTTAATTTAACAAGCTAACACATCTAACACCGATAACTAAAGTAGGTTAGGTTAGACCGTTAGAGCTAACATCGCAAACTTTTGGCTAACTCTAGGTTTTGAGTTTTTTACCTGCATTTTACATTTTTACCCGATCCAAAATTACCAGACACCTGCTCAGCCAAAGGCCAGAGCGCCGCCGCCCTCTCCACCCTATCGAAGACGTGCCCAGAACATTTGGTGAGTTACCCTTCTTTCTTTTAGTTTTGATCTACTCTTTGATTTATGATGAATTTCATTAACCCCAGTAGATTCTTTTTCTTGTATCTTATTTGATAAGTTATGATATTGTCATTGGATAATTCAGAACAGAACATGTGTTGATTGCTCGTTGTTTTATTGTTTTTGGTTCACTGAATTTCAAGTTTAATTCTTTCATACTGTTATCTGTGTGTAATCAAAGAGAGTAGTAATAATTTGATTTTAGTTTAATGAAATTATAAAGTTTGTATGGATGATGTATAAAGGCAATTCCTGAGGTTGGCGGTGGGTGTTGGTTTTTGCTTCTTGTGATATGCTGCGAAATGGAGACTTTTTTGCTGGGCTTCATTAATCTTCCTTCTGAAGCAACACTTCCTTTTGATACCTCATCGGAATTTATATCCAATTTGGATGCTAATGTAGTTTCTTGTTGTTGACTCAGAAGCATAAAGCAAAAAGGCTATAAAGATCTCTATATGGCCATGTTAATTTCTTCTTCATCTTTTATCTATCTTAATTGTAGAACATTATCTTAAACCTTTATCCTAAATGTTTCACAACGTTTTTGCAATTTTATGGCGTACACAAGGCAGTTACTGGATGACGATTCATGTTAGCCGACCCCAAATCATTTTGGGAATAAGGCTTGGTTGTTGTTGTTGTTGTTGTTGTCAGCTTGGTAACCTTCTTCGTCTATTGTCTTTGTTTCATGAGTTGTTAATGTTGTCTGTTTGGCAGTCCATTCTTGATGACTTGCTAGCAACTAGTGCTTGACTCAAGCAAGGACCCTTAGCAGTTTAGCCCTAACGCGTGAACAATCTTAAAACAGTTTCTATTATATACATGTTATGGGCTGCAATAGATTTTCACAGGCTTATTTTATTTGTTAGTGACTGAGGTTCTGTTAATATTTGAGTAGCATATTTACATTGTTGATCGAAGGATTTATCTCGGGCCACTCCTAGAGTTTCAAGCGAGAAGACTTATTAATTGCATTTTCATTCAGTGGACATACAACCTTTGGACTTGCGTGGATGAGGAGGACATTGGATTGCACATTTTGAGACATACTTTCGGTGATTATTTAGTTTGGAGAAAGGGCTAAGAGAAGTTTACCATTCACCATGCATCATCATACATTGATGAACTTTTGCAGGAGAATTATTCAACTCAACAAATTAGGACCGATACCCTATCAGTTTCACAGTTCTTGCCACTTTTTCCCTTCATCTTCACCCTCTGATCTGGCCCAGTTCCGTTCCTTCCACTTCAGATGTGTTCCAAAGTTAAAGAACGTAGACGCTGAGCTTCTTGGACTGCCCAATAATTCAAGAGAGCAGTTTATGCCCGTTAATGAGAATGCTTTGAGGGTTCACAATTTGCTCAGAAAATTCTCAAGTAGCCGAAATGAAGAACGCGCTCAAGCTCTTGATAATTGTGAGATATCAGTTACAGAGGATTTGGTGCTTGATGTGCTTAGACGAAACCATTCAGATTGGAACTCTGCTTTTCAATTCTTCAACTGGGTATCCAGTGGTACTGGTTTGAGTGGATATACACCAAGTTCTGAAGCTTACAATGAAATGCTTGGGATATTGGGCAAGGCTAGGCAGTTTGAGCAACTCAAAAAAACCTTTGATGAAATGTTTGAAAGAGGAGTTTTCAATGAAAGGTCATATGACATTGTGCTTCATCGGTATGCTGCTGCTCACAAGATTGATGAGGCAATCAAGTTTTTCTATGAGAGAAAGCAGTATGGCCTAGAACTTAATTTGGCTGCTTTCCAGTCCCTTTTGATGTCATTGTGCCGCCACAAGCATGTTGAAACAGCAGAAACTTTGTTTCTTTCAAAGAAAGGTGAATATCTGTATGACACGAAGACTTGGAATATTATGCTCAATGGGTGGTGTGTGCTGAAAAATTTACATGAAACAAAGAGATTTTGGAATGAGTTGATTCGTTCTGGGTGTGAACCAGACAAGTATTCATATGGCACTTACATAAATACATTATGCAAAACTGGAAAAGTTAGCTCTGCCTTAAGGATGTTCCACGCTATGTCTGAGAAGGGATGCAGGCCTGATGCTGCCATTTGCAACAGTATCATTGATGGGTTGTGTTTCAAGAAAAGGGTTCCTGAAGCCCTTGAAATATTTAAGGAGATGAGTGTGAAAGGTTGCCTGCCAAATGCAGGAACATATAACTGCCTTATCAAGTACATGTGTAAGATCCGGAGGATGGAGATGGCCTCAAAACTGTTGAGTGAAATGGAGGAGAAGGGTGGTGATTGTACACCCAATGCCATGACTTATATTCACTTGTTGACAGCAGCAAAGAAACCAGAGGAAGTCGCAGATGTGCTGGAAAGAATGAAGGCACGAGAATGCGAGATAACAGGGGACGTGTATAATCTGGTATTGAGGTTGTATATGAGTTGGGACTGTGAGGAACATGTTCAGTCAACTTGGGCAGAAATGTCAAGGGGTGGTACTGGACCTGACCAGCGATCTTACACTGTCATGATTCACAAGCAATATGCGCAAGGGAAATTAGAAGATGCTTTGGCATACTTTGAAGAAATGACATCGAAGGGGATGACTCCAGAACCGAAGACAGCATTGTTGGTTGATGATATGAAATCTAAGTTGGAGTTGAAAGGCCCCGGAGAGACCAGTGAAGTTCGATTACCTAGACACGCACGTGCGCCAGAAGCTGAAAGCAGTAGTTGTATTCATGCAGAAGGGTAAGTCTTCAATTTTTTGATTAATTTTTTTATTTTTGTTGAAAGAATAGGGAAAGCCTATACTAGTCATAGCTGGTAGCAGTTAGCATAGGTGTATTGAGTTACCTGATAAACTCACTTGCGGACTACTTTGTAGAAGTTAGAATCTCTAATCCTCTGAAAAGGTTCACCTGATAGAATCACTTGTGAATTGTGAACTGGTGCAGCATTGGAAACAGCTAATTAAGTGTCATTTCTTTGTAAGTTTACATGCGAGTTCCGTTCTCGATAGTTTAAGCATGGTTAATTCTGCAACCTTGTTATGAAAGGGTCTTGCTGCCCCTTAAGTGCATCAGTTTTGAATCGGCATTGTTGCTGACGACTCATTTCAGGGGAGTAAATCATACATTCTACATTAATTTTCCCTTGCAATGGAGAAAAAGGTAAATCTCATGGCCATAAATACTTTATATCGGCCTTTGCACCTCTTAATCTTGATTACAGATCAAATGGGAGCATATAACTTCAGCTTTCAATTTGCATCTGGTAACCAAAGCCGTGCACCTGCCATGTGAGCCCATATATCCTGGTATGTACTTAAAACTAAGGGTCAGTTGAAGATTTACACTGTTTCTGCGTAAAAATTTGTGCGTCTTAGGTCAGTTATCGCTATATTTTATGGACTCGCAGGTTCATTTTATGTCTTGAAAATTAAAATTTCGCCATCATCTTATAGTAAGACTGTCTTGAAGGAATTTTTCGATAAACCACAGTATTTCAGTATCTAGTTTATAGTCACTGTCTGTCACATGCGCAGGAGGTGACAGGAGTAGACTTTAGAGGCACGTTCAAAACGGCAGTATGTAGTAGAGTCCTCCACAAGCTTGAGCATTGAGTAGTAGTAAATTTGGATGATGGAAGGCTAAATGCTAACCGACTTTTTTGGTTTGTCTTGAGACAATGGTCAAGTTCTATATGACATTTTCTTTTGTTTTATTCTAGAATTACTACTAAAACTAGAAGTTTACAGATCTACCCATAAACTTAACCATCACGTCGTTTTACAATAGAGTTTAATACAAGTCGTTGTCAGATCATGAATTCTGGCTTCTCGTTCAAAGAAGAGGATAACAGTAGAGTACCACAAGAGAACTTTATTCTTGCCCTACTTTTTTGAGGTAACATGAGAACGGTCACATTTGAGAAGCATGATGCGCTTCCAAAAACATTCCCATCATTGCTTGTTAATTGGATGTGCATTTCCATTAAGATTTGATGGGTTTGGGCCCTCATTTAGACAGCATTAGTCAGTGGTGGATACGAGTCACTGTCTTCTTGAGGACGTTTGATACCTATAGAACATAGTGCTTGTACATCGAACCATTTGTTTGGGGTTTTATCGTATCTATTTTTGTACAAACTCACGACACTGTGATGTATGTAACCATTGCTCCTTCATGAGTACTCCGTATATATGCCTTTATGGATGATGATATGAGTACGCTGGAACTCGATCTAAGTAATGCATTTTTGTCTCTCACATGCATGTTGTAGCTTGTTTACACTCCGTATAACCGATTCTAGTTCAGACTTGAATTTATAAGTATATTGAGTGGATACGAGTACTTGCTATTCACTCTAACCGATCTAGTTCATGCATATATGCGAGGACGTAAGTATGATGAGTAGGAGAAGTACTAACATTAACACAGTTTGGTGGCTTTGGGCCTGCCCAAGAAATCCCATGTGCATATGATGTGTACGTCCATCATTCTAAAGGCTCCACTTTATTATTGCATCACCTCCGGCTCCCATTCCCTAGCAACATTACTACTTGCATGTTTCCATCCTACTCTTTAGTTTGAGGAATGGCACTGTTAAATTTCAATGCTACTCCGTCGAATCCAAAATATATGTCGTAAGCAGCCCTACAAAATACGATTTATTTGTTTGGGTGTAACGTCACTCTTTGCACACAGATTATGAAATCCGGTATGTAATGATATTTATATTGAAGGGTTATGTCGTACTAGTGAGATGAGGAAACTTAGATGTATAAGCATAACATTTTGTTTGGATAATCAACAAAATAAGTAGATCTTATATATATAATATATACCAATAGAAAGTTTGCATTAATTCAAACAATTCGCGTTATAAACACCAGAAAAAAAGAAAATTGAAATTATTATGCTAACTATCTCATATCCCTACACAAACTTTTACAAAAATTCATTTGGGTTGTTATGTCTGTTGAACTTGGAAATATATGTATGTGGTCCTATTTAAGGAACAACATCCATGTGCTTAAGGGGACTTGTGAACTCTACATTATCCCTTAAGAACTCTTGTGCACTATTACTACCAAAAAAAAATAAAAAAATGGAGTATATATATTAGTTCATATTGCAATATCAATGAGATGAGTGAACCACTTCATGAAATTTCTATTCATAAATGCTTTTTTTTTTTAGAACAATGTCTGATAAAAAATTTACTTTATGCCAACAAAAGCACGCCTTACCACTAGAATAGCCTAGGCTATATTTGCTAAAACTAGCTGAAATATTAGCTGGACGCTGAAATACTAGCTAAATGTTGAAATAGTTACTGAAAGCTTAAATAATAGATGCAATAATAGTTGAAAGTTTTTAGCTGATAATATTAGGAGTGTTTGGCAGAATTAGCTGATATACGAGCTGGTATATACGAAGTATATATAATTACATGAAAATGCATCGTTATTTTTAATCTCATTTTATTTTAATAAATAATTGAGGGTAAATTAGGAATAAAATTATGATAAACTAGCTTATTTTTAAATAAGCTACATGGGGTAACTTCTTAAATAAGCTAGCTTATTATTTAAGCTAGTAGTGTTACCAAACCAATTTATTTGGTCAAAGGGTTTAAAAAACTATTCAAATAAGCTATTTTGGTCAAATAAACTAGCTTGTTGTGTATATCAAACATAACCTTAATATGTGAATGCTAATTAGGGCCGTAACAACTGTTATACACGTGTAACTAAGATAATTCAAAATCGAAATCAAAACCACTATTACTCCTAAGTCCTAATTATCAAGTTGATGAGATCGAGCAAAGATGTGAATGCAGGTGTATTAAAGTGATGAAAAGGTAAGAATACAGGTTAGTGGGAATATACGTACAAATTTGACAAAAGTAGCATGTACAATAAGTATGGTGGTCATTCTCACAATAAAATAATAGGAATCACACTTAAATAAATTTTAAATTATTTTAAGTGTGCTCCATACTCCTAATTGTGAAAATGACTACTATACTCCTTATGCTTGTAATTTACCCAAAAGCAAGAGTATATAGATACCAGAAGGGAAATGAGGTTCAATCAGAAATTCAGAAGTTTGCATAATAGGCCCCTTGAATAATTAAATTGAAGTGCAAATGATAAAGTAGCCTAATAACACAAAAAGGTCCTTGTACAGATAACATATTCGAGCTATGATTGCTCAACGACTTATGCATGGTCTTTTTTGAGTCAAACTTATACCATGCTCCCGAGAGCATAAGGAGCATGGTGATCCTTACAATAGAGGGGTAAAGATCACACTTAAAAATAATTTAAAATCTATTTAAGTGTGGTCCCTACTCCTCTATTGTGAGAATGACCATCATGCTACGTGTGCTCCCGAGAGCATGGTATAATTTGCGCTTTTGAATCCTTTCTCGACCAACTAAAAAGATATGACTTACGAGTATATGACTATATATTTACAAAGATCCGTATTACTTAGAACCTGTTTGGTAGGACTGCATCTTTCTGAACTGATTTGATCTGATTTGAATGATTCTGAACTTAACTGATCTGATCTGATCTAAATGTGTTGAAATTTTGATTGAATTTCAACGAATTAGTATCAATTATATACCAAATACATTGATAGAAATTTGAACTTTTTATATCTGATCTAATCTGATCTGAATGATTCTGAACTGATCTGAATACTACTTTTATTAAGTCCTATCAAACAGGGACTTAGTAGCTTGAAAAATGCACTGATTCTTGTGTGGTACGAACATATGGTTTCATATTAATTAGCATAAAATGGACTCATATGAAACTTTGTCAGAAAAATGAGAGTATAGAATATAGATCAATGAAATGAACTAAATCGAGTTTCATAATTTTCAATAAATTTAGTACTTGTATAGTTTTTAGGTCATTTTCTATACATTCGTGTTGATTCGTATCCAAGTTTGGTCAATAAAATCCAAGCATGATCAAATTCTATAATTACAGTCAAATCATACGTTGAAATGAGCGCACGACGCCAATTTCTAAAAAAATTAAATCGAATGTTTTAGCTTTGATCTCAGACCAACTATACATTTGGAGAGCCTAAAAAATTAAACCAAGGCTAATAATCCTTATCACAAAGATTTCCATCAACCGATTTTAGCGTTAGTTACGATATTTGCCGGTCCGAACATGAGATAAGGATAAACGCAGTTTGCACTTTGGAGCACTTTGGAGGCTTGGAGCACCTTGTAGCACCTTGTAGCACTTAGGCAGTGGACTAGTTGAGCAGTGGTGCTCTAGTACTAATTAAAAACGCATTAGTATTTGTACAAAGTCAAAACACTGTTTAATATCCACTGAAGTCTATTAAAGGGCAACTTCCATTTAACCAAATCTTTCTTTTTAAATCATTTTCCTTCCTTTTATGGCATTTGTATACTTTGGGCAAGAATAAATACGGAATCCAATAAAATTTTAACTGTATGACTTTGATCCGCAAAACATTTTCTTCAACTTTCACACTTTGGTTTTTTTTTTTTTTTTTTTTTTAATTAAGAAAATAAATTAAAGAAATGGGGTTTTAAAGGATTTCAGTGTCTGGGTCCTCCCCCAGTTTTCCAAATTCGATTCGCAGCAATAGATTTGTCCCACCCACAGCTCACTTTCCCCATGATAGTACTATGCAATCATGGAGTTTGGAGTGGAGTTCTTGGTGAAACTGACTTCATCGTCAACTGATTTATGCTAATCTAGTATAAGACACGCTGCTTTAGTACAGTGGACCTTATTATTGCAGCCCACAGAGTAGTTAGTTAAAAACGGTACGGATATTAAACGGACAGCGAGTATTAAACGACAAAGTTTTCTGCGACTGTGAGTCATAACCGAATAACCGATAATCGACCGTGAGTCATAACCAAATAACCAATAAGTGTTTATATTCCTTGAATGGGTGACCGGGTGCTATCGACTCTTGCAAATTGAGCATGCAATGTTCAGAGAACTTTGTTATCTACCCATATTTTGTAGGACCGTACTAATTAATTGCTTTGAATGTTAATCTCCGTAGACTTTCTTTATAGATTAATTCGAACGCATTTACCATTATTTTATTTTTGTCGAAATTGACTATGATAGTTAAAATAAAGTTCCAACGTTACGGTGAAATTGATTATTACTTGATCCAAGATCAAATCACAAGGAATTCAACTGTATTAATTAAGTAAATTGTGAGAAGTGATGCATAGTGAAACAAGGTTCAATTGACGTCGGTGGTACCGTATACTACGTTGTTTGTTGTTTGCCACGACAAAGTTTATGTATCATTATTGTCGTTTGCACCATATTTCATGTATCATTATTATTGTTTCTCGGAATTTCATGGTAGAAATCCTCCACCGTTAGCATTGCAATGGTAAAAATTTAACGCGCTCGTGAATTTTCTTGTACTATCGAACACGTGATGACGTAAAAACAAAGTAATTCATGCCAATACTATGAATTATTATCCTTGTAGCCATGTAGGGTGTATACTTTTGGATATTCAGACAATAATGAGCAATTGGTCTTTACTCAGATGCTGGAAAACTCATGTGATAGCAACCTTGTTCGGTATGTGGATATCTCATTAAGAGCGGCCGATTCGCGTTTAGTATGAGTTGGACACAAACATACACAAGCACCGGGAGAAGACGCAGGGAATACTTTCACCTAAATTAATCTATTTCTTGTTCAGTTTTGTCCGAACGTATGGTTTCGGCTTAACACCCGCAATAATGATTCATAAGTGCACTACACGCTCTATAGTCTACGAGACTACGAGTATGGTTCATTCTTGTTCCCTTAATAAAGCTTCTATATCAATCTTTTCATCAGCATAAAACAAAAATAAAGGTTGCTAATTATTCGTTAGTAAAGGCAAATCCACCTTAGGCAGCTGGTTTAGTGGCTTAAACTCGGTGATTTTGTTAATAGAAGTTCATGTACCGACTAAATTAAAAAGTATACATAAGAAATCAGGCCAAACATAAACGCGGCTCCCAAAGCAAGACGTTATCTGATCTGCTAAAATTTAGAACCCGTGACGTATTCCAAATTCCCAGTGGTACAAACCTACGCTCATCCTACAAAATTACAAACCACAACAAACCGAATCACTTCATTATTATTCCCTTCTTCTACTCTTCTTTATGAAACGTATTCCTGAATTTTAGTTCAAATACATTACCTGATTTGCCTCTCTTGTATTTTAACTAAATAATACTCTCCAGTGATTTTTAAATTTGGGTGATGGTTTAGTCGGAGCATTTTAATGTCTTCTAAGGTAAATTTGATTATATGACCATTATCTGAACTAGATTCAATGACAAACTATTGCTTTTATACTTTGGCTTTTTATTATTTCATTGGGTTATGAGCAAATATAAAAATGTCTTTCCAATCTGAATTAGAGTACTTGTGCCGGTTGTGGTTTCTATTTCTACTTTGTGGAACTATTGACTATTGTTCTACTCTCTCCATCCCAGCTCAAACGCTCCGGACATTATCTGTAGTGTAATAAGAAAAATTGATATAATAAGTTGAGTGGGGTAATATTAGGAAAAGAGAGGAGAGAAAAAGTGGAGATTAATAAAAGTAGGAGAGATAATGTGAGAGATAATGTGATAATTTAATAAAAGTAGGAGAGAGAAATATGTTTCAAAAAAGATGGGACGTTTGAGGTGGGACGTCCCAAAATGAAATATGGGGCGTTTGAGCTGAAATGGAGTGAGTAATTTCTAAGAACTTTTGTTCTTAGCTTGGATGTCGGATACCATTGATTCAAAGGCAAAAATACATTAAGTGCTGAAGTGATAGAGGCGTTGTGGTGTATTGCAAATATTGTATTGTGCACAAAATGGTGTAGACAAAAATATTAAACGTTGTGTTTGGTAACACTTGTTAAAATGGTAACTGAAAGTTGAAAAAGTAGTTGAATGCTCAGACGATGGTTGTACGCTGAAATAATATCGCTAATAGATTTTAAAAAGCTTTTAGCTGGCAAATACGAGTGTTTGGCAAAATTAATTAACCACAATCATGCAAAACATATAGCGGGTATAGAGATTTCCAAATTTATCAGTGTACCACATAATGTGTGGTATTTCATAAAACGCTTTTTAAGCTAGAACACCTTATAGAAACTCAAAAGTTACACTCAAAAATTACTAAATACTCTTCTGATTAGATTAGAAAATGTAGAAAATTAAATGAATTCTGCCGGCCAATTTTGATGGATTATTTAAAATGCATGATCATTCATTCATTCCCTTGAGAGTACTTATACAGTTATACTTGGCCCTTAAACAAGATCACTGTCACGGCAAAGCTTTAAATGAAAGAAGATGCAACTGACACTCGGACTCCATAGGTTAATAGGGTATCGTGCAACAAGCAAAAGATCATATCATCAATTTATAATATTATGTACAATTTTTACCACGCATGCTCATTATGTCATTCAGTCAATCAGTCTTAGACTCTATAAATTTTTATTTTGTACGGAATATTGTGACATGATACCTTGAAATTGCAATGGTTCAACCTGTTTAACATAGTAAAATGTAAACAACCGAGTGAAAATTACGAGTGTACAATATATACCGACGAACTTTTAATTTACTTTGTCTTATTGTTTAGCGGTGACCAAAACGGCAACACTTGTGTATTAAGCACCGAGTAGCCGAGTAGGACTACAAGTGTTTGACTTTGACATGGCTATAAACTCTATTTTTTTCCAACTCTAGTGGACTTGTAGTTAGATAAAACTAAGCCGGTAAATTTGCACCAGAAAATACTCAGGCGGTAAATCCGGCCAAAGATTGTTGCACAAAAATAATTCGGCGAGTAAATTTCTCCAGTTTCTCGCAGATCTAGATGCTTTATATTCTTTTCTGACTAATAATTTACTATTAAATTAATAATACACTCCAATTCACTTCCTTCCTTTACACACAAAACCTACAAGAGTCAAAGTTGCAGCAGAAAACCATACTCTACATAAATTTTTAATAGAGCCAATTCCGAGTCACATTGGTACAATACTAACCCACAAAAGGTGTTTCTTTAATCTGGTCACGGAGTTATAAACTTGTCAAACTCGAACCTTTAGTTAAGAAACACGAACAATCGTATATTGATTCGAAAGTCCCCTTTTAGACGAAGATGTAAAGGGTGCGTTTTTATCTCTATTTCACAAATTGTGTAACCAAATCATGTACACCTAGATTCTGTACCAAGGTCAAACATAGTTTGAGTTAGATTAGATAGTGTCAAAAGTTTTAATTAAATGTTACGCAGTACTGTATGTTATATTGTTATGCACACCCCCACCATATTAATTAAGCTTAAAAATAATTAAGCTTAATTAAGCTCTGATCTTATCAGTTATCAGTCACAGACTCACAGTACATTTTGCAGATCGACCCACCTCCACTTTCTCTCTCCTGAAAAAAGGAAAAAGGATTTGTTCTTTTATGGATATATAGTCACAATTCACATTTTGATGTAATGTAAGCGCGTATGTATATATTTTATATAAATATATAGTTTTATTGATTGGACAAATTTGCAATTTTATTCACACTGTAGAGTGAAGTATACTAGAATGAGTGAGGAAAGAGCTGAGAATAGTTATCTATGAACTGGGTCTGCATTTAATGCTTCAAGCATCTACATATACTTACTAAATATTTAGTATTGTCTTAAGTTTGTATTAATAGTGAAGTTTGTAGGCTTTTACTTGGCTTTATATTTTTTGGTCTGTTTCTTGTCTTTTCATTCAAAATTTATTACTGTTGAAAACATCATCTTCATTCTATTCATTGATCCACAAGAAATAGTGAAAACCCTTGTTATATATTAATTTTAAATCCTCAGATTGTATTGTAATTTCAGGATTTTTTTTTATAGAGAAAGATTGGGATAAGAGAAAGTTGCCCAGTTGAAATTTTATACCAAAGTTTCAATCTTTGTGTTTTGGGTTTGTATATTATGGTTGCTGATATCATCTGGGGTTGATATTCAACCTGGTTGGTTCTTCAAAGTCTCAGGTAACTCTCATTTATCCATTTTTTTTTATAATTAGATTTTAATTATATAAGCCTGTTTTTCATTGATCTTGAATGATTTTTATTGAATTTGATGATATGAGTTTACTTAATGAGTAATGGGTACTTTATAGTGGGTAAAATTAGAATAAAGAATAATTTTTTATTAGAATAGTGGGTTATTCACATTTTTAGGTTGAATAATCTTGTGTGCAGTTTTAGGTGATCTTCATGTGTTGAGTGAGACTGAAGTGGAACTAAACTTAAATATGCTATATATGTCACTTTGACTGTTTTTTTTGCTGAATTTGTCATTAGAAAGTTGTTGTTGTTATATATGTATGATGATCACAATTGCTGTGTCATTTGCACTTTATCTGCAAATATGGATTTCATTTTGTGCTACCTGGGTATGAAACAGTTTGGTGTTAATGTTACAAGCCACTGAAAAATGTCTGATTGGATCTGCTGCCCCTAATTTTTTCTCCATACTATACTGTCCCCTCTGCTTGCATCTTGTAATACTTTGTATAAAATTAGTGGATAGTGGACTCGAATTTCGTCGATTTTTTGGTGTGTGGAAACTAAATTTGTAAGCTTTTATGGAGATATTGACTAGTTCCTTTGAAATTGTTAAAGCTGCCATTGCAGTATTCTTTACCATAAAAAAATGTCGAGGCCGCTTCAAAGAGGCATATCTGGTGAGCAGCGCCGGTTTTCTGTGAGTAGCCAGGGTTCATGGGATTCAGAGGACTCACAAATGAAAGACAAAACAGAAAAGGAGGATGGCTTTGGCTCTCGTTCTTTGTCGGATAACAGCTACTTATCGCTTAAAGTACCATTTCGATTATTTTCTTCTGATATTGGCTCTTCGAAGTTGGGTGTTAATGAAAATGGTTTCACAGCAGAATTATTTAGCAGCACCAGTCCAAGAAGGCGGCACAAGTTAGCAATGTTTCTCCTTAAGATCAGTTTAGTGCTTATAGTTATTCTTGCCTTAACTGGATCCTTTTGGTGGACAATCTCGATTACATCATCTTCTAGAGGCCACATATATCATAGTTATAGGAGGTTACAAGAGCAGCTTGTGTCGGATCTTACAGCTATCAGTGATCTTTCCCAGGGGTCGGCAAAGTTGACGGAATTGAACCTCTGCTTTGAGGAGTATGAGAACTTTGTACCTTGCTACAATGTTTCAGAAAGCAAAGCTTTGGGTTATACTGAAGGTGATGAGTATGATCGTCACTGTGAACACAGCTCAAGGCAGGATTGCTTGATTTCACCTCCCTTAAATTATAGGATTCCTCTTAGTTGGCCTACTGGAAGAGATGTCATTTGGGTTGCAAATGTCAAAATTAGTGCTCAAGAAGTACTTTCTTCTGGAAGCTTGACCAAGAGGTGACTCCATTAACTTTGTGAAATTGAGAGTTGCAATTGGTTTTGCAATGTATTTGCTATTAACCACCATCTGACTCTCAATCCAGGATGATGATGTTGGACAATGAGCAGATATCCTTCCGCTCTGATTCTCTGACATCAGACAGCATTGAGGACTACTCACATCAAGTTGCAGAAATGATTGGGCTGAGAAGTTCATCGAATTTTGTACAAGCAGGGGTATGTGATTTTCTTTTGTTCATGTTGTTAACATGTGCTTTTTGCCCTTTGTCCTGTTGGTCAATGTAAATTACTTGAGCACCATATTGGTGAATGTTGGTAAATATTTAATGGGGTTAGGACTTCGTAAAAATTGGAATCAATTGCCTTTTTTTCTTCACTATTTCATATTGGGGTTTAATAGGGTTTGTTTACAACGAGTGTGAGTTTCCTGATATTAACTGTGGAACCTAGATATAGGAGAAGCACCAGAAAACCTTAGATCTGACGTGATCACATAGAATTGGCGTTTCTGATTGCAATCATGTAGCTTTGATTTTTTTTTTTTCCTATGATATCCAGTCAGAAGGGATCATAAACCCTAGGATCTAAGAATCATGTCAAGGGTGTGTACTACTGTACTTGATGTTTCTGAGCATTAAATTCTTCCAAAGAGTTGTTGTCAACCTGAAACTCAGTCAGCACCTGTTTGTTTATTATTATGAGAATGCCATGAAGTAGTTACTAAGTACACCTTCTCCTTTCTCTTCTAAGGAAAGCACACTTTTAATCCCTACAATAGGCCTTGTTAATTTCGAGAGCGATGATCAAGACATCATCTTTTTGTGCAGGTGAGAAATATCCTAGATATAGAATGTGGATTTGGTACCTTTGGAGCACATCTGTTTTCAAACCAGTTGCTTACAATGTGCATTGCACCCTACGAGGCTTCAGGTAGTCAAGTACAGATCACACTAGAAAGGGGTCTTCCAGCCATGATTGGTTCCTTTATTACAAAGCAGTTGCCATTTCCAACTCTTTCTTATGACATGGTCCATTGTGCACGATGTTCCATTGACTGGGATCTCAAAGGTACGGGTTTCTATTTTATGTAAAAGGAAACTCGGTATTGTCACGTTTGAAATAAGAATCTTGCTTAGGAAATGTCTGAACCCCTTTCACCCAATTGGTTGTCGCCTCTAAAATATCTTGGAATATTGTCTTTTATAAGAATGATCTAGCAATGAAGCATGATGAGCTTGTTCTTAATGATGGATGCGTATATGCAAAAAAAAAAAAAAAAAAAAAAAAAAAAAAAAAAAAAAAAAGAAAAAAAAAAGACAGCTCTATGATTGGATTTTCATAGAATCAGCTCATCCCAGAAGTGGTTTGTGGTCTCTGCTGAGAATTGATCCTGGATGCTTTTTTTTCTTTTGTTTTTTTCTCGCACTGCGACTCCTAAGACTTAATTTTCAATTTAATTATAATAACATTGTTTTTGATGTGATTGTGAATTTTGGAGATCAAAGTAGGATGATATTGAAGTGTTCGTTTACTGCAGATGGGTTGTACTTAGTTGAAGTCGATAGAGTCTTGAGACCAGGTGGATATTTTGTCTGGACTTCACCCATTACCAATGCCCGTAATAAAGCAAATCAGAAGAGATGGAACCTTGTCCATAATTTTGCTGAGAATCTTTGTTGGGAACTGCTTTCACAACAGGATGATACAGTCGTTTGGAAGAAAACAGCCAAACGAGGTTGCTATTTTTCTAGGTCAGTTTGTAACATGGATTTGATTTGTACAAGCATAACTTCTAACTTTGCGGGAATTAATGCCTTGTTATATTCCTTAAATTTCAGAAAACCTGCTACTGTCCCTACTGTATGCAGCAAAAGTCAGGATATTGAATCTCCATATTACCGGCCACTCCAAACATGCATAGCAGGAACTCACAGCCGCCGCTGGCTCCCTGTTGAGGAGAGGCCAACTTGGCCTTCTCGTGCAAAGTTGAATGACAAGCAGCTTCAGCCTCATGGTGGGTTTGAGTTTATGTCAACATTTGCTTAACATGGTCCAGCAGATGTGTTGTGGCTATTTTCTTTGCTTGGCCTTCTTGTCATTCTTTGCCGCTATTTGTGTGTGAAACGTAGTTGACAACCTCATTTGGTAATCCAGGGCTACGCAGTGAAGACTTGGTTGAGGATAGTGCTATTTGGAATTCTGCAATCCGTAATTATTGGTCTCTTCTCTCACCTTTAATTTTCTCCGACCATCCGAAGAGACCTGGGGATGAGGATCCCTCTCCTCCTTTCAACATGCTTAGGAATGTGCTAGACATGAATGCCCGGTTTGGTGGTTTTAACGCTGCTTTAATGGACAATAAGAAGTCTGTGTGGGTCATGAATGTTGTACCAACAAGCGGGTCCAACTACCTGCCATTGATTCTAGACAGGGGATTTGTGGGTGTATTGCATGATTGGTAAGTACAAAGAACTTCTGTCTCAACTTTGCTTGTGAATTTTGTTTTATTACTGAGAGTATTTAAAATTTCTATCTTGAAAGTTACACCTTGTCAAAATTTCACTCATTGTTGCTCCATGGTGTAAACATTTCTTTTGCCTTCACCCTTGCAGATTTGGTCGTTCCCATATTATGAGAACTGGTGTACAGCACCATTCTCAGTGAAAGCTGCTTATTTTAGATTAGATTATATTGTATTCCTATATATGGAAACATGTTTAGGGTTTGAATATGTCATTTCAATATTTCATAGCCATTTTGAAAAAATTGCGGCCAGACATCATACAAAACGGCCAAGAGAAAAGCCGAAGCTTTGGCAAGTTTCAATGTACAGTACAATGGTTGCAATCGTTTTGACATGCCGGCCTGCATTCAATTTACTTAGCGTCAAGAAGCTTTTAAGCTAAGCTCTTGATTCTTGTTCTGGAGCCAAAGACTGACTATAGCCATATAGGTAGGTAGGGGAAATGTCTGAAACTTTCTGAAACTAGGGCAAGAGACTTGGAGCATGTATATAGACAGGGGATCACTGTGCAAGAGTTAACCAAAGGGGAAACAGATGAGCTTTAACTCGTTTAAGTACTTCCTACGCGACTATTGGGGGGTGGGAAGCGATAATTGCAGATGAACTTGCAATATGTTCTTTTGTAGATTCCTGTATTTCAACTCTTTAATTTTTCTTTGGTTTTTTTATTTTGTTTGACAAGAAGGAATTTGTGTGTAGGTGTGAAGCATTTCCGACATATCCACGGACTTATGATATGGTGCATGCTGATGGACTCCTCACCCTAGAAAATCGTTCCCAGCGCAGATGTAGCACTTTCGACATACTTGTCGAGATAGATCGGATACTTCGGCCAGAGGTATATTAATATGTGCCACATCTACTCTACCATGTACTTTTTGCCGTCACATTTCTCCAGTTTTACATGGGCAACAATTAACATATACCTGCACAGGGTTGGGTAATATTCCGAGATGCAACTTCTCTGATCGAGTCTGCTAGGCCCCTCATTGCACGGCTGAAATGGGAGGCCCGAGTTATTGACCTAGAGAGAAACAACGATGAGAAACTCCTTGTTTGTCAGAAGCCTTTCGTCAAGAAGCATGCAAAGTAATTTATAGCCCCAGACCTCGGCCATTGATCAGTGATCAGTAGTTCCTGTGATTAAATACTTAAATGGTATACAAAGACGTCCCACATCAGATAGGACGGAGCAACATCTACAGTTTTGAAACATCGACAGAAGTTCATCACACAAGATATATTATAGTTGAAGCTAGTCACAACACCTATGGAGCCGTAAGGCATACATAGGGACCCTGTAATTACGCAATTCAGGCACAGGGAGCGTGATCATCAAGTATAGGTTTAAATTTATTCTGTTCTCTTGAGTCTCAATTAAGTTATACCGTCTGCATTACTACAGCACTTCAATTAGTGAATTCACTAGCAAAATAAGCCCAAGTCCAAGAGCCATCAGCTACAGTATAGACAGTGCTGGGGCGGCCAAATTTCATTACCACTGGTGCTGCCATTTCTCTGCCACATCCATAACTATTCTTTTGTAGAGAGTTTCATTCATTAGTCAGTGACTTAAAAGCCTTTGTAACTACACAAGTTTGAATACCTGTTCAAATGATATATTTTCGAGTTATTTGACTCCGATGTTCATGATGCTGATGATGTCTAACCTTCATTCATCAGACCGCTTTTCCTTTCATTACCTATGATTTATGTCGGAAGAGCCTGAATGCTGATAAGAGTATAGCCTTCATGAGCCAGACCAGCCTAGCAGGTCATCTCTCTGCCTATCACCTTCTCGTCTGACATGCCCTTGTTGAACCTATTATAAATTATGACATGCTCTTCAACATGTTCACTGGCCTGAGGTTGTGGAAGCCCCATGAAGAGAGGGTGTAGCGTAAAGCTTCAGCTTCCTGCGAGGTTAGGACTACCCAGCAAAAAGCGAGGAACCTGGCTAATGACAACGATAATGGCATAGTATCAAGCTGAAACGTTCAAGGGAAGATCGATGTCAACTAGTTGGATTGTGTTTTCTTGTTGAGTTCATTTCAATTTGATATAGAAATCGTTTTCCTTCAAATCACATTCTGCTTCTATTCATTTTTAGTAATTCCTCTACACTCAGCCAAAACTGAAGCTTATGGAAAATAGTAGCGTGTTTGATCAATCCTACTCAATGGACTAAAGAATTCAATAAAACGGAGGAGTAAATGTGGACGAAGTTAGAAAGTTTCGTATAGATTTTAGGTTCTCGTGGATTTGCAATGCAAATTCATAGGTACGACATGATATTAATATAACAATGAGTACACACATCAACATCCGACCTTAGCTCAGTTGGTAGAGCGGAGGACTGTAGTAGGTGCAGATATCCTTAGGTCACTGGTTCGAATCCGGTAGGTCGGATATTTTTTTATCCGTCCTTTTTTTTTTTTTAATTTTTTTTTTATTGCCGTAACTCATTCCTAATGGTGATCTTATCTTAGCCATAAAATTGCTCTGCAATTGTTCGATGAGGCCATTAAAAAGTTTCTATAACAGAGTGATGACCGGTACACAATTCTACTTCAACATTGAGTATACTTTTGTGGTGAAATAAATTCATTTGTAGTTCACAACTTTTTAGACCAGTTTAGTTGATTTTATTCACGTCATGTTTGTTACTTCATCATGTATGCATAAATATAAACCAATTGTTATCACTTCTTTATACCACATGCGTACATGACCATGTTAGGTGTTATTTCGATACCCCCAACCTTTTTATAAATAGAAAATATCCAGGAAGTGAGTTTTGTTGAGTTTGTTTGGATTACGCATGCATAATGTCCCTAACCCTCTTGGTCATTCACAATTCCCATATTCCTAGATTAATAAAAATACAACTTTAGCCTTACAAAGTATAATTCTCTCAAGAGAAAGGGCAAGATAAACTATTAAATAACTAACAAATACGCAGTGCGGATCACCTGTTCCATTTTCCCGTCTCACTCCCTGTATCACACCAATCACATGCTAACAAATACGAGGGTGGTATGTAGGATGATAAATCCACCATCACGCACGTAGTATGAATTAACTTCCAAGGAATATGACTTAACTCTCAGAAAGCTGAATTTCTTGTAGAACTCAATTTCTCGTGCTAACAAAATGAGCAATCATCAAGTTAGTTGAAGCTAAGAACATCATTTACTATGGTACTACATCTTTCTCACAGCTTCTATACTCCATTACAGACCTACACAAACAGAAACATTGTAGTACAAGACTAGAACATTGGAGAGTTGAACAATAAACAGTCAAGAAGTAATGCACATCCTCTGAGAGTCCGAGGCTGTGACAAAAGTAGACAAAAATCCTTAGTACAAGTAACCAGCATCTGCTAGAATCTTTTGACTTGAAATAGGAGGCATATAAATCACATATACTCCGTATGTCGTATCAGTAGCTTTGTACTTACCTCTCCGTTATATCTAGTATAAATTTTTAAAATGCCCTAACATTAAGTATATATTACGACGTCTCATTACATATGTTGGACCGTCTTATTAAGTCTTTATCTTTCACCAAAGTCCTATTACCTAATTTGGATTGAGAAAAGTAATAACGTAACATCGTAAATACTACGTACAAACAATGGGAAGTTGAAAGAGTCAAGAAGTACAGCAGTAGTAAACAGTACACTTTACTCCAAAACACAGTTTTGACACTAAGATTAGACAAAAATTCAAAGTACAAGCAAGCAGAATCCGCAAAGATTCTTTACCCAAAATAGGCAATGAGTAATACTCCCTCCGTTTCTTTTGTTTCTTTACGTTTCGTTTGAATTCCTCTCACATATTCAAACGAAACGTAAAGAAACAAAAGAAACGGAGGGAGTAATAGTAATCAGACTCATCACTCTTTTACTGTTGTAATAAGAGCTTGGCATGTCATTTCTTGGCGCTCTTTCTTCCAAACTTATCATTCACTCTCTCTCTCTCTGAAACGCACTTTTAGTTTCTCCAAACATTAATATTTCCTGCATTTTTCTACTTTATTATTATTATTATTATTATTATTATTATTATTATTATTATTATTATTATTATTATTATTATTTCAGTTGAGTATCTATTTTTTGTTCAACACCCAAAAAATAAACATGTCTCTTGTTCTTCAGATCAGAAAAAATGTGCAACGCTCCAAATTCTAATGCTATTTCATGTAAGTTTCCTTTATTTTCTTTTTATTTTTATATTTATTTTGTATATTTTTGGTTTGGGATTTTTGATTCTTACCTAAGGACTCTGCTTCTCATCTTTAAACAGAATAATACTTTGTTTTTTTTTTTTTTTTTTGTTAGTTTGTTTGGTTAAATTGTTAGGGTTTTTGAAGTTTGTGATAAATTTGGTGAAATGGGTTTGTTTGAATTATGCTTATTCTGTCTTTCACCCGGAACTTGTTTAGCTGTAGTGAGATCATAGGTGGTAATTATTCTGATTACTCGTTCCGTTCCTTTAAATTGTTAACGTTTAGTTTGAATGTACTAGAGAAGTTTAAACCAAACGCTAATGATTGAAAGGGAACGGAGGGAAGTAATCCAGTATAGTGCTAGGTATGGCAAATTTGATCAAGTACAACAACATCTTTAGCCCAGTGCCTTAAAGGCTCCCGCCAAGTACAATGATATTAAAGAAAGCTAGGGTTTTGCTTTTGATTTACTGTGTTTGGGTAATTGGGTGATTCGGAAACAATCTCTTTGTTTTGACTCATATGAAAGAATTTTTGAGTAAATTGCATAATCTTAAGGTTTTGCTTCATAAAATGTTCAATGTACATTTGGTTATGAAGTGCTTGTTGCAAACTTCTGTGTTAAGGTTCTACAAAGTTCTGAATTTTCCGGCTTGTTAGGAACTTTGGTTGATGTTGGTTTGATGGCTAAACGAGAGATGAAAGAGGTGAGTGAGGGGTTTGTACCAGTGGGTAGGAGGACGCGGCTGCAAAGAGGTATTAGAGAGAAGGAGCTAATAGAAAGGAACAAAATGGCTAGGCTGGCTGCTCGAAGTAAATACAGGAAGATGAATGCAGAGAAAAGCAATCAGAATCACAGGGGCGAGGATGCTGATGATGAGAGTGATGGAGAAGATATTAAAATTGTTGATGAAAGCGAGTATTTGAGGCATAAGGCTATTTCTGAAGGGAGGGAGTTTTCTGCAAATGTGTGTGTAGGTGTAGAGGAGGACAGTGAGGCTTCTGTCCAACTAGTGGGGGAGAGATGGGACCCGTTAGGTGTGGGCATAGACGATGATGATGAAGACCAAGATGCTGAGAAACCACATGCATATGAAGAAAGTGGCGAGTCTGGTTCTGGATCTGAACATTGTGGTGTTGTAGAGAGTGATACGGAATCAGCTACATCATCGGAAGAGGATAATGATGACAACTTAACTGATGAAGAATTCAGAGTGGATGAGGATGAGATGTGTGCTTATACCAGTTCTGAGTCATCTGAAGAGGATGGCGAGTGTAAGAAAAGGAGTAGAAAGAATCATATTTATCATGATGGTGTTGATAATCATGTCCATAGAAGTAGTAACCGGCTAAAGAAGATTAAAGAGAGCACTGTTGATGAAGAGATCCCAAGGACAGATGATGATGAGGAGCAATATCTGCAAAGACTTTTCAAGAAATTTGAACGTAGTAGCAACGATCAAGGTGAGTCACTCGAGAACAGCTGTGTGGGAGAAGGGTCTGAGCCTGAAAGTGACCCTGAGCCTGAGGACTTTGCAACTCCTGAGAATGGGGGCAATGAAAAAAGAGACATCCTGCAAAAGAAGTGGAATGATGTAGTAAGGGTCTCTAAGATTGAGAATAAGCCTGTGAACCTTGGCAGTACTGAGCATGATAGTGAGAAGAAAAACGACAGACTACCTAAGAACAAGGATGTGGACTATGTGGTAATAGAGTCTGAGACTGAAGATGTGGCTCAGCCTGTGCATTTTGGTTATTGTAAGACCCCTGAAAGTGACCCTGAGCCTGAGAAATTTGCCTCTTCCAAGAATGGGGGCAATGGAAATAGCAACAGCCTGCAAGAGAAGTTGAACAATGTAGTAAGGGGCTCTGGGACTAAGAATAAGCCTGTGAACTTTGGCGGTACTGAGAATGATAGCGAGAAAAAGAGCGACAGACCACCAAAGAAAAAGGATATGGACTATGTGGTAATAGAGTCTGAGACTGAAGATGAGCCTCAGGCTGGGAATTTTGGTTGTTGTAAGACCAATTCATTTATTCATTCTTCATCATTACCTCATCCCCCGGGTTTTGAGAAAGACGGTTGTGATAGAGGAGCAGGAAGGCTGCCAAGTAATTGTTATTTGGGAATCGAATCTGAGCCTGAGAACTTTGGCAGTTCTGATAATGGTGGCAAGAGAAAAAGAGGCAGGCCTCCAAAGAACAGAAATGTAGAGATAAAGTCTACACCCAAAATGAAGAAGCCACCTCGGAGATTAAAAAGTAATGAGGTCGAGAATATTATGCTCAACACAATTCTGGAGAATGGGAATGCAGGATTGGATTCCTGTATGCCTTCTGTGGCTGTGAGTGAGGCTAGCACCAGCCTTCCATTGAAGTTTAGGTACGATGTGGGGTATTCACGGCCTGTAAACTCAGAGGAGGTACAAGATTCAGAAAGGCTTTTCCAGGACCTCAAATTTGCTCTCCGGACTTGTGATATTGGAGCAGAGACTTCTTTCATGGTAAGGTCACTCATTTGTTGTCCCAACATATTCCGTGATCATTAGTTATCAGATCATGCTAATGATGCTTTTCTCCTTAATATCCTTTTGAGACTTGATTTGCTTGTTCCTATGCTAACTCTGTGTGAAGTTGCTTACTGATAACTGGTGTCATTATGCATTTCATGCACCAATGAATGTACATGGCACACTACTTTTACTGATTACCAACAAAAAAATGTACTTCCGAAAGTATTGATGTAGGGTTCCTTTGTGACCTTAATTTACTTTGTGTCAATCTTGGCCAAGCTTCTCAAAACCAACTTCTCCTCCCTAGAAGTAGTTCTCCAGAAACTCCTTCTACAGAAATTTTGAACCGTTTGGCAAGTGTAATTTCAGAAGTGTTTTTACAAAGTAGAAATTATTTGCAACCGTTTGGCCAAAATTGTATGCTTTTGAAGGTTCAACCTTTTTTTGTTGATACTTGCCCAGATTCTTCACCATTGTTAATCACAATTCACAAACACCAAAAGAATCATCTACCAGATGCACAAGATAAGCTCTCTCTTTACTCCCCTCTATACAGAATGACAATCATCAATGGAAAAAAAATATTTTAATCCCAAATTTTTTTCTCTCTCCTCCCATGTTTCCAATTCATGCTTAGCCAAAGAAAGTGTGTCGAATTCAACACTTTTCTTTGTCAATCAAATTCAAAGTTTGATTATTTTATGAAATTATGCTCTTATGTGATTGAAATGGGTAAAAGATTGAGAGTTTGATGAAAGAGAATGAGTGATAGTGTTTTTCTAAGAGCTTCACGAGAAACAGGAGCCAGAAGCCAGGATTTGGGGCTTCTATTTCTGGGGGGTTGTAGAAGCTGTTTTGGGCTTCTGGAAAATTAGAAACACTTGCTCATTTTTTAGTGTTTGACCAAGTTTCAGCTTCTTGGCCCCAGAAGTTGCTCTAGAAGCTTGGCCAAACACACACTTATTACTGCATCTGTGACTTGACCCATGAATATCTTCCATGCGAGTCTGCGACTCAGGTTCACTGGATTATTCGCAAGCTTACCAGAAACTAGTTAGCATCTGTAGGGCAGCTCTCTTTTGTGCGACTCAGGTTCACTGGATTATTCGCAAGCTTACCAGAAACTAGTTAGCATCTGTAGGGCAGCTCTCTTTTGCATTCTGTTTTATGCTTCTTACTCTGTGCTGAAGTGTGACCCTGCAATCTCAAATGTGGATTTCATGAATATTATAAGAGTATAACTATTTTGATGTCATGTGGTGAAATAGTATAATTCATGTTTCAATTGACTGATATGCACTCATTTTCTTCAACAGTTTAGCCTTTCAGATGTCTAAGATGAAGGTTTACTAAGCTACCTATCTTCATTATTTTGCAGGATGAAAATGATGTAGTTCCTCCTTGTGATAGCGGTCATAGCGCAATTTTGCAAGAAAAGCTGTGCCAGGAAGGGAAGCACTGCTTAATTCTTGATGATGAAATTGGAGTTAGGTGCAAGTATTGTTCGGTCGTTCAGCTTGAAATCAGACATGTCACACCAGATTTTGTGAGTTCTAAACTTTTTGCACATCATCTTGTTTGCAGTACTCAAATCTCCTGACTCTGATAGCCGAATTACATGTATCGGTTATAATCTCTTTTAACGGAATATAGCTAGAGATTCACGACATGGAATTAGGAATGGAGTATAAGAATGAGTTTAGGACAACTGTAATAGACACTTAGACAGACAGTTAACATAGATCATTATTCATTTCCAATCATTTTATGCATGTATAAGATGTCTTAAATTGTGAGAACTTGCTGATTGAATAATGTCCTTCAGCTGTTTTACTTGCTGAAGATCAGAATTGCATTTCCCTTTTTGACAGAGAATCCTTATTTTATTTTACTTTTTTCATGTTCAGAACAAGAATATTTTCGGCAGAGCTAGGAACTGGAATTATGGTCGATTCCCCTATGACAATGGCCGTCCCTCGGATGCCCATCTTCCAGAGTTCCACGACACCCTTCAAAACGCTCCTTCAAATAAGGTTCAGGGAACTGTATGGGAGCTCATCCCTGGTATACGAGAAACTTTATACCCACATCAGCAAGAAGGGTTTGAGTTCATGTGGAGAAACATTGCTGGAGGAATAAAGCTTGACGAACTTGGTAAGCCTACTAAGTTTGGTTCCGGAGGATGTATAATATGCCATGCACCAGGGACGGGAAAAACCCGTTTGGCGATCACCTTCCTGCAGTCTTTCATTAGGAAGTACCCTATGTCAAAGCCTATGATCATTGCTCCCAAAAGCATGCTTCTTACATGGGAAGAAGAGTTCGTGAAATGGAATATTGGTGTTCCATTTATCAACATGAACAAAAGTGAACTGACTGGCAATGAGGACCCTGAGGTGCTAAAGTATGCTGAGGATGTGAGGCACCAAAAGACTATTCGGATAGCAAAGCTTTATACTTGGGCAAAGGGGCGCGGCATCTTGGGGATCAGCTATACGCTGTTTGAGATGCTTGCTGGTGACAGGAAAAACGTTGATTCGAAGATTAGGCAAACTCTTCTCGAGCAGTCTGGTATCATGGTTTTGGACGAAGGGCATACAGCGAGGAATGATCAGAGTAATATCTGGAATGTCTTGTCTGAGGTTGAGACAAAGCGCAGGATCATCCTTTCTGGAACACCTTTCCAGAACAACTTTGAAGAGCTTCTAAACACTCTTTCGTTAGTCAGAGAAGAGTTTGGGAATCCTCTACTATCAGGAAATCTTATGAATTATGGCTTGAAAAAAAATATGTCTGAGAGAAGAGGTTTGATGGGCTACAATGCTGAAAATGACAGAAAAATTGTCAAACTGAAGAACCGGATGAAGCCTTTCGTTCATGTTCACAAGGGAGAGATCTTAAAGAAGACTCTCCGCGGGTTGTTCCATTCAGTTCTTTTTTTAAAGCCATCTGACCTGCAGAAGGCCTGCTTCCAGCATTTGAGTGGGATGAAAAATGGTCTCAAGTTGGATCATTTGATCTCTATTGCGTCTGTTCACCCATCGCTTTTGTACTCCTGTAAGGATATTCCACTGTTTTTCAAGGATGAACTGAAAGCACACAGAAGGAACCTTGATGCTGGGGTGAAGATCAGGTTTCTGTTTGATCTCATCACTTTAGCCGAAGGGGAGAAAGTTCTGGTTTTTAGCCAATATTTGACTCCCTTACGGTTCATCAAAAATTTGCTGAAATCTCGTTATAATTGGACCGAGGAGAGGGAGTTGCTTTACATGGATGGGAAACAAGATGCAAAGCAGAGGCAAGCCTTTATAAGGCATTTCAATAATCCCAGAAGTGAAGCCAGGGTTCTGCTCGCGTCCACAAAGGCATGCCGTGAAGGAATTCACCTTGTTGGTGCGTCAAGGGTGGTCTTACTTGATGTTGTCTGGAACCCTTCTGTGGAAAGGCAAGCCATAAGCCGTGCTTACAGGCTTGGACAGAAAAAAGATGTCTTTGTGTATCACCTAATTACCTTAGGTACGCAGGAGGAAGACAAGTATTACTGCCAAGTGACAAAAGACCGTGTATCAGAGAAGGTATTTTCTTCCCGAAAAGAAAGCAGCAAGTTTGTCAGGACGCTGCCACAGGTCACAGAGGATCGTATACTCGAAGAGATGATCCAGAATGTCAAACTCAAGAGCATGTTTGGGAAGATCATCTACCAACCTAAAGCGGATGAATTCATTGAGAGCTTTGGCACTGCAAACCTGTAGCACTGTACGTATTAATGTATCTTACTCATCTGTCTTAACCTTATGTTGCAAACTAGTTAGGTTTAGGCCTTCTGACAACAACTTGACATACTAATCTATCTACCTCGCTCCGAGTTCCGAAAATCAGACATAATGGTTACTTGGTTATCGTTTAATCATCGATGTACTGATGCTTCCACTGTTGGATGTCTTTTAATACTAGTATTGAACTTTCTGCTTATGTAAGCAGTATTAAAAAGTTAATGATATTCTGTTTTCTGCATATCAGGATCTCAAGCAAGTGCCTGATATGCAGCTTCTCTAATAGCTGGTGCATTATGTAGTTTACACCCGCTTCACAGGTACTTCCTTTTTTCTGTAAGAGAACGAGCCACAATGAGGGGAGGTAACGGGATCCTTCCAACGTATGGTGAAGTCGTAAAGAGACCCGAATAGGCGAACCAACAAGCCCTGAATTGCTCATTGAGCTTGCAACATACCAAAAAAAAAAAAAAAATCGGTGATGTTGAGCATGAATTGATGTGTAATTTTTTTTTTTTTTTTTTGTTCCAATGAATTATTGCTTACAGTTTTGAACAAAACAATTAATAATTATGAAGCAAAATAAGAACACAGATCATAAAACTAGAATGAGCTCTCAATCTTTTCATTTGGCAGCCCTGCAGCAGCACTCTAAGTCTCTAATGGCATGAGACGAGCTGGCTATGCCCTCATTTTCAAGCTTGACGGCTGATTGGTGCGGCTTTTCGACCTGTTCCTGCTTCTATGCGTAACACTTGCAATGCTCTTTGCAGAACTCGACAGTAGACTACTGGTTTGGCTCCCCTTTTTCACTAATCTCCTACGTGCAGTCCAGCTGCTGCTACGAGATGAAGCTTTGTTGACGATATCCATTGATACCTCTCGCGCTTTCTGCTGATTAACAGGCTGCTTGTTCAGGTATGCCAGCTTTGGCAGAAGCCCACACACTGCTCTGCGAAGCTGGTCATCGCTTAGGTTGCCCTGAATTGTGTTTCCCAACAGATTCAGGGCCAGTAAAGAATGGTAGTTGGCAACAAGCTGCCCGAGACCCTTTGTGGTTGTGATCTTGTTGAAGCTAAGGTCCAGGACAGTGAGCTTCAACAGTCTGTGCAACCCCTCGACTTCACTGATTTTATTGCCAGCTATATACAACTCCTTCAGTAGCGAGCAATTCGAAAGTCCTGCCAATGTTCAACCAAAATGAGGAATCAGATCAGGCGAATAATATCTGTTTCAGCTAAACTGAAATACGAAGTTCACTGAGACTTGACACTCAGAAACTACGTTCAAGTTGCTTCGGGGAGCTTTTCTGTCAGTGTCTCATATATTACATAAGCACTTTTCTCACAAACTTCGCGTTTCAGAAAGTTGGAATGAACACACTGAAGCCTGACATTACCTGCACGACAGTTTAACTAAAATTGTGAAGGATGAGATTAACAATATATACCATGTCCAATTCGCGAAATTCTGTTGTAGCTTAAATCAACTATCCGCAATCTGGTTAGCTCCCTGAGTCCATCAATAGCAGAAATTTTGTTTCTCGACAAGTCAAGAACATGAAGTCCCCTTGGAAGTGATCCAGGAGTTATTTGAACTGTTCAGTAAGCAAGGAAAACATAACACATACTGGTGAGGGAATGTTCTATGTCTTATAACTGATACAACGCTCCTAAGAAAGAAAGAACACAAGTACATACCTATTGAGTTGCTAGATAAATTGACAGACCGCAGACTTGAGAACTGTGAGATCCCTGGGATAGCTTTCAAGCCCATCCCTGATATGTGAGCCACAGTGGAGGAGGAATTCAGAGACTGGATAACGTTGTTAGCGTGCAAAAGCTCCTCTGACAAGTTGATTTTGGAATGTCGGGAGACAAGGTTAGAGCTTTTTGCTACCGAACCACTTGCCTCAGGAGAAGGTGGGAACACAATGCTCTCATCATCATTCTCATCTTCAAATGAGAAGGTATTCGATGGAATCTCGATGCCCTTAACCCAGTCATCTACCCTCTTTAAGGGCGATGACTCCCCAGAGAAAGCTACCCACTGATTCTGAGGCCATAGACCTGAAACTCTTCTTTCCTTGAATCCATCCCACCGTTGGACATCATTATTATCCTTACCCCCGCTTTTGTAACTGCATATCTCAGAAAATGAGCCTGATGATTCTATTTTCCTAAGCTCTTGAACTCGACCAGGTTCAAGCGTGTCTGATGAATACCCACCCTGCTGATTAAGGGAAACAAGCTGCGATACTTTAGTTTTATCACTAATAGGGTTCTGTGGCCGCAAGTTTCTGTGACTCCAAAGAAACAATTTCCACCATAATTTCCTGCTTCTCGAAGGTAGAACTTGGCTAGATGAATGCTTCTTCAACATCACTTTATCAGCACTCCGGTGAGTCAGTGCAGATGATTGGCTACGAGGAGATCCGAACATAACATCGCCCTTTGCTTTCTCAGCTAGTTCTTGCAACTCTTCAAATGACTGACACTTGGAAACTGGCAGCTGATCTGCTATCTTCTTGAGCACTTCCCTCGTGTCCAGAGTCGAGCAAGAGCGTGTGAGTCGTGGTGAAGCCCATCTCTCGTCCCTAGCCATCCCAGGGTCACTAATGTGTCCAGTCTGGACCTTGGAAAGCCTCTCGTCAACGTCTTCTCCGAATTTATTCTTGCAATCCTCAATCACAACACTTCCAGAAGTAGGGATATCATCTACTGCCTTACTAGAATCAATATCATGGGATTGAAGGTTGCAATCAGAGTTATCTCTGGTCATTGGTGACCTGTCATCACGCTCATCTTCACCTTCATATGCCACCTCCACAGCTTCCTTCTCAACAGGGCTCTCAGGGTCCATCAACTTCACCTCACACCTCGAATTCTCTGGGATACTGAATGGAACAGGGACACTAAAAGAAGTTGAATTGACCTGTTCAGACGACTTCGCAGGGTGCTCCAGCTTTACTTCCAGAGTGCTAAACCCATCGCTGCTCTTAACATCAGGTAAAGTTTCCACATCAACCTACACAATGCCATATCATTAACTTAGCTATACTTGAGAAGATAATGCATCTAATCAAGACAATATTACACAATGAACTAATCATTACCTTCACTTTCTTCGTCTTCCCAAAGCAACTGAACAATGCCATATCCTAAACACCAGTGTTCAACCTAATACCTCAAAAACCCGAAAAAAAGACCTACGAGAATAGAAGATATTCTCTTCTCCTTTCCTTTTCCTTTAGTTTTGACTATTGACTAAACCTTTTGTAACCACAATCACTAGTACAATATGAAGCTTTACATCTCCACTACTTAAGAAGAGCACATTTTAGACTCATTAGCCATAATCAATGGGTAGGCGCGAAACCAATGTTTTGCAGACAAATGTAAAGTGACAGCCTCCTACAAATCCAGCACTGCAGACCCTCCACCGAGGAGAGGTCACTAAAATCTTGGCCAGAGTGATATGCACACGGAAATATCTCGAAAAAGTTCCACTCTGCATCCAAAATCATATTAAAAACACAGTTCAGATGACATTCATAAACCCCACAACAGATATTTCAGATTACCCACTTAACAAAATCAGGCAAATTGAACCAATGCTTCTGTTCAGATTCTAAATCAGAATGCAAGATACACTTACACACAGTCGAAATCGCGATTTAAAGAACAAGAACAACCTAATGGAATGCTTGATTGCAATTTGAAAAGGACTTCTTGCAAATTAAATCAAAAAGTTCATAAAGAAAACTAATTGAAGCATTGAAAAAGGATTGAAAAGGGCACTAATTTTTTCTAATCAATGTGAACTTTTTCGACAATTGGGCAAAACAACAGATTTGATTGCACCAACCAAACAACACTCATCTTCAAATCAAAGAAACAGGTTAACTTGTCCATCACAAGGACACATTTAAACATTATAATAAACACAATTCAGTACAAAAATAAACACCCATTATTTGATATAATAATTATGTACTATATATAAACAGACAAATCCCAGATTACCCACTAATACAAAATCAGCCAATTCAACGTTTCCGTTCAGGTAATCAAGATATTAATTAATACCCAAAAAGATATATAAACCCCAGCAGTTTCAGTACAAAAGTTATGCAAAAGGACACATTAAACAGCTAATTTAAAGTATATTATGTTAAAGTTGGAAGGCATTCATTTACGCTACCTATCTCATTCCACTGAACATGTCTATGAAAAGCCAAACAAAGTCCCTAACCCATGAAAACCAAACTTTACGCCGACTCGAATTCAGACTAAACCGAATGTCCGGCAGACGAAACAAGTCTTGGGTATTTCAAAGAATACTCAACTATGTCGTACCAAGTACATAAAATCAACATGAGTCCATGACAAATAAACTATGAAACTTTAACATAATATAAAGTATGAAATTATGCAATCAAAATAATGAAGCATGAAAAGTTTGGTTTGTACCTGAAGAAAGAGAGGCAGCTACAGCTACATACAAAGGTTGAGCGGCCAAGTAAACAAAGGAAGAAGAGTTGTGGTAGGACTTTATATGCTCTTTTTTTTTTTTTTTTTTTTTTTTGTAGTATCAGAGATGTACGTCCAAGTGTATTCTTTCGCACACAAATTCTTGTATTTTTAATTTTTATGAAGGAATAAAATAAAAATAATTTTAAGGGTCACAAATAAATTGTTAAAAAAATTATTCTTGCATTTTTAGGCAAACTCTACCAAATAAAATTGATTTGCAACTCTAGAAAATCCCAACACAATAAAATTTGAAGACAGAAATATGGAAAGTTTCTGGTGTTGGGTGGGTTTAATTTGTTTGGGTTTTTTGGTATGGAAAGGAATGGGCTGGAATAGGCTAGAAGTAAGCTAAGAGAGCAGAGTATGGAGTACGTAACACGTATTATACGCGCTCCAAAGCCCCCAATTATTTCTCTCCAAGATACGCGTGCGAGTGTAACCGTTGTACAAAAATGTTTAGTAGATATCGAATGTAGTAGTGTACGTTTACTTAACAAACTAGTTTGTATGCCCGTGCCACGCCCGGACTATATATTTATATTGTTTATACTCACTCTGAGAAAAACGTTGGCTTATCTGTTCTAATAAATTACCATAATGATTATATTCCATAAATTAGTTATATTATATTACGGCTTATCTTTGTTCAAATAAATTACCTTAATAATTATTTTCCATAAATTAGCTATATTATTATACTACTCTATGATAATTTATTACCATATCTTAACCGATAATTATATTTAATGTTATTTCTATGTTCTATCCAATTAATAAATGTCAAGTGTTGTTCTAGGAAAGACTTGGTTTCAGGTTTTAATATATAGTACTAGTTTGCATGCCCGTGCCACGCCCGGGCTATATATTTATATTGTTTATACTCACTCTATAAGAAAAATGTTGGCTTCTCTTTGTTCTAATAAATTACCATAATGATTATATTCCATAAATTAGTTATACTATACTACGGCTTATCTTTGTTCAAATAAATTTCCTTAATAATTATTTTCCATAAATTAGCTATGTTATACTACTCTATGATAATTTATTACCATATCTTAACTGATAATTATATTTAATGCTATTTTTATGTTCTATCCAATTAATAAATGTCAAGTGTTGTTCTAGGAAAGACTTGGTTTCAGGTTTTAATATATAGTATTAGATGGCCGTATTAAGTAGTATACTGTACTGCTCGATTTCGTTTGAAGAAGTCTATCTTGAGCTCAAGATCTCCCAGAAGCAAAATCTATATGGAGAGATTCACCCACCACTTTCAAATGCTAATGAACTTGATGTGCAACCAAAAGAACGAAAAAGAAAAAGAATTTAGGGATGGATAATCTCGTCGAGGCTATGGGGCCATTTTTTTTAATGTAATTAAGGGATCCAAGATATGGAGGGCTCCTACTTAGGCTATTAGACCACTCCACAATTTTGTGTTAAAATTGGTGTAGTGGTAAAAGAAACAACGATTACATCCAAACTTATTTTTGAACATCTGAGATGTGCCAATTGAGGACGCAACTCATACCATACATTCAAACCAAATCCAAAACATTGAGATCAGTTAGTGTATCCAAGTAGGCATCATATGTACTCCCTCCGTTTTTTTTGTTTCTTTACGTTTCGTTTGAATTCCTCTCACATATTCAAACGAAACGTAAAGAAACAAAAGAAACGGATGGAGTAATTTTTTTAGAATGGTTTGCGAAAGAGCAACACAAATCAAACGATAAAACATCAAAAACACATCAAGATAATACTACATTTTTAGCCAAATTCCAGTTTGATTCGGGACAACAGGGCTATGGCGGACGACAAATAAATTGGATTTACGTTCACCATCATCTTTGGAGCTGAAAATCGTAAAACATAAAGCGACATTACACCTTAGAGTATGATATATATTTATATTACGGAGTAGTTCTATTGTGTGGCCTGTTTCATGCATTAGGACATCATATACTAGTATTACACCCAAATTAATGTACCAAGCTTTAGACAAGAAACAAAATGTACGAATATTCCACAATTGAGGGATAATGAGTCATGACTAATGAGCAGCCTGATTTTATTTAATGTAATTCGAGGTATATCATACCATATTTTCGCGAGCACAAGTGGTCATTCTCACAAGAAAGTACTCCATCCGTCTTAGCTCAAACGCGCCCGAGCGTTATTTGCAGTGGGATAAGAAAAAAATTGATATAATAAGTTGAGTGGGGTAATATTAGGAAAAGAGATGAGAGAGAAGGTGGGGATTAATAACAGTAGGAGAGATAATATGAGAGAGAATGTGATAATTTAATAAAAGTAGGAGAAAGAAATATGTCTCAAAATAGATGGGGTGTTTGAGGTGGGACGTCCCAAAATGGAATATGGGGTGTTTGAGGTGGGACGTCCCAAAATGGAATATGGGGTGTTTGAGATGGGACAGATGGAGTAGTAGGGACCACACTTAAATAATGCTCCCGGGAGCATGGTATAATCATTGCTAATTCGAAGACGTTGGGATTGTAATTTGTAATGTGATTGAAAAACTTTGTAATAAGGTAAGAAAAAATAGTGTCATTAAAAGAAGATAGGGAATATTTTCGTAAAGGATGATCCTAAGAGTCTATATATAGACAATACAAATTTGTCTATAACATAATAAAGTGTGGTAAATTAAAGATTGCAATTAGTAAATAATATGCTTGCGTAGTAAATTTAACATATTTAATTTGCAGCAAAATTTATGAAACTGACAGTAAAATCAACATAGTTACGATTCTATAAATCGAAAGAAATTTAAATTGATTTAATTCACAAATCGAGGACCCTTAATTGTTTTTCTTTCCTTATAATCCAATATTTACAAAATTATGCTACAAAATTTACTGCACATTTGATTAATTTTACTACAAACTAATCATAGACATTTTTTAATTTGCCTACATATAGACTCCTAGTATTTTTGTTTCGTAAATGAGTTTTACATTCTTATCGGATGAGTCATCTTCTAGGTAGGAAGGAAATCAAAAAGAAATAAAGAACATATTATATGTACATGATTATTCTCCGATAATAACGATATATACACTTGTTTAAACTTTTAAGTATGAGCATAACCATGAGTCCACAACGACTAACCAAGAAATTAGCTACCCCGTGTACTCGTGCAACATGCATGTAAAGAAAATTGTATGCTAAGCCCAGTCATTGCACATGACATACCTCTATCCTAAATCCTAAGTCGTAACTACAATAACATCATTAAGGTATGATCTATGCATCACTACCAGCAACTTAATTAATTCGGTTTTATCCCTTCAAAGATTTTGTTAGAAATTAAAACAGATTTTAAGAACCTTTAATTTTAATAGATTTTGTAGTAGTGGTGTATTTTCAAGGTAAATTCAACATGATTAGAGAATGTTGGCAATTTGTACTCAAATTAGAGGTATATATATAACTCTTCTAATCATCAACTGACAAGTAATAGTAGGCGGCTAATATTAAAAACTACTAAAAGTATACTCGTCCCCAAACGGACAAGTGGTCGACTAGACTTCTAAATAGAGTCATCAGTTCAACTTTTTAGCCTAAATCATCTTCAGTTCTTCGCATACAAATTATTACATGAACTCAAAAAATAAGGTTGGACCAATAATTTAGAGTCCAACCTGTTTAAAGATATCTCTTGCTACAAGTTACTCCGTAACTCCTCAGCAACATGAGCTCCTCATATTCACATATGCCGGAAAAAAAAATCACTACTCACAATTCACAAATGCACACTTTAAATTTGAATGCCAAACTTTGCCCTTTTGTACGTATCACATAGTACATCTAATACTATATATTAAAACCTGAAACCAAGTATTTTCTAAAAGAACACATGACATTCATTAATTAGATAACACTAACTAATTACATAATATGCAAATTATTAGCTAATTTAATTTGTGGAAAATAATATAATTTATGGTGATTATGGTGGTAAGCTAATTTATGAAAAACAATAATGTTGCTAATAATATTATAACAAAAATAAACTGACGAATCATAAAATTAGTATAATAATATAGATATGCAGTCCGGCACGGGGCGGACATGCTAACTAGTATATACTCTATATAGTATGATACTACTGCCTCCAACTAACCCAAACATAATTTCAAGCTAAGGTAGAGCTTGTGGTGAACATACAAGACTTCCCCTATTTTTTAATATATCATCATAAATCAATTCACGTGAATCATGTCATGAAGCCTAGAATGCATGGTTGGCATTTAGCACACAGTAACATAAACAATCTGATATCTGTCATATTTTTAGGTATCTTTCTCTTTAAATTAAAATGAAGGACGTTAAATTTAATTTTTGATTTTAAGTTGATGATGATGATGATGTGTATGTCCAAATTTCCAATCACATGCATGTGAGTCACGCTATTAGTTAGTTGAACTGTCACTAGTGAAATATACAATCAGTTAAATGACTGCTAACTAAATCAGCAAAAAAAAATAAAAAAAATGACTGCTAACATACTCAGCTGCGGACCAAAGTGTAACTGTGTGCAGACTGAGGTGAACAAGCAGGCTAAGTTTGAGGCGATGATTTTTTCATTCTCAGTTAGTTAAATCTATCTCATGCGGAATTGCGGAAAGATTAAGTAGACATGATTACAACTATATAAAAAAAAATATATACAAATTGATTTTTGATGTAGTTGTACGTTTGAATATACTTCGATCCTAATATAAATGTTATATGTGCATAGAAGGAGTATCACACGAACATAGACACCATAATATATATGTAGTGGTGCGGAGTAGTACTTTATTCCATTTCATAGAGGGTGGAGACTAAAGAGTAGGCATACACATGGCTACACTTGAAATAGCCAGATAGACTATTATTATTATTATTATTATTATTATTGACATGGTCCATCGTGACAAGAGAAAATTTTGATGTATGAAACTGAATCGTAACATACAATATTATGCATGCTCTTTTAAATTAGATGTGGCGTACAGAATTAGCTATCTAGAGCTTGGCGGAGTAAAACTTTCAAGTTATTACCATCTATCAGATCGAAATGGTACGTGAAATTAACTTCGAGTCAACTTAATTATGATCAGCAAGCGAGTTTACGAGCTTTACCTTAATCTCGTGTGGACAATCTTACGATCTGATTCGACGTGTTTACGTACTACCAAATTAAAAAGGTGCAATAACCCCACACGCAAATTATTAGTTTAAGAACCGTTGCAAACCGCAGCTTTCGACCGTCTTTATCCATCTGCAAAAATCTGGCATATTACGTCGTGCTCTATTCGTGATATCTTGTTTGTGCTAGTTTAGACATGGCTCCAATCTTTCCACCAAAAAGTTTTGTGAAAAATTCCACCCGTAGTAGTGATCACAAATAAGCAGAAAGTGATGCCTTTTTGGTTCGCTTTGCATCTAATTGCGGAGTTTGTTATTTAGCTTTTTTTTTAGAGAAATATATCGTTCATTCATTAAAAGATAAACTGATAATTTTACCATATAAATCTGTCAAACATACATAAAACTCAAATCCTTGAGAACTACGATCACAAAGCTAAGGTGACTCATCACTTCTGTATACTTCTATGATAGGTCATAGGTGCGGATGTAATAGTGCTTAGACACTTAGTATTAGCTTGTAGTGCAACAAAAAACAAACTTGCTGGACTGTCATTCATCGATCACATGCAATTCGTTGAGAAAAGATGAGCATGGAGTCCCAGAAAACTCATCAAATTGCGCTGTCACTTATATCCTTCCAACTTTATAATTTGTCTTGAAAATCCGTGGATATACACACATCCTGATAGACGTACTGATAGTGCTAAGTGTCAATGTATGTCAGGGTGAAAATTTGTCCACACGCTAGTGTGATGTGTTTCACATCCATAAAAAAAACATTTAAAATTACTTACTGTAGTATCGTAAAAATTAATTATTTTAGCATCGGAAGAGTTTTATATTTGGCAAAATGCTTCGTTGATGCCGATCTCTTTAGTTCTCTCGGTCGTTCCAAGAACCAACGTCTGTCGTCGGTGTATTCTAACTCCAACTTCAATTGTTAAAACGGTATGTGTTAATGACTAATCTTAAAACCAACCATACATCGACGACTGAGTATAATAAAAACCTCTCGTTGGCCATATATTGAATTTCATTATCATATTCTCAGTATATTGCGATTTGCCTCATTCGATTTAATCTAAAATTCAAGTCATATATATAGAACAGAGTACCTCTAAGTTAAGATATTAAGCACTCGATATATATAGTATATATCATTATCAATTCCAAACCTCCCTTAAGTACAATAACTTATAGTGCTAGAGAATTTAACCTTTGTCTACCTCGACCCTCGACAGTACCAACAAATGAACATGTACATGAGCAGTGGCGTAGCTAGGGGGGTGCACGGGGGGCACGTGCCCCCTAATTCTATCAGTTTATATCTTATTTTTGTGTCTAACCTACATATAAAATGTGATAGACTAGTGAAATTTGGCCCATTTTAGGTTGTACACTACCCAAGTTCTAATCTGGACATTGTCATTTTGGCTTCTCTTTTTTATTTTTTTGTTAAAAAACTCTCGAATATGCAACTCATGTGTCGGACTTTCGGTTCATAATTTTATGCCCCCTTCTCTCAATCCTGGCTTCTGTACATGAGTATGGTTGCTAGAATTATTTGGTACATAGTGGTACCAAATAATGTACCGAAAAAGTAAGTCGGGCCATTTTCTGTAATTAAAACCATAAATTTGAGCCGTGCTCCTCAAAAAATCACATGCGTACGTCAGATCCAAATCAATTTGCAACAACCATGCATACGTACAGTCGTCAGAAAAGCCGTACGTCAAGGCCTGTAACAGTACAACCTATCAACCAATCAAATACTGCCACGTCAACACTAATCCGTAATAGAATCAAACCATATGATATAAAAGTGGCAGTATTTTGTTGGGTCACATTTCTGATAACGACATGTACTTATCAATGGACCTTTAATAAGAAGATTCAATTCTAACGTGCTCCTATCAAGTATCGACCCACCTATCATATATGGTCCACCTACGGCAACACCCTGGTCCTCCCTGAGAAATCGTGAACAAATTGGTTTTTTTTTTTTATATTTTGTAGTTTATGTTTTTTTCTTTGTTTGTTAGTTTGGGTACATATAATTAAGCGGTGTTGGGATAATTTGGTGAGATAGTTTTGCGACTTTACATGCATGTGCAAATTTTGAATTTTGGGGTGCTAAATGCCAAATATTTGTCGAACTCAGAAGATAAATCTGGACTTACCTTGTTGATCTTTTTTTTTTTTTTTTTTTAATAAGTGGCTTCTCCAAATAAGCAAAAGCTGTTTTTGCTAGCCAAGGATAATGGCCCTCTTTTTATTTCTCGGATATACTTAGTTTATTTCAACGAAAAGATGACTATGTATGTAATTATATAAAATGTTAAGTCTGATATGATGAAGAACGAAGACCGCCCTCACTTGTGAGGCTATGAGTTAATTGAAATTCTCGTTTTACTATTAACATATTTATTTAAAGAATTAAAGCAAGTAGTCTTCTCCCCCCTACGAGACTACGACAAAGTGATGATTGAGGCTACTGACGAATTTAACTATTATCGAATGAGGCGGGATTGTAGTCAAAATTGTACATATCATTATAATTAGTATTATATTATTGGATAATGTATGTGAAAGTGATAAGTAGATAACTTTCGTGAAATGCATGGTCCATCATACAAATATATAGGATGATTTAATAATTTATTTGGAATATAGGAAAAAAAGTAGTGTAGCTTCTTGATTTTCAACGCATTATGTTGGCAAGATCCATTTTTGGTACGTCTTTGAGATATCTAATAGAAAAAAAGACTAATGACTACTGGATCCGTCTGATCACATGTAAGAAAAACTGTATTATTATATGGTAAATTAGCAGTTTAGCTTTATGATTACAATGTAGATGATTCTAGTTTGCATTAGTCGTTTCAGAATGTTTAATAAAAATAACTTGTTAGATTAATCCGTGCATATTTTACGGTATTAACAGTTTAGTTTTCTGATTTACAATGCGAGTAATTCTGGTTTGCATTAGTCGTAAATTTGTAATTTGGTATCGACAAATGTACCGTTCTGTTTGGGTAGTCGTATTTATGTTTTGGGGTCTTCAGTCAATCTTGTAGGTGAAGCATTCGAGAAGTATTGAAATTCCCTGGCCTACGTATTAAGCTTCGTTTTTGGTTGTTTTGTTCACAGATTTATGTATTGGGCCGGTACTCCGCGATAATTGGGCTATATATTGGTCTGCTGATTGTGGACCGTGATTCCGTGACCATGGCAAACAGGCAAAGTGGACTTGTAACAAAAAATGCAATGTCTAGCGGATATTAATGTGGCTGAAAATCAGAGGCATAAATCGCATAATACCATGGTGTTCATAGATCATAGTGGTTTTTTTTTTTTTTTTTTCATGATTGCTAAACGCAACCTTTTTTTTTTTACTAATATATATTGTATTAATAGCCGTGCCTTTAAAGCTCTATTAGACCTTCCACGCAAGCGCTGATGTCAAATAAAAGTTACTTGAAATAGCTCTAATAAGCTTATGCTAAACACACGCACACTTAAGCAAAACACACGCTAACAATACACACGGTAATTAGTAACAATATATTTGCATATTCCGTTTATAAAACTGAAAAGGAATCAAATATTTTAAATTATATTTTATACCAGAAATTATAATATCTCAATTTAGCTAAATGTACCCAAAAATATTAATACTTAAAATAAATCGTAATCTTTGGTAAAAAAATTTAAAAATAACGTGTTATGTGGCCAATTTTATAGGAAAGAAATCTTTTCAATTATATTTAATACCCACATTTATGATATCCTATACTTTTTGGCAACAAAATATGTACAAAATAGAATTACCCACAATTAAATAATAAATATATGAACTGGAATTTTTTTTCTCACAAATAGCAAAGAATTTTGGCTGATATAATAAAAAAAATATATTTACGCTTAGTTATTTTAGGAAATAAATTAAATAAAAATGATTTTATGCCCTTAAAATGTGCATGATATATTCTAAATTTTCAATAATTTCAAGAATAAAATTAGCCCACACAAAAATATTAATACCTAAAATAAATCGTAATCTTTGGTTAAAAAAAATTAAAAATAACGTGATATGTGGCCAATTTTATAGGAAACAAATCTTTTCAATTATATTTAATACCCACATTTATAATATCCTATACTTTTTGGCAAGAAAATCTGTACAAAAACGAAATTACCCACAATTAAATTATAAATATATGAACTGGAAATTTTTTCTCAAAAATAGCAAAGAATTTCGGCTGATATAATAGAAAAATATATACGCTTAGTTATTCTAGGAAATAAATTAAATAAAAATGTTTTTAGGCCCTTAAAATGCGCATGATATATACTAAATTTGCAATAATTTCAGGAATAAAATTAGCCCACACAAAATCATATAAACTATTATCTTTTCGTTCCACAACATTATTAATTTATCATTAGATTAGAAACTATATATTACAAAAAAAAAATCAAAGAAAAAAGATACAATTTATTTTCGAAACAGAAATGCTAGGAAATATGGCATTTCCCATTATTTAATTAACATAAGATCAAAGTCAATAAAAAATAATTACGAAATTAAAAAAAAAATTCCTATAAATCGATAACAAGTTAGCATTATCCATAATAGAAATCAATCAAATTCAAAATTTTAATATAATCGGAAGGAATCATATTTGTTTTTCTTAACAGACTCATGATTTAGGAAACAACACATTTTAAAATTTTTATTTTAGGATATTTAAAACCTTTCCATAATTTAGGCAGTAAAATCAACTATATATTTAAAAAAAGAAAATTATATTACACATATTTTCCCTAATTAAATTAACGTTAACAGAAAATATAGCAATTTCCTGTATAAAAACCATATACAAACCGAAAACTTTTAATCCATCTGTAATACAAACGTTTTCTGTTGAAAAAGGCAGCAAATTTTTGAAAAAAATCAAATCACGAGCAATAAAAGATTTACATTAATCATCATAATCTCATGTTGCCTACTAATTTTAGTGTTATGTACAAAATCAAATATTTATGAAAAGAGCAATAAATCTGTAAATTAAGCGCAGTAAATATTTAAATTAGGTTAATCTATCATATATACCATCCGTGAAGCAAAACAATATTTTCGGCCATAGCATATACGTAGTATTGAAATTGAATATTACTTATTGATCAAACTTTCTTTCACAAGGTAAAAAAACTCTAATATTGATTTTTGTTCGTTTTTTCAGTTTTGAAGAAATCCGGCGAATAAGAGGAGCCGATAGATTGAGCAAGCTTCATTTGGCTCATAATTAACTCAGCGCTTCACATAACATTCCGGGTAAATAAGTTTATGATCTAGGTCTTTTTGTTATGGTTTTTGTTACATCTATTTACCTTTTCTATTGATGCATTTGTTGTTGATTGCAGAGATTCCGCAAGGTTAGTGATCCTCCTGTATGTTAAACTTCGGTAATTCTCTTCTACTATTTTCCGGCTTTTTCATGTTTATTATTACTTACATTGATAAAATCCTCATTTTAAAGAGGTTAAAACTCTTTTTTTTTAATCTGATACAATGGGTGGATTTGATTTTTTTTTTTCAGTTTCGAAGAAATGCAGCTGAAGAGGGCAGTTGATAGATCGAGCAATCCCTTCTGAAAATTTGGATCATTAAAGCAAATCCAATTGTGGTTCTTAACTCGATTTATTTAAATTTTATTTTCTATGACTATTCTAAACTTATTTTACGACTTAGTTAAGGGCATCAAACTTGCAGAGATAAGTAATATGGAACACGCGATAACGAGGATCAATTTGGACTTGAAGAAAATTGTGGAAACCGACATGTAGCTATGAAAGAGCCATTGTAGAATCACTTTATGATTTATTGTATGTTTATAGATTCTCAACGACCTTTTTTAGTTAACAAAAATGTTTGATTTCAGATTACTTTACCTCTAGGTATAACTTTCGAAATTATAATTATGTCTTAATTTACCATGGTAAGTATTCTTTATTTTTATCGACTTTGATGATTGACCGTTGTCATCAACACTTTGTAATCATCTAACCTTTTGGCATTAATATCAAGTTGTTTGAAACTTTATTAAGGTGCATGATCCATTATCTACTTGTAAAATTCAATTTATTGCACTTTTTTTGCTTTGACATTTTAGGAGCGACATAATGGACGTCAAATCAACCTTATATCTACAATAAGTAGTAATATCATGATCATTATAACTTCACCCAAACCTCCTTACATTTAAGTCAATTTAGTATTGGGCGGTCATCCATTTTGTTATTTGAACAACATATTGATAATCGTTGTCGATATTATAGTTATGCGAAAACTTTGGAACTTGAAGATAGAGGTGGTTGAGTTGAAAACTTTAGTGTACGGGTATTATTTTTTTCAAAATCTTTTGGAAAGACAATTCAGAATATTTTTGACGAGCGAATCTATGTTTTGGATGGAAACAATTAGGTAGCACATTCACCCTAAATCCACCCAATTTCTAAACATAATGGATAGCTGAAACTCTCACATAGTCACGTTCATAGCTAAGACTCACATTGATTAACTAAAAACATCAACTCTGCAGTGGGGAATAAACCATTGTCCACCTCAGTGTGTATTTTAGATTTGAGTATAGTTTGCTTACTTTGATTATGGATAATAGTCAATTTTATATCCTATAATACAAAAAAAAAATCATGTAGACTATCAAATGGGTCGAATTAGGTTAAACACGGATCGAGTCCATATTTGGTTTAGGTTAGTTAAAAATCGGGTTAACATCCATGGTAGGTCAAAATAAGCGTAAACTATAGAATCATCGCGTACTTTGATTCACCTATTATGAATTATAAATCCATGGTATAATATGAAATTGAACATGAATTATGTATTTTTGAGGATATTAACAAGTTAAAAAAAGGGGAAAAAATTCTAACTCCTACCTTTTATATACCAAAACTTCCAAAATCCTACCTTATTTTTAAAAGTTTCCAAAGCCTACGTTATAAAACATTTTTTTATCAAACTCCTACCAAAACTTCTACTCCGGCGAGTTTGACTCTAATTTCCGACATTGACCTTCAAATTAACGCGATTTCCTTTGATTTTTTTTCGTTTTCCATCCAATTTCTCTCTCCAATTTCACCTCCTCTCTCCTATTTTCCACATCAATGTCGGAAAATAGAGTCAAACTCGCCGGAGTAGAAGTTTTGGTAGGAGTTTGATAAAAAAATGTTTTATAACGTAAGCTTAGGAAACTTTTTAAAAATAAAGTAGGATTTTGGAAGTTTTGGTATAGAAAAGGTAGGATTTAGAAATTTATCCAAAAAAAAATGGAACTTCTTTTTAAGGTTCGTATATGGTTTTTGAGATATTACATTGATTTTATTAGATAAAAATAAATTAGTAAATTATTTTTTTTATTAACACAAATTTAATTTAATAAAAAATTGAATGAGAATTAGAAAAAAAAAAAAGGTTGATTTGCACATAAGTGAAAAGAAAATGGGTCAAATTGCTACAATTGAAAGTTACACTGGTCAATTGGACAATTGGTTAAAGTCTCATGGCCAAATTGCTATTTTCGCCATATGATTACACTTGGTATTTTGGAGTAGAACTCAAATGGTAAAAAGAGCATTTAACAATTCGTTTCATTTGACGTTCAAATAAAGATGTACTTTGTGCAATTTCACCCTTAAGGTTAGTTGTTCGAATGAATATCTTATAGTTACCACGGGTGCAATAACTACCAGTTGTTCTATTCGTATTTACTAATGTCCTACCACCAACGGGTTAACTGACCTAAATTTAAATTAGTAAGGAGTTTCTCCAAAACGAAATCAATTTGGTATAAAGTTAAATACAGTCTAAATTGCACGGGTTCACAATTAGCTAGACATGTCAAATGGGTCATACGGGTCCGATAAAGGTCAAATACGGGTTAATTTGCACGGGTTTAATCCAGTCAAGGAGACGAGTCAAATTAGCAAAGTGATATGCGCGCTATGACAAAACCATGTCGTTACGGGTCACGGGTCATATAAACTATAAAACATTGCAAATTCATTTTTGAACGGGTCAGATCTATTTTGAGATTAGATATGGTTCAATACGGGTGACAAATAATTATAAAAAACGGGTCCATGACCAAAACAAACTGGCGAGGTCAAATATGATCAACTTTTGTGTGGTTCAGGGCTTTGTTTACTACATCTATAATTAGCAATTCTTATGTAGTAATATTCAAACATAAATAGATAATTACCTATCTTGCGAGGTTCTTCGCTGATAAATACGGTTCGTTTATTCAATGCGTATCGAGTCTATTTTAGTGTGTAAAAAACTCAGGTTATTTAAAAATCTAACTAACACCATTGTTGTAAATTGGACGTATTAATATCTTATACCTACAGTATTGGTAGGGATATCTGTACAAACATCTCTAAACTAAAACCAGTTTTCAGAACAAAGAGGTAAAACGCACCGTGCAATTTTGCACGGGTCAAAGAACTAGTATAGTCTGGTAAAAATCTCATTATGTCCCCATTTTTCCCAAAATGACACCAATACCCTTATACGAAATCTTCATAGAAGTAACAATAATTACCTCTTGCTTCGCTATGCGCTGCATTCCGGAAAAAATGGTATTGAACCTAACTTTTCCGGGTTCGAAAACGATGAATTGGTTGTGCCATTTGATAGCTGCCCTGGTGATATAGCGTGGAATGTGTTGGAGTGTATCAATGGTGTTATTTGCTTAATTGATGATTTATAGTATGAGGGCACCACAATTTGGATGTGGAACCCGTGTATCAAGAAGACGGTTCAACTTCCAAAGCCCGAGTATAGGTACCTATGCCATGGCGCCTATTTTTCTGTTTTGGAGGTTTGGGTTTGATCAATTTATGGACGGTTACAAGGTGGTTCGAGTAGTGTACTTGGGCGAGGGATGCCGTGGTAGTGGTGGTTGGCCTATACCTGTGGTTAAGGTGTATAGTTTGAGGTTGTGGGGTTGGAGGTCTTTAGGTCATGGTCTTGATTACGAGATTCGAGAGGGGATATCACTAAGGGTAATATTGGAAGAAAAATGGAAAAAATAGGTTGTGCTAGTATTTTTCAGGTTACGTTTAGCAATACTTACACTACTATATTGGTGAAGTAGATGCAATATGTCTATCATACACACGAGTATATGAAGTATACTTTGATAATAAAAAAATCATGTACCTTTAGAATGTTGGTGTATTTTGTTTATCTTTCACAAGCATGATCGATCCATCTATACACTTTTAAATATTTAATTATTAATTTTTTATTTCATATTATTTAACCTTTTCCCCATTTATTAGGGGACCCGAAATGATTTCCGAATTTTTTTTCTTGGCGTTTTAATTTGGCATAATAATTTTTTTTTCTCAAATTTATACATGATTGTGGTTTGTACATTTCTTTCATTAATAAATGGACATAATACAAGAAAACAAAATAACCTGAGTCTCATCCGAGAATAAATGGTTTGACATGAATACTGTACAATTTATAAAAAAAAAAGTACAACATTTTATATATAAAAATGAAGAACACGAAATACGTACACGGTTTTATAAAAGAATTCCATGCTATAATCTCATGTTTATCATACCGTCGGAGATATGCACAACCTAAATTTCCGGTTTTTTTTTCCTTCTTGAAAAGGATAAAAATATAACAAAACACTCATTATTTAGATACTGTGAAACATACACTCACCGTGTACTTTGGGTGCTTATACTAGATTCCTACATTTGATAGTGATTGGGAGTAGCACGCTCTTTGTAGTTCATAATTCACCATGCGATTATAATACTCCATAGGCAATATCAGATCTAATAATTAGCCGAAAAACAAGTAATAAAACATTTATGAATACAACTAGACTAGAATATTATTTTTAAAATTAATCCGATCACATGAGTATTTACTTAGCCTTACTTGGAATTCACACACAATCTACCAACTCCGACGCTAAAAGTCTCAAATCCAAGCCTCGACAAAGGAATAGTCTTGAATTGAATGAGGTGGAAATCGCCTACTTCACCTGATCATAGTTATCATACCGAACTCCAATCCGAACTAAACACTTTATGCGCAACAATAATAATCTGATCTAAGATAAAGTCTAGAACCGTATCTCACAAGTTGCCCATATAGTTAGTAAAGTCCAGAAAACCAACCCAAAACCAAAATCCACAACTTATGTTTCCCAAAAAGCCCAACAAAATCCATCCCCCACGATCCTCTCCTCTCCTCTTATCTCCGACGCCGTACATCTCATTCCCGATACTTAACCTTCTCAGTCACACCTTCCCCTAAATTTTCTCTCTCCTCCTTCAACAGCAAAATGGCTTCCGCAACCGTCGGTCCGTCGCCGTTGGACCGGCTAACCCTAGAATCAATCCCAACCGTCGATCTCCGCCTCCTCACCCAATCGGAACTCACCGCACTCTCTCTCTGCTCCGCCCACGCCTTCGACCTCCGCCGCTGCGACGACGTCGTTATCCCTAAAATCGACCGCTCCGTCTTCAACGAGTCCGCCGGCAGCCGGAAACAGACTTACTCTCGCCTCCGACTCGCCCCGCGCAATAAACCTAATTTAGCCCCTTCTAAACCACGCGCGCTTACGCCGGAGCTCCCCGTGCCGGATTCGGAGCGGGCGGAGAACTCCCGCATTATCTCGTTGTTTAAGAGTTTGTTCCATTTGACAAACGGCATCGACGTTTCCTCCCGGGACGAGAGCCAGAGCCGCCGTGACGAGCTGGCTCTCGTCCCGGTCAGTGTCACGTACTGTGACACTGTTCCTGGTCCCGTCAATCAGTCCGAGAGCGTGTCGGCGATTGACGGGAGCAGGAAGAGGAAACGTGGTAGCCGAAAATCGAAAGTCGAAACCGATCCTTCGTCCTCAGAGAAGGCGGAGGCGGAGGTGGAGGTGGAGGTGGAAGTGGAGGTGGAAGTGGAGGTGGGCGAAGGGTGGAGCGTGTCGGCGGAGGAGGAGCAGAGGAGGTGGGAGGAGAGGGAGAAGGAGTTGATTAATAGGAGTAGAGTGGTGGTGGATTTGGCTGAGCTGGCAAAGGCTGATGATCCGTACGGGAAGGCGTTGAGGAAGATGACAGAAGGGAAGGAGTCGGCGGAGGAGTTGTTAGGGTTTGTTAATGATTTGGAAGGGCAGTGGGGGAGTCGGAGGAAGAAACGTAAGATTGTTGATGCTAATGTGTTTGGTGATGCTTTGCCTAATGGTTGGAAAGTTTTGATTGCCGTAAAGAAGAAGCAAGGTCGTGCTTGGGTGTTCTGTCGTCGTTATATAAGGTTCGAGTTTTTGCTTCCTTTTCGATATTGGTGTTATAATGCGCTATCATATTATCGAACCTTGTTATAACTAGCAAAATGTGTTTTTGTATGTGGATAGCATCTCTTGTTATAAGAAATGATTGATTGTATTGCAAGTGTAGGCATGATGTAAGCTTCAGGGTGGGGGATTGTTTCGTTTGAGGTAGCGTTTGGAAACAAGAATTTTAATCATTTCAATTCCATCATTTGAGAATGTGGGATTCAAATATAAAACAAATGTTTGGAGAGGGTGTGATTTCAAAATGACACCTCTTGAGATGTTATTTGTTTTTGGCCTAATTGGATTTGATACAAATTCCAAAAGATTTGACACGAATACAAATTCTCAAATTGTTGAGTTGCCAAACACGGGACTTGAGTTAAATTTGGATTTGAGAATCAAATCCCTGTATCCAAACACTGTCTGAGTGTATTTGGGATTGCAAGGTGCACTGTCATAAAGACACTTATAATATAGAACCCCAGGTTAGTTTTAGAAGGCGTAAGGCGCACCGAGGGGGGATGAGGGATCATGGCGTCAAGATGCAATGCGCCAGGAGAAGGCGCCCTCCTCTTGGAAATGAGGTGCACTGGATTTACAAATGCTTCTATTTCATATTAGTATATTGCGAAAAAAATACCCCTTTTTTTGGTCCTCCTAGAGACTAACCTGTAATGAAGCAAGATCTAGGGATAATATGGGGAAAGTGAAGTGTAGAATAGAACTTAAAGGGCATAGTTGTGCACCGCGAGTGTTGGTCCTTGCTATTTGACTTGTTTAGGCCCCAGATTTATGCGATTTGTTTTCTTTGGGCCTGGATTTGGAGTAACCAGTTAGAGAATTTTAGTCCAAATCCAGCTTCTTTTTTCTTGTGGTGGATCATTCTTCTCTCATTCCCTCTCTATTCTGCACAGCCAACTACTTCTCCAGGGTTCCTGGCGCTTATTCTACCTTAGATTACCTGTTCCTTGAATTTGTTTGTCAGGGAGTAAATTCCAAACTAGGATCTGTCAATCCAGGTTTTGACACTTGTCACGTTAGGTTGGGGTTGAGACTTGAGAGTTATTGGATTAATCTGTGGCTGATACCTTTGAGTTGGACTTTAATCCTGGAAAATTATGAAAGAAGAATTGGATTTCCCCCAGGTGCTATTGTGATGGTAGTGGTTACATATTTTGTTTGGTTCCGTTCAACTACTGTGAATGCCTGGGATCATGCCTTTTGACTTTGTCATCTAATCCCTGCGTTTTCTTTCTGTTCTTTAAGTTTGTTAAAATTATGTAAGGTATATTTGAACAAACATAAAGAATCAGAAATGGAGGGAGTATGCTCCTTGAAGCAAATTCATAATCCAAGTTTTCTTAGAGTTATTTGTTGGCTTGTTACTTGTAATTTGAAGTCACAAGTTTTCTTAGAACTCTTAGAAGTTTCATAGCCCTTTACGCTCCTTGGGTTTCTGTCTCGCATGGTGGGTTGGTCTGCTATCGTCCAACCTCCAAAGGACCACTCTCATGATCTCATCTCACCTACCAAGTAGACGGTTGAAAGCTATAATTTTGACTTTTGTTCTGTGTTTCTTTTAGTAAATTATGACTTCATTTGTTTGTTATAATTGATATGTGTGTGTTCCTTTTTATTTATTTATTTGTAAGGTAAGTTAAGTAACTTATGGGCCCATGATGGCTTTCTCATAGTTACAGTATAACTGTCCTTTTCTATCAAAGAATAAGGTGATGCGGAAGTTGTGTTCTTGAATCTTAATGGGGAAACCTCTTAGGCTCTAAACCCTCTGTAGTCCGTATAAAGAAAGGCAAAAAGTTGGTGTTGATATCGCTTTGAACAGTCAAAGGCTTAATGTAGGAATTACATCAGCTTGCATGGCTTGCACAAACATATGGTGGAAGCTTCTGTAGCAAAAGTTTTAGGCTTTCAAGAGCAAACTAGAACATAGTAGCTCATATTGGCAGAATTCCTGCCTGCTATGCTAAATTATATTCTCTGAATTTTCTTTCCTTGACAATTATTGAATTATTTTTATTCTGCTGACAGCCTGACACTATATCTGGTGGATGTTATGCAGTCCTAATGGACGGTATTTTGTGTCCTGCAAGGAAGTCTCTTCTTATTTGCTCTCCTTGACTGGCCCTCAAGAGTCAAAGGACCAACCTACTGTTCAAGGCCCGGATATTTCAATGGTCGACAATCTGGCTTCTAATAATGTTAGTTTCCATTCTACCCAGAAAACAAATAAGTTGCTAGTTTCAATATATATTTTAGTACTTGCTTGTTATAGGGCGTAAACTTTTATTCTTTATACAGGCTGCAGATATAGAAACAAAGGCTGAGTGCCAAGCATTACCTCATTCTTCTCAATCGAATGATCATGAGAATAGGCAATTGTGCCTTCAGAATTCCCCAAATCAGGAAAGTCAGGTGAATTTGTCAAAGGATATGCACTTGGAAGTAAATGCAGCATCTGATTCTTCTTTGAAGTGTCATAAATGTTCCACTCCATTTAGTGAGAAGGATGAACTATTGAACCATCTCTTATCGTGTAATAAGAGGAAGCGACGAAAATCTGGTGTTCACGTTGAAGATGATGTTATTGTCATGGATGGAAAGTATGAGTGTCAGTTTTGTAACAAACTTTTCCTTGAAAGGAATAGTTACTTTGGGCATGTTGGAATGCATGTGAAAAACTATGCCAAGAGTATTGGTGGGACCCCTGTTGCAACAACTAAGCAAAAGAGTTCTGAGCCAGTGTCCATAAATGAAGTTCCTGTTAGTGTTTCAGACACACGGAGATCAGCAAACCTGAATTCTGAACCTTTTGCTGGAACACCTGATATAGCTGCTAGTAGTGAACTGAAGATCAATGATACGGAAGTGGTAGTGACTGCTACTCCTGATGCTGAAAGGAATGTAGAAAATGGGAAAAATGACCACATTAGTTTGTCTCATCACACTGAGTTGAACTTTGAAGCTGTTCACACTGGTAATAGTACCATGGATGTTGATGAGGCTGCTGACAATCCCAATGTAAAGCCTGATGATATTTCTGGTTCTGACAAGGTGTTTTTTGATGACAATGATCCATGTGATAATTCTCAGGATGTCAATGCTACTGATTGTGTATCCTCTGAAGTAATCAAATCTTCAGCTGTAGTGGTAGGTGATGCTGAAGCTGATTTGGTTTCAGATAGTAAGCACTTAGATTTGGGCAATGATGCCAGCTTTGTCACGGTGAACACTAAGGAAGATGTGCTGTTACCTACTGAACTTGATCTGCCTGTTACCAATCAGGAAAACTCGAGTAGTCAAATACTAGTGTGCGAGTCTTTGGTGAATAAGGAGCTGGAGCATAGTTTTTGTGATGAAGAGGTGAAGGTTGGGGCTGATGGACGTATTAATGGATCTGGTAGTGGGCATATTGATATTGGCGTGAATGATGATACTTATGTGGAGGACTCACGAAGCTTAGAAGAGTCTTCAGCTATTCCCCACAGAGAGGAGACCTGTGTTGTCACAGTGAACAAGATCGAATATATTGGGTCTAAGGCTTCTGATTTGGAGCTTGAAAGAGGCTCTGAAACTAGACAGACAGAAATTGGGATTCAGAACATGAGGACCGATTTCACTGGCTTGGTCAATGAGCCAGAAGTGGACTTGTGCACCTTGGAGAGTACCAAAGTTGCAATGGCTACTGACCGGAATTCTCAGGGAAGTCGCTCTGAAGGCAATATGCTGTGTTTTCCAAAGGATTATGTTTCTAATTATATGGGGAACGAGGCAGCGGGTGGTTCTGGAGCCGGTATGGTGCTACCTACAGGGTCAAGAGGTTTTCAGATCGAGCAATCTTGTGGCCCCGGAAATAGCACAGGAGAGGTCTCAGACAAAAAAGGGGAAGAGCATACTAGCAACTTGTTCTTCGCTTCACGAAGTCACAATAATCATTTAGATTCCAATGCTATGTCTAACAATGACCAGTCACATAATGATGTCTCTAGTGTACTTGGGGCCTTCGGTAGTTTTGTGGAGGATAAGCAGGCTCAAGTTCCAAAGAGTTTATTTTCTTGCCTCTCTATGAATGAGAACAGTCGTGAAGTTGCTCTGAATGATGTGGGGAATGTTTCTTCCACAACCACTCCAATGCATTTGCCTGAACTTGATAAGGTTGAGAGCTCAAGGTCGAATAAGTCAATCCTTGATTTTAGTAATATGACTGAAATGGATGAAAGATTCCTGAGTTCTGTTCAGCATGATCCTGTTCCTGAAGAGTCTTCGCCTTTTCAGTTGTGGGGACAGCAATCGTGTGGCCTTGAAGGCAACCAAACCAAGGTTTATGGAGGTGTCAGTAGTGTTACTCAGCAAGAGAGGGCATCTGATAACAGTTCACTTAATCTAGTTGATCTTCAGCGACCTTCTGGTGGTGGATATAATTTAAACGAGGTCTGTATGAGTGAGCAAAGGTATCTTCAACATAATGAAACTGGTGTTTTCAGCCCAAGTAGTGGCGCTAGAAGGGATGGTATGGCTCATGGTAATACACTTAATTTAGCTGGGTTTCACCAGCAGTGTGATTCAGGATATAACTTAAACAAACCCTGTATTAATCAGCAAAGTTATGGTGTTCAACATACTGAGAGTCGAGCTTATGGTAGTTGCGATCAGGCTAGGCAAGAGAGAGTTGCTTATGGCAATTCCCTTAGTTTAGCTAGTGCTCAGCAATGTGACACAAGGTATAACTTGAACAAGGCATGTGCTCAGCAAACAGTTGATACAGGGTATAGCTTGAACAAAGGATATATTGATTCTATTCAGGGATTGTCTAAAAACATTGGGAACTCTCGAGACAGGGACTTAATGATCGGTTTTGGAGACACTAGTGTATCGAATCAGACTGCCACAACAGAGTTTCTCTGGAGATCGACTGAAGGAAGTCTTATGCCGGGTGGTTTAGTGGATTCTTCGTCCTCGCGGGGCCAGTCGTCTGGGTCCTTTCAAGCATTTGATTTCCTCTCAGATAAGGTATTATACATTCTGTTTGTTTAACTTGAAAAGGAAGTATGGAATTTTCGAGTGATGTTAATCTCTGTGCTGTGACGTAGCAGTGGGTCGATGCAATTCTCGACAACATTTAGAATTTGCGTCTTCCATGAACAGTCTCTTTTTGTCTCCAAAAACATGAATGAGACTGTGTACTCCCAACACCCCATCCCTATCTCGCCATAGGTGTGAGCCTTCGAGCCATTGGGATCGTTGTTGTTCTTACTGTATGTTGGTAGAATGAAAGTAGGAACCTAAGCGGAGATGTTCCGGGGGGGGGGGGGGCGCTGGTGTTTGATGGGATTATACTTCTTGGGTGTATATGCACTTTTCGTACCCTCTGAGACATCATTATGATGAGCGATGGCATACATCGATGGCCGCAAGTATATAATCAATGAGCATATGTTTTCTATATCATTGAATGATTGTTTTTGTTAATCTTATACTAATGCATGAACCATAGTATATGCCCGTGCTAAACAATGTATAACCGTTGCTAATCCGAATAACACTGGTTGCTCATCAAGTCATCATAATTATGGTTGGTGGTACAAAAAGTGTGTATACCCGGGTTACGGTATAATATTTGACGCCGGGGGGGGGGGGGGGGGACTGTTTAGACTTCTATATGCTCATGCTGTTTGTATAATTGTTTCATTGGGCGGGTTGTTTCGCTTTCACCTGAGAACTACTTCGACTTTGTCAACACTTGAGAGATTTACTTAGTAGAGAGGTGTTTCTATCTGTTTCTTCGTCTCTCTTTATGCCCAGATTGCTGTGAGTTCAACAGTATCATGAGATGAGATTTATAGGGGGGTAGCTGGATATGTTGAGTTTTGGTGAACTTGGGTATGTTGCTTTGACACTGTGTTACTGGCCTATGTGTGTGTAAGAAACTTTTGGGCTTGTATCGGCTAAATCAGTCCGTCTCCTGTTGAGTGATGACTGTCTAAAACACAAGCTTTCACTTGTAAGCTCATTTTAGTTATTGACATAATGTTGGTCTTTAATTCCAGGGCGGAAATAATCTGTATACAACTAATGAGAAATATGATAATATGTCGAGCTTCGAGGGGTTAAGGTCGACTGTAGAGCCAATGGAATTCAGTTTCATGACTCAAGAGTCGAATGCACAGTTGCAAAATCCAAAGGTCTTGCAATACAATACAGAGATGGCTCAAAGTTTTGGTGGTTCTTTATGGAATCAAAAGACAAGTGCACTACCCAATATGATGGCTGGTCATGTGGCTATGTGTGTATGGTGCGGAAATGAATTTCATCAAGATCCATTGGCTTGTGAAATGCAAGCTGGCTCAATCGGTTATTTGTGCCCAAGCTGTAAGGCTAGGATGTCAGGTCAGTATCTGTAGATGGCTTGTTGACTTTGTCCGTCACATTAACGAAATTTTCATGCATTCGTTTGTATGCTCGAGTTCTGTTTCCAGCAGATCATCTGGGCATGATTTTCAGGAAAATGTAGTCAGTGTTGGTTCTTGTAACATTTGAATGAGTGCAATGGTGTATAGAATTAGCTTCATAGGTAAGCTACAATTAGCTCAGTGACAGTGTAGGTTTAGCTGTATTTGCTTAGTTGATTTCTTTGCTTGTATTTTGGAGGGCCTTCAGAAAGGCTTATCATGTTGACTCATGTATCAACTCTTGTAACCAAGTACGGAGTACTTCATATATAATTTGATTGGATAGACTTAGGTGGCAAATTTACGCCTTCCTTAAATCTCATGAAGTTCGAATGTCCAAGGATTGGATCTTCAAAGTAATTCAGGGAAACAAAGATGTTCAATAGTTTTTAAATTACACTATGCGATTTTGCCTGAATTCGAGTCGGATAATAGACCTCTTTGAACGACATGTTTGTGTTGGGCTCCTGTTGTTGACTTAGAAACGACGATTTCGGTTTCAATTAACAGAGATTGCAGATGCTTTGGAAGTTGACTTGTGAAGGAATTCTGGAAATATTTTGTAGTGGCATTATGCTTCATTTCTTCCAATCATATGCAGATTAGAACGAACACTTCATTCATAAAATAGATCCGACAAATTTTGGAGTTTATTTATTTATTTATTTAATGTGTAATGATAGAATTGCATGATGTAATGAAAACGAAATCAGAGCTGAATGATGCGTTTTAGGTGGTTTTTTATAGCGAGGTAGGATTATGTTGTTTTCGTAGCAAACGGACCCGATTAACTCTTGAATCAATGAAAACATCAGTTCGCAATATAGAACACATCTTTCGCTTGAATTACGCGACAAACAATCATCTATGGCTTCCTCACATAATTTTTACTGAGTTGTAGATGTGAGTTCAAAGCAAATTTAGCTTCAAGTTAATCCTCTAATCACATATTCCGTATTCAACAAGTCAAACAATCTATCTTGTTTTGAACCTTCTAATTATCAAATGAGTTTCGAATACCTGTATCAAGGACGAGTTAATAATTTAGGTCTCGTTAGATGATCAAGATGCTATATAACGTAAACCAACAAACATATGTACAAAAACTCTTCCATATGACCGTCTCATCATAAAGTTAAGGCATAATCAAACCGTATTCAAGATAAAGGTATAAACTTTTGGTGTTGAACAATGAGAGTTTTAATAATATATCTATCTTATCTACTGGTGCATAACATCGCCATAAAAGACATTTTCACCAATCATAAACTACTGTAAAACCGTCTTATCCAAATAGACGCGAGGTAGTCAGCCGAGCACATAGACAATACTGCCAGACTGTAGACATTAGATTACTAGATTAGCCAGTTGCAAGCGCAAGATGTTCACTAACTACTCTACTAGTGTAAGAAGCAGATGTAAGCAGTAAGGTCAGCTGAGGTGAGGTTGATATTTTTATTTTTTGTACTGGCATTCATTCAATTACATATTCAGTGGGTCAGAAAGAAAATGAGCATAAAACTCAAACACTGTGTTAGCATCCAGGAAAGTGAGAAGCTGACATTTTTAGAATTAGAATAAGATTTCATTTCCACATCCATTCTGAACCAAACAACCCCTCCAAATTAAAAAAAAAAAAAAAAAAAATCCTCAAATTGAAAAAAATTTGAGAAAAACAAAAGAAAGATAAAATCCCCTTGAAATTTAATGCTCTGATAATACACCATCCATTTTCTGCACCAAACTTTTTTTTCCCCACAAATCTTTGCCTTCCCCTTAAATTTTTGATTAATAATGCTCTTGTCTATTTCAATTTGCTGTTCCTGTTTTTTCTTTCATTAATATCACAAATTTGATTGTTTTTTATTTTTTTATTATTGTATAATAATAATATTTCATCCCCCTTTTTATCACCTTCTTTTGGTATCTGGGTCCTTCAATTTTTTTTTTAATTTCTCAAAATTCATCAACTTTTGTTCTATTTCTTCACTTTCCCCCAATTTTGTCATCTGGGTATTGCTTATATTGTTGAAAAGATTAGAAATTGAGGAGGAATTTAGGTTGGTTGATTCAAAATTAGGGTTTGAATTTGGGGGAAAAAGTTTTGTGGGGGGTGAAAGATATTGTATTGAAGAAGGATGATGAGAAGGTTTTGGGGTGTTTTTGTAGTTTTAGTTGTAGTATTGAATGCCGGGTTAACTCGGGCTGACTCAGCTAGGGTTTCCGAGTTGGGTTCTTGTCCTGCTGTTTCAATCACTGATGCGATCTTAGGGTTTCAAGATTCTACTTGTCGTCTTCATCATTCGTATGGGGTTGCTGTTATTGAGGTAATATATAATTTTACTGCTCTTTGTGGTAAAAAAGTTTGAATCTTGGGTTAAAAAGGTGGAGTCTTGATTGATTTATTATGCTGTTATATGTGAATTAATATTTTGGGGTTTTTCTTTTATTTTATTTGGGTTGATAGTTAATATTGTCCTTTGGATATGTAGAAATTGGAAATTTTATTTACCTGTATCTGGATAATATGATTAGTTTAGCACATGTGAGGCAAATAGATGGAGTAGTGATGAGTGAGTATGAAGCTATGTGTGTGTAATTCGTAAGTTTTGATTATGGGAAAGGCTTGGATGTGGTTAAGAATATTGTTTTCGACCGTGTCGAGCATGAGTGCATTGTATCTATGTGGAATTGGATGCTCCCTTGACAACAAAGATGTGGTAATAGTTGATCTTAATTGATTTTGCTCTTGTCATGAGCAATATGAATTCTTTCAGCCTTCAGTATGTGACATGTTTTGAGCTTTTGCTCGTAAATTTATCATAGGTTTTGATGTCTCCTGATTAAGAGTAGATATTTGATAGTTTAGGGCCTGTTTGGTATCGTTTTCTGTTTTTTTGAAAACCAAAGTCCCGTTTTTGAAAACCAGAAAAAGTGGTTTTCAGTTTTCATTTTCTGTATGACTATTATAGAAACATACAGTTTAAATTAATTGCAACTTATTTAACTAAATTTTTTACTCCAAAAAACCAAAAACTGAAAACGGCAGTGATACCGAACGGGTCCTTAGTTCGTTGTTTACTGTCTGTAAAGTTTCTTTTAAATTCGAGTGTGGTTGGAAATGAGAGCTTGACGAGGATATTGCTTGGAAAATGACCGAGAAAGTATTAGTTTTATGATTGTGTATGGCTTACCTTCTATTTCTCCGCAATACAAGTTTTTGGCTGATCTGAGCCTCTGAGGCGTCCATGCCTCCAAGCACTACAATGATGTAAAAAATTGAGTAGAGAAAGAAAGGAACTTTTTGGTACATTTTGTGTGTGTGATGGTTGAATAGGGGAGCTGCAGCAGTAGCCATTTTGTACAAACATCGATAGACCTCCATTTGGCTTGCTTAAGTAGGACTTGTTCGACGGAACTGCTTGTTTCCTGATAGATAGTAACTGGAACTTTGATTAGAAAATACATTGGCAAGCATGTTTTGAGCACACAAATAGATAATGGTTTAGCTCATTCGGTTGGTCGTTTCACTTTCTCACGAGTCTTATCTATATTGCCAAGCTCTGCATATGTTGGAATGCATCTCTGTGAGAATTGGTCTCTTTATCATCGGAATCTGTATTATAGTATGTGGTCTAGGTCCCGTATGTTCCCATCAGAGCACATGCCGAATTTGTGTGGTGCACTGGTGCTTACGTTCATGACATTAGAATAATTTCTTTGCTGGCAACTGAGGGTTTTTGTTGCTTTACTGGAATCTAGGAAATTTTTAACTTTCGTGGTGTAACTGCAGCTAACTATACTATTGTACTCTTTTTCTAATCAGAAAACAAAGAGAATAAGCTGATCATATCTTACATTGGTCTCTTTTGAACCACATGATTTTCTTTGTTTCTCAGAATGCATGCTTAATCATAGAGACATATATGGAGAGAGAGAGAGAGAGAGAGAGAGGGGGGGGGGTGTAAGACGGAGAGGGAGAAGGCCAGAAGGAGTGGAGAGGGAAGGAAAGCTGAATTGCTGAAATATTAAGCCTGTCTCTCATTGAATACAGTCATCCTTTTCTCTGGTACACTTTTGTGATGGAATGCTGTTTGCCTTGTGTTGATAAATCTTTTTCTTCTGTACAGCGGCCCATTTCCATATAGTGGCGTCCTATATTTAACTTCGCCTGAAAGTTTGTTCCATTGATAGTATGATACATCTTTCGTGGCGCTTTTAGGTTCATATATGCAAATGATTCATTGTGCATGACTACACCCCCACCCCCCCTCAACCTTTTCTCTTTTTTCTTGGGGGGGGGGGGGGGGGGGGCAAATCCCTTCGAACTTTGCTGATGGCATTTCTTTTGTTTTTGAAGGGAGATGAAGGGTCACTGCAGAAGGCGCTCCATTTGGTGTACAGTCTTAACCAGGACTATGTAGCTGTACTGTTTTACGCATCTTGGTGCCCATTCTCTAGGAACTTTAGACCAAGCTTTTCAATTCTTTCTACACTGTATCCATCTATACCCCATTTTGCAATTGCAGAATCAGCTGTCAAACCAAGGTATGAAGTCTATGAATTCAAAGCCAAAGTTTCTGCCTGTGAATAGGGTGTTTTTCTTCCTTAACGTTCTTTGTTTCCGGTGTAACATTGATATTATTTATGCAGCATTCTTTCGAAGTATGGAGTTCACGGGTTTCCAACACTTTTCCTTATGAACTCTACGATGCGTGTTCGTTATCGTGGCTCCCGTAGCCTGAGTTCACTTGTTTCTTTCTACAGTGATGTCACTGGTAAGTTTCCTCTCCTGAATTTCAGGTTTACTGTATTCACGAGGTACTAAGTTGGTTTAAAATTCACTATGGCGGTAGACAGTGACCGTCTGTTTGTCTCCAAATATCTTAATCAGTTGTTTTCAGTTGAATCTAAAACTAAGAGAATGGTCAAATAATGGTCTGTCTGTATACGTTTTCACCTTGTCAGATTAGATGCTTACTACAGCATATGTTTGCTGTGATGTAGGAATAGAAGGAGACCCAAGAGATCAACTGCCATTTGACAAAATTGTAAGTGCTTCATACAAGGAAACAAATGATACTGAAGATCCAGAGGATTGCCCTTTCTCATGGGCAAGATCTCCTGAGAACATGCTACGTCAAGAGACATATCTTGCTTTAGCCACCGCATTTGTGTTTTTAAGGTTGATGTACCTCTTGTTTCCTCATGCCCTCGAGTTTGCTCGTTGTACTTGGAGAAGATATACGCAGCATGTGAGGGTAACACCCTTGTGGGAGCATCCTCTGCGCTACTTAAACAAGACAAAACAGGTTTTAAGTTCCTTTAGGGATCCTCGCAAGGGAAGCAACTTCCAAGAGGGTGCAATAAACGCCAGAGCATGGGCATCAAAGTCTCTAGCTTCAGCAGTTTCCATTGGGGATGCAAGCGCTAACAGAGCTGCCTCAACCAGTGCTAGTCACTAGCGTCTTCAACCTTGACATTGAAGCATTCCATTCTTCCTTGGTTGCATCTAGTTATCATATGAGGATGAGCGAGCTAACAATGGGCTGACTTGGTCACTGTACGAAAAAGTCTTCTCATTCGTGTACGATTAAGGTAGCAACTCCACTGGAAATCAAGGATAACAAGTGGCCCTTTTTTTTTCTGTGAATAGTTACGAATACAGAAGTATGATTTCCTGTATGATGTATTACCAATTTTCTCATTATGGGCAACTATCTGAGTTGAAACCGTGGTGGAAGGATGTATCAGCTTCCCCCCCTTTAAATGTGCATATTGTGACTGCTACCTTTTGCTAAAACTAATCATCTCGACTCCCTTTTTTAACATTTCCGTTCTTTTGGTTAAGTTGGCTCAGAACCATTCCTATCGAACATGTTCAATTTTATTCACATTTGAGCTACTGAAACTTGCATGGAATTGCTGATAATATATGTGAATGGACATTGGCCAAGACATGGAAAGCATTCAGTTGCTCTTTCGAGTTTCAGTAGCCAACAGTCAGACTCCAAAATTGCGAGATTTTACAAGACTAAACTTCAGAGTTCAGACCATATAATTACATGATTCTACAAAATGGATTCTTAAGCCAATGCTGCCTCTCGCTAATTAGACAAAATCGTGCTCCACATCCATCTTCAAGAAGACGGAACAAAAGCATGCTTCCTATCAATCTTCAAGAAGACGGAACAAAATCATGCTCCATACCATGCTACTTCAACATAACCTGTTGGAGCCAGTGGTATGACAGGTTAAATGATGCAGACAGCAGGCACATCAATTCAAAAGGAGAGTTCATTCCAGAAAATACGAGGCACACCTTCAAGTACACTTGGAAGTTTAGTCAGTCGTTGAGCTCAACAGTTGCGAGATCCTTATTGATAATCTAACATGAAACAAACCATCTAGGTGTCAACAATGTGAAAACCTTTTAACGTATCATTACACAGTACATTGCAACAGTTGTGATAACAGGATATTAGGCCCTGTTAATTTGTCAAGTTATAGCAATAACAACTAACTGAACAATGGTAGGAAGCTTAAAATACACGCAGCAGACTCCAAGGACTAAAAATGAGCTGCCTTCAGCAAAAAGTTGTACTGGATCATCAGCTCATATAGAAAAGCACAATATGAAGAGAATAAGATTTAGCTGCCCATGTGAAACAACAAAAGAAAGCATGAAAGGATCCTGGATGAAAGATAACACAAGAAAGTGATCTCCACCAGGTGTACCTCCGTACCTGGGAAACATAGTCTTTAACTTTCTGGTTGACATCAGCATCTAAGGCTCTCTCAGCGAGCTCATACATTACAGTGTTTCCTTCAGGGCCGTTGACTTTATCCTTCTGGAGATATCTGCAGCATTAACTTAGCAGTCAGAAGACTCGATGAAGAATTCAATAACTCGCGAATTCTTTGTACTATATCCCACCCAAGGTGATTGACATTACTGAGTACTGACTATAATCTTATATTCTTATTTAAAAAGCAGATACCAACCTCTGCTGAACCAGTGTCTCTAACGACTGCTTCATGTTCCCAAGTGTAGGATGGTTTTCATCAGTTTCTTGCAACCCCAGTCGCCTTAAGTGATGCCACAGGTTTTCTGAAGTTTGGAAAGTGATGAGTGTATTAATTGCCATGAAGGGAACAATGCAGACAAGATTACACCACAAAGGGAAAAACTAGGCCACCCTCTTAGCCATGGTGACAGCAGACAAGTTGCAAAGTCAACAACAACACAACAACAAAGCCTTTGCCCTACGATGATTGGGATCAATTAACATGAACAGTCACATGGAACCATCACCGACATTCACCGTGAAAAGTAAAACAAGAAATGCATACAAAAAAGTGAGAGAAGAGAGAGTAAATTCAGAAAATATGTAAAAGGTTAAGTGAAGATCTAAATTTACCAGTAGAACAGTTACATTTGAGATATATGGAATGATGCAAAGAAAAGCAAAGAAATCATAACCACACCATAATTAGTAAGCGTGCTACCTGATTGGCTATAGCAATACCGCAGTTTAAGAGTGACAAGCATATGAGAAAGGAATATCACTTCCAGCAATCTATACATACCTTCTGAAATTTTGCCCCCGGCAAGGTGCACAATACTGACAATGACAAATGTAAACCCAGTCAAGTGCGCAGTATTGACATCCTCGACAAATCTCCGGTACACATCAGCAGGTAGTTGACTAATCACAATATAAGATCTCATATCAGCAACACCTATAACAGATACGGCTATAATGTCAGTAATCCATCCATAACACAATGAATAAGAAGAAAGAGAATAAACACATAGCACAGCTACACAACTGAAGGATGTCATTTCATTGAATGGCAAACCTTTGCCTCAGTAGGAATATAATCACCCCTGAAGCACTACTCAAAACAACTGTTGATACGAGACATCAGTGGAACCATGATACAGAAGCAAACAACTACAAAGAGAAATGCTCAATGAAATGGATCAACACTAACCACATCTTAGCCCGCAAAGATCCCACCTTTATACCATTTTGTTAGATCCACCACAACATTTAAACCACTATTAAGAAAAGACTGTCAGGGCAGGTGAATACTCACTCTGCTGCGAATTGCGAGTCTGATGTTTTGATGTAGGACGAGCACGTTGAAGCTCCTTCAGCTCATAACCGAAAACACCAGCAAGCTTCTCTTTGGCCTTATCAATCACAGCAGCTGGGAGAGCACGCTGCCTATAATTCTTGGTCACAATTTGCGTCAGTTCATCTCTCTTGATTGGGCATCCCGAGCTCTGGTGAGTCTTAAAGAGAACATAACGAACCACCTCGCCAACAAGCTTATCTGTTTCCTGCAGGAACATACCAACAATAACAACCCATATATCGTCTAACAACAACAGTCTTAGGAACACAAAGGCCAAACAATTACCTCACTAGACAGGTCAAACTGCGAAAAATCTACACCACTATCGCCCATTCCTGAACCAAATCCACCAGAAAAACATCACAAGTTATCTCCTTGAAAGAGAAATAACTCGATTCTCAACAAGTAATGACATGACAACCCTAAATAATCACATACTCAATTTATAATGAAATGAGCTCAAGCCTGCATACCAATCTTCACATATTTAACTTATACATACGGCTAATGCGATTATAAATTTGCATATGGAAAAATTTGGGAAAATTATATTATACCCCCGGGGGTATATTAAGTTTTTGTACCCCCTCTAATTGAATTGACGAGTGATGAGTGCAAATTGATGAGCAACGATAACTATCGTTGGGCATCTATATATAAATCGATCAACTTGTTTTTTTTTTTTTTTATGTTATTGGGTGACTTTAATTGTTTTTTACTCATACCGATGAATGCTCAGCATATTCATGTTTGCTCATTGAAATACGAATGCTCGTCAAATATTCGTGAATTGCTCATCAAAATGTTCCGGGATACAAAAACTGCATATACCCCCGGGGTACAGTATAAGAATTGTGTAAATTGCCCTTAATCTAACAATGCCCACCATAATAACATACTTATTCTTGGGTCAACATCAATCCAAACAAAATGCATTTGTTCGTTTAATTCCAGTGTTTATTCATCAGTATTACGCCCTTCTCTTTCGCTTCGGAAAATTAACCCTAATTTCTCAACACTAATAAACGGAATTCAACGGCAAATTCTAAAATTGTTCATGATAGTTGCTGATCCTAATTAACAAAATTGTGGGAAACAAGGGAAAATAATTGGGGGAATATCATCAATTAACAGCGTAATTGTAAAATCTAAAAAGGAAAATTAACTAATTGCGCAGTAAAGATGCACACATAAATTGGAGGATGGCATATGAAAAATTCAGTAATTAGAGAGAGAAATTGAACCGAATCGTGTCGGAGAAGTGAGAGAGAAACGTAAAGAATACCTGATCAGTAGCGCGCAGGAGTTTAATCGAAAATTCTTCAAACTAGGGTTTTGGTGATTTGGGGGAATTTTGGGGTTTTGATTGGGGAAAAGATGAATATAGTTACAGTAACTCACACTGCAATTTAATGATGGAGTACACTACTATTGTTTCGCGCCCTTTTCATTTTGCCGCCATTGTATACCTTCCGACTTCCAACAATGAGTCAATGACACGCATAACAGCAACTTATAATGATCTGAAGTTCTCAACTCTTGGTCACTAACTCACTATGCCCTCGGAAATTGGAGTTTGTTTGGCTGGCTAAAGCTTAGGTCGAGTCAGGTCTAATTAAACTCTAACTCGAATCTATGCCGAGTGCAGATTGATTGGAGGCTATTCTACGAAGGGCGGACCAAATTAGCTAATAGTATTTAATTTAACTTAAACAGACCCGACACAAGCCAAGCTTTGTTTTTTTCATTGGTCTCGTTTATAAAATTTCTAGGCCAACCGAGCATGAGGTCACTTGCGCTTCAACTCAAGTCAACTTGTTTGCACACCTAGGTTAGATCATATATATATACTCGTAGCATAATTGGCACTTTGCCATTAGACTCAATGACAAAAGAATTGGACATCAGGGAGACATCACAAATAATCAATCTTACGCTATTTGATTTTGGTACATTGGAACAAGTATGCTACAAGGGTGGTGATACGATGATTAGAACCCGGGACAACCCTATGCAAGCTGACTTCTTAACCACTAAGTCAAACTTCATCAATCTTAACCACTAAGTCAAAATCGAGACATTGAGTAACTTGCATGTTTTGGCTTAGCCATAATTGAATTTTTGAGAATACTCTCTCCATTTCATTTATTTGTTTACATCGGGTCAGGTTTTGTGAGAGGAAGTCAAGGCCAACGTAAACAAATGAATGAAATGGAGGGAGTACATTGTTTAGTACGTAGGTCTTTGTTATTTCACTGCATGTCATGTGCGAGTTGTGGTGTGTCTCTGAGTCGTGCACATTGTAAAGTGTAATTGCCTTTACTGAAAATTGAAGAGTAGGAGCACAGAATCGCACCAGGTAATCAAATGAGAACAGAATTGCATCTCCTGTCACACGACGAATGCCATACAGAGAACTGACAGAACTACAAATAAGTACACCACTCGTATATTCATCTCAAAACAAACAGAACCCGCTAGGCCAGTCACACTTATGGATGTCAAAGAATCGCCATTCAACCAAGAAATTATCATCAGAGATGTCAGCTTCAGGGTTACTCCTGACTGAATTGCTCCGAGGTTCCGATACTTCATATTGCTCCGAGTCCTACATCATACTTCATATTGCTCCGAGTCCTTATTTACTTTGGCCTGTGCATGTGATCTTGACATCAAAGTTGATTATTTGCCATTTTGATGCGAATCATTTGCTGGCGAAAGGCGAGTACCAACCAAGAATGCCTTCAAATTCCTGTGGAATTCCTTTGGATTCTCCATGTTGAAACCATGACCAGCATTTTTTACCACCACTAGCCGAGCATTGTCGCCTATGTGACTGCAAATTAGTGACAACTTCAGCTAAATTTTCTAATCAAATACGGCAAAATGAGCTCAGAAGCACATACTTCTATGAGTATAGACAGCTATAAATCGTATAGCAGAAGTTCTTACTCTTTCAATCTGTAGCCGAATTCCAATGGGAATATCTGATCTTGATCTCCCCAAATTATCAACGTTGGCTGCATAAATACCAACAACATTCAACAATGGATACACAAAAGCAAGCGTAACCTCATACTGATTCGAGTTTAATCAGAAAAGTACTACCTGAGTGATCTTCGGAATTTCCTCCAATTTCCTGTCTCTTGGAATTGCCCTGATCAATTCCCTTTTCTCTTGCAGGTACTCGCTACACATTGTCTGCATATTATTGTACAGGAAACCCCGTTAATGTCAAGCGACATAGGACTGAATCTCAGTGGCCAATGAAAATCGTTATAGTCTACTAACATGAATGAAATCGTTAAGAAAGCAGGTGGGAGTAAACTTAGGCGGTTTGACAAGCGTAAAACTCAAGAGCTCCTTAAGCTTTTCCGGCGTCTGAGGCAACAAGATATCAGCAGCCGATTCCAAATCAGGCACCTTGAACCTCCCTTCACTTATATCCTTCTCCTCCATGCAAATAGCAGCACAACAAATCACCACTTTATCCACCACATCCTTGAGCTCGGCTGCCATGCTATAGGCCACGAAACCCCCGTAACTCAACCCGACCACGCTGAGCCTTGCTGTCACACAGTAGGCCTCCATGAGCCTCATCAAGCACTGGGCCTGAAACGCCTCAGTGCGCTCAGGCCCGGTTGTGTAGGAGTCACCGAAGAAGACTAGGTCCGGTACATAGACGTTGAAGTATGGTGTCATGCGGCCTACAACATCAGCCCACTGCCACAGCGCATTGGCTCCAAACCCATGGATTAGTAACAGGTTAGGCTTGGAATGTTGGTGCTGTTTCGGCACCCAGCAGTGCATTACCGTGCCATCTCCTAGGTCCGTGGTTCTGGACCGGAGGCCCGAGTTTGAGAAGGTGGCTCGGAAGGACCGTTCTTTTAGCAAACTGAAGCTTACACAACATGACATTGGAGTGAGTGAGTTCTAAAGGTTAGGAATATGAAAGAGTGTAGAATACTGGTCTCTCTAACAATTTTTACCAAAGTGGAGGTGTAATGACAGGTCCCACAGGATAGTACTCAAGTTCGGTACCACCGTGTCAAATGATGTAAGGAATAAAGACCGAGTTTCTAATTTCGTGTCATTAAACAAGGTTATCTTATTTCTCGATGTCACAATATACAGCTCGAAAGGAAGAAAAAAAAGTTATTTCTGGTAAGGTAACGAATTGGTGGCTGTGATGGTAGGGGGTACACACTTGAAAAGGAAAGCAAATGAATGTCCAAACCAAACATAAAACGTATGGACGTACTATTGTTAAACAAGAAATTGAGTGATGACTGTTTTAAGAAGATAGAGCAACGTGGTCACATTTAGTTTTCCATGTGACTATGATTGCACTGATACAGTATTTGATAAGAAAATTTCCGAAGATGTTCGATGTGTCCAACAAGCTTGTCTTTGTTTTAAGTAAACAACTTTTCCTAGTCGACAATATTAAAGTTGAATGTTCTATAGTCCAATTTTCTAGAAGATTGTAGAGTTATATGTTCCAGAAACCCCATAGCAAGATTATGAACTTGAAAAAATTGGCACGGTTACATACGAGTATATGTTTACAAATAGTAGTCGTAATGTGGTTTAGACCAAGGACTCTATCAACTTGTTTGGTAAGAAATAGATGAAAAGGAAAGAAAGGGAAATAGATTTTACGTCATTTCATTTTCCTTCCAACAGGGGCGAAATTAGAAGGAAAGACAATTTACAGTATAAAAACACCAACTACCTTCCAATTTCTTCAAATTTCCAATATGAGACACGGGCAAATCAGATTTCGGTTTTGGTTTAATTATTTCCCTTAACAAATGTGAGCCATTGAGTGTCCCGATAAGTATTACTCGCTGATCATCCTAGGATTTCTATCCTAGAAGTGTCTAGGAGAACTTGGGTTGTAATTTTGAAGTCTTAGATGGATTAGATTAGTTAATATCGACAACTAGGCCATTGAACCACATCGAACAATCGTTTATCAAGTTGAAAAGAACATAACCTTAAAACTGAAACCGAACCCGTGTACGCCACTATCATTCCAGTGGCTCAATACATTGATACAATAACCGAAGAAGAGGAGAACCAAAATAAGAAATGTTTAAAAAAAAATGGATCGCTCAGCAAAGAAGTCTCGACACAAGCAGGAAAAAAATAAATCCTGAATTCCGGTCTGTTGAGCTTGAATATTAAATGGTCATCATTGCGATCAAACAAATTTTCATTTTTGAAAAGAAGTAGTAGTAGTATGAATAAAATCGAAAATAATATACCAAACAGAGGGGATCCAAAAAAGAAACCAATAAAATTCAAATTTGGACAACTAAAACCCCTTAGAAATTGAGTAAATTTCTGCCTCCAGAACAAAGCCAACAAGAAACCGATCTATAGATCTCAAACCTTGTAGCCGAAAGAAGAGGCAATTTCATTTAATTAAAATCATACTTCAAAAAAAGTTTATACCCGACTCGAATCCAAACTAATCGGAAGGTTGCAGTAAATGAAAAACTATGAAATCTAAGAGCTGATTATTAGATTGGATGGATTTGACTACTTACCCTGGTGGAGGCCTACAGAGAGAGAGAGAGAGGCGGAGTGTAATACAAGGTGGAGGATGCGGGGATTATATAATGTACGGAGTTTTAATTAAACCCTAATTTTTCTCCGTGACCACTTTCTCTCTCTTGTCATGTGTGTTTTCGGCTCAAGGCCCAAGCCTGGACCTAAGAATGAACCAGGTAGAACCAAAACGGACCCGAGCTTCTACGAAACAAATGGTTTGACTTAAATTGAATTTGTTTTGTTTAAAAGTTAATCATGATGGCCAACACGAAACCCACAAGGGGCTTATCCACTTAACGCTACCACTAGACTTGGCAAAATTGAGGCGGACTAGAACATATGGTCAGTTCCAAATATTTGATTTAGACCCGAATCGACGGCACACATCCAGATACCAATGTTATCATCCAATCAATAAACGACTCGAAAAGAACTTGATCCGAGACAGACTCAACCTGAATTAACTAGAGCCATATATCATCACCCGTATCATAAAACAACCACTCGATTCATAAACTATGGAGTAAAAGATAAAAATCTCAAGTTAAGATATAAAAATGATAATAATTAGAATATTCAATATAATACGAATTGACCGCATTTATATTGACGGCAGATTCGGGCAAACCTGAGTTGAAAACGAATCGATTATAATCCAAACTTTTTACTGACCCAAATTATTATTGATCCAAAATAAACAGAGCTGAAAACCCGATTCAAAATTTACCCGACCAAACCCGATTTGAAATTAACCCAATTCGAAACCACACAAATGAAGCATTCAGCCCTTTACCATGTCTGATACGTCAAAATTCAAGGAAATACCTCAACTCCTCAACCTCCAACACGCCAGTTTCCCCCCTTTCTCTTTTCCCCAGTAACATTTTGCCCCCCAAATAAAATTTAAAAATTCTCAAATAGAACTGATCGAAGATTATGGTCTGCAGATTCTTGATTGTAATGGCGGTCTGATATCCTCAACCTGTTCTTGCTTCCTGCAATTTGGTATTATCTTCCCAATTTTTTTCAGTTACTCACTCAAACCCTAATTCCCTGTTTCAATTTGATTTCAGTCTATATAAATTCACCATCATCAATTTTCCCGCGAATATCTGATTGTCAGGTTTTCCCCAATTCAATTTCATTCTCTATCAATCGATTGTCGAATTAGCCATGATTTCCCAGCTCCCAATTGATTTAGTTAATGATATATTTACGAGATTACCTGCGAAAACCCTGTTACGTTTGAAGAGCGTGTGCAAGTTATGGTATGCTTTGATTAGTGATGACAAATTCGTTAATCTTCACTTAGAAGTATCTATTGCCACCGGAACGAATCTCCACTATGTCATTACCACACCTAGGCTGTATATGCAACAATTTGATCATCGTCCAGACCCCCTTGAGATCAGTTGCCCTATCCTTTATTCGGCCGATTTCGATACTTTGGATAACCCGATTGAGCTTAGTCACCCTAACAAGTATTGCAATAACTGTGTGTGGGTTGTCGGATCATGTCGTGGGCTGCTTTTGCTTCGCGTTGGTAATGGTGACCCCTTGCTGTTGTACAACCCGACAACTCAGACCTACAATGTGCTTCCTCATTTGCCTGTTTCTAAAGAACCTATTGTGTATGCTCACTACACATATGGTTTTGGCTATGATAGTGTCATCAAGGACTACAAATGTGTTAGGATTTACCAGTGTTTGGATCACGAGACAAGAGTTTTACGGTGTCAAGTTATGGTTTACAGCTTGAATGATAATTGTTGGAGAACTGTTCCTGATGTTCCTTACTATTTCAGAACCCTTGGTTCGGGGTTTGGCGCATTGTTAAATGAAAAGTGCCATTGGGTTGGTGTCAATGATGTGATTCTCAATATTCATGTGTACGAGCCTATAGTTGTGTTTAATTTAAGGGATGAGACATTTAGCAGTCTGCCACTGCCAAATATCCATTATGAAGAGTATGATGACCTGTATTTGGGGACGTTAGATGGTTGCTTGTGCCTTATGATTAACCGTTATCTTCACTGCCTTGTGTGGGTCATGAAGGAGTACGGTGTGGCAGGATCCTGGACAAGGATGTTTGTTTTCGAGAAGTGGCAATGTTATGATTTTGAGGGGCCTATTGGTTATACGTTGGATAAGAAAAGGTTGTTTCTAATGAAGGCCATTATTAATCGGCTTGCTTACCTTGATCTAAAAACAATGGAGATATCCCCAGATGTGACGTTTACAGATTGTGGTATAGGTCTGAATGCCCATGTTTATGTTGAAAATCTTCTTATGTTGGATTATGCTGAATTTGCTGATGGCTTTCGTATTAGAAAGAAGGAAGTCGAATATAGAAAGAACAAAAAGAGGAGGAATAGGAGGAGGAGAAGGAAAAAAAATTGGTCTTCTGAGAAAATACAGGTTGAGGCACTCCGCAGAGATCTTCAAGAAACTTCACAGCGGCTGGAGATGGTCATGAGCGAGAAAGCAAAAGTTGAATCGGAGTTGAAGAGCTTATCTGATACTTACTTTGAGCTTGAAAAGCAGGTCAGATCATTGCAAATTGGAGAGCAGAGCAAAGTGGAGAGACTTACAGCGCGTCTGCTGGAGTTAGGAGAAGACGTTGACAAACTGCTTGAAGGCACTGCTGAGGATGATACCTCCGTACCTCAAAATTGAGATTGAGTCACAGAAGATGAGGGATATATGCTGATGATGGTAACTTTAGTTGTTTCAATATTGCAGTTTCAGATATTCATGTTTTCGGATTGTTTTTGTTGTATGTCTAGAAGTAACAATAAGAGGAACTCTCTTCATAACAGAGGAGATCGCCAAGTCGATGTTTATGGGCACCTTTTCCCCCTCATTTGCTTATGATAACTTAGGATGACATTTTTGCCAGGATGTATTTTGTTTCAAGGCATGGTAAGAAAACTAAGAATCAATACGTCAAATTGATGCGGGTTACGACTCTGAGTTTTTTTATCAGAGTATTGTGCCCGAACGAAGGAAATAGATAAATTCTTGTAAATTTTAATTAACAAGCTCACGTTGAGTGATGAACAACATAGACCAACGCATTTCTCTATGCTTCCTAACTCAAAATGTTAGTAATGTAAGATTAGGAGATACTTAGAACTTTTTTTTTTTTGTTTGGCATGAACGGGGTGGGGGATCATTAATTGATGTCAAATTCCGCAAGGGTTGTAACCCCTTCTGGAGAAATATCACAACAAATTAATCTTGTCAACCAAGGAAACCAAGCCTAGCTACAAAGTGAGCTATTGTAATTAACATGAGAAATAGCAAAGTTGTGAAAACTACTACCAAGGTCTACTTACCAAGGTATCGCAGTAAATACTTTGCCTTTCTATATGGGCCGGTGCGGGCTTCCGGTGATAAGCTTTTTTGCCAAATACTTTGCCCTATTTATTAAATTAGAATTGGAATTCTCCTTAAGGGAATGTCGTGTGTAATGTTCTCAACCTATTTTTGTTTACCGCAATCTGGTAATCTCTTCCCAATATAACTAGTTTGCATGCCCGGCCCACGTCCGGGCTGTATATTTATATTGTTATACTCTTTCTCTAAAATTGTCCGTTTATCTTTATTATAATATTATTAGTAACACTATTATTTTCCATAAATTAGCTTACCACCATAATTATCATAAATTATATTTTTCCATAAATTACCTAATAATTTCCATATTATGTAATTATCTAGTGCTATCCAATTAATGAACGTCGAGTGTCCTCGTAGGAAAGACTTGGTTTCAGGTTTTAATATATAGTATTAGATTAGATTAGATAGTTTCGATTCTCACTCAAACCCTAGTTTATCATTGTCAATTTTAGTTTTCCTCAAATCATCAAATTTTGCCCTTTAAATTTCGTTGTTTGACATTTAAATTGATTGTCGAATTAGCCATGGTTCCCCAGCTTCCAATTGATTTAATTGTTAATGATATATTTTTGAGATTGCCTGCGAAAACCCTGCTGTGTTTGAAGAGCGTATGCAAGTTAATTGTTAATGACATAGTGGTAATGGTAACTCTAGTTTTTCAATATTCCAGTTTCGTAAAACCAAAAGAAAAAAAAATATTGCAGTTTTGGATATTCATGTTTTCAGAGTGTTTTTGGTGTATGCATAGAGAGTAACAATAATAGTAACTCTCATCATAAAAGCGGAGATCGCCAGGACGATATGTTTATCGGCACCTTTTCGCCTCCTTTTGCTTTAGATTTGGGTAGATATGCACTTGAGGATGTCATTTTTGCGAGGGTGTAGCCTGTAGGAGTTCCAAAGCATAAATACGTCAAAATGTCGAATGGATCTCAACTGTTGGTTTATACTCCCTCCGTTCGCCTATAAAATGCGTAGGGGCGAAACACAATTTTTAAGAAAAACTAGTTTGCATGCCCGTGACACGCCCGGGCTATATATTTATATTGTTTATACTCACTCTATAAGAAAAATGTTGGCCTATATTTAATAATCTAATAAATTATCATAATGATTATATTCCATAAATTAGTTATAATATACTACGGCTTATCTTTGTTCAAATAAATTACCATAATAATTATTTTCCATAAATTAGCTATATTATACTACTCTATGATAATTTATTACCATATCTTAACCGATAATTATATTTAATGTTATTTTTATGTTCTATCCAATTAATAAATGTCAAGTGTCGTTCTAGGAAAGACTTGGTTTCAGGTTTTAATATATAGTATTAGATTAGATAGAATAAAGAATGAGTTTTAAGGTCGACTTGGTGTAAAATTATACATAGGGGTATGTCCACATGCATTTTTAATAAACAAGTAAGGGTGTTTTGATCTTTATATGTACAAATAAGGAAAAATTTTAAGTAAGAAGTTTAAAGATGAACACTTCTAAATAGAATATAGAAAGTAGAAAATTTATAAGCAAACGGAGGGAGTAATCATTATATAACTCTTTCTCTCGAAGTTGTGGTTGAGTTTATATTGGTGCCGATCTTTTTGCCCAATATGTTAGAAATGAGTAGGTACCATTATATGACTCTTTCTCTCCGTTTACGTTTCCATTCGTTTGGTTTAATGTTTTCTTTTTCATACTCCATTACCCTATTTTATCCCACTCCCCTAAAATGAAATCCTCCTCAATCTAATTTTTTTTTCGAAATAGGGCTTAAAAAATAAATATTAAACAAAATGGGTTGGATGAGAAAATGCTCAATCTTATGGGGTGCACGTTACCTCATTTCAGGTTTAGGTGACCACCTAAAACCGCCAGGCCCCATAGCGGTTTCAATTAAACAAAAACGCCACTCCCCTCGGCGGTTCAAAATAACGCCGGTGTGATAAGAACACCCAATACTTAGGCAAATATGAAACCGCCATGGAGCATGGCGGTTTCACTTCAAGTAAAACCTCCACCCTCCATGGCGGCCCTGGCGGTTTTGTCCCGAATCTGAAATGGGGTGACGTGCACCCCATAAGATTGAACATTTTTTTATCCAACCCATTTTATTTAATATTTATTTTTTGAGCTTTATTTCGGAAAAAAATTCCCTCAATCGAGAGGTAACCCATTCCAATCCCCTTTTTATTTTCTTAATCCTCCCCTACCTTCTCTCCCCACACCACACCACAACCCACCACTGCCAAGCTACCACCAGACCTGTCGACCTCGAACGGCCGACCACCAATCTCGCCGGAGAATCGACGGTCGGACATTATCCTCCGGCGACACGCACCACCTTCGACATCCTCTTTATTTCTCCTTTTTGCTCCTTATCTTTCACCCACCAACCACCGCCTCATCACCGACCACCACCTCCAACCTCCACCGTAGGCTATACCTTTTTAGCCGTCCCAACCTAACGACAACTATGTGTGCCGCCTGCATCTCCTTTTTTTTATCTCATGTTTTCTCTCTCCTCTCAAGTGGAAAATGGAGGGGGAAGCGTGGCAGGGCTTCGCGTTGGATGGACGGGGAGTCACCGGCGTCGGCCAGGTCTCGCGATGATGGTGACGACACTGAAAGGTCATAGGCGTTGAGTGGCAGTGTCAGGGTGGGGATAGGGGGAAGTAGGGAGGGGAGAGAAAGGCAAGGGGTGGGGGTGGTTTTTTTTATTTACACTTTTGTCCCTGTTTAAAAAATGATTCCACTCCATGGTTATCTTGAACCAAACAATTTAAGGTAAGTAACGGAACTTATTACCACTCCACCTCTAATTCCATTCCATTCTGTTTCCAGTGCAAATGTTATACCAAACGCCCTCTAAATAGACATGGTCGTATACTTCATTTACGATCACCTAATAAAGAAACATCGTCCATCTTTTATTACTAGAATAATCACTTTGTGCGACGCGACTCGGACTTTTTATTAAATTACACATGTCTATGTTAAAGGTATTGTGTTAATCAAACAAAACAAACTATTCTATAATTAGGATAAAGGTTGACCAAATAGTTATAAAATCAATGGTTGAGGGTTGTCTTTTACATCCACACTATTCGAACCCTTGTAGGCTTATAGCATTAGCTGCTCTACTCTTATCCTATGTGTGCGCATATTGTGAAGATCATGAGATCATATTATATATTGTATAATCTTTGTAGTAGGAAATTATATATTCTTGACCTAGGGTTGTACGACATGTTCACATTAGATTGTAACCTACATTGTAAGACTAGGGCTATGTTTGGTATACACAATAAGCTAGCTTATTTGGCCAAAGTAGCTTATTTGACTAGTTTTTTAAGTTCTTTGACCAAATAAGTTGACTGGTAACACCACTAGCTTAAATAATAAGCTAGCTTATTTAAGAAGTTACCCCATGTAACTTACTAGTATTTAAAAATAAGCTAGTTTATCATAATTTTATTCCTAATTTACCCTCAATTATTTACTAAAATAAAATGAGATTAAAACTAAATAATGCATTTTTATGTAATTTTATATGTACCAACTCCTATATCAGCTAATTCTACCACAATCCTAATACTATCAGCTAAAAACTTTCAGCTATTATTTCAGTTTTCAGCTACTGTTTCAGCATTAAACTACTATTTCCACATTAAGCTACTATTAGTCGTTAACTCGTGCAAAATTGCACGGGACGCTCTATTTCATTGTAAATTCATCATGTTTAATTTAATATCATTTTAGAGGAGTTATGCCAGATTCAGTAAAATTAAAACAACTTAAAAAGTATCAGATTTTGTAAAATATTTTACACCGATTCATGAATTTCAATGTAAGCAAAAGCAACACCACCTAAACCCTACTCCCTCATGTCCAGATTAAACTTCTCATCCTTTTTTTTATGGTTTCGACTTTGTTTTCTTTGGACTATTTGGAAGCATCGTAACCTTTGGCGACTTTGTTTTCCTCATTCCCATAATATTACGTTTTTTGTCGACTGAATAATTAGGGAGGCAAGATAAAGATATTGGTGATAATTAGCTTTTAAATTTATTTGCTAAATGAATCATTAAGAATTATTTATTAGTTTTATTTTGAAGTGCGCAAAAGGGAGCGAGAAGTTTAATCTGGACCGGATGGAGTATATGCATGCTAGTTAGTTTTAGATTCATTTTTACGAATTATTATATACTCCGTATTTGATTGGACCAAAACATGTCAATTGGTCCCACTGGATGAATTTGTTATATAACGCACATAATAGACAATAATATTCACATAGTTTCTCATTCACTACATATACCCATGGGTGTTTAATGAAGTGGGACGGACGAAGTATGAAGTTAACATTATGTTTTTTAATTTCTTTCAAATTTTATCAATTAAGCATTTTCTTACTTTACTGGTTTTGTACGTGCAGTTATACAGTGTAGTCCGTATTATTTTAAAATTTGCTAACACATATAGGGGTCCTAGCTAACTCACCCGCGGAACATTTTTGTTGCTATCACCCGCAGAGCTCATTGTCAGCGTCTTACCTTTCGGCTTAGCTACCCGCCCATATTCTTTGTTTAATGCACGTATGTATTAGTTTGATTACACCCACCGCTTTGCATAACAATCATGTACAACTACCTCCAGCATAAACGTAACATAATCTGTAATTCCTTGGTCCACATAAGAAATGATTATTCTGTAATTTGACATTAATGGAATATATGCTTACTATATATACTGAAATTGTTGTCAAAATTGAAGAAATGATCAAATGTTGTTTCCAAATAACTTACTGTAAAATATATAGAAGTATAATTATATGACATTAACCAAATATTATATTACTTACAAATAATAAATTACAAGAAGTTGGTTGGGAGTCATGAAACAATCTGGACCCCCACACCCTTGGATATAGAAAAACCAATACGAGTGAAAAACCAATACGAGTATAATTATTGGACGAAATCTTTGTTTTTAAATTTGAACGAAATATTAGGAATTAATGTCCTTCATATATAATCGGCTTATAAAAGAATCAACAAAATATCAATTGCCTTAGTGGTTGAAGTGTTACATTATAACCCTGAGATATTTATATCTGCACATGTATCCTATTATTTCATCAGAGAATGTGTAGCGAGTATATATGTTTTTTTCTTTTGTTAAACGTAAGAAACTAGACTTAGGCTCTATTTGATAAGAATGCATATTTTTGATATGAATGGCTTTGAACTGATCTGATCTAAATTAGGTGAAAAAGTTGATTGAATTCCAACGAATTAGTACCAATAATGGAAAAAAATTCATTGATCGTTATTTAAGCAACTCTGATCTAATCAGAATTGATTTAAATAATTCCAATTCGATCTGATTTAATTTGAATGACTCTAATGTAGTGTTTGGGAACCTGGATTTGATTCTCAAATCCAGATTTGGCCCAATTCCCATGTTTGGGAAGTCCAGAATTTACAAATTCGGATTTGGCCCAAATTCTCAAGAATTTGTATCAAATGAACCCAGGCCAAAATGAAATGACATCTCAAAAGCCCGGATTTGAAAATCCAGCCCATTCCTCTCATCTTTACATCTCATTTTCTCTCTCCTCTCTTTTTTTTCTGGAAAATTCCTCTCATCTTTACATCTCTTCCAGCCGACTGTTTCCCTCTCATTTCTCTCCAGATCTACCATCTCGAACTTGTTAACGTGTTATTGAAGTTTGAAGTTTCAAGGTAATTCTTCAATTCTTGTTGTTTAATTTCGGTATTATGTATAGATTTAATCCCAAAACATTATTCTTTCTCAAATTGATGATTGTTCTTGCTGAATTTCGATTGAATCACAAAATTCACAACTTTATGTCATATTGTATTTGGGTTCATCTTGCATCGTTCTAATTTTGTTGATTTTGCTAAGTTTTAGCACCTAATTACTGCCTTACTTCTTATGGTTGTCTTAGCCGTAATTTGGTATTGGACTGTCTTAGCCGTTAGCACCTAATTACTGCCTTCCCGACAGTCTATTTTTTTTCTATAAAAAAAAATATATCTCTTTTACATGTTAAGATATAAAATATGATATTGGTATGATTTAATGTTGTTAGTCTTGGTACATATGATGTTATGTCCTAATAAAATCAATTTTGTTTTATAAGATGTCCGACGAACTTAGTGTGCATGAGTCGAGGAAACGTCCTAGGGTAGAAGAGGAAGAAGAGGATTTGGAACTACTGATGATTGTCGTGGGTTTTATAATTGTATTAGTAGGGGCATTGTACAACCAAAAGTATAAGGTGGGGGAATTGTCATGGAACGAACATGAGCGTGCTCAGAAAAGAGCTGTATGGTTGGGTACTTTGAGAGATAATACACAGTGTTAAGAACAGTTGCGCTTTGATAGGAGATGTTTTGAAAAATTATGTAGAGTTTTAAAGTCCGAGGGTGGGTTAGTGACATCTAGAAATGTGAGTGTAGAAGAAGTTGTTGCATCATTTCTACATATCCTTGCTCACGACCAAAAGAATAGAACAATTCAAGCCACCTTTGCCCGATCCGGAGAAACTGTCAGCCGACAATTTCACATAGTGCTTAAGTCAGTATTAAAATTAGGGAAGCACTATCTCAAAGAGGTTGATCAAACCACGAGTTTTACTAATGATGCAAAGTGGAAATGGTTCGAGGGCGTGGTTGGAGCTCTAGATTGTACTTATATCAAAATGATAGTCCATAAGGAGGATAGATGTAGGTACCGAGATAGAAAGGGTGATATCAGCACTAACGTTTTAGCGACATGTGATCCTCAACTTCGTTTTACCTATATCTTACCGGGTTGGGAAGGTTCTGCTTCGGACCAACGAGTACTTCGTGACGCACTTCAAAGGAATCCTTACAATTTAAAAATTCCAAGAAATAAGTACTTTCTTGTTGATTTGGGATATACCAATGGTGAAGGTTTTTTGGCTCCATATAAGGGTACTCGCTACCTAAATTTATGGAGAGGGAATACTCCAACGAATTACAAGGAGCTTTTCAATTTGCGACATTCATCCGCTCGTAACACAATTGAACGAACTTTTGGATGTTTGAAGAAACGCTGGGCTATACTAAGGACAAGTAGCTTTTTTGGTAAAAGAACGCAAGTTAGGATTATTAATGCTTGTGCCATTTTACACAACTTTCTAAGATCAGAAAAAATGGAAGAATTGGCGCTCATGGCCGAGGTTGAACAAGATCTATTAAATGCGGAAGTAGAAGAAACGCAAGGAGATGAGGATTATATTCTTAGCGCTCAACCTAGTAATGCTTGGAATGTGTTTAGAGATGATCTCGCAAATAAGGTGTTCATGTCACACCAAGTAGCGCTCAACCTAGTAGCGTTCATGGCAAAAATGTTCGAGATGAAGTTGCTAAAGTTGAAGGTATCATGTCACACCAAGTGCTTCGAGCTGTCAAGGTTTTTATGAAATCTCCCGAGGATTTTCAAACTCTCAAAGATCTTGCGGAGGAAGATAAGTTGGACTGGGTGCTTCTTTGTCTTAGTGAAGGAAGATAAAGTCTGATGTCTAGATGTTCTAGACAGTTTCTGTAACTGTGGTACTGTAACTGTCATTGTGACAGTTTCTTATGATGTAGTAGTATATTGTAATGTCATTGTACAGTGTGATGCTTCTCATTTGTTTATTTTGCAGCACATACATACATCATTAGTTCAAAAATGATCAAAACAGTGTGACAGGTTATCAGAAGTTTTTGTGACATGCTACTGTTTTCGAGCAGAGCACCTTACGCTGTGATGGATGTTCGATATCAGAAGTTTTTGTGACATGCTGTTGATTTCTCGAATGCATAGTCTCTGAATGTCGTAACTGTCATGGAGTAATGTTTATTTTGCCACGCACTATCGCAAATAATACGGAGTAATGTTTGTAAAGCTGGAAATGTATGGTCTTTCTCCATTTTAAGTTGAAACATAAATTTGGAATTTCAAATTCCTTATGTTTCCAAACAAGGAATTTGGATTTCAAATTCTAGATTTTAAAATTTGAGCTTTTCCAAACACTGGATTTGTATTTAAATTCCAAATTCTCAAATGATGGATTTGAAATGATTCCAAATTCTCAAATTTGAGTTTCCAAACACTATCTAAATGAATTAGAATACTACTTTTATTAAGCACTATTGTATCAAACAAGTCTAGGCGACTACGGCGAACTTATAGTACTCCGTAAAAGAACAAGCTAACCTTAGCGAGTACTGCGTATAAATTGGTTTCCCCCCCAGATTTACCTTTGGGCAAATTGCAATTAGAAAAGGGGGACACTGCTTCTGCGTCCAAGAAATGGCGGGTTTCTCTTCTTTGTTCTTGCATTCTGGTAATCTCTTCCCAATTTAAAACGCTTCACTTTCATACTCAAACCCTAATTTCCCCTTTCCAATTTGTCTTTCAATTTGTGGTAATTGATCCGCGAATCTCTGATTGTTAGGGATTTCCCCAATTCATCGCATTCCCCCCTTTCAATTGACTGTCGATTTAATCATGGTTACGCAGCTTCCAATTGATTTAATTGTTAATGATATATTTCTGAGATTGCCTGCAAAAACTCTGCTGTGTTTGAAGAGCGTGTGCAAGTTATGGTATGCTTTAATTAGTGATGACAAGTTTGTTAATCGTCACTTAGAAGTATCTATTGCCACCGAAACCAACCTCCACTATGTCATCAGAACCTCCAGGCAAAAATATGATAATCCCCTTGAATTAAACTGCCCTGTCCTTTATTCGGTGGATTTCGATACTTTAGGTAACCCGCTTGAGCTCAGTCACCCTTATACGTATTGCCAAATCAGTATGTGGATTAGGGGATCATGCCGTGGGTTGCTATTGCTTAGCGTTGGTTATGGTGAAGTTGTGCGATTGATGTTGTACAACCCAACGACTCAGACCTACAATGTGCTTCCCCATCTGACTCCGTACAAAGTATTCAAGTCGTACATGCACTATACATTTGGGTTCGGTTATGATGGTGTCGCAAAGGATTACAAGTGTGTGAGGATTTGGCAGCGTTTGTGTCCTGAGACGGGGAATTTGTGGTGTCAAGTTATGGTTTATAGCTTGAATGGTAATTGTTGGAGACAGGTTCCTGATGTTCCTTACTATTTTAAAACCAGGCGTTGGGGGTTTGGCGCTTTTGTTAATGAAAATTGCCATTGGGTTGGTGCTAATGGTGGCAATAATGCATATGAGCCTATAGTTGTGTTTAATATAAGGGATGAAACATTTAGCAGTCTGCCACTGCCAGATATTCAGTTTCAAGTGTCTGATGAACCGGCTGTGGGAATGTTAGATGGTTGCTTGTGTCTTTCAGCTAATCGTTATCCTCACTCAGATTTGTGGGTCATGAAGGAGTACGGTGTGGCGGGATCTTGGACAAAAATGTTTACTTTTAACAATTATTCGTATGAAACTGTGGAGAGGCCTATTGGCTATACAATGGATAAGAAAAGGTTGTTTCTGAAAAGGACCCTTTGTGAACTTGTTTACCTTGACCTGGAAACAATGGAGGTGTCCTCTAATGTGAAGTTTGGTGATTGCGATTGCGGTCTGGATGCCCATGTCTATGTTGAAAATCTTCTTAGGTTGCACTGTGCTGAATTTGATGATGATAAGGAAGAACATGGAAAAAGGAAGAACAATAAGAGGAAGAGGAGGAGTACGATAGAGAAAACAAGTGGACTTTCTATGAGAAAGCAGGCTGAGACACTCAGCAGAGATCTTCAAGAAACTTCCCAGAGGTTGGAGATGGTCACGAGCGAGAAAGCAAAGCTTGAATCGGATTTGAAGAGCTTATCTGATGATTACAAGAACCTTCAACAAGCTAACTTGCAGCTTAAGAAGGAGCTTAAGTCATTTCAAAGTGGGGAATCTAGTTCTTATATGAACGTTGAGGGCAGTGGAGTAGACACTGGAGATGCAGCACAGGAGGAAAGTGAGGTGTAGTTGATGTTAGTGTTGTTTCATTTATTTTCTTCTTTGGATATCCTCTTGGCCTCTCCCGAGTTATTAACTTATTATCACAATATTTTGTCTCTGCTACATCTGACCAAATTTGTTATCACCTCTTGTTTTACTCTTCTTCTCTTGCCCCTGTTTTTCCTTTTTCTTGTTCAGTTTCATCGTTTTTATTGCGAATGTGAAGATCAACAGCAGCTTCCCACATGAGAATGTTTCATCTGCAATCAGGATAAGGGGTCCCTATTTATGTTGTTATAATTGTTGCAATATTGGAGGAAGGGGCGTATTATAGAAATTTGCTATGCGAGCTGATTAATGATTTGATGAACCTCGAGTTGAAGGTGTTCCCAAGGTTTATTAAGAGTGCATCATCTGGTAAGCGTTCATATACTTTGTAATTTGATTTAGGATCATGAATCTGTCATCTATCAGTGGCGACAATTCAAGTATCCTCGTTGATTCGTCGAGTTCATTAAGCTGAATTTCATTCCAATATTTGATCTTAGGGTTTAACAAGACTGAATTAGTGATATTAGACGCTTTTGTGCACCGGAAGATTTAGTGCATTGTTTATAGAAGGGCATTTGGAGAGTCTGGTGTCTACTGTGCCCTGAGCTATTTTTCAGTTCTCTAGTGTTTCACATGTAATAGTACTCTTACATATGACCTTCTTTAGGAAAATAAAACCGTTTACTACTTGATCCAACTCTCTTATTGAAGCGGTTATTCTAGAATTTTTGGTATATGTATACAATCGTGAATAAATTTTCATAGTTTTAAGAAAGAGATTTTTTAAGGGGTTTCTGTATAAAACATGTCTCGTGGCAGCAAAAGGAAAGAGTGGACGAGGAAGAAGGTGGTTGTCTCGTAGGTCCCCATAATACCGAGTCTACCTTGATACCAAACGGCCATTTTACATTCAACTTAAGTATTACGTGACTTTGTCTGGGATGATTTGCAATTAGAAAAGGGGGATACTACTTCTGCGTCCGAGAAAATGGCGGGTATCATCTTCTCAATCACTCCTTTGTTCCTGCATTCTGGTAATCTCTTCCTAATTCACTGAAACCCTGATTCCCCTTTTCAATTTGGACAAATTCATCATCAATTTTCCAGTCAATATTCTGATTGTTAGGGTTTTCCCCAATTCATCACATTTTTCCCTTTTAATTTCACTGTTCTTCATATGGTTTGATTGTCAATTCAATCATGATTCCGCAGCTTCCAATTGATTTAGTTGTTAATGATATATTTACGAGATTACCTGCAAAAACTCTGCTGTGTTTGAAGAGCGTTTGCAAGTTATGGTATGCTTAGTGATAATAAGTTTGTTAATCTTCATTTAGAAGTATCCATTGCCACTGGAACCAACCTCCACTATGTCATTACCACACCTAGGCTGTATATGCACCAATTTGATCATCTTCCAGACCCCCTTGAGATCAGTAGTCCTGTCCTTTATTCGGCCGATTTCGATACTTTAGATAACCCGATTGAGCTCAGTCACCCTTTTAAGTATTGCCAAACCGCTGTGTGGGTTCAGCGATCATGCCGTGGGTTGCTTTTGCTTTGCGTTGGTAATGGTGAGTCGTTGCTGTTGTATAACCCGACGACTCAGACCTACAATGTGCTTCCCCAATTGACTATACACAAAACATCTCGGACGTATATCCACTATACATTTGGGTTTGGTTATGATAGTGTCGCAAAGGATTACAAGTGTGTGAGGATATGGCAATGTTTGTATCCAGAGTCGGGGCATTTCTGGTGTGAAGTTATGGTTTACAGCTTGAATGATAATTGTTGGAGACAGATTTCTGATAATGTTCCTTACTATTTTAAACCCGGTCTTTGGGGGTTTGGCGCTTTGGTGAACGAAAATTGCCATTAGATTGGTACCAAAGCCACTAGTGAGCTTAATGAGTATGAGCCTATAGTTGCGTTTAATATGAGGGATGAGACACGTTTAATAAAGATTTAGTAGTATCTGATGAGCTGTCTATGGGAATGTTAGATGGTTGCTTGTGTCTTTCAGCCAACCGTTATCCTCACTCTGATGTGTGGATCATGAAGGAGTACGGTCTGGCGCGATCTTGGACAAAAATGTTTACTTTCGAAAATCTCGTGTTTCAAAACTTGGAGAGGCCTATTGGTTATACAATGGATAAGAAAAAGCTGTTTCTTAAAAGGACCCTTTGTGACCTTGTTTACCTTGACCTAGAAACAATGGACGTATCCTCGAAGGTGATGTTTGCTGGTTGGGATAGTGGTCTGGATGCCCATGTCTATGTTGAAAATCTTCTCAGGTTGGACTATGTTGAATTTGATGATGATAAGAAAGAGCACGGGGAAAGGAAGAACAAAAAGAGGAACAGGAGGAGAAGGAGAAAGAAAGCAAATGGGCCTTCTGAGAAATTCTAGGTAGAGGCACTCTGCAGAGATCTTCAAGAAACTTCCCAGCGGCTGGAGATGGTAATGGGCGAGAAAGCAAAAGTTGAATCCGATTTGAAGAGCCTATCTGATGTTTACAACAGTCTTGAACAAGCTAACTTTCATCTTGAAAAGGAGGTTAAGTCATTGCAAAGTGGGGGATCTACTTCTTACTTGGGCGTTGATGGAATGAAAGAAGACATGGGAGAGGCAGCACAGAAGGAAAGTGAGGTGGCGTCAAATAGTCTGATGGTTTGCTTAAGACAGGAGCAGAGCAAAGTGGAGAGACTTACTGCGCGGCTGCTGGAGTTAGGGGAAGATGTTGACAAACTACTTGAAAGCACTGGTGATGCTAGTGCAGTACCTGAAGATTAAGATGGAGACTATGATGATGACTGATGAGTGGATATATGCTGATGATAGTTCCAAAAAGAAGAAAAAAAAAAAAAAAGATACACGCTGATGATGGTTAGTTGGTAACTCAACTTTTTTTTTTTTTGAATATATACTAGTACTGCAGTTTCCGACATTCCTGTATCAGATTGCTTGTTTTTGGCGTTTGCCTACAATAACAGAACTCTCATTCTGCTTGCTTATCTTACCCGTGTTTCACTTTGATCCTTTCCTTTCCTCGTGGCTTATGCTTACCCAGAGATGAAATTATTGAATGTCATGTTTTTCTCGTTCATCCTACGGCAACTTCAAAGAATACTAATGGGAATTGTTGTACGAATAGGGGATCCAAATGGATCAGTTTAAGTATGAAGATACATCAGACATTAGCCCTGTTCCATTCCTTTTTTTTTTTTTGGGTATCCTCTCCTGAGTTAGTATCTTGTCAAATCTGTTTCAACTCTTGTTTTACTCTTTTTCTCTTGCCATGGTTGGGTTTAATATAAGGGAGGAGACATTTAGCTGTCTCCCTCTGCCAGATTTCCATTTCGGAGTGTCTGATGACCTGTCTGTGGAAATGTTAGATGATTGCTTGATTCTTTCAGCAAATTGTTGAATTTTCACTCTGATGTGTGGGTCATGAAGGAGTACGGGTGTGGCAGAATCGTGGACAAGGATGTTTACTTTCCGAAACTGTGTATGCTATGTTCTGAAGAGGCCTATTGGCTATTCACATTAAAGGATAAGGAATGGTTGTTTCTGAGAAAGACACTCAACAGTGGATGTATCCTCTGCTGTGATGTTTGCTGGTTGGAGTAGAAGTTTGGTTAGCCATGTGTACGTTGAAAATCTTCTTATAGGTTGGACTGTGCTGAATCTGCTGATGGTAATCATATTAGAAAGGAAGAACGCAGAAAAGGGAAAAACAAAAAACAGGAGAAAGTAACAAGTGAGCCTCCTGAAAGAATCCCAGTAGGTGTACTCCGCAGGGATCTTCAAGAAACTTCACAGCAGCTGGAGATAGTCACGACTCACGAGTGAGAAAGCAATAGTTGAATCGGATTTGGAGAGGTTATCTGATGCTTACAACAGTCATGAACAAGCTAACTTTCAGCTTGAAAAGGAGGTTAGGTCAATGCAAAGTGAGGTAGTAGCTACTTCTTACCTGGACATTGAGGGAAGTAAAGGCTACTGGAGTTGGGGGTTGTGGTTGACAAACTACTGGAAGGCACTGGTGGTGATACTTCCGTACCTGAAGATTAAGACGGAGACGCTGATGTGAGTGATATATACTGTACGCAGTATGCTGATGATGGTAACTCCGCTGATGATGGTAACTCCTGTTCTTTTAATATGAGTAACGGTAATAGTAACTGTCGTCCTAAACACAGTAATTGCCAAGGCGATAATGGGGGCACCTTTTCACCCTGATTTTTTGTGGATTTAGTTAGGGTTTGTATTGTGTTTTCGGTTTAATTGTTGGGCATTCATTATAGGTAAGAGAGCACAGGAGTTTTTTCCCCCTTCTATGGGTCTCTCCTAGGGTTCATCCCTAACCTCAGTAATTTCTCTCTCCTCACTAAAATTACTATTTTCTGCTCTACTCCATGACTACCTCTTAAAATGAAATTGATCACTTGATCTCCCAAACTAAACAGCTATGGAAACAAACAACCCCATCTCTTGAATTTGAAGTCGATAAAGAAATCGAGCAAGCTTTGAACAACTTCAGCATCGTCGGGCGCCTCATCACCAACCGGGTCCCAAATAGGAAAGGAGTCCATGATGCAATTCAGAGTGCTTGGAACCCCAAATCAGGTTTGACTATCATTGATCTTGAAGAAAATACCTTTTCAATCAAATTTGCTAATTTGAATGATGCCGATCGTGCTTGGACGGGTGGTCCTTGGACTATAATGGGTAATCATTTGGTGTTGAGAAAATGGAATGCTGATGCTAGAATCACTGATTTTGATTTTGATTTGTCTTGCTTTTGGGTACGTTGCTTTGGAGTACCTTTTCACATGAGAAACCAAACTAACTTCTCCAAAATTGGCTCCTTGCTTGGCAAACTAGTAGAATCTGGCATTAGAGACAATAGTGGCCAACATTTTAGGCTTAAAGTAGAAATAGATACTTTAAAGCCTCTTTCACCTGGTTTTCCTCTGAAAATGAAGAATAGTGTTGATTCTTGGGTGGACCTGAAATTTGAAAGACTCCCTAATTTATGTTATTCATGTGGAGTTATGGGACATGACCCTCGTTCTTGCTCTGCGACTAACCAACAAATCAATTTCTTTGGACCTTGGATCAGGGCAGAAATCAGACAAATGAGTCCAATGTTTGAATTATCGGAGAAACTTGCAGTCGCCTCAAGATATGCTCCTAAGCCTGTTCCGTTCTTGCTGGAAAATATGTCGTCCCAACTTTCTGATAAGCTTGTGGCTAACAAGGGTCTACTTAGTAAAAAATCTGATGTCCCTCCAACTAATTCTGGCGATTCTAGTAAACGTCCAAATGAGACTACTTTGGAAGATACTATTAAGAGGGTCAAAGGTTCCCAGCCCTCTACTGACTTGTTTACTATTGATCCCGAGTCCACTGATCTGTCCTTTTCTATTGGGAAACCTCCTGGGGTCAACGTTCGCAGGATGATTAAAGCTAAGCGCCATCACTCCAAAGTTTCTTTGCTTATTCCTGGGAGTGGCTCTACTGAATGTGACGTTGTTACTGATGCGGCTGAGGAGGCGGGCCTGTCCATGCCCCCAACAGGATCATGAAAATCTTCACCTGGAATTGTCGCGGGCTGTGTAGCCGCGCGACTAGGTTAGCGATACGGTCTTTTATATGGACTGTTCGCCCTTCTATTATTTTCCTGTGTGAAACTAAGTGTAGTGTTGACTCTCTGTCGCAATTTTTTGCTAACCTTGGCTTCCCGAACCATTCTGGTGTAGATGCCCAAGGCTTATCGGGTGGTCTTTTTGTTTGCTGGCAGAATGGTCTTGTAATTGACCTTGGTTTAGTTAATAAACATATTATTCATCTTTACATTCGCTCTGTCCCTAGCTACCAACATTGGCTTTTATCTTGTGTTTACGGTGCCCCTGATGGCACTACTTATGATGACGGTTGATCTACTATTTTGGATTCAGCTAGGAATAACTCTCTCCCCTGGGTGATTATTGGCAATTTTAATGAATTGGTTGACTCTGCCGACAAGGATGGAGGTAGGCCGTTCGGTCAATCTTCAAATAATGCTCTGGCTAATCTTGTTTTCTATTGTGGTTTGGTTGATCTAGGATTCGCCGGTAACCCATTCACTTGGAGTAATAAGCGAGCGGGTTCTGCTAATATTAAAGAACGTCTTGATCGAGCTTTTGCAGATGGGGATTGGCGACTTCTTTTTGCCAGGGCTTCTATTTCTCATTTGGTTGCTCACGAGTCTGATCATTGCCCCATTGTTTTGGATTTGGATGGGGACTCTTCTTCTAGGCCTAGGCCCTTCCGTTTTGAAGCTGCTTGGACTACGGATGAGTCTAGTCTTCAGGTTGTTTCTTCTGCTTGGGATGCGTCGTTCAGGGGCTCCACTGCCTTTAGATTGGTTTCTAAGATTAGAGCTACTAAGGTGGCTCTGAAGTCTTGGAACAAATCTCATTTTGGGAATATTCAGGAAAATATCAAGGCCATCAAATCAGCTCTTGATGTTATCCAGCAGGCTCCACCCTCTGAGGCTAACCTTGAAGTCGAAAAAGATCTATGTTGTATACTGCAAAATGAAGAGAATCGAGAATTCTATCTTTGGTTCCAAAAATCCAGGGAGTTAAAGATGCTTGATGGTGGTCGTAACACGAAGTTTTTCCACTTGTCCACTGTTATTCGACGTCGTTACGATAACATTGACTTTCTTAAGAACAAGGCAGGTCGATGGGTGGAGGGTTTCGACAATGTTGCGGCAACTTTGTTGAAGTACTACAACGATCTTTTTACTTCCGATGACCCTCAATTTCCTGATGATTTGGATGGTTTGATTAACCATATTATTACTAATAGTGATAACGACTTCCTTTGTTCGGTTCCTCTTGCCGATGAAATTCAAGCTGTGATCTTCTCTATGGGTTGCTACAAGGCCCCGGGGCCTGATGGAATGTCTCCCATCTTTTTTAAGCATTACTGGGATAGTGTCGGAAATGATGTAGTGGAATTTGTCCAAAATTTCTTCCAGCATCGTTTTCTCCTTAAAGAGCTCAACCACACTTTCATCAAGCTGATTCCTAAGTTTCGTGGAGCTTCCGAGGTCAAGCATTTTCGGCCGATTAGCCTTTGCAATGTCTGTTATAAAGTGATCTCAAAAATTCTAGCTAACCGGTTGTCTTCTGCTCTCCACAAACTCATCTCTCCTCTCCAAGGAGCTTTTGTTCCAGCCCGCTGGATTGCGGAAAATGTCATCTTGGCCAAAGAAGTTATTCACTGTATGAAAAGTAAGCATGGGGCAGGAGGCCTTCTAGGGGTGAAAGTCGATATGCTGAAAGCTTTTGATCGTATCGAGTGGTCTTTTCTTCTGAAAGTTTTGGAACGTTTTGGTTTCTGTGATAGATGGGTTCATATGGTGAGCCAGTGCATTTCTACTGTTTGGTTCTCCATCCTTCTCAACGGCTCTCCGTGTGGTTTTTTCCAACCTTCTCGTGGCATCCGGCAGGGGGACCCTCTTAGTCCTTATCTTTTTATTCTTTGCACAGAGGTTCTCTCTAGGCTTATTTTGAGAAAGGAAGCAGCTGGTAACCTTCATGGCATTCGGGTGAGTCGTTCCCGCCCTCCCGTTTCTCATCTTATGTTTGCCGACGATCTTATGCTGTTTTGTAAAGCTGACCCTAGAGAAGTCGAGACTTTAAAGGATTGTCTGACAGTTTATCAAAAATGGTCCGGGCAAAAGGTCAATACTGAAAAATCTGTTGTTTTTGGCTCTTCCAACATCTCTGAAGCAGGTATTGCGGATTTGGGTGGCATCCTTGGTTATGGCTGCTCTTCCGATTTCATTTCTTACCTCGGTCATAAGCTTGTCTTAAAGGGTAAGCCTTCGAATTCTGTTGATGATCTTTTTGAGAAGATTTCCAGTAGACTTTGTGGTTGGAGATCTCGTGTACTTTCCTGGGCGGGTAGAGCTACTCTTATTCGCTCTGTTCTTCAGGCCATTCCCCAATATACCATGAGTACTGGTCTTTTGCCGGTTGGGGTCTGTGACAAGCTGGATAGTGTGGTGCGAAAGTTTTGGTGGGGTGTTAAGGAGGATAAACGCCATTTCTTAGCTCTTTCCTCTTGGGGGTCCCTATGTAAACCGAAACACCTTGGTGGATTGGGCTTTCGACGTTTCGCTAACGTCAATAAAGCTTTCATTTCCAAACTTGGGTGGTTCGTTCTCTGTAATCAGAATAGACCTTGGGTCTCTGTCGTGGTCAACAAATACCTTCGTAGAGCTTCTATGCTCGATGCTAAGTCCTCCCGTAATGATTCATCCACGTGGAAAGGTCTGGTGAAATGTGTTGATATTCTCCGTTATGGCGCCTGTTATTCTGTTTGCGATGGCTCCTCCATTGATATTTGGAAAGACCCTTGGGTTCCTTGGATGCCAGATTTTAAGTCGTCGCCTCGGGATGACTCTGATCGTGTTCCCATGGTTGTTTCCGATTTTTTTCTCCCGGGTTCTCGTGAGTGGGATGCTCCTAAGCTGTACTACGTCTTCGATGATGCTTCTGTTGATAACATCAAGAAGATTTTGGTCCCTCTGTCTGTCAAATTTTTTTGGGTCACTGATTCCAAAGGGCGTTTCTCTGTTAAGTCAGCTTATATCACGAGTCAACAAGGTAAGTGGTCGAACCCTCATAACCCGGCTTGGAAGAAAATTTGGACCGTAAGATTGACTGAGCGACAGAGGATGTTCTTATGGCGAACTTTCACTGATATTATCCCCACGAGGACCATGTTATGCCAATTTTTTGCAGTCGAAGATGTAAGCTGCCCCTTATGTAAGTCCCATCCTGAAACTAGCTTCCATATTTTTTGTGATTGTGTCATAGCTAGGCAAATTTGGTTTCAATCGAGTTGGAATTTCAAAATTGAGCTCTTTGGCTTTTCTGGCATCCAAGATTGGATCTCCTTCATGTTGGGAGATTCAAGGCTTCTCAGAGTTGTGGGCGATAGTCATGAATTGTTTACGTTATACTCTTCATGAGTTATGGATCAACTTTGGCTCACTCGCAACCAGGTTCGTGTTTCTGGTGCAGGCTTCGACTTTATTGGGATTAAGCGTAATATTGACTCTTCTTTCATGGCTCTGCAAAAGGTTATGCCCTTCAATGCCAGCACCATTTTTCTTAGTCAAGATGCTCCTTCGTGGAGCCCGCCGTTACCCGGGTTCCTCAAAATCAATTTCGATGCTGCTGTCCGTCCTTCTTTTTGTGTTGTTTCTTGGGTGGAGCGCGACTGTTTTGGCTCAGTCATGGATGTTGGAGCTCATTTTCTCCCGCACTGTTCCTCACTTCTCGCAGAAGCTCTTGCAGCTCGTCATGCCGTTTTGGCGGCTTCTCGTAAGCATCTTCATCATGTTGTCTTTGAAGGGGATAATGTTAGTGTTATCAGCGCTCTGAATCGCGAGGTTAGTCCTTGTTGGGAGATTTGGGCCCCTATTTCCGACTCTTTGCTCCTGAGTCAGAATCTCCCTTCTAGTACTTTTGCTTGGGTTCGTAGATTGGCTAATGTTCTGGCTCACAATCTGGCTAGTTGGGGTGCTTCTCTTCATCGGACTTCTGACTTAGTTTTCGATGATTTTCCTTCATCGTTTTTTTCGTAGTCTTTTTGTAGCATTACTCAGCAAAAAAAAAAAAAAAAAAAAAAAAAAAAAAAAAAAAAAATGTGAGCAGGCTCAACTTGTATTTCGTACTAAAGTACTTATCAGACAAATAGACAATTTAAATTTTGCAATGAGTAGTAATAGCGTATGAATGAAGATAATAAGAGACTCGCAAGTCATATAATCAATCTAATAGGACATTGCTGATCAGTTATCATTCAAAGGCCCACTGATTCTCCCTCCTGATCTCTGCTTCCTCTTCAGGGGTGAAGTCGTTCTTAATGTTGAATGTCTTCCTGATCTCCTCAGGTGTCTTTCCCTTGATCATGTCAGCCACAGTTTGACAGGTCAAGTCCAGCAGACTGTTTATGTTTAGATAATTAGCAGCCAATATCAGATCAAACAGTATATCCTGGTCTACTTTGATATATTCAGCATCCCAACTCTTGAGCTCTTCATCCTTGCTGCTAGTCGACTGGCCCTTGTTCTTCTCATTATCAGCAGCTGCGTGTTTCTTGCAGTACTCGATCACCTTTGCCAGTATCTTCCCGGTTACATTCGGGAGCGGGATTGCGTTGTCCGCGCAGTCATCCTCAATCATGTGCTTTATTGTCTGTGACTCAAGCGCCACAGACTGCTCCACCTCGAATTCCTCCCCGTCCGATGATTTCAGAAGGATCTTCTTTGGTGTTTCGTCTGCCATTGATTATTTCTTGAGAGACTAGTTCGAGCGAAAGAATTGTGAGAAATCTTTGAGTGCAACAAGTTGCTTATATAGTACTCCACAGTACAAATTCTACAGCCTTTCGGAAGGTATCTTTCCTTAAAACTACTCCGTATTTTTTGGTTTTTAATTTTAAGTGGGTTTGGTAGAATTTACCATAAACCTTGACCAAAACTTTCTTAATGCTAAATGGAGATCGTCGTACAAAATTGGGTTAAAACGGATCAGTAAAAGTGATACAAGACAGTAATAATCAAGCATAAAAGAATGGTAAAAAATAAAAACTAGAAATTCAGACCAACTTCACATACTGTATGTACAGAACAATATCTTTCTTTTACGAGCACCATAATCCCAGCTTACAATCATCCTCCACAAATTGTAAGACAAAAAATAAAGATATATTTGTCTTTTAACCACGCTGAAAAATGCCTGTCACTTCACTATAATTCCTCCCAACAAAACCTAATCAAAAATATGTAGCCCAAATATTCGCGCCAAGGTGGACGAGTAACATAAGTTCTAGTATATGACAAGAACGCGTGACTGAGAAGAAGCAACGTCTGGTGGCACTATCTCATTTTCCTAATATATCCATCCAATGCACAAAACTATAGTCCAAATAATATCAAGGTTTTGATCCTGCTTCATCTCAGTACCTTACCATAGCTTCACATGGTTGTGTCACCGGAACCTTACTACGATAATTGAGATATCATCTTTGCTTGCTCTTTTCAATGCTTCAGATGCTAATTGCTTTGCTGCCTTCTGTGGATCCCGTATCTTTCTCGCAATATCGACTGCTTCTTGATTATTCATTACCTGCATTTGAGGTTATTAGTAGCATTTCAGGGGGCAATATGTCAATACCTATGTTAGTACAAGATTCACCTTCCAAAGACCATCACTTGCGAGTATGAGGATATCTGCATTCACGTCAATATTAGTATCTTGTACATCAGGGTCTGAACGCAGATGTGATTTGAGGCTCTTATCTCCGAAAGCACGAGAAACCGCAAGCTGACCGTTCACTCTAGGAACATCTCCTGAGGTAACAAAAATTTAAGCCATTTTTCACTGCTAAGGATGATACATATTATATGAAAGTTGACTTCAGCAGCTTCTCCAACAAGAAAAGGTCTCTGTACACGCCAATGAACATCATGGCAAGCTCAAAAACCCTGGTAAAACTAAGACTCCTACTACAGAAAGTATACAATTTTACAATTGAACAACACAAAGAATATTGATCCCATGCCCTGTACTGGCTGCCCAGCTTTGAATTTTCATTTTGAACAGGGACTTAAATAAGAATTTCGGCCTAGTGACGTAACAGACAAAGTTCCACACATAGGAAATCCACAAATCTGGTATTCGGTCAACATGAATAAGTATGTCATATGAATGACAACAGTTCAATTAAAGGTTTTAAAGCAAATCAGAAGCCTATGGTATTAAAAAAAGGCGAAGAAGATTGAATGGCCAGCTAAACGGAAAGAAACCCATAATCACAAATAGAAAATCTTTAGAAAATGAAAATAATAACAAGAAAAAAACATTCAAAACACCTTAGAGGATCAGTAACAGATTGATATGCAAGAAATTCTGATAGATAACTACCACAACAAGCATCATATTAGGAGCAATAGCTAATAAAAAATCACCATGACAATATATAGATGCTGGAAGTCGTACACATGATCCCATATTCACGATCTTCAACAGTAGATATCATACAATGCACACTTGGTTAAAAAATGGCGGGTTGTCATCAAAACATAGGTAAGCCGTTTTCTCAAACAAAAACCAAATAGAGATAGGTGAATTAGGGTTTAAGAGGAAATAAAAAAGACTAATGTTAATATCTGTTCTCAATGTTATCGGCATGTCAAGGGGCTCATGGCAGTATGATATGTAGAAAAGACTATCAACAAGAAAGAACATAAGCACCAAACAGAACAATAATCCGGCTAACAACCATTTCATTTTCTTATGCATATATCACAAGAAGTCGTTGCCCTGGCTAAGGGCACATTGTCAGAAATTTTAGCAGCAATTGTTATTGGCTCATTGGTGACGAGTGAGTGTAGACAGGTCACTGAATACGGGGAATGGGGAATGGAGAATGGGGGAGAGAGTGCATGATGTTAACCTGGCATATTTGAGACAAACCCTCCTTTGTCCTCAATGCTTCTTTTCTCTGTACCAGGCTCATGATCAACACTCATCTGCAAAGCCTGACCTCCTCTTGAGAGAACAGCTCGAGAATCTCCTAAATTCGCAATCCATAACCTCCGCCCATTGAAGAGAATAGCAGTGACAGCAGTTGAACCACCTCTAGAAAGCTCAGAACTAAGAGACAGAATTGCTCGGTCAGTTTTCTCATAGGCCTTCGAAATTGCTCTTCCAGGGTCTGCCCAAAACTCTTCCTGAAAAGCAATTGGGTGATAAATTTTGGTCATATTCCCGAAAAACTAGAAGAAATATTATGCATCAAGTACCAACCAACTGAACAGACCTCCTTCAGAATATTGGAAAACAGATGCTTCTGTAAGTAGGCAGGCACACCATGTCCCAAATGGCCATCATATATAGCAAACAGTCCGAGTTCATGTTCTTGCATCTGCTCAAACTTAGCGACAAGATAATCTTCCATAGGATGATTAGCTTTTCCCTTCACAAGACTGTAACCAAACGAAACTTGATCTTGATGACTTTTACCTTTCCCAGAAGTGTATGAGCTCTGATTCCCAACAATCTAGAATAAACAAATACCAATCAGAAAACTTTAACTTCACCCCTCAAAACTTCAACATTGTACAATTCGAACTCAGTGCACAAAATCCACAAAGAAAGCATGAGCACCATATCCAACATCCGCAACAACTCCAATTACCATAAAATTCATAAAATCATACCCCGGTAGACATGTTCAACTACCACAATCATACATCACAATTGCTCTAATAACCTATTCAGGAGTAGACAATTCAGGATTCATTTCGCGTAAATGATTCTGCGGTAGCTAAAACCATTTGTAGGTAAGGTTGCGTACATTTAAACCTCCCCGAGTCACGCTATAGACAGTACACATCTACGCCTAATTAAAACTTGTTACACCAAAAAGTATACACACATTTTTTTATTACCATTTCCTAACCAAAAATTAACAATTATGCCTAACTCAATAAAGTTCAAACATCACACATCCATCATTTCACAATATGCAACCTAAATTATTGATTAAGCAACCTAAACACCCACAACCAAATACATTCGCAATTATACCATCAATTAAACAATATGAACTACTCCCTCCGTTCTTTTGGATAATATACGAGAGAATTTCAAATGAAAACGTTAACAATTCAAGGGAACACGACAATTTCGATAAATAATAATCAACTTAGCAAAGTTAAAAAAGTTACCTCAGAAGCATTGAAGCAACATAACTTGTCCATCACAACAATTTTGATGATCAGCAACAATTACAACTTTACAAATTCTACAAAAACACAAAAACCCATATATTAAATTACTCAAAAGTCAACCAAACACAAAACTAAAAAGTAACAAAATGAATTGGGTACATGAAAAAATTAACTTAAGTACTTACCCAACTCACAAATAAAGCTAAATTTTTGGGTAGAAAGAGTCACTTTCTAAGAATTATATAAAAAAAAATGAAAAGGGGGTCATTTATAATTTGTGGGTATGCACCAAAAATTAATAGAGAATAAATTTACAAAACTAAAAGATGAAAAAAATACCCAAAAAAATTAAAAAATGGTGATGATGGTGGTGACTGGTGAGGTGTGTTGTACAAGTTTGTAACAGTTTGAGGAGATAGAAAAGATTGGAGAAAAATAAATAAAAAAGAGAGTAGAGAGAGAAAATTGGGGGGGTGGGTTTTAATGGTGAGATTATGAAATCAGAAGAGAAAAGGAAATAAATTTGAAGAGAAATTGTTAAAAAGGAAGGAATTGGCTTCGTACCAAAGTTTTTTTTTTCTTTTAATTAAAATAATTAATTGATGATGAAAAAAATCAAAAAAGTACGACTCATTCCGTGTTGACTTTTCTTGTCTGTTACTTACTGGGTATTTACCCCATTTGCCTGCCTGCGCAGTGTTCTATTTCTGTTGTGTCTATGACGCCTCCTCCTTTGCAAAAATTGCTAGTCAATTGACCTATCCTAATCTTCCAATTAAATCATGTGACGTACTGGTATTCGGCAAATGTAGTTGTTTAGGTAGTTGATATTATTGTTAGCTACGGGTAATTGTTCAAGTAATTGGTCGTAAATGTGTGATTGCTTAAAAAACTAGTATAGGTATTATCGGATGTCTTCTATTGTGAGGTGAAAAAGAGTAACTTATTGCTCTTAATGGTCGAAGTAGCTTTATTATCTTAGAGCTTAGTGCTCCAACAGACCAACACTACAAAATAAACATGTTCGGCCCAATAACGCCTTTCATAGCAGTTTTCAAGAGCGGAGAGAAGTTTTTCTGAGCGTTGCGTTTCTAAACATTAGACAATGTAATGTTTGAAGCAAAAAGGTTGTAGTTACCATTTACTTTTTCCATATAACCCACTTTGATTGACCCTTATGGAGGAACGAGTATCTTACATTCGTGATTTCACTACGACAGTTACAAATCTTACAATGACCATTAATTTTTTTTTTCCAGGGTACCATTAATTCTATTAACTATCAAAGGAGGTAAATTCTTTTTATGACTATGTCTATAGTGAATATTATTTGTTCATTTTATGCGTTATGCTTTACATTATAAAATTGTTACAACCTTTTACTTTTGTCATAGAAAAAAGAAAATTATATTGTCTAAGACGATACCAACGAGCTCTTAAGAAGACGGGTGAATATATCTTAGGAATCAAAAGGATTGTCAAACTTCTAACAAGATTCTAGTCACTATTTTGACCCACTCCATCGAAATAAGGTTTGCTATCATTGTCAATGTCAAATATGCCACCCAACACATTAATTCCACTACAAGTTCTACTATAAAAGATCTAATTAAGTTGGAATGGATTGATCAAACCTTTGAACAAAATTCTTGTTGATCCACCAACAATTTTTTGAAAACACTAAAGCTTAATTTTGTGGCCCGTCCAAATTTTATTATGTCAAAACCTTGATTGGCTATTTTTTGCCCATTTTATAAAGTACAAAAAAAAAAAGCATATATTGGCTTGCATCATTTTCATATCACACCCCCTCTTTAAAATTCAACACAATATTTCTACATCAATAAATGAATAAATGCCTGATATGAAAGTATCAACCTAATTGATTGGTTGACTAATTACTAAGTTATCCAGAATCAATTCTGCTAGATAATTTGGTGACGATGCTTCCTTGAAGCTTCCAAAATTTGAGGAACAAATTGAAATATAATTCTATTCCATGTGTGACACTTGTATCAACGAGTAAGAGTTGATACTATTTCACCCCAAAGGTTACGAATTCTAAACCTTCTACATACATTGAGGTCAAAAGCTCATGAACTAACCGATCACGTAGTCCTAACCAACTCGACATATCATCCATTGTAGACTATTGTGAAACCAAAAAGGCTTGAGAGAAAAATAAGAAATCCTAGCCACGTTTAGTTACTTTAGTAGCATCCGAAAGAATGAGATAGGTTGGCGAATAGGGTGTACCGTACCAACGTGGTTGGGGGAGAACTGAATCAACTTCCATGTTGCTAAGCTTGGACAAACCTGATACAAATGCTGCACAAATAGGGCTAAAGTGAACTATGCACTATTATTTCATAATAATAGTAGCAACTTTACAACTGATACAAAGAAAATGGACAGGCCTGAGATTTATTGGAGGCTACACATCCCTATAGATACTCCTCTCTTCTCCCTGTATTATAAGGGCACTACAACTGTACACAGCAAAACTACACAATGATGCAAGAGAGAATGGTAAGAATCAGATCTGCCAGTGTCAAATCAATCTGAAAGCACCATGACACGAGATCGTTGTCTGCTTCCGGTAAATAGACAGGATGTAAGGAAGTATATAACAACCCCTCGCTTCCATCTGACTCGTCCTCAGTATCGGGATATACAGTATTCCAACTTCAAGCGCCCTTTTCAGTCTCCACCTTCATCGTTTCTTAACTGTCAACAACATGATGCTTCAGAAGAGTTTCGACACTATTACACAGTATGAGCAGTGACGCAATAGAAATCAAAATGACAGCCTTGAGAAACCTTCTCTTAATCTTTATTTTCCATCACTCTTTTCCTTGTTTGTTTTTCCTGCATTGTCCTAGATGAAAATGAGGCAGAAGGATGATTTTTAAGTGATCTGACTGTCATACTGATCACATATTTACCAGACTAACTAGTAACTACTTCAATTTCTGAGGACTGATTTATTATGTTCAGACAGCAAAATCAGGATCTTACCCAGTTTGAGAAAGCCGCCTCCAATTAATAATTTGATGTGATTGTGGATGCCTCTGCAAGAAACCAGGACTAGCTCCTATTGCCGCTTCATCACTCATGAATTGATCCGTGAATGTAGAACTCGAGGGAGACCAAACAGGAACTACCCCACTACTCCTTTCTGTTCGACTACCACTAGTGCTTGATGATTCAGCTGCAAACTCTTCTACATTCTGCAGCCCAAATGTGATGTTGAATTGCTGTGGCGCCACATTATTGTTGGTACGATTTCTAGGTGTAGGTGAAACTCCGGGGTTTGGCTGCTCCCCTTCCTGATTTACGACCACATTTCTTGGAACCTCGGCTCTTCCATCTGCCATTGAAGTTTGCCTGAGATCTGAAGTCGTCTCATCATCGTCAGCCCTGAACAAGGTGGAGGTGATGCTAGGGACCATCTGATCCTGAAAACGTCGAGTATCATTCACAGTCTGATTGATTCTAGGAGATTCACGATCAATATCCATCTGTAAGTCTTGAGGAAATGCAATTGGCTCTGTATCAGCAGAATCGCCAAGCCCTTCTTCTGTCCCATTCTCAATAGCAGCCCTGTGTGCTGCTTCCTGCTCCCACATATCTGTGAGGGCTTGTTGAAGTCTTACTTTTGCAGCATCTAGTTTCACAATGGGGAGCGGATAATTTGATCCTAGTTCCACCCCTGCAGCCTGTAACACAGATTCTGGAGCATCCCATGGGTGATGAATCCATTCAGTTGTTAATCTTGAAAGCTCTGGGAGCCATCGCCTTACATACTCTCCGTTTGGATCAAATTTGTAGCCTTCAAACTGTTAAAAAAACAGAACTTGATCAGTAATATACCACACAAAAGATTTCCTCAATTAAAGCAAAAGAATAGAAAAAACGGACAAATGCTTTCATTTTATCAGAAAAACGAACAAGCAAGTAGGAAGGACCAAATTTCCTTCATTACAATCTTGTTTGCCTTGCATCGTGGTATCCATCAGAAAATGCAGAATGAAGGACCAGTAAGATCAATCTTCCTCACGCTTGTTTAGCAATTTCACGAAAGAAGGTACTTTCCAACGGTTGAATGACTTTTCTCCCATTTCTTGCCTTGATTACTTTTGCTAGCACTGGTCTCCAAAGTCCAAACTAAAACAATTCAGTTATGATAAAAACAGGAAAAACAGAACTACCTGTGGATTATCTATCCTGTCGAATTCTCTGCCATCAGGTAGAGTACCCGATATATACTGCCAGCCAAGAGCATCACTTTCAAGATCTGCATCCAAAAGGGTATCCCAGAAGTATTTCATGCCCCACCTCCATGGTAGTTGTAAAACCTTGACAAAGAAGCTGGAGACGACCACCCTGATTCGATCATGTAGCCAACCAGTGGCCCATAACTCTCTCATGCCAGCATCCACTAAAGGATAGCCTGTTCTACCTTGCCTCCATGCTTTGAAGTAACCTTCATCGATTACCCAAGGAAAGAACTTGAGGTGCCCAAGTAACGGCCTCTCGTGACTGTATGGATGATTGAAGCTCATGTATCTTGAATATTCTCTCAAACCAATAGATTTCAGAAACAGATTGCAGCTCTCATCACCTTGTGTGTTACCCTCATTCGCCCAGGCCACCTGCCTTATGCGAACTAAATGGAACACCTTTCGCACACTGACCTCCCCAAAATGCAAATGGGGAGAAAGAAAGGAGGTTGTTGCACTATCAGCCTTTCTTCTGTTCTTTGAGTACTCGATTAATGCGCCATTGATGAAGCTTGTCAGAGCCTTATCAGCACTACTCCAGCCAGGTGACCATGCTCGAGCAAGCAGAGCATTGCTTCCCTTTTCTGATTCATCTTCAAACACTAAGGTGTCTGATGGGCACCGTGACACATCTCCTGAAGCACAGACAAGTGAAAATTGAAGCACAATGATAATTTAACTTGCCAAAAAAACATCTTTCCTGCTGCACCGACTGTAATTTAAAACTTTCATCATGACTACAAACCTGAGATTATTCTTTTAGGTGGAAGAAGCGGAGCCTCAGGATCAAAAGGCATGCTAAGGCACTTGTCCCAGAAAGACGTAAAGGTAGTAAATGGCTGAGCCTGATCATCAAGAACTTCCCATGGTTCATACAGCAAATCCGCATTGAAGGAGCGCACAGCTATCCCATGTGCAGTCAAAACATCCTTGGCATGATGATCTCTCACAAGTGACAGAGGATCTACCAGAGCAGAACAAACATTTTGATGCAATTAGTTGGACATTTACAAAAAGCAGGCCACAATACATACTGTAATGATGAACAAGTACATTTAGTTTAGCATATGTCACTCCTGAAAACAGCAAACTAGACCAACCTTCACATTTGTTTTCTCATCTGAAGCAAAAGGCACATTTTACAACATTCTGAAATAGTAATCTGAAAATAGTCGACGCGACATGATTGATCTTTACACTCCGACATTAGTTTTCTACACTTCCCAAAAGAAACTGTACCCCCATATGAAAGAAGGTACGAACGAATTATGAGAGTGGATATATGCGAATAATAAAGAATCATAAGACTTAATTACAAGGACATGCTCTCGAAGAACAAGCACAAATATATAGAGAAAAATGCAATCCCATATAAGGCAGCAGCAGCTCAGCACAAACATCGGTATACACCAGATTTAGCACATTTTGCACATGACAGCAGAACATTCACACAACAGCATTACACAATTGTATAAAAACCAATTTATTTCCATTTCTCAAACAAGAAACTTTAAAAGATTTCCTCCAGAGTCATAGTCATACCATGATTAAACAATTACCACAATGAGTATATAATGTACTTGAAGTACAAAAGGTTCTCAATAACTCAAGCAAATACTTCCCAATTCAAGTAAACAATCCAAACTTCACCTTTACATCTAATCATGACTTTAAAATTTCATACTAGATTAGTCTAAAGAAAAACTCAATAGTACAACAAAAGGCATAGAATCAACCCCTCAAAGCTCAAACTTCCATACAAAATAATAAATAAACCCACACAAAAAAAAAAACCCCTCATAATCAACATAAACTATCATTCCACCATACATCAGTAACATCACTAATGATTAATGATTCAAAAAGTTGCATAGGAATAACCCCAAAGTTCAAACCTTTACTAACAAAATTAAACTCTAATTAAAAAACCCACCACAACATAAAGTTTCCGGAGTCAGCTAACATGAATCGTCATATTAAATCGAACCAAAAGCGAAACTAGACAAAAAATTTACCATATAAGTGATTGAAGAAGAGCTGAGTAGCACCAGTGGACTTGATAACCTCAAGAAGAGAGGAAGCACTATCAGCAGATCTCTTAGTAATAAGAGTAGTACCAAGACTTTTCAAAGAAGAATCAAGTTGAGCCAAACTATGTTTAAGCCACCACCTAGAAACTCTACCAGGGTAATAATGACCTTCTTCTTCAGGTGCCCATACAAACACACAAATTACTGCACCTGCTCTTACTCCAGCTGCAAGTGCTGGGTTATCTTCAACCCTCAGATCCCTCCTAAACCAAACTATACTACAACCCTTACTACTCATCTTCTTTCTTTTTTTTTTACTCACCACCCTATAACAACAACAAAACCGTAGTCATAAAATGATTTAGGGTCGGCTAACATAAATCGTCTAACTCTTGATCTTCACACTTCAAAGTTGACATAATAATAAAAAGGAAATAAGGGGTCTATAGTAATTGTGTACTAATCTTAGGATAGCATTTAATTTAATTAAAGTAGTAAATGGGTTGATGATGCTTTCACTAGTATAGCAAATTCTAGGGTGAAATTTAATGAAATTCCATGATTATTGGAGTTGAATGAAAATTTAAAAAAAGAAAAAAAGGATGTAGTAATAACAACTCAGAGTCACAGGTCAGTCCACATGGGTGTATGGGAAAGGAGGGAGGAGAGAGAAAGAGAGAAGGAGAAAGAAGATAGGTTAAATTGAGTGAGTGGGGATACAATGCAAAAATTGATAGGCAAATTACAACCACAACTTTAATTATTTTTTTAATTTTATTTTTTTCTTTGCTTTGTGTTGTGTAGGATTTTTATTTGTTATTTTTCATGATGAACTATTTATTCTTCTCCCTCTTGTTGTTGCTGTTGGTGTTGACGTTGTTGTCACCATCTTCTTTCTTATCCCAGTTGCACCAGGAACCAAATCCTTTTTCATGTCTAGTTGCTTCTATATATGACAGATTTTCTTCACTTGCATGGAATAGTATCACCCATGCACATTGCACGACTATGTTACCCCCGAGTTGACGGGATGTAGTCTCTATATATTTTGTTAGAATGTTAACGTTTGATTGATTTTGGATTCAGTTAGAGGTGGTGAATTATGTACAAGGGTTGTTCTTGAAGTATATATGTTGATAGATTTTATATGAAATAAGTTTTGAATTCAATTTGAAAAATATTAAGAAAACACAACAATATGATGGAATGGTGTATGGATCCTCTAGAGTTGAAAATGAACTCTATTTGGTAGAGTTTACTTAAAAAGGTAAGAATGAATAATTTAAGTTTTTTATATGTGTCTTTCAAAATTCTTTCATTTTGTCTTATTACTAGTTTTGGTAAACTCCACAAACTCTACAAAAAACAAACTCTAGAGGATCCATACTCGATGGAATGACCCGAACAAAGAGTTTAAAGTGGTAGACCATGCAAGTATCGAGTAATAAGCTAGAGAAGAACATGAAGTGATGAAACCAATCAACCATAAAAGATGATGAACAATTCACTCCCTTTTGACAAAATGTTTTCTATATGTAACATACTTTTAGTAAGTTTCTATTTTTCTCATCTATTAAGGAGTGCTAGTCCCAACACGGTGTTGGACTAACATGACTCGTTCGTGCTTCAACTTGAAGAAATATTCTTTTTTTTTTTTTTCTGTGGCCAATGTTTTTTTGTATGATAAAATCAAAAATTGTGGCAACATCTTAAAAAGTTGGAAAGGTGTAAACCAAATTCAATTGATTGGTCTATGGCTCTATGCTCATCTATAAATAAGAAAGTGTAGTAGCTAGCAAACATACTATGGTAATCAAATCCATTGTTATTGAGGCTCAAGCTAAGTCATCTCCAATGTGTAATTGTGTAGATGAGTTTGACTAGAAAAAATCATTTTCCAAATGTGTATATATAATATTGAAGGTCGCAAACTCCCTACTTCAAATAAAACTCACTTGACCATCATTTGGATCCTTCAAACCAATGATGTGTGTATGGTAGGTTAAACTCTCATTTATGAGATCATTATTACCCAAAGTCCGATGTAGAGGCTTGTCTAATTAATCGGCCAAATAAGAATTATGAAGTTTACTTATAAGCTTTTTTTTTTATTGCGTCTTAAAACATAGGGAGTACATCAATTTGTTGATAACCCAAAATTATAACACTCTTATACTTGGAAACACGATTGGGTCGCCCCTATACCTCCTTCATTCGATCATGATGTTCTTGTTCATTCCGTCCCGGCTCGAATCCTGATTTATCCACCTTTGAATCTCAGTTCTATTATATTTAATCCGTTTATTTAAACCAAATGTAAACAGTTTGAAGAAATAGTTTTGACAATAAACACTAATGAATCCGGTATGGTGTGATCAAAGGCATAAGAGTGGATGAAGTTGGTGATAAAAGGAAGAAATCAGGAGGTGAGACGTGAGGATTACGAGTACAAATGTAATCTTGAAGGAGATAAAATTAAAGGCGACAAAAGTAATTAGATAGGCTTTGCTGACTACTTGGCATTTCGGCGTTTCTAGGTGACTTATCGTGGGCCCGCTTTCGATTATCCGTGGCCCTCTTCATTGAACCCTCCAGATTCCGTTCACTCCCTGACTCACTGATTTGTTCATATCATGTGATGATGCATTTATCATCACGTTACTAATTCTCTCAAAACTTGCACTGTTGCACAATGGTCACGAACTCCCGAATTTCAAATATCAACCCGCCTGAGAGTTGTCTCGATTCAAATCTTTTTACTTTTTCCCCGTAACATTAGCTGGTTATTGACCATATGTTTTGGCAAATTGGTTATAATCACACAACACACGATTATTTGGATGAAATAACTCTCGTTTATTGAAAAAATACTTGAAATGGGCGAGGCATTCAATCTAATCTTTCACTAAAGGGTCAGGTCGAGTTTGGGTTGCGTTGGATTTAAAGAGTAAAAATTACATTGCTATTAATCAGCAAACATGAGGAAATCGATTGATGTAGATTGTCCAAATTCTGATGGGCGCTGATTACTAATTACTCTGTAATCATCATTGAACATGTACCCACGACAATTATTGCTTCTCTTTACTGAATTGAGGAATGCAACGATATTAATTCGGATGCTTTAGGTTCTTTCACTATTAGTGATCGAGTGTTCTCCTCTAATTGAAGAAGTAATTTGTTTTGTTTCGTTTCAAGGGCTGGCACTTGTTAGTTTGATCTACGACCTAAATGTTGCGTATCAACAAGTTTAGCTCAGTACCTAAGTTCCATGATATTACGAACATACACGGTATATAATAGTCATGGGTTTGAAATTTCACCTAAAATGTTAACAATCGCCTCCGTTATAAACAAGTCTTTAATGCAATATTCGTTGGCTCCAATCAAGCAAATTCACCAAAGCTCCTAAACTTGGAGCATATTCAACAAAACCCCTACCTCGAGTCACACCTCAATCAAATTCGTCAGCTTATGGATCAGATCGTCAAACCCAAGATCAACATTGGGCTCTGATACCATAACAGAGTCGTCATGGGTCAATATCGGGCCCCTTGTGGAAGACTAGCTCACAAGATGATGAGGTTCCATCATACAACCAATTGACAATTGGAGGAGTAACCCACCATCTTATAAACTAGTCTCTAGTCTTCTATTGCTCCAATGTAGGATATTATCCCACAGCCTACATGTGGATCATCAACATAATTCTATGATGGAGTAGAAGATAGATTAATCTCAAAACTGTGCTGAGGCATAACTACATGTACAAAGTAGGAAAATGGTGGGATTTTCATCAAGCGGCTGACCATTTTTCTATCGTAATGTGTATTAAGTCCTAATACATACTCCCTCCGTTCGCCTTTAAAACGCGTATGACCAGAACACAGTTTTTAAGAAAAAGAATAATAAAGAATGAGTTTTAGGGTCCACTTGGTGTAAAATTACAATATAAGAGTATGTCCCACTTGCATTTTCAATAAACAAATGAATAAAGTAGGGGTGTTTTGGTCTTTACATGTACAAATAAGGAAAGATTCCAAGTATAAAGTTTAAAGATGAACACCCCAAAATAAAAAGTAGGAAATTTATAGGCAAACGGAGAGAGTAGTTGAGGTTTAGCAAATCGGCGTTATGCTTTTTAACTTTTCAAAAGAAAAAGGACACTAGAAGTAATTGATACCCATACTGAACAGTAAATATCAGATTGAGACTCTTGTCCATTTGGTAATGCAGGCCCATTTAATCTTTCCCCGGCCTTGTTTGGTTTAATTTGGTATTCAGCCCGTACAAAAGAACCCCTTATTAAAACGATTATTGGAGTATGATTATTGACCGTTTTCTCACTTAAGGTAATGTATTGTTCACATACACCGTATTTCGTTATTGAAATGTGACATTCTGACATACATTTTCAGAGAAGGAACGTTTTAACAACATTCCTTGATTGGTCCATTCTACAAAGATGAAACTCAGAGATCATACGGGCGAAAAGTCGCGGTGCTCTATTACACAGTACAGCTCATGCTAAGGACAATATAATTTAGTCATGTAAATCTAATATGCACATGATATGTATTTTGCACATGGTAAGTTTTCTGAATAGGTAAAATATAGGGCTCATTTGGATTGTGGGATGAAATTAAGGGTTGTTTGTTTGAAGGGATTAGAACGTGGGATGTGATTGATCCTATGGCCTAATTTTCATGTTTGGTAAATAGAATAGTAGCCTAGTAAGTGGGATAAGGCTAATTGGGATAAGTTATCCTCATAATCTAATACCTAAGGGTAGAGGTGGCCATTGGGCACTAGGAGCCCGGGCCCGACCCTGGTCAACGCACGGCCCGGCACGGCACTAGCCCGACACTATACAGTCCGGATTAGGTAGTGATAGTGCTAGTGCTCGATTTTTCAAGCACTAGCCCTGGTCAAGCCCTAATCAAGCCCGGTCAAGCACTGATCAAACTCGATTTTCCTTTTTTTTTTTTTTTTTTTCAGGCCCTGACCCTAGCCCGGTCAAAGAACTGGAGGGCTAGTGCCAATGCCCAGAAAATCGAGCCCTGACACTAGCCCGGGTGAGCCCAACACTAGCCCGGCCCAGCCTGGCCCGTGGCCACCTCTACCTAAGGGGGTCAGGTAGTAAAAGTTGTGATAAAAAGTGACTAAAATAACATATTTATTTTGCCCTTACTTAAGTGAGAAATAGACCAGTTATATTTGGAACACAAAATTGTCAAAAAAAAAAACTAAATGATACAATTTCTAAACATCTAATCCACTCACTTATCAAACAAGGGATATGATAAAATTATGAAATCTCACTCTCTAATCCTTTCCTAATCCCATCCTCTTATCCCTCTATTCTTATCCCACAATCCAAACGACCCCTTACGGGATTAGAGGTAAGGTAAGAGGTAGGAGAAGATGTGAGATAAGATTGTACGGAATTCAATGAGGTAGTCGAATTCTCTCGTTTGGATAAAGATGAAAATGGTTAGGATGTGAGATGAGATATGTATCAACATTACATATATGCTTCATCGAGATATTAATAATTACTTGTACAATTTTTTGAGAGGGTAACTTAGTCTTTTTATCTGTTAATGAATTCTCAAACTCTAATATCAGAACCCCTTAGGTAATAGAAATGAGGGATAAGAAATCCCCATAATCCCTAATCCCTTACTCCGTACAATTTAGGATGATAATTCCATTATTTAAGGTTCACCCCGCCCCCATTTAGGGTGTCTACGGACTCTGACGGTAAATCCATCGGAAAATTCAGACGTATCTTTTTTTTTTTTTTTTTGCTGTCGTGGTTGGTTGCTGGTGCAAAGTGGTGAAAAGGGTCCGGATTGAAATTGGGGTTGAAAGAGGAGAGAGAAAACATTCTAGTAACAAATTATTTTACAATGTATAGAATACATTGTATTTTGTATAAATTACTGATGGGGTGTCCAACATACAAAATGAATTGACCAAAATAGACTCATGCACAACGCGTATTTACAAAAAATGCAGCCGTAAGCCGCACTGTTCAGCGACTCAGGGTGCACGACTTTTCAGCCCTCGAGAGCATACCGTATTACCGTATATATGCAAATATGAAAGAATAATAATATTGTGACTTTCTCGGTTGATATGATGTGAACCTACAAAATAATATTAGAAGGAAAAACTGTTTCTTTACAATGTCATCTTTGTTTGGAAAAGTCGATATATATATTATTATTTTCTCATTAATAATAATTACTCCGTACAATTACATTACGATGATGCTATTCATAACCCAAGTTCGAAACCCATCTCAACAATAATGTTAGGTTGGATCTTGTTAATTAATTCACTATGCCATCAACATGGTTTTGGACTTAGGTGCTATACTGCTAACTATGCCTCTATACCGTACCAATCAACAAATGCCATTATCCTAAATCAAACAATCAAACTCATATGCACGTAAGTGCAATAAATGAGAGTTAGGAGACAGTTGATATATATTAAAAATCGGCCCAACAAGAAATGACGACAAACCCTTTTATCACCTAAAATTGTTGCTCAAACCACCATAATACATGCAAATGACATTGAAATTCCAATTTTAACTCCTTCAACTACTTACTTCATACATGATGATGATGCTCTTTTTCAACCAGAGCCATTATCCTTAACAACACAAAGTCTCGTATGAAACCGTTTGTTCTTTAAACAAATCCATCGATCGTTTCCTCAGCTTATATTCCTTCGAAAATAATGGCAAATGATGCGGCATTTACACGGTCGCTGTTGTGCTTAGCAATGGTGATAGTATTGGTGGGATTTGCAACTCATTCTTTTAAGAAAATGGTGGTCACGTATTTTATGGGCCTTGTTGGTGTATCAGCTGTGCTCTTACCGGACTGGGACTTCTTTGATCGGGATGTTTCTAAGTGGACTCAGCCCGTTACGGTTGATAACATTAGCCCAAGTGATGTTCTTAGGCATGGATCTACAAGGTTAGTCTTTGAATGCTTTCAATTTCAATTTCGTTCCTTGTGTGTCTCTCGTGATTTGTTTTTTTAGATTGCGGATAATGATATTGTGTTATCGGGTGGTATCTGATTTGGGGTGTATTATATTCGCGGTTACCTTTTGGACTAGATTAAGGTTCACTTTTTGTATAGTGATTATAATGATTTTTCTTGAATTTGTACCAATGTGTTTCTTAATTTTTTTGCACAAAAAAGAGACATGGACAAATGGTCAATAGTCAATTGGATTAAATAATTTTCCTCCTTGCCTCCTTGGTGTGGCAGGTGGCAACAATGCTAATAATCTTCTGTCTCACAAGCTTATCCTATTTTGCGTAGCAAGCCAATTATAAGAATCGGTCAAATTTAGATCATTTATTTGATATTGAACGAAGTTACCATCCTACTGCGTTAACGATACCCGTAAACTTTAGGTCTTTGCAGGGGCGTGTGAGAAATCTTCAAAAAATTGGGGTTTTGGGCGAAATTTCTAAATGAAGCCCCAATACGTCGGATTTAATATGTTTAGACTATAAAAATCAAACAGTTTTTAGCAACATTTTGAGTGGAATCCTAGGCACGCCGGTCTCGCCCATGCTCATCCACACCACTGGTTCTTTAAATTCTTGTTCTGGTTCTATTGTTCAACGTGGAGAGAACATGGATGTTCGCAATGCAACTAGACTATGTTGTAATTTCGAGGAGGGGATCCTTTATGTAAACAAAATATACAACTTTTCTTAAGTTGTGTTCCTCAACTATAAATCTAGACGGATAATTAGAGCCCACTTATCATCCTAATGCCAATTTCCTCCACCCGCCCCCACCTTACTTCATCTCACATCTTTTTTGTGTGTATGTTGTGTATGTGTGACGCAAATTCAATTTGTAGAATATTTGAAAAATATGAAATGATGGATTTTCTTGTGACAAACTCAATTGTATGGTGGTCCAATTCTTTGAGACTAATGGAGTACTTATTTCCGTTTTTTGTTACTTGCACAATAAGAGTATCTCACGCCAACAGTTTTCACGTAAATTTGCAGGTTCCGTTTCTATCCGATCAGAACAGTAATATATGCAGTGGTGTATTCTTTTGGTTTCTACAAATGGTGGAATTATGTGACACAATAGATGCCTAAATTTTCCTCTAGCTAGCACAAGATAATCCAAGCTTTGTATTTCGCATGTAACACTTTAGATACGCTAATGAAGATTGTTTTTTACGCGAAGATTTGGTGTTCCGTTTCTGTTTACATAACTGGTAGGAGCCGTATGATCATGAATTACTCGAATTTAACAACTTAAAAAGATCACAAATGGACTTGATGAATGCTAATGCGTTAAATTCGAGCACAACCAAGTTTAAGCATAGCAAAATAGGAGTCCAGGTTACAAACCTTGTTCTGTACGCATCTCAAGCAAAATAGGAGTCCAGATGTTCACTTGACGAAGCGATGGAACATCAAGTATTTTTGGCATACGTTCAACTGTTTCCAAGTCCAATGTCTTCTTCAAGTTGAGGAAATCAAGCACTTTTAGAGAACTCCTCATCGTACTTCTCAAACACAGACGTAGATATTCAATACTAGGATTAGTAAAACGCAACTCCACAAGCTCAACGAGATCCTCAACATCCAGTTCTCGTAAATGAGGGCATCCCGATATCAATTTCCTGAATGCCGCATCACAGATACGGACCTTTGTAAGAGACAAGTTTCTTAAAAATACCAAATGAACTTGATGATTGCACTTGACTTCAACTAAACAAAGTTCGAGTGTAACAAGACATGGACTTGTGAAGAGACATTCTGGCAGAACAACATTGCCAATCTCATTAGACCCCCATATTGATTATTTTTAAGTCTAGTTTGCAGTATTATTTCATCTGGCATCTCACTCAACCTATCACGGCCAACCATATCAGACCTTAGCTTCTTATTACACCTCCTCGACGTATCACGGCCAACCATATTCGGAACAGACCGTAGCTTCTTACCACTTCTCAATTCCATCATCTCTGATTTTATAATATATAACAATAGTGAAAATATTACGTTAATTCAGTATGAGAAAAGATCTGAACTTACGTGTCTTTTTACCGTAGAGATTTTTTAACCGTTCAAAACATAGACTAATTAACACCTTATTAAATATTTTTTTTCGTGGAGTTTCACCAAATAAAATGCAAAAAGCAACATAGAAGATCAGAAATTATTTGATTGAGCATGCTAAAAAGTGAAACCATATCAGGATGCAAGACATGAAGAGAACAGAGAAGAGATTGAGAAGGTACTCTCATTACTAAGATCAAATCAGCTGAAAATTACATTACAAAAAATTATCACAGTAAATAAATGAAAGTTATCTTTTCTTGTTGGGTGTTGACTACCGATCAGTCTGAACAAAAGAGGGCCTGGCTGGGTACCTGATATACACGACGAAACTTACATACGACCTGATCCGAATGAGAAGCAAAGACATGTCTGATATATTATTACTCAGCTTGAGTTGAACGATAAATACACAAGATAGTTGAAGTCATTTAAGGAAAGACTGTCGCAAAAAACATTACTCCCTCCTCAAAATAGGGTTATTTACCAAAACAGCTATTTTGATAAAACTATTTACCAAAATGACCATATCTTAAAACTAATTCCCAAAATGACTATTTCCTCTCTAATTTTCTTTTTGTGCTCCATTTTCTTTTTACTAATAAAAGAAACATACATAATAAAAATAGAAATTGAAGCATTTTTGTTTCTCTATAATCACTCAAGGTTTTTTTTTTTTTTTTTTTTTATTATTATTATGAAGAAAAAACCATTGACCCTAAAAAAAAAACAATCTAATATATATATGTAATCCTGAATTCGCTCAATTCCCACGCTGACACGTGGCATATAATAATATTATTATATTGTAAATAAAGTTTATCCAAAATAGGATATGGTAAGTAGATACTATATGGTAAAATTATTATAATAAAATAACATTATTAATCCCTTGATTTATGGAAAATAGTTATGTAATATAGTAATTAATTGATTTATGGCCATTTGATCAAATATCCGACGGGTGTTTCAAAATGAGACTTTGGCTTTTGAAATGTGACTTTTCCTCTAATTACATTACAAATATCCCACGGGTGTTCGAAATGGGATTTTAGGTTTTGAAAGGTGTTTTTTCGTGTAATTACATTACGAATATCCTACAGGTGTTCGAAATGAGATTTTAGATTTTGAAAGGTAACTTTCCATCTAATTACATGACAAATATCCACGGGTGTTCGAAATGGGATTTTAAAATTTGAAATGTAACTTTCCATCTAATTACATTAATAAAATCCCACGGGTGTTCAAAACATGATTTTAGTTTTTAAAGGTGACTTTTCATCCAATTACATTACAAATTTTCTACGGGTGTTTAAACTTCCGGGTAGTCTTTGTAATGAATTAAATTCCATGATGTCTCGGTTTTGGTAGGGTGCTCGAGAGGGTGAACGGAAGATACATTGGGTGGCTGGGGAGAAGATGTGCTACTCCAAGTGGGAGGGGGGAATGAGGTTTAGGCATATTGAGGCGTTTAACGAGGCAATGTTGATGAAGCAAGCGTGGAGAATTTTGACAAATCCGGATTCTTTAGCTAGTGTTTTACTGAAGGCACGTTATTTCCCAAATTGTACTTTTCTGGAGGCTACCCCGAGTAGTCATCCGAGCTATGAGTGGAGAAGTATTGTGGGGGTGAAAGGAGCGTTGGAGGGAGGATGTCGGTGGCTAATTGGTGATGGGCGGTTAGTGAGGGTGTGGGAGGATAGGTGGACGATGAGGGGTCCCACTTTCAAGATTGTATCGCCGAGGAGTGAGGAAGGGGAGCTGAAGGTTGCGGAGTGGATTGATGACGACCTACGAATGTGGAAGGAGGGTGAAATTAGGAGGTGTATGTTAGGTTTCGAGGCTGATGAGATACTAAGTATCCCACTAGCGTCAAATGGGAATGTAGACAGACTAGTGTGGCATTACAGTAAGGATGACGAGTATAGCGTAAAGTCGGGGTATCAATATGTGAGGCAGAGGTTGTGCATGGAGAAGGGAGGGGAGGGGTGCAGCGCGGGAATCGAGAAGGGAAGCTGGTGGAGCCGGTTGTGGAAGTTGACTTTACCGCCGAAGGTGAGAGTGTTCGCGTGGAGGTTATGTAAGGGGGCACTTCTGACGAGGACTAATATCCAAAGGCGTATTGAAAACGCTGACATTCTGTGTCCAAGATGTGGTCTAATGGCGGAAAGCGAAACACACGCTCTTGTGTCGTGCCTGAAGGTAAGGGGAGTATGGGAGGAGTTTGGGGAGGAGGTTGAGGAGTGGGATGCTTGTCGATTAGGTAAGGACTTAGTGGAACGATGGTGTGAGCCGAATGAGGGGAGGAGTGGGCTGCTTCGGGTAATGGTGGCGTGGTCGATTTGGCTGGCAAGGAACGAGGAGGTTCACGGAAAGGGCGAAAGTGATGTAAGCCGGGTGGTTGAGAGGGCCAGAAACTACCATGCAGCTTATGCCGATGCTAATGATGGTGGGAGGCGGAGAATGGCAGGGGGAGGTGAGGGCTGTGGGGGGGAAAAGTGGGTATCGCCGGAGTGGCAATAGGGGAAAAGTAGGAATTTTGCTTCTAGTCATTTTGGTTTAGTTGTGTTAGATGTTTTCAATTTTTCTAGCAGATTTAAGTCGTGTAAGTTCAGTCATGTTCGTCGGAGTGCCAATAGGGTGGCCCATGAGGCTGCTCATTTAAGCCCGATTGAGTACTCGACTCGGGTTTGGGTGGATAGTGGTCCGGAATCTGTACTTGATTTAGCAGCTATCGATTTCGTAGCTGCAAGTTTTGAATAATATTGGTAGAACGTTTTCCCCTCAAAAAAATAAATAAATAAAATAAAATCCCACGGGTGTTCAAAACATGATTTTAGTTTTTTAAAGGTGACTTTCCATCCAATTACATTACAAATTTTCTACGGGTGTTTGAAACGAGATTTTAGATTTTAAATAAAAATTTCGTTTAAGTAGCCCGGGCATTGCACGGGCCATCAAACTAGTAGATAATTAATTATAAAACCATATTTTCTCTTAGTCTCTCCTCCCCTCCTCTCCTCTGCTCCCACACGGCTCACCCAACTGAACCACCAAAGCAAATCCTATTAGCACGACGCGTACATCACCCACATACCCACCATGCCCTAATCCAAATGGCGCCGAACGGACGTCACCTTCCGGCCCCTGTGATCGACCCTCCGACTCTTACCTCAGTGCAACCGTACATTTGTGTTTGTTGGGTGATAGGAGGAGATGAAGTTGATGGAATGAACAAGATTGGGGGATGGTCGCGATGGTGGCGAAAGGTGGGTGCACGGCCCCGAAAGTCTGGTTGTGTCGGGGTGGCAATGGTTGTTGGCAGGGTAGGCGCGGGGTGGGGGTTGGGGACGAAGGGGAGAGGGGCCAGGGATTGGGTTTGTGTTAAATTTCTATTTAATCAATTATTATTTTTATAAGGGGCAATGGGTTTTTCTTAAAAAAAAAAACTTGAGTAATTAACTAGAGAAATAAATATGCTTGAATTTCTAAATTTTATGTGTGTTTCTTTTATTAATAAAAACAAAGTGAACCATAAAAAGAAAATTGTAGAGAAAATAGTCATTTTGGTAATTAGTTGTAGGATACGGCTCTTTTGATAAATAGTTTTACCAAAATAGCCGTTTTGGTAAATAACCCCCTCAAAATATATGTCTTTCTCACATTTCGAGACATTTCTTTGACCTTCGATATATCTCAAAATCTAAGGGTAAAAATAATGAAATTATAATCTTGTGAAAGTATATATTTCACAACGAATCCAATGATATAATTTTTATAATTTTTGACAAAATATTTTCTTATGAAATTGAAAGTCAAAACTTGGCCCGTAACTTATAAACGTCATATATATTGAAATGGAGGGAGTAGTTAACACCAGTCTCAGCATAAGGCGAATTCTAACCAAATCATAACCTCCCTACTAGTCGTCCTAATGAAACTTGACAGTTACTCAACAAGTTGATGCTTCCTTAGTTGATGCCAATTGATTCAACCCAGGGTTAATCTATAAGAATACGAATACCCACATAATATAATCGCTTCCTTGTTATTGATAATAACATACATAAGTATCTAAAGTACAGAATGACCATTGCACAATGACTTGGAAAATACTCTAAGTTTCCTAAATCTAGAATATTCTATAGTTTAGAATATTTCATGATATTACGTAATAATATTTATTATATTATTATTATCTATTATAATCATCATTTTGTCCATGCGAGGGCGAAAAGTTACCAGTCCTATCATTGCAATAATACTCAACCAGCAAATTCTGATGAGAAGTAATGACACCTTCACCGCAAAAGCTGCTTGCTATTAGAGGACATTTAGTGGAGACTTACTTCATGGTTGGTCTTCCCAACTTTCACCATTTTCTCTCACCTCCACCTCACAATTAAGACCTACTTCATTTTACTAGTTTATTGGAGACCATCTTTGAAGTTGGTCTTCCTACTTAAATATCTTCCACTAATATTTCATTGTACTTATTTATTAAATTTTGTTTTAAAATATATACAAGAATTATTGAAAAAAGCCAAAATAAAAAAGATAATGGTAATTAAAAAAAATTAATGCAAAAAAAAAGGTTAATGTATAAACAAGCATGTATCTTATTAAAAAAAAGACTACATCAAATCACATAAAACTTGATTTTTTTAACACAATAATAGATAATTGATAACACATAAAACACCATACAAAAAAAAAGTTAAATATTACTAATATTTTCAGGAAAATTTGCACTATTTGGGTTGCTTTCCGATGATTGAGATTTGTGAATATTCAAATTTTTACGAGAATTTGGAGGAATTCTTGAGTTAGAATGGTTACTCATATTTGAAAATGGGAGATAAATATGAAGTAATTTAGACAAAATGATATAAGTTTAATTAAAATTTTGAGATTTTTAAATTGAGTAAAAAAAACTAAACTTTGCTTGTTTATGAAAATATACCCAAATTTGATCTCTATTTATAGAGAAAAAAATAATCTATTCGTTGGGATTTTTTTTTTGGGTGCTGCATTTTCTTGAAAAGTAGCCGTTAGCTAGTCGTTTGAAGAAGATTTCAGCGATAATAATGTCAAGTAAAACAGTGACACATGGCATATTCTAGTTGGTGCATGCAAGAAAAAAGGTAGGTCTTCAAACTCCCTTACCTGGCCTTCACCAAGACCGGTCTTCCCCACCTCTCTCCTCCTTTTTCTTTTTTTTCCCTATTTTTTTTATTACTAGTTCTTTGACCCGTGCAAAAATTGCACGGGGAGTTATAACTCTTTTTTGTTAAAACTGGTTTCAGTTTGAAAATATTTGTACAGATATCCAATACTATAGGTAAAAAACGTTGTTACATCCAATCTACCACAATGATGTTAGTTAGGTTTTGGAATAATTTGAGTTTTTTACCCACTAAATTACACTCGATACGCATTGGACAAATGAACTGTATTGAACGACGATAGTATAAACCTCCCTTACTCTCAACACTAACATGCCCATATAACCTCCCTTACATGTAGGAAACTGCATGGGCTGTTATATGGAAATGATAATTACGAGATTTTTTATTCTTAGGTCTACATATGGTGATACTATTATAACTACTATATTATTGATCTGTAAATCTGCCCACAATAATGTTCATTGGGTAAGACCCTCTTTGGGGAAGTAAAAGTATAAGTACACTCCTCTAAATAGTTGTAATGCATTATGACTTGATGTATGCAGATTTCTTTGTTCACTTCTTGTGTCTCTATCTAATAAAGTGCACGGTTTGTTAAATAAAAATGATAATATAACCTTATTTTTCTTTGTAGGCCGGCCAGATATGGTGAGGTGATACTACATATAACTCTTGAAAAAGATGCGTATTTGAAATCGTCCGCTTTTCTTGGTCATGAACCCATTTCTTTATTTTACGTGTGACCCGTATTAACCCAGTTACGATAATCCGGAATACAATGTGATCTTTGCATTTAACCTCAAACGATCCGACCCGTTGATCACATTTGACCTTAATTAATACAAATCACCTTAAATTCAAAGCAAAACCTTATTGAGACGACCGACCCCTAGTTGAGTTGACTTCATATTTGACTTGACTCGTTTACAGGTATACACAACTTAGTTTTCGTATAACATTTCAAAATGTCAGTTTTAGTTAGGTAGACCCCACAATTGTATATTATATAAAAAAAGTTATTACCCGTAATTAAGAAAACCGAATTATGAGAAATCAAAATCTCAAAGTTAAGACACTATTCCGGGGAGTAACTTGTTTAACTGTGGAGAAATTAATACACATACGTGTGTAGAATACTTCGTATATAATGATTTGTTTTAGTATATTTTGAGGTGTTTATTTTAATTGTTAATAAATTGCGTAACTTGGGAAAAAAAAATTCTTACCAGTATGTGTGTAAAGTAATTTTTATATAAATTTGCTTGTTTAAGTATATTCGTAAAACTTTTATTTTTCATTTGACTTATGCTTGCATTGCTTATACGACCCATATTTTTGATCTCAATTGCCCTTATTTTTTTAAATAAATCTTTATATATTGCCTTCGTTTTGGACAAATTAGTAATTTAAATTTAGGTCACTCAACCCATAGTATACAATTAAGACAACAGTAGTTTCGTACACTCGTACTAAAGTTTTTACAATTATTATTGTCGTTAGGGATATATGTTTTTTTTCCCCATAATACTTTGGTAGAAATGAAGGAAGTATAATTATATATGCACAACGATAATAAGTTTACATTGAATATTAAATCAATTTCTTTATCGTTATACTCATGCTCGTGTAATAACATACGTTTAAATTGATGAGTAAAATTCTTTCCTTTTTGTACCCGTAACTTAAGCAAGTCAACTATTGTTTTTATTCTACTCCCTCTATTTACAATCAAGCTCCCTGCTACTTTTTGACATGCACTTTAATTCTGAATTTAACTTCCCACTCTGTATTTCTTTAAAAACCCAACTTTTCTTATAAAACCCAACTTTTCTTATCAGGATGTCGCTATTTTAAACCCTACTTCTAAATTCTTATATGGGACAGTTAGTAACCCTCTATCACCGTTGGTTAACACTCCACTTTCTCAAAAATACAATTATAAACAAATCACCTGGCCTATTCGTGGTTCTAACCCGAATGAACTTGTTATTGACCCAAACCGTATTATTTTACATGTTCAAAAGTCAGTAGTACTGGCCTTGTTGATTTGGCCAGGTGATTTGCAATTTCAATTGTTACTTAATATGCATACATGAACCAAATAAGGCTATTTTTTTTTATAAAGATTTGATCAAAACACAAAAAGATTCCTTAGTTATTGTACACCGCTTCCTTCTGATATTAAAAAAAATATAGATTACAAATATGATTGCATTGTTTTAGGGCAGAAATAATTATGTTGAATTCTTTTTTTTCTTTATTATATTTATAAATTGCTTATATGCCGTGTTATGGTCAAATGTGTGATTTGGTTTGACTAACTTTTTCAAGGCCATGAACGTACTTTTTAAGACCCATGACCTCTATTCACACAAATTCGTTTTGGCTTGTTTATATGATTTTTTTTTTTCGAAATAAGGCTCAAAAAATAAATATTAAACAAAATGGGTTGGATTGAAAAATGTTCAATCTTATGGGGTGCACGTCACCCCATTTCAGGTCCGGGACAAAACCGGCAGTGCCCCTGACAGTTTTAAGTGAAGAGAAATCGCCACCCTCCATGGCGGTTTCTTCACAAAAATGAGTATACAAATCGAGTGGGTGATATTTTGGCCGAGGGTGAAACCGCCACCTCCCATGGAGGTTTCACCCTTGACCAAAATATCACCCCGATATACCGTCAATCCAAAAAAAAAAAAAAAAAAACAAAAAAAAAATTGAATCCGCCATGAGGGGTGGCGGTTTCACTTAAGTGAAACCGCCACCCCCCATGGCGGTTTTACCCTAGCCAAAATATCACTTACAACCTCATAGCTACTGTTCAAGACACTTAAAACCGCCAGGGGCACTGGCGGTTTTTTTCCCGAACTTGAAATGGGGTAACGTGCACCCCATAAGATTGAACATTTTTCAATCCAACCCATTTTGTTCAATATTTATTTTTTGAGCCCTATTTTGAAAAAATTTTTGTTTATATTTGGACCTAATTTGACATGACCTGTTAACTCGATAAGATAAATCATTATGGCGAAAAAATGAAGTTAAGTTAAAAAAATATATAAGTCAAACTTACGGATAATTCTAGGCATACTTAACATGTGGATACATTACTGTCTCGGAACATATAGGCATGCAGGAATTGAAAATGGACATTATACGAAAATTACCATACCATTCGATTTCAAAGTAACACGATCTAATTCGAAAATTTCACCTAATTGATCACGTCTGGCATATTTGTTTTTTAGCCGTAGCGGGATCGCTTTATTTAGAGGGTCATTTTTATCTACTTTAATTCATGTCGTTTATTTTGAGAGTCATTATTATCTTTTTTAAACTCATTTGACGCGAGAATGCAAATTTTGTGCCGCTTCTTTAATCAGTACATATCTAGTATTCCAATTTCACAGATTTTATAATCAGCAATATACTTTGATTAATATATTTTAGTATACTTGTGCAAAATTATGATATTTTCTTTTTTATATTGATTGCATTCTCGCGTCAAATTAGGCAAAAATATGTCATTAAGAAAGTTCATGACTATATTTTCCAGATAAGCTACTAATAAGGAATACACAAAAATTGTCAAAATTTTAGCTTGCTAAATTGTAAGTGATTGGACGATAAAATGGTGTTTGCTCCTCAGTCCTCACCCCTTTGAGACGATCAATTACAAAGATTTATCAATTTTTCTACGATAAAATGGTAGGACAATTAAGACGTGCCTAAAATTACGTCAAATAAGTTGACCCGTGACATAGTGATGGGTCAAGAACATGTTCTTCTATGAATCGTGAATCGTGATCAACTTTTTGATTCATGAACCTGGTATCTCCGTAAGATGGTCCTCACATTGACTTGAACCCGTTTAAACGTGGTTATTTTTGGGTATATAAATTGACTGGTTAATATTACTGGTCAATTTGTGAACGGTTAAAAATGTGAGACCATCTCGTCATAATATCAGGACATTAGTTTGACATCATAGCATTTGTTAACAAATCTAAAGCAAAACACTAAAAAAATGTCACCAAAATGCCCAAACCCATTTTAATGAATTTTGGGTTTTGGTTAGCAATTGATAGCAACTTATTTTTTAGGTCATGTACCATTATGTATGGTACAGTTTAGCTATTGCATAGTGATTAACGAAACAATGGACGTCTAATAAGAGGGTGTAGTTTGTGAAACGCATGTGAAGGATATACAGTCAATGTGAAGGATTTTGGCAACACTGGTCTATCGATAGGACTTCGTAATAGGCTAAAATTTATAACCTTTGCAAATTAGGACGTGAAAGAGTACGGGTACTCGAATTCTTGGACCTCTTAATAACGATTGAAATCCTTGATTTTACGTGTAAGTGTAGGTGGTGGTTGCTTGTGAATCATTCGGATTCATGTATTCCTAAAACAATGTATCGTGCGTTATTTTTTTTTTTATTTTTTTTTTGTATTCTTGTGTGTCGTAAGGTAATTACGGGGAGATTGGACATTGGTCAATATGTATAGGGGTATATATATGTATGCATAAATAGGGGTTTGTTTTAAGAACCCTAGTATCGACAACTACCGTATTAATATTTTTTTTTTTTTTATAATTATGTCTTATTTTAGAGTTAAAATCATTCGAATAAGTAGTAAATTCTTGCTGCATCTTAAGGAGTTAATGGTCGTATAATATATTTGCATTTAGTGTATTTTAGGCAAACATCAATTCAAAGATATTATTAGGTAGAAATCATTGTAGTTATCCTTGGTTAAGAAAATTTTGATTGAAATAAAAAGGGGTGGAATTCTTTAAATGAAGGCAAGTACCAAAAAAACGCGCAACATGAAAGATTTTGTATTTGTTGTTGGAATAATTAATAAATATTTTATACTAATTGATATATTATATGATTACCCTTGCCGAATTCTGACCTGATTGCCGATTTTAAGGTATATTGTGGCCGATTTTAGTGGTACCAATTGCATAATTGTTGTAAATATAGCAACAAAATATTTTAGTACCATAAAATTAGTATGTAATGTGTGCGTGTGTCTTGCTTATGTTTTGCCTTAATCATTGTAAATATAGAAATGAAATATATAGGTTCCATAATATAGTGTGAATTCTGTGTGTGTGGCTTGCTTAAGTGTGCGTGTGTCTTGCGTAAGTATGTGAGAGCTATTTGCGGAAGCTTTCATTTGACATCAGCATCATAGGTGGACATCCTTAGAAGTTCTTAAATCCACCGCTATTAATAAATATATTATTATTATTTTCACCCCTCCAAGACCTACTTCATCTTTACTAATAAATGTCCTCTTACACATATCAAGCAAAAACCACCCGTACTTTGGTTGAAGCCCTTTGGAAGATTGAGATCTACTCAACTGCTGTTGATGGTAGCGCTCCTTGAACAAATAGCCATTCATCCAACACTCGTGCAATTTTGAGCAAGAATTTCATGAGAATCGTATTGGGAGACTTATAGCCATGAATGGTGACAGTCTTAAGACGTGGCATCATGCAAGAAGATAACTCCATAGATTCCAAATAACTCATGGAGTCGAGGCAGGTAAACTGTTGTGATCAGAAGATACGAGAAAATTGTCAACAAAACTAGGGCAGACAATGCAAGTAGTGCATGCTGTATATACTCCCTTCGTTCACCTATAAAACGCGTAGGGCCGTAACATAATTTTAAGAAAAATTGAATAAAGAATGAGTTTTAGGGTCTACTTGGTGTAAAATTACACATATGGGTATGTCCCACTTGTACTTTTAATAAACAAGTAAGAGTATTTTGGTCTTTATATATATATATATATATACAAAATAAGGAAACATGCTAAGTGGGAAGTTTAAAGATGAATAACCCTAAATAGAAAGTAAGAAGTTTATAGGCGAACGGAAGAAGTATGAGCTAAGTCGAAGGTAATTAATTTAACATGCTCACCTCAGGACTGTACATTACGAGTTCTTCCAAATGTGTTGAACTTCTCAGCATCTTGTAAATGCCCAAGAGATGGTCATGGTTCTCAACACGTACCCCATCCAAAACTAAACGCTTCCAATTATTCAGCTGAGGGACAGTCTCTTCTTCAATGCTTGAAATCAATCCCTGCGAATTTCTTTTGTAAAACATTATTGAAGAAGCTAATAAGCAATAAACAACCAAATAATATGGATTGATTGTGCAACTGACCACCAAAATTCACGACTAGTAAAGTTTACGGTGTCGATCCATATTTAAACAAGATATTGACAGCTAAATCTTGAAGTTCATGGCATTATGAATTGAAGAAGCATTATACGAAGGACAAATTGGTTAACATATAGTATCATATATGTGCGAGGACATCACTAAAATTCTAGTCCCAAACTAAGAGTATTAACAAAGGTTCGTTCATCTCAAGCAAGAGAAGTCGAGAACAACTCACACGAAAGGCTCCAGGTGAAAGTCTCAAAGTCTCAACATCTTGAAACTTCTCAAAAAATCTACCATCTGACGAGCATAATAAGCACCAGATGTTCACTTGACGGAGCGATGAAACATCAAGAATGTCTGGAAGATATCGTCCTAGTATACCCAATTCCAATTTTTTCAAGTTGGGGAAATCAAGCACTTTCGGAGAATGCATCAGGGTTAGACTTAGCTTTTCAATGCTAGGATTAGTAAAATTCAGCTCTACAAGCTCACCATGATCGTGATGAACATCCAGTTCTTGTAAATTAGGACATCCCGATATCAGTTTTTGGAATGCAGCGTCATTGATACGGACACTTGTAAGAGACAACTTTCTTAGAGATACCAAATGAACTTGATGATTGCACTCAACTTTAATTCCACCAAGTTCGAGCGTAACAAGATGTGTACTTGTGAAGACACATTCTGGCAGGAGAGATGATACACATACATTAAATGTATGTGGAATCTTTATACATAACCAATGAATATATGTCACATGGCAAAGTGAACAAAAATATATTAGGAGGGAAATTTTGAGAAATTAGGCGCACTAAAAGGTCATGGGGAAAAAGAGTGAAAAAATGGTGGGAAAAAAAAACCCACGTAAGGGTAGTTACAAAAATTTGGATTTATTTTTTATTTTTTTAAGTGAACCGTCTTTCTTGAACAATTTTTTATCCGTAAGTTTATTAAAGGCATGTGATACATCATTGTGAAGTTCATGACGTGTGCTTTCAAATGAGTACAATATTGAATAGATTTTAATTTTTTCTTTTTGTATCGAAAACATAAAATTGCTCATATGTTAATAGTAATACCTTATTTGAGTTGGTACCAAATTTTATGAAAATTCATCTTCAATACTAACTTCATGAATTCCAAGTTATCACCAACGTAGGCATCCTACATGTACTTTTTTTTTTTTGAAAAAAATATTTATCCACATTTTATTGTAACAACTTTATAAAACAAAATTCAATAGCTAGATGCTAGTTAATTTTAAAACCATAGTTTACTCACCCATTCTTAAAGAAAAATTGTACAGATGGAATACTCTCTAATTTTGATTAAAAGCGCAATAGTAGAGATTACACATTTACACCTAGACTCGAAAAGAACTAAACTAAGCTAGCTAAAAACTCATAATAAGTAATACACCGTAACTAATGAGTAATCCACGTCAAAACTCAAAAGAACTTAACTCATGTCTTAACTCGGTCACTCAGAGACTACTTGACTTATATCAGCTAATTGACTCGGATACAACTTAACACAAGTTAACATGGATCACAAGTCGGAAAAAACGGAACTTAGTCCAAAACACACAAAACAAACTTAACCTAAGCGAAACGGGGGAAGAACCTAACTTGAGTCAAAGTCGAGAAGAAATTAAGCGATTAGTGTGTGCATACACCTTTTTTTAATACATGGGAAATTTGGGTATAGGTGTTCTAACTTAGATCGATGGAGTCTACGACACAAAAATGCAACAAATTGTAATAAACAATACGTATAAGAAGAGTTTGTACCTATGTTTTTTTTTTTTAAATAAGAGTATGTACCTATGAATGTTGTACGTCATTTAAGCTATATTATTTGTCCAAAATAGCTAATTTGACGGGTTTTCAACTTCTCACCAAAATAAATGTGTTTTGTGGCAACTAGCTTATCATTTAAGCTAGCTTAACTTTTAAGTTACAAAACAACGTAGCTTATTAAAATTTAAGCTGCTTTCCAAACTTTACATTCCCAAATTACCCTTATGGTTTTTAACACAATAACATCATTACATATACACCTACGTTAATTAACTCAATTTGATTTTAAGTAATTTTACAAATAATATATGTATGAGCTGCCATTTCAACTAATTTTACAAACATTATTAATTTCATTAACAACTTATCAACCTTCGTCTTTCAACTACTTGCACAGCTACCTTTTTAGCTTTCAGCTACGAGTCTAATTTAGCATATAACTACTATTTCAGCTATCAACTTCTAGTTCAGCTAGTTTTACCACACCTATTGTTATGGTTGGTAATAAACTAGCATACATAGACCAAGTAGCTTATTTGACTGAGACTTTTTATTGTTTGACTAAATAAGTTTCTTTGGTAGTACCACTAGCTTATAATTTATACTACTCTGTAGTTTGTTCAAGCTAGCTAAAAAAAATCCTTATAATTTAAGCTAGCTTAACAAGTTGATTACTTCTGATTTCTGACTTTTAGAAAGTAGAGACATTTTCAGCGAGATTTGAGTTACGTGCCACCGCTTAAATTTCATACTCCATGAAGCTTTGACACATGACTTAGGCTCTGTTTGATAGGACTTAATAAAAGTAGTTCTCAAATTGATTCAGAGTCATTCAATCAGATCAGATCAGTTCAAAAACATTCAAATCAGATTAGATCAGAATTGCTTAAATAATGATCAATGAATTTGGTCCATTATATATTGATTATAATTCATTGAAATTCAATCAATTTTTAAATAATTCAGACAATTCTTATACCGTACCCCCGGGGGTATATGCAGTTTTCGTACCCCCAAGGCATTTCGATGAGCAATTGACCTAATTTGTTGAGCATCCGTTAATATTTTGATGAGCAAACATTAAAGTATAATAATCTTGCATACTATAAGTCAAATATATAAAAGATCATGCAATAACATTGGAAAAATATGTTCTTCAATTTATAAGTCAATGGTAACAAAAAAAATCATTGCTCATCAAATAACCATTGTTTGCGCATCAAATCAATTAGAGGGGTTACAAGAATGGGATATACCCCCAGGGGTACAATATAACTTTCCTAATTCCGATCAGTTCAGATAATTCAAATCACATCAGATCAGGAGCAATCAAATCAGATCAGATTAAATCAGAAAGATGCAGTCCTATCAAACAGAGCTTTAGTTTAACATAAGTTCACTTTTTCATACCTCTCACATTATTTTCAGCCAAATTAGACACAAATTCATCATCTCTCGAATATTATTCAAATTATTGGTTGCATTGCGTGGTTTCTTTTTAAAGAGTGTTAGTATCAACATCCCAAATGTGTTATAAATTCGGACTAACGAAACTTGGGTGCTCTAAAGGTGATTAATTTCATGATCTATATCAAAGCGTCAGAGGTCAATGATGAACATGTATAATCACCAAATGAGTTAGTGATACTGCATGTGTAACATCAAATTTGTAGATATGCTTTCATGTGTTCGTAATTAAGCTGAAATTGAGATATTCATAGTCCACAATAATTGATTCGATCGAATTAAAAATATAGGGACAAAAACAATATTCTACAACCAATAAAATAAAAGACTACAAAATCTCAAAAAAAAAAAAAAAAAAAAAAAGCAAGAAGAAGAAGAACAAGAAGCCTATATAACGTAGAAAAAAAACGAGAGAGGAAAAAGGAGTGAAATGAGGGGATAGAAATTAGATCAGATCATGGGGTGGAAGTTGGGTTTAATAACAAAAAGTGAAAAACATTCAAGTTTGAATTTGGAATTAACTTAAATTTGAATTTGGTTTGAAATTAAATGAAAATAAAACATAGAGGAATATACTTTTGTCAAGAGAGCCAATAATAGTTTGCCACCTATCAATGTATGAAGATTCTACATACATTAAGTGTATGTGTAGAGTTTCTCTTCTGGCAGACCAGCATTGCCAATCTCCTTAGAACCCCTCATTGTTCCGCATGCTTTGAAGTCTAGTTTCTTGACCGCTTTACCTAATGCAGATGTCAACAACGATTTCACTTCATCGAACATTTTGGAGTCTAATTCATGGTGCATAAGTAGAGTAGAAAGATTAAACTTGTCAATGGTGAGTCTTTTGTGGAGACGCAGCACATTATGACTGAAAAGGAAAAAACGTTTATCGCGCAGCGTTTTTCCTCTAATGTGGAACTGTGTGCAGAATTTTCTGTAATCGAAACTAAGACATGAAACGTAAGTCCAAAGATTTCCAAATCGGCGAAGTAGGACAGTTCTAACAGCATCAACAGTGGGCATAAACGAAAGAATGTGCACTATTACTTCATCTGGCATCTCACTCAACCTATCTCTGTCACCCATATTCGGAACAGACCGCAGCTTCTTACACCTCGGTTCCATGATCTCTGATATTCTGACCTAACAGCAGTGAAAAACAGAACTTACTCAGACAAAACACAACTTTTTATCCATAATCACTAAAGAAAGACAAGACCTACCCAGGGGCGAAGCCAGGATGGAAAACTTGGGGTGGCGGAAAACTTGGGGTGGCGGAATATAACTATATACTAGTATGCGGTATCTCTAACGGACAATTTGGTTCATTGTTTCTAATAAAAACTGATATTATACGATCCTATTTAATAAGAAATATAACGAAGCAGGGGCGAATCTAACCCCAGAAACTTGGGGTAACCATTTTAGTACAAATTTTTTTTTCTTTTTTTTTTTCTAATTTTTTTGGAATTTTTTAGGCAATAGTTGGGTGTTTTCGGCGAATTTGTAGTGGCTGGTGCACCCCACGATCTTGAATGAAGCGTACATGCTCAACAAATTATGGAACAAGAAAGAAAAAATATACGGAGTATGAAAATGCTAACAAAACATAAAGATCGTGGCAAAGGAGAAAAGAATAATCTAAATGAGAATATATATTAAAAACATGCATTAGACAACATGAAATGTTTGTAGCCTGTTGGTTAGTATGAACATCTACTTTGTCCTAAAGTCAAGAGTTTGAATCCTCTCATCGACAACTAGTTAAAGTTCTGCTTATTTTTAAAAAATAAAGGAATAATTTAAAAAAAAAACATGAGACTTGCTATTAAGAAGATTTGAACCCACAACCTTTAGATTACCATGATAACACTCCAACCAATGCACTAACAACATCTTATGCATGATTGGTGCTCTAAAATATATATAAAGGGATTCCGCCTAAAAAACTTCAAAAACAATTTCCCCGCCGGGGTGGCGGCCGCCACCCCTCGCCACTAGCTGGCTTCGCCGCTGGACCTACCCCAACTCCAGCAGATTGTTGAAACTAATTATACAGATTGCCAATTGGTTGAATAAGGTAAATTATATAGCTGAGGAAGAGCATGAGTAATTTGATTGAGCGTGTACGATAAGATGCATGGCAATTGGCAAAGTGAAGAAAGCATGTAAATATTAAACATGAAATTGAAAAGGGGTGAAGTAGGGAACCAAAATTTACCATGTTAAAGCACGATCGGGCCTGGGCCGCACCCGCACGGAGGAGAGAGAGTCCACGTCATAAGCCCAAGGAGGTTCCATCCTAAAACCAATTGGCAATAGGTGGAGTAACTCCTTGGTTTATAAACATATCAACTCTCTCCTCTTTTTCCAATGTGGGACACTCATAGGTGGAGCTTACTCTAACATTCCCCCTCACGTGTGAGTTCCCTTATTACTCAGCAGATTGGGTTTGGGGCTAACCGGGCTCTTCTAGCTCTCTTCGGTTTCCACATCTCTTGCCCATCTGCGCAAACTGGACCTTCACAAGCTCACCGGGGCTCTTCTAGCTCTCTTTGGTGGCATCGCAAACCGGGGCTCTCCTAGCTCTCTTCGGTTGCGTAAACTTGATCCATCTGCAACAGGCCCAGTTCATCTTCTTCTGGAGTCCCATGTCTTTAACCATGGGCTCTGATACCATAATAGAATTATAACGTACACTATTTGTGAATCTCATAAACTCAATATAATCATAATAATAACTTGCTTACAATGACCTTAGGGTAGACTCTATTTATACTATTACAATGACTTGACCCTTACGAAAACTATCACATAATATATTCCTAAACACGTTCTAGTATATATCGTATTCCTACACACACATATATTCCTTAACCGAAATTCTCCGGAATATCCTCTATTAACTAGTTCAAGTAAGGAAGAGGCCTGTTGTCAAGTGATGAAGCTTTTACGTAACACAGGAGCTGAATTAGAAGCTCCCAAATTTGGGAATTAGGGTTCACCAAAAAGAGTAACCTAAGTTAATACTGTAATATTAAAACCCAAATCCAAGTTTGACAAATCTTTCCTAGACGGACTGACATTCATTAATTGAATAACACTAACTTATTAGCTAACTAGTTTTAAACCCGTGCGTTGCACGGTATAATTAATGAATTGTTTGCTCGATTAAAATAAGTAGTTATAGAATTAATTAATTTTTTTTTATTACATTATACTTTTTATGTTTTATATCCGTTGTATATTAAACACGTTAAAAAACTCTTTAAAAATTAACCCTCTTTAAGGAAGGTACTCATATGCTATGTTTTATTATTTTTGGACTTCAATTGAATGATTGTTGTAGGAATGCTCTCAACCTGTTTATTATACTTAAGACTTGTCTTTCAAGATATTTATTATACTTTCTATACGATCAACTTTTTTTATGTTTATGCACCATCTTTTTCCAAAACGTATAGTATCAATATAATATTTCTATACGATAGATTAACTTTTTTTTATGATTATGCACCATCTTTTTCCAAAACCTATAGTATCAATAAATTATTTCCCAAAACGTACAGTATCATCTTATCATCATCTTATTTCCCAAAAACGTATAGTATCATCTTATTATTTATAATTAGTTATATATCCTTTACCTAAATTTGTAAAAATAAAAGATTACAAAGCTCTAAAAAAATTCGAAAGTCTCTCGACGCGTTGAATAACCACTAAAAAAGCCTCCTTTAATAATATATATTGATTGATTGATTGATTGATTGATTGATTTATGGATTTATGGTAATTATGGTGTAAAACTAATTTATGAAAAATAATCGTGTTGCTAATAATATTACAAGAGATAAGCTGATAATTTTATAAAATGAGTATTACAATATAAATATACAATGCGGGCGCGAGACGGGCTTGCAAACTGATTGGTACCAAACGGGGGAAAAGTGGAGGTGGGTAATTAGGTTGGGCAAACTAATTTGGGTTTTCAGTGCATGCCGAACTACGTACTTGAACCCTTTGCCATAATTTACTTACAAGGTCAGCCGTGTCAAACGCGTTGTGTTCTCTTATATACGAGTACTAAAAATAATTTTCAGGACTGTTGACCACAAAAAAGTAGGTTGAAACGGGTTGAGTCATTTTAAACATGTCTATATAAGATACGGTAAATTATATTATGGTCCCTGGATCACAAGGAACATGGTGCTTCCACTTACAATAAGTAAGTAGGACCCATAAATAAATCAGTAAGTCTCATGTGAGATCGTCTCACAGGTGAGACGGGCCCAAAAAGAAGATAGCCCATTCACGAAAAAGAAAAAATAAATAAATAATTAAACAACAAAAAGAAGAGGAGTGATGAGAGAGAAACGATAGGGAGTTAACAAATAGAGTTATAGAGAGAGAAATAGTTTCTCATATATTGAAATTTAAAATATACCGTATATATTCTTTTTAAGTTTTCTTTTTTTAATATATTATACAAAGGTTTGGCAAGATTAAATTAAAATTGTAATTTCTCAATATAAATATTTGAGTTAATAAGTTATAACCTTGAGTTTTGTAATCAAAACAATACGTTATAAATGTTTATGCTGATATTTGAGTTTTGAACTTAAAAGCTTGTAATGTCAATTTCTAATTTAATACTATATATTAAAACCTGAAACCAACTCTTTCCTAGAACGACACTAGGCATTCATTAATTGGATAGCACTAAGTAATTATATAATATGGAAATTATTAGCTAATTTATGGAAAATATTATAATTTATAGTGATTATGGTGGTAAGCTAATTTATGGAAAATAACAGTGTTGCTACTAATATTATAACAAAGGTAATTTGACAATTTCATAAAATGAATATAACAATATAGATATACAGCCCGAGCGCGGGCCGGGCATGCAAACTAGTCTAATCTAATCTGATACTATATATTAAAACCTGTAACCAAGTCTTTCCTAGAAAGACACTTGACATTCATTAATTGGATAACACTAAGTAATTACATAATATGAAAATTATTAGCTAATTTATGGAAAATAATATAATTTATGGTGATTATGGTGGTAAGCGAATATATGGGAAATAATAGTGTTGCTAATAATATTATAACAAAGATAAACTGACAATTTCATAAGATGAGTATAACAATATAACCATTGTGAGAAAGACCACCATGCTCCTTGTGCTCCCGGGAGCATAATATAATGTGCATAGATATACAGCCCAGGCCCGGGCCGGGCAATAGTTCAACTTTAAACCTTGAATTTTCATTATACATCTTTAAGTTTTATATTTATATAAATCTTTGAGCTCATTATATAAGTTCTCGAGTTTTTAATGTAAATATTTGAGTCAACTTAATGTAGTAATCAACATAAAAATGTGAAATATATGAGAAATATTGTGAGATAAAATAAAAGAGATACAACCAACATTGGAGGGGAGATAGAGTAGGAAGAGAGGGGGAAAAAAAGATAATGGAGAAAAAAAGGAAAATGGAGGAGATTTTTTTTTTTTTTTTTTTTTTTTTTTTTTTTGTCTGTAATTTGTTGGGCTTTTTATTATTAGATCCGTCTCACGTGTGAGACCGCCTCATACAACAATTTGTCTAAATAAAAAATAAAATTTATTTTTAATTGTGGTCCCTACTCTTTTTGTGAATAACCACCTTACTTGTTACTTTCGCTCTACTGGTCACACCTTAATCAGTTTTCCGGCTAATTAAGGAACGTCGTTGACAGACCAAATCCACCAATCAACACCATTAATTCGCCGAAAAATGGAGTAAGGTGTGACTAGTAAAGGGAAAGTAACAACTAACAAGTAAGGTGGTTCTTCACAAAAAGGTAATAAGGTGGTTTATCACAAAAGTGGTATTTTATAAGGTGGTTCCAACAATTTTCCTTATTTTAATTTTTCATTTTTGTTGTAAACTTCAGTAGTCGAAGTGCGTTACAGTGGTCGTGATAGTGGTGGGAGAGACGGGAGAGAGCAAAAAACATAAGGAGAGTTTTTCAATTGTGCCACGTCACCAGCACTAACGGGTCACTTCAGGTCAGGTCTAATTTAATACAGGTTGCGTCAAATACGGGCCAGGTCAAATATGAGTCGATTATACGCGGGTAATTACGGGTTCGGGTCGAGTTACGGGTTGACCGACGGGTCAAAATACATGCTCGCGCCTTTTTTCCGGTAATTATTATCATCAAATTATTATTTTATTACTACTTTATAAGCATTTTATATATTATATTATATAATAATAATAATTTAGTTATTGTTGTGTCCTTATATGTCTTAAATTAATCAATTAATAATGTTTAATTATTATTTATCTATTTATTTTTTATTATTATAATATTCTTTTGCACAATTAATTTGACCCAACGGGTCGACCGGGGTTATGACCCAGGTATTCGGGTCATTTTCGGGTTCGGGCTGTTTTCGAGTTCGAGTTGAGAAAAACGGATTTTTGGGGTATTTTTGGGTCTGGTCTCGGACGGTTTTTTGGGTCGGGTCAGTTTTTGACAGTCTACTCTAGGTTGATGATATGTTTCCTTCGTGTTTATTTTGTATTCCTAATGAAGCCTTGCTTCTCATGTCACTCATTTTATTTTGCGTTTTTCTGCACTATAGACATTGAGACGAACTACGTGGGCATTTAGTGTGTTTCGCTCATGTATTCAAATGTCTTATCGTGGTTTATGATAAGGGTATTGCTAAACGCAACCTAAAAAATACTACTGTATTCTATTTTTTCTATATTTCTTCCTACTTTACCCTTAATTTAATGATATCTTCTCCCTGCAACTTTTAGATAACTTAGCCTAATCAATCTTACAAAGTTTAACATTAGATTCTGAGTACAAAAAAAAAAAAAAAAACCAAACAAAATTATGGGACTTATGGACTCGATGTACACCCTCCGTCCCAACTCAAACGTCCCGGGTGTTTTTTGTAGTAGAATAAGAAAAATTGATATAGTAAGTTGAGTGGGGTAATATTAGTAAAAAGGAGGAGAGAGAATGTGGGGATTAATGAAAGTAAGAGAGATATGTGAGAGATGATGTGATAATTTAATAAAAGTATGAGAGAGAAATATGGGGTGTTTGAGGTGGGACGTCCCGAAATGGAATATGGGGCGTTTGAGCTGGGACGGAGGGAGTATTGAGTATAAATAGTGGTCCTCAGTTTCGTTATTGATTTCATGCAATATTTATGGAGTTGAGGCATCAACTCCCTACAATATCTCCATGGTGAATGAAATTTGAGTTAGATAAAGATAATCTAAATGAAAAGTAAGAACTAACATGAAAATTTGGTGGAAAATGAATGAACATGATGATGAATAGAGGATGATGAAAAATAATGTCACTATGACATAATATAGGGAGATAACTAATGAAGGAAATGAAATAATTATTGGGGTATAATTTGTAATTTTGGGAGATATGAGGGTAATATAGGTATTTGGGTAGGTGACGTTAGTAAAAAAAAGTTACTTTTAGTAACCATGTTATGATAATGCATAAAGGCCAATCGTGTTTGGGGGCCGTGTATTCAAGTGTCATTCAAGCACTGGGGTGAACATAACCGGGGTAACTAGTATAGCCGGAGTCAATTTTGTTGTGGAATGCCAAATCGTCGGCTCCACAATTAGTATGATACTGTTCGGTTTGGGGCAGGGAGTAATTTCACATGATTTTAAAACTGAGTTGAATTTACCCAAAATGAATTATACTAATGAGCAAAGAATGGACACTTATAAACCAATGACATTCATTAATTTTTCAATGTGTGATTTAGGTGGACACCCCAACAAATTTGAGGTAAAAGAACTACTATTAAACATCTCTTATAAACCCTCTATAAAGCCGTAGTTTACGTACAAGATTTGCGAATTAATGTTGTTTGTAGGCGTAACTCCTATTGTCCTTGATTATTTCGTTCACAATGAGCCAAGTTATAGGGGTTTGCCCCTTGCCAATTGAAATGACTTCAATACTTGGGGGAATTCTTTAACGCGACATTTTCGTCTTACTTTTTTTTTTTTTGTCACAATAAAATGGATTTTCCTAAGTTAATATAGAAAATAGAAAAATTGTCTATAACATAATCAAATGTGATAAATTAAAGATTGCAAATATTAAATAATATGCTTGTGTAGTAAATTTAACATGTTTGCAGTAAATTTATTAAACTGACAGTAAAATCAACATTTTTACAAATCTATCAATCAAAAGAAAGTTATATTGATTTAATTCCCAAATTAAGGACCCTTGATTATCCCTCTTTCCTTAAAATCCAGCATTTATAAAATTATGGAACAAAATTTACTGTAACTTTGTTTAATTTTACTACAAACTAACCATAGACATTTTTGTTATTTGTCTACATATGGACTCCTAATATTTTTGCAATAAAATACCAAACAAGTTTTCACTGGTGTTATACGAAGAAACTCAAACTCATAATGACTACACTTCATCTGTAAGTCTGAACAAAAGAGAACCTGAATTTTCACCAGGTTAGTGACATATGTAGAACAGAAGAGATTGAAAGTGGGATACAGCAGCCGAGGTTACAGAGCAGCAGCATGAAGCACAGTCAACATCAGAGTGCACAAACCAAGAGCAAACAAGTGAGCTTGGTTGGGCATGAAACTCACAAGTCAAGGAGTTGCCAAAATGGTGTAGGATGACCAACAGAAGAAAATTCCTAGAATTAAGGTGTATGCTAGTTTAAGGAAACGTCAACATCAATGTCACAATCAGATTAGCTGTATTAGAATTAGCTTTGTAATATATAAAGCAATGTAATCCATACATTATTATTATCAGAAATACAACCAGAAAATTCAAAACCATACACTTCTCTAATCTAATTATCTTGCTGCAAACCTTCTTCATCTTCATGGATTCAGTCTTTAAATTCTTCATGGTATCAGAGCCCACAGCGGCACCCCTGAGCCCGCGCCACCGCCTCAATCGTCCTTCACTTCCTCTTTTTCTCATTTTCTCTCTCCTCCTTCACTCCCTTACCCAGCCCCTATTCTCGACCGCCACCACCCATAAACCCTCCCCCGGCCCTCGCCCTACGCCGCCGACCCCAAGCACTACTATCATCGCCGCAAATAGAAGGTTTTTGAGGAGATCGAAAAGTGGGTAGGGAATAATGGGGGAGAAAGAAGGGCCGGTGGCGTCGCTTATGAGTGAAGGGGTGGTCGCGGTAGCCACGCGATCACGGTGGCAGTTTCGCCGCCGACAATGATGGTGGTCGGGGCCGGCCGTCAACGGAGCAGGGGTGGTCGGGAGAGGTGGGAGGGAGGGGGGTTGGGGGAGGAGAGAGAAAAAGGAAGGAGAGGGGGTGTTTTTTTGTTTTGTTTTTTGTTTTTGTTTGTAAAACAAATGCAACTCATTTTAGAACAAGTTGTATAATTATAAAACAAAAAAGATCATTACAGAACAAAAATAGATAATTAGGTTAGGGCAAAAAGTATTCATTTTAAAACAAAAATCATTCATTTTAACACAAAGATCGTTCATTTTTGAACAAAAACTACCTATTTCAGATTAAATAACACAAGACAAAAAGAATTCATTCTAAAACAAATATAATTCATTTTAGAACAATAACCATTCATTTTATAACAAAGAATGGTTTTTGTTCTAGAATGATTATTCTTTGTCCTAGAATGGTTGCCTTTTGTTCTAGAATGGTTACTTTTTGTCCTAGAATGGTTACTTTTTGTCCTAGAATGGTTACTTTTTGTCCTAGAATGGTTGGTTTTTGTTCTGAATGGATGCTTTTTGTGCTAGAATGGTTGCTTTTTGTTTCAAAATGGTTACTTTTTGTTCTGCAATGTATAGCTTTTGTTTTGGAATGATTAGTTTTTGTTCTGGAATGAATGGTTTTTGTTCTAGAATGATTAGTTTTTGTCCTAGAATGGTTGACTTTTGTTCTAGAAATGATTAGTTTTTGTTCTCGAATGGTTGTTTTTTGTTCTAGAATGGTTGCTTTTTGTTTCAAAATGGTTACGTTTTGTTCTGGAATGTATAACTTTTGTTTTGAAATGATTAGTTTTTGTTACGGAATGAATGATTTTTGTTTTAGAATGTTAGTTTTTGTAATGGAATTGTCATAGGATGATTAGTTTTTGTCTAAGAATGGTTGATTTTTGTCCTAGTATGTATGATTGCGTTTTGTTCTGCAATGACTAGTTTTTGTCCTAGAATGGTTACCTTTTTTGTTCTAGAATTGTTAGTTTTTGTAATGGAATTGTCCTAGGATGATTAGCTTTTGTCTAAGAATGGTTGATTTTTGTCCTAGGATGCACTACAAGAAAACATGCAAAATGCGACCGTTTTTTGATACCATCTAAATTTCGGTCGCAAAAATAAGTTTTGCGACCGATTTTACGACCAAAAATGAGGTGGTCACATTGTTTGCAACCGACTTTAAATTAGTCGCAAATCAGTCGCATATTTGCGACCAATTTTTGCGACTGTCTAATTTCGGTCGCAGAAATTGCTTTTGCGGCCTATGTTACGACCAAAAATAGGTGGTCGCAATGTTTACGACCAACTCTAAATTAGTTGCAAATCGGTCGCAAATAATGCGACCGATATAATCGGTCGCAAAATGTAGCAATAAAAATATCAGACATAATTAATTCCATTACTCACTTCACTCAATAATTAAATAATAAAATCAATAATAATACCTTAAACCTAATTGACTTGCGTCTATTACTCACTTTACTCGGGAAAAAAAAAACACAAGTTAAACATTCTAAGAGAGTTTCTCGCCGCCCTCTTCTTTCCTCAAACCAATAAAAAGAAAAAACATCCCCATTTCTATCATCATTCGATCACAATCAATCCTGCAACCATTGTTTTTGCTCTCCCATGTTCGCTTAGACCGCCACCAGTCAACCACTCGATCGAATACAAAGGGCCGGCGTTGCCCAGATCTTGATTGCGTCGCGCGAATGGATTTCTGGGTCGAGGTGGCTGAGAAGGTATGCTTACACACAACACACCCGCCTGTTTTCTTGTAGTGTGTCCGACATCCTCGTCCCTCTCAGTCCTTGTCCTCGTCGGCTGCCATATCAGGTAAGTGTCGTCTTATCTTCTAATTAAATTATATATTTATTCTAACAATTTTGATTATATATTTATCGTACAAATTATCTATCATCCTATTTTAAGTTTAATTAAATTGAGGGGTTAAATTGAGTTGTTTACAGGTTAGGGTTCATACGAATTTAGGCTTTTTTTCGTAAGGGTTTAATAGGTCAATTACTATTGTTGTTTTATGCTGTAAATTGTGTCTGATTGATTTATTTAAACTTAAATGGATCATGAAGAATTCTATTAAAAAAAAACTCCCATTGTTAATTTGGGTTTGCTTTGGGGTTTAGAAATGGGTCCTGCTTCTGATCTGTTCTCTTTTGTTTTGGAAATGCTAAGTTGGGCAGTGAACTTGGATTGAGCAGACAAATGCTAAGGGATGGCAGTGCACTTGGGCAGGTAAAGAGGAATCCAGTTATTGTTTTCTATATGTACTTTGTCTGCAACGTTTTTGCTGACTGTTGATGCTTTTCCTGGATTCATTTAATGCGGGCCTAGAATCATTCACTGAAGTTGATGTCAACCTTCTCACAACATAATGCTGCGTTAGCTTGGAAGAATTGATTCTAAGTTTACGAGTGAAGGTGATGCCACTAAGGAGTGAGGACTAATCGTGAATAGTTGCTAACATAATTTTGAGTTAGGCCCTGGATTCATTTAATGCAGGCCTAGAATCATTGGACTGCATTTTTCTGATTTGATTTGAATTGAACTGATTTGATTTGAATAAATTTGATTTGATTTGATCTTAACTGAATTAATTGATAAATTAACTGCAATTAGACGAATTAATAACTAGAAATATACTAGATTCATTGATTGTTATTTGGATAATTCTGATTTGATTTGAATAAAACTGATCTGATCTGATTTGATTTGAATAAAACTGATTTGATTTGATTTGAATAAACGTGAACTGATTTGAAAACACTGTTGAATAAGTTGAATCGCACAGGGCCTTAGTGGGAGTAGTTGACCCGTAAATGTCTCTGTGACCTGTAAATAATGTCCTGCACGACTATATGGTCTTATGAAAGTTGCTGTATGTGCTTGGTTACAATATCACGGTATCTAATTTCTGTGTATGCGTATGTGTATGTGCTGTTTTTCGTTTTTTATGTGGGTTGATTGTTATAGAGTATGTATTTTGGATGGAATGTTCAACCCTTCTTTTTTTGGGGGGGGGGGGGGGGAATGTAATTAGTCACACAAGCACCAACACAACCCAATTGTTCAAGGTTTTGGCCTTGTAGATGCCAAAATAGGTTTATTTTGGGTTGTTTTGGTTTGAAGGCTATTAGCTCAAACTTGGTAGAGCAATGTGCTTTCGCACAAAGATATGGGTTCAAATCCCATATAGCTTGTCATTCTATAATTTAAAAAAAGCTCAATCAAAGAGCTCGATCGAGCAAGTGTCTACGATAGATCTTTTGCGACCGCTAGACAGTCGCAAATCGGTTGCATTAATCGCATATTTGCGACCGCTTTCGGTTGCAAATCGGTTGCATTTTTGCGACGGATAATTGGTCGCAATTTCGGTCGCATGTTTGTGACCACCAAATCGGTCGCAGATCAGTCGCAAATATTGCGACCAGCTTAAAAACGGTCGCATATTTTGGAAATGCGACCAAGGTTTTTGCGACCACCCATATCGGTCGCAAATCGGTCGGAAAGGTCAAAACGCGACCGATTTTCTATAGTTTACGACCAATTTTGGCGGTCACATTTTGCTTGTTTTCTTGTAGTGATGGTTGTCTTTTGTTCTGGAATGGTTAATTTTTGTTATGGAATGAATGGTTTTTGTCCTAAGATGATTAGTTTTTGTTTTGTGATAAGTGGTTTTTGTCTAGGAATGGTTGGTTTTTGCTCTAAGATGGTTAGGTTTTCTCCTAGGATGAATGGTTTTTGTCTAGGAATGGTTGGTGTTTGTCCTAGGATGATTAGTTTTTGTCCTAGAATGGTTACTCTTTGTTTTGGAATGGTTGGATTTTGTTTTGCAATGGTTAGTTTTTGTTCAAGAATGATTATTTTTTGTCCTAGAATGGTTACCTTTTGTTCTAAAATGGTTAGTTTTTGTAGTGGAATGGTTTGATTTTGTCTTAGGATGATTACTTTTTGCATAGAAATGGTTGATTTTTGTCCTAGGATGATTGTGTTTTGTTATGTAATGGTTAGTTTTTGTTATGAAATGGTTTGAGTTCTAGAATGATTGTCTTTTGTCCTAGAATAGTTAGTTTTTGTTCTGAAATGGATGATTTTGTTTCTTAATAATTTATTTTTGTTTATTAATGGTCTATTTTTTTTTTAACAAAGCATTGTTCTATAATGACCTCATTTTGTTATAAAATGATTTACTCCTGTTATGAAATGATAAAACATAATAATAAAAATAAAAAAAACACACACAAACATTTCTCTCTCATCCCCGAAACCCCACTCGACCCACTGCCACCACCTCGCCGCCAGCACAACAACCACCAACTACACCACCAGGTCCGCCCACAGCCACGCACGCCACCCCAGCCACTCTACGTCACCTAAAAGTGAGTAAATGTGAGGAGAAAGAGAAAATGGAGGAGGAGGAGGGAGATGCGGTGTCGCGGGGTTGGGGTGATTGGGTCGCCGGAGCAAGGCGGTGGTTTGGGTTCGTCGGAGAATGCAGCGGTGGTGGTTGGTGATGGAGGTGGTGACGGCTGGGGTGGTTCGTGTGGTGGTTGGATTTGGGGAGGAGGGAGGTAAAAGAGAATGTGATTTTTCTGTTTTTTATTTTTGTTTGGGCTGAAATTTATAAGGCCCAAATTATAATTGTTGGGCTGATTTATTAAAAAAAGACTGGGGATACCATTCTATTGGTACCCTCGGGATACCATTGAACAATTGGTTTGCCGCATATTGAATTGGGACTACAAACTATTGCATATAAATTTTCTTGCAGCTTGCTTATATGATATTAGGATATCAATTGCTTGTTGGCGTAAAGAACCTAGCTATGATGTTGTTTATTGTAAGTTAGCAAGATCTTGTAGGATTGTCTTAGCTTGTTGGCCTTTTTCTTTCGCCGAGAGAAATACAAATCTAATTTTCTATAGTGAAGTGTCGTATATTATGTGAATCACAGTAGCATCCACGAGTGGGTAACGTCGCAAGTATCAAAGCACTAATGTGACCTGATAAAACTGGTGAATGTTTTGTTTACAGGACCTGAAGCACCAGAGGTTATCAATGCTGTAAGTTATTAATCTACCTAGCCAAACATTGATGCCTAAATATAGCTCAGAAGCAAGGTCAAGTAGACACTTGACAAATGACAAGAATACAAGAATGATTAAGGTGCTCATATTATTAGCAGTTAGCACAACATTGATTTGATTTTACTACCAGGAACATACACATGGATATCATTCTAACATTTATAGGTCCATCGCATCATATATTGTTGGAAATGCTTTGCTTTTTCTGATAATTCCTTTGTCCCACATCGGTTGGGTGAAGGAAATTTTGTGGGTTTATAAACACATTCCTCCTTGTAGTGGGTAGTGAGCATAGACCAGGGACTCCCCTCGCGCGCGCCGCCGCCGCCGTCGTTCGGTTCGGCTCGGCTCGGCTCGGCTCGGCCTCGGCTTCGTGACACGTGCGCGGTGGGGCTTCCTTTTTGGCCGGAGGTCAACTGATGGTCCAGTTTGTTATGAGACTTATCAGTTGACGAGTCTTTTGCTCAGTCTTCCGATTTTGTCGTATTGACTGAATCTTCATTCTTATCCCACGTTTATCTCAACAAAGCTGATATCCTTGCTCCATTATCTCCACGATTTTTGCAGCTGGAGAACCGCTTCTCTAGTGTAGTTATATCCCCCTTTCTCATTTATTTTATAGACACAAGATTCCTATATCGTCTTTTATACTACTGAGCAATACTTTGAGTTCCATCTCTGTAATTTCGAGTGCACGCAATTATGGAGCGCTGTGAAAACCTTGGGGGGTGTCGTCTGAGTTGTGGTTGCACCTGAGCCACAGGCGAAATTCGCTTCTAAGGCAGTGGATCACCACGCCACAACAACATCAATTTAATCCGGCCACATTCAGATTAGTATTCTTCTTTTTGCAATTTTGTTTTCCTTTGTAATTTCAGTTTCAGTCAATTGTAATCTTTTAGCAGTAGCAATTTTACCAACAATTTAGAAGCGAAATTTTCTTTTATTGTAATATTAGAATTGCTGCTGTAATCATGGCAATTACTTTAGCCAAATCCCTTCCCGACATGTCAAAATTGGAAGCATTAGATGGGACTAATTACAGGCGTTGGTCGCAGCGTTTACTGATCTTCTTCCAACAATTGGAAGTCGACTATGTTCTGTTCTCTGATGAAGGTGACAAGACGGTGGAAGTTGATTCAGACTCTATCGATGCTGCTCGTGCTCTTACTGATCAACCTCACAACAATAATGAAAGATCAGAAGCCGAAAAGAAGAAGTTCGAGAAAGACGATATGCTGGTTCGTGGTCACCTTCTTTCACATATGAAAGACGTTATGTTCGATTTGTATTACAAGAAGAAGACTGCTGCTGCAATCTGGGCAGCCTTGGAGAAGAAGTACGCATCAGATGATGGTGGGAAAAAGAAGTACGCTACTGGCAGGTGGCTAGAGTTTAAGATGGTGGACAACAAACCTATCATGGAGCAGGTTCATGTTTACGAAAATCTGGTGGGCGAAGTCTTGGCAGAAGGAATGAAGATGTGCGAAGTTCTACAAGCCAACGTCCTCATTGAGCGCCTTCCTGAATCGTGGGCTGACTACCGAAATCGTTTGAAGCACAAGAAGAGAGACATGACCCTGGAGGAGCTGATCAATCACATAAAATTTGAAGAAGCCAATAGATTGAAGGATAAAGGAAAATCGTTGTACGAAACTGATGTAAAAGCTAATGTTGTAGAAACTTCTGTTAATGCTAATGACAGGTACAAGAAGAATTACAACAAGGCATCCAATAGTGGCGGCTGGAAGAAGAACAACCAGAAAGGGTTGGGAGTCCAGAAGCCGAAAGCTGGAAGTTTCAAGAAAGGAAAGAACAAAGATGACAACTGTTACGTGTGCGGCAGTCCTGATCATCGAGCATTCCAGTGTCCGCAACGTGCAGAGGCTAGCAAAGGAGCTGCTAAAGACCAGCGTCCACAAGCCCACTTAGCCGAGGAAGCCGAGGAGGTCATAGCCGTGGTCGTGTCCGAGGTGAACTTGGTCGGAAACAAGGCTGAATGGGTCGTGGACACAGGAGCTTCAAGACATTTTTGTTCTAACAGAGAGCTATTTGCTGAGTTCGAGAAAGTGCCAGAAGGGGAGCAAGTCTACATGGGAAACTCCAGCAGCTCCGAGGTGCTCGGAAAGGGGAGTGTTCTACTCAAGCTTACTTCCGGCAAATCTTTATCTTTGCAAAATGTGTTTTATGTGCCTTCTTTGCGTAGAAATTTAATTTCTGGTGGCTTGCTTAATAAGGCTGGTATTAAGTTAGTTTTTGAGGCCGATAAACTTGTATTGACCCGTAATGGAGCCTTTGTGGGAAAAGGTTACATGCTTGGGGGGTTGTTTGTTTTAGAGATCGTTGTTGAGTCCATTAATAAAATTTCCTCTTCCGCTTACCTTGTTGAGTCTTGCGACGTTTGGCATGGTAGATTAGGACATGTGGGTTTGAGTTCTATGAAAAGATTGCATAAAATGAACTTAATCCCTAATCTAGCTTTTGATGGTTTTGATAAATGTGAAGCATGTGTAGAAGCCAAATTTACTTGTAAACCTTATAAGTCTGTTACAGAGAGGTCTACCCAATTGCTTGAATTGATTAATTCCGACCTAGCAGACTTTAAGGACACCGAGAGTAGAGGCGGAAAACACTACTACGTCACATTTGTAGATGACCATTCGAGATACACGAAAGTGTACCTCCTGAGGACTAAGGACGAGGCTGAGGATATGTTCCTCATTTACAAAGCGGAAGTTGAAAACCAGTTAGATTGTAAGATTAAGAGACTTAGGTCCGACCGGGGTGGTGAGTATCGTGCCACTTTCCTTAAAAAAATATGTGAGAAGGAGGGCATCATTCATGAGTATTCTGCCCCACGTACCCCTCAACAAAATGGCGTAGCTGAAAGGAAAAATAGGTCCCTTAAAGAAATGATGAATGCTATGCTCTTAAGTTCAGGTTTGCCTGTCAACATGTGGGGGGAAGCTGTTCTTTCAGCTAATCATGTCCTAAACCGCGTGCCTCACAAAAAATTGGACAAGACACCCTATGAGATGTGGAAAGGCTATGCGCCTAACCTGAAATACTTGAGAGTGTGGGGGTGTTTGGCAAAGGTTGGTTTACCTTCCTTTAGACGTGAGGCGGTTGGTCCTCGGACTGTCGATGCTATTTTTGTCGGTTATGCTCAAAACAGCGCTGCTTATAGATTTATGTGCTTGCATGATAGGTCTATGTGTGAATCTAGAGATGCTGAAAAGCTTAATGTTTCCCGTGCTGTGAGTGCTTCTACTTCTGTGTCAGTACCTGCTTCTGTTGTTCCTGTTGAGCCTAGTGAACCTAGAAGAGGTAAAAGATTTAGAATTGCAACTAGCTTTGGTTCTGACTTTGTCACTACCCTTGCTGAACATGCTTTATATGAGTTAAATGAACTTGTTGTTTATATTCACATGTTAGAAGAAGACCCTAAGACCTATGAGGAGGCTATGCGGTCTGTTGATGGTAGTTTTTGGAAAGAAGCCGTTAATAGTGAAATTGATTCTATTATGTCGAATCACACTTGGGAAATTGTAAACTTGCCTAGAGGTTGTAAACCCATTGGTTGTAAGTGGATCTTTAAACGGAAACTTAAAACTGACGGTTCCGTAGAAAGATTTAAGGCGAGACTTGTTGTTAAAGGATTCACACAAAAGGAAGGTATTGATTTCTTTTATACTTACTCTCCTGTCATTAAGATTGCTACTATACGTGCATTGTTTGCTTTAGCTTCAATTCACAGCATGCTAGTACATCAGATGGATGTAACGACAACTTTCTTGAACGGTGATCTTGATGAGGAGATTTACATGGTGCAGCCTCCAGGATTCGTGGTTCCTGGGCAAGAGCACAAGGTATGTAAGTTAAAGAAATCTTTATATGGCCTAAAACAGGCACCTAAGCAGTGGTATGAGAAGTTTCATAGAACTATTTTAAGTTTTGGTTTTATTGTTAATGGTTCTGATGTATGTGTGTATTCTAAGATGTTTGGGTCAAATTGTGTGATTATCTGCTTATATGTAGATGATATGTTGATCTTTAGTACACATATTGATGCCATAAATGAAACCAAACGGTTCTTATCCTCTCGTTTTGAAATGAAAGACTTAGGCGAGGTAGATGTAATCTTAGGTGTTAAAGTTACCAAGACTACAAATGGTTTCACCTTGTCTCAGTCTCACTATGTGGAAAAACTTTTAAAGAAATTTAATAGTTTTGATGTTTGCCAGTTAGAACCCCCTATGACCCTAGTATTCATTTGAAAAAGAATCTTGGGAGTAGCGTATCTCAAGCTGAATATGCTAAGATTATAGGGAGTTTGATGTTCTTGATGAATTACACTCGTCCTGACATAGCTTATGCGGTGAGCAGACTTAGTAGATATACCCATAACCCTAGTGGAGAGCATTGGTCTGCCCTTAGACGTTTATTAAGGTACCTTAAGGGTACATGTGACTTAGGATTGCACTTTGTGAGCTTTCCTGGTGTCTTGGAGGGTTATTGCGATGCTAACTGGGTGACAGGTAATGATGAGGTGAGTTCTACTAGTGGATATGTGTTCACACTAGGAGGAGCTGCGATCTCATGGAAGTCTGCGAAGCAGACTTGTATTGCTCGCTCTACGATGGAGTCGGAGTTCATAGCTCTAGACTTAGCTGGTCATGAAGCCGAGTGGCTTAGAGGACTATTGGCAGACGTTCCTTTGTGGGGGAAACCCGCTCCACCGATCTCATTGTTGTGTGACTCACAGGCCGCAATATGTAATGCCAACAATAAAGCTTACAATGGTAAGAAGAGGCATATACATATTAGGCATGATTGTGTGAGGAACTTGATTGAGAGTGGAGTGATTACCTTACAATATGTGAGATCAGAGAGGAACTTGGCAGATCCTTTGACTAAAGGCCTATGTAGACGGCTTGTCATGGATACATCGAGGGGAATAGGACTTAAGCCCGTTGGATGAGGAAATTGTGGTGGATACCCGAACTCGCTTCATGCAAGGGTGGTCTAACGAAGCCATAATTAGACTCATTATGTACACACTTGTCCCGTTCCTATGGTGTTGGTGTACTTTTAGGTTGAGCTTTGCTCTTAATGAATTCATAGCCTTCGGGTGGTCCCATTGAGACGGACTTGATGGATTCACCGATCTTTGTTAGGGTGAGCTTTATGTTCTTATTGTCTCTATAGCCCTTTGAGGGTGGTCTATGTGTGGATAGACTTGATAGAGACACCTACTTGAGTGTGAAGGATTGGCCTCCTTCTATGAAAGATATTTGGGCTATCTTTCTAAAGCACTCATGAGCGTCCCGAGGTGTTTTAGGCCATTTGTTGTTATATCGCGGAACTCTTGGATCTAAGGTGAGATGCGTGTTGCCGAATTAATTCTTGATTCTAGGAGTTCAAGATTCGTTCACTCTCTAGATAGAGGATTGTTCTGTTTCACTATGTGTCAGTTCAATCGTAAGACACTGACATTTAAGTGTCGAACCTTTCTGTTGCTCAGTAGTATTTTTTTGTTTTTGCTTTCGTTTTTCTCATAGCATTTGTGGGGGATTGTTGGAAATGCTTTGCTTTTTCTGATAATTCCTTTGTCCCACATCGGTTGGGTGAAGGAAATTTTGTGGGTTTATAAACACATTCCTCCTTGTAGTGGGTAGTGAGCATAGACCAGGGACTCCCCTCGCGCGCGCCGCCGCCGCCGTCGTTCGGTTCGGCTCGTGTTCGTGTTCGTGATACGTGCGCGGTGTGGTGGGGCTTCCTTTTTGGCCGGAGGTCAACTGATGGTCCAATTTGTTATGAGACTTATCAGTTGACGAGTCTTTTGCTCAGTCTTCCGATTTTGTCGTATTGACTGAATCTTCATTCTTATCCCACGTTTATCTCAACAAAGCTGATATCCTTGCTTCATTATCTCCACGATTTTTGCAGCTGGAGAACTGCTTCTCCAGTGTATTTATATCCCTCTTTCTCATTTATTTTATTAACACAAGATTCCTATATCGTCTTTTATACTACTGAGCAATACTTTGAGTTCCATCTCTGTAATTTTGAGTGCACGCAATTATGGAGCGCTGTGAAAACCTTGGGGGGCGTCGTCTGAGTTGTGGTTGCACCTGAGCCACAGGCGAAATTCGCTTCTAAGGCAGTGGATCACCCCGCCACAGCAACATCAATTTAATCCGGCCACATTCAGATTAGTATTCTTCTTTTTGCAATTTTGTTTTCCTTTGTAATTTCAGTTTCAGTCAATTGTAATCTTTTAGCAGTAGCAATTTTACCAACATATATTCGTCCCTGTTTGTCTCCTTGGAATTAAGGCCTCGTACTTATGCCCATGAGTAATCAGGTTTGAATTGATTCGTGCTAAACAAAATTACCTCATAAAAATATCACTATGATCAAATTTCCCTAATATGCACAACCCGAATGGTGCAGGGCAAGGCTGATGACAAAAACATAGGCGTTTGTGCTGGTGATTCTAAGTACATGTATTCAACTTTGGTGCAAGCTTCCAATTCTTCGACCGATATAGCTAATGATGGTGAGTAGCATGAATTAAATTCTTTTTGTACATCTTTAACTATTTTTTGTCGAAATCCGATTGACTTGTGGATCTTCCTTGTGCACTTTGTTGGTTGGCTTTTTTTCTTTTCCAGTAATCTTTCTATTGCGGATCATCGAGCTAAATCGACGTCAAATTATCAAAGCACCATTGAATTGGCTCTAGATATCACGGATTTTGGAGTGCATGCTTTTTAGGTAGACTTAAGGGTCGGGTAGCACATTGGTGTTAATTAGTTTCAATTTTATTAAGTAGGTGATTATGAAGCATTGTGGTTATTATAACATTAGATAATGTAAAATATATTATGATTCATCATTTATCAATGGTACTTCATTTTTCATTCACTCTCTTTTTTATTGTCATTTACTTTACAGTAATAATAATTAATTAAAAGCTTAAAACATCAATGATAAAAGGGCCCGAGTAGTACTGCCGCAATGGTGCAATACCAAAGAAAGGGCCTTTTATAGCGGTTGGGCAAGGGGGGCTGTAAAAAGTGTGCTGATATTATAGCGGTCAAATAAGGAATCGCTGTAGATGGAATGTAGATTTTACAGCGGTTGTGACAACTGCTATAAAAAAGTAGGATATCTATTATAGCACTGGATACTACAGCGGTTCAAGGACCGCTGTTAATTGACAATCTGACCGCTGTAATAGGTAAATTCTGTACTAGTAAGACTTGGGAGAACTAAGGTATTTCCTGGGTTTGGAGGTTGACAGGTTTGAAAAGGGAATATTCATATCTCAAAAGAAATATGTGATGGATTTGTTGAAGGAATTCGATATGGTGAATGCAAAACCACTGAAGCTGCCACTCAATTCCCACAACAAATTGGAACCAGATAAGGGCACCTCTTTACCCAATCCAGATGTCTATAGAAGGTTTATAGGGAAGGTTATTTATCTCACAATCTCAAGGCTTGATATTGCATTTGCAATTAAGTTACTGAGTCAATTTATTCAAGCACCAAATTCTGTTCACATTCAAGCAGCTAGAAGGGTGTTGAGATACCTAAAATCCTCACGTGGGCAAGGTATACTGCTGGCTAGCTCATCAGCAGCTAAACTCATAGCCTACTGTGATTCTAATTGGGCATCCTGCCCATTTAACAGAAGATCGACCACATGATACTGTATCTTATTAGGTAATTCACCTATATCCTGGAAGGCAAAGAAACATTTCGTAGTGTCTAGGTCATCAGCAGAGGCTAGGGGTGAGCAAAAGATCAAGGTACCCGGTCCCGGAACTGGAACCGGTTAGGAACCGGCGGTTCCAATTCCGTACCCGGCGTTGCCGGTTCCGGTTCCGGGTAGTGAACTGTAGGAACCGGTACAACCGGTTCCGGTTCCGGGTAATGAAATTTTGGAACCGGAACCGGTAGGGTACCCGGTATATTAGATTTCAACTATGGGTACCCGGAACTAGACCTGTCAAACGGGTCGGGTCGGGTTAAATACGGGTCGGGTCAATACGGGTCGGGTCGAATACGGATCAGGTCAAAATACGGGTCGGGTTAGGGTCGGGTCGGGTTAGGGTCAGAATACGGGTCGAAAACATTGTTTTACGCATGATTTTTCCTTGAACTTTAGCGCTTTTACGTATGATTTTTAGCGCCTTACGTATGATTTTTAGCGCCTTTTACATACAACTTTTTAACGTCATTTTTGCTTCACCACCATTAATAGCCTCACTCAACAAGCTCGAATCTGATCCCTCCTCCGCACCATCAGCCTTGCCACCATATCAAACCACCACATGCAAATCCACTATCCATTCTAATTCCGTAGTATACCATTTTCCGATCATGTAACCGGCGTAAAAGGAACAAGGCGAAACGGAGGACCGAGATTTTCGATCGGAAGACATATCGGATTCCTCCTAATGATTGATGTTGTTGACCAGAGAAATCGATGTCGTAGTAGGCAGGGGATACCGCGGCGGAATAGTAGTCACGCCGGTTGCCGATCATTGTTGCATCTCGGCGACGATAGTGTGCAGGATGCGTTGATGTTACTTATATAGGATGATGGGAATGATAACTGGTAAGAAATTAAAAATAAAAATCTAAATCTGTTTTTGGAAACCATCAAAAGTGGTTTGAGAAAACGGGCAGATTAATCATGGAATTAAGCTGATTTTGTTTTTGGCAACGGAATCCACCGAACGCGTTTTGTTTATTTTTCCCAAAAAAAAAAAAAAACCGAAAAACATCAGCAATACCGAACAGCACCTAAAATGTTAGGTTAGTTTTTTTTTTTTTTTTTTTTTTAACTTTGACTTTGACTTTGACTTTGACCCGTCGGGTTGACCCTGACCCGACCCGTTTTGACCCGCAAATTTTCGGGTTGATCGGGTTCGGGTCAAATACGGGTCGCGGGTCAAAAAAAAGGGTCTAATCGGGTTCAAATGCGGGTCGGGTCGGGTTACCGGGTCGGGTCAGGTTCTGACAGGTCTACCCGGAACCGAAGGTGTACCCGACATTGTTTGAGTTTTTTTTGATGAAAATGAATGTCAAGTCTCATAGAAATTAGAAGCCCAAACCAACAAAACTAAAAGTTAGAAGCTCAACCCAAACAAAAAATAAACAAATAAAGACAAGTAAAAAAATATTAGAAATTTATACCATAAAAAAAATATTAGAAATTTATGACGGGTACCCGGAACCGGAACCGGGTATTGACGGTTCCGTAGATTTGAGAACCGTAAGGGACGGTTCCGGTTCCGGTTCCACATTTCTGGAACCGGTCCTTACCGGTTCCGGTTCCGGTTCCACCAAAAATGATCGGGTACCCGGCGTTGCTCACCCCTAGCAGAGGCAGAGTACAGGGCTATGGCCTTGAATACCTGTGAAATCTCTTGGTTATCCTCACTTCTAAAGGAATTGTGATTGAAGAAATGTGGATCAACAGAACTTAAGTGTGATAATCAAGCTGTTATAGCAATAACAGCACACCCAGTATGGACCAAGCACATAGAGCTGGACTGCCATTTTGTTAGAGAGAAAATTCAGCAAGGGACATTACACACTTCCTATGTTAAATCTGCAGACCAGGTGGCAGATGTTCTAACCAAACCACTACCAGTGTCACAACACCAGAAGCTTCTATCCAAGATGGGATTTTCATCAAGCTTACACTCCCATCTTAAGGAGTGTAGAATAGAAGAGATGAAAAGTGGGATACAGCAGCCCAGCTTACAGAGCAGCAGCATGAAGCACAGAAGAACATTCCTAGAATTAAGGTGTATGCTAGTTTAAACGTCAACATCAATGTCACAATCAGATTAGTTGTATTAGAATTAGCTTTGTAATATATAAAGCAATGTAATCCATACATTTTATTATCAGAAATACAACCAGAAAATTCATAACCATACACTTCTCTAATCTAATTATCTTGCTGCAAACTTTCTTCATCTTCATGGATTCAGTCTTTAAATTCTTCAACATATATATATATATATATATATATATATATATATATATATATATATATACAGGAATCTTTAGTCCCAAGCTATGAACCTTGTTGTGAACAAGCCATGATATAAAGCAATGACGACTCCTACCAAAATTCATCCATGGCTGAGTTTGATGGCGAATTAATCACATTTTCATTGGAAAAAGTAAAAACTGCTTGCTGCTGCTACATGCACATCTCAAGCAAAAACTACTCGTGCTTTAGCTGAAGCCCATTGGATGCTTGAGATCTGCTTAACAAATTTGAGCTCCTCGACTGCTGTTAATGGATGCGCCCCTTGAACAATTAACAATTCGTCCAACACTAGTGCACCCTTAAGCAAGAATTTTATGAAATACTGAAGTATATTGGGAGACTCATATCCATGAATTGTGACAGTCTTAAGATTTGGTATTACGCAACAAGAAAGTTCCGATGAAGAGTCCAAATCACTGTCGGGTTTGAGGCTGGCAGACTGATGTTCGATCAGAAGAAACGGGGTAAAATGTCAATACATAAAAAACCAGGCCAGGGCAAATAGGGGAGTATATATATATATATATATATATATATATATATATATATATATATATATATATATATATATATATATATATATATATATATATATATATATATATATATATATATATATATCAGCTAAGATGAAGGTAATTAACATTACATACTCACCTTAGCCTTAGAACTGTACATTACAAGTTCTTCCAAACACGTTGAACTTGTCAGTAATTGGCAAATGCTGAAGAGGTCGCCGTAATTCTTAAGACATACACAATCCAAAACTAAACGCTTCCATTTAATTTGCCGTGCATCCACGTCTTTAACGCTCGAAATAAATCCCTGAGAAACAAGCTAAAAGTTATATAATATTATTATTAGAGAATCGAAGCTAAGCACACAACCAAATAAGCAAGAGCAACTCACGTAAAAGGCTTCACGTGAAATTTTCATAGCCTCGACATCTTGAAACTTCTTCAAGAAATTACAGTCTGAAGACCACAAATGGGAGATGTTTACTTGACGAAGGGATGAAACATCAAGTATGTGTGGTATAGATCCAAGTATATCCAAATCCAACCTTTTCAAGTTAGGGAAATCAAGCACTCTCGGATAGTTCCTCAGAGACAGACGTAGCATTTCAATGCTAGGATTAGTAAATCGCAACTTCACAAGCTCAACAAGATCCTCAACATCCAATTCTTGTAAACGAGGGCATCCCGATATCAATTCCTCGAATGCCATATCACAGATAAGTACATTTTTAAGAGACAGCTTCCGTAGGGATCCCAAACGAACTTGATGATTATTGTACTCGATCTGAACTCTACAAAGTTTGAGCGTAACAAGACTTGGACTTGTAAAGACGCATCTTGGCAGAATCGAACCGTGAATGTTACGAGATCCCCATTGCATTACTTTGAACTCCAGTGCCTTGATCTCTTTACGTCGTAATGCAGATCTTAACAACTTTTTTACTCTATCAGAAATCTTTGATGCACACATACGTCCGGTAGTAAAAAGTTTAAACTCGTCAATGGTGAGTCTTCTGTGGAAAAACAGCACCTTACGAATGAAACGCGAATACCATTTACGCCACGCAGTTCTGATCGAGTGTTCACTTTTAGGACAGTAAATTCCGTGGAATTCACTGTAATTGAAACAAAGGGAGGGAACCAAAGTCCAAAGATTTCCAAATCGACGAAGTAGCACAGTTCTAACAGCATCAACAATGGGCAGAAATGAAAGAATGTGTACTATTATTTCATCTGGCATCTCACTCAACCTGTCACGGCCAACCCTTTTTGGAACAAACCTTAGCTTCTTACCATTCCTCAATTCCATCATCTCTGATGTTCCAATTTAACGGTGGAAGGATGAGAGCGAAGCTTAGCTTCGTACAGAAGCTTTACCAAAATCTGGACCTGCAACGGAAGATGAAGGAATTAGGGTTCACGGAATCAAGGGAAACAATATTAGATATTAGGCCGGTTTGGGTCCCGCTACATGCCCGAATTGCGTATTGTTGTCGTTTGGACCATTCGGTTAAGTTTGGATTTGACCCGAGATTGAGAGGAACAAATCCCAACATTTTACGATAGGGCAGTATCGATCACATCTTGATGGTTTGCTCTTAATATTATCCATCAGAGATTCAGGGCCTACATGGACCCCTCTTTTGACAAGTAATTTTTTAACCCCATTTTGACAACTTTTTAACTTTATGCATTCAAACGAAAAAATAATATTCAATTCAATTACTAATTATTTCAATTCAATTAGCCACATAAAAAAATCAAATCAATCCAACTACTAATTGATTCATTATTTGATGCATAACTCCGGGGAAAAAACCGATTCAGTAGGGTTTAATCACACCAAATTTTGGGTTTAATTACAATACCATTGATTCTAAATCGACAAATTAAATGCAATCAAAGTGAAATTAAAAGTAAATAAATACTTAACATACCCTTTTAGAGTAGTTGTGTGTTGATTGGTAGTACTAATTGATCCCAATCCGTCATTACCATCTCAGACGAGATGGGGAAAAGTTGATCGCATTATCGTGAAGTAGAAGCTGAGTCGGAAAATGTGAAGGAAAAGTGAGATGATGAATTTCGGGTTTGGATTTAGTATATGGGAAATCTTCAGGAGAAGGAGAGAGATTTGTGAAGGAAGGGCAAAAAAATGGTGAAATGGAATGGGGGAGGTCGAGGAATATAAGTGGGTTAAGAAGGTGAAAGGTGATGATCAATTGATCACGTGCAAGGCATGTGATAGAGGTGGCCATTGGGCACTAGGAGCCCGGGCCCGCCCTAGCTCGGCCCTGGTCAAGGCACTGCCCGGCCCAAGCACTGCAAAGCCCGGGTTTGGTAGTGCCAGGGCTAGTGCTCGAGTTTTCAAGCACTAGCCCTGGTCAAACCTGGTCAAAATCCGGTCAAACCCGGTCAAAAACCCGGTCAAAACCCTGGTCAAGCCCGGGTCAAAACCCTGGTCAAAACCCTAGTCAAGCCCTGGTCCAGCCCTGGTCAAGTAACTGCCCGCCCTAGCCCGCCCCCAGCCTGCCCCCAGCCCGCAACGACAGTTTTTTTTTTGTTTTTTTTTTTGTTTTTAATTTTATCCCTACCCTTAAATTTTCTTTAAATATCCAATAAATCCAACTTCAATTTCCACACTATCACTCTCTCTATTCCGCATTTCTTCTTCAATTACCACAATTCTACAACTCTCAAGTATTCAAGTTTTAAATTTACTTAAAAAAAAAGTAATCCAAAAATGACAAGTTATATTTGGTTGCACTTTGACAAATTGCCCGTCAAAGATGAACCAAAACACTTCAAACTTGTTTGTCGAGTATGCAAAGCTAACAACAATACTTTTGAATTTCTATGGAAAAAAGGTGGCGGAACCGGCACTCAAGCTCGACACTTAATACGCACACATGGCATACATTACTGTAAATTAAGCGGTGCCAGTGAAGGTGAATCAAGCAATGGTGGTGCCGGTGAAGGCAAATCAAGCAATGGTTGATCGAAGGTTAACTTCTATCATAATAAAGAAGACATAATTTATTTTTATTTTTTTGAAATAGGTGGCATAGTTAAATAGATAAAGCATAAGTAGATACAAACGTCTTTAGGTTACAAACTAGTGTCAAGAGCTACTTCCCCCACCCGGGTCGATATCCTCTGTAATAGCCCGATCCACCGTTCGTCGCAACACAACCCAATAAGATGAGTAGTCACCTCTTAGGCCCATATATCCTCTCCGGGCTCTAAAAGGTGAAGGCCTTGTTGTTAGTATGATGGTAGAAATCTATTATAAACTGATCATATGAGCCTTATTTTCCCAATGTGGGACAAACCAACTCCATAATCCACTTTCCATATTCCGTAGTGTTACAAACTCCCCCACTTAGAGAACGCAACGTCCCCGTTGCGCCTAAACCAAACCATATCATCATCAACACAGGTCCAAGATCCCCCCCGCTAGACGACTGGTCTGGGCCTCGCCCCAGCATCCAGCACGCGGTCGCAGGGTTGTTCTGATACCATCTGTAATAGCCCGATCCACCGTTCGTCGCAACACAACCCAATAAGATGAGTAGTCACTTCTTAGGCCCATATATCCTCTCCGGGCTCTAAAAGGTGAATGCCTTGTTGTTAGTATGATGGTAGGAATATATTATAAACAGATCATATGAGGCTTATTTTCCCAATGTGGGACAAACCAACTCCATAATCCACTTTCCATATTCCGTAGTGTTACATCCTCCCCAAGGTTGAAACAGGGAACAAAAGTACCATGTTCATTAAAGAACATATGAATAGCTAGAGGCCAGGGGGGTTACAAAGTGCTGAAAATCAATACAATCCAAGTGAGTCCTAGCGTCTCGGGCTAACAAATCAGCGGCTTGTACCCACTTCCTCGGAATGTAGTGGGTCGCTTTCAGGAAGCCATCCTCGATGAACACCCTGCACAAATTATAAAGGTTGATGAAGCGATCCTTAACCACTGCTCCACTTTGAATGCCAAGCGTAACAAATTTGCAGTCGCTAAGTGGAGCAACTCCCTGCCAGCCATTAGTTCTACACCATTGTGCAGCCGCTAAAATTCCAAGAATTTCCGCGTGGGCAGCGTCAAATGCAACAGTAGTACAGGCGAAACCTGCTGCCCACGTGTAACACCCCACAATTTTGGGACTTTAATTAATTAGGGTGTTACGTTTATAAATCATTTTGAGGGAATTAATAAGAGTTATTTTGGGAATTTGATGAATTATAGACTATGTTACTAATTGGGTAATTCTATTTTGGGAAGTTCTATAATTGGATTATTGGACTTGGATCGGGTTTATGGATCACTCATCTCACCCGACTAATAAAGCCGAACCCGAGTCTAACCCCTTACCCATTGACATAAATAAAAGGAAACCCTAACTTCTTTCATAAATAGTCGGCCTCTTCTCTCCTTTTCGTAGCCTCCACCCGCATAAAATTCCCAGCATCACTGTGTCAACTTAAAACACACATAATTCTCTCATATGATCTCTAATTGGAGCGTGGTTGGTGGTGTTAGAACCGTGCTTTCGATACAAATTCGGGAAGATGTAGATCGTGCCAATATTCCATAGGATGCTACTTGTGGAGCTGTTTTAGTGGAGATGTGTCTATCTACCCGAGAATCTGTTCCGCCCCTCGGTATTTTAAGGATTCCCGTCGACTCCTAAGGAATTTGAGAACGAGATTTTGTGGAGATTTTGCTTACTCTAGCATTGACAATATATAAAAAATTGGTAAGATCTAGATCTGTGGATAAAAATTTATATTATATTTCGTGGGTAACCCTAATTCGTGTTTATGGTTCAGGGTGAGATCGATTCCCGTTGATCCACTTGGAGTTTGTGGACAAAATTTGGAGGACACGTTCCTGAAATTACCCTTTATGTCATAATGTATTTTGGTGGTCATACGATGTCGGAGGTAGGAGTTATCTATGTTTCAATACCACTGTCTTCTTTTAGATTCATGATATATTAGTTAATTTGTGAGATTATGGCTTATGGTTATACTTTGTGAATTAGGGGATCATCGATTGAGTTTGTGATTGATTGAGCGTCTAGATTGTGGATTCGAGGAGGTGTAGTTCATTGACTTGGTTATAAGAGTTTAATTTAAGAATTAGCGTTGAAAGGTAAGAACGTTTGATCATTCATCTTTGGACTATTCTATTCTCTCACTTGATTCACATGTTCACTTGCTCATTATTCCTACATTTGATTCATAACCATACACTTATTCAATTGGCCTACGTTTGTTTCAATATATATATATATATATATATATATATATATATATATATATATATATATATATATATATATATATATATATTCGTTCATAACCCGTTTGAGTTTGCTCGACCTCGGCCTCTCGGCTTCCTTACTCGGCCTCGGTCTTTTGTGATCCGAGCCTCTCGGCCAATCGGCCAGTCGGCTTCTCGGCCGAGTGGTATGCTTTTGTTGATCTTGGCTTGTGTTTTCGATTATGTTGAATTATTGAATCCGACTGTGGCCGTTTATAAATTGTATTATCGAATAACGTACCATCGAATAATGAATGTAAAACGGATGAAAGAAAAGAACGACAAATGTTTACCACCTAGAGTGATTGTGATGCGGCCCTGACCGATCACCGTTTATACCTCTGATCAAGGTACTGTTTCGGTCGGAGTAGCTACCGACTGCCTATTAGGCTTTCCTCCTAGAGGTACGCATCCTACTGGATCTCTAGCGAGGGGTGTGCACATTTTAAGTCTTTAGGAATCGTTTATATGTACTCTAGCTCGCGTTGGAACGAGATTGTGGTGGCTGCGGGGTAGGAGCCCAGCCGTGTATGTTAGACAAGACCGTTTGTCTCGTCAGCGATACGTGACTATCGCACTGCCGTGTCCCGATGGTACTCTGTATTCATTATTACATCCAGTGCTTATTATTTGTTAGCTACACGCCGCAAGGCGCGTATCTTTGTTTCTCTGCTTTATGTTTCTTACTCAGCCTGTGCTGACGTTCTGTTTTCTGGTTTGTTCCCTACCGTGTTCTGGGGCCTATGTCATTCTCCGATGGCATAGTTGACAGGTCTTCATGTTGTGGATGCTTGCTAGAGGAATTCATTTGCATGCCGGGAACTTTTCATAAACATTATTTAGACGTGGATTATATTTGGTTTTGTAATTTAATTTCAGTTTTGAGAGTTGTAGCTCGACATTCTAAGTCTTTCGCTGTCGTCTTTTCGTTTGTTCGAATTTATTAAGTTCTAATTGAATTTCAAGCCTAGCAGTTGACTCGATAGTCAACTGCGGCGTAACAATTCTATAATATTTCCTCATTTATCATTGCGAAAATTTAGGGTTGTTACGTGCCATCTGGGTGGAGAAGAACCCTCCCCCCCCCCCCCCACACCTGCAAAGTCAGAGCTAGGAGCAAAAGAGGCATCAACAAGAAGGGTAAAGTGAGGTCGAGGGAAGAGTAGTGGTTCGGGGATGAAGGAGTAGTGGTGGTGGGTGTTGGTTTCTTGATTAGGACCAAGGGTGGGGGAGGAGAAATTTGATATTTGTTGTTGGATGTTATAAACAAGTGCGGGGGTAGGTGTGTTTTTGGTTTCAAAAAGCCAATGGTTTCTTCGTTTCCAGATAGCCCAAATCACAAAAGAAAAGGTGGTACTCCAAGCACAGTTTTTTGCAATGTTAGAATGAAACCAATCAATAAGAATCATGGTAAAAAAAGAAGGGGGGACACTGAAAGCAATCCAAACCTCATGGGCTAGGGGGCGGTCCCTAAGAACGTGAAGGGCGTCCTCAGTAGTAGTAGGACAAAAGGGGCAAGTGGGCCCACAGCCCATACCCCTACGGGAAAGCGTGGCTTTGGTGGGTAGCCGATCCCATGTAGCCAGCCAAATGAAAAATCTAATCCTAGGGAGGGTGTTGAGGGACCAAATGCGAGGCCAAATGTCCTCTTTACTACTGTGCGGATTGCAAAATTTCCAAAAGTTATTATAAACAAAAGAGGTATCGAAGGAGTGGAGGGAAGTGCTACAACAAAATGTGTCTTCCCCAAAATTCGGTAATGTCATGTGGGTCAGCTTATGAACAATGGGCCTCGGCAAAAAATCACTGAAGTCAGAAATGTGAGTCAGCCCCTCGGCCACAGCGAGGGTAGAATCAGCCTCAGAGAGAGGGCCAATGAAGTGGTGACGGAGAGGCCCATCGGGCCCCCAGGTATCAAACCAGAATCGAGCGATATCGCCATTGCCAAGTGCCCAACAACTATGGCAACAAAAAAGTTCCCACCCCTTCTGGAGACCATTCCAAATATGCGATCCTTTGCCAAATGGGGTGGGCTGAGATCTATTGGAACAATACTTCTGATGAAGAAGTCGGGTGGCGAGATTCGATTTAGCATCGAGTTGCCAACAAAGTTTCATCATGAAGACAGAGTTCATGAGCTTACTAGATCGGAAACCAAGGCCCCCTCTACTTTTAGGGCCGCAAAGCTTGTCCCATGAAATAAGGTGGAGACCACGGCTGTCGGGCTTGTCACCCCAGAAAAATTTAGCACAAATAGAGTCAATGGCCGTGAGGGCGTAGGAAGGGAAATCAATGGATTGCATCGTATACCAGGGGATGGTAGAGAGAGTGGTTTGGACGAGGATGACTCTTCCAGCTTTACAGAGGGATTTGGTTTTCCAGTTAGAAAGCTTATTTTTAACTTTGGCAATGATTTTCATGAAGTGGTCTTTGCTGGGCCTCTTAGCGGAGAGAGGGAACTCTAGGTATGTACCAAGGTCGGGGCTAGCTTGAATCCCAAGGGTGTTCTGGAGATAATCTAGCTCGAGAGCAGAAGTGTTTCTAGAGACGATGAGTTTACTTTTGGAAGCATTCATCTTTTGGCCGGAATGGGAGAAGAAGGTGTTGAGAGTGTCAAGGGCACAGTCTAAAGTATCGGCAGAGGTGTAACCGAAGACAAGTCATCTGCAAAGAAGAGGTGGGAGATGGTCAAATCACTCCTAGGGAGCCTGAATGGTTTCCACTCACCTGACTCGCATGCTTTGTGGATATTGAGGGAGAGTACCTCCATGCATATGATGAAAAGGTACGGGGAGAGGGGGTCACCTTGTCTAATGCCTCTAGAGGGGGAAAAGGGAGGAGAAAGCCTCCCATTAATTTTAATTCGGAGGCACGAGGTGGTGAGACACGCCTCAATGAGTCGAATGGAAGACTCATCCATTCCGAAAATCCGAAGGCTATGAAAAATGAAGCTCCACTCAATTCTATCAAAGGCTTTTTCTAGGTCAATTTTGAGAGCAAACCAGCCTCGTTTTACTCTCCTTTCTCTCATGGAGTGGAGGATTTCCGAGGCAATGGTATAATTCACCATAGTTCCTCGCCCATGGAGGAAACTATTTTGGTTTGGGGAGATAAAATCATTAAGGAGGGGTCTGATTCTATTTACAATTATTTTGGTAATGATTTTGTAGCTATTGTTACACAAGCTAATGGGACGGAATTGTTTGATGGAGTGGGGGTTGTCACATTTGGGGATAAGACATGTTGAAGTCTCGTTGACATCGGTGGGGAGGTTGCCGGTGAGGAAGAAGGAGTGGATTAGAAGGGCAAGGTCCTCCTTGATGGTATCCCAGTGATGCTGGTAGAAGAACATGTGGTAGCCGTTCGGGCCGGGGGCCTTGTGCGGAGCAAGCCCAAAAACAGCCTCAAATATCTCCTCCAAGGAAGGGGGGGAGGAGATATGTACCCGTCTGGGTGTGGGGGAGGGGGAGTCAGGGGGGTGACAAAGGGGTCAGAGGCAAAGAGGGATTGGAAGTAGTCGAGAATGTGGGTCTGGATAGCACCCGGATCCGTAAGAGTCTCTCCAACATCGGTGTTCAAAGACACCAAATTGTTTTTGAATCTCCTAATGGTAACCGATTTATGAAAAAAAGAAGTATTCCTATCCCCTTGGAGGTACCAGTTGGCTTTAGATCGAAGGTGCCAAAACAGCTCCTCCTTGGCAAGAACATTAGTGAGATCAGTATTAAGTTTGGATTCTAGATCAAGGAGGAAGGGGCTAGGGTGAGGGCTAGCATCATGGGCCCGACAGATACCGGCAAGCCTATTAACAATAGTCTTTTTATCTTTGACAAAATTATCTTTGACAAAATGGTGAGGGACATGGAAGTGATTTTAGGACTCCAATCATCCGACAAAATGTTCCATTCAGTTCTAATCATGTCATCAAACCCGGGCTCAAAATACCACCAAGTCTCAAGTTTAAAGCTAAGTGGTGAAGGGGGAAGGGGGTTGTTGGACTAAGGTTCTGTATCAAGTAAGATGGGGTTATGGTTTGCAATGTTATACACCTGCTCGGCCGTGTCGTATTTTTCAGGGTAATCCACATTGTACAGGGTCTGCCTTGACAAAACGAAACATGGAATTGGGTCATATCTACATACGGATTAACAGGTTTGGGATTTCGGGATCAATGAAAAAAATTGAGATAATTTGGAGAAATTTGTATAAAGATGGATTGTTTTGGTATTAGACAGTCTGATATTAGGATTCGTAAGTTTCCATCTACCTAATGTGAGTCGCATGTTCCAATTTCGAATCCGCACTCATTGACGAAGTGTGTAAAATACACCTTCGAGTAGAATTCGTAAGTTTCCGATTCCAACTATCCCTCATAAAGAGTGACATTCATTCAAGGGTCTGTTATCCCAACTCAAACTTGTCTCCCAAAACTCAGGGTTCGTAAAATCACAAATTGTGATTCACAATCTTTCTTGTAAGTCTGAGCTCACAATCACAGCTAGCATTTCATCTTTTTGCTCATATTTCTAATTGTTGTTTATACAGCGTGAATTTTGCAACTGGGTTTAAATTGATCAGATGTTGTATGTTCTGATTTAGCAAAATTCATCGCTCAAATTGTCAAGATTAGTGTTTTAACTGTGGAGCCGGTGGTTTGACAGTCCACAACATAGTAGACGATATGCATACAAATAAAAGTAAGCGCAGTTGATTTAGATCGGTCTATCCCCTGGCTAACCTTGCATATAACTAAGAATCGCCGCTTCTGTTTGTCTTAGCTGATTTAGATCAAGTTGTCTGTAATCTTCCCCTGACAACCTTCCTAAAGGGTTTTCCTTGAAACTGTGTATGGTGTTCCGTATAATAAGAAACATATTAAACTGGAATTTTGCAATAATAGAGATATTTTCCACTGTACCCTTAATGTATCCGAGTTTGTCAATTGTACCCCTAATGTTATCGAGTTTCTAACCATGCCCCTTTGGTTTGCGAAATGATGTCTTTTGTGATTTTCACCGAGTCTAACTACCCTAGCTTATCTAGTTTACTTGGATTGGCTGTATAACTTTTTACCCCTGCTCTGACGTCGCAGCGCCTCACACCGACTTCCACCATCGCCGGAGATAACACAACCGGCGAGGTTATCAGGCCCCCTTTTTTTTATTTATTTGTCAAAAAAATTATAATACTCGTAGACCCTTAGCTGAAAATTAATAGTCTTTCTCACGAAGTCCGTGTCCGGCACCATGCCAGACAAGACACGATGAGACATGTTGGGTGTAAACTGGTCAGAGATCTCAGAATATAAAATGGCAAGCCCCAGACCGCTGTTGCTTTGCCGGCAAATCCCCCTCAAATCTTAATCAGCTAGTTCTTGTCTTCTTCATCTCATGATTTTTGCTTAGTACACATGTTTTAATTAGTGTGTAGTATTAGTCAAGTATTATGATTAACCCTTGAACAATTTGAGTTGGGCATAGCCAACTATGGCCCCTATTACTCGTGCTAGCAAAGCAGCAAACGCAAACCCTCCATCTCAGACACTGTAGTACACTACTACAGTCTACAGTGGTAACTAGTAAGAGCAAAGGCAATACTTGTCCTTTAGCCTTGGGTTTGTCAATAAGTATAAGGAAATTGAGTTCATTTATTGTAAATGTGCAATTTGTCCGTTAAAATAGCTCACACGTTCTATGGGACGAAACTGAGCTTGTCCAGGAAAAGAGAAGACAAAAGCTGTAAAAAGAGGAGAAAAGTACAAAAAAATAGGAACAAATTCATAGAAAATTGTGTACCGCCATCAAGGCTAAAGAAGGACCACAACTAAAAGTTTCATCTGTTGAACAATACATATTCTTCTTCCTTGGGATCTTAAAAAAGTGACGTGGCATTCGTCTATTTCCTTTGCTCTAAGTTGTGCCCATAAAATAGAAACCCCAATTACAAGCTGTTGATCTTGATAAGTACTAGCAAAGTAGTACTCTCTCTCTCTCTCTGAGACTCTGACACTGTAGAGTGTAGTAACACTGTGCCCATCAAAGGAAACCCTCATTTTGGATCCAGGTAATTCTCGTCTTCTTCATCTCATTTTGTTTACATCTTCTTAATTACTCAAAATATGCTTGTTCGCAGTTTACAACTTTACATGCATGATTCTGCTATATAATTAGTGCCTTCATCATCAAGTATTAGAATTCACCCTTGAAAAAACTCAGGTGGGTATTGTTGTCTGAAACATGTTTATAATTGAATTGCTTAGGTAAATATGGAATCATCAGTGTCCCAGAGGCGTCTGCCTTGGTCCAATAATGGTGTTGATAGGTTGAGTGAAATGCCTGATGAAGTAATTGTGAAGATTCTTTCATTTCTGCCTATTGTTGATGCTGTTAGATCTTTGGCGCTTCGCCGATTTGGAAACCTCTGGACATTGGTTCCTTCTCTTAGCTTTAGTTACAAGGAATTTATCAAGAGGTTCTACAAGGGTTGGGAAAACCTAAGATATGATGACACGTTTTTCGAGCCCTTCTCCTTGTTTGTCCGCAATGTGGTGATGCTTCACAGTCGACCCACCATCGACACATTTCAACTTGGTCTTGAATATCCGACTTTTGATGACAGTATGGTTGGTGATGATATTAGGATGTGGTTGGCATTTGCTTTAGGCAGAGAAGTGAAGAAGTTAGACTTCGTTGTTTATTGTCATTTCGAGTTTATATGTCCTGTACTGCCTGTTTTTGCAAGTCAATCTGTTGTTAAGCTTGTACTCGAAAGTTGTACAATTCAGCCGCATCTTCAAATCCACTTGGAATCTCTTAAAGAATTGCGTCTTGAATATGTTTGTGTGTGTAATGAGGGATTTCAGAATTTGATATCTGGATGCCCGTCCTTACAAGAACTGGGTATTGTGTATCCTATGCCATTGGAAGAGTTGCGACTTACAGCTCCAAACATTGTCAAGTTATATCTTTGTATCCACAGTTACGAGTCCTATGAGTTTCCTTTGGTGCTTGATTGCCCTGAAATTAAAATTTTGGATTTGGATGCATCCACCTCATTACCAGACGTTGTTGATGTTTCATCTGTTCGTGAAATCACCATCAAGTCTTTACCTCATAGCCATGCTGGGGCCAATGGTGACAAACTCAGAATGCTATTGGAAAAGCTTGAAGGAGCTAAAGCTTTCAAATTATCAAAACAGTCTTCTATGGTTAGTTATTCTTTTTCTTTCCTGAGACAGTCTTAGCTTTTGGTTGGGTACTTCTTTTTAGTTGGTTATTTTTTACTGGCGTATCTGAGCTCAACCCCGAGGGCTGCCCCGTGCAAGATAATGGTGGAACTCTCCCACAAGTAAATGGTGGGATAGTTCTACTAGGACACACTACAGCTAATACCCTCAACATTGAGGGTTTAACTTATAGCTTCTCTACCATGTCAATCTTAAGGATTGGATCTTAATCTGTATATTTGCTGCTGTATTTTTTAAGATGTCTGTTCGTCTTTCAATCCATTCTCTTGCCGTTTGTTTGGTTAGAAGGAAAAGGAGGGAAATAATTTCTTTCTAGCAAATAAAGATGAGTGAAAGAGGAGTAGACAAAAACATTAGAAAAGATTACACAGTATAGCAGACATTTTTCAGATTGTACTTGGAGAGATCAATCTAAACGTACGAGAAAAGAGAGGGGATCTTTCCTCCCAAATTTTGAACCTTGAAAGGTATTGGTTTATTCCAAAGGAAGTAAAAATGGCACCTTCCAATGTCCTCCTCTACCGTTCTCTAATGATTCCCTGTCTCTATCTTCCTTATAGTTTCCTTGATTTTATGAGATATTTGTCTCCCGTTCCCTTCAATAAGTTCCCCTCCTGTTCCCCTCCTATTTTTTTAAGGAACCTACTGCTGTCTGGTCATTGTATGTTTTTTTCCCCTGTATTATGTAGATTGTTTAGGAACAAAGTTGAGGTGCCTAATTCCATTCCATTACTTTCCCTTCCAGGAATTCTTCCCTATGATTAAGAATCTGGATCTTCCTCAATATAGTTGGAAGCGCATAGTCCTGGACGTGTGGCAATTTACTGAAGAATGTCTTCTAGGCTTTTATCAGTTGGCAAGAAGTTTAGGGCACTTGGAAGAACTGATAATATACACAACAGGGGTAAGTCTAAGGTGTATTCTGTCTCTAGTTTATTTATGTTGATCTACTTGCCTTTTTGAATCAACATTTTGTGTCTTCATCTGATTAGGATCAGGGTTCCAAACCCTGTAGCAAGTTGCTCCCTCTAGATCTTTCTTCTCCCTGTTTGGTGCCAAAGCTGAAGACTGTCACTATGCATGGTTGTGATAAATATTGTGAATGTCAGCTGCAACTTGTAGAGTTCTTGCTTAAAAGTGCAGTCGCCTTGGAAATGTTTTGGATTGTTCCCGGGGAGCATCCATTGAAAGCAGCTGAGGAGCTTGAGTTTGTCAAGTGTGTGTCAAGCTTCCAGAGGGCCTCAAGTAATGCAAGAGTACTCTTTACTTGAGGTGTAGTAGGCAACAGCCATAAAATGTATATTAGTTGGGAATTCAGCATCACCCTGATGTCCAGTGGGATGGTATGTTTGTCTAGTTTGGTTCTTAGGTTTCGGTAAGGTGGTAACAGGGTTTTTTTGTTTAATATGATCCAAGGAAAACCTAGCTATCGTCTATATTTCACTTGTAAGTTAAGCTCGAAACTACTCTTATTCTAGTGTCTGTTTTATCTTAATGTTCATAGTTGCATGTACATTTTGGATTGTGTCTTTTGCACCTGTATGTTGTTTTTGACAAAATGATTGTGCCCCAATGTGTCTCCAATTGTCAATCACTTGAACTCCATTGTTGCACAATTGAGCCTCAATGTCGAATGCTCACGGGCAGTCTAAGAAAGTTCTCTCTTTCTTCTGTTTATATTAGTGATAACGCATGCTCGTAATTGATATCGACTGCCCATCCCTACAAGAAATGGTCATACAATATCCTAATAAACTACAAGTTTTGGGAATTTACTGCTCCAAGTTGTTAGAAACCAACTGAGCCAAAAGTCTAGACTGATGGTTAGAGCACCAACAATGGTCTTATACTTCAACACGCCCCCTCACGCAAAGGCCACTTGGGCATGAAGCGTGGGTAATTCACTGGCCCACAAACACAACACTTAAACTGAGCTCCTTTTTTTATTAAAGCTCCAACACAACAAAGGAGGGGGCTACCAGGATTCGAACTTGAGACCTCATGATCGCTGAGGCTCTGATACCATGTTAGAAACCAACTGAGCCAAAAGTCTAGACTGATGGTTAGAGCACCAACAATGGTCTTATACTTCAACACAAGTGTTACGAAGCTGAAGTTGTGTCTTTCAGTGTTGAACCTCCCCTTTAGGATTTATTGCCGCAATCTGAAACTTTTGGATACCAAAGTTCATCCATATTTTCTGGTAGATAGGGCATTTTCACTGGATGTGGGCGATGTTTCATCTCTTCAAGAAGTGAACATTGAGAAGCTAGCTTATGGATGGACTTCTGATCAATTGAAGACCTTTTTGATCAAGTTTCAAGATACTGAAGTTTTCAAAATGTCTCATGTAACTTTTGCAGTAAGCTTTACTCATTCTTCCATTAAAATTTTTGATTAAATTATGATTTTTCGTGCTTCTATATGACAAATACTTGAATGATCATCTACCTTGTATGTGGATATACACTTGGTCAATGGAGGGCTATATAAATCACAATTTAGTGTTAATCACGATCTCTTCAAAATCTCATGTTTTCACCACATTGGAAAGACTGCATACATTTTACTCTTACTACTTGTCTACCTGACTACCTCGTCCTAAATGGGAGCCTTTTCGACACTAGGGCGTTCTTATGGTTAGGCTGTATTCTTTTTTAATGCTTAATTTGATATGTTTGTATTTAGATTATCATAGCCTGTACATTCTGGAATGGGTCAAATGGATTGTCACCCCCTCTCTTGTTACATTTCCGACTATGGAAACAATTACAATCGTGTTTATAAAGTTTCAGATTGTTTTGACGTGATAATATAGTCCCAAATTAGTAAGGGCTGCCTGACCTTAGCTAATTCTGTATCATGGCCGAATTGGGAAATCGGCATCACATCTAATAATAGTGGAATAATGGTACGTCTGTATCTTTGTGTTGTGATTGAAATCGGCACCTCTTTCTAATTGTCCGTATTATCGACATGGGATAATCCTGATGAGTACTAAAAAAAGGTTTGGTTCATATTAGGTGCAATGAATCTTATGAGAAGTTTGAGGAGACCATACTTACTGTGATATTATCAAAAGAATGAACATTATATTTGCGAGTCCCCTTTGTCTTCCCCAAGTTTCAATATAACCTTATTAAATTCTGAATGCCTATTCAGTTGAAATTCAACAATTTCAAATACTCTTTTCCTATTCCGTTTTTTTTTTTTTTTTTTTTTTTTTATTTTTATTTAATGGAAATGAGTAATACTTGTATTAAAAGCTCTGTTTTTGGGAAAGTAAAATGAATTACTATAAATTCTATCCTATTATGAGAAGAATTCGTCCATCTGAAAGCAAAATTGAAGTAGTGTCACTGTCATTTACCTTACCCTTGGAAAGTTTGAGTTGAGTATTTTCTGAAATAACTTAGTTTTATTTTGATATCAATTGTTAGGTAATTATGGAATCAAAGTCCAAGAAGCTTCTGTGTTCTGTTAAACATGGTGATGTCGTTGATAGATTGAGTGAAATGCCGGATGAAGTGATAGTGCACATTCTTTCGTTTCTGCCGATTTTAGAAGCTGTTAGAACTGTACTACTAAGAAGGTTTGGAAACCTTTGGACTTTGGTTCCCTCTCTTAGTTTTAACTATGATATTATTATGGGTATGCTTCACCCCGATGGATGGGAAGAAAAAGAAGAAGATGATTATAAACGCTTCCCTCGGTTTGTCCGCAATGTGTTGATGCTTCACAGAAGACCCACCATTGACAAATTTGAAATTTTTATTGCATTTGATACTTTGGATGAGTACATGGTTGGTGATGATGTGAGGATGTGGTTGAGATTTGCTTTAGGCAGAGAAGCCAAGGAATTACACTTTTTTGGTGATTGTGATAGTGACTTAGAATATCCCGTAATGCCTGTTTTCACAAGTCAATCTCTTGTTAAGCTTGTTCTTCGGTGTTGTGAAATTAAGCAGCAACATCGTTTCCATTTGGGATCTCTAAAAGAGTTGCTTCTTGAACATGTTCATGTGTGTAATGAGGCATTCCAGAATTTCATATCAGGATGCCCTTCCTTACAACAACTGCGTCTCGAGGATCTTACATTAAACGAGTTACGATTTACTGTTCCAAACATTGTCAAGTTACTATATCTTAGTAAACGGGATCATTCTGTGGTTGACTCACTTGACTGCCCCAACCTTAAATTTCTGGATATCGATGCGCCCGATCTTCTACCAGACCTGGTTGATGTCTCATCTGTTCGTGAAATCACCATTACTTCTATTCCTAGGGGCAACGGCGACAAACTCAAAATATTTCTGCTTAAGCTTGAAAATGCTGAATCTTTCAAACTGTCGAAAAAGGCTTCTGAGGTTAGTTATTCCTTTTCTTTCTCCTGATAGCCTAAGCTTGTAGTTGATATATTACTTCTGGTTATTTGGTAAAATACTGGCCTATCTCAGCTCAACCTATGGCGCTGCCCCGTTCATGTTAATGGTGGAACTTCTCCCACATTTAAATACTGGCCTATCTCAGCTCAACATTAGAACGATTCCACACTACTACAGACATTTTTCAGATTGCAGTTTTTTTTTTTTTTGAAGGTTCTTTTATACGGAGTAAAGTTTAATTTCATTCCAGGATTTCTTTTCCATGATTAAGAATTTGGATCCTCCTCAAAATAGATGGAAGCGTCTAGTTCTGGACGTGCTGCGATTTTCTGAAGACTGCTTCTTAGGCTTTTATCAGTTGGCAAGAAGTTTAGGGCACTTGGAAGAACTGATAATATACACAGAAGGGGTAAGTCTGTAGGTGTCGTCAATGTTCTGTTCATTTATATTGATCGTACGCCTGTTTGAATTAACATCTTGGTTCTTTGTCTGATCAACATCAGAAATCCCCATGGGTTACCGAGATGCTCCCGTTGAATATTTGTTCACCTTGTTTGCTGCCAAAGCTCAAGACTGTCACCATGCATGGCTATGAGAAAACCCTTGAAGTTCAGCTGCAACTAATTGAATTCTTATTTAAAAGCGCAGTTGTGTTGGACACATTTTGTGTTGCCCCGGGAAAACACAAGTTGAAAGCAGCTGAAGAGCTTGACTTTTTGAAGCGCGTGTTACGCTTACCGAAAACCTCAAGAACTGTGGATATAGTATTTACTTGAAAGTGTACTAGGCCGTGATAGGTTAAGTGAGATGCCAAATGAAATAATAGTGCACGTTCTTTCATTTTTGCACATTGTTGATGCTGTGAGAACTGTCCTACTACGCCCGGAAACCTCTGGACTTAGTTTTAGCTATGAGGAAGTAAGTAGCGTCCTGGCCAAAAAAATCCCCTTTTCATATGAACTATCTTTTTGAATTTGATACATACTTTTTACGCACCCTTCCCCCTGTTGGTCCGCAATGTGTTGATGCTTCCTTCACAGAAGACCCACCATCAACAAGTTTAAAACTTCATCTTACATATGAGACATTTGATGACAACTAGGTTGGCGATGATATTAGGGTGTGGCTGAGATTCGCTTTAAGCAGACAAGTCTGTTTGGCATATTTTGTGTGATGATCCTTTGATTGGATATCCCGTCCTGCCTGGTTTAGCAAGTCAATCTCTTGTTAAGCTTGCACTTGAAGTTGTGAAATTCGGCCGCATCTTCAAATCCCATTGGGATCTCTGTAAGAATTGCATCTTAAAAATGTTCATTGTGCGTAATGAGGGATTTCAGAATTTCATATCAGGATGCCCTTCCTTACATAAGCTACGTATTATTTCCCCTGTGCCATTGGAAGAGTTGCGATTTACAGCTCCAACATTGTCAAGTTAGTTCTTAGTCCGTGGAAGGAAGGTCCTTGTGTTCTTGACTGCCCCAACCTTGAAGTTTTGGAGTTGTAGATGGATGAGTATGTCCCAGACGTCACCGATGTAACATCTGTTAAAGATATATAACAATCAGTCTTTGGTGTGGCGATGAATTCTTAATACTTTTTGGGAAAGTTTGAATAAGCTGAAGCTCTGAAATGGTGTAGACATGCTTCTAAGGTTATTTTTTTTCTTCATTTTAATCTTTCGTGGTTATACCTCTCTTTCTTTTTATTGTTTGGTTGTTTATCAAATGACACGAGAGAGCGAAAATGATGTGCACAGAAATACATCAGATATTTTTCAGATTGCACCACTGCATGCTGACAGAATCTTCCCTGATGTCGACACCAGTGGTAAATGCACAAGCAAGAGAGATTAGGAAGGTTTTGGTTTTTGAAAAAGATGAGAAAATAGCTCATCTCATTTTCCTAAGCTTCCTTACTGTTGTCCTTCACATTGGTTATGCAGACAAGGGAAACAACAGTTTATGCATTCTTGTCCATTCCCTCTCCTCCACCACCTATTTTTCTCTATCCAAACACAATGTGAATACCTGGCTATTCTATGGTTTATTCCCCCATCATGTCGAATGAGATGTCTAAATCCATTTGGATCCTTTCCATTTCAGTGATTCTTTTAAGTCCTCCGAATGTTATCTTCCCTACAATGACTGATTAAAATGATTGTAACTCTGATGTATCCCTTTGGTTTTAGGTCTTTAAGTTGAGTATATCCGACATTTTTTTTTTTCCTTTAAAAACTTTTCTTCTTGATACTTGAGAATCTAGGCTTGCAACTTGGACATCCCCCTGGCTAACCTTTAATATGACTGATAATCGCGGCTTCTCTTTTGTCTCAGCTGATTTAGATCAAGTCGTCTGTAAAATCTTCCCTGACGACCTTACTAGAAATGTGACACTCCTCGAAACTCTGTATGGTGTTCCATGGGATAGGAAGACTGGAAGTGTTGGGTTTCTGCTGTATGCTCTGGGCTCTTTCCCATCCGGGTAAGTAACCAGAGTTTGACCGACGCTCTGGCCGGTTGTTCTTGCTCGGCTGCTGGCAACCTTCTCCCTTAATCTTAATCAGGTAATTCTTGTCTTCCACACCTCCATTCGTTTATTTTATTAATTACTGAACAAATGCTTTATCACTGTTTACACGATTTTGCTCATTAGTTAGGCCCCGTTTGATAGAACTGCATCTTTTGGAACTGATTTGATCTGATTTAAATGATTCTGATTTGAAATGAATGATTCTGATCTGATCTATCAAACAGAGATTTAGTGTCTTAATCAGGACGGTATTATCTATTATCAATCACATTTGAACTATGATTCACCTGAATCACCTCTAAACAATTCCATGATGCATGTGATCATTGTTTGAATCATTTTTTTTTAAATATATTAAACTAGTTTTAAGCTCGTGCGTTGCACGGTATAATTAATGAATTGTTTGCTTGATTAAAATAAGTAGTTATAGAATTAATTAATCTTTTTTATTACATTGTACTTTTTATGTTTTATATCCGTTGTATATTAAACACGTTAAAAAACTCTTTAAAAATGAACCCTCTTTAAGAAAGGTACTCATACGCTATGTTTTATTATCTTTGGACTTTAATTGAATGATTGTTGTAGTAATGCACTCAACATGTATTAAGGCTTGTCTTTCAAGATATTTATTATACTTTTTATACGAACAACTTTTTTATGTTTATGCATCATCTTTTTCCAAAACGTATAGTATCAATATAATTAATATATCAATAAATATATGATCAATATAATATTTTTATACGATAGATCAACTTTTCTTATGATTATGCACCATCTTTTTCCAAAACCTATAGTATCAATATATTATTTACCAAAACGTATAGTATCATCTTATTATTTCCCAAAAACGTATAGTATCATCCTATTATTTATAATTAGTTATATATCCTTTACCTAAATTTGTAAAAATAAAAGATTACAAAGCTCTAAAAAAATTCGAAAGTGTCTAGACGCATTGAATGACCACGAAAAAAACTTCGTTTATATATATACTAGTTTAAAGCCCGTGCGTTGCACAGTGACATTAACATTATTTTATATTATATAGGCACTTTCCATTACCGAAATCATTATAATTATTATAGTTAAATAAAGGTTTTTTTTAAGGTAATAACGAAATAATAAAGTTACCATTTATCTAGAACTATTGATTAATTCATTTTTGTAAGTTCTCACACTGTATACTTAATGTTATAGCTAATTAATCAACTTTTTTCACAAAAGGATTTACTTCCATTACTTACTTTATCCAACCTTTATTGTTTTACATGTTTATGTCTCATGACAAAAGTATAAAGATGTCAATACTAAACAAAACTGAACACAAACTGTACAAGATATATACATTTATTTAACATAACAAACCTAAATACAAATTGACAGATGTTGTGCTATAGTGGTTAAGAGAGAAGTACCGAATATATTAAGTTTCAGTTTCAAATTTGTTCCCTATATTGTATACCGATTTCTAAGCTTATTACACTTGATGTTAGTAAGATTTTGTATGATTCAACTTATTCTTTTTAACATATTCGTATCACGAGAGTAAGATGTTGTAACTATAATGAATCTAGTAAAAAAATTAATTCCAAAAGAATTTATATTAGTTCAAATCTAATAAGTTTAGTGCAAGTTTAATAAATTTAAATAAATCAAAATAAGTTTATATTATAACTTACGAAACCGAATAAAAAAAAATGTATTATCTTAATTGTATGTTTCTTTTAAGTCATCTTATATTTTGTTATGTTAAATCAATGACTCAAATTAAAGATTATATATTAGTTATTTTAAATCTTATAATTGCAATAATGCTTGCACGTTGTACATTACAAATTCTTAAGATGAAAAGTTATGATTCGTACCAATGACTTTGCTTATGTGGCCATGTTTCAAACTACCTAACAATAAAAGGTAATTCTAAGTTTGTGATAAATGGTTTTATGACTGCTGGATTATATATAACTGCATTTTGCGAATGTTTGATAATCAAGAATTTACTTATAGTTATTATTCAATTAAAGATCTTATATTATCATTTTCAATATTATGGCTCAAGGACCTGTCTAGACCTCCATAAAAATACCTATAATTGTTTGTCTCTTCAATAGATAGACTATATTTATAAATAGAATATTATATTTTCTAGGACTATGTATTAAAATTTTCAAAACTCAAGTTTACATTAAGGTAGCTGACCAAATAATTTTCGTTTGATAATATATGTTTTAGAGCAAAGAGATCTATACATTATGTAAAAACATTTGATTGCTCTCATAGAAATAAGTACATCGAATAGGGGAATGACCTTGTATGATACAATCCAACTTAATTTTGCAACATATAAATACCAAAGCATATCACCTAAATTAAGCTATTTTTTAATTAATTTAGATCAATTGACATATGAACTGTTCAACATCTAATGCCTCAGCTAAACAAACTAAAACAATCATACATTTCTAAAAGGAGGGAGTATCTTATCTTTTTAAGATTAGAAAAAAAAAAGACTTATAGAATAGCACATATTTAGATAAACCCAGTGACTTTACTCGTAGTTATTAAAAGGAGGGGATATCCTATCTTTTTATGATTACAGAAAATTTGGAATATATAAGATTTGGAATATAATGTAATCTTTCCATTACTCATGATAAAATTCTTTGTATTATCTTACCATTTCACGACTACAATATACTTGCTTAGAAATATTATCTTCCATAACTTATAAATGGATTTTTTTATAATCCAATTGAATTTCTCTTCACCTGAAAATGAAATAAAATTTCAATGTCTCTAGATGTATTAAAAACTTATGGTTATATGCAAAAAAAAAAAAACAGGGATTCATTAAAAAATATAAACACTACATTTATTTGTAGTTTGTGGTCAATCTTTTATATATATATATATATATATATATATATATATATATATATATATATATATATATATATATATATATATATATATATATATATATACTAAAACACAAATTCCAAAAAAAAAAAAAAAAAGAGAATAGTATTATAGAATAACACATATATTAAAGCGAGTAAATAATTACCTTTACTCGTAGTTATTATTGTTGGGGAGTTCACATGAATAAGTTGAAAGTTCTTTTGTATTATCTTACCATTTCATGATTAATTGCCATATATACTCCCTTCGATATTTTTATAATAATCTATTTTGTTTGTTGTTTTTGACTATCCATGTTAGGGCCACTTCTATACTAATGAACTTAAACAGACTTTTTATTCACTTAAAATTGTATTAATATTTCATTCATTGTAGACGCATTTAAAAAAAATATTTGGTTCTTATATTTTACCAAAATGTAGAAAATGTCGTATAGTTTTCTCTCATATTAAAATGTAGGTTTGACTTATTATCTTAGCATAACTTAAGAAGGAAACTTTTATATATACTGGTGGATTTTTTCAAAATTACCATAAACCTACATATGGTATACTACATTTCCATAATAAAGTATATGAATTTTATACATGATTACCATAAACTCACATATGGTATAACAACAATTCCATAACATAAATTAATTCCTTATTCACCAGAAGCTCTAAGAAAATTCGAAAGGCTCTAGACCTCTTCAATGCCCACGAAAAAAGTTTCGGTTATAAATATATTAAGATATATATACTAGTTTTAAGCCCGTGCTTTGCACGGTACACATATTATATCGTGTTTGATGATTCACATACAAAGGGTTCCACGTTGAACATGTTTCTTAGTTAGCCAGATGAAGTGTTTATATTTTGTTTGAGTTTAGTTTAGGAATAGACACAATATCATTTTTGCAATTTTCACTCGGTGATTGCTAATTAATGCATTTGTATCAATCATATGTATACATGAAACTCATTTTATATTAAATTTTAAAATAGGTTTAATGAGTTATATGTATTAATTTTCTAATATACAAAATGAAAGTTAGGACTAATTATGTCGTGTCACATCTAAATAACTTTCAAATTACAATTTTATGAAAGTATGGGTTATGGCTAATAAATGTTGTGAGAATTTTCCATCTTTGGACTCTCTCACCATTACTCTTATTTTGGACTCTCCCTAAACTTTTTAAGACAAAAAACAAATCTCTACTTAATGTACACGGAGTAACTGAATTGTTTCATATCGGAAAAATGTGTAAATGGATCTCAAACTGAGATACATTTTGAAACAAATCTAATGATATATATTTTTAAATTTTCTAATACACGTAACCAATGTTATGAGTGATTATGTCGCAAATCTATTACATACATTTATGAAAGAGTCTCACAAAAATAAGGATTCTATATGTGGACGAAAATAAGGATTCTATTTTGTGGATTATTAATTTTTGTCTGACTGAGTTGTTGATAATAAAATGTGGGTATTTATCATTTTTTAAACTCTCTCAGTATTTATCTTTTGTTGGACTCTCTCTTGGTCTTCAAAAATCTCTCTCTTTTATATATATATATATATGTATACATTTATAAGATAATTGGGAAAATTCTAGTTAACCGGCTCAGGCCAGTGCTTACTAGGATTATAAGCCCCCTACAAGGGGCGTTTCTATCAGATCGTCAGCTACAAGATAATGTCCTAATAGTACAGGAAATCCTTAACATGTTTAACACCTCAAAAAACAAAACGGGATGGTTCGCTCTCAAACTCGATATGGAAAAGGCATATGATAGAATAGAATGGGATTTTCTGTGGAAATGCTTGCAGGAAATGGGATTCGTAGATATCTGGATCAAGTGGATACAAGGTTGTGTTACCTCTGTGTCATACTCCCTTATTGTCAACCAGGACACTAGCGAGATCTTTAAACCCTCTAGGGGGCTGCGCCAAGGTGACCCGTTATCCCCATAGCTTTTCATTATTTGTATGGAAGTATTCTGTCGGTTGATGACAATTCAAAATGAACAAGCAAACTCAGGAATTGGCATCAAAGTTGCCCCTAACACTTTGAAAATCCCATGTATGTTGTTCGTTGATGATAGTCTAGTCTTTTGTAAGGCTACCCCCACTGCCAGGAGAAATTTAAGAAACACACTCGATCATTTTTGCAAAGCCTCTGGCCAGCTGATTAATTTCAACAAATCTTCCATAGTGTTCTCTAAAAAGATCCACAGCAGCAGAAGATCGAGCTTGGCATCCTTTTTCAACATGACATCGAAAAATGTGCTAGGTCGCTACTTAGGAGTTTTCTTTAGTGGACCCCGACCTATGAGTAATGATTTTGGGCATGTAATAACTGGGACAGATAAAAAGCTCAAAGATTGGTCTACCAGGTTTCTTTCAAAGGCGGGCCGGTGCGTCCTTATCCAGAGTAATCTAGAAGCAATCCCGGCGTTTGCCATGTCAACCGCTGCACTTCCGGGAAAAATCTTAAAGTACCTAGACAAATCACATAAAGATTTCTTCTGGAAAACTGATGTATCCAAAAATGGTATACCTATAATAGCGTGGAATAAAATCTGTAAACCCAAAAGGCTAGGAGGGTTAGGATTACGGAAAGTAAAAGCGGTTAATAATGCTTTCCTAGGTAAACTGGCATGGAAGGTTGTTACTGATAAAGAAAATATTTGGTCAAAAATGGTACGGGACAAATATCTCCGGAACACAAATTTCTTTGATTACCGAGCAAAAGGTAATGATTCCTGGATCTGGCGTCAAATTACCAAACAACGGGACCTAATCCGAAAAGGTATTAGATGGAAAGTTGGCACGGGCAGGAATATCCTTTTTTGGTTGGATAATTGGTGTTGCAGTAACAGCCTTATTGATATTTTAAATCTACACGTTAACGATGTACAAAATATTAATTTAAAAGTTGAAGAGTGTATTATAAACAAAAGATGGAATATTGATATTCTCAGCACACTGGTCCCCCCCAAATATTTTAGATATCATTATTGCGATCCCGATTCCTTTGATGGATCTGGATGATGAACCTATCTGGGGGCTCAGCCCTGATGGTAGATTCTCGATCAAATCGGCTACGTGGCTGGAACATAACCTTCAGGGTTATGAGTCACCCTGGCCGTTTAAGTGGATTTGGAAGGCAGACATCCCTCCCAAGCTCCAAATTTTCTGTTGGCAACTCCTACAAGACGGACTACCGGTTCGGGGAAACTTCCACTATCGGATCCCCGGAATCGACAGTTTGTGTCCCAGATGTCTCGCGAGTGACGAAAATAATGATCATCTTTTTCTAAGTTGCCCATTTTCCAAAGCTGTTTTTGAGCATAGGAGATGTAAGGATTGGATTGATCTCCGTATACCAAATAATCTATTCATCGCACTTCCCCGAAAAGACAATAAGGCTATCCAAAAAACCATTTTTCTGCTTTGGAGCATATGGAAGGATCGAAATAAGTATATTTTCGAATGAAAGCTTTTTCAGCCGTTGTCTTGTTTCGTCCGGGCTTTTCGTTCTTATAAAGAATGGAGGGCACGGTGCGAGTTGGATCTTCTCTCTCCCTCTTCTAATTCCCAATCCTCTGGTTCGGCTCTATCTACCTATATAACCCAGATTCGATGGAATCCCCCTACAACAGGGTTCATCATGATCAACTTCGATGGCTTAGTTCGCAACCTTAAATCAAGCGGCGGTTTTCTTTTACGGGACCACGAAGGGCGTCTGCTTGATGATAGGGCTCTCAATTTGGGAAGTTGCTCAGTCCTTCTCGCGGAAGCTCAGGCATTACGGGCGAGCATCAGCATGGCTATTAATCTTGGTTTAAAGAAGGTGGAGATCGAGGGCGACAATAAAACAATTATTGATGCAATTATCGGAACAACTAAATCTCACTGGGCGACTGATTTCATAGTTAAGGACATAAGGGATATGTTGCATCACTTCGAATCATGGACGCTGAAGCATGTTTACTGGGAAGCCAATAGAGCTGCTGATTTCTTGGCGGCAGCGGGACACGATATCCTTAATCTCCAGGATGGTGCCCCGGCTTTTGATATTAAGGACCCTTTGTTTCTTTGTATCCTCAACGCAGATAAGGTGGGTGATTTCCTGGCGAGAAGGATCACCTAACCTTTATCCCCTTTGTATGCTTACCTTTAAAATATATATATATATATATATATATATATATATATATATATATATATATATATATATATATATATATATATATATATATATATATATATACAGGCGGGTTCAGATGAGTCCGCCTATTTAGATGAGTCCATGAGTTCTCATTTAAACCGTCGGATCTAAACAAGATGAAGGGCTAAGATGCAGCCAAAAACGCGTGCGGAGGATTAGAGGAAGGGTTCACGTGTGCGACCTCATTTTTTCCAAACCCAATCCCTCTTTCCAAACCTGTACTCTCTCTCACTACTTCTCGTTCTCTCTCTCCTCCAAAAAATCCCAAATCAAACCCTAACAAAAAAATCATTTGGATTATACTCTAAAACGATCGAAAATGGACTCAACTGCAAAGATTCAAGGCTTCAAATTGCTATTGATCTTCAAAACAACGATGAATAAGGTAATTTCCAACGATCTTATTTATGATTTTATTTTCGAATTTCACAGGCAATTTTGCATCATTTTCGGTCACGATATAGAGGCGAATTCGCAGCAAAGATCAATTGAAAAAAGGTGACGGAGTTCTAGCTGAAATTAATCTGAATCAGGCCGGTTTTCGTTTTCTTTGATGAAATCCCAAATTCGAGCGTTTTTTTTTTTAATTTATGTATGATTTCGATTTTTTGATAGAATTTGCAATTACAACATGTTGGTTATTGAATCACACACGTTCTCGATTTTTAAATAGAATTTGCAATCACAAGGTGTTGGTTATTGAATCACATGTTCTTGTCGATTCCACTGCCTTCGAAGGTCGTTGTAACAAATTTTATTAATTGATTTTGCAATCACACTGTATTGACTATTGAATCACACTCGATTACACTCGATTCCATAGAGTGTGTGATTTTATTAGTTAGTGTAAGATTCTATTTGATAGCTTGTATGATTATATGTGTGCGTTAGTGTGATTCTATTAATTAGCTTGTGTGATTCTATTTGATATTGTGTGTGATTCTATTTGTTAATGTGTGATTTTATTCGATAGTGAGTGTGATTTTATTCCAGAGAGTGTGTCATTCTATTAGTTAGTGTATGATTCTATGTGTGTGTTAGTGTGATTCTATTAATTAGTGTGTGATTCTAGTAACCGTGTGCGATTCTATTGGATAGTGTGTGATTCTATTGGATAGTGAGTGTGATTCTATTTGATAGAGGGTGTGATTCTATTAATTCGTGTGAGTGATTCAATTGATTCTTTATTAGTTGGCGATAGTGATTCTTTTGCATAATGCGTGTGATTCTATTACTAAGTGAGAGGGTGATGGAGGGCCAATGGGGTAGCTATGAGTCGATGAAGGTCCTTCGTTTAACTTACTCCCCTTGCGATGACAGTGAAGGAACAGATTGTTTCATTGCTTATTCATGGCATACAGGGAACATTTTATGTGATTTTATTCGTGTGTGATTTCATTGGATAGTGTGTGATTTCATTGGATAGTGTGTGATTCAATTTGTTATCGTGTGTGATTCAATTTATTATTATGTGTGATTTCATTATTAGTGTGTGTGATTCTACTTGTTAGTCTGTGACTATATCGATTTCTTGGTTCGTTTTTTTTTATCACAAGGTTTTTTACAATTGCGTGGCGTGTGGGTTCCTTTGGCTTGGAACATTTCAGCAAATGATGATATTGATGCTATGTCTCTTCGTTTATTGGTTTAGTGGCTGTTAGTTTGTTTTATAAGTTAGTGTGTGTGGTTCTATTCTTGAGTGTGTGTGATTCTATTGGTATGTATAATATGTAGTAATTCAAAAGTCTACTAGCTCAATTGGTGGAGCACCGTGTAATTGGCGGAAGGTGTAGGTTCGATTCCTACGTAGACTAACGAATATGATCCTACTCGTTTTGGTTTCCTGAGTGCTGCTCTTTCCGTTATGTAGACTAACGAAAATGATCTAATTTGACTATGACTTGATAACTTATCAGTTGGGATGAAGATCATTATTTTGCTTATGTAACAGAAGAGATGACATTTAAAGATGTACTAGAGCTTCTATTGCAGCAGGAATTCCAACTGTCAATGCCATGGCAGAAGTTGTCTTTCCTTTTTCCGTCTTACCAAACTCCAAAACTGTTGCCTGATGTTTTTCTGTAGCCCGAGCTTCAGGGATTTCTACCTCTACTTCGTGATATAGGAGGACCATATCCTGAAAAGCACCCAAGATTCATTTACACTTCAGTAACAAGATTTACCAAGCATAACCAACGATCATAATGGTAAATTATCGTATGATATGCTGCCAATCAATATAAGAGGCACCTGCTCTTCACTGGAATAAGCAAGTCTTTCTTCCATGCGAGGACATGTGACATCAAATGTAGTCTGGCAAGAAGCAGGCATGACTGTTTTCTCATGGAATCCCAGGAACCTGATCATCAAGTCCGAGCCACATTAAAGGTCAAGGTGTGACTAGAATTTTAACTTTCGAATCTTGTTCCAAATTGAAAAAGCTTAGACTTTAACATCGAGTACAAGATCTCTAGGAATGCATGATAGAACAACTATCCTATTCAGAATGAAGAGCTTAGATTTCCACAACATGTTATCGATTCTGCCATAGTGCTAAACTCACATGATTGTCCTTGCTGTCTTCAAAGCAGTTTCTTGCTGCTTGCAGTGTCCAAGTGATATGATCCTTTCTGCAATGTCTGTCTCACCTATGGGAGATTTTGATGAACTATCTTTCTCAAGACCAAGAAGCTTACACGTAAATTTTTCAAATGTAGGTCTGTCAGAGCTTTTAAGAATTTCAGGGGCATCTGTGTCAAAGAAACCAATCCTTGCTAATGTCGCCATTATTTCGCTAAAACCTACAGAAAGAGTAAATCAGACTTCAATGGATGCCTGACGACTAAAATTTATCAGCTTATTGAGATTCTAAATAGACGCCTCGCCTTACTGTGCTTTTTACGCAATTTCAAGGGCTAGCTGATGTTGCAGTTTATAGCTAAGCTGATCATACGATTTTCTAATGTTGAAGAAATTCTCTTTATCATGGTCTGAACTTATCAATTATCCAGATTCAAGCCTCAACTAAACATCTAGTCTACGTAGGACTCGGACCTACACCCTCCGTCTATTAGACGGGCGCTCTACCAGTTGAGCTAGTAGACTACATAATAGCAAGATAATAGACAAAGTAGACTACGAGGCAAAAATAACACCAATGTTCACAACAAAAAATGAATCAGTATAGGCAACCAAAAACGAGCATAAACTGCGGATAACAGTAGCAGTTAATCATGCAAATTAGCAAGAGAGGCTTGAACTCCAGTTAATCATCATCACTTCTGGGGCAGCAACATTTCAAAAACCACTCGATACTCACGTATCAGGTTAATCTCAATCTAAAGATATGAGACATGCCAAACTGTATAGTCTGGTAGGTGCAAGATTACAAGCAAAGCACAGAGGCAAATCAAAAGCAACTTCCTAGAGTACAAGTTGCAAGGAGCAAACTCGCCTAACGTCATAACAGTACCTAAGAACAACAAGTATTCCTTATAGTATGAACACAACAAATTATAGTCTCCACCAAACAAAATTTACAAACAAAAATCATTAGGACTGCACCAACCAACAGATCATTACAAATCATACCAACCAAATCCCGCACAGATTCTGCATTCCCTATTTCCTCTCTATCATAGTTCTCTTCTCTCTTCTTCCTTTTCTTTCCATGTTTAACAGCAAAAAAATCACACACAAATAGCTAATACAATCACACACGATACCAGATACAATCACACACTTGAAGATTGAATCACAGACAATAACTAGAGAACTGTCCGACAACCTGCACATAATCTGCATTCCTAACCCACAACGATGTCGAACCTACATGTTTTTGCATATGCAGGCTTCATAAGTCCTGCATTAGAAGGCCCCCAATTCTAACGAAAGACGCATCACTATACAATGATGCCTCAAGCTCTCAATACGTCTCAAACTCTCTTTACATTTCCTTTACATATTGGACTGACCGTAATCCATGCATCCCTCCAAAAGTTTCTTTCACAACCACAACAACAAAAACCAGAAAGCTTTAGGTCTACCTGGTTGGATCCAAACTAACACATTCAACTTACTCAAAGCCAAAAAAGGAACAATGACTCAAACAGAATTAACCGAGATATTTCGGCAGAAATGTGAACTATATTTGACAACTAGACAAGCTAAACCCATTTTAAGAAATGTGATCTCCAGGGGCCATAATCAAAAGCCACCATGCCTGTAATAAAACCTTTCTAACCAAACCATATCTAGAAGTAAAGTCACATCCAACAATATTTTTGAAGTTCAGTCTGCACCAAGCATTCATGTGGTGCAATTCTTACGAACAGGACAAGTAACAACTCTCCACCAAGTATCTTATTCATAAAATTCATCAAAAACGTAAACCGTAAAACGCATATCCTCATCTACATATCCATAATAAAAAACCTCTCAAAACCACAAATCAAAACCCCTAGAACTTAAAAATGTCAAGTGATCAACATAGAAACATCAGAAATTGCCGAAAGCACTTAAATCGACACATGAAATTAACGTGTTCCAACAAATCCAGAATACGCACGAAATGTTTTGCCGAGATCGTTGAGTCACACCTAGGTAATCATACCTACAACATAATCACTGCTAATCGAACATTTGCGCAAATTCTAAAGCATAAAATTGCAAAAAAAAAAAAAAAAAAAAAAAAAAAAAAAAAAAAATCACATGAGAACGCTAAACAAACGCGAAAATAACATGAAAATCAATTGAATAAAAGCAAATTAGAGTCGGATGCCTAAAACGATTGAATAAAACGCTAAATTACGAATTTTCAACAACAAAACAAATTGATATAGAGAAATCATACCTAAATCATGTTCCACACACTGCCGGAGTTTCCGAAGCATGCACGCCGGCAAATATGAATAACGCAGCGCGCCTCGCCGTCGTCGCACTTCTCCGCGCGTTTCCACTGTTATCGTAATGATGAATCTGATTTTAACCTGAATTCGAGTGAGGTAAAATCGATCAAATCGAAACATCGATCTCAAAATGCACATAATGAGATCGAAAGATGTCAAACTGAAGTGTAAAACACATGAAAATCGATTGAATAAAAGCAAAATTAGAGTCGGATAGATACCTTTACTAGCCGGAGGCAAAATGAGGGCGGAAAACGGCGATTTTGATGAGCGAACGACGGCGAAGAGTTGAATGGAACAGTCGCCGTTGTATGCGACGGGGAGATCGACGGCGAGGGAGATCGGCGGCAGCGATGGAGAGTGACGGCGGCGAGGAGAGAGAACATCGAAGGTGAGGAGAGAGAAAGCAGGGGGACGGGGGTGAGGAGAGAGAAAATGGGAGAATAAAACTGAGGAGAGAAGCCGGTTTGTTTAGTTTTATATATGTGATGCAATTGACGGTTTTACCCTTAAAGGGTGGCGAAATTTTGAGCGTCGGATTAGATTGGATGAATGGCTGTGATTGGGACTCACGGACTCATCTAATCCTAAAGGACTCATTTGAACCTAATTCTATATATATAGAGGCGGGTTTAGATGAGTCCGCCTATTTAGATGAGTCCATGAGTCCTCATCTAGGCCGTTGGATCTAATAAGATTAAAGGCTAAGATGCGTCCTAAAACTAGCTTTGAAAAACAGAGGAGGGGGTCATGAGATCATCAGTCATTCTTACCAATTCTATTTCTCTCTCTACTTCCCAGCTACAACTCTCTGCGTCTTCTCTCTCTTCATAAAAAAAAATCCCTAAATGAAAACCCTAGAAATTTTTGATTCGATTATAACCCAAATCACGCCATTCTCTCTCCTCGCGCCACCACCGCTTATGTTCTTCGTCGCCGCCGCCGCCGCTGTCGTGCTCTTTCTCTCTGTCTTCTATGGTGAAGTTTTTCCCCAAATCAAAACCCTAGAAAAAAAATCGTTTCGATTATACTTTTAAAACGATCGAAAATGAACACAACTGCAAATCAGGTAATCTCGTGATATTTTTATGTAATTTCTCTAGTTTAATTTTCGTTTTTACTAGTTATACGATCTAATTTAGGATAATCGAATCCCCAAATTTGTTCCTTTCTCAATTTATATCTGATTTGTGTTTGTAGCAGCTTCAATTATACTCCATTGATTTGTGTTTGTAGAATCATTTGTTTTCCAAATTCCCAAATTCGTTCGTTTTTCAATTTCGGTATGATTTTGATTTTGTAATGGAATTTACAATCACAGTGTATTGTATATTGAATCACACAACTCTTTTTTTTCGATTTCGATTTTATAGTGGAATATGCAATCACACTCAATTGAATTCAGTACCTAGTTTGATGTGGCTGGAGGAACTTAATCATACGAAGCATATAGTTTCTGTTCAGCACTCGGATGAAAGTTCTGGCTCTTCTGAAGTACTGAATGAAAAAACCTTATTGTCAAGCTCTGAATTTATGGCAAAGATCTTATCGTGTGTGATTCAATTCTCATAGTGAGAGTATGTGTGATTCAATTTATTATCGTGTGTGATTTAATGTGTTCGTGAGTGTGATTCAATTGGTTATCGTCTGATTCAATTTTGTCACTGTGTGATTCTATTAGTTTGTGTGTATGATTCTTTAGGTTAGTGTGTGTGATTCTGTTAGTTCGTGTGTATGATTTAATAGGTTAGTGTGTGTGATTTTATTTGAAGTGTGTGTGATTCTTTCTTTTAGCGCGTGTGATTGTATTTCTCGAGTGTGTATGATTTTATTGATTAGTAAGTGTGTTTAGTGTGTGTGATTCTATTTGTAAGTGTGATTCTATGTATTGGTTACTATGATTCAATATGTTAGGGTGTGATTCTATTTGTAGGCGTGAGTGATTCAATTTCTAAGTGTGTGATTCTATAAGTTTGTGTGTGTGATTCCATGAGTTTATGTGTGATTCTATTTGATAGTGTGTGTGATTGTATTAGTTAGTGTGTGTGATTCATAGGAAATCATCGATTCATATGTTAGTTAGTTTTATTGTTTGTTATTGTGTCATTCAATCTGTTTGTGTATGATTTTATTTGAGATCGTATGTGATTCTATAAGTTTATGTGTGTGATTCTATTTGTTAGTGTTTCGAGTCTTTGATCATGAGTGGAATCGGTTCTTTTGGAGTGGGTGGGAGGGTGCTTTCGTGTTTATGGCTTGTGTTTGTATACTTTGTGTAACACCCCACAATTTTGGGACTTTAGTTAATTAGGGTGTTACGTTTATTAATCATTTTGAGGGAATTAACAAGAGTTATTTTGGGAATTTGGTGAATTATAGACTATGTTACTAATTGGGTAATTCTATTTTGGGAAGTTCTATAATTGGATTATTGGACTTGGATCGGGTTTATGGATCGTTCATCTCACCCGACTAATAAAGCCGAACCCGAGTCTAACCCCTTACCCATTGACATAAATAAAAGGAAACCCTAACTTCTTTCATAAATATTCGGCCTCCCTTTATCTCCTCTACATGTCTCTTTCGTTTTTCCTCCATCCGCAGAATATCTCAGCAGGACAACATCAACTTCGAACACACACAATTCTCACATCCGATCTCTGATTAGAACGTGGTTGGTGGCGTTAGAACCGTGCTTTTGATAAGAATCCAGGAACATGTAGATCCTGCCAAGATTCCATTGGATGCTACTTGTGGAGGTGTTTTAGTGGAGCTGTGTCTATCTTCCCGAGAACTATTCCGCCCCTCGGTATTTTGATGATTCCCGTTGACTCCTAAGGTATTTTAGAACGAGATTTTATGAAGATGTTCCTAACACTCAGTGATCCGTCCCATGTGTTGAATCCAAAAACTATCGAGTTGGATGAAACCATGACATATGAGGAAGCGCCATTGAAAATTTTGGACACCAAGGTACGGAAAACTAGACGAACTGAAACACATATGGTAAAGGTTTTGTGGTGTAATAACAATGTTGAACAAGCAACTTGAGAAGTGGAGTCATTTATACGTGAGAAGTACCCTCACCTATTCGATTAAGATATTTTCGGTTCGGGACGAACCTTTATTTTAAGGGGGACGAGAGCCCTGCACGCCTTGTTTTCCCTCGCTCGAACTCTTGTGTTATGTGATTGATGTGATTTCAACTTACTCTTATGTGCACTATTGTGTGGTGCTTTGTGTGCTTTGTCACAACTTACTCCAATTTTCATTCGAATACCCTTTTTGCTTATGCCATGGGCATGCTCTTGTACTACCATTTCAAAATCTTCATTTTATCTTGTGATCAACGTTACTAGTGAAGATCGAAACTTTTGAGGAATGGGTTTAAAGATTCGGGACGAATCTTTGTTTTAAGGAGGGAAGACTGTAACACCCCACAATTTTGGGACTTTAATTAATTAAGGTGTTACGTTTATTAATCATTTTGAGGGAATTAATAAGAGTTATTTTGGGAATTTGGTGAATTATAGACTATGTTACTAATTGGGTAATTCTATTTTGGGAAGTTCTATAATTGGATTATTGGACTTGGATCGGGTTTATGGATCGCTCATCTCACCCGACTAATAAAGCTGAACCTGAGTCTAACCCCTTACCCATTGACATAAATAAAAGGAAACCCTAACTTCTTTCATAAATATTCGGCCTCCATTCATCTCCTCTACATGTCTCTTTCGTTTTTCCTCCACCCGCAGAACATCTCAGCAGGACAACATCAACTTCGAACACACACAATTCTCACATACGATCTCTGATTAGAACGTGGTTGGTGGCGTTAGAACCGTGCTTTAGATAAAAATCCAGGAACATGTAGATCATGCCAAGATTCCATCGGATGCTACTTGTGGAGGTGTTTTAGTGGAGCTGTGTCTATCTACCCGAGAACTATTCCGCCCCTCGGTATTTTGATGATTCCCGTTGACTACTAAGGTATTTTAGAACGATATTTTATGAAGATGTTCTTAACACCAGTATTGACAACATATCCAAAATTGGTAAGACCTAGATTTGTGAATCAAAAGTTATATTATATTTCGTGGGTAAACCCTAATTCGTGTTTATGGTTCAGTGTGAGATCGATTGCCGTTGATCCACTTGGATTTTGTGGACGAAATTTGGCTAAAACGTTCTTGACATTACCCTTTATTCATACTAAATTTTGGTGGTCATACGATGTCGGAGGTAGGATTTATATATGTTTCAATACCACTGTCTTCTTTTAGATTCATGATATATTAGTTAATTTGTGAGATTATGGCTTATGGTTATACCTTGTGAATTAGGGGATCATCGATTGAGTTTGTGATTGATTGGGCGTCTAGATTGTGGATTCGAGGAGGTGTAGTTCATTGACTTGGTTATAAGTGTTTAATCTGAGAATTAGCGTTGAAAGGTAAGAACGTTGATCACAAACCTCTCACTAGCCATTATCTTGTTTGATACACTTTGCTTGATCATCATATGTTCTTGCTTTACACATTCATTCTTGTTACCCGTTTCGCTTGTGCCTAATTATATCATTGAGCATATTTTCCTTCTGTCTTATCAATGTTCGTTTGCGGTCTTTCGACCACCATACTCCTCATGGCCCTTCGGCCCTCTTGATCTTCTCGGCCCTTCGGCCTCTTAGCCGAGATCACCACTTGGCCACTCGGTCGAGTGGTGTGTTTGTTTGTCGTTTGTGTTTGTTTCGCTTCTAGTATCTCTCGATTATGATCATTATAATTTGTATCGTCAAATAATGCATCTTTGAATAAAGTATATAAAATGGATGAAAGAAAATAAATGACTTCACCTAGAGTACGATGGATTCGGCTCGACCGATCATCGTTTGATATACCTCTGATCAAGGTACATAGGGTCGGATTAGCTACCGACTTCCTAATAGTCTTCCTCCTAGATGGGAACTCGTCCTACCGGCCTGTCTTGCGAGGGGTGTGCACACTCGGGATTATTAGGGCGATATTTACAACTCTAGCTAGAACTAAGTTCGTTAAGTGGGGCTGTGGGGTAGGACCCTGACCGAAAAGTATGAATAAATAATTTGTATATTGAGCGGCGATGCTCATTCGATATCAATCTGTATATATATTAAGCGGCGATGCTCATTCGTTACTAATCTGTATTTTGGGCGGCGGTGCTCATTCGATACTTCGTTCTACTGTTGTTGTTACTCCTTACATATATCGTTAATCTGTTCTTGTTAGCAACGCGCCTCAAGGCGCGTATCTTAATTGTTATTCTTCTATTTAATATTTCTTACTCGGCCCGTGGTGACGTTCTCTTTTATGGTTTGTCCCTACCTTATTCTGGGGCCTATGTCATTCTTCGATGGCATAGTTGACAGGTCTTGATGATGTGGATGCCTGCTTAAGAAGTCGTGCATGTTGGGGTTTTCAAAGACATTTGTTGAGTCTCATTTTGAATAGGTTGTAATTTGGTTATGGTTTTGGGAACTGTAGTTCGACTAGAAAGTCTTCCGCTGTTGTTTAATTAATTAGCTAGTTATTTATGTTAGTTTATTGATTTTTAAGCCTAGCGATTGACTCGGTGGTCAATTGCGGCGTAATGACTCTTTATTTTCCGGTTTTTATTTTAGCGAAAATTTAGGGTTGTTACACTTTGTGAAATCTATATGTCCTTGTGTAACAACCTTTGGATCCCTTTTTGGTTTATGCAAATAAACCTTGACGTCCCAACTGTTGGAGGAAGGCTAATGCTTGTTGACATGGTAGGATCAGAGAATATTGAGCAAGCAGGTTGGGTTGCTTCCTTCTTATTCTACTCCTTGTGCTTCTCTGATTTTGTCTTACACAGGCTGGTAAGATTAAGGGAGTTGTCGAGTCTATTGCTAATGGCGATTCTCCTTGACGGAGTTCTCTGGCAGTAGTGCAATGCCAGCAGAGCCAGTGATTTTGCTAGATTAATTGGCCAGTGGCCAGTCCCCAGCAGAAAAGTAGATAATATGGCTTTTTCCTCATTTAAAAAAAAAAAGACAAGATAAAAAGTTTTCTCTTCTTAAAACCGATTAGCTCAAAATTGGAGGAGCGTTGTGCGATGCACAAGGTGTGGGTTCAACTCCCTTGTCGGCTATATAATACTAACAAGGATCTTTAGTCAATGCCCAATCTTTTTTTCTCTTGGTTTTTGAATGTATCATAATGTCAGTCCAAGTAAGTAAAGAGATGTCATTGGTACTGATTTCTGATTTCAAATTCAGTGGTTAGCTGTTCCACTGATCAGGTATATTGTGAATTTCTAACTCGATCAAACCCAACAATAAGCAACAAAGCATTAGGCTGTGTGGGACTCGAACCCACATCTATGTGCCAGTGGCACACCGCTCTACCATTGAGCTAACAACCTTTTTGAGTGGAAATTTGAAGCCTTTCTAGATTGTATTTCGTTTTAACCAGAAGAAGTTTCAACCATAAGCAAGCTAAAGCTCACTTTCCATGCATCAACATCCACCTTGATGTCTACTAGAAGTAAAGCAATGTCCACCAAAAACCTTCTCAATAAAGTTATGTCCGAGAAAAGGTACGACATCGAGGTTCTTATGTTCAGACATAAACTTTATCAGGCAACGCCAGAACTAAACCATAATTACTATTGCAATGTTGGACAGCGAGTACAGAAGATGCATAAATAAGCAATTGAGCATCGTACTAGAGGATTAGCACATACAATACAAGCACATTGAAATATGAAACTCAAAGTAGTCTGAAACTCAAAAACTCATTCAAACTCATTGAAATCCAATCTAATCGACGAATAATCACACAGTTAAACGAAAATGAATCTGTTGTCGGTAAATCTGCCACAACAAAACATAAATCTGAATTTCGAAAGAATATGAATAGATTGTCGGAGATATTTTCCGGATTTTGTCGCCGTTAATATCGCCGAAGAGCTAGCGATAAAATCTGGCGAAACTTCGAAAGCGCAGGAGTTTTCCGCCGCCGGAATTGGTCGTCGTAGTTGCTCGCAAGTCGAAATCACCGCCGCATTTGCTCCGATTTCTGAAATGTCGTCGTAAACCTTAGATTCAACCCAAAACAAACATATCAGAATCAACTTATAACAGAAATTCATTAGAAATTCAAAATAATCAATTTAATCAAATCAAACCCTAAAAATCGAGGAATTTGTTGTTAAATTCATCAAATCATAGTTTGATTATAGATGCGCCACAAATGAGGAAAATATGTACGCTGGAGACGAGCAGAGAGCGGTGGATAGAGGCGGCGGAGAGGTGGAGATCGGCGGCGAAGACGTGGAGATCGGCGGCAAAGCGGAGGAGGGAGAAAGAAGAATCGCAGAGAATTTGGGGGAAACGGAGGTTGAGGAGAGAGAAATTGAAACTGTCAAAATGAGGAGGAAGAGTTGGATCCGTGATTTTATATTTCTGAACTTATTGACAATTTTACCCCTATAGCGCGCGGTGAATATGGAGCGTAGGATCTTGAGCGATGAATGGCTGAGATGAGGACTCACGGACTCATATATATATATATATAGGGACTGTATCCAGTGAGAAGTGGTAATTTGGTGAGAAGTGAGAAGTAATCTCAGCCATTGATTTTGCGTAACTGCAGTAACTAAACTGCATAACTCCAGTCGTAACTCTACTAACTAAAACTCTTAACTCCGGTCCATTAACTCAACTAACTAAATTGTCTAACTTTAGAGGAAACACATAAATCCAACTTAATTTCATTAAATAAAAAACATAACTCAAATAACTCCACTACCTAAATTACGTAACTCCATTAACTAAATCGCATAAATCCAATTTAACTCCAATAACTAAAACACGTAACTCCAACTTAACTCCACTATCTAAAACACGTAACTCCAATTTAACTCCATTAACCAAAACACGTAACTCCAGCTTAAATCCACTAATCAAAACACGTAACTCCAACTTAACTCTATTAACCAAAACACGTAACTTCAACTTAACTCCACTAACTAAAACACGTAACTCAACCTTAACTCCATCATCTAAAACACATAACTTCAACTTAACTCCAGCAACAAATACACGTAACTCTAACTTAATTCCACTAATTAAACACGTAACTTCAACTTAACTCCACTAACTAAAACATGTAACTCCATCATCTTAAACACATAACTTCAACTTAACTCCACTAACTAATACACATAATTCTAACTTAACTCCACTAATTAAACACGATACTTTAACTTAACTCCTTAATTAAACACAGTAACTCTTGTAACTCCACCGGTAAAAATACATAACTCCAAAAAAAAAAAAAAACTCACATCTCACCATTTTCTCTCTCCTCCCGTACACCATCCCAAACCCTCCCGGCCACCCTCCTCCACCACTCCTACTATTCCGACACCCCGCCCTAACTTACTCCGGCCGACAAACGAAGGCACGACCCCCAACCACCGACTAGATCATCTCCGCCCTCTCGTTTCCCCTCTCTTTCCTCGCATCACTATAATTTCAATCCAACTTACCACGGCGAAAACGAGAAGCAACGTCGAAGTTGTGTAGATCGACGCGAAGAGCAACCACGGCGGCCAGCGAGGTTGTAGAACACCGGCGCAGAGGGACGTCGGCGGCCAAACCTAACAAAAATGAGGTAAAAAACGTGAAGGAGACGCGTTTTTTGCGGCGGAATGATCGATCGTTATCGATCGGCAAAGACTCGTTGGCGTCCAGGGAGTCTGAAGGCGGCGGCGGCGGATTCGCCAGTGTATGTACGCCGGCGGCGGTGGCTGAGCAGCACGGGGTAGGGCGCGGGAGAGAAAAGAGGAAATGAGAGGAGAGAGAAGTCGTCGTTGCGCGATGGGGGGAGGTGGACGAAGTACAGTGACGTCCGACGAGAACTCGTCGGAGTCGGTGGAGGCCGACGGTGGTGTCGGCGCTGCAAATGGTGGTCGCCTGTCCGTGTGGCGGTGGCTGTTTGGCGGCACAAGGAAGGGGGAGAAGAGGAAAGGAGAGGAGAGAGAAAATGGGAGTGATTTGGGGTTTGGGTCTATTTTTATTTTTGTTATTCTTTTATCCTAACTTTTAATCTGGACCATTAGATTTAGGTGGAGTGGATGGCTGTGATCACTTCTCACGAAACTAATACTTCTCATTTGATAGATTTCGTATATATATATATATATATATATATATATATATATATATATATATATATATATATATATATATATATATATATATATATATATATATATATATATATATAGAAATAGGATCAAATGAGTCCTTTAGGCTTAGATGAGTCCATGAGTCCCAATCACAGCCGTTCATCCGGCCTAATCCGACGCTCGAAATTTCGTCACCCTTTAAGGGTAAAAACCGTCAATTGCATCTTACATATAAAAGTAAAAAAAACGGCTTCCCTCCTCATTTTTACAATGTCAATTTCTCTCTCCTCAGTTTTCCTCTCCCATTTTCTCTCTCCTTACCCCCGTTCCCCTGGTTTCTCTCTTCTCACCTTCGATCTTTTGTTTTCTCTCCCCGCCGCCGTCACTCTCCACCGCTTGGTCGCCTCTATCCACCTCTCTCTACTCGTCTCCGGCCAACAATGTTTTCATCATCTCTGTCGCATCTGTAATCGATGTATGAATTGATGATTTTAGGGTTTGGTTTATACGCGATTAGATGAATTCATTTTTAATTTTGCATTTTTTGATCTGATTATGTGCGTTTGTACACTATTGATGTTTCATTTTGATTAATTTTATAGTTGCTTTTCGATTTCATCTACATTTTTGGCGATTTATCACTTTTTAGGCGAATCCTGACAGCAGCGACGGCGAGGCGGCCAATCTGACGGCATCGGTGATAAGAATCTGCGGGCAGCGGTTTCTGGCGACGTCGCGTACTCTAGATAAGTCGGCGACTGTTCAAATCGGCTTCGGTTTGATTTCTAATTCGTTTTTCTGTGTAAAAATTATAATTTAGGTTTTTGTGTAGTGATTTTTGGTTGTATTGTTGAAGATTTGTTCGGAAATGTCACCGGTCTCGATTCTCGCCGCCGCCGTGATTCTCATATTGCAATTTTCGTTTGATATAGTTTGATTCAATCTGTTGGTGTGTGAATTTATTTGATATTGTGTGTGATTCGATTTGGTATGGTGTGTGATTTAATCTTCTAGTGTATGATTCAATCTGTTGGTGTGTGATTGTATTAGTTATCGTCTGTGATTTAATCTGCTAGTATGTGATTGTATTTGGCATCGTGTGTCATTGTATTTGATTGATTTTGTTTTCGAAAATATTTGAATGACTATGGCACTTCTGAGTTTGTGAGCATTGAGCGTATACACAAGATGTTACAATCTGCCTCTTAAGTGTAGACTGATCCCTCCATGTACCCTACCTGTATATGGCCCTTGGACATCACATTTTCTAAGTGGCACTATAGGTCTATCGCCTTCTTTTATTCTTGCTCCTTTAATTGGTTAGGTGGTGTGTCCATTGTCTTTAATTGTCATTATTCGATGTTACAATGGATTATGATTGCCCCTGTTTCATCCTTGCACAACCGTTCAAGACTACACTGGTCATAGTGTGTCTAAAAGAGTAGAGGTTGAGTTGGAGTATGAGTTGCTGGAGCAATGAGACCCGTCCGGAGAATGGCCAATTATTTTTAGTTTGTTCTCTTTCGAAAATTTTCAGGAAGCGAAATAATGGATTAACCACATTGTGAGGCGGTTTGATGTATAATTATGTTGGTTTTCAGTTTCTTATAGGCCGCGGGTGTTCATGAACAAATCAATATTGGGAAATTAAGTTATACAGAGGGTTATTATGGATGCAGTAAAAGAAGACACTTTCGTTGAAAGTCCCAATCTTTTTTGCTGTGTCGACCTCCATCTGCTTTGTCTCTAAATATGAGTACATTCTTTGTGGGGGAAGTTTAAGATTTTAGCATCAGAATTCTAGGTTTATAATAGTTGGTCATTTGTGCAAAGTCATAAAGGTGAGGTTTTTAAAATGAAGTGCTATTAGCGCTTGCAAAGCATCTTCATCTACTGTTATCATATTATGAATGTACTATCACGTCTATTAGCTCAAATTGGTAGAGCATTGTGCTATTGCACAAGGTGTGGGTTCGATTCCCACGTAGGCGAATGAAAGTGTGGTAGGATATCAGGATTGTCGGTTTCCAGCTTTAAGAATTGCACCAAATTACGATTCATGCTGAGATCCATCTTGATCTTTGGCTTGAACTCACATTCAACCTATGTGAGACTTGAACTCACATTCAACCTTTTAAACAGTCCACATCTTGGGTATCTGGCAAACACCATACACAAAAATAAGACGAGGGACTTTACTCCATTTGCTCATACTACCCTCTATGGTTGTGTCATCATGGGGTTAAAAAGTCATAATGTAGCTATCCTGGTATATTTCGAGGATGAAGAGGAATGGAAAATAAAGCTTTACAATTCGTCTATGTGGGAATCGAACCCACACCGTGTGCAATAGCACACTGCTCTACCATTTTGAGCTAATAGACGTGAGTGGCCTAATGTAACAATTCAGAATAGATATACTTGTTCCTATTACAAAAATCAACACCAATGTAGTCCACGACTCCAGGATATCCACAAATTATACAAACACAAGCCATAAACATAAATCAAGCAGCAATCGACTTTAGGAAATGCACAACTAATTTAAGCATACAAACCTGTAGAAATGTAGGTAACTTGCTGTCAATTTGATATACTTTCGAGAGTACAGGTCCCATCCACAAAAGAGGAACAAGATGCCCAGCCATAGTCCACAAAAGAGGAACAACCCTGTAAAGAAAATAAACGAACCTGATGCATCACAACCCTGTAAAAAACATAGTTAAAAACTTCTAGCCTATGTTTTCAGTAACCATATTTCATGTTTCTGTTCCTGAGAAAATTGCTTACGAATTAAGGAGACAAATTATCAACTTACTATGACAAAATAGTCATGAAAGTGAAGCCTGACTAGACCAGCAGTAATGCCACTTTTGTCTGTTCATCTTTGTACCTTAAGAGAGTAATTGGCAGTATATATGTTTTTAGAACAAATATCATCTAAATACAGACCCTCGGGGCCTCTACGCTCAGCCTTGCTCGACAAAAGACGACCACCTCTAGTGAATCACTCTCCTTCAATCCTGTCAAAACTGAAACGTTTGGACACACCTAAACCATACCCGGCAGCAGCCATTTCTGCAAGGAGGGGAGACCACCTTGCTCCGACCCGGATGCTAGCAACAACACAAACCTCACCCATCTCATCACGGATAACGAAACCAAGACCACACCCAGCACCATCATACACTGTCGCATCAGTGTTCATTTTAAACACACCATGGGGAGGAGGAAGCCATTGGTTCGGTGAAGAGAAAGTCAGGACTCTGATAGAATCACACACACTAATGAAAACACAGCCACAAATAGAATCACACACATTTGCCTACAAAATCTTACACACTAACTAATAAAATCACACAAATAGAATCGCACACACTAACTACACTAACTAACCAATAGAATCATACACTAGAAAATACAATTACACACGCTAACGAATAGAATCACACACATTTCGAATACAATCACACACATTATCCCAAAGAATCACACACATTATGGAAAATAATCACTCTTTACTACAAATTGAATCACACTAACTAATTGAATCACACACCATATCCAATAGAATCATACACACCAACGAATAAAATCACACACACTAACCGATGTGATTCCATAGACTAACCAATGTGATTCTATATGATAACGAGTATGACTCCACCACCATCCAACAAAACTTCAAAACTGAGACAAATACTTGAATAATTAATCAAACATATGAACAACGAATTAGCTAAACAACAACAAATGTGATTCTAAACAACAAAACAACAACCAATGTGATTCTAAACAACAAAACAACAACCAATATGATTCTAAACAACGACCACTATGATTCAATATCCAAAACTGTGTGATTGCAAAGCTATTTCAAAAATCGTAATCGAAAGAAGAGCCTGTATGTGTGATTCAATATCCAATACCGTGTGATTGCAAATGCTATTTAAGAATCGAGAAGCAGACACAATTGAAAAACGATCGAATTTGGGATATTGAAAAAATAAAACGATGAATCTTTCTATTCTGATCTTCGTTTAATTAGTAGAAACCTAATGTTCGTAATCATCAACAAAAACAGCAGCAAAAACAACAAAAAAATTTGATTGCAAATTCGAAAAATATAGATTGAATTCATTACAAGATTAATCGAGATTACCTGGTTCATGGTTGTTTAGAGGATCCATAGCGAAATGAAGCCTTCAATCGTCGCATTTTCTGTAAATTTTCGATCGATTTAGACTAAAGTCGAATCAATTTTTCTAGGGTTTGATTTGGGGATTTAGTACTAGCTTTTAATTTGCGGTTTCGAACCTTAAAAATAGCAGCGGCGGCGTCGACGAGAAAGAGAGTCGGCTGTTGCGCGAGAAGAAGAAGCGTCGGTGACTGGTACTGGTGGCGGAGTAGGAATACACGGCGGTGCAAATGCAGGAGAGAGGAGAGAGAGAAGGGCGATCAGGGGATTGTTTTGGAGGAGAGAGAAAATGTGTTTGTGAGGAATGACGTAGGTCTTGATGACCCCTTTGTTTATTCTTCCGTGTGTGTCTTTGGGCGCATCTGAGCCCTCCATCTGTTCTGGATTCGATGGTTCAAATGAGGACTCACGGACTCACCAAAGTAGGCGGACTCATCTGAACCCGCCTATATATATATATATATATATATATATATATATATATATTTATATATATCTAATCTAATACTATATATTAAAACCTGAAACCAAGTCTTTCCTAGGAGAACACTTGGCATTTATTAATTGGATAGAACATAAAAATAACATTAAATACAATTATCAGTTAGGATATGGTAAGAAATTATCATAGGGTAGTATAATATTATTAGCTAATTTATGGAAAATAATCATTATGGTAATTTATTATAACAAAGATAAGATTTTTCTCATAAAACGAGTATAAACGATATAAATACATAGCTCGGGCGTGCCACGGGCATGCAAACTAGTATATATATATATAAACTAATTAAAATATAAAAAAAAAAAAAACCAAAATTCCTTTTACTATCCCCCGCCATCCCCACAGCCCCACCTTCTCCTCCGCCTTACCAACTCAAGCACCTCCCTTTCCCCCCGCCATCATCACCACCGAGCCGCACTTGGCGGCTTGAGGCCCCCAACCCACCATCGGCATTTTCGTGCATCACAACCACTTATAAAACCCCCTCCACCTAAATTTCTCTCTCCTCAACCATTGAACATCCACCCCGACCTAACCCTCCGCCACACCTACGACCCTCTCTACTTGGTCGCCGCCAAGAGCTAGCGCCTAGAAGATCCGAATTTGCTTGGTTAAGGAGAGAGATTATTAGGTGGAGGGGGTTTTTTAGGTGGTTGTGATGCACGACAACGTTAGTGGTGGGTTGTATTGGGCTTGTGCCGCCAAGTGCGGCTCGGTGGTGGTGATGGCGGGATAAAGGAGGTGATTTTGGGTGGTTGGTGAGGCGGTTGGGAGGGTGGGGCTGTGGAGATGGCGGGGGATAGTGAAAGCAAGTTTGGTTTTTCTTTGTTAAATATTTTAATTGGTTTATTCATTAATTATATAGATTTGATTAATTACATACCACAACATCTTTTTTCATCCAAAAGTTAACGGCGTTAGTGGAGAGGGGCACCACGTGCCTATAGGTGCAAAGTTTAGGGGCACCATAGTGTACAAGTTTCAAACATAGGGGGACCATGCACATTCTAACATAGTTCGGGGGCATCACGTGAATTTGCCAGTTTTAAAAAGTTTCTAATGCCTACCTTATAAATCACTTTGTTTTTTTATCAAACTCCTACCAACCTTCTACTCCGCCAGGTTTGACTCGATTTTCCAGCCTTGACCATATCACATGCTAGAGATGGCCACGGGCCGGGCGGGCTAGTGCTCGTGCCGGGCTCACCCGGGCTAGTGCTAGTGCTCGGAAAATCGAGCACTAGCACTAGCCCTACACACCCGGGCTAGTGCTAGTGCTCGATTTTCCGAGCACTAGCACTAGCCCGCCAGTGCTTGACCGGGCTTTGACCTGGGCTTGACCCGGGCTAGTGCTCGGGCACTGCTGCCTCGGCCGGAAAAAAAAAGGGGTGAGAGGGGAATGAATGGTCCGGATTTAATGTGAATTATCGGACGGCTATGGAGGGTGATCCGTGTGAGGGGCTAAGGAGGAGTGTGAGCCGTTGATTGGATTAAATTGAGGGTTGAGATTCGTTGTGACTTTTATTTAGTTGTGAACCGGATTAAGAGGTGTGTTTTTACTTGTTTGATCAAGGGTAAAACGTATCTATAACAAACTTATTATATATGACGGTTTAATTCAAGTTTATATTATATGTGTAATATAAAAATCAAATTCAGTATTCGCATATCGGTTGAGATTTTAGATTTAATATAAGATTGTGATACTATACATCTAATTTCAATTACTATATACTCGTATAACTCTGTTGTGTAATCTTGTACATATAAGTTAGGTGCATTAGTGGTTAAGTCAAGTTATAATGAGTTCTATTCTACTAATGAAGGTTGTGTAGTTGCTTTAGTTATTTAGAGTCGGGTAAAGATTAGACTATGTAGTATATAAGATTGAATGTGATATACGCTATAGTTTATAAGATTGAATGTGATATACGCTATAGTATATAAGCATATAACACCAAATGTTGCTGTATTTGCATAATTTGCAAATAACCATAAATATTCTTGGATTATGTTCGATGGGTTTGTACTTTGTCGAAGTACGACCAAACAATACTTGGTTCGTTTGCACTAGTACGAGTACTTAAATCACCTACATAATTATAATACTAAGTTCAACGTTAATTCAACTCAACTCTAAACTATGACGCTTAAGTAGGCATATGATAAATTATGGGATTTCAATGGGCCATTGGCGGAGTACGATTTGATGGAGCTGTCGGACGACGTAATTTTCCCAGTAGTCACACAAACCCAAATTCAGCCCGACCCTACCTTCTCACTCCCATTTCAGATCCACCGATTGCTCCCCCGCAGAACCCGATAGCATTCGGAAATGCATTCCGAGCTCCACAAGTAGTGGATTTGATGAAGCCCCCAATACCCACTCTTCCGGAGATCAATTTCAACAAGATGAATTACTACTTGAGAGTGGGCATGGGCCTGCACCAAATTTCAATTGCATACCTCAGGATGTTTCTGATCGATCCGGGAAAAATGACGTCGCCTTACCTAGAGGCAGTCATGGGGCCAAAGGACGAGTCCAGCCAGTGTGTGCCTTTTCTTCTTCCCGATCTCTCCGATCTCGGGAGCTGCTCCGAAGTCCTCTCAAGTTTCGTAATTTGGTGGTTGGAAGGGCGTCGGGCAAGAAACGACCCACTGCTCCCCCAAGAATTGATGTTCTTACAAGACCCGTGCCCTCTGCTCCCACAAGCCCGAGAATGCTCCTTCCTGGATCCCCGACAGCTCGAACTCAACATAGCGAGCTATGGAAATGGCCTGTACCAGCTGTGGACCGGGGAGACATACAAATCCCTGGAAATCAAGGGCAGCTGGAAGAAAAAGGATTGGGGCCCGGGCAGAATAACAACTCTTGATCACCCCGTCCTCGAAAGCTCCACTAAACAGACAGTTGTCAGGAAGCTCAAGCAAAAAGAGGGCGAGAGAAAGCCTTGTCAACCTACCCGACATTCCTGAATTTATGAAGATACTTGCGTGGAATGTTCGGGGTATCAGTCGTCCTAGCTTCATGAATAATGTCCTTCACCTCATCCAAACTCACTCACCCAACCTTATGATTCTCACTGAACTACGTGCAAGCTGTGTTGTAGCTGAAAAAGTATTTGAAAAACTTCCCTTTGACCGTTTTGAGCTGGCGGAATCAAATGGCTATGCTGGAGGCGTCATGGTGCTATGGAGGTCTAGCGACATCACCTTCACGTCGGTGAGCCGTGACCTTCATGCCATCCACGGCTATGTTCAGGTAAACTCGCCCCCTTTTACTTTTTTTCTTTCTGCTGTTTATGCGAGCTCGAAACATAAGGGTCGTTTAGAGCTCTGGTCTCAATTAGTTGAACTCGCACCTGATAACACATTCCCCTGGTTAGCAATCGGTGATTTTAACCAAGTTATTCATCAATCTGAAAAATTAGGTGGGAGAAGTGTGAAATTAGACCGAGTCAGTGCTTTTGCGAATACTTTGGATATTTGTGGTCTTATTGATGCAGGTTTTTCTGGAACCAAATTTACTTGGCACAACAATAACCGCTTTACTCCTATTTGGGAGCGTCTGGATAGAGCCCTGGTTAACATCAATTGGCTACACCACCACCCCCACACCCATGTCTCACACATTTCGAAATTGAATTCTGACCATAACCCCATCTTACTTGATACAGAACCTTACTCCAACAACCCCCTTCCCCCTTCACCACTTAGCTTTAAACTTGAGACTTGGTGGTATTTTGAGCCCGGGTTTGATGACATGATTAGAACTGAATGGAACCTTTTGTCGGATGATTGGAGTCCTAAAATCACTTCCATGTCCCTCACCATTAAAAACTGGGTCAGTATCAACATCGCTAATTTTGTCAAAGATAAAAAGACTATTGTCAATAGGGTTGCCGGTATCTGCCGGGCCCATGATGCTAGCCCTCACCCTAGCCCCTTCCTCCTTGATCTAGAATCCAAACTTAATACTGATCTCACTAATGTTCTTGCCAAGGAGGAGCTGTTTTGGCACCTTCGATCTAAAGCCAACTGGTACCTCCAAGGGGATAGGAATACTTCTTTTTTTCATAAATCGGTTACCATTAGGAGATTCAAAAACAATTTGGTGTCTTTGAACACCGATGGAGAGACTCTCACGGATCCGGGTGCTATCCAGACCCACATTCTCGACTACTTCCAATCCCTCTTAGCCTCTGACCCCTTTGTCACCCCCCCCTGACTCCCCCTCCCCCACACCCAGTCGGGTACATATCTCCTCCCCCCCTTCCTTGGAGGAGATATTTGAGGCTGTTTTTGGGCTTGCTCCGCACAAGGCCCCCGGCCCGGACGGCTACCACATGTTCTTCTACCAGCTGCACTGGGATACCGTCAAGGAGGACCTTGCCCTTCTAATCCCCTCCTTCTTCATCACCGGCAACCTCCCCACCGATGTCAACGAGACTTCAATATGTCTTATCCCCAAATGTGACAACCCCCACTCCATCAAACAATTCCGTCCCATTAGCTTGTGTAACAATAGCTACAAAATCATTACCAAAATAATTGTAAATAGAATCAGACCCCTCCTTAATGATTTTATCTCCCCAAACCAAAATAGTTTCCTCCCTGGGCGAGGAACTATGGTGAATTATACCATTGCCTCGGAAATCCTCCACTCCATGAGAAAAATGAGAGGAAAACGAGGCTGGTTTGCTCTCAAAATTGACCTAGAAAAAGCCTTTGATAGAATTGAGAGGAGCTTCATTTTTCATAGCCTTCGGATTTTCGGAATGGATGAGTCTTCCATTCGACTCATTGAGGCGTGTCTCACCACCTCGTGCCTCCGAATCAAAATTAATGGGAGGCTTTCTCCTCCCTTTTCCCCCTCTAGAGGCATTAGACAAGGTAACCCCCTCTCCCCGTACCTTTTCATCATATGCATGGAGGTACTCTCCCTCAATATCCACAAAGCATGCGAGTCAGTTGAGTGGAAACCATTCAGGCTCCCTAGGAGTGATTTGACCATCTCCCACCTCTTCTTTGCAGATGACTTGATCATCTTCGGTGACAACTCTGCCGATACTTTAGACTGTGCCCTTGACACTCTCAACACCTTCTTCTCCCATTCTGGCCAAAAGATGAATGCTTCCAAAAGTAAACTCATCGTCTCTAGAAACACTTCTGCTCTCGAGCTAGATTATCTCCAGAACACCCTTGGGATTCAAGCTAGCCCCGACCTTGGTACATACCTAGGGTTCCCTCTCTCCGCTAAGAGGCCCAGCAAAGACCACTTCATGAAAATCATTGCCAAAGTTAAAAATAAGCTTTCTAACTGGAAAACCAAATCCCTCTCTAAAGTTGGAAGAGCCATCCTCGTCCAAACCACTCTCTCTACCATCCCCTGGTATACGATGCAATCCATTGATTTCCCTTCCTACGCCCTCACGGCCATTGACTCTATTTGTGCTAAATTTTTCTGGGGTGACAAGCCCGACAGCCGTGGTCTCCACCTTATTTCATGGGACAAGCTTTGCGGCCCTAAAAGTAGAGGGGGCCTTGGTTTCCGATCTAGTAAGTTCATGAACTCTGTCTTCATGATGAAACTTTGTTGGCAACTCGATGCTAAATCGAATCTCGCCACCCGACTTCTTCATCAGAAGTATTGTTCCAATAGATCTCAGCCCACCCCATTTGGCAAAGGATCGCATATTTGGAATGGTCTCCAGAAGGGGTGGGAACTTTTTTGTCGCCATAGTTGATGGGCACTTGGCAAGGGCGATATCGCTCGATTCTGGTTTGATACCTGGGCGCCCGATGGGCCTATCCGTCACCACTTCATTGGCCCTCTCTCTGAGGCTGATTGTACCCTCACTGTGGCCGAGGGGCTGACTCACATTTCTGACTTCAGTGATTTTTTGCCGAGGCCCATTGCTCATAAGCTGACCCACATGACATTACCGAACTTTGGGGAAGACACATTTTGTTGTAGCACTTCCCTCCACTCCTTCTTCGATTCCTCTTTTGTTTATAATAACTTTTGGGAATTTTGCAATCCGCACAGAAGTAAAGAGGACATTTGGCCTCGCATTTGGTCCCTCAACTTCCTCCCTAGGATTAGATTTTTCATTTGGCTGGCTACATGGGATCGGCTACCCACCAAAGCCACGCTTTCCCGTAGGGGTATGGGTTGTGGGCCCACTTGCCCCTTTTGTCCTACTACTACTGAGGACGCCCTTCACGTTCTTAGGGACTGCCCCCGAGCCCATGAGGTTTGGATTGCTTTCAGTGTCCCCCCTTCTTTTTTTACCATGATTCTTATTGATTGGTTTCATTCTAACATTGCAAAAAACTGTGCTCGGAGTACCACCTTTTCTTTTGTGATTTGGGCTATCTGGAAACGAAGAAACCTTTGGCTTTTTGAAACCAAAAACACACCTACCCCCGCACTTGTTTATAACATCCAGCAACAAATATCAAATTTCTCCTCCCCCACCCTTGGTCCTAATCAAGAAACCAACACCCACCACCACTACTCCTTCATCCCCGAACCACTACTCTTCCCTCGACCTCACTTTACCCTTCTTGTTGATGCCCCTTTTGCTCCTAGCTCTGACTTTGCAGGGGGGGGGGGGGTTCTTCTCCACCCAGATGGCACGTGGGCAGCAGGTTTCGCCTGTACTACTGTTGCATTTGACGCTGCCCACGCGGAAATTCTTGGAATTTTAGCGGCTGCACAATGGTGTAGAACTAATGGCTGCCAGGGAGTTGCTCTACTTAGCGACTGCAAATTTGTTACGCTTGGCATTCAAAGTGGAGCAGTGGTTAAGGATCGCTTCATCAACCTTTATAATTTGTGCAGGGTGTTCATCGAGGATGGCTTCCTGAAAGCGACCCACTACATTCCGAGGAAGTGGGTACAAGCCGCTGATTTGTTAGCCCAAGACGCTAGGGCTCACTTGGATTGTATTGATTTTCAGCACTTTGTAACCCCCCCCTCTAGCTATTCATATGTTCTTTAATGAACATGGTACTTTTGTTCCCTGTTTCAACCTTGGGGAGAATATCGACCCGGGTGGGGGAAGTAGCTCTTGACACTAGTTTGTAACCTAAAGACGTTTGTATCTACTTATGCTTTATCTATTTAACTATGCCACCTATTTCAAAAAAAAAAAAAAATTCAGGAATTCAGGCAGACCCTGTAGAGAGTAGATTACACCCTGAAAAATAATAGGCAGATCCTGTAGAGTGTAGAATACACCCTGAAAAATAACACGGTCGAGCAGGTGTATAACATTGCAAACTAAATTTGCCAAGTTCTTGAACGGACAATGTAATTACTTTCACAAAGGAACAATTACCAATTAAATCAAATCGACACTTGCATTGAGTTCAAAGAGGGATGCTATGGTCACTCTCTTTGGGAGAGTGACAAGAAACACTCAATATTTTATTGGTTGTAATTCACAAGTGGTGCAATTAATGCTACAAGCAAATGGTTATTTTTTTGTTGAATAGCCAATAAAAATTTGAGTGTTCCTTGTCACTCTCCCAAAGAGGGTGACCATAGCATCCCTCGAGTTCAAAACAACATCCTAGTAAGGGACAATGAGGTCTCAGACACACTACTATGTAAGGGACAATTGAACTAAGATCAAACTGATCACTGCCGTGGGACGATCAAAATCAGATTAAACCTGACTTCCAAATAAGGGACACTCAAAAATTAGATAAAACTGACAACCGAATAAGGGACATCATCCAGCTAACTTCCACCAAGAGTCATGGTGGACAGGACTACAGTTGAGGCAATCAGTTCCCGCAACTGATGTTTCCACTGGACTTATAAGAAACCCAACAATACTAGAAATGTCACAGCATTTGTTTCATACAACAAAATACCCAACACAAGTATGTGTACCTTCGCAAAAGCTCGCAACACTGCAACAGTATAGACGAACACCCGAGTAAGGGACAGTGGGACAAAGGGTCGAACGAACAGACCCAACAAACTAATTCCAATTTTACGCACCTTCACAGACCAACATCAGTTTACCAACATAGATGTAAGGGACAATCGAGATCAAACCAAAACCAAGTTTCGAGGAAGGGACAGTAAAATGAAATTAAACCAGCTTTTGAGAATAATAGACAATTGCATTGAAGCCGAGCAAGGGACGAATGGAAAAAATTAATCAAACCATATTTCAAGTAAGGGACAATTGAATGAAATCAAACTCGACGAAAATCATACCGACTTCCGAGTAAGTAACAAGTGAATTCATATCAAACCAACTACGAATAATGGACAATCAAAAAAAGATTTTCCGAATTAGGGAAAATCGAAACAAGTTCAAACCAACTTTCAAAAGTAAGGACATTCAACTTTCCGAATTAGGGACAGCTGAAAAATAGATCAAACCGACTTCCTAATAAGGGACAGTCGAAGATAGATCAAATCGACTTTCCAAATCAGGGACAATCGAAAATACGGAGTAGAACAAACCGACTGCAATGCAAGGGACACAACCTCAAAAGGACAGATCATCAAGCCTACAATTTACCAACTTTCAAAGCAAAACAATTATCAGTCGAATTTCTATCAAACAACTTTACCATAGAAACAAACCAACTTTCACGTACAATTGAATTATATATTTCCGACGTTCGAATAACAGGACCAATTGAATTTACATCAAATCACCTTTCGGGTGCGGGACAATTGAAATTACATCAAACCCATCTCCGAATTAGGGACAATTGAAATTAAATTAAACCCAGGCCATCTCTAAATACAGGACAATTGAAATTACCCAGACTTCCAAGTAAGGGACAACAATTGCCAAATCAAACTGACATATAAATAAGGGACAATCAAATGGTGGAATCAAAACCAACATCGGGGTAAGCGACAATTGAGTTTATATCAAAACCAACTTCCAAATAAGCAACAATTAAACCGATTTTTGAGTAAGCCACAGTTAACCGATTTCCGAATTAAAAGACTTCCGAAGCAGGGACAATAAATTTAGATCAAAGCGGTACTCCGAATAAGGGACAATTACAATTGGTTCAAACCAACTTTCCGAATAAGGGACAATTGGAATGGATCAAACCAACATTCCGAATTAGGGATAATCGAAATTACATCAAACCAACTTTCCGAATTAGGGACAACCAAAACGACTTTCCAAATTAGGGACGACCGAACCGACTTTCCGATTGAGTGACAATAAAGCCGACTTCCGAATCAGGGACAATAAGATCAAACCGATCTTTACTCCGAGTAAGGGACAATTAAAATTAGATCAAACCCATTTTGCGAATTAGGGATAATTGAAATTGGATCAAACCAACTTTCCGAATTAGGGACAATCGAAATTACATACACCGACTTTCCAAATTAGAAACAACCGAAACGACTTTCCGAATTAGGGACAACCGAACCGACTTTCCGATTAAGGGACAATTAAACAGATTTCTGAGTAAGCCGACTGCCAAAAAAAGGACGAATTCAAATCATACCGACCACCGAGTAAGGACTACTGAATTTCCATCAGTTCCAATAAAAATAACCGGACCTTAACCTCAAAATCTACATTGTGAAAGGTCAAGCCGACAAAAGAAACAATTACCATACACAAGTGAAAAACATATCTAAGAAGCTGTACTGATTCCAATTCTTGATGCTATACATTAGGACCTGGGCACGAAAATGCTCGCAAAGGCATAGTGCGCAATTTCAGGGACATTCTCAAACAGACCGACCCAACAAACTTATTGAGAAAGTTTTACACAAATCAAACGAACAATGTTAGCATAAGATTTCCACCATAAATGCTTCAATCACCCAACATATACAGGATAGGTCCTAATCAAATGACAATCAAGCTCAGCGTTTATCCGTATCCACATCACGCATAGTTGCCACACATCTCTTTCCCCAACAACAGAGCATACGATTATCAATTTATATATAACAAAAAATGTCGCATCAGGGTCAATGGAATTTGGATAAATTTCCGAGTAAATTAGACAACATCAACTTCCGAGAAAGGGACAGTCGAATTGAGATGAAACCAACTTCTCATATAAGGGACACTCGAATTGAGATGAAGCCAACATTCAAGAAAGGGGCATTTGAATTGCACTCAAACCAACTTCCGAGAAAAGCTTGCAACAGTACAGACGAACACCCGAGTATGGGACAGTAGGACACAGGGTCAAACGAACAGACCCAACAATCTAATTCCAATTTTACGCACCTTCACAGACCAGCATCACTTTACCAACATAGATGTAAGGGACAATCGAGATCAAACCAACACAAGAAAGGGACAATCAAGATCAAACCAACTTTCCAACAAGGGACAATCGAAATGATTTTCCGAATTAGAGACAATCGAAATTAGTTCAAACCAACTTTCAAGAATCCAAAATTTCCAAATTAGGGACAACCGAAAAATAGATCAAACCAACTTCCTAATAATGGACAATCGAAATTAGAACAACCCGACTGCAAGGGACCCAACCTCAAACGGACAGATAATCAAGCCTACAGCTAACCAACTTTCAAATCGAAACATTTATCAGTCGAATTTCTATCAAACAACTTTAACATAGAAACAAACCAACTTTCACGTACAATTGATTTTATATCATTCCGACTTTCGAATAAGGGACAATCGAATGAAATCAAAACCAACTTCCCGAATAAGCAACAATTGAATCGAATTCCGAGTAAGCGACAGTTATACCGATTTCCGATAAGCGACAATTAAACGGACTTCCGAATTGGGACAATAAAATTAGATCAAACCGACCTTTACTCCGAGTAAGGGACAATTAAAATTGGATCAAACCAACTTTCCGAATGAGGGACAAGTGAAATTGGATCAAACCAACTTTCCGAATTAGGGACAACGGAACCGAATTTCCGATTGAGGGACAATTAAAAGGGACAAACGAAATTAGATCAAACTGATCTCCGAATAAGGGACAATCGAAATTAATTCGATCAAATGTACTTTCGGAATAAGGGGCGATCGTACAATCGAATTGATTTTCGATTAACGGACAATTAAATTAGGATCAAACCAACTGAATGAATTCAAATTCATATCATACCCATTTTCGAGCAAGAAACGACTGATATTTATCATATCAGTAAACCCTAACTTTAAATACCATCGCAATCTTATCCGAAAATTTGGTCGGAAATCAATAAAACCAACAACAACGTGAAAGCAGAGATCATTACAAAAGAGAAATCAAGAAAAGATTGCAAAAAATTGGAGAGAAAAAAAGAAAAGAAAAGAGGATTTCAAAAATTATAGTAAACCTCGTAGAAAACTGGAAAACAAAAACTTGAAGGGAAAGTTAACTGATTTAACAAAAGAAGAAAGAAGTAAAGAAGTTATTTTGATAAAAAATTAGTTGATGAGGGGTATTTATATGGCAAATTAGCCGACTTTGTCCCAAATAGGCGGTGGGCTAGCTGTGGGCCATTTGTTTGGGTTGGCCCATTATAACCAGCCAATACTTGATCCACTTGTAACCAACGCAATATTCTAATGATTATTCCATGCGCCGTTTTTTTTTTTTTTTTTTTTTTTTTTTTTTGTTGTGGCGAGCATGCGATAGTGGTTTTGTTCAAAAATAATACTCAAGTTAATTAGTAAGGTACAAGTTTGGAGTTTGGATCATGTTTGTTTGGTGTGATGTGGAGTGATGCTCAAGTTACACACCGCTATGGTCCTAATCAGCTAATGCAATTTGCTACACCCTCCCCAAACTTCTTTTGTGCTGTAGCCTGTAGCTTGAAATTATGAGTGACCCAAGTGCTGCCACATCGAAAATTAACGGTTATATTAGTGCAGTGTTTCGTAGACTGTGTAAAATTCAATGGGATATTTAATCAGGACGAATAATGTTAATTGTTGTAGTATTATATACACTTTTTTCTTCCTAAATGAAGGATTACAAACTACATTAATTAATGTTTAATTTACTCAAATTGTGAAACGAAAAGAACAATCATAACAATGAATACAAATATATGATTGAGATGATAAACACATTATTGATGAGATGATGATGAAGAAGTCTCGAATTCTAACAAAGATCCAAGAGTAAAGTTAGGATTAGAACCATAAAGATTTTCATCCAACCTTAATTCCAGCTACGTACTTTTCTCTAGCCTTCAAACTATAGGGTACATGACTGATTCTTCAATGGTGGTGCTATGAGCCAACCCTAAGAGATGGCCAATCTCATGCATGCTAGAGCTTTAGAATTGTTGAGATTCAATTCAAGAGTATACGATGCCCGCTTGAGTGGGAATATAGGAATAATAGCCAACAATTAAGCATAATCTTGAGGTCTAAAAAAAAATTCATCATATACCCATATTCAATGCCATACAAACGTTATCATATGGTAGAGCTTTAAAAACCTTGAGATTGAATTCCAACGAAATGGAGGATGTTTAGCGATCTACTAACGGGATATTATCGGTTTGAAGCAATGGAGTTGGGAGCGGATAATCAGTAGTCGGAGGACACACGTACGTCAAAACTACACCACCAGTAGGCAGTAGATGAAGGTGAAAGGGAGAGAGACACTGATGGCCAGAGGCCGATCGAAACACACAATCTACGTAGACTGTAAGAGAATGATTAGCCACGGACAAGGGAATGTTATTCATCAATTTGATTCACATGAAATCATAGTTAGTAAACATTTTTTTTTTTTTGCGGCCAACTAAACATTAAGAGGTCTAAAAGTAAAATCATCATTATTTACCAATATTCAAAGCCATACCAGTAGTTCTGCTGACAACTCACACGAAGCAATCGCAAAAGTCAGCTTATGTGCATTTTCCGAATTTCTTAAGCTTCCCATGAACATTGTTAGGAAAAATATGTATGTCCTTATACTATGTTCAATCTTGACACACAAATCACACACAAAGGTTAGTGAAAGTCAATTAGACAATTAATATATGTAAAATATGATCATAAATCATAAAAGATGTATGAATAACCCGAGCCCAACGAATACACGTTGTGTCCTTAAGACGTTATTGCCCCCTCTACGGTACTCAAGGTTCATGAGCATACGTCTCCCAGGATAGAACGGATTGCGTCCTTACCATAAGTAGTACTCCAATATAGTAAGGCTCCGGCGAACGCAACATGTGCTTGTACTCAATACCGACGACACGGACAAGGGAGACAAAATGACACATATGCATGACTTTAGACGCTTAAGCAACATTTACCTAATTGATTTCATTTTTTCATCACCTAAAAGACCCATTTCAACACCTTAATATAGGCAATGAAGGGACACGAAGTGAAAATGTACGAACGAAACAATGTATCTACTCATGATGAATGGAGACATCTTTTGGAAAATTAAGTGAATTTGGACAACCGTCAAGGTACAATGTATCGTGAATTTCTCATTCATAAATTAATTTTATTTTATTAAATAAAATTTCCAACAATCCCCCACATGAATGAGAAATTCCTTATTCACCGTAACATTTTCCAAAGATCAAAATTCACCACTTTTCCCCACATGAATGAGGAATTAACGAATTTTACTTTTCACTTCAAAACACAAAAAACTGACGCGACAACACAATGTATTGAGTACAAATGAAGAAAAATTGCATCGAGATAAGTAGGTTTTACCCTTTGAACTTTCCCTAATAAAATCTATCGGATTTACTCGGTCAATCGGTGGACAAGTGAGCCTTGAACCGTCGACCTTTAGTGTAAACCAAGACAATAGAAGTCACACAATTTCCTTCTGAGCATAGTTGGTTCTCACTGTTGTGTCCATTTTGGCCGTGGACACCGCCTGGTCTCATGAGTGTTTAGAGAATTAGGCCTCCGAGATTCTCATTGAAGCGGCCCACACTTCACACTCACATAGGTAATTTCTACAGGGATAAATCATCTTCCCACCCGAACTCATCGGATTTTTTAGAAATTATTAAAAGCATTTTAAAGCTTAACCTGAACTAGACATACACTGTCTAATCAGGAATGGATAAATTTGAAATTTGACAGTGTGTCACTTATCAATCATAACTTAGTTGTCTCTTTGAACCTAGATCATGGGATCTCCAATCAACAAGGTAGAGTTACCGATATGCTGACTTTTTTGACAGGCCTAAAATCCATTCCTTATTTCAGTTATCTCTCTACAAAACTTTTGTTAACGGATCCGACATGTTTTCACATAATTGCGCATAATATACGTGACAACACTAGAGAGATAAACAATAACGGTCATGTACTATGATGGGGGTATATAGTACTCTGACCGTTCCACAAGTGTTCATTTTCACAATTTTATGTGAGATACAAGTTTATGACCGATATTTCCAAATGTAAGATTTATTTAAATTTTCAAGGCGTCCCAAGAAATTATTCAAATAAAACTTATTAGTTGTATGATTTTAGGCGTCCCCAAAATGCATACAACTACTCACAAAAAATTATTTTTTATGTAGATTACTCGGGTACATAAGTTTTTTCTCTACATGCACAAACACCTTTTCAGGTTCCAATTTTGGTCATAAACAATTTATCAACTATTATATTGACATTTTACTTCGCATATAAGGAAGTAGTTCCATGTCTTTTAGTGATTTTAGATTTAAAATGTCTGTTACATTTTATATACCAATTCATAATTTAACTTTCTGCATAAGAAAGTTACTACGAATTTTAATAATTCAGTCCCTTTAAACATAGTATAAGGACATACATATTTTTCCTAACAATCTTAAGACGTTATTGCCCCCTCTACGGTACTCAAGGTTCATGGGCATACGTCTCCCAGGATAGAACGGATTGCGTCCTTACCATAAGTAGTACTCCAATATAGTAAGGCTCCGGCGAACGCAACATGTGCTTGTACTCAATACCGACGACACGGACAAGGGAGACAAAATGACACATATGCATGACTTTAGACGCTTAAGCAACATTTACCTAATTGATTTCATTTTTTCATCACCTAAAAGACCCATTTCAACACCTTAATATAGGCAATGAAGGGACACGAAGTGAAAATGTACGAACGAAACAATGTATCTACTCATGATGAATGGAGACATCTTTTGGAAAATTAAGTGAATTTGGACAACCGTCAAGGTACAATGTATCGTGAATTTCTCATTCATAAATTAATTTTATTTTATTAAATAAAATTTCCAACAAACATTTGATGCCGGGGCTCAATCATACAATTAGAAAGTACAAGATTGACAAGAAATTGACTTGTAAAGAGACCCACGACAAGGAGTAATGTAGTCGTATCCACTATAACCCCGGAGTGAAAAGACGATATCCTTCCCCTGTCTCTCAACACCAAATCTCAGCCACATTTCGAGATCATCAGTAATATCTGAATAAGAGACCGAAATATAAGCGCACTCCAAGATATCCAGCCCAAAATTGTCAATGCTGTCTCTTCTATGAGCCATTAACACATTGCGCACATAGCTACAAAAGCGTAATAACACCTTATTCCTGTCATAACTCTTCGAAGTCAAGAGAAGGAACCAATGCCCAAAGGTTCCCAAATTGCCGAATTAACACAGTTCTAACAGCATCTAGAGTGGACATACAAGAGAGTATGTGCACAAGTATCTGATCAGGCATTTCACTTAATCTATCTCTGACGACAATAACTTCCTCATCACCCTTCTGCTTCTTCAACTTTGGTTCCATTATATTTTCACCCAATAACCTAATCTAACAAAAAAAAAAAAAAAAAACACCCAAACAAACAAAACCCTAATTTCATAAAATGAGTATACCAATATAGATATACAGTCCGGGCACGGGCTGAGCATACAAACTAAGTTCTTAGGAAAAGCTAATCACATTGGAAAATATAACTCATGTAGAAAAATGGAAAACTTGCTAGGATTTTTCTAAAAGTGACCAAGGGCACTTTATAAGAACATTTAATGCTACTATTTTCAAAAAAAGTGACAATAAATTTTAGTAGTTTTTTCTATTTTCCATACAAAATTAATGTCAATTTTTTATATGATTCCCGTGCACAAAAAACGACGCCCTCACCGAAATAGGGTTTAGGGTTGGGTACCGCGGCGCCGGGAAACCCAACCCGAAACCCTTTTTCGGGAACCTTAAATTGTTTCTCTCATTTAATCATGTCCTAGCTAGTAGTTGGGTTATAGGAGGTGTCTATAGACTCCTGCAGCGAAGCCGCCGAAAAAGTGGGTTGTGCGTTATTTTTCCGTCGGAGTAATTGTTGTTGGAAGAGATCGTGAGTTGTTTTGGACGTTTTAATAGTAGTATGATAGGTGAAAATTAAAATTGTGTAGTGATTTTATTGAGAAAGAGCATTAAACTTTTATTGGAAAATAGTCTGATTAATCATTCTTATATAGTGTTGTGGGCACTCTATAGAAAAACCCTTTAAATATATTATATTAGATATGGGCAAAAAGATAAAATGCAGCTGTATTAAATATAAACAAAATGAGATAATCAAATAGTTCATTAGTAAAACAAAGAGTGAGTAAAATAGATTGAATACAATCTCAGTCAATTGTCTAGGGAAATAATTTTGGAAGCATATTATTAAGTTTTACATTCTTCTAGATGAGTCATATTTTCCAATGTGATTGACCATTTAACGTGAGTACGTCGCTTCATTTCCCAATAAGTAGAAATACAAAGAGGTGACCTTTACATTCCCGTACGCGATAGGACCATTGAAACACGAGCTTTTCAAGGGGATGACCTACACAGCTACAATACTGTGAGTTTTAATTTTGTCGTCGAAAATATGCACAAGGGTTGGCCATATCATAAAACGTTATTACATGCTAGAGCTTTAAAATGTGACATTGCATTTCGTCTAGATTGGTATAATTAAGACTATAAGTACACGATTAGTCGATTGCTTCCACAGCTCCATCAAGTCCTGTCATGACTCATGATGCCATTTTAGCTCTCTTTGAACCCAACTTCTTAATTGATTTGGAGGTTATCTTCAAATCAAGGTGGTTTGCATAAGGAAAAACGGTCTAATATCAGGATTCAGGACTACCTTTGATCACAGAGGTACTCGGTACTCATATGGTGCAAAAGGTGTAAGGTGTGACCGTGAATTGTAAAATAAATCACTCCATATTTTAATTTATTTACTTGCCTACATTTACAGTTCGAAATCTACATAAAAAATTTCACTTATTGATGAAGCGGACTGTGTGTACACAAGGTTACCAGTCGGAGGATACACATTAGACCAATGGCATGTTACGTCGAAAAAAGAGGAGACTGGAAGCCAGATCAGATGCCAGAGCAAACAATTTACAATTAAGAGCATGACAACCATGGACATGGGTATGTTCAAAAAAGTTCACAATTTTTACACCATGTTTAGATGAAAAAAATTACTCCGTATGACATTTACTGAGAAGAGCAGACCAGTTTGGGGAGTTCTATACTTCTCTATTCTTGACCCCTGTAGACTACTCCGAAAATATAAGACGCAATTGTACAGCAATGAGACACAATTTGCAAATTTCTTAAACACATTCAGGATGTCTATAAATACATATATCGTAGACAACAGACGAGCATTCTTTAGGTCTGAAACGCGATTCATCATCTACACATGCTCAAAGCCATACGAGTTGAATTGCCTCCAAAGGTGTAGCTCAATAGTTAAAGAGTGGAATTCTGTCCACTTGATCTTACTAGAGGCCAGGTGTTATGGTTGAGATAGTGCCACTCTGAGCGTCTACCACATGCAAAATATGTTCTACTGATGAGACGTATATCTCAAGCAAAGATCACACTCGCATTAACCGAGGCCCTCCTGAATGTAGATACTTTCCTAAGAAACTTAAGCTCCTCAGATGCTTCTACCTCATTCTTTCCAAGGAAAATTATCAATCTCTCTAAGAAGACTGCATTTTTTAGAAAAAATTCCACTAGTTGAAGCTGAAGTTCACCACTTTTCTCATAACCATGCATGATGACAGTCCTGAGTTCTGGCATCTGAAAGGGAGAAGGAGGCTCCTGGATAACAACATTGTGATTATCCTGCCACAAATAAATTACTCTCGGAGTTACTAGCCATACTAGATACTCAGCAAAGCAAAATTAAACTTGCTATACTAAATACCCTTACATATAAGCGTTGTGCAGTGTACAATACGAGTTCTTCGCGTGGAACTATTCACCAACTCACAAATGAGTTTAAGACATTTTCTATGACTCCACGATGGCTACAGAACTAAGCGCTTCCATCTATTTACCGGAAAATCCTTTCTCTGCATGGCAAGTAACCGCTGACCAAGAAGGAAATGATTATCAGTACAGTTGTGATTTGGCCAAGGCAACCAAGTTACAGTTGAACAAACATACTGCTACAACATTTCTGACATGCGTTGTGTTTGATTTACGACGTGCACGACAGTACTAGCAGGTATACAGGTAGTAGGGATTAGGGAGGGCAATGGCCCATGGTCGTCATATGTTAAGATAACATATGTTTTGTGGACAGAATCATTGCAGGGTAAACCTGGGTTGGGAACTTCAAGCCAATAATCTAGCTAACTTTTCGGTCTTGCAAGCCTTAAAATCCCATAGTTGGATGGTATATATATAGCAATTCATAACCATCCCACATGAGACTGAGAGATCTTTTTTTTTTTTTTGGTACAAAGGAGCAGCTAATGTTGCGTGGGTGAGGGTATGAGGATCATTCTTAAGCTTCCCATGAGCACTTGATGTTCGGGCTTAATCATGCAATTATAAAGTACAAGCTCGACAAGATATTTACTTGTCAAGACACAATATGGAGAACCCCATGAAAAAAAGATGTCTTTGACGTCTCTCTCCACAGCGAATATCAAAGACATTTTGATATCTTCAACGGTATCGTTAACCATAAGCCACCAAACATGCCCAACATCTAGCCGAAAAGCATCAATAGTAGCTCGCCCACGAACCTTTAGTACTTTGCGCACAAAGCGAGCAAATAGTGAATTCACCACGTCACCATCATCTGAGTCAACAGGACCATATATTGTCTCATAGTACTCTTTGGAGTCAAATGAAAGAGAAGTAACCTGAGTCCAAAGGTTTCCAAATCGGCGAATCAACATAGTTCTAACAGCATCTTGAGCGTGGGCATAAAGGAGAGTATGTGCACAAGTATTTCATCAGGCATTTCACTTAATCGGTCTCTGGCAACCTCCTCGTCACCCTCAAGCTTCTTCGGCCTTTGGTCGTTCCACTGTTTTTCGAACACAAAAGATCTCAATCAAACAAAAACGTAATTATATATTAAATATGCAGCAATTGTATAAAATAATCAAGAATTGGAAATATGAGCAAAGGATCATATGCTGATATATCAAATAATCAAGAGAAAATGAAGTTAGACTTACATGGTTATGAGATTGCAGAGCTGCTTTAAGAGTTCTGAGGCCGGCATAAGTATGAGATTGATGACCATTTTACAATGGAGGTGAATATGTTATTTCAATTCCCATCAGTAGAAATATGACCGATGACTTTCACGCTTCCCTTTTAATTTGTGAGAGAAGCATTAATTCTTACATTGGAAATGTCAGTTGCATTGGAAAATATTAACTCATGCAGAACTTTGAATTAGGAAGTAGTATAAAAAAACACTTTCCTAGACAATTTACAGATTTGTATTACTTTTGATTTTAGAACTGACCAAAGTTCTGATGATTTTATCTGTATAAATTGTTTTCATTAGTTTTGACGATGAACTAGATTGCTGTGAGTTTTTGACGTCAACAAAATGCGTAAGAAAGCAACATAGATCAGTGCTTATATCACAGTACGTTGTATACTACTGCCTCAGGTTCTGTAGTGATATAATAGTGCCTCAGGCTTTGCGATGACATAATAGAAGTAACGTTACATATCATCTGGATTGAAAGGAGGACTTCGTTACTTAATTGGAAATCGTACCTGAGGACAGGGGTTCTAAACCTGCTTCATATTAATTTGTAGCTCTTCCTGAACCCAGCTTCTTGATTTGGGGTCATCCCCAAGGTGGTTTGCATAAGGCTTCATGGCCTAATATCCTGGACAATCTTTGATGAGAAGCGTACTCAGACAGTTCGAAAGGTGTAAATAAATTTTGAAATAAATGATGAGTTACAATTAAACTCTATACTTGCCTATGATTACAGTTCAAAATCTACGTCAAAAATCCACCGACTGATGAAGCAGACCATTTTACAGCCTACTCCCTAGCAAACTCGAAAGATTGCTCGGGTAAAAAATAACAAACTGAGACCTCGTATTATGTACACGAATAATTTTAACTGTTTTTATAGCGGGGTGTATAACAAGGAGGCGGGGGTACACCAAAGACCCAGTCCAGCACATTTAGATACTTGGACCTGAAGACTTCCCTCTCCTGAGAATAACAGTGCATGATTATGGCTGTTGATAAGCTAAATACAACCACATCGGCTCTCTTGATCTCCATCAGTGATTGAGGCAAATATCCAATATCAGCCATGCATGTGAAGAAACTCTCAATGGCCCGAGCTAAGCAATACAATGATATTTCGATCCGTCTACTCTTCTTCTCAATGGCCAATGCAAGGCCAGTTGGGAACTGTTTCAAAAACCGACACATTTCAGAACATGCATGCAGGCCAAACACATAGTATTCTCCCGGCTTAACTCCAAAGTGGTCAAGGGTGAAGAGTTTCAGAGTCAGACTTACCGTCCCTATTGCCACCATTGGAATGTTGCATCTCTTAAATATCCTGAAGAGAATGCATGTCCACATCCTGTAATGAACAAAAAGCTTTAGAAGGTAGAGTGGGCGTGCGGTTTCGGACAATCCAAGATTTTCAGATTCTGACCTCAAAAACTACAAACTTCTACCAGGGTCCTTGCATAAGGCTCATATAATAGATTCTAGACTTAATTACGATAAAGACGGTACATAAGAGAACACCTACCATGCAGAAGCGCAGTATGTCGACAGGAACAAGCTAGACCTTGATATACCAAAAACACTCTTCCACAAGATCGAGTAAGGTCTGTAGAAAAACAGCAATAGAAATATCAGATAAGAACCAGCACGCTATCCTTGTGAAGTGAAGTATTATTACAGTTCAAACCAAGGAAACCAAACTGCTATTTCAACAGCACAGACTTCTTGTGACATAACTACATAAGCCAAAAAAGACAGAGAATGTGCAGAATTTAATCTAGCTATATTAGAAAAGCTCCAGCAGGTACTGCTTCTATCACCCAAACAAATGTGCCAGGGGCTACAACTAGTTGTGATATGTAGAAGACAAAGAAAAGGTTAATTGCATATAAAGAATACTCCATATACATTCAGTTGAACCAGATTCCCTTCGCGTCAGGTTTCGAATCCAATTTTATGCACAGATGTTTAACAGCATCACAAGACAAACTCTTTGAGTTCTGATGTTAAACACCCACTACTTAAATCCAGACTATATTTAACACCCAGAATGATAGGTGTGAGTAAACTTTTAGTAAGATTTACCGTTTCAATAAGTCTTGGCGGTGGACAATGAGTGCTGGTATTAAATACACTGGTAGGTAAACTGGTAGTGCCCTTTTATATGCTTGAACAAGAAACGAGATGAAATGGGTCTCGCATGATTGTTTCCCATGTACCATCTGGAGATTCATAGAGGTCGTCAACAAAGCTCAACACTTGCAATTTACATTCAATAAAAGATAAATTTCTCATGAGAAACAAATTAACAAATTGAAGAGAAAAGTAATCGATATCTGCCAAAAGAAGACATTTTACTCTGGCTCTCATATACCCTCAAGGACCTGTCTAGAGCACTTAACGCTTAGACACAGGGTATGGACTGGAAGAGTGGACGGCACTTCATTTTAAGCCAATACCATAAAGACTTGCAAATTCTAGCTGACATTGATGCTTGGACACACAACTATCAGATACTTGTTAGAACTCCCAAGTAAGATAAAGAAACCATAATGCCATATGAGCGAAGACACTGATATATAACATCAGTTAACATATTTTTCTCGAATTCTAAAAGATAAAACCGTATTTAAGAATCTTCAGAAAGAAATTTATATTTCCACTAAAAGTTGCACAATAAGAGTATGAACTGTATGATAATGCAAATTTAGTGCTGAAATGTCCATACCGAGCAGGGAACTTTCATTTCTGGATCTAAGTTGATATCAACACCGAACGAATTATAGTATTTCTCTATTGCCTCCAGATTAGAGACCTGATTCCCACTGGCAAGCTGTTTCACACCTTCCAGGATGGACATATCCTTTGCACCATGCTTGTTCAGAAATGACTTGTAAGATGAAGGAAGAGATTCTTGCTTCAATATGTATGCAGACCTGAAAGGGCACATCCCTGCTTAAATCATATAGCTTATCTAAGAAAAGGTGACAGGTTAAGAAAACATTTATGAAACTATCCAACCTTCAATAATTCCCAGAAATAACCGACATTTAGATATTTATAATACCAAAATTTGACACCATTCATCAAATAAGTAGCAAAGAAAATATATCCTAAGAACAATCCCCAACCCCAAACCCAATGACATTGTTCTCCTTCCTGAATTAATCTTCGTTTCTGCAGCCCCTATCTTGTACATTCCTTTCTCATTCCTCCCACTTTCTAACTACTTTAGATAGCCTTCAAGCCGTTTCTCTATACTCCAATCTCCTATCCAAATTTTTAAATCCCTTCTCCCCTGCCCTAACAAGGATATATCAAAATTTTGGTAGAACATTGATTGAACAACCTGTCGTGGCAAACATTGTTTCCAGAATAGAGATGAAAAGATGGTTTTCGCTTTAGCCCCCCATCTTTTTCTCTATATCTTCATTTCACGTCCAAGGTTTCTTTTCTCTTATTACATCACAGAAATGATGATGGAATGAAGTAGATTAAAAGCTGGTGTTGCATCGTATGAATTCATGGCAGGTGAACAGAGTATGTGCAATCGTACATAGAGTGAAAGGACAAGGACCAAGGGGGAATTAAGGGTGGGTCGCACATGCAAAGAGATGCAGGCAAGAGGGGATAAGAGATGCAAATAGATAAGAGGGAAAATCTAATCCAAAAATCTCCCTCTGTGTGAGACTGTTTGGATCCTCACGCCGTCCCGCGGCTAATACTCATACAATGGCCTGGGGGTGGGTCAATATGGGCCGGTGCTGGCTTCCGGTTATAAGCCTTTTGCAAAATCTAATCCAAAAACTATAACAAGAAAAAGTTGTTGTTCACCATGAACATGCCATTTCATATAACGCAACACTCACTTGCAAAAGCAATTGGATATAGAACTGAGCAACTAGTGCTGAAATTTGATATGAGTCTAACTTAGATAGGGTGCCTCAACAAAAGGACAATTGTTACCAAAAAAAAATTATTTTCTTTATTTGTTGCTATAGTTTGGCACTTCCCCCCTAACAGCCCCAAGTACAGTTCAATGTCTAACTTGGTATAATGAGAAAGATACTCACAAAATTTGGGAGGACGAGAGGCACATGAGGAAAAGATCCCCATGCGCCCAAGTTAAAGGCTTGCAAATGCGCCCAAATCGCTTGCTCTTTATACCACAGCGAGATGCCAATACAGCTGCTCGCATAAGAATATAAATAGCCAAGCTATTGTGCTGCGTATCTAAGCCAGTTAATAGCATTGACGGCCCAGCAATAGCACCTGCTAATAATGCCCTCCATTTTGCAGTCCTGAAAACACAGAAACAAGCATCCACCTATGTGACCAACACAAGTATCGGACAATAGTATCAAAAGTCAACCAAACATGTAATGAGCAGCAGCATACAACACACTTATAACACTTATAGTTATCAGATAAATGGAAGATCCTCGATCAAGAAAAGACACCCATGAAATACGGTTTCCTCATATTTATGACAGAGATTGACTTGTCAAAATACTTCTTGGCTATGTGGAAAACGTTAGGTAAGCAAGGAAATGGCAAGTCACATTACATTCTTAATTTCTTACAATATGTACAACTGTGACAGCAGAATTAAACAACACCACACTCCCTTCACATGCAAAACAACGGATAAGACTAATGCATATCAGTATGGTTCCTCTATCACACTGCATCATCCCAACATCTTCTATTCCACATCCTTATTTTCACGAATCATCGCCTTCAGAAACAATAACTCCGTATATTACCTTATAGGATAGGATTATTCAAAACACTTATTTGGTGAAAACATGAAAGGCAAGACGAAAGGTAAACCACTTTTTCGGACAGATGATCACACTAAGATCACAAACAACATAGATTACAAATAATACAACATTCCACCAACATCAAAAATATTTCCTCACATCCAAAATCATGTCATATACTTTTCCAATTCACATGTAATATAACAAATCTCGACGATATTTTCACATTTCACACATCTGCTTTCCCCTACACACAAAACAAGCAACCACCAGACAATCTTACCTATTCCATACAGTAATTATGACAATTTTTACCGTAAACGAACAAAACTAATCATTCAACTATCACAAAACAGATCAAGTTAAAAACTTTACTCCATGTGACGAAATCAAATCATAACAAACTCACACTACAAAAATCCAATAACACAGTAAAAAAATATTAACTGAGTAAAAGATGGTGAAAATTACCTACGATGACCGCCAAAAGAAGCAATAATTTCATCAACAGAGGTAAAAGTTCCGGCAAAAGTACCAAGAAACAAACCATATCGCAAAGTTTCAGTAATCACGGATATAATCTCCTCACTTTTCGATAATCCGCCGTTTTTCCTGACACATGCAAACCAAAATTCCCCAGCTTAATTAGCATCACAAACTAATTAATCAACCTAATTAAGGTAATTAATCAGAAAGAAAAAAAAAAAAAAAAAAACTAACTTGAACAATTTGGAGGTTTTCCGGCGGCTGAGACGGGCGAGGAGAGAGAAAATGGATAGTCCGCCTTTCAATCCGGCTCCGATACTGAAACCTTTGATAGAGGCGGAGATGATGCGGCGTAATTTATCGGAGTTGGTGTCGGATACGGCGTAGGAGTAGGATGGGGATGGGGAAGGGGAGGATTTCCGGCAATGCGGACAGTCGAGGTGGTCGGAATTGGGAGAGTCCTCGGTGGCGGAGAAGGCGGTGCAGGTGGCGGTGGTGCCGTCGTCGGGGGGCGGCATAGTAGGGGTATATTTGGAAGTGCAGGTTTGAGATTGGGGGACACTGTTGGGGTTGGGAGTGAGAAAAGCGGGAGTGAAGGAAACACACGTTAAATGGTAGAGTGGAGTAGTTTTTTTGGTTAATATTTTTGCAGATTTTGATGTTTTGATTTGTTTTCAAATCTCACAGATTTTGTTTGGTTGTTTCAGGAAGCTTACTGCTTACGTGTTGTGCTGTCTTTGAAATTGACGATTTTGTAATTTTAGTCGAGAACGTAACGTTGAATAGTAGTATATTGACAGATTTGACACACTTGTTTCGATGCAAATGTATAGTACGCATGATAATCTTTGGTTGCGTGGAATTGGTAATTGGGTGAATGGATGGGGATGTTTACTTGTAGTGGGTTTAGTTGTTGCGTTGTGGGGTAATTGATTTAAATCATTGTTACATTTGTCGTCTGGTTATTTTGAGTCGAGTCGTGTTGAGTAGGGTTTGTTTCGATCATTTTGGGTTGGACTATTGTTGATTATTTTATTGGTCATTTGAGTGTTGATTGATTTTTTTCGAGTTTTCTTATTGTTAGGATGTATAATTGTGTTGCTATGTTAAATCTCCTACGTTCTATATCATATCAACTTTTCATTTGGATCATTATCGAGCTTAATCATTATTCGATCATCGTTAGGGTTGGTTTTTATTTGAGTTGAGTAAAACTTCAGTGGGGGCTTAATCGGGTTGTATTGGTTAACGGTTCACTAATGGATTGGGTCATTTCGGCTTCTATTTGTCATATTTTTGACATCTCATTTCCCTTTTCAAGTTATTGTTGACATGAAAATACGGTGATATGTCTTACTCTATTGGTATTTTTAACTATTGATAACTTGAACATAAGAAATTTTATTTGCAACAATTGCATCCTCAAATAACCCTCTTTCTTAAGATTAGCTAATATTATAACTTGTTATTTTTGTTGATTTTATGCAAGTTAATACTTTCTCGTAAAGTAGAAAATGCAAGCCGCAAAAGAGAAACTATTGCAAAAGATAAGAAACGACAAGGTGCAGGTTAGCAAACGTCAGCTTGAAGATAAGGAACAAACGAAGAACCACTGCTCACAAACATACTATCTTCAGTTCTTCATTTCCATGAAAATCAAGTAAACCCAAACAAAACCCCCAAAGATGGCTACCAAGCTTCTCTGCAATCGCAGCGGTCCAAAACCACCTTTCCTCTCAAAAAGAAATGACTCAATTCGAACATTTTCTGTGAGCTTTCCTCGTCACAAGAATCTAACTACAATGCAACCTCGGCGCAGGGCCAAAAGGCGGTCGCCAGTGGTTGTGGTGTCGGCAGCAATTCAACCACTTGACCTGACAGAGGAGAACGTGGAGCAGGTGCTGCTGGATGCGCGCGCCGAGTTGGCTCAGCTGTTTGATGCATCAGTAGGGATAACAGGTCAAGCTGAGCTAGCTGAGCTGGATGGTCCGTATGTTACGATCAGATTGAAGGGAAGGTTCTGGCATATGCGGTCCACTGTATTGGCTAGGCTTGCGAATTACCTGAAGCAGAGGATTCCTGAGATTCTGGAAGTTGATATTGAAGATGAGAAACAACTGGATGACAGCCCTGCAAATTTCTAGTTTTGTAGACTTAGCTTATGGCATGTATCATTTGCAAATTTTGCATATGTTGAAATCTCTCAGAAATCTGGAGCATTAGCATTTGCAGTCCTGTAATGTTCAGACTAGACAGTATTTCATATACTAATGTTCGGGAAATGATTTTTACACTCCTTATTTTGATACCCTTTACAGCCCCCTACATAAAATTGTGTGGCGCAAAGATCAATTTGGGCAGTGTAAGAATCATTACCCGTCAATGTGAAGCATGAACTAGAAAGTTTTATCTCCTGCACAGTAAATTGAAGGTAGGGGGGATGTCAACTAGGACTTCAGGTTGATTGTCAGAAACACTGGAACAAGATGTCAAAGGAAGTGACCTCCAATAGAGGTTGATTACTAGGTTTTCGCAGCACCGTTCCTCCGTTAATTTAAAGTAAAAGACTTCAATAGGAGAAGGCAATATATAACAGAATGAATCATGGAAAATGGCTACAGCGAACTACTTCCTACATAAATGAAGGATAGGCCATTTCATCTATTTACATTGGTATAGAAGCTTCATTACCCAAAACTTTAGCCAGACCTATGAATGATTCTAGTGTCTCGTAGCGAGTAACTAATTACTAACCGTGTCCAGCTCTTCACTACACTTGTGACTCGTCCCAAGTGGCAGTCATCAATAAGATAAGGCTTCCACTGTACCACAGGCATACTGATCAGCAAAAGTACGCAACGTTGGTAAGCAGCGTTGAGATTGATCTAATTGGGGTCATCAGATTCAAAATGGATAAATAGACCATAGATCCCATCTCCACAGGTGCTCAGTCTCCAGTCAAAAGAAAATCGCGAAATGTTCCTGACAGCTATTGGAATTCTGTGGCTTCACCATTTATCAATGCAATGCAATGCAATCCTCCACTCAGGACCACCAGCTTCACAGCAAATAGGCTTCCATTCATTCGGCTTTAAGAACGATCTTCATGCACTCATAAACAAAGTAACTTATTGCTGCTGATGGGAGTACCTGAAGGTGGTCATAGAACACCAAAGGACGATGAGTATACAGTCTATGACCAGGATGCAAACTTGCAGAAAACATGACAAGGGAATTACTGTAAAGTTGGCTTCAGGATGTTCAAATAATCTAAGGGTAGTTTACCAGCAAAAATTGTTATTTCATTTTGGTTTAGGGGGTAGGGGGGGGGTTAATGTTGTTGCTGTTGATGGGTGGCCTGAAGGTTTCCTTTGTTTTTGTCCCCCCCTTCTTTAATTTGAAATACTTTGTTGCTATAGGAGTATTGTGCACTTAAGAAAGGAAAGTTTTCTTACAACGATGGTGTTAAAATATTACCCCCTCCCACCCCCTATGCCTCAAAGGCTCCCACCTATGACGAGATAGGGGCATGTACGCAGCCTTCTGTTATGTCAAAAAAAAAAAAAAAAAGATCCACCCTCCCGTTGCCCCCTTAGTATAATCAACTGCAACAATGTTACCCCTATGCTTCAAAGGCTCCCACCTATGACGAGATAGGGGGATGTATGCAGCCTTCCGTTATTTCAAAACATAGAGGGGCTGTTTCCAGACAACACTGGCCCAATACTACAACCCTTGTTCTAAAGTTACACCCGGCCACTTAGACTACCAATCGTAACGATTCTAATTTCTTTCACTGCCTAGCTCTTCACCATCATCTCAAACCTTCAGGACCAGCCAGAATTCTTACACATTCTTTATCCTTCCTTTCACTTCTGTGAATTTCCCACAACATCACTGACATCAATGTTTTCAGCAGAGGTCCCTGCCTCTACCGCCACCGCCACTTCATCTGGTGGCTGCTCAATCTCATTAGAGCTACCAGCTTATCACACCCCAGTTATTTATAGTCAGCCACCAGTCCACCACAACCAATGATGACAATTTCATTTATTTTATTACGAGACATTGGTGGCAGACTGACAGCCAGCCACCCTGTGGCCACGTTACTTTTGGTGAATTGGGAAGAATGGATAAAGAAAAATGGGGAATCAAAAAAAATGAAGGCTACCTCCATAAAGAAAGATGGTGAATGGGTAGTGACTAATGACGGGTGGGTTCAATAGTTCTTCTGGATGTAAAAGAGAAAAGATGTCAAAAGAGGATAATTCTTACTTGTTGAGCAAGTGTTTAAGATGTATTTTTTCCCTTACTAGTTCACCTTCGTGGAGATATTAATTATATCCCATCTAGTTCTAATGTAGGCAGAAAGAGCAAAACCAGTACCTACTAAACCACCTCTTTATGCCAGCTACGAGTATCACACAGAAGTCTTATCTGATATTATTAGCCAGGCATAGAAATTGAGGTTCGCTTATTCTGAACCTTTATGGGCAACTAGTAATCAGAGTTCTAATTTGTTTGCCCGAACTCCCATTTTTGGGCATAGGTGCTGGATAGTCATGCAAAATACTATATTAACAAGCAAAGGAAAATCAATAGTACCATCCATCAAACCAGAGGAATTTCTCCTTTAGATTTGAGAAAAGCAGAAAATGGCATGGCTGAATGCTACAATTTTCATCATGAGGTCATAGTTCAGAGCCTTTAAAAGTCAAATCGAAAAGCTATTTCCACATTACCTTTAGAACTGAGTATCAATTAGCAGCATAATGGATGAAATTGCACATACCTGGAGTAAGCTAGGAAGCAATCCAGCATACAGAGCTGGGACCCCTCCTTGCTCAACTATCTTCATAAAGGTTCCAAATGTACTCAGTTTTGTAGCTCGAACTTGCATCTGCATCTGTCTCCTGACCACTTCAAATGGATAGGTGGCAACTTCGGCACACGCACCAGAAATAGCTCCATACAATAAGGTTCTCAAAGGTCCCAACTCCAGTTGGCCTAGGGCAGTTAAATCTTGCTGCTTCATCTTCTGGATCCTTTTCCTTCCTTCAGGTGAACGGAGATATGCTGATTTAAGAATATCATATACCCCATAAAACACTGCACTGGAAGGTGCAATACTCATGATGGAAGGAAGCAAACCCTTATAAAGGGAGAAGACTCCTTCTGTTTTGATCATATAGTGGAAAGCTCCAACGACACCTCCCAAATGTTCCCCACCATGAGCCACTATTCTGGTCCGGATCTGATAAAAAGAAAACCAGTTCAAATTTGTGGATGTAAATTACCAAACAGGAGGCAAAAATAAGCAAGCTTAACAGTGAAATCCGAAATTATTATTACACACATGGGGATTATATGGTGCCAAATTGTCCCTGCTTCAAAAAATCTTGACCTAAATATTTGATCTACACTAGATCAACTTGAACAATCATTACCATATTTACAAATAATGTGATGTAGCTTACTAAGCTTAGCAAGTATCACTTCTTACAAACATGCTAAGCAAAGACTTTGAAACACAAATGACTACTAAGCAGCAAATTAAAATCAACATACTTTTCATAAGTTAGCGGAAGTTATAGCAATAATAAAGAAAAGGTTGCAGTTTGTCACATACTGTGTCCAGAGGCAAGCAAAGAACAGTAGCAGTGATCCCAGCAGCGGCTCCAGCGATAAATCTTTCAGCATTTGCAGTTCCCTTCATAAGATGTAATTTGCACAGTTGCTTTCTGTAAGTATCATAAGCACAAAAGTTGATTGCTTTAAATGGTGCAGTGCGGAGAATATTGAGGAAGTTCCCCTTCCAAAAGCCCCTCAAGCCCTGAGTAACAGCAATTGTCTTAACAACCTCCAAGATGTGTTTCTGCTCACCACGAACAATATATTCTAGCTTCAGTCTCTCAAGTGGGGCAACAATAGTTCTGAAACAGTTAAACTCACTCATAAGCAGATGAAGTCGAGAAAACTGTAAAGCCAAGAGAAATGGCACCCAGTCAAAGTTTACAATCTACGGTAAATCCAGGGATATACAACAACATCATCAACAAAACATTATGTCTCAAAGGCTCCCGCCTATGGAAAGGTAAGGGGGATCAGACATTCGCAGACTAACCCCTGTGTTAAAGCTTAGAGGGTGGATGTTTCTGAAGACCCTAATTGACAATTGTGTCGAGTATGGCACCGACTACTACTTCACAATATAAGAAGCGGAGACAGGAGTATCAGGCTTCTATTTTAATTGGAATGTGTATCATCTTATTAGTCTTGCAATGACCCATTTCAGAAAGAAGAAGAAGTGTCAAGTGAGGGGGAGAAAGCTCAATAAGATGACAAAAACAGGTCTAACCAAACTACTTGCTAGACCAAATAAACGTCAGCTACTCAGCTTGCTCACTTAAAAGACCTGACATAGTAGCCTTAATAATCTCATGATAGTCCTAGAGCTTGATTAGCTCTTTTGATCATGGGCGTCACCCCTATAGTCATTAGGTGTCTTTTTGTATAAGGGAGTCACCCCTTGGTGTCCTTTTGAATATAATGATATCCTATCTTACTTATCAACAACAAAAATTATTTGAACTAAATATATTTGTTAGTCCAAGCGTTATGAACAGAGTTGCTGAACAAATCTACTGGGTTTACTTACCTAACAACAATACTTGAAATGTAAGCTAAGATGCTCAAATAACGACAATTGCTCCTACTAAGCTTTATGTAGTTCGCAACAAGCATTGAACATATTTTGCAACTAAAGAACAGACCCTTGGGGAAACTCAAACTTCTATAGCGAATCCAAGCTCTCAACGCTTATCGCTGTAGCCATAAAAGTAAAAGTTCACTCTAACATAGAGTAAGAATCCTCTTTCCCATCGAAAGACACAAAAATAAGCCACTGACACTAATTACTATTCAAACGATCACGAACCAAAGTTTCAAGAATACGATATGACAAATCATTGTGCCAGAAACTTTCTCCATTCCTCCAAAGGATGGAAATGAGCAAAGCTCATAAGCCATTACATTACTCTTCCTACTAAGTACTAACACACAACCCCCACAAAGCCTTAGTCCGAAAACAATCTGGGGTTGGCTAACATAAATCTCAACGATAACACCAACACTACACGGGAGCCTCAAAGGATCTCCGCCTAGCGCCTAAGAAAAGCCAGGGGTGTCGAATGTACGTAGCATACGAAAATTCCAACAATTTGCGACATTGTACATCTCTTGTACAACCTAGATTCTAGTCATTGTAAGACAAGCAAGGAGCAAACCCCATCACAATAAAAATCACATCTTTCATAGGCAAAAGAGTCAAGAACACGCCAAATATTCAGCAACACACACAATTAAACAATCATATAATCATATAATTCCACAATGTTTGATAAAAAGTATAGAATCAACAAATCCCAAACCCCACAAATATACAAAAAAAAAAAAAAGCAGAATAAATGGACCAACATTACAATATAATCATATACCGGGCAACCATGGCGGCAACAGCACCAGCCCACAAGTGTTTAGTAGAGTTATTAATAGCGGCGCCACGGCCCGGTACCAACGACACCGTTTTATCTCCCCCCACATTCACATCCTTCAAACTCACCGACGAAAACACGCCGCCGCTACCCTTGACAATGACCCTTATACCCTTGTTAGAAGAAGAGCATGATTTTGAAATGGTGGTTGAAATTTTACTGCCATTGTTACTGGGATTGGTAGAGCAGTTTAAAAGGGGGGAAATTGTGCGGAGGAGAGAAGGAGAGAGAATGGGGTCGAGAAAGAGGCCGCCGTGTGGGGAGGAGGAGATGAATATTGAGGTGGCTGGTTCTAGTGATAAGGTGTCGGACGGCGGCATTTTGGGTTGTGCGGGATTTGTTGCTGGTGGTTGCGGTGGTGGACTGTGGTCAGTATAACTACTTTTGTTTTTGAGGCTGATATAGTGCTGACGGAGTCACGGTATCGGGTTTGCTTTTTAAGAGTGGAGTATATTCTATGGAATCGTGTAATGGCTCGAATTCGAACTAAACTCGACCGTGAATCGATGTTTTGAGGAATTAAATAGGTGAATTGATTCATTCTTAGGCGTACGCTTGAGACATGGTGTGTGAATTGATCCATTCTTGCTCTAAAATAGGTGATGAACTAGAAATTGTGAGGAAATTAATTAAGTTGAGACAAATAAAGAGCAACTGATTATTTAATTTATCGTAAAAAATCACTATGTTTAGAAATATGGTCATGGTAATCTAAACCATGTAAAATGACAAACTCTGTTTGGTTCAACTCATAAATTGGAATTTGCAGATTACGTATGGATAAGGGGAAGAACTTGGTGAGCAACTTCCTTCAAAATGAAGAAATTGAAAATCCTTTTATACTTAACTACTACAAAATTAAATGAAGGAACTCGACGGGAGCTCTTCTATTCGAACTCTATTAACCTAAATATAAAATTTAAACTAGAAGTTTATGGTATACGGCATTAAGAGACTAAAAAGAAGAAATAAAGGGTGGGGCACATAAATCTTATATGCAACACACTCGATCACTCCCCTGCACCTGTAACATTATATAACAGAATTTTGTTACAATTGGCATAAAAAGTTTGTTACAAAGTTAGTTATTCCAACTACTTTGCTTCCATATAATTTGGGTCTATATATACGAATTTTTTTTTTGAAATAGTGTTCAAAAAATAAAATACTTCCTCCTACCCAAAGAGATTTTTCTGATCTTTTTGCAGTTTTGGGGTGTCATGTTAGGAGTTATTTTTAGACCTAATGAATCGTTCACTTGCTGTAAAAATTTGGAAATACTCCATTTTGCATTGCACTCCACCAACCCTACTTGATTTTAAGGCAAACGGGTCTTTTATTTAGTCTACAAGTAATCCTAAACTTATCAACTAAAAACTGCAAAAAGAAACAGGAAAATCTCTTTGAATCGGAGGGGTATTAAACAAAAGAGGTTGAATGAAAACATATTCAACTTTATGGGGTGCACGTCACCCCCCTTTAGCTTCGGGACAAAACCGTCAGGAACCCTGGCGGTTTTAAAGGTGTCAAACAGTTGGCTTTAAGGCCCCGGGTAAGAGTCATTGACCACCTAAAACCGCCAAGGTTCTCAACGGTTTTAATTCAATAAAACCGCTGAGGAGGATGGCGGTAACTAAGCAGGACCAGATGTATTTAAGGGAAAAAAATTGGCAAATGTAAAACTGCTGGGGGCCTTGGTGGTTTCACCTACAGTAAAACCGCCAATGACCTCGGCGGTTTCACTTTAGGTGCAACTGCCAAGCACCTCGGCGGATTTACTTTAGGTGAAACCTCCATGGCGCTTGGCGGTTTCAACTTTGCCCGAGTGTTGGGTGTGGTTATCACTACGGGAGGTAAAATTTAGAACCACTGGGAAGCACAACGGTTTTGTCAAAGAGAAAACGCTGAGGGGCGTGGCGGTTTTAGGTGGCCAATGCCTTCCACCAGGGCCTTATAGGCACTGTTTGACAGCCATAAAACCGGCAGGATTCTTGGCGGTTTTCACCCGAAGCTGGAAGGGGGTGACGTGCACCCAATAAGGTTGAATAAGTTTTTGTTCAACCCATTTCGTTTAACATTTATTTTTTGAGCCCAATTCCGAAAAAAACCCACTATATATCATTTGTTACAACTTAATTGAATCATAACCAATTACTTTCATCTCGTTCATGTTCTTATCTTTACTTTTCAGTATCTTCCTAGGGACCGTGCACAACCTCTCTATGTTTAAATAGGGGTAAGACTTACGTGTATCCGTCCCCCCTCAACCCTCCGTATGACGGAAGCTTTTAAGGCACTGTGGTAAAAATGTAATATCTTTTTCCGGAAGATAGTCTCACTTTGAGACAATTCTTCACAAAACTACACTCCAATGTCAGAATTGAACAAACTACGTTCAAAAACTGATTTTGCAGAAGGGAAATAACTTGAAAGCAATATAAATACATGTAAGATTTACTAAACACAATTAACTCAAGCAATCTTCAGGCTAAATATTATCGTCAACACCTTAGGCCTCACCACACCTAGCCTCACATCAACATCTGCCAACCAAAATTGTTCTTTTCGGAAACTATTGAAAGTACACTTTGTCTTTTTCTTTAAGATTTATCGATTAAGTTACAAAACAATATAAACTTTACTGATATCTCATTCTCAATTAGCCTAAATTTTTGTAAAATTTGTAGCAACGTAATTTTTTCAAATTGTAGTCGAGGAAGACCATCTCAACTCAATAAAATTAATGGCCAAAATTCACTCCCAAACCTTTTAAATTCTTTACGTTTCATTTTTCGTAACTAAAATTGGAAGGAGTATTTTTACCATGGAGTGAATATAGCGAGTGAGACGTTTTCTAGCTGTCCTAAACTCGTAACACTATAAATACGCCGTCGCTTGGCGCGAAATGCTATTGGAAAGATAATCTCTCTTCTTCGTTACTCAACCTTCAGTCCTACACTCAGCTTCACTTCCTAGAGAGAGAAAAAGAGATGAGAGAGAGAGAGAGAGAGAGAGAGTTCCTGAAATTCATGATTTCTCAGTTAATCTTCCGCCATTAGAGAGAAACTCTGAGCTCGCGATAAACTAATTTTTCGATCGAAATCCAAACCTTACAACTTTTCAATCGAAAAATCAATTAAAAATGCAGAAATTAGGGTTTTTCGGCATGAATAGCTTGGATCAATTCAAATCATTGTCAGGATCTTCTTCCGGAGCAGCGAAAACCTTGTCGATTTCTTCGCGTTCATCTTCCGATCAAATTACTTCCGGAAGTTTCGCCAATCTTAAGCTCACAGCTGGTTCGTCATCTCAATTTTCCTAATTAATTGCATAATTTCGCTTCAATTTAGCGTCGATTTTGTTCTTATTATCGTTCAAATTTCAGAGAAATTGGTTAAGGAACAAGCATCTGTGAGAACTGATCTCGATTTAGCGGTAAAATTTCCCCTAAATCATGAATGTCGCGTAATTGTGAAGTTATGATGAACGAATGCATGTATTAGGAGTTAATTTTTTGATTTCGGAGTAAAATTTGTAGAATTCGAAGTTGAAGAAGTCTTTGGAGCATATTCATGTGTTAGAAGAGAAGCTTCAGATTGCGTTTAATGAGAATGCGAAGCTGAAAGTGAAGCAGAAGGAGGATGAGAAGCTGTGGCAAGGATTGGAGTCGAAATTTTCGTCGACGAAGACGTTGTGCGATCAGCTTATGGAAACCTTGCAGGTCCTGGCTAATCAAGTTCAGGATGGTGAGCGTTTGGTTGTTTTTGTTCACGTTTTCGTGATTTGCGTAAAATTTGATGTAAATGTTGCTGAAGTTTGGGATGCTTGAACAGCGGAGAAGTATAAGCTTGTAATTGAAGAAAAACTGAGTGCAAATTCTGCGGCCCTGGATAGTTTGAATGATGAGATGAGGAATTTGTCGCTTAAGCTGGAATGTGCCGAAGAAACTGTCAGAGAGCGTAAGTTGTTTCGCCAGTAAATGTTCATTTTAAGTGAGTTATTCGTCTGTAGGCTGATAATTGTGAGATTTGGAAAGGAAATGATAATGCCGAGGTGATGAATTGTTGTAGAATAGTTGAGCAAAATGTTGTGTTGGAAGTATTTGTTCGTGAATTAATGTGAATCGATTTGTCTGATGTGAATCGGTTTTCCAGGTGATGAGGCGCTGAAGGAAGTAAAGGTGCAGAAACAGGAGCAAGAGACAGTTTTTGAGGATGAGAAGTTCAAAGCGATCAGGCTTATGGAGGAGAAAGGTAGTTGATCTTGATTCTGTGGTGCATTAACATTGTCATATAATGTATGCAGATCATCCTCTGTATGATAGTAATCATAGTATACGTCATTTGTATGGATGTAGCTTGCCATTAACGTAACACAATAAGATATTGCTGCTCTGTCCATTATGTAACTCTAGTATAGCGCAGGATTTTGTTGAATTTTGAAAATCTCTGGTCATCTGTTAGGTTAGTCCCAATGAAGCTGTCTAGTGCATGTAATCTTGTCTCATAAGAGTTATAGAACAAAATATTTGTGTTGGCCCCTGTAGAATTTAATTGATGTTGTCTCACTAAGGAAGAAATTCGTGTTTCCTCTTTAGCTTGTTGTGGAATGGTGTTTGCATTAGGAACTAATGGCGGTTGATAACGGCATTTGCATTATTGTATGAAACACTGTTAGCAGTCTTAGCAAAAACTGATAAGATCCCTAGGGTATGATTTTGGCTTGAGGTGCTGTCCATATTCTAGACTTTATTGCCCTTAGCCAGGAATTCCTTTAATTATATGGTAGCTGTAAAGCCTGACTGTGGATACTATTTGTTGTAGAAGTTCAATTATGAACTGGTAGTTTGCTCATCACAAGGCAATTTTTTGTTTTGTTTTTGGCTTTTTACTCTTTTACGGCATTTAACTTGATGTTGATACTAGCAAGCTAGTGGATCATTATCTATTCCCTGGAAAGCTCAGGAGACTTTTGGTCTTTCTAGGTCAGAATGCGCACATCTCCCTGAGATTTTATCTGAACTTGCATGCAGATGCTTTGATTAGAAGCCTCGAGGCAGATGTAACTACGACCAGATTGACTGGGGAGAATTTGAAGTGCAAGTTGGATGATGCAAGTATGGAGCTAAAGTTGAAAGAAGAAGACCTTTCTCGGATGAGATTTTCTCTTGAAAGCTTGGAGAAGGAGAAAGTTGATCTCCAGTTTAGCAATGATGAGTTTGCCAGAAACTTGGCCTCATCCCTGCAGGAGACTCAAAATCTGAAAGAAGTGGTTAAGGCTTTTGCTGCGAAGTTGTCTGAACTTGATCAGCAAAGTCTGGCTGTTTCAGACAAGATTTCTCAGCTCTGTTCTGTGTATGATTCGAGTTCTAAGTTAGCAGAGCAAGAGAAAAATCTGTTTCTGCAGCGTTCCCAACAACAGTATGATCTGCTTCATGGTCAGCACGTGCACACTAAGTCAGAGAAGGATGAACTTCATCTGGTCAACCAGGGGCTGAATAATAAAGTCAATGAACTTCAGAGTGCCCAAGAATCTACAATGGTGCAGCATGCTGAAGAGTGCCGCTTAACAGAAGAGAGGATTCGGAAATTACAATCTGAAGCAGAGGCTCTTGCTTTTAAGAAAAATGAAGCAGAAAAACTGGTTGTCCAATTGGAAACTCAAGTTGGTAGTCTTTCAGAGAGTCTAAAAGCAGCTGAAACTGAGAAGGTTGTAAAGCTGAATATTTATTGTGTTCTAATATCCAGCGTCATAAGTCACTTTCTCAATGTCTTTCTTTGAACCTGTAGGAAGAGTTATTACAGAAGTTGTCAGAACTAGAGTCTGAAAAAAAAGAGAATGCAGAGAAGCTTCTGGTGGATATACAGAAGAAAGAGGAAGAAGTTGACATATTTCAGAAGGATGTTTTGAAGCTCAATCAACAAGTTCAACTGCTGGAATCGCAAGTGAGCAAGCTTGATACCACCTTAGAAGAAAAAGAGCAGTTAATCTTGCAATCCAAAGAGAAAGAGAAGCAATTGGAAGATCAGAAAGCAGAGGTTTTGTAACAGTCTGATTAAGACTTTGTTTCATAGTAACTTTGAACCTGGGATATCTGTTGAAATCCTTTTGAATCCCTGCAGATCCAAGCACAATTGGTCGCTTCAGAGAGCAAGCTTGGAGAGGCTAAGAAGCAGTATGATACTATGCTTGAGAGTAAACAATCAGAGCTTTCAAGGCATTTGAAGGAGATCTCTCAGAGGAACGATCAGGTAATTTCTACCTTAGGCTATATTGCGGCTGAGATTCATTAGAACGTTATAGTACTTTTTGATGACGTGAATTTTCTTTAAACAGGCTATAAATGACATAAGGAAGAAGTTCGAGGTCGAAAAGCAGGAGACTGTTAACCTTGAGAAAGAGAAGGTTGGATGACTGTTTCAATTTCATTGTGAAGTTTATGCTCTATTGCTGTCCGCAATTGATGTTTCGTTTAATTGAGAGAGATCAGACATGATGATCCCTGTTGATACCTTTAGGCAGACAAGACTGTTGCAGAGATGCAAAGGATATGTGAGGAAAGACTGAATGAGTGCAAAGACGAGTCTAAACAGCAACTGTCTCGCATCCAAGAAGAGCACAGTTCTCTGGTATGTTTTAAAAGAAACTGAAGTAGAAATAGATCTTCAGCTCAAAGCCATGTAAAGATTAGAGTGTCGAAATAGCCAAGCGTGCATACAAACCTGGAGTTTATTATCTTCATCACTGTAACTTTGAATAGCTTTCATAGCATGACACTAGGATGTGCATGAATGGGCAAGCATCTTCATGTTTATTCACACAGACCCGGATCTCTGACTTGTCAGCCCACAAATGACTAAAATGGATGTTGTTGTACATTGAGTTCCTAACTTGTCTTTATCCTGTTATTTGTCTAGGTTGAAAAATTGCAGAAGGAGCACGAAAAGAAAGAGTCAAATCTTGAAGCTGACCACCTTGAAGATCTGAAACGCATCCATTTCCAATCTGAGAATGATTTGAGAGAGGTCAGTAAGCTTCACATCGAGGCAATTGAGCATTTAATTCTTATTAAGAACCGTTCTTCTGTCTAACCAGCTTAAAACTTTCAGAAAATGATGACACTTAGGGATGAGCATGAATCTCAGTTACGAGCTCTAAGGTTGAAGCACGAAGATGAATGTAGACAGCTTCAGCAAGAACTGGATCTTCAGAAATCAAAAGTGAGTAGGCATTACTTCTTTAGTTCTTTTCATCAGTGGCTAGAATTATTACTCTTGCGACGACTTTGAGCTCCCTTCATTTACAGGAAGAGAGGCAACGAGCTTTGTTGCAGCTACAATGGAAAGTGATGAGTGACAAGCCCCAAGAGGAGCAAGAAGTAAACTCAAAGAAGGTTAACCCACATCTCTTAACTCTCTGTTGTATCTGACATTATGACCTTGAGGGCTTTGCATGAATTTCATAATTGATCTTGACCCCTATAAGCCTGTTAGCTATTGACTAACTTCTTGTGTTGTTTTGTGCACCTGACTTTTGCGATGCTTTGGCTAAATTGACTACTTATCTGGAGCCATCTTTATAGAAGTGTTGCAAATAATATAATATAGGCATTTGGACCTAAGAATTGTATTTACAGGACTTGTGCATTCCTGTTAACAAACTGTTGGCTGGATAGTTCAAAGGACTTGACAGTTATTTATTTTTATCTCAGGACTACTCTGTTACTTCAAATAAAATGAGAGAAAAGGATGACGTGAAAATGGTGAAGCATACTCAGGTAAGAGAGATGAAATTGACAGTGTGAAGGGAGTAAGATAGTGTTCGCGCTCTTATACTAGTTCAAGATATTGTGCTTCACCGTGTATGTATTTCAGGACATGCCTTATATATCTGAAGCTGAAGTTCAGTCTCCAATATCAAGCTTGCTACATAAAGTAGAGAAGTCAAACCCTGAAAATATAATGGAGATATCTAAGCATGGAAGGAAGGTAATGCTCCTCTGTTTTTTTGGGTATAAACTATCAGTGTAGGTTTGAAATATTGTGCTGTTTTACAGCTGACAAAAAAATTCCTAATTTTTATGCTTTTCCTCTCATCCAAGTGATTGTTATGGCTTACTTGTTATTGTATTGAGTGTCCATAACGCTCATCTTTCTGCCTTAGGTTACTCACCGTGAATATGAAGTGGAAACAACTAATGGAGGAACAGTCACCAAGCGTAGGAAAACTAAGAGTACTGTCATGTTTGCGGTATGTAGATACCCCCAGTCAATACAGTAGAAACAGTAAGATCTATATTGCAAAAACAGTGATCAACTCCTAAATTTTATTTGGTCTCAGGATCCAAAGAAACGCAAAAAGGTGACGACACCCAAGGTCCACACACCAAGAAGCTCAATCAAGGTATTTTTACAAAAATTGTTTTGCACTTGTTTGGAGGGTTGTCCCTGTTCCATTCTGAGCTGATCCCCCCCCCCCCCCCCCCCCGCGTTTGATCTGATCCCTCCCTTAAAACTCAACACTTTAAACGCATCAATAACGCAAAAAATAAAATAAAATAAATTAAAACTAATGGAGTTTACTGTCTCTATGAGCCTGCCCTTGAAATCACATGTTGTCATGCTCACCAGTCACCATGCAGCATTTATTTTAGTTTAAAAAAAGATTGAAAACTCCGGTCTGCCAAGTTTATTCTGTTGGAAGGCCACACATAGCCTCATGAAAAGTAGTTGACGCGTACTCCTTGTGCAGGGAACCAGGAAAATGGTCTATACTCAGCCTACCAACTTAGGGGACTTGTTCTCTGAAGGGTCTCTGAATCCTTATGCAGATGGAGATGATCCCTATGCATTCGACTAAAGGTAAAGGATCAATCTTTGACAGGTTTTTCTTCTAACGCTGTTGTGCAGTTTTATTGCCCATAATTTCTTCTAAACTGAAAGATTGGTGAGCATTTTTTTTCCTTAAGAGGATAGTGGTGAAAGCTACATGTAGATTATAGGTCAATTATCTGTGAATTGTGTGATATGTGCCTGATGTGCATTTTAGGTATAGGTGGAAAATCAAGAAAGAATGATTTAATTGATTCTTTTGACTAGAGATTGTGTGATCTGTTGATGACAGTACGTCTTACATTACTGATCCACTTACTGTTTTTGACAGGGCACTACAGCAGACTTGTTCAGTATGCAGCTCAACCTGTATAGGATGCTTCAGCTGGCTGTAGAGTACTAACAGTAGTGCATCAGCAGATACACTATGCTCTTGCACAGCTACTAGCAATAGGAGATCAAAATTTTGCATCTTACGGTTGTGAAGAACCAGCTGTTATATAGTCGATGTAGCCATATAAGGACATATGTCCATGTGTAATATTTCGTAAACTGGTTTGAAACTCAATATCTCGTTGATATTCCTGCACTCGGTTTCATTACTGTGAAGCTGATTCCGATAACACAATGTATAGATACAGTTAACCAGTACCTATCATTTGAGAGATGCTAAAGATTACTTCGATTCTTCACCTGTTTTATTCATTCTGAGCTTCCAATGAATGTTGAACATTATAGTTCTGCGATCATATTGAAGTGACAGACATGTTAACTTATCTATTTCAGGGTCTGCTTAGACGAATACGAGCAGAAGTACGGTTTCCTTGGATCATTTTTCTTAACTATTCAGTTTACTGAGTAATTATTTCTACGGACAACTCGTCTACTATGAATAGGTAGCTGGTTTGTATAAAGGATCATATTCACGCATTATATGAACGAGTAGCTGTTCAACTAAATGAATGTCTTGGGTTTGCTTAATGTTTTAATTAATTAACTTGAAATGGCACGCAGCGTCGGAGCCTGACATTGGATGAACTCTTGATTGGAATGATCAACTCTACTAAAATTTTGTTCAAAATGTAAATGTCGGTGCACCATCATGGTTGTAAATCAATTGTAGTTTTGACATTACTTGAAGTGGACTCGTTCATGTCTAAAAGATTGTTTCTAAAATATTATTTTTTCTTAATTGACCATTTCTTGACCAGCCTACATATCCATATGTCAAAGCACCATTGAGTCATTGAGTGTATTGTAATTGGTTAGGAGTAAAACCGTATTGAGACAAGACCACGACTTATCTCTTCACCTCATCCGCAAGATTAGAGCTTGTTCAACAATACGGCCACATCTCAAGCTCTTTGGTCGCTAAGCCTTTTGGTCACCGCAAAATTGTCTATTCGTATAACACGTCGTAGTAAGCAATATTGATTCACTCGTTTTCTTTATATCGTTCTTAATTTCGTTTAGACGAGTACTCCTTAAAAAAAAAAAAATAGAGGACAAAAATTGAGCGTGACTTTTGTTTTGCTGAGAATCTAGGAAGCACGGACACGCCTGTCCAGTGCCGTGTCTGTGTCCGACACCGTGTCGGACACCGACACGCGTCGGACACGGTACGACACGCCCAAAAACCGTGTCCGGTTTTTTTATTTAATTTTAGGACACAGACACGGTTTTTTTTAATTGGACACGAACCGGACACCGACCAGACACCAACCAGACACCCGACACGACACAAAACTACGTCGTTTTGACAAGTTTTTAAAAAAAAAAAAAACTTTTTTTTCTCTCTCCTATTCTAATTACACTAGGAGATAGTTCAACTACATGTCTTACTTCTTTGTCTCTTTTTGTTTCCCATCTTCTTGGTCCGGCTGACTCTTCTACCTTCGATCGACGCTGCCTCAGGAGACCTCCTCCGACCGACGTCCACTAGCGGCCCCATTGTTACAGCTCAACCTGCACCCGACCGCACTAGTCCTACCTCTACCTACCCGCGAACAGTACGTGTAATTGAAAAAATATGCATTCAAAATACATATTAATTTTTGTTTTTTGCCGTGTCCGTGTCCGTTATTTTTCAAAGTGCCGTGTCACGTATCCGTGTCGGTGTCCGTGTCCGTGTCCGTGTCCGAGTCCGTATCGGTGCTACCTAGCTGAGAATTCGATCAGAGTCGCCTCCTCAGTCTCCACTTCCCCCACTTGCCGCCAACAACACTAAATAATTCCACTAATTTTCACAGTTTCCACTTTCCACTTCCCTTTTCACACATTCCCTTGAAAAAAAAAACCTCTCCAACATCTTCGACTCAGCCCTAAAAATCAAATGTCGTCAAGAAGAAGAAACCCTCGAAATTTTCCCATAGAATTAGTCCAATTCCTCAAACTTTATATATCTACCAATTTGTTAACGGTTCCTTAGGTTCGTCATTTTTTTTTATTATAATTTTAAACATGAACTCAGAAGAAGAAATCCGCTGTGAAATTATTCCTATTCCTACTTCCTCCCCTTCCGATGTCCCCAAACACGCCCTTTTCTTCCACCGGTTAGTTCATTCCACTAATTTTCCGGTCCATCATTTCCATTATTTTTTTTTTGCTGATTATAGCGATATTATTATTTGGAATTTATGATTATTTATTAAATTGTTAACAACTGTTTTTAGCTTGAGTTACTAGTTTTTATTTTTTATCATATGATGAAATTCTGGACATTATGTGATTCGGTTTCGAATTAGGTTTTCGTTGTTGGTGAATTGGGAGAGACTTCATTTGGGATGTGTGATTTTATTTAGGTGTAGTTTATACTCGTAGGATTAGGGCTATTTGCATCAGAAGCGTGGTTCTGAAGTGTTGGTTTGCCATTTGATGTGTCATGTGTTAGCACTCGGGAATCGTCATTGTCGGATCATTGATGTGATCCTAATAGTACGATGTTGTTTTTTGAAGTTTACAACACTCACTAAAGACTTTTTATGCAAGGTTAAGAGCAAATGCTTGTAGGTTACGTGTTGTGGTACCGATTTTATTAGGTTAAGAGCAAATGCTTTTAGGTTATGTGTTGTGTCGCCAATTTATTAGGTAATGATGTTGGTTCGATGAATATGACGCTATCAGTTCATGGAACATTTGCCACGACCTCAGGATAATGTGTTTCCGATGTTTGAGTTGTATTTACCTTAATTACTCTCAAAGGTTATTTTGTTTGTAGCTTTGCTGTTGTGGTTGATGTGCACCAATTAATGTGCTATTAGATATCTCTTAACATATATCTTTCGGATGGTGAATTTAATCACTTAAGCTTGCGTTCCTCCCCTGCTAAGGTGCAATTTGTTGTGACAGGTTTGGAGAGCAAGGTGCTGAATCTGCTCCTGGTACTGGCACATCTAGTTGTCCCTTACACCATAGTAATGTAGCTACTGTACAGTGTATATGTTGTGTAGAAAATGGGTCTGCAGAGAAACAGAGCTATAATTGGTCAAATAGGTCCTTCCATGACACGATTAATCCTTCATTCAAATTGGTCTCATGGTTTGATGAGAGGATAGAAGTGGTTCTTCCGAGGTGCAGAAACTGGATTAACAGGCTGGGTTCCTCAGATATCTTTGTACCATTAGCCGATAATGTCGGATTCAGTTTTAAACTCGGACCAGCTAGCGTAGATCATTTACAGGATGCATTGTATGCAAAAGATGTTAGAGTGACTGAGCCACGCATTCAGAGGCTAAATTTATCACCTCGTTGTCTGATTCCTGTTACAGATTTGAACAAGTCTGACAAGTTTAGCTTTTCTAAGGATTTTTCTGAAGTTGGAAATTTGAGTGTTCTTACTTACAACATATTATCTGATATCTATTTATATCCAGACAAATACTTTTTCTGCCCTCAGTGGGCATTAAAATGGGAGTACCGACGAAACAATCTACTTCATGAGATTATTCTATATGATGCGGATATTGTGTGTCTTCAAGAGGTAAAGACTTGACGCTTGATAAGGTCTTTTTCATTGTGGTTTCTATTTTTTTTTTACTAGGGAGTTGGAAAGTCAAGCCGCTGATGATTCACACATTTTCTATGCCTTGCAAAATAGATCTGCAATTCTTTGTCATGTCAATATTTGCTGTTTATGATTTTATTGGTTCCCTCTGCAGGTTCAAAGTGATCATTTTGAGAATTTTTTCAAACCCGAGCTTGAAAAACATGGCTACTTGGCTGTCTATAAGAAAAAGACCAAAGAAGTATGCGCGAATCTTTAGTTTATGGTTTTCTTGCAAACAAAATGAACTTTTGCTATAGTTTATATCTTTTCTCCTCTCTGTCAACTATATTGTGATACGGCAAAGATTGCTGTGATCACTAATCTTTTGGCTCTTTGTTATGATTGAGATTGCAATGATAATCACAACTTGTGTAGAACTTATGTTACACAATCCTTTTTAATTTCTATTGTTTGAAGGTTTGGGTTGGGGGTGGGAAGGGGGGGTGGGTGGGTCGTGGCCTTTCTAATGCACCTTGATAGTTTAAGCTAATGCATTTTATTGCATTTTTGTTTAACAATTCTCACAGGTTTATACAGGTAATGGTTACACTATCGACGGATGTGCCACTTTTTTCCGTGGTGACAACTTCAAGGAAGTAATTTCCTATGGGGTAAACTGAATCTTTCTTCAAAGAAATTCATGGACATATCTTAGTGTATTACATTTCTTTATAACACTAAAAATTGTATTCTGTAGCTTGAGTTTAGCAACACTCCATTACCACTGATAAATAAGTTGGAGCCAAGTCAAAGGGATCAAGCTGGAGTCCGACTGATCAAGGTTAGGATTCTTTTTTGTTCTCCGTCCAGTGTGCAATTACACTAATTAAGGTGCACTATCATTGATAGAGAAGTTGGGATTTGTTCCTGCAGGACAATATAGCTCTTATAGTCATACTGGAGATGGTGGGAAATGCTTCTTCGCATGCTCCATCGTGGTCCAAAATATGTGTGGTACTGTCTGTATTTTGATTGCTTCTTAGTTTTTGAACATAATTTTCGTGGATTTATAGCTGCACAAAGTGATCGTAGTTCCTGCGTCATCTTGGTATGCAGTTGTGTAGCTGCTCTTTGATTTTGACTTGCTTGTCAATTCATTTTATTCGTCCTGTTTCTTTCAAATTGTAACAGATCATTGATTGATATGTAGGTTAACACTCACATATTCGCTAGCAAGGGCTCTCCAGATGTAAAATTGCTTCAGGTACGAGATCTTTTTTTTTTTTTTTTTTTTTGGGTTGGTTTGGCAATTCCAATCATGTTGACATGAAGATGCATGACTTGTGTCTGTACTGTAGGTTTCAGATCTTATAAATGAGATCGAGAAAATGTCAGTCATTGACCCAAGGATGCCTCTTTTTCTCTGTGGCGATATTAACTCTGTTCCTGGAAGGTAAGTTCTGAGAACAATGTTTTAAAATTTGCTGCACTCTTCAAACATGTACTGCATTGCCAACACTGCGTGCTGAAGTTGGAAACTGGTCTTTGCTGTCCTGTATATCAAAGTTATATGCGGTTGTTATTTGCTTTAGATAACAGAAGCTGCTGCTGTAAAGTCTCTCTCCCATTCTTCCATAGTTTCATTGGAGCAAATTCTGTTGGAATGAGGATTCTGTGTGTGGACATACAATAATCTAAGCCATGCTTCAATTTAAAGATCTTTTGTGCAGAACATTATATGTCTAATCTTCTTTAGAAGTGCATGTAAAATCTTTGGTCTGTGGAAACCTAGATGTATGAAATTGGACCGTGTTTGAATCTCAATCATGGTTTTTTTTAAGGGAATCTCAATCATGGTTTTAATTCCTCTAGAAGAGGTATTCGAGCCATATTCTCTTAGCTGTATCGGTCGTAAAGTACTTGTTACTCTACCTGTGTTTTATAGGTAAACATTTGTCATTGCAGTGATCCTTATACTCTTCTAGTAAAAGGTGAGGTGAAGGCTGCACGTGGAGACGAGGCAAGAGATCCTTTGTGTATACATCCGCACCTCAAACTTCGTCATTCGATGAACTTGGTAACTACAAATCTGCTTTCTGTATGCTGTTTTATGACTGCTTGCAGACTTAAAACTCTAATTGGCAGGACGTGCCTTATAGCGCTACTGATCATCAGCTGGATCTGATTGTTTTACGTTGACGGGAATACACTACAGGCGAGTGCATATACACCGGTGGTCAAGTCTACCAAAAATAGAAAAAAACGAAGCACAGACGTGAGGGATTTGAGTACAGAAGAGCTTATATCTCCCAGTTTGAAGCCTCAAGCTTTTGTCAAGCCTATCAACGATATAAAAAGACGAAGCTCAGACATGAGTGATTTGACGACAGCGGAGTTTTCATTTCCCAGTTTGACGCCTCATCGGCAAAGAACCTTGGATTACATTTTTTACACAGGTATTCTCCTTAACATTTGTTGTCGTTCATTATTAGCGCCTTGTTCTCGATTCTAATAGGTTGGTTTGGTCATAACTGTAATGCTCTCTATGGCATGGGTCACCTTGCTTTACCTTGTGCATTTTCATTTCGAGACAAATGAGTTATATAAGTTCCGAATATTGTTCAATGAAATAGTAACTGAAGGTTTCGTCAGATTATCCGAGGAAGCTCACCATCTTAAGGCTTTAGGTTTTTTATTGCACACCTTGACTTTTATCCTTTACTGGCCAATTACACTTGTTCTCTTGACAAAGAATCCACGCCAACTTTTTGTAGCCGTGTCTTGTTGTAGCCAGCATTTAAACCACATAATGTCCGATGCATTTGCTTTTCACTTTAGCATAACTAACACATCTTAGCTTGTACTAAGTGTCTTTTTTTTTTTTTTTTTTTTTTTAATACAGTAGATAACTTGGAAGTTAAAGGTCTGCTGGAGCTTCCAGATCTTGATAGTCTCTCCAGGGGGATTCCTTCACCTTTGTGTTCATCAGACCATATTGCTCTCATGGCAAAGTTTAGAATCACAAGACCATTCCTTGGATGAGATGCTGCTTCTCAACTCTGCGCCTTGAACCTGCAGATACTGGTATGTGCAACGGAACCATACTATAGTTAAATTGCTATGACACTTATGGTAAGGGAATAAGTGGTGGTTGAATACGTGTATGAACATGTAGTGGTAATTTGATCTTTGTGGAAGCCTCTAATTATTTGAGTATATTCTCATTTCTGATGACTCTGGACTCCATCTGAGACTCGTGGACCTATGGAGTGGTCAACTTTAGTTTGAGAAATGGTTGATATACTGTGATATCAGATGATTTGTCTGTGTTTCTATCCTTTTCTTAAATCTTCTTATGGATTGTAAATGTCGTAGAGAATATACGAAGTGAAAGGAGAATTTGATGAATATGCGGTGTTGAGGTCCCTTAAAGTTTTCTTATTAAATTAAAGTAATTGGGTCTGATAATATATAATTCTAATTGTGTATATGCATGTTTGAGATGCATTTGCCGAGGAATAAATCGATACAAAGAATATGTTTGTGCGTGTATTAATGATGCTAGTGCATGTACACCTAGATCGCTCTAGACTTAGTATAGTTCTATAGGGACCTTGAGTGCTGACTGCTGAGTGTGTGTTGTAGCCTCAACCAAGAGTGAGTGATGTTTGATGTTCCATCTAAGATCTTTTGAGTGAGAGAGTACACTTGGATTCTTGGGTTGGTACATATGTGGGAGTGTTGTCAAGTTCGCTGAAACTTATACTTGTGAGACTACTTTTGTGGTGGAGCTGTGTTGTGGAATATACTAATTTTCTTCAAATATTTCTCAATTGTATGTGCGAGTGCTACTTTTCAAATAAGCAGTGTGCTGTATGTTGAAAATCATGTACTTTGGTAAGGCACTTTGTGTTTGGGCTATATTTTTGCCCTGAGTGATTGATTTCGTATTTGCTCTGTCCATGTGTTTAGTAATCATTTTTGGTCAGTCTATTTTTCTAGTCATTGAAACTGATACTTGAAGCTGCTCATTGTGGCAACCTTTGAAATAAGCCTTATTTTTTGAATTGGAAATTAGTCTGTGCTAGTCAATTGATGTCCGTGTCAGTTGTATGCTTTGCCCTTTTTTCCTTGCGTGTATTCTATCTGAAAAACTTGGTTATATTGAATTCATGAGCAATTGTATCCTAATTGAAGGTCCTCGCACCTTAGTATTAACCTTGGGAAATTCGAATAGGAGATCAGATAATAGCTTTCTTTCCGAGTAAAGGTTTAAGCTTCAGGTTTCAGAGTGTTGTGCCTGTAGATAGTCTGTTGCATCTTGGGGCTTTGGTGTTAGGTTCACAAGGCGTGCTAGGTTGCTAGAATTTGGCCTGCAGCTTCATATTTTTTTTTTCTCTTCAAATTTTTTTATTGCATTAACTATTACAATCTTATTTATTACATTTTGAGCTTTGTACCATTTCTCTCCAAATGGATGCTTGAACTCAGTCGGCCAATGGTGATTTAAGTTGAGCCGTATGGTAGTCCTGACAGGTTAATTCAGCTATTGAAAAAGGTTTGCTGGCTGTGCTACATATTAGCAGTGTTACTAGTTACTCTGGGTAGGGTGTTATGTAAGTTAAAATTTTGGGCTGTCGAAATGTATTTGGTAAACTATGGGTTGATTAGTTGTTGATGATTGGACTGCCAATTCAATATGGTAAATTTTTGGGTATGAGTGAAACGTTAAATCTCCAAACAGTAAACTTGGTCCTAAAAGCAGTATATATACTAACCAATACTTGAAATGTTACCACTTCTACTACGACTACTGCATAACTGTCCCCTTTTCTTGTGTGTGAAAATGGTGTGAAGCATGCTTAATTTGTGAACATAGACGATACTGACAAGTTGGTATGAAGAATAAATCAGACTGAAAGCCCCCAACTTCTTCCATACCTGCATTCGTTGACCTGTTCATATTTTCTTACTACTGGGACAGTATGAAATATGAATGCTTTACTAAATTGTTGAATCACTCAAAATATGTATTTTTAAAGCTAGTGTCAGATAGGCCTTTGGTCATGTTTCTCAGACACTTTTCTCCAATTTGAGGCATCTTCAAATTTGAGAGAAACTATGTTAACGTCTTTTACTCTTATCATCCGGTAGATCATGTGTATTTGGATGTCATCCTGACCTAATAGATATAATTTTGTCCCTTGTCATCTTAAACTTGTTAGTTTTAGGTTTTAGCTTACAAGTTACGACTAGTTTCTTGGCGCTGTGTATGTGTTAATAGGCTGTGTTCGTATGGGACTTGTATGCAATCCTGCAAATAGGATCCGACCAGTGGTGGCCTCATTCAACCCTCTTAGCTGACATGGCATATGCTGATAATTGTTCCTTTTTGCCTCAACATTGGGTGAGGAGAGTCGATTACTTGGTCATATTGTGGCTCTGTTAACAGTTCCTATATGATTACGTGTACACGCCTACATGTACATCTTGGATTATGTATTTTACAAGTAATACTGTATGTTGCTAGTATACTGTACATTAAGAAGGCTGAAGGTACATGGATACTAAAAACTACATGAACACACTTCGGGTACATTTAGGAGCATGCACTAGTACTAATAGGTGCATCTTAAATCTCCAGCTTATCTCGAGCAAATTAACGTTCATTTTACAGCAGATTTGTTCAGAGCAGCAAGATACTCATTGGAACATTGAAATGTAGATACTTCTATAGAAAAGGATTGTAAAAGTATAGTCTCTTTTTTCGACGGTCAGGGTTAACTGAGGATCGCTCACCGGGGACACTAGTTCAATAGCATTTGCTATGAAATTTGTATCTGTTGATTACAATTCACAAGCAAAATCTAATTGGAGACATTGAATATCTAAGCTCTGAGTATAAATGAAATCCTTGTGTGCGTATCCAATAGTAAATGAACTCCACTCCTACCTGGCAGTGAACCAGTGACCCAGTCATTATGGGACTGTCCTTTATTTTATTTTATTTCCCACTCTGTTTATTTTTCCCCCCTTTCATATTGTTCATAATATTATTTGGTTTTTATTACCAGTTATTTCTGTTGTTTATTTAATTTTGGTTAGTTGTGGCAATAAGTTTGGTTAGAGATTGAAGTGATGAGGTTGTGCAATCAATTAAACTTATTGTGTCTTACGCTAGTCCAGGGCAATTAAGTTGGGATGGCTTCTATTAGAATGATGCAGGCAGATGTCTCTTTTAGGAAAAGAATTTACAGCTGAAATTTATATTAATGAATGTGATTGGTGACAAGATGTCTCTTCTTTAAAAGAGAAATCAATAAGCAAAGAGCTTGCCAACATCTTATCATGTCACAAGGCCTTGCAAAGTAGATTGCTTTGAACTATTTTAGTGGAGCCATGTGTATTTAACAATGTTTCCACATAAATTGCCATTCAGATTCTTAATTGTGGGGCGGCTTTAGTTATGAAATTGAAATTCTAATTTTCGGTCCGAAGAAAAAAAATCTTAATTGATGTGTGGGATTGAGTAGTACTTTCTTGTGATCATCATAAATCCTTGTCTTTCGTTTGGTTGTCTACGTTTTGTTCGAGTATGTGAGGTATTTAAACCAATTGTGAACAATGTAAAGAAACTGAGGGAGTGATTTCTTTTGCGGGTTTCTCTATGTTGAGGCACCTCAAAACCCAGATACCCAATTTGAGCTTATAAGTTTATGTAATAGGCAAGGTCAAGTAGGCTGTGCATTTAATTGATGAAGTGATTATCTGTTGTATGTTTATGTTGCCTGGTTTCTGGTTGTGATTTTTGTAATGTGAAACTGTGAGACGTTAGCTTGAAGCTCTTTAGTACTTCTGTTGTCAAAATATCACGGCCGTCTTATATTTTCTTGCACTGCGTCTGACTTTGAACTTTGAAAATTGAATACTACAGGAGGCATTTCAATCAGTCACGACGTTCAGTTCCTTAATTAGTCCCTGTAAGTTCTTGCATCACATCTTCACAGCTTGTTTGAACAATGTGATCGTTATGTTATCACTGTACAATGCCGTAAAACTGTTTTTTTTTTTTACTTGACATGCATTTTACTTAATTGGGAACATGAACTTTATTCGATCATTAGTTGCTCCTTAGCCTCTTCAGAGACACTAGGGCAATGATACCGCTAGGATAATGATGACTAGCACGTGTATTAATATCCGTAAGTGTGTGCATCAATAGGCTTTAGCCAAATCATTATTCTTATGGACCATTGTTGAGGGCTGAGTTTTCTTGTACTGCTAATCAGAACTTATTGAGCTTAACCGACTAATGGTACCACGATTTGAAACTTTGAGGACTGGAAAATAGCCAAGACACCAAATAAGCTGTAGTTTTGCCCTGATACTCTATTACTAGATTACCGGAGTAAGCAAAAAGCAGGAATTTAGGAAGTCCTTGGTAGACTGTACTATGCTTCGAGAACGCCCTTCGGGTTTTATTACGAGTGGTCATGGATTCACCCTTTCTTTGGAGGGATTTAGAGGCTACATCATTTCCTATTGTTCTCTTTCAGAGGAACATGCAAATACGCATTGACTCCCATTCATTCGGTTTCAGGCAAGTTTTGGTGAATATACACATCTAATGCCATGAATGTTAGCTAGGTGGGAGTTGGCCGTATTAATAGGTGTTAGTTTACCCTTTCCCTTTTATGGAGAAGAAACCATTGCGGTCGACATGTACTACACTAGTTATGTTGAATGATGAGAAAGTACCAAAAGACAAAGCCTAATTTAAAGACTTTGGTAGCCCATCATCATTTGTTACCCTTTCAATTACGCAACTGAAACACTTTAACTAGTAAAAATTTAACTCTTAAATTACGAGTATAATCGTAGTCGTAGTCGTAGTTGTAGTAGTAGTAGACATGGCTTCTCAAACTTCTACTTTAGCTCAAGTCATACACTTATAATTCCAATACACTATATTTACACTTAACTTAATTTCATCTTAATTTCGCAACCCATAACCATTAACCAACTAATAGAGACGTGATTACTTACTGAACAAGCTCATCATCACATGGAGTACTCTTGATAATGATATCTTATATATAATGTCTTTTTTTTTTCGCTTTCCGTAATAAACAGCATACTCATTAATATTATTATCACCTACATAACTATTAACATTAACCTTTAGAAATGGCATGATCATATCTCATAAGCTCATTTTTTTTCTGGTAGCATAAATTTTAAATTATATATTGACTAGCAAGAGAGGCTAAGTCTGGGCTTGAACAGGTCAGGAGGGCTATGGTATGGTGGGTGAACAAACTTGCAGTTGGGGCATGTCGGGGATGACTTTTGAAGCATCACCAGCATATGGCACCGCATACAGGCGGTCGCCACCATCTCGGCAGCCTGATTACCTTTCGCGCCATCATCGGAGGAACTCTTCATTTCAACTATACTGCGCAGGTTGGTGAACAGGTTAGTAGAATCTGCTGATGGAGGTGGTGGTGAGCTGCTGGATTTCTTCATCATCAAGGGACTTGTAATTTGTTCTGCTGAATTTTTTGATGAAGAAGAAGAATTATTGTTGAGTGAACCACAAGGCAGGTTAAGCTCAAGGTCTAAGCTCATGTGATTAGAATCCCGAGGAGGACTTGATGGCTCTGGCTCTGGGCTTTCTCTTGGATCTCTCACTGTTCTTTTTTGTGTTCTGGTGTTGTAGAAGTGTATTTCTCCTGACTGCATGCAAAAAGTAGAATTTCTCAGACACCCCTTTTTTTTAACCGTCAAAAACCCTCATGTACATATATGTAAATTTATGTATATAATATATATTCAAACTCGTGTATTATTATTACCTGAATGTCGAGACAACGTTGCCATTCTGATGGCAACGGTGTCTCGAGGTGAAGTTCGACGTCAGAGAAATACTTGGAGGCGGTGTTGGCCGTAGCCTTGGGATTCATCCAGTGTCTGTAAGGGAGAATCTCCTCAGCTCCGGCGCGATCACGATGATCATGATCATCCCATTTCCGCTTCTTAGAGTTGCTATCAGATTCTAAAATTGATTTCCTTTGATTCAGCTGAAAGAAAGGTGTTTGGAATGACACCATTGTAAGTGTTGAGTGTGTTACACAACTGTTTTAAGAATGATCTTTTTCTACTCTCTCTCTCCCCCTCTCTCTCTCTCTCTCAGTATTTTTGTTTCTTGGTAAGTTTGGTGAGTGATCAAGTATAGAAGTAAATATTCAAGTGCCCCTTATATATAGGGATACTACCCCAAAAAAAAAGAAAAGAAAATGGGAGGCAAATAAGTGCAAGGAAGAATGTAATAGGGCAAATATAAAGGTGGATTGACAAGGACCCACAAAAATAATATAAAAATTAACCACGATCTCTTCACTTTTGGCGTGCTAAACCAAGTTTTTCTGGGCTTGAAATATTAAGTGCAATTTTTCGGAGGGGCTCTTTTAATGGCGCTTGGAATTGGATGGCGTAGTCCTAACCAACTTCTCCCCTCTTTTGCTAGTCAATATTATTATTTATGATTTATTAATGCTTTTACTAGTAATGTTGCCTTCACTAAATTGCACACCTGATTCTTCTGCCCAGTGTTGCGGTCACCCTTTCAAGCTACTCATGTCAAACCTACCTACGTACGTGTATTGTTTGTACTTTGTATCTTCTTGCATACTACTCCCTTCTTGGCTTCTTATTAGGTTCTTATTCTTATGTGTATCCCTTTCTTCATTGATAGGTTTCGCGTTGATAAGCTGGTTACAGTGAGACTTTTGATCAAGGCGTGTCCTACTTTAATGATGATTACGTATATTAGAATCCTAATCACGTTTTCGTATACACCAATCAATCGCTCGATTTGATGTTTTGATTATAATTACGTATTGAGATAGTAAAGCAAATCGAATTACATTTTGTGAATGAACATTAGTAATCAACTAATCAACATTGTTGCATGACAAGAATGAAGCAATAATTAAGATTTCATCACTTATGTTGACTTATCCTACGTAACCAACATAACTAGATAGCTTTACTTTGCGGCTCATCACGTCACGTATCAGCATAATTGGGTTGCATGAAACCATGCATGTCGTATATGTATACACACATATAATATCATATACTATATGAAAATAAAAATATAATACAATTGATCATATGGATTATTCATGCTAAGATTAGGAGAGGAGTAGTAAATAGAGGCGGTGTGACGTTAGAGGAGAGAAAGTAGGAATAGTGTACTAAAAATAACTCAAGTGTATGTATGTAGGAGGAGAAGAGTGACATTTAATGGAGGGCTGTGTGTACAGTTGGTCTTGAATGCCCCCCCTTCACTTATATTACTGATGCCCTTTATAAATATCAAATTTAATTCCCATTATTTATTGCAGCTCCCGAAATTGGGTCGCTCAATTTTTTAAATAAAATTATTTTATTTTAATTTCATTTAGACTTCATTTCGAAATTAAGGGGCACTCATAATCAACATCAACACTATCGTCAGCTATAAGATTCATTTACTACTACCCAGCCAGCAACCACATCCCCATGACCTATGAATCAAAACTTCTTAAATACTCACCATCCTATAAACTTTAATGAATTCTCAACACCCCCACTTTTATTAGCAACTACATTCAACTATCCACTCCCCCCTACCTCCCTCAAGATCCTCATCACCTTCTTCCCTTTTTTCCAACTCGACGAACTCGTATAATCAGTGCGAAACTAGCTAGAATTTGATATATGAGGTTACATCTTGAGATTATACACACCAAAGTTCTGTAATTAACGATTTACCTTAGATTATTTAATATATACTTTGATTTTGGAATTCTTATTATAGAGTCGTGAAAATTTTATAAGTTCAAAATGTATGTTTTATGCGCGACAGGGTTACGAGTGCAACACCTACAACTAGTAGTTATCGTAGTTGTTTTATAAATGATGTATATATATATATATATATATATATTACCAGAAGACGAACCAAAGTTATTTGATCTTTATGTATAAGAGTATTAACCAACCGATTTTGCGAGATTAAATTTGCTTCTAACCACTTTTAATTAAGAAATATGCTAGAGGTCTACAGTGTAGACACCCAAAAGTGTCTACAATCAGCAATAATTTTACTACAATATCAGAATTTTACTACTCACACAATTAATTTTACTACCTGAATTTTTCATTACAATTAATTTTACTACTCCGATCTCAATTTTACTACTGCTAACTCAATTTTACATTATAAACAAATTAATTATGTCTACACTATAGACCTCTAGCAATTTTCTTTAATTAGTTAACAACTACGGAGTATATTCACCTAATCGACCTCCGTAGCAATTCTTATTTCGATCCCCTGTTCTAGTTTTTTGTTTGCAACATTTTGTGGCACTCCTTGAATGTCCACTTTGCGTGTCACTTACTCAAATTCAATGTCTTAAAAAACGATTTGATCGCTTTATTAGTAGTAATGAAATGTTATGTGTAACACCAACCTCCCCAACTCATTGATAATTAGTTACATTATTTAGGAGTACGTACATTTATATCGAGTTTAATTTTGCTTTATTATATTATGTCATTATACAATAATGTGGCGATCGTAGGATTTATTATGGCCTTGATGGACGAAACCCTATTTTGAATAGCAAGGTAGATAAGGCCTCCCTTAAAAGAGAATGAAGTACTTAAAAATTATGTGTCTTTATTGGCTTGTAATAAGTTTCTATAAAATGTTAAAGTTGATAGCCAATTTGGGTGTATTTTGAGGGGTCGTCCACCTACAATAATGAGAAAAGAAGTCGATATTTATGATCTCCTCTATTTTCTTCGAGATTTATTCTTCCGTACATATTTGTAACCTTTTAAAAACATACTAAGTCCTTATATTCAAAAATTGTAGAATTTTGACATGCGTTTCATTCAATTATTTACTTTATAGATGAGCCATTGATTAAAATTAACACGATTAACCGATTCTTGTTACGGACAAATGGTCGACCTCACTTGATGAGGAAGAGCTTATCTAGCTACCTACCCCTCGGATACTAACAACTAACACGGCACATTATATTAGCAATTTGGCATTAAGCTAGTAATTAATGTAAGGAATTTGCAAGTAGGCGAAACTATTTTTATTTCGTGTAAGCATTCATACCAGCTATCGATGAATTACAATAATAACTGAGCAAATTGAAGGGATATAATAAGATAAGTGAGAGAGTGTAGGTCGATTTTAAGTAAGGATGAGATCACAATTTGGAAATCTTTAACGACCTAGCTCGTCATTTACTTAATTAGAAATGAATTACAAATTTACAATTATCTATTATTTTGGCAAGTATTGAGAACATTTGTGGTTTTTAACCCTAGCTAGTTGGAAGACGTTAGAGGGAGATTCATAATTCAATAGTATATTTCATGTACATGCGTCAACATTCATATACGGAGTATATGATATCATTTGAATCACCATTTCTTTTTAATTTCTATTCCCCAATACATCTTAATAGAATTATTATTATAGTAACTAAACTCGTAGTCGGGGACCTTTAATTACATTGAATACTCATATCATACATTTATATTTATACTAGTTTGATGGCTCGTGCAACACCCGTACTACTTATGTTTAAATTTTAAAATTATGTAAACGAATTTTTTTATCTAAAACCTAAAATTTCATTTTAAACACCCGTGTGATATTTGTGATGTAGTTAGATGGAAACTCACCTTTAAAAACCTAAAGTCATGTTTCGGACACCCGTGGAATATTTGTAATGTAATTAAATGGAAACTCATCTTTAAAAACCTAAAATCTCATTTCGAACACCCGTGTAATATTTGTAATTTAATTAAAGAAAAAGTCACATTCAAAAACCAAAGTCCCATTTTGAAACACCCGTGGTATATTTGATCAAATTGCCATTAATTACTATATTACATAACTATTTTCCATAAATCAAGTAATAATGTTATTTTATTAGAATAATATTATCATATACTTACCATATCCTATTTTTGGATAAACATTATTTACAATATAATAATATTATTATGTGCCACGTGTCAGCGTGGGAATTGAGCGGGTTCAGGATTACATATTAGATATTAGATACGGAGTATGTCAACTCAGTCTAGGGCAATAGCCCAAAGGTTTTTACTATTTTTTTAGATAATATATATGTTAATTATAAATAAGAAATTAGCAAGAAGTTGTTATATTTGATATCTCTTATTGGTTATTATATTAGTGATCGACATATACCGTATTTATATGAAGAAAAAAATGACCTTGCGTGCTAAGGGTGCGTGCGTGTTATTGGCCAGTTTCCATGCATGGCTTATTATTATGCATGGATTCTCATTTAAGAAACAATCCGCAGTCGGTTTTTCCAAAATCTACCGAAGCATCATTTACTCATTATAATTATCCGTACTACTAGAGTACTGCTACAGTGCTACTTCCTCGATTGTTTTTTTCTCTCTTTTTTTTTTTTTTTTCTTTTTTCTTTTAACTTCCCAAACTGAGATAAATAAAGATAAATTGCCATGACTCATGAGAAGAAACTCATCATTTTTAGTTACTATATTTAGCTGTAAATCTCTTATTTTTCAAGCCACTCATATAGCTGTAGGATTGTCAACCATGTAACCTCAAAAAAAAAAAAAAAAGTGATAGTTATGTCTCATATACTTAACTACTTAATGATAAGTCCTAATAATCAAAATTTTGATAATTCGATATCAACGTCATCGGATCAATTTAGATTTCGGTATAACCTTAAGTTTGTATAAGTGAATATTCATGCTAACTTATATCATGATGAATACAAAAATTAAAATTAAGATTCGATCATATTTAATGTGTGTGTATTGCATGATCATAAATATATATCGATCGAAATGTTATTTACAATAGTGATGATAATGATGATGATGTTTACTAATTACACCACCATGAAATCCATAAAAAAGTGTACTCTCTTTTACATACATAAAGCTTGTTCTAACGAGGAATACTATTTATGTTGGGCCATGATGGGGAATGTTGAACATTTAATGTAGGAGCGTAAGGAGATATATTAACACACACATGCTACTTAGTTCATGAGCCATGCAGATATATACTATATACTATATGTCATTAAAATTAAAGGGTCCCTCCATGCACATATATAGGTTTTGTCAAATACTAATCTCTCCAAATTCATTGCCTAACTACCAGCCCATGCATGTTGGTTGAAAGCTCTCTCATGGAGTAAAGGATCTAATTAAAGTGAAAGTGATTTTCATAAACAGATAGTCCATTTTTACAAGTTACCAACGTACACCTTAGGATTAATAAAATGTTTCGAATATATATACATATTCCATCAATAATTCAATATCGTATATATGTAGTGAAAGTCCAAGCCACGAGTACAATTTTGATGCATACATCTTTTGTATATCATTGTTATAATTATTAAGTATATATTTAATTATATTTGTATATCATTGATGACTACTTTACCGGTTGAGATAGCCGACATCTCGAGCAATTTAGGAGTGAGAGATCACGATGAGCGTAATCGGAAGGGGGCCAAAGTAGGAGATTAATAATAAAGGCAAGTTTGGTGAGAGAAAGAGAAAGAGAAAGAGAGTTAACTTGCCAAGTGAGTGTACCTGCCTTTCATTAACTCCTGATCATCTTGAATTCACTTAAATGCTGAATTTAAGGATGAGCATTCAAACGCCTCGCTTACTACAACAACAAAAATAAGTACGTCCATGTCCTTCATATATTACTATCATTACTCCGACTACCGACTATAGATGCAAATTTTCTATCCCACTCTACGTATATATGTTAACTTAGTTCAGATTTATGGAGTTGAAATACACCCTCACACCCTCTTACTTCCGTACTTTTAAATTGTTAACGTTTAATTTTAATATGTGAGACAAACTCAAACCCAAATTTTAACAAACTAACGATATATTACATTGGAGGTAGTAATGTAATATCTAATGATCGTTGAGCTATATATGTGTATATATCATTACACGGTGAATTGTCGATACCTGTGTAGGAGGCAAAAAATTCATAACCTATCAAAATGCGCCACGTGGAGGTTGAAAAGTCTACGTTTACAAGTTGACCGGCCAATTATAAAAGGCCACGTGTCATTTTTATATTGAATGACTGGCGAATAAAATATCGCCACATGTCACCTACGACTCAAAGCCGGGAGGGAACTACAATAATATTATTCCTAATTAAATTGGAATAAAATAAGCTTAAAAGATCAAGTTGATTGGAAGACAATGACTTGCACCAGTCAACTTCCTCTAAGATAGAGTCCTACCTCAATGTTAATTCAATCTCTTGGGATATCCTACCTTCCATCAAACTCTCACCTCCTCCACTATAGATAGAGGATGACCCTTGTCTTCCAGATTCCTGGAGACCAAGTCTTCCAGATTCCTGAATTCCAAGTCTAGAAAATCCCTGAATACCATCTTGGAGAAAGCTCTCAAGCACCAAGATCAAATCAAGCAACCCTCAAGATCCGGAGAAAGCTCACAAGCACCAAAAAGTCGCCGACAACAATCAACCTACAACAATCAACTTACAAGATCCGGAGAAAGCTTCCAAGCACCGGAGATCCACAGAAGTTCAACAATCATCCACAAAAGTTCAACAATCAAATCTAATTCAAGATCAAGCCTAGGCCCTTGAACGCGAAATTCGGAGTACCATCAAGGAGACTCTCAAATCAAGATTGTCAAAACTCTAAATTCAAATCCAGGTATAGTTCGAGATCAAGTCATCACGACTCTCGAATTAAAGATCAAAGTGGAGATTGAATCAGAGGATTTATTTCTATTTTAATAGAAATCACAGAGATTGTACACGAAATTCTGATAAATATTAAATTCATTTGAAACTCATATTTTGTTGTCTTATTCAGATCAATACAAAATTTGTGTCTACAAATTTTTGGTGAACCGACATGAAGATCTCTGCCTCTCATCTTTTTCTCCGAAAGATTGATCGTGCCCTTGATGAAGAAAATTGTTGCCAACAAGGAGTGTCCTCAAGGTGCACGACATCCTCCACACTCTTGTCGATCCACAACAGTAGCGGTTATGGTGATTGAAGCAGAGACCATGGAGGAACAAATTGCTATCATGGAAATTCTTCTCGAAGATCTCATTAAGCAAAGGGAAGAGATCGATACAGAAATCAAGCACCGTGACGAGCAAATAGCCATCCTCACAGAAGAATTGGAGAAAAGTTCAAGAAACAAGTCCTCCAAGAACAAAGGCAAACAAAAGACAAAAGGAGGCGAAATTATCAAAGGATCTTCCTTCAACTCACTATCACGACAACAAATTCAAGACATGGTGGTGAATATGGTCAAGATGCAAGTGGACGAAGGTTTCAAGACCAATCAGCGATACGTCAAACCATACAGCAGAAGGATTGACGAGCTCCGAATGCCCTTCGGCTACAAACCTCCAAAATTTCAGCAATTTGGTGGAAGAGGCGATCCAAGACAACACATTGCTCACTTCATCGAGACATGCAGCAGCGCTGGAACTAAAGGAGACCTCATGGTGAAGCAGTTCGTTCGCACCCTAAAAGAAGTGGCCTTTGACTGGTACACAGATTTGGCGCCTGACTCAATCGACAGTTGCAAACAAATGGAAGAAGCTTTTCTCAATCGCTTTCACAGTACCCGTAGAGTCGTCAGCATGACCGAGTTGTCAAACACCAAACAACTTGATGGAGAACCAGTCATCGAATATATCAACCGTTGGCGAGCCTTAAGTCTTCAATGCAAAGATCACTTGTCTCAAGCCTCGGCCGTGGAGATGTGCATCAAGGGAATGCATGCAGAATTGTTCTACATACTCCATGGAATCAAGCCCAAAAAATTTCAAGATTTGGCAACAATGGCGTGCGACATGGAGCATACAATCTCCAATTGTAAAGATTTTAAATTTCCAAGCAAAGTGGAGGAAAAAGCTGCGTACGAGTTGCTGTCCAACAAATCTGGTGCTGAAGATTCTGATGATAGCAGTACCACCATGTCTGATGATGGAAGTTCGAAGTCGACAACTTCAAAAATCTTCGGAAGATGATGATCAATCAAAAGACGATTCAGTTGTGCCCGATGACGAATCAGAACATAATGCAGAATCAAATTATACTACAGTTTTGATGACAAACTAGTCATGAAGAAAGCTCCCCACAAATCGCGAATTGTAATCATCTCAAATCACGAACTGCAATTCGCCACCACAACTCGCAAAGTGCAATTCGCCACCACCACTCGCAAAGTGCAATTCCCCTCCACGAATCGCAAATTGCAATTCGTCTCCTCAAAGGGGGCAACTCCAGAATGGTAGGGCACATAGGAGTTGCAAACTCCTCGTCTTCGACAAAGCAACGAAGTCGACATTCAAGCCAGTCGTAGACGATTGTTCAAATCCGGGCCAAATGAAGGTATCCTGAACAAGAAATCAACAAAATCAAGTGCTCCTAAGCAAGAGCCTAAACTGCCAAGTTCAAATCCAAATCAAGTGCTCCTAAGCAAAAGCCTAAACTGCCAAGTTCAAATCCCAATTAAGCGCTCCTAAGAAAGAGCCTAAACTGCAAGTTCAAGTCCAAATCAATCGCTCCTAAGGAAGAGCCTAAACTGCAAGTTCAAATCCAAATAAAAACCTCTTCCTCAGCACGAGACTAAATTAATTACAACAACAAATCAAGACCTCCTTAGCAAGAGATTAAACTGCAAACAAACAAAAAAAAAAAAAAAAAAAAAAAAAAACCCACAAAAAAACCCCAAATAAATGAACTACGTTATGACTTGATCTCACTCAAATTGTCTATGTGAGTACGTAGGCAGCTTGAAAAACCCCTCAAGTTCAGTCACACCACAACAACAACAAAAAAAAACCCTTAATCTTCACTTCGAAAAAGAGGAAAATTCATCTTCAGTTCTACCTATGGTGATCATGTCGGCTGAAGACAAAGAAGAAAAAGGTGGAATTAAGAGAAAGCATAAAGCACTTAATCCACGTTAACCATCACATCACCAAGATGTGAAGAAACCGCACTTGATCGAGAGAAAGCAAGAAGCTCGTGTTCAAGTAAATAACACACAAAGTGAATGACGATCGACAAAATGTTCAATCAACTCTAAGTCAAATTTTCAAAAAAACGGCGAGGATTGATATAAGGCGTCGTCAACTGCATGTTGGAAAGTCTCCAATTAAGTTGATGTAGACAGAATAACTACTCCTATTGTTTACGATCTAACGCGCATCACAATAGAAGTAGTAATTCCACAACTCGAAGTTTGGGCAGTTCGTCAATTCACTTCTACAACAACTCGTCAATTAGTCTCTTTGCGACTCGCGATTCGTGGCTTTGCGGCTCGTCAACTCGCCAACTCATCATTCAGCGATTCGTCAACTCAACATTTGAAGGTTCGTCAATTCGTCAAATGACAAGCCGCCTCAAACAACATCTCAAAGTATCGAGCATTCCAAGACAAACTCAAGTTCAAATGCAAGGGCCGTCGAGTCAAAATCAAATTAAAGTGCAACGATCGTAGAGTCAAATTTGAAGATGAAATAAATCACGACGACTTAAAAGTCGGGGAAAAAAACAAATATTCAGCAACGATGGTCACTCTCAAGTCAAAGTTTAACCTTCCACCGTAATTGAGGTGTCTCACAAGTCGTAGTTCAACCTCAACCGCAATCGAGGTGACCGTAAAGTTGAAGTTCAACCTCCCAGTGCAATTGAGGGACTCTCAAGTCAAAAATCGACCCCAGTCCGGCTTCTTACAAGTTGAAAAAAATATATCATCAAAGTTGCCCAAGACTTTCAAATCGAAGATGAAAATCGACTACAACGACCTTCAAGTCGAACCAAAAACCAAGTTCAAACTGAACTGGTCAACGACAACGACTCACTAGTCCAAATTACAACTGAGCTACAACACCCAGGTGAAAAGAAAGAAATGTTCAAGTGCCACTTTCACCTCGAATCTCAAAATCAAAATCAAATTCAGATTTCAACCGAGTTGGCTTCTAAACTGACAACGGTTCCATGTCATGAACATTTTCAAGTCAAAGAAAATAGATTCAAATGACTACCAAGTTGAAGTTGAAGTTCATCCAAGGTGATATCAAAGTTCATTGGACACCTGTTCAACAAAATGATTCCCAAGTCGAAAATCAAATAAATTCAAGTGACTTCCAAGTCAAAATCAAGGTGACTCTCAAGTCTAGAAAAAATTTCAAGTGACTCTCAAGTCGAAATCAAGCGAACTCAAATGACTTTCAAGTCAAAAATCAAGTTATTCGAGACCAGCCTACGTCTAAGCACTCCTAAGTCGTGCACGTAGCCTAGTCTCGAGGGGGCATTTGTAGGAGGCAAAAAATTCACAACCTATCAAAATGCGCCACGTGGAGGTTGAAAAGTCTACGTTTACAAGTTGACCGGCCAATTATAAAAGGCCATGTGTCATTTTTATATTGAATGACTGGCGAATAAAATATCGCCACATGTCACCTACGACTCAAAGCCGGGAGGGAACTACAACAATATTATTCCTAATTAAATTGGAATAAAATAAGCTTAAAAGATCAAGGTGATTGGAAGACAATGACTTGCACCAGTCAACTTCCTCTAAGATAGAGTCCTACCTCAATGTTAATTCAATCTCTTGGGTTATCCTACCTTCCATCAAACTCTCACCTCCTCCACTATAAATAGAGGATGACCCTTGTCTTCCAGATTCCTGGAGATCAAGTCTTCCAGATTCCTGAAGTCCAAGTCTAGAAAATCCCTGAAAACCATCTTGGAGAAAGCTCTCAAGCACCAAGATCAAATCAAGCAACCCTCAAGATCCGGAGAAAGCTCACAAGCACCAAAAAGTCGCCGACAACAATCAACCTACAACAATCAACTCCCAAGATCCGGAGAAAGCTTCCAAGCACCGGAGATCCACAGAAGTTCAACAATCATCCACAAAAGTTTAACAATCAAATCTAATTCAAGATCAAGCCTAGGCCCTTGAACGCGAAATTCGGAGTACCATCAAGGAGACTCTCAAATCAAGATTGTCAAAACTCTAAATTCAAATCCAGGTATAGTTCGAGATCAAGTCATCACGACTCTCGAATTGAAGATCAAAGTGGAGATTGAATCAGAGGATTTATTTCTATTTTAATAGAAATCACAGAGATTGTACACGAAATTCTGATAAATATTAAATTCATTTGAAACTCATATTTTGTTGTCTTATTCAGATCAATACAAAATTTGTGTCTACAACCTGATTGGTATAATGATATGGTACACTTGAAGGTAAATATATATAGTTGAACACAAAATATATATGCAATGCTCATCAGCTCATGCATACTATATACGGATCGGAGTATCTACTACTATTTGTTCTAGCTACAACTATAAATATTTCTACCTATTTATGATTTTATGAATCTCGTTAACTTTGTCGCTCTCACCACCGGTTTCTGTTAAATGCTTCCAACCCACCTTCTACTTAATTTCCATTAATCCCTTCTTCCTACTTTGGTTCTTCTTGTGATCGCAACTAAATAAACCTGCACTAATTCAATAATTTATAGTTACGTTGATTAGTCACAGGCTCATAGCTAACAATGCTGTGTTTGAAGTTTGAACTTTAGATAATCCATATATGATAGAATAAATGAATAAACAATCAATAAATAAACACATAATATCATATACGGTGTACGTATGTATCATGTTGTGTTCAATAGTCGTGGTTTCTGGTCGATCTCAACTATTAGCTTAATCGATCAAACCGCTTATAATAATTGAGATAAAATTAGAATAATTATCCATCGGCACATATTATGTTGTCGGATCTATATATGTCCTGTGAGCGTAGTGCACACTCATATAGACCTTAGTGTCGATCAAATTATTAACATCATGCGTATCATAAAATCTTACTCTTACTTCTTCAGCAAGTTTAGGCATAATTCCAGTCCATTTCAATTTAATTTCAACAATCGAGTCAATAACGAGAGTTACGCATGGTCAATCGAATACTCTATTAATAAATAAAAAAGACGTTGGAATATGACGAAAATAAATATGTCTTGAAGCCACAATCATCGATCTTCATCAGCCAGTTTATTAATTAAGTAGCGTCAAGAATCATATCAACAGATCAACCTAAAACACTACTCATCATATTCAGTACCGCTTGTTCAACCATTTAATTATCTTCCTAACGAATGCAATGCATAATACAGGTGCCAGTTATACGTACGTAAGACACATTCAGCCATGTTTCCATGGGTTTTTTTTTAACAAAGTTTTCCATGGAAAAATTGAAGTTGAGTACGGAGTAATTCGTATTTATGCACCTTTAGCTGAATATAAGAACCACTGCTACTGTTTATGATCATAACCATGTTTTTCGACTTTTCCCTATACTTCAAAAGAAAGATCGAAGTGAAATTTCACTAGTGATTAGTAGTATTTAGTAAATTACTACCACATTATTCTAAAAGAACTAAACTTAATTTTACGCAACCCGACTGCATGCAATTAATAAGGAATAAATGGATGTTTAAATGAATTTGTTGTAGATCATAATTGCTATAGATTCATATATAAATTATGTAACCTGGTACGAATTGGATCTATTACTCCTACTACTAAGTTGTACCACCCAAACAACTGAGAAAAATCTATAGAGTTTGACCTTTTTATCAGTGTTAATTAATAAATGGAGTATATTATTATAAGTACAGGGAATGAATTTAATTAAAATTATTGAAATCTACAATAAATGGTGTTCCAGCAAATGAACTCAGCCTAGCCACTGATTTGTCCTCTCTCATCATGCTGTAAAATGTAAATAGGCTGCATCGATCTATAGCTGTAGCTTCTTCATTACACTTTGTTTCGCAGTTGGTCCTGCTGTGCAGTGGTGCGTATAATGTAGGTTTTTCATCTAATATAGTGCAGTTTTCTTATGGAGTATTAATCATCTGTTTTGAATATAATTGGTTTCGAAAAATTCTCAAGAAATTCTACGCATGCAAAAAGTTGTGCAGGATGATCGATTTGTTAAGACTATAATGCTCGGAATGACAATTACTATGTTCAATTCATTTGAAGATCGTTGGCCTAATTTATCATCGCATCGGATTGTTCAACCACATAATGATAATGCCGGAGTCCTTGATAATGATAAATAATAAACACGCTAATAAAACCAATAAACTAGTGCAAATCTCAATCATAAGGTGAAAATATAGCCATTTTACAAATCTCAATCAACTCCGATGATGTGTTGCCATATTTTTTTGTGCCAAACATGTCATATAGGGCAGTAATTAGTTCAAAAGACAGCTTATGAGGCGATGAGGTGAAGAAACTTGGATAATAGAGTGTGCACAAGGATACTTCAATCTAAGCATATGAGATGGGCTTTGATGTTGTGGATCGGGCCCAGGTTTGCATAAAACGTAAAGCTCAATATAACGAGAATGTTAAGAATGTACCTGTCGAGAATAATGCATAGTTCATCAAGTCCAAATAGTACAGTCCGAGGGAGGGTCCAAATGTAGTCGATATCCAATTGCAATAAATAGTAAAGTGATGTAATCCAGCCCCAAATTAGACCTTAGCTTCCACATCTTTAAAGGGCAGCCCGGTGTACATTGGCGTCCCCGCTAAGCGAGGGTTCGGAAAAGGGTCCCATTATAAGGGTGTAATAAAAGCAAGTCTTCCCTTGTCAATTTATTTGACAAGAGGCTGCTCCCATGACTTGAATCCGTGACCTATCGATCACACAACAACACCTTTACCGGTGCGTCAAGACTCCCTCTTCTTTCAAAGATGTCAACACCTTCCACATCTTCCCAAAAAAAAAAAAAAAAAAAAAATAGACCTTCCACAAAAATTACCTGTAGCCCCAAATCAGGTCAACCCTCTTGATACAAGCAGTATACTAGTATATAGGTAAAAAAATCCGTTTTCGTGTGTTAAATGGTTCTTGTTATCGTTCATGACATCAGTTTTCCGTTTTCGCGATTATCTGTAGACTATAGGTTGTAGATTGTAACTCTAAGAACGTTCATACATGTTTTTTGGGGAAACTTATCAATCAAGAATAACGTAAGAATTTACTATATATATGCTGATATACATCACAAAGGAACACCTTTACCTTGATCATAAAGAGAAAACAAAGTGATGCAGAAATCAAAATGAAGTCCTAACGGTTCGTTTTCGAGAAACGAAAGCAGAACACAAGAATGTTAATCCCTTATTAATCATAATCATATGTGGATGCTTATTCTTGTCCACTGTGAAGCGTGAATGTTGGTACAATTTAAACTAGACCGAAAGTTCTATAACGAACTTAGAGACACACGTTCAAAATAAACTCTACAAGTTGAGGGCACATTTGATCCAAATAAATTACATGTACTGATCAGTGTTAATTGGAGTAAAACTTGACACAAGATTTCATAATTCTTCTGAATCTATAGAGGCTCCTCTTGGACAAACCTGTGCCAATACCAATGCTTTTTCCATACAAAGTGCATGGAGTCCAAGGGTATGCCCTTCGTCTCTGGCACGAAAAATACGACGAAGATGGTCATAATGATAATACAACCAGCGTAGAAGAGGAAAGCCCCGAACTTGAATTGGCATAGCATAGCTAAGAATGTTTGTGAAAACACAAAGGCTGTCGCGAAACTGACAGCAATGCTCAGACTTTGGCCTGCTGGTCTAATCTTCAGTGGGAAGATTTCACTTGGGATGAGCCAACTCAGAGGACCCCAAGACCATCCGTAACCAGCTGCATAGATGCACATCAGTACTAAAACCAGTATGGCACTCCCCTTAGACAACTGCGCAGTTCCTGACACTCCTGTCGCCGCTGCTAAGACACCTGCCACCGCAATCTGCAGCACTTATCAGGCGTCAGTATTTATATTCAGCATTCATAGAGGAGATGATACACATATTGTTGTGACAGAGGCGTCCAGTCCCAACAACGAACGGTTTGAGTGTGATTGGGCGTGAATAGATGTAGTAACAAACGTGGTATCAACAATAACACAAGCAATAGAACGTAAAAAAAAAAGACAACAGATTTAACGTGGTTCACCAGCGATGTGTCAGCTACGTCCACCAAACAGAGGAGAAATATTCACTATATGGAGAATAACACCAATACAAATATGAGTTTAATCCGAAAAGAGTTCACCAAATACGAATGAGATCTAACAGCCAAACGTTCTTAACTAAGAACCCAAACAAACGCCCTTGAATCTCACCAAAACGAACAAGCCACAACCCAAAACGAACAAGCCACAACCTTGAGAAAACCCGCAACCATGACTCTAGGTACTCACAATTACAAGAGAATCACTCAATTTGTGTCTTAGTGGAGGTTATGAGGGGACTAGGGTGTTTATATAGTACCCCCATAAGCAAAAAACCCTAATAGGTCGAAGAAACGAAATAAGGAAACAAAAAACGCGTAAAGCAGAAAAAACCGCCGACACTCGCCAATGGGCCGCGGCCCATGCCAAGGCCACCGTGGCCCGCGCCCGACCACCGCAGCCCGCGCCACCTTCCATGGCGGGCCGCCACAATTCTCTGCATCGCCCATTCTCGAAAACAGCCGCGCTCCGCTGCTTAACTTCCGCAGACCGCGCGAACTCGCTGTCGATCTTCCTTATTCTCGTTTTCGCCCAACACCCGTACGTCGTAGAATCACGCCCCGAGCACCCTCCTCGATTACCACTACGACATACCCAAATTGGTAACTATGTTCAAGGCATATTTTAACACATACATTTTGAAACTGATCGATGTGCTTAACAATTTGTATCTTCAAATGCAAATGTCTTTTACTGATTGGCAATTTTACCTGGCAAACGACCATCTGAACTCCGCCTTCCAGGAGCAACACCCTTCTGCCAAATCGATCAACAAAGAAAGTCGAAACTAGAATTGAGCACAAGTTAACTAGACCCAAGATGATAGCAGCAATCAAGGCTGAATCACTGCCAAACCCAACTGACTGAAACAGCACAGGGGCATAGAAAGCAATGGTGTTGATGCCTGTGATTTGATGGAAAAACGGAATCAAAATCGACATAACCAAATGCGGCCTATACCGCCTTTTGAATATCGTCCTAAAGGGCTGCTCATCACTGATTTGTCTCGCAATCAGGCTAGCTTTGATCAGCTCAGCCAACTCTGCTTCCAAGTCTGCCTCGCCTCGTGCCTTTGCTAAGGCCTGTTTGGCTTCTTCAACTTTACCTCGTGCCACCAAACTGTTAGGTGTGTCTGGTATGATCAGAGCACCTAGGGTCATCGCGACTGCAGGTACTACAGCTAACCCTAAGGACAGCCGCCATCCCCAGTTTCGCTTTGCTGTTGCGTAATTGATACAATTAGCTACCACAACACCAATGCCTATAAAGAACTGAAATCCCGTATTGAAGGCTCCACGCCATTTTGAGGGTGCCATCTCTGATAAATATACTGGTGTCGCCTGTTTTAAATGCATGATCATCAGAGGATACCGAATGAACGTACACTTAAATAGCTAAATAATAACAATACCGAAATTACGTACTCTTCTAGTATAGAGTATAGAGTATTAACAAAGTTAGACTGTAACAAGTCTAACAACTGTGAAAATGGTACGACAATTTGTAGTGTTGTTAACGCTTTCGTGCTAATTGCTAAAGGCTGACCTGATTAGTGAAGCCAACACCAAAGCCTAACAAAATGCGACCGATGATGAGCATGGCTATATTTTCAGCACCACCATTGATTGCGGCACCTAAAAAGAAGGTGCAACCACCAAAAACCATGGCGAACTTGCGGCCAAATTTGGCCGTGACAGCGCTGGCCACGACTGAAGACACTAGTCCGGCAATGTAGAGGGAAGATGTGAAAGATGTTAGAAGTTGGCTATCATACGCACAGTACATGTTCGTTTTCGTGTCCCCTGCCTTCTTCAAAATTGATGGGAAAAACTTCTTTAAAAATGGCACCATTGTTGTCACTCCTCCTACAATATGATGACATGTTCCAATTCATACAGCCAAACAAAAAATAATGGCGAAGCCCTTGTTCAAATTTGCATAGATTGATAGATTGTTGGAACTTGCAATTGTAATTGGAACGTTTACAATAGATGGTATATATCGTAGTGTTATCATTATGCCAAATGTTAGAGGTTTTACCGTAGCACTTAAAAATGTCTACTGTGATCGAAAATCAATTTGTACTTGCATATGTCATATTTGGTAGTATGATCATTAACAAAAAAAATTATCCTAGGAGTCTATATATAGACAATATAAAAATTGTTTATAACATGATCAAGTGAGGTAAATTAAACATCGCAAGTAGTAAATAATATGTTTGTATAGTAAATTTAATATGTTTGCAGTAAATTTATGAAACTATCAATAAAGTCAACATTCTTACAAATCTATGAATAAAAAAAAATTAAATTGATTTAATTCCCAAATTAAGAACCCTTGATTGACTTTCTTTCCATATTAATCCAACATTTACAAAATTATACAACAAAATTTACTGCATCTTTGATTAATTTTACTACAAACTAACCAAAGAACATTTTATTTTTTTTTGTCTACATATAGACTCCTAATACTTTTGTAACATTAATTTTACTGCACTAAAATTGTCCAATTGTACTTGCAGATGTCATATTTGGTAGTATGATCATCAAAAAATTATGGAATGTTAGTTTGAACTATGGGAAGATACCTGAAATGCCAATGTCATAGCCAAAAATGAGGCCACCTGAGGCAGCAACTATGCAGGTTATGACCACTGCCACCGTAATCCGGCCACTGAACTCGCCACCCGGAACCCCATCTACAACTAACCCTCCTCCAGCCATTAAACTTTTTGTTTCACTAAGCCTCGCGCGCCTATCTAGCTAACACATAGAAATGCAACTTCAGCTAAACATTCAAATTTAGCAAGAATCAATCAAAAGGTCGTTACACTTTCGTTAGTGTATTATTAGTCAAACATGCATTTTTCTGATTGCAATGCTCATGGTCACGGCCATAAAGCGGACAAGCGCGGTTCAGTTGCGTAAATCCATCTTAAAACCAATTGATGATACAAAAGTAGTTAGGAAATCTAAACATACCTTAATAGACACAATGAAATAATAATGCAAAACAAATTAAACACACCTGCGGTATATATGCAAAGAATGTATTAATGTGAAAGAGTGGAAGTGGAACACATGCAAGAGTATGCTTGGTAGGTGGGATTTCAAGTTTCATACTTGGTATGAGAAACAGACGAGATAGAACGTAGAGATGGAGACAATCAACTCCAACTGAAATTATTTTCTAAGTCCACATTGGGCTTGGATCTGAGTGATTTAGGGGTTAGGTACAAACCAAATCGAGAGAGAAATATTGGTTTTCAAACTTCCACACGTTTGAGAGCGTACTTGTTTTTACCATTGTAAGGATAAAAAGCAAAAATCTCTCACAACTAGTATTGGAGGATAATGTAATTTATGGGTTGCCAAAATTCAATAGTACGTGAATTGCTACTACATGTAGTAGATGGGTCGGTTTCCAATATTCACACTCGAGATCAGACTTCTTAACTAAGCTAGTATCCAAGTCCAACCCTAACACATACACTAAGTTAGAGGCCAATTAAGTTTACATGACCTGTTGAAACTCAACTAAAGAAGAGCAAATGATATCTATGATATAGTGGAACATGCGAGTAAAACAAACTTGGACCAGCTAGGAGACCATATATATACACTGTTGACCTGTCGTTATTGTGTGGGACTATTTCGCTGGTACAATAAGTAACTAATGCTAACTGTGTACTTATCAGACTAGGAGTAACTTAACCCGGAGTTGAACTCCAGAAAAAGTCCTAGTTGATTTTCTAACTATTTCGCCAACTTTGATCTCCAACCTCCATCTTAACAATGTATAGTTTAATTTAAGATTTGTGAATAATTATACAAATGAATTCGACGTCGTCGTGACAACTAACGGACGTGTGTCCAAGGAAGTAGTTGGCTGATAGTTAATCACGACGTCACTGACATCTACGTTCATCTATATATACTTTTTGAATTGTAATTGCTTCACGATTCAATTTTTTTTTTTTTTTTTTTGGTACAAAGGAGCAGCTAATGATGCGGGGTGGGGGTATGAGGATTTGAACCCGGGACAACCCCTAGGTAGGTTGAGTTCCTATCCACTAGGTCAACCATGATTCTCACGATTCAATTAATCGACTCCAAAAGTATGTAAAACCAAGTTATAATTATTGTTGTCACTATCGTTGTTGTAAGTACTACTCCGAATGCTTAACAAAAACAACTTCGAGTTTGGAACATTTGGTAAAAATGAGTGTTTAGAATAGAGATTTGGAGCAGATGAAACATTCAACGAGCTTAATTAAGCTTCGTTGCTTACAGAATGAAGCCCAAATGGTTCATGTCGAGAAAACGAAGGCCAAAATATAACAATGTTAACCCATAAATCATAATCATAGCTGATGCTTTTGGTCCAGATGAGGCACAAAAGCCAGTACAATTAAAGGCAACAAGAAGTTCCAGAATCAAACACTACCTATTGAGGCATTGATGAGCGCACATTATATCCAAACTCCATGTACTGATCAGAGCTAAAACTTACTAATCACACAATATGATGACCACCTGAATTATAGAGGCTCCTCTTGGACAAACCTGTGCCAATACCAGTGGTGTTTCCATACAAGGTGCATCGAATCCAAGGGTATGCCCTTCGTCTCTGGCACGAACAATGCCACAAATATGGTCATAATGATGATCCAACCAGCGTAGAAAAGGAAGGCACCAAACTTGAAGTGACAAAGCATAGCTAAGAATGTTTGTGAAAGCACAAAGGTTGTTGCAAAATTGACAGCAACGCTCATACTTTGGCCTGCTGGTCTAATCTTCAGTGGGAAGATTTCACTTGGGATGAGCCAACTCAGAGGACCCCAAGACCATCCGAAACCAGCTGCATAAATGCACATCAGTACTAAAACAAGCATGGCACTCGCCTTGGACATGTGCTCCGTTCCTGACACCCCCGTTGTGGCTGCTAGGACACCTGCCACCGCAATCTTCAGCCCAAATTAAGGGTCAGTAACAATTAAAATTCGGGAGATGATACACAGTTACACACACATTTAAAACTGATATATATTTAGGCCCTGCATCATGGTAATTCAAATGTGATATTAAAAAGAGTTCATAATTTCAGATGCAAATGTTTATAATAGAAAGTGAATTATACCTGGCAGATGAGCATCTGAACTCCGCCTTCCAGGAACAACACCCTTCTGCCAAATCGATCAACAAAGAAAGTCGAAACTAAAATCGAGCACAAGTTAACTAGACCCAAGATGATAGCAGCAATCAAGGCTGAATCACTGCCAAACCCAACTGACTGAAACAGGACAGGGGCATAGAAAGCAATAATGTTGATGCCTGTGATTTGTTGGAAAAACGGGATCAGAATTGCCATAACCAAATGCGGCCTATAACGCCTCTTGAAAATCGCCTTGAAGGGCTCCTCGTCGACTTGTTTTGCCAGCAAGCTAGCCTTCATCAGCTCAGCCAGCTCTGCTTCAACGTCTGTCTTGCCTCGTGCTTTTGCCAAGGACCGCTTGGCTTCCTCTACCTTACCTCGTGCCACCAAACTGTTAGGTGTGTCTGGTATGATCAGAGCACCTAAGGTCATCGCGACTGCAGGCACTACAGCTAGGCCTAGAGACAGCCGCCATCCCCAAGTTCGCTTTTCAGTGCCGTAGTTAATACAATTAGCTACCACAACACCAACCCCTATGAAGAACTGAAACCCGGTATTGAACGCTCCACGCCATTTCACAGGCGCCACCTCTGCTAGATAAACTGGCGTCGCCTATTCCAAATGTATAATCATCAGAGCAAACCCAAATGATCACTGAACAACCACAACAAAGACTGTTCAACAGGCCACAAAATGATATTTGTTTTCGAAAATTGCATCAAGAGGCTGTTACGTGACAAAATATACGTTTCATTAGGTAGTGTTTAACAAAAAAATCCCAAAAAGCAACCTAATGACATGACCAACTGGTTTCAGAACACACAAAGTTAGACTGTAATTACCGTAAAAATGCTACTATGATTTACAGTGTTGTAAAAGCTAATTTGCTAAAGGCTGACCTGATTAGTGAAGCCAACACCAAAGCCTAACAAAATGCGGCCGATGATGAGCATGGCTATATTTTCAGCACCACCATTGATTGCAGCACCTAGGAAGAAGGTGCAGCCACCCAAAACCATCGTGAACTTACGACCATACTTGGTTGTGATATGGCTGGCCGCGACTGACGCAACTAGTCCGGCAATGTAGAGGGATGACGTGAAAGATGTCAGCACTTGGCTATCATACGTGCAATACATGTTCGTTTTAGCGTCCCCTGCCTTCTTCAATATTGATGGGAAAAACTTTTGTAAAAATGGCACCATTGTTGTCACTCCCCCTGTAACGACATGTTACGAATGACTACCAGGATGAACCCTTAAGAACTTTATCGGCTGAGTTAGCTGTTACTATAGGTAAGATCCATGATGAGCAAAGAAGATTCTCAATCAATAAAATTAGAAAAGATATACATGTTTGATATATGAGTATAATACCACCATAGACCATACATGTCTATCTACAAACGTAAAATTATAGAAACTTTATTGTTACGGTATAAAACCATTGACGGGAACTAGAACAGGCCTCAATCATAAAGTCTAACCTCATGGTCAAGACTCCGTTTTTTTATACTAGTAAAAGCAATGATTGAACTTGGTAAGATACCTGAAATGCCAATGTCATACCCGAAAATGAGACCACCGGAAGCAGCAACTATGCAGGTTATCACCACTGCCACCGTAACCCGGCCACCGAACTCGCCACCCGGAACCCCATCTGCCACAAACCCTCCTCCAGCCATTAAACTCTCTATTTCACTTAGCTTCCCTTCACTCACTCCCCCTATCTATAACACAACAAAAGCAGCTTTAAGCTAATTTAAGTAAAGATTAAAATCTTAGCTTTGCCTAACAGGTCAACCAACAGCTGAGAAAAATATTAATTAATCATGAACCATTCATAAGGTTACACATTTTGTTAGTGTCCCAATTACTACTAACTACTAATCTATCTATTTCATGTTACCCCCCACACAGCAATATATTTGTCAATAATGCGCTCTCTGATTGAATGCTCATTGCCATAACGCTATATAGTTACTTGAAATTCGTCTTAAAACCGATTGCCAATAAGGAAAAAGAAAGTTGAGATATTTAGAAGTCGTCACTTAAAACAAAATGTAATAATTTGAAGCAGATATACTAATATTGAAACTTAAGCAAAAAAAATAAGAGCTGAACACACCAGAGTACGATTGTTAGGTAGGAATTGCAGTTTCATTTTCATACGTGGGAGATTTTTTGGAACAGATGAAAACAATCAACTCCGACAATACTTTCTAAAGATGGAAATTTGGGCTTGGAGTAATTCATGGGTTAAGTACAAAATAAAAAATCAGAGAGAAAATATGTACGCCCACTTACAGAGTTACAGGCATACACTTTTTAAGTTTCCATGTGCTACCACACCGGACCAAATATATAATCAACTCAACCAAAGGCTAAAGTTTACGGGAATAGAAACTAGTACTAGGGTTTAGGATATTACACTATAGTGTACAACTTAATAGCAAGGTCTAAAATTCTATCCATAAGAAGATAGTCAAATTAGTAAAAGAACTAATAGCTTCATTTTACCTCTCGTCTTCTCGTACAAGAGTGCCGGAACTGGTAAGAGCTTTGACAGTTTTGACGTCTTATAGCTTCACAGGGTAAGATTCGAACCAAACGTAATGTTCACCTAACATTTAAAGCAATTGGTGTCTTTAATAAAAATTACTTTCTCCATTTATGGCAAATGCACAAGCCGTCCGTTTCTTAATAACCAAATTGGGATGATAAGGAAGTTTAGAGTTGATTGTTGCCACACCTGTTTCGTAACAATAATAACAGTGATAAACGTATGAAAATTACTTTTTTTTTTTTTTTTTTTTTTATATATATATACTCGTAACACGGGAACCCAGCTGGTATACGCAACAGCCAAAACCCCCTTGCGAGCAATTACTAAATTTCTTTGCAGTATTGTACGAGTACTTTTTTCAACTTTGTGTAGTTAGCAAAAGGGATATGATGTGTGCATATAATACAACTATATAATCAACACATCCTCGTGCCAACAACCGGACAAGTGTCCAAAGAAATTGGAGAATGGTAGTTAACCACAAAACGGTAACAGTTAACCAAATTTCTACTCCACGATTCATTTACCCCAAATTATACATCATCATTGCAATAACTATTATGTTAATCTCAATAAGAATGCTGTCCAGAACAAATTGGAATTCAGAAAGCTAAATTGTAGGCTTAAATAGATTTTTGGATTCTAAAAGCCTAACCAGCTTCGTTCTATCCGGCATGACAGAATTTGAAGTCGATTTGAAACTGGTTGAATACATACTTCAAGCTACCTCTTAATGTTTTAGACATTCAATGAATTATCTGAAACTTGTATAACACGGGAGTACAAGTTTACAACGTGCTATTCAGAGTTTGGGAAACACTGTATACCTTAGGACAAAGTTTCGAAAATTAAACAAGCAGCAGCGGAATTACTGGTTATGCATTATGCACCCACATTTCCATGTAACCATTCACATAGAAACACCCTCGTGAATTGCAATTCTTCTCACCAATCTCGAGCCCGATACTGCATAATGCACAGCGTAACTATGTAGTCTACATCTAACTTAGCAACTCATTTCTTTATCAAATAAAGACACTCTCGCAGCAAAATAAAATATAATGCGGTCACAGTCTCTTCCAGCCATAGAGACATCCTGTGAATCTGTGATCTAGCTTATAACACAATTCTGAACGCTAATGTCAGGAAAGTTCGGGTGCCATAGGCATCTCAACAAGTTTGGAGAGCTGATTTTGGCACTGACTTAAATTAAGGTCTTAGGGCAAGTTTTCAACTTGGTAGCTTTAAACCCACATCACAAAACCAGGATGCCTCATCCTAAAAGAGCCATCTTTTGGATTCAAACTTGTGCTCCTTAATTTCCTTACCTTTAACAAACGGCAAATTTGCTAACAAATCTCAAATTGGCACATCCGGAAAAACGGGTAGGAAAGTTTAAATCCAATGCAGCAAACAGATCCAATACGGGTTGATAAGGAGAAATCAGCAACATGTTCAGGGCAAGTAAATGATCATCAATTGCAAACGAGGCAAGCAAAAGGCAGAAACAAAACACCAGCAGTGCAGCAACAAATGAACTCTAATACACTTTTGATCACATCGTCACCGACAAGCCACCAGCTCACACGAACCAAAACAATCAACAGCCCACAGGAAACGACAACAATGAAAACAGAAGTGAAGACAAACCAGCGACTAAAGATTCAAAGAAGACTTACTCGAGCAGAAGAAAACAAATAAAACAGCAGCAACAGCAGTGTAGACAAGGAACATATGTTTTAAATGAACGTATTCTTATGACTAATTCCAACCACGTGCTCAGGTTCACAGCTACAGCTACAGCAACAAGTCCAAGCATAACAGCAACATAAAACGGGTACTCATAGCAGCCAGCTGCATTCAGCAACCAAAGGTGCGATGTACGGGTTTGGTTGGTTCGAGCATACCAAAAATACAAAAACAAGCAAGACATCAGGCTGCTACTAGCAGCAATGACAGCAGCAAGTGCAGCATCAAATCACTTTTCAGTCAGCTACAGCAACGAGCTCACGTGCTCAGCTACAGCAACGAGCTCACGTGCTCAGCTACAGCAACGAGCTCAAGTGCTCGACTACAGCAACGAGCTCACATGCTGAGATATATAGAAAAATATTAGCTTGTTCTTAATAAATTCTAGCAGGTAAAAGCACCCAAAGATATGAAGACTAGGACAAGAAAAGATGTATAGGTGACCAGACAATCTAAAATAGCAATCTTCCATAGCCCATGACAGAACCCCATTAATAAAATACTACTTAGACTAAGGGTCAGCAATTGCAACTCAATTGACAGCACTTGCACTCCACACTCAAATGTACTATTGACAGAAAACACTGTTCACTGTTAAAATAAAAGAACATGCATGCATTACACATCCACATTCCATAAAGATGGAACAAATATCTAATGACGTGGAACTGATAGCATGGAGACGAAGATAGAGCGACTGCCACAACATTTAGAAAGACAGACAACAGCAATGACAAAGTAGCATAAACAAAATCCACAATAGAGGAAAGGGAGGGGGGCTCTGCAGAAGGAACAAGAAAAGCCACTGAAACATCTCAAGTTTTACAACAAACTGGAGAACAAATTTCCCAATATTCAAGCAACAGTGCCATACCCATTAAAGTCGAATACTGCATGAAGTTCAACAAAGAAAGTTTTAACTTTCGACAAACTTCAAATCAACTCTAGCATTGAACAGTAACACGCAAAAGCTTCAGGTTGTTCAGTAGAATTCTGCACCAAGCAATCTCATCGATCTGCTAGAACCAACCCAATCATTCCTGAAAAAATGAAAGTTCAATCAGAAAGGGCAAACAAATTGTAAGGCAACCAAAAAGCACAAGTATTGCACAAATACTCACATCCACATCGGATTTGCGAGGAGACTGACTGCGGGAATCAGCAGGACGCTCAAGTGACGGATCACGCTTTACCATTGGAGACTGCTCCTCGCGGCCACGTCCAGCAGGACTTTCCTCCCTAGGAGATTTCCTAGGGGATAAACTTCTCCTTGGACTAGGACTTGCTCCACGAGGCGAAGCACTGCCATAAAAAACAAAACCAATTAAAATTCTCATAATTCTATGGTGTAGAAAAAAGCACGATAACGCTATTATTGCAGTTCAAATCATACCTTCCACGGGGAGAACGACTCCGGCTCCGCCTTTCATCATCATACCTTCCTCTTCGATCATCTTTGCGGTAGGCTGGGCTTCTACTGTAGCTCCTGCTTCGGCGACGATAATCTCTATCCCTCTCACGATACCTATCCCTGGAAGACCTATCTCTACTCCTGCTGCGACTTCTCCTTCTATAATCTTTATCTCTATAGTCATCTCGGTGCCTAAAAGGGAATTTAATATTGTCAACAATGAAAATGGCTTAGTAACACAGCATAATCACATAACCAATTATAAAGTCACTGACAAACCTTGGCCGAGGGCTTCTTGATCTTCCTTGTTCCTTAATTTGCTCCATTATCCTTCCTTTGTGACTAAAATTGCACATGTCAACAAGATTTATTAGAGTTCCAAGAAACAGTAGCGTTACAAACACTTCATTAGCACAACTTACAATGAATACAGAGCAATGTTGACCTATGTTACTACTTTATGATCATATAGATTGAGAGTCATACACAAGTTGCAAAAATACCCAACATGAGTACATATAGAACTGCTTTTGACACTACACAGCACGTTAAATTACTGAACTAAGATACGACCCTCATATAGCAACAAGATAGTAGTCCACAAATTCTCATAAGTGAAATCATGACGCTAAAGATGAGAATTTGCGTCTGTATAAGATGCCAAGTATATGATATGATATCAACCAGTGACCATTGTAGCAGAAATCGTGCCTTACACTCGTGTTATTCACATGTAGCTATGCCTTACACTCGTGTTATTATCAAGCGTTTTGATAATAGCGAGTTCAGCACATGCTAACTATCCAGTACAATGCACGAACTCCCAAAACCTAACCACACAGCACTCAATAGCATTTGCAACAAACTTCTTCACAGTCTTATCAATTACTATGTTATTTCCATCACCAAGAAATCGCAATTCAACTATCTATAACCAAAGTACGAAAATTTCAAACAAACCAACACAAATAGCGTTCAATATGTTGCCAAATTCAAATGACCAGGAATTAAACCAATAATATCAAAAGGTCCAATCTTTAACCACACCAAAATATACAAACAAACAGGCTAGCTTACATCTTTTCAGCATTCGGTCCGTATTTCGCAAACTGGACCATGATCTCTCTCCCATCAACAACTCTCCCTGAACAAAACCCAATTTAATTTTAAGCTCAAAACAAACAGAAACCCTAAAAAAAATCCATAAAACCTAAAAATTAACAAAAACCCCCAAAATTAAACATTAATTAATTGATAAATTTAAGAACCATCAAGTCTTTCAACAGCCTTGGCTGCTTCCTCCTGATACTTGTAACGTACGAAAGCAAATCCCCGCGATTCACCAGTCCTACAAATAACCAAATGAAAAAGTTAATAACATTGAGCAAATAAAAATAAAATAAATAAATCAAATTGGGGGAAAACGATGAGAGAGAAAAACCCTAACCTGCGGTCACGAGGGATGAAGACGTCGACAACCTTGCCGTACTTGTCGAAAAGCGGGTACAAATCATCTGCTGATGTCCCTGCAAAATCAAATTAACAATAAAAAGGGTGGTAAAAATCGAAATCAATTGAAATTAGGGTTTTTTATTGAAATAATTGAAATTAAAAGAGGGATAGGGGTATTACGGAAGGTGATGTTGAGAACGAGAAGAGAGTAAGTGTCGCGGATGTCTGGAGGACCAGCTCTTCCGAAGTGCGACATTGTTCACTGTATCTTCTTCACGACACAACTTCGTTGGAGAGAGAAAGAGGAAGGGGGGGGGGAATTAGGGTTTGGGGATTTTAGAGGTTGAGAGGCTTTAGATGATTTTTTGGAGTGGTGGGACTTGAGAGTTGTGACGTATCATATTTGAGTCCGATTATGATACGGGTTTGGTAATTTTTATATGGTTCGGATATTGGAAATTTTAAAATGGTGGGTTAGGAGTTAGAACTCACAGAATTTATGGCTTGTTTAGCAAGGAGAAAGATTGACGAGAATCAAGGTGAATATCAATACTTGAGAGTTGAGAATTCTTGGAGGTAGGCCTAGAATTGTATAAAGTTATCACAGTGTGAAACTGCCGTTTAAATTGTTGAAAACCTAAACCGAGTAAACCTCTTTGGGATACAACCACGTGACAATGACATTATTTGGTTAATGACTTATGCATCATTAAGCTCAATATTGAGCCAAATGAAAGCAACATATTACCAATTTCATTCTCTTTTTAAGATTATTGCTTCCTCAGTTTGGTTTCAAATTTTCAATTCTTTACGTTTAGTTTGAATCATCTCATACACGTCATCCATTATAATAATGATACTTTTATTGTTGTACACAGGTATGTCATATACTCATATCCGTCCCATGCAAAAATATTAGACAACATTCAAAACAAAGCTACGTTCATCAACTTGAACAACATATAACTTGGAAAATGTCAACACACGGAAACATTTAATTTGTACAACCTAAGGACATCCGTCCACATAATTTTAACTACTAAAACAACAACGTGAAACAGACAACAATTATACAAACACTAAACTCTGTCCTTTGGTCTTTGCAGCATAAACGAAAAACCTTTCGGAGACCATCAATGGCCCCATGAATCGAACTCGGCCGTTCAAAACTGATGTCGCAACTGTATACCAGCAACATTCTGAGATGTATTGCCACAGTTTGAGGTTGTTATCAATGGGTTATTACTGAACAACAGTAGAAACAAACAACATTGTCTAAATATCCTAGTGGAACAGAACAACACACAAAACTTTTGATTTACTTCCTGATCAGCCCCCGCGTGAAGATCTTCTTGCAGTAAGGATTTGTACGAAGAATCGAATGAGGTCGAACAGCTGTGACCAATGAATCATTGAGGGGACCCTGCCATTATATAGGTACAAGAATAGCATTAGAAGCAAATTCAAATTACAGCTTCTGGCTTTGCAGTTGAGTGCATTAGAGAGTTTCCATTCGTTACCTAGCTCGAACACGGTTTTCGTTTACTGATCTTATTTTCTTTCCCTTGTGGATTAAGTGAAAATGTAATACTATGAAATAAGCAGAAAATAAAGAGGGAAAACAGACCTTGGTGACTTCAAGAGCTGACTGAACCACATAATTGGCGAAAGGATCCTGCAGTAGTTGCTCAAAATTCGGAACTGAAATCAGTTCATACACAATCCTTGCGTGGCTTTCCTCAATAAACTTCAAGCACTTTTCAACAACATGGCTACTAAATTTCTGCATAGAGAGCTGCACATAGTTCCCTTCAAACCGAGTCATTAACTGAGCCGCTGCTGATGGGATTTTCAGCTCGACAATGTACTGTACAACATAGTTCCTGGGAGGAAAAAATAAACTTAGAACAAAAACGACACACGACCATTATCTCCATTAGGGGTCTCAAAGCGGATCTCAGCTCTCAAGAAAGATGTAGTGACTAATACCAAAGTGGGTATTACAATTGTATCAGATCCAATGATTCAGAAATTCAATGCACTAAACAAGTTATGCACTAACAAAGCTGATAAAACAAATTTGATATGTACAACATAGGGCTGCATTTAACTTACAAAAACATACTGTATAGCATTGGATCAAAACAGACTAACCTCAAGGACTCAAATAGCCATTGATCCCACAACTCTACAGTCTACATGATAGGTTCTTTCTATCCATTGGTATAATTTATCAACAAACAATTTTACTTTCCGGGTCTATACATCATAGAAAAAAAAATAACGGGAACAAGGCCGAGCACACGGCATTTCACATGATAATCATAAAAACCTTCCTGATGCTCACCATTGGAATGAACAATGCCAGTCCTAGAACTTCCCTCATGAAAAAAAAAAAAAAAAAAAAAAAAAAAAAAAGAGCAATGCCAGTCCTAGAACACAGTAAAGGTCAAAGAATGTCTATGCGAGCATGTCAAACAAGAAGCATGCATAAGCAGGAGTAAAAAAACATTTCTTGGAATGTTGGTTCAGAGATTTACCCAAAAGGATCCTGAGCAAGAACAAGTGCATTGTTGCAAATTTCATCAATCAACTTTTTCCGATGGTCACCATTAGAATGCGCAATGCAACGTTGCAGGACACAGCACCCATGCCTATGAGTTGCAATATCAACACAGAACTTTGCAGCAGCATCAAAGATGAACTGCAACAATATCTCAGGTGTTTATAATGGCTACATGTATATTCTTAGTTTCGGAAGTAACAGGACGAGTTAAGCTGTCGAAAACTTTTTAACGTAATAGGGATACCTTGTTATCATCACAATTAAGGCATTGCAAGCAACGTTGGACAACATGATTCCCATTCAGATCTTTAATAAGATCAAGGAAGCCTGGTTCAAGAGACCGTATAATTAACGAAATTTGCTTCCTTGTTTTGAGGCCGTCAATCAATTTCTGCACAACCCTTGTTCTGAAACACAGCAAGTACCACTTCAAGTTCAGAAAAACAAAGAAGCCAGAAGTATTGATGCAAGGTCTTACAAGTATTGATCAACTTTTTAACATGTAAAAATGAGATTTTACCCATGTGTATTCAAGCAAATTCTAACAAGATCTCCTCGGTTTTTGGTAACCACTTGCACAATCTTCATCCTCTGTTCATCATTGCAGACATCCAACAATTTCTGAATAAGATAGTTTCCAAAGGGATTAATCATTAGCTCGACAACATGTTCAGCGATTTCATTAAAGATGGTTTCGACATCTTCAAATGATCCATCCTCAAACTTCTTCTGCAGGAATCGGCAACCATTTTGATCCTTTGCCATGTGATATATATTACCCTCAACTTCTGCCAATGAACTATAAATAGTTTGCAAAACTAAGGAATCACAACTTCCAACAGGGCTACCAGGTCCACCCATACTGTCAAAATACAATGAACCATTATAATCAAAGCTCCTATCCCCAACTTTTTGCATTGTATTACCCCCAAGCAAGGTTTTTCTTCGAGCATCCGACTGAATACTGCGGCCAGTAGAGCCATTTAGTCCATCATAACCAGTATAAGGTTGTCTGATCTTTTTCGACATAGAAAGATATGAAGGATTATTCCTATGCTCACCAGCTCTTATATTTCCCCTCACAGTACTATACAATGCATTCCCCCTAGTGAGAGCCTGCTTGTTAGAATGAAGTAGCTGTGACGAATTCAAAGAATTAAGACCACCCACTTCTCCCATAACCTGCTCACCATAATGCTGCAACAAAGCTCCATAATTTTGAGAATTTGCCCAAGAATTAAACAGTTCCTTACAACCTTCCATAAGATACTGTTGCAAGGAATCATCAACAGTTAGAGGGTCATACATAGATTGGAATTGACCAGGAAATTCAGTACCATACCCTGCATCTCTTCTCTGAACCATATTTCCATTCCCAAACTCATTCACCCTCGAAATCTTACCCTCGTGACCTCGATTGTCCCTACTATCATACAAGGACACTCGATCATCATACAACAATCTGTTTCCTTTCACAACTCCTACCCCATTGCCATAATACTCCTCTCTTTGATATACATTCTCTCCCAAGGGATTGTTATTGATCAAACAGTCCTGATAACCCACCCCACCAACATAGGGAGAATTCGTCCCCACCAAATCACCAAAGCTACTCAAACTTCCCCCTACTGATCTATGGTTTCGTTCATCTTTACACAATGGAGACGAAAACCCTTCCACCCCGTCCACATTAGAAGAAAACCCGTTAACAAGACCTTCAAAACCCGCGAATTTCCCAACATTCGAGGGCCTGATTTTCGCAACACTGCCATCACCGATACCAAGTCCATCACTAGCCACCCTAGTACCAATATCCATTCTTTGAAATTCCCTCGTTAAACTAAGTTCATCCATCATAACCCCACCACCACCTCCATTGTTGGACCCTCCATACCAACAAGAATTATACACATTGGGACCCACACTGTACTGATGATCTACAAAATGGTTTTTTTGAGTGGAAAATTGTGAAGGATCACAAGGAAGAATCATAGAAGATGAACCAACATCATACACATTATACCCTTTTGTTGTATCATAAGAACGTGAACTAGTACTATTATTATTATTATGAAAATGTTGGTGAATATTTGATCTTGAATGAGAATTCCCAGAAAAAAAATTGTCTTTTTCTCTACCATCACCCTTCATCTTCTCCTTTACTCTAATTATCAAGACAACCCAAACACAAAATCACACACCTTTTTCAATTTTTTCCTCCTTAAACAATTACAAAATATATATAAAAAAAAAAAACAGAGAACAACAGCAACAAAATCACTTGATCAGCAAAAGAAACCCAACAAAATTACAAACATTATTCAATTTTTTTTTTCTAGACAACAACAAAAGTAACACACAATTTATAAAAAAAAATACAAAAACCCAGATCAATATATCAATAAAAAAAAAACAAGAAAAAGACACGAAATTTATAGAAAAATCACAAATAAAAAATCATGGGACATACATGTATAAGAGATGTTGAAGGAAAATTGAGAATCATTTGATATATGGTGGAGAAATTGGATTGGAAGGAGAGAAAAACATTCTATTGATGGAAATTTTTGAGGGTTTTAGAAAAGCAAGTAGTGTGGTCTGTTACTCTTCACGCAATTATAATGCACCTATGTTATATACACACAAGTGACACAACACGCAAAAACAACAAAACAACACACACAGCGAAGAGAAGGGAAAAAATGAAGGAGGGGGTTTAAGATGGCTTGTTTTTTCGTCATAAGTTAATTTCATTTTATAATTATGAATTTGGGTATGGTGTGTTAAATAGGCTTAAAAACTCGTGCTGACCACCATTTAAGTGTTAGATTTCAGTTACAAAACTTACAATAGTGTGTCCTATTCTTTTGTATGTTGTATGGAGTACACTACATTACACAAATTAAACTACCTCCCTATGTTTACTCTACTTGCCTTTGACAAAGTAATTCTTTTGACTTTACTGATACAATGGACATAGGTTACTGACCCAAAATATACTAGCAAATAATATAATCTCAAATTGAGTCTCATTTTCATTTGAGGTAACAATGATGTATCTGACATAATATTAGCACTTAAAACCTAAAGTTAATAAGGATGCTCTGATACAAATATACAATACAACAAGTAGTTCATTCAATCTTGGATATGTAATCCATTTACCGAAAATAAGTGTTCTATCTCTAATCCCGATGTAATATAATATACTCCGTATATGTTTATATATAATAATGTTTTAACATCTTATTCGAATTTCTCGTACATATCTATTCAGAAATCAAACATATTTGATGTATAAAAAATATTTTATTGAAGGTAGAAAACATATTTCAACTAAATTTTCTACCTACCAATAGGTTATTTTCTACTACATAATCATAGATTATAAATTCACATTTATTATAAATTCCCCTATTTTTTTAGAATTATAGGGTATATTTGGTAGTACATTAGCATTCAGCATTTTGACCAGTCAAAACACTACTTTACATGTTTGACTGCACAATTGTTAGTAGCGGTCGGAGTTGGAATATCATTTAGCAATTAATTTTTTTAGCATTTGTCAAATGTTATCAAAAGAAGTATTCCTTAGGTAGTAGCAGCATTTCTTTTTTTCTTTTTTTTCTCTTGTCAACATATTTTACCATGGTTATGTTTAGTGAGGTTTTTTTCTCGTTCATAAGGTTATATACTTATTTTTGTTTAATAAGATATAGTTAAATAAGCTTGCATTAATTCATCTTATAATTGCACAATAAACACATACATAATTTGATTAATTCCGATGAACATGTACTTCATGTCCTTTTAAGTAAATATATCAACTCAACAATTAATCATTCCAAACACGTCTTGCTGCTACTCATATAGATAACAGCTAACAACTACCTATTGGCTCTACCAGCTACCTCAAAATCTAACAGCTACCCAAACAGACCCATATATAAATGGTGACGACAACCTAACAACGTCTAATTTCTATACACTGCTAGTATTTGACCCAAACGCAACGGGGTTTTTTTGAAGTAGAAGGAAAAAATTTTGGGCAAAAACAATTGTCTAAAGAACATTATGACATTTATACGTAGTGTTGCTTAATAGCTTATTATAATGTCGTATTGGACTCCAGATTTCAGTGTTTTCAGTTATTTGGTATCACTATAAACAAAACAATGATGTTGCGTCTTTCTCCTCCCTGCCACTTAACCCTTCCTTAAACTATCTTTTTGCTTTTCGTTTCTTTTTGTTCTGTTCATCTTACCTAGTACTAGAGGTGATCATGGGCCGGGTTCGTAGGGTTAAAAAATAGGCTGATAGGCGGGTTGGACTGGGCTTTTCTTTCGGGGCTAATTGGTTGGGCCAAAAGCGGGCTTCGGGCCATTTTGGGCTCATTTTTTTTAAAGTTACGTAGTAGCTAATTATTACGTTTTTTATTATTCTGCGCATTAATATTCTCTAAAACTTTGCATATTTATTTTAATAATAAAGTATTGTACCTTTTGAAAGAGTTTTTTTTTTATGTTGTTATCATAATTTACAATATTTTATTTCAACATCACTATTGTTTTTATTATTTTAATATACTTTATTTGTCATACTTGGCCTAAATTTACTCCATTAGTCCATTGGGTACTTTATTTACCAAATTTGTAATATTGGCATTATTTACACTAGTTTACATAACTAAGATTTTAAAAAAAAAATTGCGTTTTATTTTTGAAAGCGGGCCAGGCCAAATTTTGGGCCACAAGTTTGGCCCAAATCTAGCCCATATTATTGCAGGCTTTTTCAGGCCAACCTGGGCCATTTGATCAGCTCTACCAAATACCCTCTATCATTATCAACACATCAGCCTCATCTCCCTCCAGGCCTCCACCCACAAGCCACTCATAAACCACCCCCAAGTCTTTGCTTGCCACCGTTTACCCCGTGGTCAACGATTCAACCTCAAAAAGGCTATCTATCTATCTATCTATCTATCTATATCTTTTAATAAAGCTGACGTGACACGAGCTTGATAAACAATTGACATATCAGCAATCATTTAACACGTCAGTATACTCAGAGGTAGATCAACCAAAAATGTGTGAGCCAGGATTTGAACCACTGTCCTCTTACTTACTTATTCATCACATTACCAGTGTGCTAATTGTTACTTCATGCATATTTTTACAACTCATATTATAAAAAGGAAAGAACCAGTTCAAATGAATGTAGATGTCAAATCTTTTATTTTTGAAAATTTTGACGAATTATGGAAGTAAATATGACATTAATGGCAGTATACATAAACTTCCAATATATTGGACCTTCCATATTCCATATGTGAGTATGAACATAAAATATATGCGGGTGTGAATTTAATTTAAAAAAAAATGGACATTCATACGACCCATCTATCTATCTATCTATTCTATATCTTTTAATAAAGTCGTGTCATTAAACTGATGGGGCACGACTTTAATAAACTATCGACATGTCAGTAAAAAAATAATTCACCCCCGAATCTGACTGAGTCGTAATAAATCAAAACGGGAAATGATAATAATAATTGGCTTATTATACGTGATTGTGTAAACATACTTTCCTTATTATACGTGATTGTGTGAACACTCAATGTATCATTTCCTCTATTAACCTACATGTAGGCCACTAATAATATAATATAGTATTAACTAATTAATATATGTTAACTCTCTTTAAAAAAAAATAACATATGTTAACTTTTACACTATTCACGCCTAATGTAAGACTACCTATTTTGTGATTTTCATACCTTATCACTTATAATTTCCTTTCTATATTTCTTAAATGCTAACCTTTACGAATCTAATAACTTTATTTTGCCCCTATGAATCCAATTAGTTTTTTATTAAATAAAAAATAAACTCACCTAAAAAAAAATGTCACATATTCCTAGAATGAGGGAGTATATACATAACACTATTAGAACTATTTCACATAAACATTTATGAACCTCGTGCATGGCACGGGTTCATAAGCTAGTTTGTTTATGTAAACATGTATTAATACTCCCTCGGTTGGTCTCAACTTTCACTTATACTAGTTTGCATGTTCGACCCGCACTCGGGCCGTCTATATCGTTATACTTATTTTATAAAATTGTAAGTTTATCTTTGTTATGATATTATTAGCAACACTATTATTTTCTATAAATTAGTTTACCACTGTAATAACCATAAATTATATTATTTTCAATAAATTAGTTAATAATTTTCATATTATGCAATTACTTAGTGTTATCTAATTAATAAATGTCAAGTGTCCTTCTAGTTTGCATGCTCGGCCCACACCCGGGTTGTATATTTATATTGTTATATACTCGTTTATAAATATATCGGTTTATCTATTTTCACTCGCTTATCATATTATTATTTGCTTTTCACTTGTACGTCATCCGTTATACTATCTCATTTTCATTCTACCATCCTGTCACATGTTATATCACATTATATTTAAAATTATTACCATAAATTAGCTTACCACCATAATTACCATAAAATATATTATTTTCCGTAAATTAGCTAATAATTTCCGTATAATATAATTACTTAGTGCTATCCAATTAACAAATGACAAGTGTCCTCCTAGAGAAGACTTGATTTCAGTTTTTAATATATAGTACTAGTTTGCATGCCCGTGCCACACCCGGGCTATATATTTATATTTTTTATACTCACTCTATAAGAAAAATGTTGGCTTATCTTTGTTCTACTAAATTACTTAATGATTATATTGCATAAATCAGTTATACTATACTACGGCTTATCTTTGTTCAAATAAATTACCTTAATAATTATTTTCCATAAATTAGCTATATTATACTACTCTATGATAACTTATTAACATATCTTAACCGATAATTATATTTAATGCTATTTTTATGTTCTATCCAATTAATAAATGCCAAGTGTCGTTCTAGGAAAGACTGATCCTACTCTGATTAATAACTCAAACTATACACTGCATCCTAAAACTAATTAAAATATGAGTAAACTCTTTGAAGAGTTTGGTTCATAAGGTTTTGTAATCTTCTTCTTTTCTCAAATGTGGGTTACTCACGTGTGGGGTTGGAATTTGGATCCTCTCCAGTTCCTTAAAAGAACTGGATGGTCCAGTTCCTATGGACGGCTCAGATCGATCAAAGGCCATAATCGGACGGCTCATAATCAACAAACACAATCAAGCTGCCCCTATGGAAACCACCCTAACCTTCGCATAACCAACCGTGCATCGACGTCTCACCTCCGGTGACAGCTTGATTCTCCGGCCATGGAATCCGGCGACCGGATGTGGACTCCCACTCCCCACTACAACAACAACCCCCCCCCCCGAGTTCCCCAGTAGAGCCACCGGACATCTTGTTCGGCGATGGGGTGGTGTTGGCGGTGGGAGGTTCTTCTCGCGCATGTGTCATCTGCGGGCAATGATATTGTTGGTGGTTGTTTTGGGTGGAGTAGTGGTGTCGTGGTGGTTGGTGGGAGGAGAGAGGAGATAGATAAAAGGGCAATGATTTTGGGCAGTTGGATTTGGTAATGGTGCACGTGGCATCTTCTAGAGCAATGAACTGGATCATGGAGAGGACCTCGACACGAAATGGACACTTTCAAGTTTCAACTAATAACATCAAAATAAAAATCATTGACATTTCATCGGAATAAAGGGACTTGTAACATTAGTTTTTATTTACTTTTAGGGGAAATAGTCGAACTATCCACGAGGGTGACGGTGGGGGTTCGGAATTAGACGACTGACGAGTGACGACCCATGCTTGATGCAATCCGATCTCGCTAGGTGATAATTTTCTGATTGATGTGGGTCAATTCTCATTAAACTTGGCATCATCCGAATTCGTACTGTACTAGTGTACTACTATCTGTCTGATCCACCAGAGAAGATCAAGTCATCAGAGAACAAATCTCGGCCGATTTCGATTGGTCAGTAGACAGTACATGCTATTATTAGTATTACTGCAAACCTAAAGTAGCTAGCAGTATGGAAAATTTGAAGAAAATTATGGGGTTTTTGGTATAAATAAACTGAACCCCAACCACTTCATTGACATATGAAAAGGACACTTGAAACACCAACAAATTTATAAACATTACAACCCAATTAGCAAAAAGTCTGTATTTCTGATCAACAAGTTAAGCCTAAGGACCAAATCCGCAGTGCAACACCAAGTTATACAAGGACCCTTACGCATATATGAGTGACTGGAGAATAATCGACACGCATAAATCAATGATGTGATCGTTGAAGATAGACCGAAGTTAGATTCCATTGGATTTAAACCAAAGCGATGCTGCTCTCACCGCCTGGAGGCTTGCGCACGCCACTGTAGTAGTCCCGTGATTCTGCCTTACCATCGGCAAATATGTCATTGCCACTGATCTCACGCAGCTTGGCCGTGCTTAAAGGTTTCTCTGCTGAATTTGGGGGCGTATCTTCCTTGAAGATGTTGTTACCAGACAGGTGAGCGAACTTCTGGTCATGGATTTTCTTGGCTGTCTTCACTACTGGCTCACTGTTTGTTTCTCGGAATGCTGGTGAAGGTTGCACAGCCCTCGGCTTTATTTCAGGAGGTGGCGCAAATATGTTGTTGCCACTTAGCTCCTTGCACTTGGCATCGGAAAGTTGCTTCTGTAGCTTAGCCTCAGCAGTGCTGTCCAGATTTCCACAGAGTTCACGCTGTTTTGCCACCTCTGGCAATGTAGAAGGCTTCTTTGGGGATACGCTATCATCAGCCGCAAATGAGATTTGACTCATGCCAGCAAGGGTTTGCTGGTACACCAGTCACAAATTTTAGCCGCACGAAAATCAATCAGAGATAATCCCACCAAACTAACAAGAACTACCTCTAATAAATCAACAATTTCAAAATATAAACCAATAAAAGAAGCTTACCAAAACACTTGACCACACACATCATGACAAAGGGGCACTTTCATAGGTTCCTAATTCCTAGAGTAGAACTCAATCATGTTTCTAACTTAGGAACAACCTTATGCAATTAAGGAAATGTACAGTGTACACTTCATCTACTAATAATATTTTATAAACCAATTATCATTGATAGTCAATCAAAAAGAATTCCAGCTATTTCATGACCTTGAATCATTGCAAAAACTATACCTGGTACATACGCAACCCGGTTTTGTTACTTGGAGTTGCATTGGCACCTTCGGCTTCTTGATCATCCTCCTCCCCTTCTCCTGCGAATATTCCGCTTCCTGTCATCTCTTTTCGCTTGTTTTCAGAGCATGGTTTCCTGCAGTACTCCACATTTCACATACAGCATCATACATACATTCAACATCGAAACAGACAAACTGTAAACAATCAAAAAAAGAACAAGAAGGTCGGTAACAGGAATATTTGAAGATGTTTTTTTTTTTTTGTCCAAATTCTGCTAACATTCAGATCAGCTCATATAAATTAGGTACAGAGATCAATCAAAGAGACAAACTAATGATAACATGGGACGACTTGCCACCAACCTCGAAACAGAATTGTATTTTCCCATCAAATTTAGCTTCAACAACAAACTCAAATCAATCCAAAATAAACACATTTGACAAATTGACAGACATTAAACTTAGAACAAGGTAAACAACCTTCAACTCCATTTACACTCCCACTGTTTTTTCAAATTCTTTATGTTTGGTTCGTATCTCAATCGCAAATTCAAACCAAACATAAAGAACTCAATGAAACGGAAAATCGTACCACAAAGTCAAGATCCACGAAACCGAAAACCGCATACACATTCCTAAATTCATGTTAGATCCAAATACACATTATGGATAAACTACAAAACGCTTAAATAAGAATTGTCGCAGTTAATTTGTTTGGAAGCAAGAAAAACGTGAAGAAGAAGACAGTAAAAAAGATCACTATGAGTTTGGTAAAGAATTTAAACAGAAGACAAAAATTAAGATCTTTTACCTTTTCATCAGTGATTCAACTTCTTCATCCGTGACTTGCCCTCCAAACACAACCTTGCTTATTCCATCTGACGGCTGCCCATTTTCACCAAATTTATCACATTTTCAACATTTTCCCCACAATTTCTCACTCACTCAACCATACAAATTACTTAATAAATTACATAATTGAGAGGAGTGAAATCTATTTTTCAATCTAATTACTAAATAAAAATCAAATTTTAAATAGTAATTGCAACTGATTTACAGTAAATAAAATTAAACTTGTGATGAACGATCACATTTTTCAATAAAAATTACAAATATTCCCCCATCATACCCCCATTCGAAAAAAATTCAATAAAGATCAAAACTTTGAAATTGAACTTCCAACATTTTTTCAATCAAAAGTAAGAAATTTGATCAAAGGAGGTAAAAAAGATCAAATTTTGGAGGAAAACCAGTAAATTCTCACTTACCCAATGGGTAAAAACACAGTAAAGATTCAAACTTTGAGGCAAAAAACACCTACTAAAAATGGAAAGGGACAGAGAGGGGAAAAACCTGGACATTGCGAACAGGGCGATTGGAGTTACCGGCGGCGGAAGAATCGGCGGTCGGAGTTTCCGACCAAGTTAACAGATCTGCAGTTGATGTGTGAGGCTTTCTCACCGGAGTACCTCGGTGGTCCATTTCTATTTTCGTCACTCTCAAAATGTACTCACTTCACTCAAATTTTGGACCAACCAAAGATTAATATACGGAATAACTTATAACCTATGGTACTATATATATATATATATATGTATTATGAAAACTATATGATAAAAACACAAAGAATGCAAATTCTTGGGTGTATAAAAATGTTGTTACTGTGTGTTTGTTTTTTTGCTTTCTTTTGTGTGTGTGTTTTTAAGTGCTGGAGTAGCAGGAGAAGAGAGAAAAGTGGAAAGAGGGGAAGGGGAGGAGATGGATGTGAAATGACGAAAGTACCCTTTTATTGCCGTTTAAGTTTGATCTGTACCGAGTAGTGAGTACTCACTCATTTTTTTTTTTTTTTTTAAGTGTGTCAGTATCCCAGCTAATATACGGATGCTTTAAGCTAGCCGAGCTGTGTGATAACAGCTTTATATAGTAACCGTTTTATTTACGCTACTCAATACCACCCATTTCTTTTTCTAAATAAATTCAAACGGGTATTTTCGATTTTTCGTTTGCATGTGAGGTTGCCACGTGTTGGGTTGTTACGAAAGGATGGTGATAGTGTTGTATGTAACTATGTACCGTAAGTTTTGGATGCCATTTTATTTTATTTATTGACTCAGACTATTTCACGCCGATGGTATGAAATGTTAAGATTATTAAAATTAAAGTTAAATACATTCAATACTATCCGTTTATCCCAACTATAGTAAATAAACCATTTTCATGGTAGAGTTCTTGCAACATTACTTGCTTCATTTCGCTATAGTCGATAATTAATGTGTAAAGCATGTGAGCTATTACTAATTGAATTAGTCAATTTTGAAATGATTTATTATGATATTGGGTGACGTATTTTTGAAACGTAAGTTTTGGGTAGTGGTGGATATGGTAAGTAATTTTTGATTTTCGGTTGTTGCTTGGTGGCTTTTTAGTTTTTAATAGTACTAATGTTTTGACATTTTGTTGTTTATAGGGGTGGGTTGTTATTTGTTTTCTTAACTGAATTTAGAATGCACACTTGAACAAGAAATGCTGTTTATGATGAATTGATTGAGAAAGATTTGGCCGTTTTTGATGAATTAACTAGTACATTACAATATATGTGGACTCTCATATAAATTTACTGATTGTATTATTGATTTTTATGAGATCCGATCATACGAGTGATGGAGTGAGTGTTTAAATTTACAAAAAATGCCAAAGTTGATATTACTCCGTTATTTTAAAGACGTGATAACTCTCGGTTTATTTTTTAGTTGTGTTTGCTTTGTGTGACTCTAGTTGTGTTTGTGTGACTATTGAAGTATTGATACATGATACATTCATACACGCTTATAGTATATGGTAAGTAGAAATGTCAGCTCAAATTGCTACATTTAAACATGATAATACAGAACACACATGTCCATCCTGATGTCCAGATAGTCTAGTCATGGAAATGATATAGCTTGTCAATGTGAAAACTCCATCCTTCAAAACTACAAAAGTGTTTGTAAACTTTGTGTCCAAGATTTGTACCCAAAAAGAACAAAACTTTGGGTCTAAGATTGACAATTACGAACTTCTGTTAAGCCTCAAATCAATTTCTTCTCACAATAATGATCACAAAGACATTTCCTTTCCTCTGAAACATGTCTCATAAACCTATTATACATCAACGTGTAGTATAACTTTGGATTACGTGATATATTAATTGGTAATTATAAAAGTCTATACACTATTTGATTTGATATACATAGGGGTTGAATTACTACTAAATGATTTGGCTCACATAATCAACATTTGAGGGTGGATAAAAAATATTTAGCATTTGCAAATTGAAAATTAAAAAGAAATATATTTTAAGATCGAGATCAATTGCATGTATAGTTGCATTAAATTGGACCTTTATGTTGTTAAACTATGCAGAAAAGGATCGGATGATGAATGATGTCGACTACGGCTCTATTTGATACAAGCCATACAATTCAATAGACAATATATTCATGTAAGATTAAATCAGATTCAATCAAATCATACAAAATTAAATCAAAATTGTTCAAATAGTAGCCTTTGGATTTAGTCCATGCATGTCTTGACATAAATTTGTTGAAATTTAGTTAAATTTCTTTGAATTTATATTCGATTAGATAAATATAATTCAAATCAAATTAGATTAGATCAGTTACATTCAAATACAACAATAACAACAACAACAATATCATTACCCCAACGCCTTAAAAGACTCCTACGGTTCCGCCATAAGGCGAGGTAGAGAGGGGTCGGATTTACGCAAGCTTTACTTATATTGAAATATAGGGAGACTGCGCATGGATAACCTAAAATGAAAATTATTTCGAGAATCGCGCTGACTAATTGTTAGTTTACTACTCCCTCTATCCCAGCTCAAACGCCCCATATTCCATTTTGGGACGTCCCACCTCATACACCCCATTTATTTTGGGACATATTCCTCTCTCCTACTTTCATTAAATTATCATATCCTCTCTCACATTATCTCTATTACTTTTATTAATCCCCACTTTCTCTCTCCTTCTTTTTCCTAATATTACCCCACCTAACTTATTATATCAATTTTTCTTATTCCACTACAAAAAACGCCCGGGGCGTTTGAGTTGGGACGAAGGGAGTATATAAAATGCACCGAATTTTATTCAAGAGGTATTTCGCTTTATTCCGTTATATCTCAAAGCCAAAAATAATTAGTCAAAGACTCCATTAAAACGAGATAATCAATTCAATTCAAATCGGATTATAAAATTGCACTTTTATTATACACGGCCTAAGAGTTAAATGCAAAAAAGTGATGGTGGAGAATAACGCCCAAGCCAATTTGGTCGTTATATCAAATAAATCAATGAACATTTTGTCATGTGAGACGAAGACAAAATTATGCATCAATTAAACCTTCGGAAGTTTGAAGAATAACATATGATTGCAATTTGGCCGGATTGCCCGAGAATACTTGATAGGGGTGATTACAAACTATATATGGCCTTTCAATACATTCTGTTCAAACTTTTAATTTCTTCCTTATTATTCACTCAATTCTATGCTGAAATACACCGACTTGCCTTTGACAATTATTTGAAATAACACTTTGATCAATCAACGAGCTCAGGATATAATCAAACTAGTTTAAGAATAGATAGTTTTAAGTGTTTTACACTATAAACTTTTAGCATTTGATAATTAAAATACAAGAGCAATTAAATAACAAGAAGTTGAAAAAAGTTAAGTGAACGTTTGATTGTCACTCAAAGAATTCCCATGAATTAAAATTTTTGGAGTTGTTTGGTTGCCTAAGATCATGGGAATTGAGAAATCATGGAAATTTCCAATTCCTACAAAATGGAGGAATTGGCTTACCTAGCCCTCTTGGTAATTGGCAATTCCTGTGGGAATTTAATTCTTACATGCAACCAAACAGTTTTGAGAAATTCATGTGAATTTCTACAACCTGTGAAATGGAAATTCATTAGCATTCCGAATTCACGTATGCAACCAAACGACCACTAAGTTATCAATAACAGACTAACAATGGTAAAAACAAAATAATTTTGAGGGTCATGTCTAATAACTAGAGTGTTATTTCACCAAACAAAATGTCATAAGTTATACTCAAACACATGTATAACAACGTCTCTTTTTTTAAAACGTGTCATTTTGCCATAAAGGAGGAGGCTGAGCTATGTTACATTCGGAACGATATACACAGATGTATGAAACTATGAAGTGCTTTAAGCTACCTTAGCTTGACTGGTAGGCTCGGTTTGGCAGTGAGAGAGTGTAGCGTTCAAGGGAAGCTTGAGAATGTCATATGGCCACGCACAAGTCCACAACTACAAGTACGAGTAATAAATGAGCCAGATTACAAACAGAGTGGCATTGTGGAATTTTTAGCCCACTGCTGTTTCTGCACTTGTCAGAAAGAATTTTGGTATTTTATTGTTCATTTTATTTCATCCTCCTCCCTTAAAGCAAGGCTTTTTCTTCGCTGTGTGGGGGTTACACTTTGAGACTGACATACATGGGATAGTTTTGGCCTCAAGCAACCCAAATCCTCACATTCATCTTTATTATCGTCTCATAATAATTGCTATATTTACAGCTTTGTTACGCTGCCATTACATGCATTATGGTAAATGGTAGTGTATTAGTGTGAAGGCTCTCCCCCGTCCAATGGGTGTGTACGTACAAATCTTTTTATACTCTTCCACCGGATTCTGATTTGTAGATTAACCACTTGAAAAATCCTCGACCTAATTAGTTTGACTTGATACGACTTATAATGAATGAATCTATGACCCGTACACTTGATTGTTATGTGGGATCTTGGTTGCAATGTGATAACCCAATATTACAAAATGTAGCGAAACCAAAACTTCACTCAATTTGAGCTAATCACAATTGTACAACTTACACTTATATAATTAGCGTTCCAATGTTTATCTTTAACTTATACAATTGAAGTACTCGATTTTTAATATGGTTAAACGATGCAGATATCTGAAGTTGTATTAGTAGTACAGATACATATGAACTAGAACATCTGGGTAGAAGTACACTACAGATGTACATTTGACCGAAGCAGCATGAAACTGCTAGCAAATCATATGACCGTGCAACCATTTGGGGGACTAACTTTGCTGTCCATTGGAAGATAAATCAATTTACCTAAGTCCAAACGCAGTGATTAAGGTCATATGATGGCTCTGACATCTACCATTTTGGGAGGAAGGCACATCGCACTCATTCTCTTTGACATTATTAATAATTACTCCAACCTATAGTGCTTCTGCAATGCACATGTAAAGTTGAAAGGGGTTAATAAGTTAATTATAGGAGTCATTGGCAAGGCTTCCTTGTAGTACTAGCTTTGTAAATGGTCCGAACTTATTCTAAAGTATCCTTTAATCGAGCTTACTATGTAGTTTAAGTTTAAATTTGATTAATCTAAATCGATCACGGTCTCTATAGGCTATAGCTTAACACCTTTATCTTGGTAGTTCGCTTTATATTGCCTCAAACTCTTTATTTATTTTGTTTTACTTACATACTGAAAATATATTATTTTTAAGTCTTATGGTATGATGTTTTGGGGTTGGTGAAAGTTTTGCTCGGGCACTTGACTTTGAAGCTGATCGCCTTTAACCACTAAAGTTGATCGTCTTATGGTATGATGTTTTGGAGTATCTCACATTTTCACCTAAACCTTAGCTTGTACGATGATTCTATGCAAAAAAATTATTTTTGTTCGTACTCATTTTGGTATTATTTGTTTTGTTGAGAGGTCTGTTCTAAGATCATACGAGACTAAGTGACTAAGGAATCAAGTATCCAAAGTTCCAAACCTATTAAAAGAGTAGTCGTTAGTCCCTCAATAAGACGTTTTACCAACTTATCAATGTACGTGAACGTGATCAGGTATCAAACACCCTAATCAGGTGTTTTATATTTCCTCCAATTAGAGTTGATCGGATAGCATCATGAAAACAAAGTGATGGTAAATCTGTAGTTTGCTTTGGCGGCAGGGGACATTATGGGCAAAATGCTTGTATATATTCGGATTATGTACACCCGTTATTATACACACTGTATGTACACTTTATAATTACAAAAATGTTTCTTTCCTCTTGATATAATTTTCTGGACAATTTTGACTACTTTGTGTACAAAATGTGTGAATTTTCTTTACAAGACCATTCTTTTTATCTTTGCATGCATTATTATTGTTCAGGAACCACAATCATACAAAAATTGCTAAGGGCTCGTTCGGTATCACTGCCGTTTTCAGTTTTGGGTTTTTTTTTGCATAAAAAAATTAGTTAGATAAGTAACAAAATTAACTTTAAATTGTTTGGTTCTATAATAGTACTATAGAAAATGAAAACTGACAACTAAAAACGGGACTTTGGTTTTAAAAAAAACAGAAAACAGAAAACGATATCAAACAGGCCCGAAAATACTTATTTTTCAACTAAAACATAGGAAAAAAACCAAATTTTTAGTTGCATTAAAGTAAAGTAATAAACTATAACCAGTTTAATGTGAGACTATATTAGACAAGACTATTTCACTCGCTAATAGACTTGAAACTTGAAAGCTATCCGTGATCATTAGACAATGGATGCCCTATGTGAGAACAACAACGTAAGGGAAAGGATACTGAGAAACGTCTCCAATTGTTCAATGATTGAAATATTGAGTACTTTTGACGTAAAAACAATTTAGCTAGCACAGTATATGACAAATCCTTTTATATTATTAAAGGAGGTTTTTTTTAAACTTCCACAACGACCGATTGTTTTTAGAGTGTTTTTAGAGAGTTTAAGCAATTAAATATTACTAATCGAAATAATATTAATTAAATATAGGTATTTTTGTGGTAACCAAAGAGTAAATAAATAAATAGTGACAACTTTGGGTTTTTTTTTAAGCTTACACAACGATCGATTGTTTTTAGAGTGTTTTAGAGAGTTTAAGCAATTAAATATTATTAATCGAAATAATATTAATTAAATATAAGTATTTTTGTGGTAACCAAAGAGTAAATAAATAAATAGTGACAACTTTGGTTTTAGCATAATCTACTTTTTATTGTCATAGTATTCCTTCTTTTGGAGTCAACTCACTCTTATCATGGTATTACATATTGGTTTTAAATTAAATTAATAATTAATATAATTCACTGATAAACTTCTTCTAATTATATGACCCGATTACAATCCTACCTAAATTAAATTTGTACCTCTTATAGTCCTATCCAAGTTAAATTTGTATCACAGTTTTACCAATCTTAGGACCCATTGATCAGTTTTACCAACCTTAGGACCCATCGATGTTAAGTATTTAAGCAATTTTGTAAAACACATAATAATCAAATCATAGAACATAATAATTATATCGCTACATATCGTAGAATCATCATGGCACCACGGTAACAAGAGATAATCATTAATCTACTTTTCATTGTTAATTAAATAGTTTGAATTGTAAGTAATATGACTTTGAATTTTAGAAAGACGCCATAAATATCCACATTGCATGGTACAATATTGAAAATATCAAGACTTAACAAAGTGGATTCTTCATGGATGAGTACACTAAAATTTTTCATGCACAATTTAGTCTATCTATATTGTTGATTTTCATCCAACATAAAGATAGGAGTATAATTCAGATTTACTAGTTTGCATGCCCGATCTGCGCCCGGGCTGTATATCTATATTATTATATTCATTTTATGAAATTTTCAATTTACCTTTGTTATAATATTAGTATTAGTAGCTGTTGGTACACATTTTATAAATGGGCCACAGCCCTTAGGAAAGTGTTCCTTGGAAAAGGCCCATGTGATATTCTCAAGGCCCAAAGGGTACTAACCATCAGATCTTGGTTGAATGAAGGGTCAGGATTGATTAGGGGTACCTTGGTTATTCCTTGAACTCCCTATAAATACCCCCTCATTTGCCATAATCAAGGGGACTTTTGGACTTTTACACACATACAATACATACTCTCTCTACTCTACATATTATCTTATTTTGTGACCACCCCATCCTGACTTGAGCATCGGAGGGGCGTCGCCTGGCGAAAGCCGGGCGCCCCCTTGACCGTTTGTTTGTGCGCGCAGGAAATCAAGGTTGATCCCGGTCTATCCCGAAATCGAACTCACCCCAACATTTGGCGCCGTCTGTGGGGATAGACTACGAGGGTCGACTTAGTTGACTGCGGACTTTGGAGTGCGGACCTATCGTCACAAGTGGGTCATAATCTGACGCCTTAGAGAATTTGGGTGTGAGAGACCCAAGTGCGAGTGCGACGTGCGGGATGCGAGGCATGTGGGTGCGGAGCACGAAGTTAGGACAGCCGCAGTGAGATGTGCGCAGAGCGGAATTCAACCTCATTCCAAACTAATCGCCCAATGTCAAGCTCGAGATATTCTGGGCTCGGATCAACCCCGCATTAGAGGTGGTCAGATTGACCCGCACCCGAGGCAGAAGCTCGGACCCGGCACGCATTCGGGGCGGCGGCTCGGACTCGCACTCGAGGCGATCGTACGGACACACATTCGCGGCGGCAGTTCGGAACCGCCCTTGAGGCGGCAGCGCGGACCCGCGTGATTTCCGAAGTGGGGTTTTCGAAATGTGGTGTGCGAGATATGGTATGCGAACTGCGGAGTGCGAAGGGTGATGTGCGTGCCGATCCCAATCTCGTCGGAATATGCGCTTGGGCTCTACCCGAGTGCGCCCCAACTCAATCCGACCCGAGAGCGAGGAAGCCGGACCCGATTCAACCCGAGCGCGAGGAGGTCGGCTTCGACCTCGCTTAAAGCGGCCTCTCGGACGTGTGTTGGAGGCGGCAGCTTTGACCCCGTTCGTCGCGGCGGCACGAACCCGGGCTCGACGATTGAAAGCGAGCCATCGGCGTCGGAATGGGGACCAGTGGCTTGAGATGTGATATGCGGAGGCCAAACCCGTCGGCCCTGTTCCCGTACAAGGGGGTGCTCGACGTCGACCACTACCTTCCGACGCGGCGGACTTGACTTTGACCCAGTTCGCGTGCGAGCTATGCGGTCACTGGCTCACCTTGAACCGACCTCGGTTTGGCCGTCCGGAGGTGACGCCGGCTCGAGCGCGACCCGCGTCGGATTGGGCTGCTTGGATCTAGCTCGTACTGTTTGACCAACGGTTGGAGCGGCGACTCAGATCTCAGATTACATATTGAAATATTATTGGCTGCTGTTTATAAAAGAAGGCCATTGTTAGCTCTTTATTTGAGCAACAACCTCCTTTATTCACCATCCTTTATTCACCAGATAAGTACCTGCTTTATGGTCAATTTTGTCGAAATGTTGTAAAAAGCATGTTCAATTATTCCTAAAAAAAAAAAAAAAAAAAATGATATTATATCCAGCTAAGTGGCAATTCCCAACACACTAAAACATATTACATGGTTATCCAAAATTATATAAACGTTCCCAACACATATTACTCCGTATATGTTTATGCTTAAATCGTGATCAATGATCATATATATTATGAATGATAATGTGAGAAAAATATTTCTCAAAGTATTTATGCGTCCGCGTAAGGACTTGATTTGTATTACTCTCAATCCGAACCCCGATAAACTTAAAGCTTAATTTATGGGCTAACTAGCAAGCATGTTAATTCTTCGCATGACAAGATTATTTTTGGCATGTCTTAATCAAGTTGTTAGCCGAGAGGCTTATTGAATGCAAAACATGAAATATGTGTATGTCAATTATTGAATTTTGTGAAATTGCATGCGTTCGTACTCTCGAGCTCGGTTGATTTACTCCAACTCAAACTCGGGAGTGGCGGCAAGGTGGTGTAATGCATGATTGATTAATGCCACAAAATTTTATATTATTTGCCAAAATTGTCATGGGCAAAACTCGTATCGGCAGCGATATAACGTCATTTGCGGATGTTTGGAAAGACAAACATGCACGCACCTCTCCTCTTTATTTGAGCAAGCTAGCAACTCAATTCCTTTATTACGGGAAGGGACTTGTTTATTTTACAAGGCGGCGAATGATTATTTCTTACCAAATCACCAGCTCTTTATTTGAGCCAATATTATTATTATTATTATCATTCTATTCAACAAAAGGTATAACCAAAGTTATATCTCCGGGTCTCGAAGAGTGACCAACAAAAGTTGGTCGAATCGGCAAGCTTCACTCTATATATGTGCATGTGTTATTACACCTATTCCCCTTTATTTGGGCAACGGTCGTCGGCTCAGCAAATTCCTTATTGCCGAAGACAATCAAAAAGTTGTGAGATTATATCATCCTCGACTCGAAAAGGGTTTCTTGACCTCGCCTCCGAATATCAATCCCTTGGCCTCCGAGCTAAGGAATTCGGTTATCATCCTCGCCTAGGAGCATAGCTCGGCTCGAGGAGAAGCTCATTATCGACCTCGCCTCGGAGCATAGCTCGGCTTGAGGATGAGCTTCAGATTACTATATCGGCCTCGATGCGGTGGAAGTTCTCGACCTCGGTCTTGAGAACTTCACCATCGGCCTTGATACGGAGGAGGTCCTCAACCTTGGTTGCGAGGACCTCACTATCTACCTCGCATGGGAGCATAGCTCGGCTCGAGGAGAAGCTCATCACCACCCTCGCCTCGAAGCATAGCTCGGTTTGAGGATGAGCTTCAGATTATTAGATCGGTCTCGATGCGGTGGAAGTACTCGACCTCGGTCTTGAGAACTTCACCATCGGCCTTGATGCGGAGGAGGTCCTCAACCTCGGTTGCGAGGACCTCACTACCTACCTCGCCTGGGAGCAGAGCTCGGCTCGAGGAGAAGCTCATCATCGACCTCGCCTCGGAGCATAGCTCGGCTTGAGGATGAGCTTCAGACTATTGCATCGGCCTCGATGCGGCGGAAGTACTCGACCTCGGTCTTGAGAACTTCACCATCGGCCTGGATGCGGAGGAGGTCCTCAACCTTGGTTGCGAGGACCTCACTCTCTACCTCGCCTGGAGCATAGCTCGGCTTGAGGATGAAGTTCAGATTATTAGATCGGCCTCGATGCGGTGGAAGTACTCGACCTCGGTCTTGAGAACTTCACCATCGGCCTTGATGCGGAGGAGGTCCTCAACCTCGGTTGCGAGGACCTCACTACCTACCTCGCCTGGGAGCAGAGCTCGGCTCGAGGAGAAGCTCATCATCATCCTCGCCTCGGAGCATAGCTCGGCTTGAGGATGAGCTTCAGACTATTGCATCGGCCTCGATGCGGCGGAAGTACTCGACCTCGGTCTTGAGAACTTCACCATCGGCCTGGATGCGGAGGAGGTCCTCAACCTTGGTTGCGAGGACCTCTGTAACAGCCCGATCCACCGTCCGTCACAACACAACCCAATAAGATGGGTAGTCACCTATTAGGCCCATATATCCTCTCCGGGCTCTAAAAGGTGAAGGCCTTGTTGGTAGTATGATGGTAGGAATCTATTATAAATTGATCATATGAGCCTTATTTTCCCAATGTGGACAAACCAACTCCATAATCCACTTTCCATATTCCGTAGTGTTACAAACTCCCCCACTTAAAGAACGCAACGTCCCCGGCGCGCCTCAACCATTCCATACCAGAATTAACAACACAGGTCCAAGATCTCCCCCGCTAGACGGCTGACCTGGGCCTAACCCCAACACTCAGCACGCGGTCGCAGGGTTGCTCTGATACCATCTGTAACAGCCCGATCCACCGTCCGTCACAACACAACCCAATAAGATGGGTAGTCACCTATTAGGCCCAAATATCCTCTCCGGGCTCTAAAAGGTGAAGGCCTTGTTGGTAGTATGATGGTAGAAATCTATTATAAACTGATCATATGAGCCTTATTTTCCCAATGTGGGACAAACCAACTCCATAATCCACTTTCCATATTCCGTAGTGTTACAACCTCACTCTCTACCTCGCCTGGAGCATAGCTCGGCTCGAGGAGAAGCTCATCATCGACCTCGCCTAGGAGCATAGCTCGACTTGACGATGAGCTTCAGATTATTAGATCGGCCTCGATGCGGTGGAAGTACTCGACCTCGGTCTTGAGAACTTCACCATCGGCCTTGATGCGGAGGAGTTCCTCAACCTCGGTTGCGAGGACCTCACTCTCTACCTCGCCTGGAGCATAGCTCGGCTCGAGGAGAAGCTCATCACCACCCTCGCCTCGAAGCATAACTCGGCTTGAGGATGAGCTTCAGATTATTAGATCGGCCTCGATGCGGTGGAAGTACTCGACCTCGGTCTTGAGAACTTCACCATCGGCCTTGATGCGGAGGAGGTCCTCAACCTCGGGTGCGAGGACCTCACTTTCTACCTCGCCTGGAGCATAGCTCGGCTCGAGCAGAAGTTCATCATCGACCTCGCCTCGGAGCATAGCTCGGCTTGAGGATGAGCTTCAAATTATTATATCGGTCTCGATGCGGTGGAAGTACTCGACCTCGGTCTTGAGGACTTCACCATCGGCCTGGATGCGGAGGAGGTCCTCAACCTTGGTTGCGAGGACCTCACTCTCTACCTCGCCTGGAGCATAGCTTGGCTCGAGCAGAAGTTCATCATCGACCTCGCCTCGGAGCATAGCTCGGCTTGAGGATGAGCTTCAGATTATTATATCGGCCTCGATGCGGTGGAAGTACTCGACCTCGGTCTTGAGAACTTCACCATCGACCTTGATGCGGATGAGGTCCTCAACCTCGGTTGCGAGGACCTCACCACCTACCTCGCCTAGGAGCAGAGCTCGGCTCGAGGAGAAGCTCATCATCGACCTCGCCTCGGAGCATAGCTCGGCTTGAGGATGAGTTTCAGATTATTATATCGGCCTCGACGCGGTGGAAGTATGCATGATTATTGACCTCTCCTTGAGCATAGCTTGGCTTGAGATGCTTCACTCTTACATCGGCCTCGACTGGGAATAAGTACTCAACCTCGGTTTCGAATAAGTCATTATTCACCAGTATATTATTTATCTATCGAGCTCTCACCAGTACAGTATTTGGCATCCGTTAGGTCCATTTAAGAATTCGACTATGGAAGCTGAGTCGAGCCCGGAATTTCACCGGTCACGATGAATTATTTTCGATATCCGTTCCAGGGGCGAATGAAGTTTGACCGGACCGGCTGCGTCTTGAACGCGCCGAGATCGCACCCAACCCTGGGGGCGAGTCTCGGCTGCGTCTACTTTCCTTACCTGTGAGGGGCGAAGTTTGACCGCGCCGGCTGCGTCTTAACCAACCAAAGTTGGTCGAGTCGGCATAATTCACTCTACATTCATGCAAACTTTATTGTGCCCTATACCCTTTATTTGGGCAAGGATTATTCAAATTCGGTGAAAGAAGCTTAACCGAGCCCGGAACTTCACCGGTCTCGATGAATCAATTTCGATCAAGCCAGTGGCTAAAGCCAAGCCGAGTCGGTTGTGTCACCAGACTCGGACGGTGAATACCCACTGCGGGGTGGGACCTCACCACCTCGGATGACCAGCTGTGGATCACCAATAGTTTCAATTGGCACCTGGGTATCACTAATACTCGAGCGCGGCTGGGAAGAAGTCCAATTCCAAAATATACTTGGTTCGGGTTAAGACACTATACTCATTCTCGATGATTCGGGTGCGTGTTGAATAGGGTTCCATGAGATCGCCCGACTCGCAACCAGAGGCAGGGCCGAAGTAACGGCCCTCGGCGAACATGTCTCCAGCTCGGATTCGTTCGCCTACGCTCTTGCACTCATTAATCAGGGGACACCCTAGTTCAAGGGTGTCGAACTGTGATGCTGTGTTTAAGTGGGACGTAGACCCCCAGATCTCCGGGCCCGGACAGTCGAGCCAAATTTTCATTGGTTAAATTCGATGTCTCGGGCTCGACCCTCGTTGATATCCGAGTTCAGTTCAAACGAAGGATGGGCTGTAATAACCCACAAAAAACGAGCTGAGCCATAATATTCCACCCTTGGGCTAATACCCCGAGGGGCGCACCTAGATAACGAGTTAGTGTTTGTTATTGTTTTGCAGGTACAAGATATTATCATTATAAAGAAATCATTGCAAGATAAGCCAACGTGAAATTCGGCTGCTTTTATTATTATTATTATTATTATTATTATTATTATTATTATTATTATTATTATTATTATTATTATTATTATTATCACCCAATTCCAGGGGCGATGCTATTTTCGCCTCCATTTCAGGGGCGACGTTATTTGATCGAATCGAAATCGCACCCGAGTTCAGGGGCGATGGTCGGCTGCGATTTTCGCCTCCATTTCAGGGGCGAAGTTATTTGATTGAGTCGAGATCGCACCCGATTCCAGGGGCGACGTTTGGCTGCGACATTCGCCTCCTTTCAAGGGGTGAAGGTTTTTGTTCGACACGAAATCGCACCCAAGTATAGGGGCGAATTTTGGTTGCGATTCCGTCTCCATTCAAGGGGTGAAGTTTATTTCACCAAGCCGAAATCGCACCCAACTCCAGGGGCGAATTCCGATTGCGATTTCGGTATCCACTCTAGGGGCGAATTCCGATTGCGACTTCGGTATCCATTCCAGGGGCGGATATTTTGGTTGACTCGAAATCGCACCCGGCTCTAGGGGCGAATTTTGAGTGCGACTTCGGTATATGAAGAGAAAGAGAAACGAGAAAGGCGCACACGGCCATGAAGCTCGCAAGGGGCGAAGTTTTGATTAAAATCGAAACTACGAGCCCCACGGCTTACGAAGGTGAAGACGATGCGACACAGTTATTGAGCACCACATGGCTTTACCAAGGTCCACTATATGAACCATGGCAAAGGGCGGCCGGGGGATGCGCAGTCCGATCACCCTCTAGGAGCAGCGAGGTGCAGTGATTGACGAGTGTGATCCGACTCCGAGGGGCTCTGTTGGTACACATTTTATAAATGAGCCACAGCCCTTAGGAAAGTGTTCCTTGGAAAAGGCCCATGTGATACTCTCAAGGCCCAAAGGGTACTAACCATCAGATCTTGGTTGAATGAAAGGTCAGGATTGATTAGGGGTACCTTGGTTATTCCTTGGACTCCCTATAAATACCCCCTCATTTGCCATAATCAAGGGGACTTTTGGACTTTTACACACATACAATACATACTCTCTCTACTCTACATACTATCTTATTTTGTGACCACCCCATCCTGACTTGAGCATCGGAGGGGCGTCACCTGGCGAAAGCCGGGCGCCCCCCTTGACCGTTTGTTTGTGCGCGCAGGAAACCAAGGTTGATCTCGGTCTATCCCGAAATCGAACTCACCCCAACAGTAGCACCACTATTATTTTCCGAAATGAGCCTACCACCTTAATCACCATAAATCATATTATTTTCCAAAAATTAACTAATAATTTCCATAATATGTAATTACTTAGTGATATCCAATTAATGAACGCTAAGTGTCGTTCTAGGAATGACTTGGTTTCAGATTTTAATATATAGTATTAGATTAGATTACATCTACAACAACAACAAAAACAATCAAGTCTTATTCCCAAAATAATTTGGAATCAACTAATAATAGATATCATTATTAAGAGACTCGTGCAATGCACGGGCATTCATCTTAGTATAATTAAGAAAATTATGAAAGAGTTTTACAAGAGAGTATTCCCTTCATTCCGTGATTGCATCATAAAAGATAGTTTGAATCACAAGTTTTCAAATACCTTTTTAAATGAAGTCAATATCTATTGTACATATATTCTAATGAGAGGCGTTCTAAATTCAGGTTAAACCGTCCAACTCATAATTGAAAAATTCGTATCAACTGATGTTGGTAGCACGCACACGGTAGCATTACAGTTATCTTATTGAAATTACAATTTTTGTATGTGAATACACAATTTATAACTATTTAGTGGCACTTAAAATTTGGTCACAAGTACTAAAAACAGCCACGACCATTCACTAAAGTCTCATTTTCATAGCGTTTCAAAAAAAAAAAGTCTCATTTTCATCAATGTCACAGGAAATTGAGTCTCTGATTGTGTGGAGTTCCACACAAGTTGCTGTTAAATATTCATATCCAATGCATCCTCCCTATTTATATGGTTACATCAACATTTTGGTTTGAATTTGTAAGAGATTTTTACGGTAAAACTAGAGCTGACAAAATTAACCCGATCCGATTCGTAAACCAGAAAATTAAACTCGATTGCTTATTGTGATCAACCGAACTTGGCTCGACCCAATAGTGAAACGAAACCATACACAATCTGATAGTGCCCAACCTAAACCCCGACTTGACCAGTTACAAAGCAATGCCCCTGCCCGTTTGATTATCCGACCACAATAAACCTTAACAATGATCCAAAGTATATTAAAACAATTTAGTATGGATTTTAATGGTTTTGAGTTATTAATTAGATAATTTAGCCTAATTATGTCTGAGAGCCAAAAAATACCAACCAAAATTTGCAATGACGTGCTTAAAAAGCCATCAAATAGCTCTTCATAAAAAGAAACAAGGGTTAATAAAAACAGGAAGAAGTATGTAAAGGGAAAAAAAATGTCATAACGCCCACCGTGGGGCTCGAACCCACGACCACAAGGTTAAGAGCCTTGCGCTCTACCAACTGAGCTAGACGGGCTTGTTAATATTTAAGTGGGACATAACGTTATTATACCAGATTGTCCAACAACGTGGGATATCTTTATTCTTATTTACTTTCTTTTCCCCCAAAGTAGGTAAGGAGAGTTTTGTGCTTAGAATTATATTTTTTATCTCTCTTTTTTTTTTTTTTTCTCGATAAATGCATGATACATAAAAATAGTATACCTTTATTGGAAAAATTCATAGTTCAATGAGTTAAAAATCCTCATCGGTCATAACTCTAAGTATCTAACTGAGCCATCACTTTGGCACCTTTTCTCTAGTTTCCCCCGTACTCGTCACATTGTCAATAAACGACTAGCCGAATAATAACACCCGCAACTTTATGTTATGGGTAGCAAACCTTCGAACAGCCAACCTGTACAACAAGGCCTACCCAAGAATAAGGGACACAAAATAAGTAAAAGGAAGCTTCTTTCACACACAACAGGCACAGAGTTGCCCACGTAGGGAGTTCACAACGGAAATATGCAAGGCCAACATGTTTCCGGGAAATCAAACTAATCAAATTAAACTTCACATACTTCGTCTCTGAAAAAAATAATAATAAAAAAAAGACGGGAAAAATGGCGACGATAACCAGAATCGTCAGTCCCGTTATTTGCCGGAGTCAACGCCGTAAGTTCCGCCGTAATTCCCTCAATTCGTTCCCTCTTTTACCATCACCAACAGTCCGATTCACTTTACCGACGCGTATTCTCCAAGTTGCGTCGTCTTCTTCTGCTAATGTCATTGAAACGACGCCGGTTTGGTTCTCCCCCTTTTCATTAAGTATTATTTTTTGATTATTTTTTGTTCTGTTGGTTTGATTTTAAGTTGGACAGGAGTACTTTATATATTGACTTGTTTTATTCACATGGAAAAATCCGCGGGAAAATTGAACTCTACTTGATTTAGTAATTGCAGTATATGCTGAATTACGTTGTGCGTTCTTTTGGATGGTTAACGTTTGTTTGGTTTAAATATGTGAGAGTAATTAGAAAGAAACTTGTTGACTACATTTTCACAATTATTGGAACTGTTGCTGAGCCCTAGTTGCTCGCGAGTTTACCTTGACAAATGATCACCTCTTAGAGACTTTTAGACTATGAAATAACTTTCGATATGTGATTGGTGGGACCCTTGCCAATGTGCACCGTGCTGCCCCTTTTTAGACTATGAAATAACTTTCGGTATGTGAGTGGTGGGACCCTTGCCAATGTGCACCGTGCTGCCCTTTATAGACTATGAAATAGCTATTGATATGTGAGCTATGGTTTGTTTTATAGTATCGGCAATTATGGTAGTCATGACTTGTTCCAATCATCTACTGATGGTTTGAGAGAAAGAAAAAATGCATTTGGGTTGATTTCGTGCCACTAGAGTTGTTTGTCCGGGGCTATATTCGTTCTATCTTTTCGAGGAAAATTTTAGTCGAGGTTTAGTTTGTGTTTAGGTTGAGTTGTATTGATGTTGATCTTGAGTAGGTTACATGTATGGTTGATGCTACAACAATTTGTTTGAGATGTTATCAGCTTCATATCGTTTCAAATTGACAATGTTGGTGTTTTTTTCCATTAGTTGGGCCTACTGAGTTACGAATTTGTGGGAATGCGTTATTGTACCCTTTAGCTATTCCGCTCATGAATAATTTCTCGACATTGTGGACTAATCTTCAGGAATACATCTCAACTGTGGAGGAAACCACTATTGATAAGAGCATTCTAGGTTGTCCGATCTGTTATGACCCGTTAACATGGAGTGGTGATTCGACTTTATCAGTGTAAGTTATAGAAAGCCTCTAGTGTTTGTGCAGAATGTAGAATCTAACTTTCAGCTAAGCTAATTTTATCTTGAGCAGTTTATCAATATTTTGAATATGCTACAGAGAGACTATTTCTGGTACTACCTTACAGTGTAATACCTGTAAGAAGTCTTACAATGGCAATGAATCGCAATTTAATCTTACTGCTGCCAGCGGCTCCAAGGACTACGTTGAATCAATGCCACTAGTGACAGAGTTTTTCAGGTGGTGCTTCTTGTTGCAGTCGCTTGTTGCTTACTGTTGTAGATTTACTACTTGTCAAAGTTGAATTTGTTAGTAAACCTTCAGTTTATTGGTGCAGTGCTCCAGTCATGTCATATGTATATGAGAGAGGTTGGCGCCAAAATTTTGGGCTTGGTGGTTATCCAGGTGCTGATCGAGAGGTGATTTTATCATTAACTCTGGTCTCTATGCCCAGAGCTTAAATTACAAGATGTTGTAAAACTAGTTGTTTTAATTGGTTTTCCTCTAAAGCTAAATCTGATCCACATTAATTTTGTTGCATTTACAATCACACTCGTTGGCTGATCACTAATGGATATTGTTTCTTGGCTGCAGTTTGAAATGGCCAAAGAGTACTTCAAGCCAGTTTTTGGTGGAAATATTCTTGATGCTAGCTGTGGAAGTGGACTATTTTCAAGACTTTTTGCCAAGAGTGGTCTGTTTTCCAGTGTTGTTGCTCTTGACTACTCAGAAGCAATGTTGCGGCAATGCCTTGATTTTGTTAAGGAAGATCCAGACTTCCCCAAAGAGTAAGAACTCATTTTCATTGTTAGTATTCAAGATTGCGTGTGTCAACTTTTTCAAAAATATAATCATTTGCGAAACTGTATTGTGCCTGATTTATCTCTACTCTATTTCTCAACAGGAAATTAACCCTAGTCAGAGCTGATATCTCGAGACTTCCATTTGTTTCTGGGACCATTGATGCTGTGCATGCTAGTGCTGCATTACATTGTTGGCCTTCACCTTCCAATGCTGTAAGCTTGAGTTTTTCTGTATCATTGATTATCCTTCATATTTAAACTTTCCTGCCTGGGACACCACATTAAATTGGTTTATGCTGCACAAACTCAAAATATAGAAGAATTGGTAAGGCAATGCATCCAGATTGAATGGCAAGCTGCATGCATTGAAAGTTTCATCATCTTACACTCTGTAAATGCTCAAGTTGCTGGCCCTCCATTCTATTTTATTTATTTTTTCGAAATTCTATTGAAGTCCATTCAGATTTGCAGCTGTTAGTAATGTCCTGACGTGGCTAATCTGCATATGTATTTAAGGACATGCTCCTTGTGTATAAGCTTTTGCAGTCTCACATTTTGCTACTTTTATTATGGAGCTTCCTTCAGCCCACTTTAAATTTTGAGGCCTATATATGTGCTGAACAACAACAGCAACCAAGCCTTATTCCCAAAATTGGGATCGGCTAACATGAATCGTCATAAGTAACCATCTCGAGGATGTCGTATGAGTTAAAGATTATTGTGAATAAGTTTGAAAAATAATAGGAGTAAAACACGTTTAAAAGGAGTTTTTTTATATGCGCTGAACATGAAGTAAAATGGGTTCTGATTTCTAAGCCACGTGTCTCTCTCTAGACATGGATGTATGGTGAAGTGTTAAAAATGTAATAAAGCAGAGAACACAAAGTTGAGGGAGAGAGGGGAAGGTGTCCTTTGTGATAATTGGATTATACTCCTCTTCCTTCTCTTCCAAACAATACAGAGATTAGGAAGGTTATTTTCCAGGAAAACGTTTTCTGTCAAATCAAACAGGACCTAGATGAAATTGAGGGAGAAAGATTAGAAGTTGATCGAAAGTTGGAAATAGATTAGAAGAGGAAGGAGTTATGTAAAGGAGACTATTAAGAGAGGATAAGAAAAAGTTGTTTTGTATATTCCTGGAGCGTGCAACTATTCATCTAGATTTGTACTCTAGTTAAAGGTTAACAATCTGTGTTGACCTAATGATCCTAAAACAAAATTTACTATTGGATCGAACACTATGTAATTGAAAGGAACATAAATGAGGATGTCTTTCTGGCAGTCTAGGATGGGAGATAGACCTAGACATTGACCTTCTCAGACCTCCTTTAGAAAGGAATGTTAGCTTCTGGTTTGTAGATTGTAGTCACATTTATTGAGTTTTCGGTTTTGGGTCACTTGTGCTTTTTCGCTTGGGGGATCCTACCTTGGCGGATAAGGGGAGTTGTCTCTGTATTGGAAGACAAAAGTCACACTTACACTAAGGAGTTGCCTGGTGGCAATACGCCCTCGGATCAAGTTGCTTGTGCTTTTATAAATTTGAGGACTTTTTACTATGCTTTAGGCCTATTCTTACATAAATTTATAGATCCAACGGGGAGTGAATTAGGACCCGCTACTACGTGGCACTCGCTTATTCTTGAAAGAAAGAAGGAATGGAGAGCTAGAGAGAGTCTGTAATCAGCACTATTAAATTAGTAATGATGATAAGGGTCTTTAAAAGCTTTCTTAATAGGTTATGATGTGTTTTCTTTATCTTTCTGTCTTGCGTTCTAAACTCTATTTTTCCTACTGTTTTATTTTTTTTATATATCTTTTTATGCTTACGTAAAATGGCCTTGTTATGGCATGAAACAACTTTCAGGTTGCTGAAATTAGTCGAGTCTTAAGACCTGGGGGAGTGTTTGTTGCTACGACTACAATTGCTGATGGCCCTTTTGCTCTGCTGCCATTTAGGAGTGTTTTTCGTGAGGTAAATGAGATTACTTTGAGATGGGCTTGAACCTGGATATTTTAAATGACTTTTAGTAACTTAGCCTGCAATCCTTGTTTCGTATTGCTCTGATAGTCTTCATATTTGGCCTGTATGGTGCTTTAGTACCTGCAACAATTTTCAGGATCCCGTGTTTTCCTATCTGAACGTGAGCTTCGAGATCTCTGTACGGCCTGTGGCCTAGTGGACTTTAGATGCATGAGGAACGGGTTATTCGTGATGATCTCTGCTACAAAACCCAGTTAAATTTGGATTTCTGAGAACCTTTGGTTCGTTATAGTGTCAGTAGGCCAAGTTGCTTTCAAACTCTGCATCTGCATTCTCAGAATCTTGCAGATACTTCTGGGATGAACGAGGGGACTTTCTGTAAGGTTTGACTGTGCGGTTCATGATCTCCACACTGTATATCTTTGTTGTATATTATTTTTTTGTGCAAATTTCATGTATAGGGTACAGTACAATGTTACAACAAAATATTGTAATACAATAAAACTTCGCGGCTGGAATTTTATATCTCCAGCTGATTCAGAGCTAGGAAATGACTAAGTAGTACTTCAGATTACCTGTGTCTGTTCTGATGAAACATTCCCGAGTTAATGTGGATTGTGTTATCTTGACCAGTCAGCTAACATGTGTCTAGTATTGCACTAGAACTGTAGAAGAACTCTCAATCGATCAAGGCATTATCCTGAAGACATTGCTTCCGCAAAGCCAGTAAGTGCCTCCCCCAATCTGAAAATTCTTTTTTATGCATTATCTATGTTGATGGTGAAACTTTGCACTGAATTCTCTTTTGCATAGATGATAAACATCTTTTGCTTGTACTTCTGTATTGTTGCCCATTAAATATGCTGCTTTGTAAAAATTTGAGATATTCATTCTTAATAATCACTTTTAAGTTGCAATGCCATCATAAAGCTTATTTTCATGTCGTATGACATTCTATCCAGTGCAATTCAGTATAGAACAATTACTCTGGATCTACAGCTAAAATTGTAGAGTAGATGACTAATGTTTATATTACAATTGGTCGTTGTGAGCTGTAGAAGTAGTCTATGGCACAAAGCCTTAGTATCAATGCTGCACTTATAAACCAAAGAAGTTTTCTGTGTGTACTGCAGGCTTATCTGGCAGTCTGACCCATTGTGTCTTTAAGTTGGAGTTGGACCGTCAACTATAAAATCATATATTGGACAAACACTCGCATGACTAAGTTTCAGTAAGAAAATCCGCTCCAGCCTGTATTTGCTCTTCCAGCTTGGCTTGCCAATGATTGCCATTCCAGAGGGCGTTGATTTTTTTCTTCTCATTCTAGCTTTGCAAAAGGACTCCCCTGATTCCATGTTCGTGAGATATGCCATTAAACAGAAAATGTGAGACACACACAACACTTTCAAGGTAAGAGTTTTTTATTTCAATCCTTAATTAGTTGCATTTATAAAGTGTATGTGAACTCTGCTTGTCCGTTTCTCTTCGTTATATTTAGTTATCATATGATCCTTTGGGGATCTGATAGGATGCTTGGCTGAAAAAATGGGTTAGAAGAAGGCTGACCAGAGGCCTTACTCAAGAATGCAAAGCTGTCTCAGTAATGAGTAGGTCATTTGGGACAATAAACTGTAAGTTGGTGAAGAGGAATTATAAGACATGATAGTCTGCTAGAGATAGGGGTAAGGCTGCAGACATCCAACCCTCTACCCCGTGATGCGCGAGAGCCTTTGAGGAGTGATGTTGCCCTTTTATAGTTCCGCTAGACAGTATAGTTGTTAAACAGCCTGTCGTGGTTAAAAGCTTCTAGGAATAGGTTCAAGCAACATCTTCGTTCTCTTAAAGATATACTAGGGTTCTTAATCTGAAAGCTGGATTTCAGATCTTGTTTGGGGAGATGTTTAGGAGCTGGATCAGCTGGCTATTGTTAGGATCTTAATTTTGCGAAAATCTACTTACCTTTGCCAAGCTCCAATAACTTTACCAAAATTAGCCTACCCTTTTTTTTTTAAGGTTACGTACTGAAATTAATTTTGATGAAGTTAGTTAATAAGCATAACTAAGATATAGACCGAGCAGTCAGAATGGTTAGGGGAGTTTGGGACTAGGAAGGTTGGCTTATTCAGATGATGCCTTTCCACCGGGTATGCGAACCATTTACTGGTCAGGGAATCTAGTTGGCTCAACTTCATGATTTTTCTGATTCTCCATCCTTTGCCATGCTTCATTTACTTCAGAGGTTTGCCTATCACTGATAAAACGAAGGCTTTCTTGTTTTGTGTATTTACTTGAAAGGTTTATGTTTGTCGCACCATTCTTTACTCAGTGTGCTTTTGGTTGTAACTGTTTTTCATTTGTTATCTAATGGAGTCTGATTTCTAGAAGATACATAATACTGTTTCTTATTCATGTAATGTATAATACAAGCTTAATATTGATCTTACAAATCCAAGTTACAATGAAAGTATACTAATACTAACATCTATATATTTTGTACAAAAATGAATCGATACCAACAAAGAACGAAAGACACAGTATGTCGCAAAATTCCATAGTAAGTAATGGCCTTTTTTTGTGCTTAGAATTTGGTGGCAGCGCATTCTTTGGGAAGTCCCTGAGGGAACCTCTGATAATCAGTGCAGTAGTTGTATATCATGTAGTTCTTCTGCACCCATTGTAGCCTCTTCCGTCTCATGCCATCAAGCTGTTGGTTCATCCAGGTAGAGGCTGAGGCCGAACCTTGGCAAGACGATCTCCCGTTGGTCCAAACACATGCATCAGCGTTGAAGTTCCTGTATGCAGATGTGAATGGAGCCTTGCTCCAGTCTGTCTTTATCCTTCCGCCTTGGGTTGCCCAGTCTTCGGCATCCCACAGGCTTGAGTATATCCTCATTGCCTGGCTCTTTGGGTATGGTACCCCAATGGATTCCAAGTTCCTGAATTCCCTGATGGGTGTCCCATCTACAGAAAATCTGTCACCAAATAAACATTTAGGTTAGAGACACAGTGGTACCAAGGCATACTGATACATAAGAAATTTGACAGAGGGAAATGGATCACTTACATGATACGTTGAGGATTCCAGAGGACTGAATAGGTGTGGAAGTTAGCAGTTGGGTCGAACCAGAGGCGAAACTGTTGTTCCCGGCCACCCTTCCCCTGGCTGAATACGTTGGTATGAAGAGTGTAAGGTTGTCCAGAGACATTTCCCAAGAACTCGAAGTCGATCTCATCGTGTGTAGGCCCTTGGGATGATAACTGTAAGGTTAAGACGAATAGTCAGACAACACACAATTACGGATCACTTTGTTTACTATATGACTTATGAATGGAGACTTACATAATAAGCAGTGACAGTCCCTGCAGAGTTACCAGGAACAAGCTTGAGTTGCATATCGATCTTCCCAAAGAGATATTCATTCTTAGACTGAAAGCCGGAGCCAGAGTCCTTGTCTAGGGTGAGGGTGAGAAGCTGGCCATTGTTTAGGATCTTGGCGCGGCCATTGCCCCAAGTGAGGTCAAAATTCTGGTAGAAATTGCCGGCAGCAGAAGCCACAGCAATCAAAGAGGCGAATACGAGTAGCACATTAGCAGTAGTAGCCATAGTTATGTCGCAATATGAAAATCAGAGACTATGTTAGGCTGAGAATGATTCTAATACGTGCATGGAGAAAGGGTCTATATATGGCAGTAAAGTTACTTGGCGGATATTTTTTATTTTTATTTTTTCCGGAAGATGGTAGAGTGAAAAGGGGTAGGAAAGTGTGACCAGGAAGGAAGGCGTCAAATGATGAACGTGAAACAGCTGGTTGCCCTTGCATGGGGCACTTAGATTTTAATTTTCTGGAATTGTAAGAGACTAGTCTTTGGTCAAAACTCATAATGCTCTTGTGGTGTAAAGGGCTGACTCAAACTCGGCAGACTTTTGGCCTTCCACGGATTTTCTGTTACCGTACACTGTACATGGGTTTGCTCGAATAGAATTCTTCAGAGGTGTTGAGCTTGGTGCCGTCCCAAGAATACAATAGTGTTAAAACTTGGTGCAGAGGTTTTAGTTGTTTCGAAATAAATGATGTAAACCTTTGTCCAATTGCTTATATCTACAATGTACAAAAGAGCGAGGTTGGAGTGGTAACTCGGTAACTCCATTGGCTGATTTCTTGTGCAATTTATTGGTTAAAATCCTCGTTTTCGGGTTTTATCTGAGAATTTGTATGGATTCTTACTCCTTATCCGCCACGAAAACTACACAGCATTGAGAAAATTAAGGACGATCATATAGTCAGTTGGCCATTCAACAGAGGATGGTGTATAAAAAAAAAAATGGCAGTAAGATGCATTCAAATTGGACCTGTAGCCTGTAGGTAACTGTGTAGTGAATTTATCTCGCTGATGTGTACGAGATAACGCAAAGAAGAAATCGTACTACAGTGATATTTACGTTACTAGTGAATACAGTACTAAGGTAACAATGATTAGTAGGGTCATTTAGCATCATTGATTGCTCTCGAGAGGACGAACTCCTAGATTTTTCTCTTATATTTTTGATTTATTTTGGATAAGGCCGTGTGGGTAAACATCACCTAGCTGGTTTCTGAACTTTTTTTTTTTTATTATTATTATTTTTTTTTTTTTTTTTGTCTCCACGTTTACCACAATTCCTTATACGTTGACTGATCGTAGACTCGAATTATTTTGGTACTAAAACTTTAATTCGTTGTTGCACGAGGGTTGGTGGCCGTGGAGTTTGTTAGTATCTAGGGATTAGCATGTTTCTTTTGAGGTCATTGGGTTTGTCCCGTACGTAGTCTTTCTATGTTTTTAACGTAGGAGCGCAAAGGCTTGTTTAAATCCAACCACCCTCTACTTTGCTTCTATGACGAGAACTTTTGCGAGTTTGCGACACTGGAGTAATGTTGCTGTTTGTCATAGATATTAGCATGTGTGGCCAGTGACCAGGTGAAGACTGAATGCTAATTGTTGAATTACGTAAATCGCAGTTGCAGAGTAATAGAGTATATGCTGTACATGTGTTGCGGATGACTGTAAATTTAGCATTTAGAATTCAGATGTTGGAGAGATATTAACCAATATAAGAATAATACAGCTTAAACTCTTTATTACTACTCACCACTTATATTACAATGAAATTAAAGAATATATATATCCCACATAATTTTGTACAAAAATTACTAGATACAAAAAAAAAAGTAATCACTTAGGCGCTAATATATGCAACAGTGCACAAAAATAATCATCTTTGTGTTCTGCTGCTTGAATGTTAAAACTTGCATTCTTTAGGAAGACCCTGTGGAAACCTCTGAACATCAGTGCAGTAGTTGTAAATCATGTAGTTCTTCTGCACCAGTTGCATCCTCTTCTGGCTAGTCGAGTCAAGCTGCTGGTTCATCCAGGCTGAGGCTGAGGGTGAACCGGAGCAAGACGACTTACCATTTACCCAAACACAGGCATCAGCATTGTAGTTCCTGTATGCAGCAGTAAACGGAGCTTTGCTCCAGTCTGTTTTAACTCGTCCACCTTGGGTTGCCCAATCTTCGGCGTCCCACAGGCTCGAGTACATTCTCATTGGCTGACTGTTTGGGAATGGTACTCCAATTGATGCTAAGTTCTTGAATTCTCTGATGGCAGTACCATCTACTGAAAATCTGAAATCATATAGTAACATGGTCAGATAAGTATGTATTTATTAGGAATTGATTTTCGATATTTTGAACTACTGAACCTGCAACATTGAGTACTTTACATGATGCTCCGGGGATTCCAGAGGATAGAGTAGGTGTGGAAGTCGGAAGTAGGGTCGAACCAGAGACGAAACTGTTGTTCTCGGCCACCTTTACCTTGGGTGAACACGTTGGTGTGTAGGGTGTAAGGCTGGCCGGTAACATTTCCTAAGAACTCGAGGTCAATTTCGTCATGTGTAGCTCCTTGGGATGATAACTGCAAAATGATGATGAATTGTAAGTAAATGTATCATGAAAGATACTACATACAATATGTATTATAGTTTTGGTGACATTTTCGAGTGGAACTTACGTATAAGGTAGTGACAGTTCCAGCAGAGTTTCCAGGAACGAGTTTTAGCTGCATATCGATCTTTCCATAGAGGTATTGGTTTTTAGACTGGAAGCCAGAACCAGAGGCCTTGTCTAGGGAGAGTGTAAGAAGCTGGCCGTTGTTAAGGATCTTGCCGCGGCCATCACCCCAAGTGAGGTCGATGTTTTGGTTGAGATTACCGGCAGCAGAAACAGCAGAAATCACGTAACAAGCAAGTAGGAAAAGGCCTAAGCTTGAAGCCATGGTAGAATGGTGAAATGTATGTGTACTGTATGGAGTAAGTGTGTAGGAGAGAGAAAGAAGAGTATGTTTTGGTTGGATGATTTGAAAGTGTGCATGGGAAGCCTCTATTTATATTGAAGAAATGGCCAAAAATAAAAGGAGAGAGATCGTAAAAGGCGGCTAAGTGAAGGTAATAAGTGTAAGGAAAAGGACTGAAGTGGAGAATGAGAGGAAGTTGGTAAGAAGGATGCAAAATTATGAACGTGAAACAGCTGGTGCATGTAAATGAGGGTGTGACTGACTTCAACTTGCTGCTTCTCGACCCCCCCAAAGTTGGGTTTGATATTTTGCCTCACAAGGCAAAGGCAACTCAAGTGCACCTAAAATTTAAAGGTAGGTGGCTTTTGAGGAAGGTTTTGCTTATACCACAGTTGAGTTTTGTCCAAGTTTAAAGGGTCTTTAGCCTTTTAGAGTTCTCTAATTGTGTCATTTCACCTAGCTCGCTGGTGCTCGTTCAAACCATTAATCAGTGTCTTGAAGACTCCTCTTTATGGTATGTTTATACACCGAGATAGTCCATTATACGCCTTGGTCCAGCCTTTGTGTTGAAAAGACATTAATAAGTATAATTTTGCCGACTTAGGTAAACTTTGGAGTATATGAAACATAGTCGATTTAGCTAGTCATGATACTTTATTCCATTATTACTCCCTGCATTTCTTTATGTTGGGTCGGGTTTTGTAAGAAGGACCCAAACTTGACGTAATTAAATGAAGAAAGTATCTGACTTGAGCACGATCTATTCAAAATATGAGCCGATTTGAATCAGTAGATACCAAAATTCTCATTTTTTTTTTTTGGCATTCATGATACAATAATTATTCATTGGTTATCATATTGATCAATTGTGTCCCAACAGGTACTAGTGCAGTACTATGACATTGATTTATTGATAGTGGATTAGAATGATTTAGGGATTAAATTAGGATGGAGCTAGTGGATTAGAGTGTGTTAGCGGAAAGTTAACTTTATATAACACTAATTGTCATATCTCATAACCAGTACGGAGTAATAATTGGTCCCTAATTTAAAACGAGGAGACTGCTAGCTACCCTAACTCCTATGGGTAGTGTCCTATAAATCTATAATTACCTGGGGTAGGCGGCTTAATAACATCAATGTATTAGAAGCCCTTTACTAGTGAACTGTAATCCAGTATGATTAACGATTCAATGTAGAGGGTCATCTGATGTGGCATTATTATTGATTATGCAATAAAGTCAATGGAGTTGGCAGCTGATTATACTGTTGGGAAATTTCTAGTTTAAGGTCATGTTTGGATAGATTAGTAGCCATCTTAGTGGAAAGGATAGGGAGAGAATCGGATAATTGCCCATTTTTTCTTTTAAATTTTTGATGTTGGATGGAGATTGTGCGTGAAGTAACAGTTATTATGCGTCATTCAGGAACACCCACCGTGTATGTATGTTTCTATATAAGGGCAAGGTTCGTAGAATCGTAGTTCTGACACCTATTACATCGCCATAAGTAGGATTAAAGAGCAATTAGTTGTGGTGTCGTTGTTATTATTGTTATAACGAGCAAAGTAAGATTGAAAAAGCCAAAGTGAAGAACCATCCTACAACAAAAGCCTGAAATTTTACATCTTACTTTCTCCTCAATTGTCAATCGGAGGGTGCATTTAATTTCTAAACGAATTGATTGACATCTTCACTTCTTAAGTTGTAGATTTTCGGTATTAACGTTCTTTCTATTGCAAAATTCTACCTATGTGCTAGAATGGAAGGGAGATGGTATAGTAGACAGTTGTACAACGACGACATAAGCCCTTGAGGAGTTGATATTGTAGGAATGAACCCCTTGGGAGTGAATCTATTCACATACGTGATATATATAGTGATACATACTAAGTATATAAAGAGTCTAATCAGTCTATGATACAAATACAATGCATATGATAAATACATTGTACAACATAAATGTATTCTCTAACAGATATGATTACATGGTTACACTACACTTGCTACTGTTAGTGTATCTTGTTCTATTGGCAATCGATACGTGTATTGTTTGATTCCATGAAAAAATTTAATCGATCATAAAAACCAAAAATCAATTCTATAAAACACGCCATGAATACTCCAGACTTAAGCTAATCCCTCCCTTTTTTTTGTTCTTTACGTTTCGTTTGAATATGTGAGAGGAATTCAAATGAAACGTAAATAATCTAAAAAAATCGAAGGAAGCATTAGTATTGAGTTTCATTTGAGACAGCGACTCTTTCAAATTTTTGGTTCTATCTAGTATGCATTACTGTATGATACAATGTAATTAGTTAAATCATCCATGAAAATGATTATCTTTACTATGAACATGACTCTGTTTTACCTGTACATAATCAACAAAACAACTAGTGTTGGAAACTCAAACTTTTGGATCTTGAGATACACAAATGTATGAATAAAAAAACTTAGCTCTTATCATTAATATTACCGCTTACATTACAATCAAATTCACTAAAAAGAATAATTATACAACTCATCTAACACTTTGTACACAACAAATAATCATACTAATAGATTTACACTAGCAAAATATCCATAAATTATGTCTTTAATACCCTAAAACTTAGATGCCCTGCATTCTCTAGGAATACCCTGAGGAAACCTCTGAAAATCAGTACAGTAGTTGTAAATCATGTAGTTCTTCTGCACCCAATGCATCCTCTTCTGGCTAGTCGCATCAAGCTGTTGGTTCATCCAAGCTGCGGCCGAGGCCGAACCGCGGCAAGAAGATTTACCGTTCATCCAAACACAGGCATCAGCATTGTAATTCCTGTATGCTGCAGTAAATGGTGCTTTGCTCCAGTCTGTTTTAACCCGTCCACCTTGGGTTGCCCAGTCTTCGGCATCCCACAGGCTTGAGTACACTCTCATTGGCTGACTGGTTGGAAATGGTACTCCAATTCTTTGCATATTCTTGAACTCTCTGATGGGTGTACCGTCCACAGAAAATCTGAACAAATCGTATAGATTACGTTTTAGATGACTATCTGATGACGCTATCTATTTTTCTATAAAATGTACGTGAAACTGTGAAAGAGTGTGTTTGTGAAGTTTGTTGATTACTTACATGATGCTCTGAGGGTTCCAGAGGATGGAGTAAGTGTGGAAGTTGGCAGTCGGGTCGAACCAGAGACGAAACTGTTGTTCCCGGCCACCTTGGCCGCGGCTGAAAACATTGGTGTGTAGAGTGTAAGGCTGACCGGTAACATTGCCTAAGAATTCCATGTCGATTTCGTCGTGTGTAGCTCCTTGAGATGATAACTGTAAGTTGACAAATTAGACGTTAACATATGAAAAAAACGGATGGTATATAAAAATTTGACGTGTTATTTATATGAGTGGTGGACTTACGTATAAGGTAGTGACAGTTCCAGCGGAGTTCCCGGGTACAAGTTTTAGTTGCATATCAATTTTACCGAATAAGTACTCGTTCTTAGACTGGAAGCCGGACCCGGAGCCCTTGTCGAGGGAGAGTGTGAGAAGCTGACCGTTGTTGAGGATCTTGCCGCGGCCATTGCCCCAAGTAACGTCGATATTCTGGTAGAGATTGCCGGCAGCGGACGCTGTTGCAACCAAAGTGACAAGTAGAAGAACAAAAGTAGTGGCACGAGCCATATGGAATAAGTATAAAATATAATGGTTATTAGGAATGTATTTATGTGTTGCAAAACTATAGGTTATATATATATATATTGTGAAATGTTATGATTTGGTGATGCAAAAATGAGCATGAGGGCAAGGGTATATATATGGGTAGAAATCAAGATAATGTATGGTAATGGTAAAAGGATAAGGGTCGGTTATAGTGAAGAAAATGACAAGTTGACTTGAAATTGGGCAAGGAGCGTAACGAAGAAGGTTCATAAATCATAAAGTTATGAATAAGAAACAGCTGGTGCCTTTGCATGGGGCACTAAATAAGCATGAAAAACAGAGGGTAGTGAACTTTGGTTCCCTGCCTTTTTGGTATAGGAGGTGACCAAAGTTGACGTCTTCTTCTTGGTAATTTGATCAAACGAGGAGACTTGTGCTGTACTCTTTCCATACACTTTTTACTATTTACTTTTAAAAATATAAAAAAATTCGATAATCACTAAGAAAGGTACGTAATCTGTACATGTAAAGACGGATTTTAGACATGAAAAACAAATGGCTAAATATATCGAGATAACCTGGTTTCACTGTTCGGAAAGTATCCTTTTGTTATGGGCGATATATTCTTTCGTTCAGGTTTTCCTTAGCTTAGGCACACTACTTCACTAAATTAAGAAGAATAGCCATGTTTTATCGTTTGTGCAGTCCTTTTGCATCTTAATCAATCATTTTATTTCATTTATCTAATACAAAACGTTAACGAATGAAAAAGACGAACAATGCACAAATGCATATCCACTCCGTGCACAAGACAAGTGCCAAAATGAGGAAGGTTTCAACGTCAATAATACTCCTAGAATAAAATATGACAAATTGCGTATAAATGTAAAAGTTGGGTCATGGATTACTGTGAGTGATGCGTGACCACAAAATTGAATGGTTTCTAAAGGGTGGATGCAGATTAGTATTGAGCATTAAAGTTAAGTAAGTGTCTGTCTCCGTGTGCTTAATAATTACTGGGTTGTTTCTGTTCTAGCTAGAATTCCTTGCCATTCAACATCTCGACTTGATCTCTCAAGAGCACCCGTGTGGGCTGTGGCGTGTGGGGAAAGAATTTCAATTAATCATCACCAGTTGTCACCTTTTACCTACTCCTTGTCTTAGATGGAGTATGTGGTTCAAGTGGCCATTAGGTTGGTTGGCTTATAAATCTCAGCCATACTAAGTGCACAGAGTTATAAAAATAGTGTCCGATAAGAAAAAGAAAAAAAACTAATTACGAAAGTTTTCTACTGCGTAATTTCTCCGTTTTTCAAAGAACAAAAACTCCATTTTAGAAACGGTATACATTGAGCACACATGTCGTTTTTCAATAACCAAGAATTCACTAGATTCGGACTCTTTGAACACATCCATGTTTGTCGAGATAACTTTTGCCAGCTCTTTGTCATCATACATAGACGTATTAGTAGAAGGGACTAAGTACTGAACTTCATTAGTTGTTTACAGTGTACAGCCTAATTACCACTTTACAAGAGAGAGCATCAACATCTTGTATACCAAGCTTATTTTTTGTGCAAGATGAACACATAACATAAGTTATACACATATCTTGTTAACTTGTTAATTTACTGTCGAGCTTGGCATTCCTTAGGTGTGCCTTGAGGAAAACGCTTGGTATCAGTGCAATAGTTATAGATCATGAACTTCTTCCTGACCCAATTGAGCCGACTTTGGCTCAAGCCATCAAGAGTTCGAGTCAGCCAGGTAGACGTCCTGGGCGAACAGGACGATCTTCCTGCGACCCTGACACATGCATCGGCCCTGAAGTTCCTGTAGGACGCAGTGAAGGGCGCCTTGCTCCAGTCGGTCTTGATTCGGCCACCTTGAGTTGCCCACTGATCTGCATTCCATAAGCTTGAGTGCAGCCGCATTGGCTTCAACTTTGGGAATGGGATGCCTTGTGCCTCCCTGTTCTTGTACTCCCTGATGGGTACTTCATCTATCGAAAAGCTGCAAATGATTTTAATTTTTCGATGTGAGACAACGACTTCTTAGCTAACGCTAAAAGTCTATCTAGTTATAGTCTTATCTACACAGGACATATACAAAAGCCATGCAGTAAGACTATGATATGTAGACCTTCGCATATCACATGCAACTAACAATCAAACTCAATTGTCTAATAGTGACCATTTGAGCAATAAGCGCACTACGGTTTTCCTCTGTATGCTTCAAAGTTTCTACGACTAAATTCACGGAATCTAAACTGAATTCATCGCTTTCTTAAGTTGAAGTGAACGTGACCTAAGACAAAATTCTTCGGTGCATATTACTATATCAGAACTAACATTTATTCTCATTTCCTAACCACCCTGTCGAAACGGAACTGTAACAATGTCTAGTAGTACTTAAAAAGTCGACCTCTGTATCTTTCGATTCTATATGTTTAAATGTCTAATTTGAATTTCTCTCACGTATAAATTAAAGTAAAAAGTTCGATAAAATACTCCACTACTTGGTTAAAAATGAACAGCTTTCGAGAAGCAAATAATCTTACACAATAGTGTGAGGATTCCACAGGATGGAGTAAGTGTGAAAATCAGTAGTAGGATCAAACCAAAGGTGGAACTGCTGCTCTCTGTCTCCTTTGCCACCCGTATACACATTTGTATGCACTGTGTACGGCTGCCCCGTCAAGTTCCCTAGGAACTCATAATCTATCTCGTCAAATGCATCTCCTTGCGACCGCAACTAGAAACTCAAACAAACAATTACAATCATCTCTCCATATATAGTCAAATAAATTTCGCGAAAACTTGGTAAAACAATTTTACAATAGGACATAATTACACTCGACATCTCATTAGCCACCTGTCTATCTGTTACCACGTCTTATCATAAAGCCGTCTTACCATAACTACTTCGTGTTTTTAAACGAGTAAATATTTACATAGTATGCAGTGACGGTGCCAGCAGAGTTGCCAGGAACGAGCTTAAGCTGCATGTCTATCTTGCCATAGAGATACTCATGCTTAGAGTAGAAGCCAGAACCTGTAAGATTATCAAGTGTTAGGGTTATAACTTGGCCATTGTTTACAAATTTACCCCTCCCATAACCCCATGATATGTCAAAATCTTGCATTAGATTTCCCCCGTTAACATTCATGATCAATATTTCCACTAAAAACACTAAAATTATCATCTGTTTAGATCCCATTTTTTGAACTTTATGATTTTTTTTTTTTCTATGGGTGTGTTTTTTCAGTGAAGTTTCAGAAGCATTTATATTGGAGAAACCGGGAGATTGTTATAAATGAGGGGAGTATATAATAAAAGTTTGGATAGTGCATTGATTTAATGAGGGTGAAGATAGTGAGGTTAATAAGGAGAAAAAAGAGGAGAGATTCTATTGCATGTCAGAGAAAGGCAGGGGAAGATCAACAGGTGGAAGTATAGACGAGAGTGAGTGTGTGCGTCGGTCGGCTTTGTCACAAGGATAGACGAGTAGCTGCACCTTCACTGGCTCCCTCAACCAAGGAGCTGTCCTCCAAAAACATGACCAAGGCTTCCGTTACTCAGACTTCTTATATTACTTCATGTACCCGTGTCTGAGTGTCGAGTATTCGGCATTCACGCATATAAGTTGTGTTATGTTTATCCTTCATTGTAAACTAACAACATAGAATGGTCGAGTATAATAGTAATATACCATCAGTGTTAATCGAGTTGGAGTAACTTGGTACAAAGTCTATGGAACCCTTTGTTTGACCGATTAGGAAGACTTATTATAAGGCTGATAACCAAGAGGATTAGCTTAAAAGATGTCATTGGTCTTATATCATTTCAATGTAGAAGATTGAGTGATACTCTACATAAATTTCCTAGTCTCCTGAGAGTGATTTTGAATTTATGGAGAGGTTGGACTTGAGGGGAGTGATTGGGAGTCAAAATATACTCTTAAGAATATGTTCTTTAACAAGTTACTTAGAAATTATGGGATTACTAGCCATTTTGTTCATTAATAATTTGAGTAAGATATGTTCCGCAGTGCAGGCTGACAGGAGCAAATTAAGTGCTCAGTTTTGAGTGTATCATGAAAAATGTCAAATATCAAACTCTTAACTTCTACGACTCTTTGCAATGAATGTGATTGCAGCCCAACTAGAGTTTATCTGTAAGAGCTGGCAATAGGGGGGTAGCCTGACATGCATTTTAGGACACATGATTAAAAACCATCTATTATGGCGCGCGCGCGCACACACACAAAAAAAAAAAAAAAACCAGATCATTGTGAACTAATTAATTACTTTCTGAATCGTTACACATTGGTCTAAGAGTGAGGTAAAAAAAACATTAGTCTAAGAGGATTCAACCAATAAATCAGCAAAGCATGAGTCGAAAAAATCTCGAGTCTACTCATAAACCTAACGCTATTTCGGAACATAGCGAGGCTGCTTGCTTACCATGGTTTAACCACGTCACTTTTAGATGTTAAAATTGAAGGGGTGGAAATGTGGAATACATGAAAGTGTTCTCATGACTCACAATCCTAAATTCCTAAAGCAGCAGCAAAACACAGAGAACACGGCTAAAAAGCCAGACAACCGAAATCACCACAAACAAAAAAACAACCTTTGCATTTGGTGTTGAGTGAAGTGAACGGCATTCCACTGATGTTATTTCTCGTGTCACTCGTGAGCCTTTTCTCGGACAACTTGGATCCTAGAGATGTTCTAAGTCTATCATCTTCAACTTTTTATGCCATCATTTGACAAGAATGTGTCTTAGTCATAGGTTACATTTTTTTTTTTTTTTTTTTTTTTGCTGAGTTAGTCATAGGTTACATTAAATCATGCATATCCATATCCCCAACTAGGACAGGTAGTTTTCATAGACACCAATGTCCTTATCAAAGAGCTATCAGGAAAACTTTAGATAACCGGGCGTCTTGCTAAAAGGGATCAACCATTCTCACACCTCTAACCGGGGTAATCTCAGCACATCCTCCTCTCACAGTTCACACTTTTGGACTTGTTCCACAGATCCTATTTTTACCAAAGGACAAGTGCGAGTTCAGTTCTTTTGTTCCTCCCCCGTGTGATTTGAATTCCTCTTAAATATCCAAACCACGCGTAAAGAATTTAATAAAATAAAGGAGGTATATTACACAATTTATATCAGTCTACTTCTCCTACATGCACACAAGCAGCTGTCTTTACTCTTCATTAAGTCTAGGACGACAAGCTACAAGCTAAGCTCCAGTTCAAAAGCTACTTCAGTCAGTGTCAATACCTTAACGATAACATATGAGCTTTGAGCCCCGGAGAAAAATACTTTCAAGTTCAGAACGTCCCACCCAAGTTTTTGTGGTAGTAAGCATTATGTCCAAAATAAGATACAGATGTCTCCAGGCTGTATTGCCGTATTGGTATCTCTTCGTAACTTGGGATGTAGAATGCATGGAAGTTAAGGAACTAATCACTACTCGTAATCTCGTATACTGTTACCATCCCGACTTAAAAAATGCCTCAGTAAAGCACTAGAACAAATTAACATATACCATGGCAGGTGCGCCCTCCGTGGCTCCGCTTACCCCCTACTTCCCCGTAAACGACCAGGCTCAGCCGAAGCAGTTCTCCGTTTCCACATTCCAGTTGGTTTAGTACTAACAATGCTATCTTTTGGTTTTGATCTCAGCATTTCCTAGGTGTTGCCGGAGTTAGCCTCCTACTCTCCTAGTATGTAATCTGTTTCCTTTTATCTTCTTCTCATATGGTATGAAGATGCATCATTTGTCCAAAAAAAAAAAAAGAATACTATGAAGATGATTAGATGACACAAGTGACGATGAGAAAGGAGTGTTATTGAACCTGTATTGCTGTACATGCTTTCTTTTTGCGTTGAGAGATGTTTCTGGACGAACTATTCTGAACTTGAATTACAAAACTCTGCACCTATCGTGGTGGCATCTTTACTCGGCCCCTGAAGATTCCAAAACTTTCTGGGACTTAAGCACCCTATTTTGATATGTACATTATTACCGTGTTCATATATGTGATTATGATCGCTGGGGAACGATTGTCCATTCATCAGCATCATGTATAGGCACATTGTCCACCACTTGGTAATCCATCTCGAACCCTTCATCTTGGAAATGCAACTCTTCTGATTTCAACAACTCCGCTGAAGGGTATTGTTCATCAATCAGATGCTCAACTTCCATTTGCTGCATTTCAGCCTCAACCAAAGCATGCATCTGGGCACGCTCTTTATCCCTCGGGTACGTGCAATACAGAAATGAGTAGATAATGCAACATAGTGATATCGGAACTACAATTGCGGCATAAAGAGCCTTTGCTAATGATGCAGCATTCCCACGATCTGTTGCAATTTCTTGTGATAGGGTGGATCCTTTAGCAACAGGCTTGTAACCATAAATGTGCTGAGCCAAGAGACCAACAACAGGAGGAGCAAAAGATGAGAGTATCGACTCAAAGGAACGATCCAATGCATAGATGCTTGTTCTAGACTTTTCAGGGACAATTTCTGCAAAAATGGGGCTGAAGAAAAACACCAATTAAACTCGAGCAATACCAAAAGTAACTCTAATTGTAGTGACTTTGCAAAAGGCGGGTATTCAATTCAAGACGCAGCAACATTTAACAAAATGAAAACTAGAATATGAGGAAATTCAAGAGCTACATCATACGGAGTAGCATTTATCCACGGTCTCAATGAGAATTTCTCCTAGGGAGGGGTACAGGAGTCCCATTTAGACAGCCTTACATACACAATTGCAGAGAAATTAATTCATAAAAAATTCACAGAAAAGGAACCTACTACCAAGGGAAACCAAAACGACTCTCAATGGCGAATTGACCCATGAGGATAGTATTCGTTCATCATACAAAATGGTGGAAAGTTGCTCACTAGTCACTAGAGAGAATCAACTTCCTTGAAATTAGACCACTATCATAACAAACATTTTGACGACTAAAGCCACAAATTCAGCAGACAAGTCCTTCCAGGCCCTTAAATATGGTAAGAATGTTATAGACTACTATAAGATGATGTTCCTAGATTCTTCCTAAACCAAAGTCCAAATTAAAACCCTCGGCCCAGGCTACCCAAACCAGGTTTCAGTTCTTCTAGATGAACTTTGCATCCCAAAAAGGTCCTGCAATTCGAAGAGAATAAAAGAGCCAAGGCTCGGTAAGACTTACTTGTTTGTCGCAGGAGCATTCCAGGATATGAAAAATCCAGTGATAAACATGATCAGGCCATGCATGATAGCGGTAGAAGGGTCATCAGGCAAAACCAGTAAAAGCAGAGCTGTTAGAGGGATTGCTGATCCAGAGCTTATCTGAGCTAAGACTATCCTGCCAGCATTAGGAAACCTCCTGGACAACTTGTCTCCAAGCCATCCTCCAAATAATCCTCCAACTGAACCAGCAAGAGTGAACAGTCCAAGTAAAAATGCTGTGGTTGTGTGAGAAAAACCAATGAGTTCCAACCACATAGGCGCAAATGATAAAGCTGACCAAGGGAACGAGCCCATAACACCCTGGGCAACGATAATCTGGAAAGAGGGTATCTTAATAACTGATTTGGCTTCGTTTCCCAATTCTTTCATGTGTGAGCTGAAAGATCCTTTGCTATTCTGGCTGCGGACTTTAGTGCTATCATCAGAAAAATGTGGATCTTTGGCATACAGGCGGACTAAAATACCAACAACAACACTGATTATTCCAACCATATGGAAGGATATCCTCCACCCTGGAATTCCCATGACCGTTATTTGAGCAATTAACACTGAACACAGCCCACCCAAAATTGCACCAAGATTGGCTGTCAGCTGCAACCAGCCAAATGCTGTTCCTCGATTGCTCTCATCTGTAGAGTCAGCCACAAGAGACTGAATAGCAGGAGCAACAATTGCAAGTCCTATTCCATTAAGTGCTCTTGAGACAGCAACCTAAGTAACAAAATACTAAGTGAAAACTAAGTAAATTATCAGGCCAAGGAAGAGGTGGAAAAAGCTATACACCTCTAAGATGTCCACGTAGAAGTTATAGACGGCATATTAACTTAAAAACTATGGAACATTGGAGAAATGTCATATGCAGGAACAAATTAAGAAAGCATAACAAAGTCACAAGATTCCAGCTACATACCGGAAACCAAACATGATACGTCCCCCATCCCCCATAACAACCAAAAAAGGCGCATCATATCGCATATAAACGGCAAGTGAAATTGAAGCTTAGCTGTGAGAATCTCCACAAATGGAAAAGAAAAAAAAAATCTCATAAGAAATACTCATGTTTACTGCCCAGACCAATATGACCACGTGCATTTTACACTGCATGACATATTCAATTGACACATCTTTCACAAATCAAAAGTGGAACTCTCGACCCGACATGAGGACATTTAATCAGAAACTCAATACTACCAAGGGTTAGCTTTGTCAAGATTCCATTTCATTTGCACGGACTTGATGCCTGTATTACATTATTTCTTAGGAATATATTTCAAATTTTATTGTGGCAACGCTAAACTGAAACTGAATGACAAACAATAAATCTTTTCAAGAAACATTGATACAGCAGGTCATGACTAAAGAGATTAACCCACACTGGTTAATGAAATCACAATGATGGGTATCAATCATTGATTTGAGAACTGGTTCATTGCTCATCGCCCAGCTTGTTTTGTAGAGAGAGCAGAAAGCAAAGGAAGTCGAATGAGCATGTTTTCTTACTGAAACTTGTTTACATCCCTAAAGCGGATTGGGTGGAAATAAAGTTCACAACATAATTTCTCACAGTTTCTTTCCGTTACTCCAAGTTAGTAGAAAATGAGCCAGACAAACGGAAACATAAGTGTCCTTCCTTTCTTTTTTCTTCTCTTCTTTTACTTTCTATTCCCTTCCTTTCATATTGAATCACCAACAAAACCAAAAAAATCTAGAAGAGCTAGTATCCTATTATTTACACTCCTAACTAACACAAAGTGCTTTGAGCCCACCGTCCGTTCCTTCTATATTCCAGCTATTCCCTTCCACCTGGATTAGTTGCAAAGGCAATTACATATATACAAACATCTAACATTACCCTCCTACCTGTTAAGGTATTAAACCATGGTTGAGGCCCAATAATTGGTTTAAGACCTTAACACTACCCTCCCAGAATCACATCTTGTTCACTTAGAACTATGTTAAAACGCCAAAGATCTTATGTATCTCATAGATCCCTCCTTAATGCCCCAGTGCATTCTTTTATAATTATATGAAAGTGAAAGATGCTTTGTCACAGATTAGCAAAAGATAAATAATATTCTATATATCCTTAACCACACTATGTTATCTCTAAACTTATAGAGCAATGAGACATGACCCAACAGTAGGTGAAATCATAGGCCAACACCTATTTCTCATGTACTTAATTAATACCTTGAAAACTAAAACAAAATAATTATCAGGATATGGTAACCATAATCCGAGATACTTCTATTTAAAGAAAGCATCTATTATCTCAAGGTGCTAGTCACGGGTAGCAACATTTTACTATCCTATACATGAACATCAAACACATCGCAAGGTCCTGAAATCCAATTCAGCTTAAGTCTCCACTCTAGAATAAAAGGTCCAGTGCAATAATCATGTCTCCTCTATGACTAATTGACTAATGAATGACTGAAATATTAACAATGTGTTCAAAATACTCTGTAACTTGCCTCAATGATCTGAAAAAGAAACAACGAACCTAAGCTTTTCCACTCGAGAAAAAGCAGATCTTTCACACTCCCTTCAAAGTACTGAATCCAAAAACTTAGTGCTTCAAAAGCAAGCTAATGATATTAATAAATAGAACTCCGGAAGGTTTAGCAGACTTGACGAAAACTTCACAAAGACCTGAAAATTAGTCGACATTCCAAATCGACAAAACTTCTAATTCTAGGATGTCCAGCTTTCTCGCCCTTACTACATCTCTCATTCAGATGCCAACGAATAAAGAGAGCAGCTCTTTCCACAAACTTCCAGGAGACCACCAAGTAAACCAAATTGTAACATCCACCCATTATTTAACCCAAGATCAAGAAGCATTTGATCTCGATTGGGAGTTAATTGCAATACAAACAAATTCCGTCCATTCTCAACAGAATGAATCAGCACACTGCTCTGTACTTTTTACTCCGAAAGGGAGTATAGGCAGCCTAAGAGATCAGTCAATTCCCTTACGATCAAGAGTGTAAAGCATCCATACAAACAAGGTCTACTAGAAACAGCCTCTCCAGTCTCCACAGTTTCATCACTCCTCTCCAGTCCCTTCCTCTATTCTCCTTTCCTCAACCATGCTCGCTCTATGCTTCCTACTCCCGAACGGAATTTTAGCCTAATCGGTTTGTAATTCCCTTTCGATCAAAAGTCTAAAGCATCCATACAAACAAGAGTCTAATAGAAACAGTGTAATGTGATCGTGATATCGCCCCTCCTCCCTTCTTCCCTTCTCCTAGACTCCGCCATGCTAGAGCACTATGGTGAATATATCACTGAGACAGTAACTCATCACTCATCACTCATCACTCATCACTCATCACTCATCACAGTCATCAGTAGGATCAAGGGTCTAATGAAAACAACATCGGCACGACCACAGCACCTTCCCCGACCCACCATTTTGCTAAAGATCATAACTTGAACATAGAGACACAAGCTAAAGACATAACATGCAAAAATGGGGCAGTATATTGTACAAATTGAATAACCCTAATCATCAATTACAACACATTTCCACCATAATTCCCACTAATTTTCCACAAACCATTATCAAACCCTAAAAACCCATGATTCATACAATCAATATCAAACTAAAATTATGCACATTAACTTCATAACCAACCAAATCAATCATAATTCATCAAAACAAAACAAACCCATTTCAGATCACACTCACAATTGAACAAAAAAACTCAAACCCAGGTTAAAAAATCGTCTCATTCAATCAAATATTACCTGAGTAAATGTGGAAGAGAAGGCGACAAGAAAAGTGGCGGCAGCCCAGAGAAAAGCGCCGAGAGAGATGACGTGGGCCCGGTTATGGCGAGCAGAGAGATAAACAGCAAGAGGGTAACAAGCAGATTGAACAATAGAACGAAGGAGGGTGAGCGAGCCCAGGCCCGTCGGGTCAGTGTGTAGGGCTTGGCCCACTTCTTTGTATACACCTGGTAATATTGACTCATCTGCTTTCTCCATTATTCCTGCTAAGTTTACCAGTATTAATGTCATTCTTTCTGCCTTCATTTTCTTCTTCTTCTTCTTGCTGCTGTGTTCTTCGGGTTGTTTTGTTGTTGTTGTTCAGGAATCAGGGACATGGAGAAATCAGAGACTTTGTTGACAGTAAAAGTGTAAAACCCTCCTTGTTTGTTGTTAGTTGTGTTGTTGTTTGTTGTTGTTGACTTGCTGGTCCTCTCCCGGGGTGTAGGCGCGTAGCGTGGCACGGTCGCAGATCTGAACATCCGATTACTTGGAAATACGTTTAAGGAGGATTCGAAATTTTAGATTACCCCACCTAGTCCGAATAGACAAATTTATCTGATTCACGTTACCGTAAGACAGGTGAATTTTAAATCAGTCAATTAACCTGAATATGACGAAAAAATTACACTGTTCTAATAATATATCGCGATTTCAGTCACTTGAAATTATGATGACAAAGCTACTAGAAGATGTTACATAACCCCCCCCCCCCCCAAGTTATGCAAATACTTGGGCATGTCCTTGGGACACAATATAGTCTATCCAAGAGGCATATGTTTACATATGGATGGACTACTCGGAGCGAATGAACGGAGTCTTTATCAAGGTTTTCGTACTAAGAAAGGGTGGTCCTAATGTCAGCGGAATTCAAGTGATCCATGCTCAACAGTACATGCCTAATGTGTGGATCAGTTGAATACTTAAATCCCACCTTGGCAATATTATGTATTATCATTGCCACTAAGAAAATACCAATTAGAAAAAGAACATTATTTATTTATTTGATTTTTTTTTTGTTTCCAGATGAATATGTAAATGACTTTAAAGCAAACATACATAAAATTAAATAAATAAATAAAAGAAGGTTTCATAATTGACTAGTTATTTAGCCTATGCAATATTGCACGGGGTGTTATACTAAAATATTACGTCTACCTGCTTTTAAAACTCTGTTTTATTGATTACTTATATAAGTCTTCCATATATATATATATGTAAGAATATCAAATTTACAACGACTATAACCATTATAATCTATGATGAGTCTAACACGCTTGTATACGTGGTAATAAGCATCCAAAGTCCAAACAACACATTTTGGTCAAACCAAAATCAGAACAGCGTACCAAACATATGTTATCCATGCGAACTATCCGATTGTTTGTGTCAAGATCACTACAAAATATCAAATCCTTATAATGTTTACCCGTGCGAAATTGCACGGGTAGGTATGTGTTTAGTAGGTCATGTTAAGGTTACTTACCCTGTAAACCACACTCAGTGTTATCCGTGCATGATGTCATATAAGAATGACAATAACTCTACTTTATAGTACATGTTTAAATGTTAGATACAATATTTACTTTAATTGCATGAATAGATGTCTGACAAAAAGAAAAGAAACGAAAAAAACAGGACATGCCTTGTTAGAATTGTGAAAAGCTTAACCAATCTAGTAATTTCATCTATTATGACCCACTTTTTATGGGTACTCATCTGTAGACTGTAGTGACCTGAAACCGTGTTTAGACTTATATATTCAAAACTTGACCCATTGTCCCAATTTGACTAGTAATTAGCTCAAAAGTGAGAAAAAAAAATTAGGCCGAAATGCAGTAGTTAAAAATAAGTTGAATACTAATAATTCAAAACTAAATTTAGTTTCGTTTAGTTATAAAATTTGAAAGTAATGTGTATGATTAAAATATTAATATCATGTATATTAAGATAAATGTGATTTTTCAAATAAAAAAAATCATATTAAAAAATAATGACGAAAAAGGGCATGATGATGTATGTTCACACGTATTTTGACATAATCGGACATTACATGACCCCCTCATTGATCCAAACCCGTTATTGACTCGACTATGACGTTAGACTTGTCAAAAATTTAACCGACCTACTTAACCGACTTTAGACCTGTTTTCAGCACGCATCGTGATCTATGTGGTTATGATTCAAGTTACTTACCCCTAATACAGTCCACAACAAATAGTTTTCACGAACCCATGCTAAAGTTTAATAGGCTATATATCTATAGTTAGTGTGTGTTTGACCAACCTTTTACAAGTGTTTCTAGGAGTGAGAAGGAGAAACTTGGCCAAACACCTCATTTTGAGAGAGAGCTTCTCAAGTTTCAGAAGCACTTCTGATACAAAATATCTCCCTAGAAACAGAAGCCCCAAATTGGAGCCCCCAACTTCTACTTCTGTTTCCCTGTTTCTCTCCTCTTACCTTTCCTCAAATTTTCAATCTTTCAATTCTCTCTCCTCTGCTCCATTTGTTACTTGAAGATATTTCCCACCTTTTTTTCATTTGTCCTTGATCTCTTCAAATGTCTCATTCTCTCTCCTCTCAAAATATTAGGCATTGCTTTATTCCACTTCTTTCGGAAATTGTGGTTGAAGATTAATATTTGGTCTTGCTCTTTCCGGAATCTACCGCTTGAATCCTTTGAATTATTTTTTTATTTTTTTTTCTTGGACATGAGAAGTTGGTACAATAACTAATTTTGCTCATTTTTTTTCCCAATTGTCGAATATACATATTTATTGTGAGTTCGTTTTAAGCAAAGTTTCACTTGTTAATCTAGAAGATTTAGAGTTTTGGGTGAGATTGAATTCACATTGGGTATTTATATGACAAAGTTTGGGTTTTAGGTTTTAATAGTGAATCAATTGAATTTTGATGACATTATTTTTCTCATAATGAGTTGATATAAAGATTAAATGAACGTTTTTTTTTTTAATATTTTATAAATTAATTTCCTCACCATCATCAAAATTAAATTGATAAAGATGAGAAATAAAAGAATAATAAATTAATTGACTTTAAGTGGATTATACACAAATCAACAAAGAACAAGAACTACTTGAAATTTTGGCCAAACAGTCACAAAGAGCTTCTGTTTCTTAGAACTACTTCTATAATATGCTGGCCAAACACCTACAAATTTCTACAAAAACTGTTTCTCAAAAACTGTTTCTAGTCAAAAACTGTTTCTAGAACGTACTTCTGGAGAAGTTAGAGCTTGGCCAAACATGCTCTTATAACTCTAGACTCTCAACCCACTACAGACTCGGAACCTATGCTTTTGTCATTGCGAACATCCGACCCATGAATCTCTCTGATCTCGGTCTTTTTACCTGCTTGATTGCTCTACGGACTCACAAATCCAAAGGCATTACCATGCACGATCTTAACAAAAAAAAAAAAAGAAACAAAAAGTTAACAGGAAAATTAATCTCAAACTTCAAACTGATTGTTCAAGTAGAATAAAAAATCAGGTCATGTGCAACAAAGAAAAGGGAGAGCTTTTTCTCACCGTTCGAACTAACAATGTAATCGGCGTTCGAAAGATAATCAAATTGGTATAATGCTTTCTGCATTCATAACCTAAAAACAAACTGAGAAAGGTTAAGTATTAAAATCTACATCTACCCTTCATTATAACAAATACCCATAAACATATATTGTAGCAAAATAATCGAAGAGATAAACGTACCCATCATGTTCCATTAAAGTACACATCATATACCCGTAGGCTCAAACTCGATCAGATCGGTTGATCAAATGTTACTCGTAAATAACAAATAAATCACCCCAAAGTTAAAGAAAATAGTACTTTCATAAACCCGTGCTAAAATTCTTAAATTGATTCTTTGCTAAAATTCAAAGAAGATACTTGGAATCTTAAGACGAATGTATGATTATATATGCAAATGACATGTCGTCGAAACATTGAATCTTGGTAAAAGTAGCATTGACTCTCAAATCAAACGATGTACTTTCACATTCCTACTGAAATTTAATCATCATCTATTTAACGATTCTAGTGATCTGAGCTCATAAGAATTATGATGTTTTCTTCTACAAAGAAAAAAAAAACAAAAAAAAAAATTTGATTAGTGACAAAAGAAGATTATCCCGTTTCTGTTAAATTTTTTATTTAGGTAAAGATAATTTTTTTTATTATGGCTCTATCATATAATTTCCGATTCTGCATTATATAATGGGATTAAATTTTTTTTTTACTAATACTGTAATTTTAGGGATTTAATTTCATTCTGTAAATAAAACGTATATAATATCTTATAGTTTTGGGTATTGAATCAATATTATATTATTAAAGCAAGCTTTTTTTGAGCTCCCACAATGATTGGAACATTCGAGAATGTCCATAATCTTACATATGCTAAGTCACTAAATACTTTAATGTAGATTGTATATGATATGGTAAGTCAATATTAATTAAATAAGAATGGAATTTTCTGCAAACTCAATTAAATTAATATGAATTGTTTATGATATGGTAAGTAAAAATAAATAAATAAATAAATAAGAATGGAACATTATAGAAACTCAATTTAATATGAATTGTATATGATATGGTAAGTAAAAAATAATTAAATAAGAGTGGAACATTCTAAAAACTCCATATCAATCAATAAAGAAGGGATTTATTGGGCAAGGTTTTTGGTATATTTTTCTAATCTTGATCTATCATATTCCTAAACCTAATCGAAATTAAACAATCAGGTAGCTATAAATAGTTGAAATCCTAGATCAGCATTCACAATCATAATGTCTGATCATATATACTCGGCTGACTTTAATAAGCTGCTAAAGTATAGATTGACAAGTTTAAACATTGTTCTTTGTTTTATTATAATTTTGGATGCAAATTAAACATAATAATTTTTTGTAGTAACTTCATAATTTCAGTAAAAAAAATATATATTACAAGACGTTTTTTTTTTAAATTAACACACATTATTATATTTTAGTTTAAAAAAACGTCTTTTTGAATTAAAATGTTTTATCAATCCCCTTGATGATGTGTATGACATATGAGGAGTAAAAGTGGTATAAGTAATAATAAATCATAATATAGTAGGAGAGTATAGGAGTATCATATAATACTCTATATTATATCATACATTTAGTTTGTTTCTTTGTTTTTTTTTTCTCTCTCTTTTCATTTGATGAAATTAAGCTATTGAAGAACTAACCTATAGAAGCATAACACCTTTATGATCTTGCTCCTATTTTAGTTCATCTCCATGTAACAAAACGATGTGGAACAATATTACATGTATACCCATACAACATCCCCAACCCTAGGACGAAATTTTAGAGTGCATAACCTTAGTCTACAAACGAAATTCACATTGTATATATACGCTATTAGAATTACATACTTACTCCAAGCAAGTACTTGATCTTTCAATTAAAAATTGGCTAAGTTCCTTAAACTTTCTAATTTCCTATAGTGGCCTGCCTCCACACTAATTAATGTCAACGATTGGTTCTACCTAGATCAAAAGCAAGCACATGTCAAATTTTCACCTACATTTTCGTTAAGCACATATTTATCGCAATCACAGAGATTTTTTTTACCTTTAGAGAAATACTAAAATATACAAAATCTCATAATCACATATCGAATTATTAGGGATCAGTAAGACAGTATAAGTTCTCAATTTTGTAAAAAGAATTTAATATTGAAAATAATCGTCTACACGGGTTAAATAAAATGCAAGTAATATAAAAGTTTAGATATTCATCAGTTCAATTTTATCATCATGATTAGACATCATTATTAAGAGACCCCGTGCACGATTAAAAAATATGTACAACATCTCATAATCACATATCTAATTAAACTAGGTTTATTTTTTTAAACGGACCTAACTAAATACTAGCTAACCTAGAATTAACGAGATATATAAGTTGTCTCCTATTAAGTTCACTACAATGAAAAGGCCACTATTGACCGCCCCCTCTTAATCTACATTTTCCAAACTTCAACATTTCATTCACCTCTTTATTCTACTGAATGCTAACCTTAATTCAGCATAATACGCCACTATTTTGAATGGTGATTGACTAATCAGTCAATTAGGCATGTAATATCATTATAATAATCATACTGATAACACTTTTACATGCGTCGTACTGATGATGTGGGAGAAATTAAAAGAACCTAACTTATATTGTGCCAAAATACAATAACCTTACTTCTTGTACAATGTGGGACAATCTCTAATGGCAAAAAAAAAAAAAAAAAAAAGAGTACTAAAAAATAGTACCACATTATTGAAACATGACGAAGTGGAATATATAATTCTTCTACTAAAAAATATTTATTAAAAAGTGGATAAATAGGTAAAAGAAGATGCATTTTCCTAATATTATATGTTCCTAATCTTCTTAATTTCAATCCGGGTTTTTTTTTTAGTTCCCACAACGATTGAAAGATTCTATATTTGTACGTATATTAATTTTCTATTTCCTATGTCTTAACTCTTCTTATAACTCAGGTTTCATAACTAAATACTCATATGGTATTCGTATCATAAACTGTCAATTTAGAATAATATTTATCTGTTTGTAATATATTATTTTAGGAAAATGTGGAGTGGGGAAGGGACGACAAAAACATGAAAGAAAGGTTAGGGTAGTCAATGTTCGAATAATTGAAACCAAAATAATATGACAATATTAGTAATAAAAAGAAGGTCAAAGATGGTGTTTTGTTGGGAGTATATTGTAAGAAAATTCTATTAAAAAAAATAGTCTATTCACGAGAATGAAATTTACTATCTCTTTGACCCATTTTAAAAGGTATTTGTATTCACATATTTGTGTACATGGTACCCACAATGTTTGGTTTTTGTGATCAATAAAGCTCATTTGCTAAATTCTTATAAGAACTATTAGCATTAAGAGTTAATTATAAACTTAGTATCATGGTTCACAAAAATGAAACCTCAAAGATTTCGAAACGAAAACGTAAAACTCCTGAGAAAATTAAAATCGCAAGGGTATTGTATGAATGTTTCTACTTATTAATTTAAGATAGTCTTTTTGAATAAAACTTTAATTTGGTTCTAATTTATTATTGGAGGGTGCCAATTTAATGTTGTACGATAAAAGACAAATATTTTATTTTGGATTATAGTATTTTTTTTTTGTTTTTTTTTTGTTTTTTCAATTATGTATCCAAAAGGGCAAAAATTATGGCACATATTATACATGAACTGGAAATGTGGAACTCTAGGAAAAGATAGAAACACAAGGATATTATGTGAATATTTCCAATAAATAAGTAATGATATCTTTTATTTAAAGAGGTTAAGTAATACAACAATATTTGAGGTAGTGTTTTTGAATAAAATTTGAATTGTAGTGACATTAAAACGTATTGGTTTGAGAGTGTAAGTTTGTTTTTTGGTAAAATGAAGATCATAAAATAAAAATAATTATCTACATAGGTTAAGTAAAATACAAGTAATAGTTCCTATATGATAATGGTCAAATATTTATCGGTTCAACTTTTCACCATAATTATATATCGTCATTAAGAGACCCGTGCAACGCACGGGCTTACATCTAGTATAATTTAAAAGAATGATGGTTGCATAATGGTTGTAAATATAGCAACAAAATATATTCTTAGGCGTGTGTCTTCCATTGCTATGTGAGTGGTATTTGGGGAAGTTTTTATTTGACATCAGCATCATAGGTGGACAACCTCATGAGTTCTTAAATCCACCGCTATTAATAAATACTAGTTTACTACCCGGGCTACGCCCGAAATAAATTTTATCATTTTATTTCTATGTGAACAAATACTAATATCAATTAATATTATAATTTATAAAACATTCATTTTCATTATAGATGATGTGATTTCAATTCAGATAAGTAATAAGGAAGGTATCAAATAATATGGTAGAGATGAAATCAATTAATAATAAATACTGATTTTTTATAATAAAAAAATATTAAAACTTTTTTTATATGAAAAAAGTCACTTATTTATTGTCATGGATGAAATGTACATCTATACTTTTTACCATAAAATACATTTTCAATGAATTTTTTTAAGTGAAAATTAAAGAGATGTGTCACGTAGCATGACTGATGGCCTAACTGAAGCCGGTGAACGTGGTTGTTGCCTCTAACACAACTTTTAATATATAGTATAAAATATTATTATGGGTTTGTGGAGTCGACTTTTATTAATTATTAATAAAATAAAAGCCCATATGAAAAAAAAAAAGGACATTTGTGGAACAGTAGTTTATTTATTTCTCTCTTTTTTAAGGGAACATTAAGCTACTTAACAAGGACCTTATATGCATCAAATTAAATGAGAAAGAAAAAGTGGGATTATCCCTAGTCGTTGTATGCTAAATAAACTAATTTCTTTTTGACAATATGTGCACAAACTTGGAAAAGATAACATTCTTCGAAGGAGTATGATGATAATTTGATAGATTCGTAGTTGGCAAACAAATATCAACAAAACCATATTATTGTCGTGGAACTATGATGCACATTATGCCTTTTTAAGAAGGGCGGCTCCAAATGTGTTCCGCATACATACACCTTTACATTTTTACATAAGAGTATGACATTTGACACTAATCTATTGTTTGAAATGTCTACTTGTTTATAAGATGCCTCGCTTTGTTTAATTAGTGGCTATTTCACTAATGTTGGTGTTTTATATACCAACGATATATCAGATTTCGGATGTATGTAGAAAGTACTCTTAAAAATAAAGAAAAATAGAAGAGCGTTTCTTGTAATTAGAATGTAAAATAGCCATTGCTACATAAAACCATAAAAATTACATTTGCCTCTTTAAAGGGAATTTTTTTTCGAAATAGGGCTCAAAAAATAAATATTAAAGAAAATGGGTCGGATTCAAAAACGTTTAATGTTATGGGGTGCACGTCACCCCATTTCAGGTTCGGGACAAAACCGCCATTACCACTGGCGGTTTTACATGTATTGAACAGTGAATATGAGTTTCAGGGGGGATTTTGGGCAATTGTGAAACCGCCATGGGGGTAGCTGTAATACCCCGGATTTCAGAGGAGATCCCTGAGAGATTAAGGGCTCATATGAGGTGCTTAAGAGGATTGATACCCGTGTTGGTGTGTGAGGTCAGCCCGCAGCCTGGCAAGCTGTCATAGGTGACTACTCTCGGCTCAGGCGTTGAGCCGGGGTGTTACAGTAGCGCTTTCACTTCAAGTAAAACCGCCACCCTCAATGGCGGTTTCACACCCGAACTGAGTATGGGAATTGGTGGCTTAATTTTTGTAAAGGGTGAAACCGCCATAGGGGGTGGCAGTTTCACCTGAAGTGAAACCGCCACCCCCCATGGCGGTTTAACCCTTTACAAAAATTAAGCCACCAATTCCCATACTCAGTTCGGGTGTGAGCATGACCTTCAAGCTGCACTAAATGACGCATCTAGTGTTAATTTTGTCCAAACTTTAACCGACATCCGCAAACATTGCTCCGAATGTCTCGAGAAGGTGGGATTTTCACATCTTATCCAACAATCTCAAGAACAACCAAGTGCAAGTTTGGATGATCATTCTCCTCTTATCCAATATATGCGTCGATGTAGAGTTGGTTCTCCTATGACACCAATTATGGAAGGCGACACTCCGGGTTCTTCCTCAAGCCAACCCGCTTCCTCAAGCCAACGTCGAGCTACACGCCGCCGCCGCCTAACGGATGATTAGCTATTAGTATAGTAGTTTGTAATGTATGGAAACAATTTTATGTTGTATTCGACTCTTTCAAGTTTGTAAAAGACGTTTTAAGTTATGAAATAAGATACCATGCCATTCGAGTTCTCATCTTGGGTTGTTATTGGTGTTATTGAACGATTGTGGTCGTGACATTTTGGTTTGGGTTTGTTTGAGTTGCAGGTGAAACGGAAAAGAGGGAAAACACCTTCAAAAAAAAAAAAAAAAAAAATCTACAACCGCCACGGAGCACAGCGGTTTTATAACCACAGAAACCGCTACTCTCAGTGGCGTTTTCATCACAGATTCAAGTAGTATGAGAATCGGTGGCTTAATTTTTGTAAAGGGTGAAACCGCCACCTCCCATGGCGATTTCACCCTTTTACAAAAATTAAGCCACCAATTCCCATACTCAGTTCGGGTGTGAAACCAATTCCCATGGCGGTTTCATCACCGAACTGAGCTATGAGGAATTTTGGCTAAGGTGAAACCGCCATGGGGAGCGGCGATTTCACTTCAGTGAAACCGCCGCTCCCCATGCCGGTTTCACCTTAGCCAAAATTTCTTCTCAGTCTCAAAGTTACTGTTCAAGACGCTTAAAACCGCCAGTGGCACTGGCGGTTTTATCCCGAACCTAAATGGGGTGACGTGCACCCCATAAGATTGAACATTTTTTAGTCCAACCCATTTTGTTTAATATTTATTTTTTGAGCCCTATTTCGAAAAAAAAATTCCTTTAAAGGAGCCGTTTTAAGTTAAAAGGTTTCTCGTGGTCGGCACGGTGCATTCCTAATGAGTGAGGTAAAAATGTGTCGAACAAAAGAGTATGTGGAGTGACGAGCTATATGTATGCAACTATGCATGAGGTCGATCAAAACATATCCGAGCGAGTCACCTTACTTTTGTCACAACAGGGTATGCATTCTCTTATCAGTTACCATTCTTATGATCTTATCTGTCGATCACATTATTGATATATCATATACTGTTTGTTAATGAGATCGGTAGCCAGCGAGCGATTCATGAATATATGATCGTAACAATTTCAATAGTTGCATGTTATTTCTATTTTCCGAGGAAATTCAGTTTATATAATGAGATCAGAGAAATAACCCTACCATTTTTCCATTGTTGCCACGTTATTGCGGGTAACGTATGTAGGAATATACTAGTAAGACATAGGCGTGAAGAGATGTAAGCGAAGCGTATCCTCGCAAAATCTGATGGTTAATCATTTTCCTTTGTCTATTCCCGCGACACTGACACTCTCTCATCTCCTCATCGATCTCTAATCATCACGCCTCGCTTTACACACTACACCTACATCGATCACTTCTTACCAACTGGTACTCTCTCTCTCCCTAGCCAATTATATAATTAATTAAGGAAAATGATGCGCTCGATTAATTTAATAAATTCACGCACCCAAAAGAAAAAAAATTAATGAATTCACGGTTTGATTACAAAGTTATTAATGCCATGATTTTTTGAACATTTGAAGCCAATGATGAATATGGTTCTAGTTAGAGCCCTTGAAGGTAACAATTTCAGATTAGATCCTTTCAAATCATCTCAAATCTCACCACAATGCCTCGTGCGTGAAGGAGTAAATTTATTTAGTCTAATTCTTTCCGAAGATTCTATGCTCATTACCGCTAGTGGTAATCACCATAAGAAAATATTATTTTAACAAGATTTAATATTTTGCTATATTAATTTATAGAAATAATATCTAACAATTATATCATAAAAATCTAAAGAATTAGGTGTAACACCCCCAATTTCCTGGGATTTTAGAAAATATAACTATTAATTGAAAACACGAATAATTGGGAGTGTTACCGCCACGATCGACTCCTAAAATCAATCGTTAAGGCAAAAAGAAAACATACTAGTGATCTAAATATCCCGAATACAAATTCAAATCTTATTACATAATTGTATAAACCAAAATACTTCTCAAAAGACCTAATAGAGTGCGGAAGCGAAACTAAAAGGAGAATAAGCCGAAAAAGGACTTATAAACTAAATGGTGATCGTCTCTCTTGCCCTTGGAAACCCGGAAGAAATTCAACTACCAACCTGCAAGACTAAAAAGTAGAAAACGTCAACCAAACGGGTTGAGTAAGAAGTGTCTTATCTAGAAAGCGTTGTTGGAAAGTTTTACTCAATTATATAAGACATTGAAACTTTAATCCTTGAAATTGCTCAACGAAACAAAAGATTGTAGATTTGAAATATAATTATTTTTCTCAATCTTTTAAAGTAATAAGAGCATTTTAATCCAAATAGCATGCCTTCAAAACAAACAAAAGAAACAGAAATCAAACATTCCAAAAATAGAATTTCAACACTTCTTTCCTTATTGTTCAAACTGTTTTCCTTCAGTACAGGGCCGTCTCCTCAAACCAGTATTCCCGAATGCATGCATCCCCCTCAGAACTTATTCCCGAGGGGAGGAGAAAAAGGTTCAGGGTGAAGGATCAATCCACCCCATCTATATATACATTGTGCACAAATAATCAAATAGACCATTACGGTCACCCTGTACTCCTGTTAACTCCCTCAACAGAGTTAACGCCAATTCTAAAATAAAACTCTTATATAACTATCTCAATCATTTCTCGAATAGTTTGACAAAGATACAAACACAAGCTATAATTTAATTCATCGATAAACCTTTGGCTCTAAAGTTCATTTCTTAGCAAACACTCTTTAAAACACTTTCATTGCCAAACGATCATAAATCACTTTTCATTAGCACATTGTAGATAGGTACTTTTTAAGGAGATAAGAAATCTTCTTACCTTGATCAGCAAAAATAGTCTCATGGTAGCTCAGCAAGTCCTAAAATTGCTCCTCTACAAACTCGGACTCTACACGAATATATGATATGCATTTAAATCAGTTAAGCTCCTAGAGTGTGTTTATGAATATTCTTATGATATGCATTGACATCTACTATGCATCGTAATTAGAAGGGCAAACACATACATCGAGAGAGCGTCATAACTTCGCAATCTAACCAACAAACATTCATATGTTCCAACACCATTTATGAAACTTCTAACCTCTATACTAATCGTTTTAGTATCCATACATTTAATCAATGAATAACTCTTAACATACCCAAACGACATTCAAACGATACCAATTTCAACCAATTCCAACCAACTTCGACTATACACTAATAGAAACACTTTTACACCATATTCTCATACTAATCTCTTTGTACTCATCATCTACACAACACAACCAGACCTTAATCCTCTAATTTCCACCTCTAATCAACCTTCAAGCACTCCTTAATCATTACTCATATTTGCCCACAACTCACACACACTCAAATTAGCCAAAACCAACAATTTTATAACTCAATCACTACGTTCAAACCATCTTAACTCTCAATTAAATCTGCCTTACTTACCAAATCAAACCCAATGATCTCAACTTATTGACAAATAACCACAATAACAAACACCAACACAACTACAAGCTAATTTTTTTTCTCCAATTTAACATAAATTCCACCAAAACATCACAAACAAAATACCCATCTTATATGAACCCTAGAAATGAATTATGAATCACAATATAACATTTATATAACATTATAAATCATCAAAACATATTGATTTTCAGAAATTCGAATTAAAATGCATAATTAGGTTTAAAAATCGAAACATGAGATTTAAGAATAAGAATTGTACCAAATTGATACCAAGTATCGATGGGAGGAAGGGAAGAAAGAGGGTGTCGAAATGTGTCGGAAAACATCGCCGGAGCAGTCGAAAATGCGGCCGGGATTGGCAGACGCGCGCGCGGGTGAACAGAGGAGGACGGAGGAGATGGGTGCGCGCGAGGAAAGAGAACACCGGCCCGAGAAGGAGGCTAACGGTAGTCATCGGTGTGGGTGGTGGCCGGATTGCTAGTCGGCTGGCAATAAGAAGGTGAAGATGAGATTGGAGATGGAGGAGTCCGATGGACTTCTCTGTTTCTTCTTCTTTTTTTTTTTCTTTTTTTTTTTTTTTGTGTGTGTGTGTGATGTGTGTGTGATGTGTGTTTAGGCGTGCAACTAGGATTAGAAGTAGGTTTAATCACTAATAGTGGGTAGGAGGGAGTGATGAGTTTAATTAGGGGTATTTTGGTAAGATGTTATAATTAGTAATGTAATTTAGGTTTTGAAATCTAAAATTTGTATAATTTCAAATCATATATAGTATGAAAATACAACTTAAGACTTTTCAATATGAAAGTAATTCCATAAATATAATTAGTTATAACTATAATTAATAAATGAGTAAATTGTTTTCATATCAAATAAACCTTTAAATAAGAATATAAATCATGAATTCCAATTAGAATAAAACCCAGCAAAAATACGGAGTATTACATTAGGTACATGTTTGGCTTAAACTACTTAATGAATTAGATTAAATTAATGAATTGAAATTAACATGTAGCCCCATTCTCATTAGTCATTATTGTGCCAACGATGATTTTATGTTAAAAAAAAAACACAATATTAATCATCATGGTGTAGGATCTCTAGTTGCATGTGGATTGTTATGAGTTGCATACCAATCCCACGCATGGCTAATTCAGCCACTTTTTCCTTATCTTCTTTACGGTTGAATGTTGAATCAACAAATGTCAATCTTAACGTTTTAATAAAGTAATTTACACGGTTTTTACTTGCTTGCTTTTGCATTTTTTTTTTCTCTAGAGCAATTTCGCAACAAGATCAACCTGATTAGTTTATGCTTAATTTATTCTATTTTTAGTGCTTAAATGTTCAGTAGTATTTGTTTCTATCAAATAAATATCAGCTTCCGAGAGGTAAAGAAAAAGTCAAATACTAATAATCAACCCCCACTCCACGCACTTTGTCACTTTCTAGCTAAGTCTTACAAAAACAATTAAACATCAATTTATTTTTAACCCCGCTTTGAAGTCAATGGTCTCTTTCTAATCTAATAAACCAAACGCCAATTATATACTATATAGTCAAAATTTGCAGGTAAATGATGTGTTGATTAGATTAAACTCGACACTTTTGTACTAGCAGTAAATATAATTTAGTACTCGTAGTAGTAAATTATTTATGCCGACAAGTCTCTCCTAATCATTATTATAGCATTGACAATACATTAATAATTAATAAATTAATGATATCCATTTACTGGCTCCTCGATTCGCTCTGCTTGCGTAGCTGCTTTGCTGGGTACATACATGACAATTGTTGTTACAAACCTTAGCTACGTACATAAATAACCATTCCTACACCTTCATAAGTGATCTACAAGAAATAAAGTCGGAAACTGTAATTAATTGGTTTTGAAATGAAACGTAATGTAAAGTTGTAATATGACTTTTTTTTATCAACTATTTCATCTAATCAATAATGTACTGTAGTACTACATGCTTTATGAAATTTATTAACACACTCGTCCTTTAGTTGTTGTCGATTCATTCACAAAACTACATTATAGTCTACCTTTATCTTCCCTATTTGCTGATCTTAGATAGAAGATATGCTATATTTGGATCGCCCGATTGAAATACTCTCACAATTTATTATACGTTGTCTTTGCATGAACTTTAATTTCATACATTCATTAAGAACAAAGTTAAAAGTAATAAAGACGGTCAAAGTAATTTTGGAATATACTGACAAAAAAAGAGATGAATTTTGTGGTTAGATACTTAGATCTCGATCTTTTTGCTAGAAAAGAAGGAGAAGTAGGAGTCTGAAGACTGGAACATGTGATATAGACTTTGAACAAAAATAATATTCTGCAGTCAATCATCCCAACTGCTACAAAATTTAATTCCTGCTGCTGTAAATTATTGGTTCATGTTTTTTTTAGTCCACTGTTACATCATTCTACTTGTACGGCTCGTTAATAAAGTCTATAATAACTTCAAATTAAATCATAGTATTTCATACATATATACTCCGCATAGTACTGAGAAATATTGAGTGTCTTAATCAGCTTGTTAAGAGTAGGACCTAGAAAATTGGTGAACACTATAAAGATTGATATGAACATGTCTCCTATTTTTCTTAAAGTTGTTTTTGACGGGTTGATATTGTATACGTAGTCTGTACAAAATTGTTATTATACGTAAGAAGCTAAGACTGTAATAACGTGCATATGTGGGAGAGTCAAACCGTTACATGAAAGAATATCTCAGCGATAGTGGAAATAAATATTTACAGCGGTCATGCATATGTACCCCCTCCATTTCATTAGATTCTTTACATTTGGTTTGAATCTGTGAAAGGATTTCAATCCAAATGCAAAGAATCTAATGAAATGAAGTTCAAACCAAATGCAAATAACCTTAGGAAATGAAGGGAGTATATATCCTAAAATCGACAGATTTTTGAGTTTCTTCTTGATTTTCTTATTTTATCTTACATGAGTGTGTCTGTAATCTCGAAATGAAGAAAGAAGGAAGGGCTGCCTCATTACTTAGCTTGTTGATATTTCTACCCATGCACGATCACAGTACATTTTTATTCTAAGTACAGGTAAGGTGTCCTATAATTTTTTCAACAATACAAACTTTAATTTACCCCTAGTCTCCTAGAGCCATTATTATTATGACAAATGATGATAATAATAATAGTAATAATAATAATAATAATAATAATAATAATAATAATAATAATAATAATAATAATAATACCAAAAGTCATACTATTCAAATCATAAAGTGAAGAATAAATTGAACCAAGAAATACATATAAGAAAAGTTCTGTAGAGAAGATATTGCAAAGACATTGAGAAACAAGCAAAAAGAAAAAAAAAAAAAAAAAAAAGGGATCATACATACTAACTCGGTTCTCTATCTTGTTTTGCCGCATTTCTTTTTAATGACTAATAAGATGTGAAAAATAAGTGGGGTATTAGAGTCATACTTCATAAACTACATTACATGCAATAATAATTCAAACGACATACTATATACAAACAAAGAAATGACAAATTGATCACATTATAAGAAATTGGGAAGTCATTGGCACAAACCTTCTAACACGATAAATAAAAACCAAAAAAAAATTATACAAATTCGAAGCATATAAATTAAAACATACTCGTAAAGGACACACATGTGTTATGGGGTTGAGAAAATTCACTTTTGGATTTTATAAGGTGAATTTAAACGAACTGTCTCGAACAATTTAAAAATACACGAGTAACTAGTTCTTGGAAGCTTTCGCAAATCGCAATAAATCCAAAAAAATGAGAAATTTATTTTTGTATTAGAAAGGCAGTATATTTACAAGGCTACTAGACTGGACCTTTAATTCGTAATACCAACCTCAAATTATTATGTGGTGGGTATACACAAAGTTAAGCAAGAAGACAAAGGAATATTATGAAATCTAAAATCATGATCACAATGGTGAATGTTCACTTGTCATCAGAAAATTTGTTTGTTCAATCAAAACAATTTCCATATCCAAAATATCATATCATTGCATGACATTTAATTTATTAGACACATACGGTGTACACGATAACATATAATTAGTGCTTTTGTTAAAACAAAACGAAAATTTGCAATGATAATATATATACTCCATATAATAGCTCATCAGTTATATGGAGTATATAATTTTGAATACGCAACTTCATTACTTCAAAATGCCCTAGTTGTTTTTTTTCTTCTTTTAATTAAAACATGACATAACTCACACAAAATGAATTTAAAACCTAGTAATATATAATAACAGAGACCCAACACTAGATAGTAATATTTAGTCAAAAACTTACAAGAAAATAGCTAAAGTTAGCTATAAATTAAAATTTTCATTCATTTTGACAATATTTATATTCTCTCTCCTCTATACTCTATAGGCTCTAAATCATGGACAACGAACCATTACCATTCACATAAAGGTTTGGACCGCAAATGCTTACTAAAGAGTAGTACCCTTCTACTCTTCTACTCCATGCTGCACTGCCTAAATTCTTATTCTAAACGACAAACAACAACATGATCAATTTAATAATTATAAAGGTTTATATTATTTATGGACGTTCAAACTAGAAGCAGTACATACATACGAATTCAAATTTTTAAATGTCCAATAATCACCGACTTGTTTGATTACTAATAATTATTATGCTATATTTTCTACACATTTGATGATTTGGAACAAGCTTAGCCAAGAGATAATGATTCAATTCCATTTAATAAGTTGATTGATCAGTGATTATAGGACGATTATTGTAAACGTACAAACATACATAAGCTCACATAATTTGTGTATGTACGTAACTTGTTTACGCTACATACCTAATTATTAATTAGCGTAGTGCAAAAGGAGCCACAAAAACAATTCTGATCATAAACGAACATAATATAACAAAAGACTAGTTGTAGAATGTAGCTACATATATATAATACGGTCAATATATATATATACAACCCTTGGGACTTTGATATATCAATCTAAGAACTATGATTACAAGTATATATAGAAAGTCATGTATTTATATATGATGATACTTGAAAAATGCATCAAATAATCCACCACTGCACCAACAAACATTGATCCCAAAATTCATAATTCTATCATAGTAAAAATCTAGATAATCCTAACTATTACTAATGTACTCATTAACAACATAAATTACATAATCAAGGGGACTAATTAATTAATATATATAGCTAGATGGAATAATAAACTAATCAAGAAAATTGCCTAACGTACCTTGACCAGAAGTCGTAGTAGCAGTACTAGAACGGGGATTCACATTAACGTTAGTAGATGATGAAGAATTGTTCATGTGATGATGATAATTGGAAGTCCCACTCCCACTAATTGTTGCCGTCGTACCCTCCATTATTATTTGCTGATTACTCGTATTATTATTATTATTATTATTATTATTATTTCCTACACCACCACCACCACCACCACCACCTGTAAGTTCATTCTCGTCACGCGACGGGATTGGACCGACTCCAGTCCCGTCGCGCCAGCTACCACTACCAATAACACCCATGTGGTGCGGCAGAGGAGAGAACAATTGGTGGTGATCATCATCATTAGTCGTATTATTATTATTACTACCAAGAATAATCCCACTTAGTTCTTGGAAATGCCCGGTCCCACCTGGCAACAGCAATCCTCCTCCTCCTCCTGCTCCTACTACTGCTGTAGATGATGATGATGATGATAATGACGATATTGTCCCTCCAGATTGTAGCAGTGATGATAATGGAGTATTATTAGAGGTTAATATTGACTTTGGAGTAGGCGGCTTTTGAGCAGAAGGTCTAAATGGGAAATTACTATTATTGTTATTATTATTATTATTATATCCGGCGAGTAATCTCTCCAAATGATGAGCAGCACCACTTCCACCACCGCCAGGCGGCCGCATCGTACTAGAAGAGGCGGAGAAGAGGTCAGTGAGCCTCCGAGATAAGAGCGGCGATGCGGCCGCGGAAAAAGGAGATGACGGAATGCCGGTGAACTCTTGTACCATTGCACGGAAGTTGGTGGTGTCCGTCGTCAGAACCGTCGTTGGTGCTCGTCTTGAAGCTCTCGTTCTTTTTCTCGGATTCTTCTGACCCGAACCACCACCGCCGCCGCCCTTTCCAGAAGCTCCACTAGTGCTGGGTTTAGTGTTTGGTGGCAAAGAGTGATGATGACTACTTTGAGGTTGCTGTTGTTGTTGTTGTTGTTGTTGTTGCGGCGGCGGCGGCGGCGGTGGTGGTGGAAGAAGGTTATTATTACTGGTGAGTTGTTGCGACGGCGGCGTCGGTGACCAGAACATGATGTTGTTCTGTTGGTTGTTAAACTGATCACCAAAAGTGTCAAGGTAGTTATGATGTTGTGAACTTGGTGCTGGTGGTGGTGGTGGGTTGGTGGAAAATAGAAACTGCTGCATATTAGAAGAGTGATGATGAAGATATTGTAGTGGTGGTGGTGGTGGTGGTTGTTGTTGTTGTAAGGTGGTGTTACTAAAGAAATAGTTAGTATTTCCGGCTGTTGATTCATACTCTTGATCATCTCCACCTCCACCGCCACCGCCACCACCACCACCACTTGAAGATTGCATGCTACTACTATTTCCGGACTCCATTTTTTTTTTTAAAATATAATATACTCTGAAAAAAAAAAAAAGGAGAGATTTGTGTGTGATTAAAAGGGAGATCTTGAGATTGTCTTTCTTCTTCAAAAAAAAAAAAAAAAAAAAAAGAGAGAGAGAAAAAAGGCTTCTTGAAAAAGGTTATGATGATCTATCTAAATAAAGAAGATAGTACTAAAAAACAGTTGATATGATATGATATGAACATAACATAACATAACAGTGGACTGCAATAAAATGATGATGATGATGCAACTTTATTATTATTTTGTTGTAAATGATGAAGAGAATCATATGATGATATGGATGGGTTGCAAAAAAAAAAAAAAAAAAAAACTCCTATGAGAAATGGGTCGTTTTAATTTAGGTAAAAAGGGAGATTAGAAAAGATTGGTATAATGAGCTCTATGTAGCTGAGCTACCATAACTAGGGTTTTTGTTTTGTTTTTGGAGGAGGAAGAAGAAGAGCAATGAAGTAGATGAAGTGGGGAAAAAATTGGGAGGAGAGAAAAAAAGGGGATATTTAATGAGGGTTGCTTTTTGCTAGCTAGTAAAATCTTTTTTTTTTTTTTTTTTTTTCTTTTTCTTTTGTGGGTGTGTAACTGTGTAGTATGAAAATGAAAAGAACATAGAATGTGAGAATGAGATGTAATTAGTGAGTAGTGGGGTTTAATTTGGTGCAATAAGCTAGGTAGATTGCGTTTTATCTTGGGATGGGTGGTAGATAGGCTTAGCTTTTAGGTTTGTAATTAAAGGATACATAAGCTAGCTATTGGTATAACTTTTCTTATTTTCGTGTGAAATCCGGATGAATGGATATTGACGGGAAATGAATCAAGTCGATACTTTGATGCCTCGCCTATCATTTACTTTACTAGTTAAGTTATTAATCAGCTCATCTGAAACCGGCCAGTAATTATTAGTGGAGTATAAAGAGTTTGCATTGAAGGAGTTTTGGGAGGTAAATAAGTAAAATTAAAGGAGATAGAAAGAGAGGAGTTGATGAATAAGCAAGAATTTGGGTGAGTGGTGGCGACGGGTCAAATTCAAGGAAGAGATGGGAGTAGGTTGGCGAACTAGTTAGTGGAGTGTGAAAGCAAGAAATATACGAAAGGGACGATGTACTAATTAATTTGCATTACTAAACACATAATATGTGATAGTGTATGCATGTACTATATAACAAGAAGGGCAATGTGATCATTTACACTTATAAAATGTGATCAAGTAATGAAACATGTTTTCTTATTTAACTTTAATAATACTCTGTATGGGTAAGCTATCGTTCACCTAAAAGCAATAAAGGGGAGCAAAGTGAAAATCATGGAATTTATAATTAAGAGACGAATAACATTGAGAATATGACTTTTTGTTAGTGTTTTCATACCTTATTACTCGTATGATGCATATCAAGGAGATGCTAATTACGGAGTAGAAATTAAAATGATCAATGAAAGCAATAAAAGTGATTGGACAAACTATTGAATTGTCACTTTATTATAAACGACCAAGCAAACTGAATATTTACAAACGATTTAACGAAACAGTACTCGAAAATAAAATGTAAAATAAAATGGGTGGAAAAAAATTTGTTCAACGATATGGGGTGCACGTCATCCATATTTAAATCCGTCAAGGTTCTTGACTGTTTAATAACCTTTTTTGTGAACAGTAAAACCGACAGTTTTACACATCGTAAAGTTTGAATGTTCACAGTTTTTTCTCAACCCATTTTATTTAAATAAATTGTCCGTTGTTGTCTACGCGTTATATTGGAGTGTATATATAGTATTTGCATTTTAGGTAACATAGTTTCATATCGATATTTTGACCCTTTCTTTTCTTTTTAACTGTACCTTTTTTTCTTTTACCGTAATTGAGTGTAATCCATTAATCTATGTACAAAAATTGGATGGTTAGCCTTGTGAAAAAATGCATAATGCAAAAAAGTTTGTAACCCCTATATAAAGCGTTGTTTAAGACATTCTCCGCTTTCAAGATAGATGACGGTTTGATCGACTTTCAATTTAAAACCTACTTTGATTAAATAAATTTCAAAACTTGTACTATTAATTAAGTTCACATGAAAAATTACATGCATAACTCATTATTATGATCTGAAAATATCAAGCTAAGGAGTCCAATTTAGTTTATAGAAGACATTGGTTTCATCAAGTAAGTAGATAGGCGATCTAAAAATAAAAAAAATAAAAAAAAAAGTAGGTAGATTGGACTAAATTTCCATGCGCCCTAATACATTTTACCAATATAATAATTGACACAATTTTGAGTAATAAGTATATACCTCCCCTTAGCTTTTATCTCTCATGCATGGTATAAAGTTGGTAACTGGAGTAAAACCCTGTTTGATAGGACTTAATAAAAGTAGCATTCATATCAGTATAGAGTCATTCAATTTAAATCTCATCAGAGTTATTCAAATCAAATCTGAGCAGAAATGTTTTAACTACCAATGTATATGGTCCATAACTGATACTAATTCGTTGAAATTCAATCAAATTTCAACCAATTCAGATCAAATCAGTTCAGAGTCATTCAAATCAGAGTCATTCAAATCAGATCAAATCAGTTCACAAATATGCAATCCCATCAAACAGGGCCTAATTAACAAGTTAATCCCTATGCCCCTATATATATGTATCCTTTAAAAATATAATAATTATCGCCATTCACAATATAGTCATCTATTGATTCTTTCTTTTATTTGTTTTCAGACATAAATTAAATCTAACTTTGTAATGTAGATGAGTATATGTTCTCAAAATTTCTCTCTAAGTTACTCCATAAATACATAGACGTCCTACCAAATGATGAGAATCTAGCTAGCTAGTAGGAGTACTACTGCGTAATTAAGGTTTTTTTTTTTTTTTTTTTTTTTACTTGTAATCCATATACGGATCGGAGTATCTTAATTTTACACCAAAAAAGTAAAATTATTAGTTGCCCGTACTTTTAACTTCTGAAATTGAAGTTTGGCGGCCTTTGTTTATTAACTTCACCGCTCCTATATGCAAGAATGATTCTTGTTCCTTCAAAAGAAGAAAAGACTCTTGTTGAGGTTATGTTTAAATTCACTAAATTTTGTTTAATTCAATTCATTTTGCCTAAATTTCTCAATCATTCTGATTATATGACATCCAGCTTGGTAAGCCATAAACTTTCATTTGATCAAATGTTGGACTAGTACGATTGCACCAATGAGGATTTTTTTTTTCTTTGATCAAAGACTAGTATATATACTAAAGATGATCGACTTTGCATTCAACTCAACAAAAAATTTAAAATCAGAAATTTTTTATTAGTTCAACTTCCTATAAGAATTAAGGAACTTCGGGCTGAACTTCAGTGTTGAATCTAAGTATACCGAGGCAGTGGCAAAACTTGAGAAACGATGGATGGAATACAATCGACATATCACATGATACATACATAGATATATTGTTATGCTAAACTTAAGAACTAATTAATGAGTTTCAATTCAATCATTTATATCACCCTTTCAGACATACTACTAATTTAAGTTTAAAGTAGACAGAATGATATACTATAGAGTATTTAGATATTCAATCATTCAGGGTACACATTTTTGATTTTTCACTAATTTTGCATTATTAAAACTAATCTCTTCAGCTTAAATAAGTTATGATAAAAAGATTCATTGACTAAAAAAAAAAGAATAAGGCCTCGAGTGACCTTGGCTAGCTAACATCAACTTCGTCATAAATAAAATGGAAAAGGAAGGTAAATAAAATAAAAATAAGTAAAAAGGACCAAAATTGCATGAACAGATGAGGTTGCTTAGAAAGGACTCAACATCACATGCCCGGATTTAATGGAATTACAATGAAAATATTAATGGATTTGGTGGCTACTGTCTACGTTGGTATCATCACCTTTTCTGCTGCCTTTCTCCACTTCTGACCCAAAAACGATTTTGTTCCTTCTGTCAGCTCTTTCAAATATACTACGGAGTACTGTACATGCTTTTCTGAAGGTAAATTCAAAGGAAAATGCAGGAATAATGTTCATAGTTATGAGGAAAACTTTTATTTTTGTATTATCATACTGTATTCAAGTAATTAATCAAAGTCCAGCATTATACGTAATAATCAATCCAAATTTCTTTCTATTGATAGATCCGTATAATGTTGATTTTACTATCAATGTCATAAATTTACTGCAAATACGTTAAATTTACTACACAACCATATTTTTTTATTGCATGTTATCTTTGATTTACCGCACTTGATTATGCTATAAATGATTTTGCTATTGTCTACATATAGACTCGTAGGATCATCCAAAAACGAAAATATTGGCTTGGGGGTGTCAATAAATAATCAAGTAAACCTTCATCTCCGGCATTTGAGTAAATAATTTACAGGAGTATTTGGTTCCGCTATATCTCCATGGTAGGGACAACAATTTGGGAGTTCAATTGGTTTGAGGGTTTTTATAAAAGTTTAAAACTCATATTTCCGACATTAAGAAAATAGTAAAAATTTCCACCATGTAGTTGCGTAGTAGAATATAGAAGACTAAGAGCACGAGACAAGTTGGAATAAGATATACATACTCAACAATATCGAAAATACATTAGCTCGGCTCCTAGTTTACTACCAAACATAGTTTTGTAGAGTACTCCGTATGTTTTTGCACCTATCTAACTTGCCTAGACGCGTCCTATCGCAATAGTAATGGCCTCCTAAATCACCCCTAGCTCCAACAAGAGCCTATGTCACGTTCTCGGTTTATTCTAGGTTTTAAGTTGACATCAATTTTAAAATAAAAATTTAGTAGACTTGAACTAGAAGAGAAATTCACCCTTAAAAAAAAAAAAAGTCCCCCAAAAGAAGGCCAAATTAGGTGGGCCTATAACATCATGTTCCCTAATCAATAATGGGCTGATTCGGGAAGCACTTCATACTTTTAGATAGGGCTACAAGTTAACCTACAAGTAGGGGGGTGGTAAGTTGTACTCTTTCTAGGCTACAAAAGAAAAAAAAAATTAGATTTTGTCAATTAATTTAAGAAACTAAAAAAGGGAAGCGACTAAGTAGAGGTGATCATGGGCCGGGCCGGGCCGGGCTTAAGGTAAAAAAGTAGGTCCCGGTACGAGTCGGGCCGGACTTCTTTAGGGCTAATCAGTCGGCCCAAGCCCGGTCCATTCGGGCCAAAGCGGGCTTCGTGCCGTTTCGGGCTCGTTCGGGCATTTAATACGTTTTTGATCACTTTACACACTAATAATATCTAATACTTGCATATTTAGTTTAATAATAAATTATTATACATTTTTAAGGAGGTTTTTTATGTTATTTTCATAATTTACAATATTTCATTTTATTAATAGTAATATTTTTATTATTTTAATATGCTTTATTCACTACATTTAGCCTAATTTTGCTACATTGAGTACTTTAATACCTAATTCGTCATGATACGACATCATTTACACTAGTTTACATAACTTAGGTTTATAAAATTAAAAAAAAAAATTGCGTTTATTTTTAAAAGCGGGCTGGGCCGGGCCAATTTTCGGGCCACGAGCTCGGCCTAAGCCCAGCCCATATTATTGCGGGCTTTTTACGGGACGGGCTTTGGGCCATTTTCGGGCCTAGTTGGTCGGCCCAAACCCGGGAAAAGTCGGGTCGGACCAGGCCCATTTGATCAGCTCTATGACTAAGTGAGTCCCTTTACACAAAAAGAAACTCAATGAAGTACGTATTCTCCTTGTGAGTTTTGATTCAACCTTTAGATCCAAGTCGATAGATAATCCCAAGTATTTGAAACGGAGATTCACTTTTCAAGTCATCGGTCGGATTTTGACATTTTACACTAGTCACTACTCACTACTACTAGTTGTTTTATTAAATTAGACGGTTTACTCCTTCAACTAATCTTGAAACTACATTGTCCGATAATAGGAGTAGGATGTTAACTAATCCATAAATGCTTATGTGTAGATATAAGCATATTACTGAGCTCAATTTTATTCCACCAAACAAATTCCTAAACGAAACCAAATGTCAAAATTTAACACAAATCATTTCATCATTTGTTGGGATGTACTCCCTCCGTTTCGTTCAATTGTTTACGTTGGGCTTGGATTCCCCTCACAAAATCCGGCCCAACGTAAACAATTGAATAACATAGAGGGAGTATGTTGTTTATGAGCTTAAAATCTAGGGGAATAAAAGCATAGATTTGGCCAAATTTGGCACCATAGGACATAATATAAAGTGCATTTATCTCGAAATATAAAAATATAGCAGACCAAAGTTTCACCTAACATTTGGTTATCCGTTGCCAACCAGATCTATTGTGCCCAAATAATCACCATCCAACTACCTTTAGCATTTTGCAGCACATGATTAATGTGGCATCAGTGCGTCATGTTATATTCGGGATTCCGACACTCCATGCTGATCTTCTGTCTCATTTGATGTAACTCCGAGTTGATCTTCTGTCCCATGATATATGGCAAAAGGAGGGTTGAGATGTAAGTAGCTTTGTTGAAAATATAGAAAAATTGTTTCCATGTGACCTTAAGGTAAAATGTGCACAAAATTTTGAGTTACAGTCGCAGATCTGAGTCCATAGCTGTTTTTACACTTCTACCCTGCAACGTTTTAACATATTTATCCATTGATTGATATGGTCTTACAGCACAGGAACTCATAGGGTTCGATCGTTTCCCTACAGGGAACTCATAGTCCTGGTATTGACAGTGGATGTCAATAACCCGTTACCATGACCAACCCATACTTGTTTCCGTTCATGTCCTTGAATCCACATATAGCTTCTGCTTCAGAGGGATAGTACTAAAGCAGATTTCGTTGAAAGCGAATAAGCAACTAACAATAAGATGGCTAAAGGGAAATGCACAACTGTATAGAAATTAATCTGCTCTACTGAAGCTATAACTAAGCAAAAACTGAGCCGAGCTGACTTACAAATAACACAACAAAAATTCGAAAACCTTCGGTAGAAATCCAGGCAAGAGAAAAATAAATCAATTTATAACATGTTCCTCCTCAGTAATACCTCATTCCGTATAGCAAAACCTTCATTGACTAGCTTAGAAAGGTGTTCAACCAACAAACAACCTACCTGTTCAAATCCGAACTGAACATTCAGACATTTGCAGGGCAACTTCACATCTCTAGGGTTGAATGGCAAACAGTGGCTGCAGATGAATTAAAGCAAGTTAAAAGTTGATAGTAATAGAATGAAAAAATCAAGTTCATATACGATGTCATTCAAGAGGATACTTACAGTATCTAGGCTAACCGGTTTTCCATCTTCCGCAAGAACTTCAACTATTGTTCCCGATTGGTCAGCCTATGAATAAAAACTTGAATCAGGATTTCAAATTTGCAGTCCAAGTTCAATTCAACTTATTCAGAAGGTAGAACAAGGACAAAGAAAGTATCCATCTAAAGTAAACAGGTCAGTTACACAAGGATAAATATGCACGGGAAGGGCCACAAAGGGAATGCCATTGAACATAGCCACAAAGTAAAATGAAAATAGCGAGTGTAGAAAAGAACATGAAGAACTACACCGTGCTCCCAGGCAGCAATCTTTGACTACTGAACTAAGTTCATTCAAGAAATCGAGAAGTTGATGATGATGTAACCATAACAATAATTACCATGTTCGGATGATTAGTTGACCCTTTTTTCTTTTCTTTTTGAAGTAAATGATTTGTTGACCTTTGCATTTGTGACACAAAGCTTTACAGCCTACAGTCCATAACTCCAAATGATTGATCTTCTAACCTAACAGTCTATACCTAGGAAAGGTGGCTTTTTTTTTTCTTTTCTTTTTGGGTGTTCAAGGCATGATGATTAACTCCTCCATAAAAGTGGTGTGGATTCCTATCCATAACAGTTCAATGAGCTCCAGCTCTTATACTACTATACATGAAAGGGAGTACACAGGGAGGGTTGCATTAAACAGTTTTGAAAGGATCTCAAGATAGCTCTAATCGTTTTGGATTAGTCGCTTAACTCTAGAGGTTTGATGTTGAAGTGACTTTTGTTGTTGAGTCACTTCAACTCGGTAAACAGAATGTAATTATATTCGTTTACCAATGTCTGTGTTGCTTTTAAGGCAAGGTTCAGAGCATAACCTCAGAAAAACCAGAGTATTAAGCCCTAACACGCTGTACCATGGGCTCAATGACATTCGGGAACTGATCCTTTCTTTGACAAAAACCTACCTTTTATACCCATATTATGCAATTTCACAGAGCTCAACACCAAGCAAGATTAGCAAAGCGCCTAGGCAAGCCATAGTTATCTTTATGGAACAAAATCACAATTCTTGCTTTGGTAGCATTAATAATCAGTCACAAATGCTTGTGTGAAATTTGCCTTCAAGGTGTTAGGTGGATGTAAGACTCAAAGGCATGAATAAGTTCATGTAACTGCAACTCATCTCAATCCATCCAATAACATAAAACCAAAAAGGTATAGGACAATTTCAACATCAATTAACAGTGGCTAACTGGTTAGGAGAAAGTCCTGGGAAAAGTCTTAAGAGTGCTTCATTAGGGACATTGATGAAGGCGTATAAAGAGAAAATATAAGGTTAGTTTTAACAGGTACACCATGGCAATCTACAAAGCGTTCTATATCTAGACATCCATGATGCATATTGAGCAGCATGACAAGATCAGAAGATCAGGGTCATTAGTAACATCACCTTCATGTATTTTGACAGAATATAAGCGTAAAACTTACTTCGATCTCGTTCATCAACTTCATCGCCTCAATAATGCATAAGACCTGTCCTTTTTTAACTTTATCCCCAACCTAAAGACCAGAAGCTCAGTTTTAGCACAAGTTTGACATAAGTAGAAAAGTAAGCATCAGCAGGCAAATTCGATATTCAAGGTACCATGTAAAGGTAAAAAACAGCTACCTTTACAAACGCTGGGGCAGCAGGAGCAGGGCTCCTGTAAAATGTCCCAGCCATAGGGCTTTTGAGGGGAGGAACTGATGACGTGGCTGGCTTCGGGGCTGGTGGAGCAGGTGCTTGAGATGCGGAAGGAGCAGCAACAGGAGAAGCAAAAGATTGGGTTGCTGTACTCGGTGGAGATGGTGATTGCATCATAACCACAGGTGCAGGTGATGCTTGTATCATGGCCTCCTTCTTTCGGATTAAAATCTCACAGTCAAGTTGCTTCAACTGTAACTCCACAATGTCTCTTGAATCTACAAGCCTACAAAATCGAACCTAGAATCTGTCAATAACAACAACAACAACAACACAAAAAAGAACCCCTCTCAATTCCTGCATCACAACAGCAACAACAATGCCTTAGCCCTAAAAGCTTTGGGCAGCTAGCATGAACTCTCCAAGGCAATAGTAGAACCCAAGAATAGGAAGACAAACGACAGGAAAGGAAGAGAAAGTAAGGAAAACCAAATAAGAAAGAAAGAACATGACCGAAAAGAAAAAAAAGAAAGTGAGAGAAAACTAAAAGCAAAGTGTATAGAATACAGTATAACACCTAAGGCAAAAAGAGAGAGAGGATAGTCAATTACTTAACAAGACTGGAAACTTGGGTTATGAATTCAGCGATAGAATCCTCCGACGCTTGTGTAGGGATTGATTCACTTGAAGGCTGGATATTCTTTATCTCCTCTGCAGATGTATCAGGCTTAGATGAAGCTCCACCCACGCTGGCCTTGAAGGTAACAATGTCTTTGTAGGATATCAATGCAGAACAATCTTGAACAAAAGATGCTCAAAGAATGGGATCATAAGAAGCTTACATTATAAAGTTGGGCAGCAACAGTACTGGTCCTTGTACTCTGCCGTGTGCTCTGCCAGGAAGTATTAAACATTCAGAAGTTAGTTAAGCACATGCGGTAGGCATCAAAATCTATAAATTCTCCAGAGATCATTTGCACATCATTTCATAACCCTTCAGTGCACTAAGCTTCTTCTTGCACTAGAACAAGTATAGGGACACTTTTTTTGAAAACCATGGTCAAAAGAAACGCAGACGTTTTTCATTAGAAATTTTGTTTTTGTCGTTTATTAGCTCGCTTCTCGAATTATAACATATGTATCGACCATGGAATGAGGGGATTTCAGAATTCAGACTACAGCAACCATACGTCTTAACAAATCTACAAGTAGTTCACATCAGACATTAATCTAAAACTCTTAACGATATTGACTGTCCAGATTCCATTCATGGAGCTTCTGATGGGAAGGATCAACTTTGAACAACAAAGCAAGGATCCCAGTTTAACTAAGATATTACCGTGCATCCTACATTAACACTTTAATATAAGTCTTGGACAAGCTTCTTTCACTTAAGCCTTAAGCCCTCCCTTCATTTTAGTTAGTACGCATCAATTCTCACTCTATACAGTGATGGCAACCAATTAGGAAACCATCTTCTCTCCATACTCCAAAATCACATCTTCCCAAAGTTAAAGAGCTCGGAAGTAGAACTGTCTCTTCCCTATTTCAAAATCTCATCTTTCTAATGAATCACCTTCTCCCTTTCACTCTGATTTTCCTCCATGGTTAAAGAACTATCTCTCTCCTCGCCATTCAATCTTTTCCCCTCCCCCTCCCTTTTCCTCCAAATCCCATCTTCCCAAAGTTAAAGAGCTCGGAATTAAAGCTGTCTCTCCCCTATTCAAAATCTCATCTTTCTCATCGCCTTCTCCCCTTCTCGGCTACATTCCTCCATTGTGAAAGAAATTTCTCTCCCCTCGCCATTCCATCTTTTTCCCTCCTGAACCCCCTCCCTTTTCCTCCAAATTACGCAACCAAACAAACTGTTACAACTTTTAATACTCCAAACTACTCCGTATTTTCCAACACTCAATTCCGACATAGTCCACCTAGTATGCACGGGCAAATCCACAGCTTTCAGCAACAATTCAGCTGCGACTGCACATATTTTCGCAGAATACGATTCAAATGCCTCACTAACCTACTCACCACTTCCAAATTGAAGTCTTAATCAGTCAAACAAACTAATGTTTCGCCAATTCGCCTTCTAAATCAAATCAAGGTTGTTCTAACTACATAATCCAACTTGACAAACACACCTAAACCCGGAATTAAACCCGAATTGCGATCAACGGCACTAACTCCCTCCCAAATTTTCCATAATTTTCCAAACATTTTAAACATCACCAACATCTCAATAATACATGATAGATTAAATTGATTTAAAGAACAACAAAAAAAAAAGTAATTAAGAGCACAATAAACATCAAATTAAGAAGTAATTAATCAATTAGAAAGTGTTAAATGAAGCAGATCAAAATCGAAAATCAAATAAATTGGGGCAAATTGGAGAAAATGCAAAGATTTAGAAATGAACCTGAGAAGAAAGGCGGAGGTTGGCGAAGGAGGAGGAGAGAGAGTGAGATGGGAGAAGGCGGTGGCGGCGGCGGAGAGAGAGTGAAGGCGGAGATAAGGAGGAAGTGGTGGTGGTGGTAGTGTCGACGGCAACAGCTGAAGCTGAGGCAGTTGGTATGCAACTCGACATTCTTCCAAAAACTTCAAACTGAAGACACTGCTGCTGGCTGCTGGCTGCTGGCTGCTGCTTTGTTCCCAGAAAGCGTGAAGAGGAAGATGATTTGTGGATTATATTTCCAGTTTAAGTGAGTGAGTCCAGTCTGAACTGGAAATATTAGTTGGTTGGGAGTTGGGACCACTAAATCACTGTTACTCGAGACTGAGTGACATACCCAGTTGGCTCTAACCCGGGTTTGGGTTTGGTATTGTGGATGATGGCAGATTGGGCTGGGCTTCCAGCCTTTCTATACATTAAGCTGGGGGAGATACGTGGCCCGGCCCATTAAAAATTCTACCCCTTTCAGTTTACTTTGATCTTCTTGTTTCCTTACCAAGCCTGGTCTAAAATGATCTTCCACTTTCCTTATATGCAATAGTATATGTGGTCATAAGTTTGTGACCCACATATACTCATTTTCCACGACATCATACTACATACAAAAAACTCTGTGCCATTTCCATTGTGAAAGATCAAATCGACGGATGAGATGGCACGATGAGTTAGTGGTGATAAACTAGAGAGGCAGAGATGACTCGTTTGAACCTGGATAACCCGACTCAAGACTCGCTTTGCACTTGCACACAACATTCGAACATGACCCAATGGCCAATTCAATTTGTAATTTACCACTGATTTCCTTGTATGGAGGAGCAATGGCTAGGAAATCTTGAATGATGTGCATGGATGGTATGGACCGTATGGCTCCCTAGTTATTAGTGAAATCTTGGTTATTATCATCGTACTACTTCATCAGCCAAGTTGTAATGACATTTGGATAAGGAATGTGCATGGATCGAAACGCATGCAAACGATTTGATGTACTACACAATAATAATAATCATGTATACCAGTATATGTCTAATATAGAATGTCTTGTTCATGAATCATGCAGTTAATCTAGGTCAACTCCATCCTTTATAATCAATTTAATTAACTAACCTCATCACTTACTCAAGCTCACTGGCACAATATTAAAGTTTGTGTAAAATTTGGGTGATCCATGTTGTGTTAGTGTCACGTGCCGTTCTTCCAAAAATTACGTATCACGCACGTGCGTCACTTTCCACACCCTTCAAGTCTTGCTTTCACTTCCTCCCAAGTCTTGATCACCAAGCTTAATATTTGGCCCATAAACATTTTGCATGTACTATATCATGTCTTTCCCAAATTTTTCTCTTCTCCTTTTAAGATGCCAACTTAGCCCACAAGCTCCCTTGCTTGCACAAGCATCTCTACCCAAGCTTATTTCTCAAGAAATTTAAAGTCGTCAACTTTTCATTCTCACATTTCTTTTCTTTATATGACTTTGGGAACTTCAAATCGTCATTGTAGTAGTTATGCATTACATGTATCACGAGGTATGCGTTCGTAAGTAGTCTGTAAAATTGGCATCAAATGTCAGTTACGTATTTAGAAGTTGAAGTTATTTATATATGATGGGATTGGAGTACCGCATATATAATACAAATGTGTGACAGTCCATGTACTCTGTATAAAGTTTAAGGGGATGTATGTCATCACTGCATTGCATTCGTGTACTAATACAATTTCGAATTTTATTTCTATTCAACGAGTTTTCAAGATACAAAAGCTAAGTGAAACAACTGTATTGCGTGGATCTACATGTATGATCCAAGGACATGACCACCATATATATATGATGACATAGTGAACAGTGTGTAAACCACGTAATCAAGTTAATTAAAAAGAAACTTAGTGTGCAAGCTAGCTTAGACTGTATAGGAAACATAGCAAGCTCGAATGCCACTACTAGTCGTGTATGTTACTACATATATATACGGGCAATACTATCACTTAGCTTAGATTCACTCTCCACTTGTTGCTCTACCAAGCATGTGAAGCACATGGTAAGTTATTGAACAAGTTTCACGAAGAATTTCTCCCTTCTTTTTTGAGAATAGGTAAGTGTGTGTAGGAAGAAACGCTAAAGTTTACGTTAGTCAATCTTATCTTATCTCTCGTAGCGACCAAGGATTGTATATTTGCTATGATTTATTTTATTCTATGCGTCAGATTTTGGTCAACCTATTGTCTCCGTCAGAAAATAAAAGGTCAATGATCAACATATTGTACAGTTCTTTCTTGAATTCATTAGAAAAACAAATCTGATTGTAATAATGAGATGTTACAATGAATGTTTTTACAAGATTTCATCTCTGTTTCAATATTTTTTATAGACTCTGTTTCTAGGGATACAGCATTGTACTAGTTTAGCTCTATCATTGATCGCACACTAATACTAACTTAGGGCTTTAGTATCTAGACACTTCGGTTCTACATAGTCCATTAGCGTCTTTGAAAAACCGTACTAGCAGTGCTAGTGTTCTTTCTAGTAATCTCCTTGTCTAGTTAAGAGACGGTGAAAGTATTTCTGATTACTTCATCTTGCATTGCTAAAAAGCAACTTTATCGTACTTTGTCTTCCCGTAACTGAAAATTAAGACTTTTTACAAAATATACAGTGTATCGTCGAACATTTATTCCAGTGTGACGATGACATAAACAACATGTACATATAGTCACAAATGATGCAGAGATGCATACCCATCATAAAACACACAGGCTGTAGCTTTACGTGATAGACTTCCGTGTCTCCTTTGGCTTAGAGTTGCAATATTTGACTCGTTTAGTAATTAGGGTATGTACTAATGTAGGGACTGAAAATGATGTAACACCTGATTTTTTTCTTCTCTCGATCTCTTACTTTTTTCGGCTAATTGGCTTGGCTTATGTTGTCGTGTGTTGTGACTCTTACCATTTACACAAATCAATACATTTCCACCAAAGACGCAAAGAGAATTTTCATTTATGTCAGATTTGATGAAATACATGGATCAAATCAACTCTTGGACCAAACAATATAACACATGGGGAAAAATAAGTTGTACGAGGTCTTTCCGCTATTTGACACGTCTATTAGGACAGCTGACAAGATCATTTAAAAGTTATACTAGTATTTCTAGTTTACATTTAATTTACATTCGAATCTATATGCATCGAAATCTTGTATAAAGCTGTGTTTTTTGTTTCTCAATTAATTGCATTTACACACTTTACACTTTCCGTAAAAATGGGTACACTACAAATAGATTTGAAGGAGTGTAGTGAAAGAAAAATATTTTTTATCTTTTTATTCCAGCTGTTTGCACAAAGTAGATAGAATTAGTATAATCTTGAGATTAACCCAGGCCATACAACATAACTTTCAAACACTGTATGTTAGACCCTCAAACATCATTTAAATACGATCATTATTTGATCTTAAAATACAGAATTTTAACCAAATGCTCGTAAGATTGGCCGTCAGCGGACAAGATGGCGCAACTAGAATCGCTAATTAACAAATCATGATAGCCAAATGAATTGAATTGAATGAGTTAATTAGTTGGTCAGAATATCTTTGCAAATTTGCAACCCCACCTATCTATATCATATGTCGTCTCCTCTCTTGTTTCTCTACTTTCTTATTATACCAATTATCTTACTTGTCAAAAATTGACAAACTTTGTTCAAGAAAACACGATTATACGTATATAACATGATTACACGACTAGTCGATACGGAATAAAATACGAAAAGTTGTTATATGACGGGTTTATATTTCTTTGTCAAAAAAAAAGTATATATGAACAATATTATGGCCTTCACTACATAAACAGCCGGCACCGACTAAGAAAAAACGATTTGTCATCACCTAAAATCACAAGGCAAATACATGGTCTTTGATTATGTTTATACGAGTGGTCCAAGCAATGGAACACTTGCTAAATAGCGCTATGTTACTACCCTACATTATTATATTTGTTTGTACTCCTTTTGTTATATTAATTTTTTTTTCATGGATGAATTTTACGCATGAAAGAAACAATAGACAAATAAAAGCAAAGGCAAAGATTTTTCATTGGAAGTATAGGGATAATTTAGGTGTGTTAATCCACAAATTTGAGCTTTTTTTTTATAATAATAAGCTAACAAACAATTAGTTAATTAAATAAATCAATTAGTGGCTATCTATCTACCCAATGATTAGTTCCAAGTCTTGTTGGTGGTGGAGACTATATATCGCATTATAAGTTAAGCTAGCCATTTGATTAGTGCGGCTAACAAACCGATAATCAAGTATTTGTTTACAATCAACTCAACAAATTAGTATGTGTTGGTCCATTTAGTTTTTTGGTTCCTGGTTCGAATCTACCTTCCACATATGCCTATTTCTCTATTCTGCTTCGGGTTTTTGGTGTGACTTGTTTTCGTGGTTGTCTGTAGAGTTAGGTCATGAACATTGATTAATCAAGGCTTAAATTCTTAAAATAGGAGCACAAAACTTGCAAACAAAAAATATGTCATGAATTGGATTCTAACATCAAGCACAATCATGGATTTTAGGTAGGTCTAATAACAAGTACAAAAAAAAAAAATGCATCAAATGGGGTATATAAGAGCACTATCTTGAATTCAAAACAATAATAAAATCACAATCAACCAAATTATATAAAAATTTCTTAGTCAATTTTTGGCAAACTTTTTAAAAGAATCTTCATCCTTCACCCCCCAAAATTGGGTAATAAAGTTGGTTCCTTGATCACCACTCCAAACTTCCAAGTGAAGAATTTCTTAAGACTCTACATACAAACCCCCTAATAAGCTTCAAATGCAATGCCCTTCACTTACAAGCTACCTCATCATAATAACTCTTTTCTTCATGCATGTATAAGTTTTCTCAATTCCACATTCCTATTTCATTAAATTTTTAGTATATGCTTCTTATACAAATAAAAACTTAACAGTTATTGAACTTGTTACATACACCACATACACTTCCAAGTTTTTGCAAAAGGAATGACTACATACATGGTTGAGCATGATCATGGTTGTGGGTTCGTCGGTCGAATGATTCGACGTCGAAAAATATGGCCATGGAAATCCTCCGTTCGGTCTCTTGCTTCAGTTAGCTTCAACAAGACTCCAGTTCAGAAGGTGTCAAAACCAGAACAGGGCAACTCTGTGTTACCACTCGAAAAAGCTGTTACACAAAAACCAGTTCAGAATTCTGTTTCTGCTGTTGTTAGTCATAGAGTTTCAGTTTCTCAAATTCAAGGTACAAGAGTTTCAGATGCAGCAAGAAACTCTAACGCAACCACCACCACCACAACAACAACGTCTTCGTCCTCGTCTTCTGCATCATCTACAGCACTCGTAAAGGTAAGCAAAACTGACCAAAATGAAGAAGTTGCAAGTGAGCATAACAAGATTAGGACTAATCACCCTCAAAACACCGGAATTCTTCGAGTTTCGTCGGGAAACATACTGAAATTAGCCCAAATGAACAGCTTAAAACAGCAAGGAAGCGAAAATTCACCTAGGAAGCAACTCCCTAGTAACATGTCTACTAAGAATTTGGAGTGTAAGGCTACCATGGGTAACATTTTAAGGCGAAATAGCGACGAGATAAGAATTCAAGGTCATATGAATAAATTGGACCCTGAGGAGTTAAAATCCATGGGAAATGAGTATTATAAACAAGGGAAGTATGAGGAGGCGTTGGCCTTGTATGATCAAGCTATAGCTCTGGACTCGAAAATAGCTTCTTACAGAAGCAACAAGAGTGCGGCCTTGACAGCTCTAGGCCGGATTTTAGAAGCCGTAATTGAGTGTAAGGAAGCAGTTAGAATTGATCCTTTGTATCTTCGAGCTCAGCATCGTCTTGCTACACTTTATCTCAGGTAATTTTCACATCTGTTTTCGGTATGATATAGCTAAAATTAAATAGTCAATTTTTCGTGAAATAGTAGATGTTTGCGTACATCTGACCCCTCCTTACCTTGTAGACTCGGATATCCAGAGGATGCACTAAGACATTTCAGTCATTCGGGAAGTGTAGCGAATTTTATCGACAATAACCAATCCAAAGCTCTCGAAAAATCCCTTCGTAAGTGTGTTGATGCAAATAAATTAAAGGATTGGACAGCTTTGGTGACAGAGACTCAGAATGCCTTAGCTCTTGGTGCCGATTCTGCCTTACAGGTCTTTGCTTAATAATCCCTGCATAAGCTTTGAATTTTTCTTAAGACCCTGATCACTCATCTGTGCCAAGGTTCTGATGGTTTTACTTTTTGTTCTGTTCGACTTTTTTCTGACAAGGTCTATGCACTTCAAGCCCAAGCCTTACTGAATCTTCACAGACACGACGAGGCATATGCAGCCTTTAGGCGTAGACCTAACTTTGATATGGATTCTTATACTCGATTATTTGGCCAAGAGAGGAGCACTTATGTGTACTTTATTCAAGCACAAGTTTATACCGCGGCTGGCAGGTTTGTACAATTGTTCCACCATGGTGAACACCATTTATCAGATATAAACTTGTATAAGACGATCTGACCATAAATAAATTATGCTAAACTCGAACATTAATCTCAGATTCTGATATTTAAGAAATCTGTTCCTTGCTGTAACCCTGTAAGACTGTAGGTAAGACAGGTATATCTGATACTGATGACATACTGAATAATCGGACTTTGCAGGTTTGAAGACGCCATCACAGCAGCTCAGAATGCTGTTCAAATCAATCCAAGCGACAAGGATTTACGGACAATGCTGATAAAAGTTCAGTCTGTATCAGTAGCTAGGTCAAAGGGAAACAAGTTCTTCAAAGAACAAAATTTCTTAGAAGCTTGTAATGTATATAGCGAAGGGCTAGAGTACGATCCATATAATTCTGTGCTTCTATGTAATAGAGCAGCTTGTCGCTCTAAACTAGGCCAATTTGAGAAAGCACTGGAAGATTGCACACTGGCACTCAGCTTACAGCCTTCTTACAGCAAGGCTAGACTGCGGCGTGCTCATTGCAATGGGAAATTAGAACGATGGGAGGCCTCGATACAAGATTACGAGATATTGATCAGAGAAAAGCCAGGGGATGAGGAGGTTGGCAGGGCTTTATTCGAGTCGAAGATTCAGCTTAAGAAACAATGTGGTGAAGATGTTAAAGACATGAAATTCGGGCCAGATGTGATCTTAGTATCTAGCATTGAGTGTTTCAGACACCTGATCACCTCACCAGGTAGCTTAAACACTTCTCTTTAACACCTAATCCTGATTTCTGACATACCTTTTCAAGATTCAGTAAGTATTTCTGCCATAATTCTGCAACTAATTGTTGTACATTTTCGCAACAGGGATGTCTGTGGTGCTGTTCTGCAACAAGTCCAACCAGGAGAAGGCTCTTCCACTCTTGGAACAAGTTTGTCTAAGATTCCCATCTATCAATTTTCTAAAGGTAAGTGTTTAAATCGAGAACATTACCCCAACGTCTCAAAAGAAGCCCTCGCTTTAGGCGAGGTAATGAGCCTCAAAATCGTTGCATAACACATTATTCTAGATTTCTAGTGACTGCCTTTCAAATCAAGAAATGACCCAATCAAGGAGAGGCAACTAAATTACATGTTAGAATGCTTCGATTATACGATTCCCATGTCTTTGATTGGACCTAATATGTGTTAACTATGAATACAAACAGGTGGAGGTGGAAGAACATCCATACTTAGCAAAGTCAGAGGCAGTAAGCTACATTCCAGCCTTCAAAATCTACAAGAATGGTTCAAAGGTCAGGGAACTCCCTGGAAACAACCTCGAATTACTCGAAAATTCAGTCAAATTGTACAGCAGCTGAAGCCTAAGCTACAACAACAACAACGACAACGACAACAAAATCCGAAAAGGGACGGGGGCGAGTTGGTTAGCAAATTAAAGTCCCTACATTGTAATGTTAACCCCGGCAACATCTTTAACAAAATCCAGAAAACAGCACTGGTAAATCCTACCGACACAAATGTAAAGGGAAACCAAAGCTAAGAAGCCGACATGTTTGATTTCCGCAATGTTTGTTTATTATGATCAAAATGATTCAACAACTTTTGTTTTATTTATAGTAAGGGAGACAAAGATATGTTCAAAAAAAAAAATCAGTTGCACCAGGGGTTATTTTGTTTATCAAAGGGAGAATAAATGTAGTTAGGAGTTAATTAGGAGAGATTTGTAAGCATCTTGTTAGTGTGTAGGCCATTGTTTGTATTATAAACTCAGAAAGTTCCTAATCCACCTTCCTTTTGTCCTGCTTTTAGCCGAAAATATACATAAAATTTAATATGATTTGTTATAGTAATATGGATTGATAGACTTGTTAAATCATTTGATTCTAGCTAGTGGGTTTTCAATCATTTATGTTAAAGAAGACTACATCCTGACATGATACAAGGCCTTGGTTAGATTTCTTGTGTTATGTACGCTTCACTAAGGTTTAACGAAGCAAAATGCAACTCTAGTCGTGTTTACTATTAACGGAATTACTACTTCTTGAAATCTCCGTGAGTTGCCCGAATCTGATTCATCTTTCATGTCATTGATGGGCGACATACTGACAATGTAGTCATGTAGACATGTACACCCTAGTGTTTTTGGACGTCTAGGTACACAAAACCATTAAAAAAAAGTTTTATTTTTATTTTATTTTTTATAAACGGTACCTAATAAAATGTATATTTTGTCACACATTCCCTTGTACGAAATTTTTCCTGTCTAACACACCCTTAAACAATACATTCATTGTAAAACACTTCCAAATTGTGAAAAGCTATTTGTCGCCCGATGTTTTACTAATATCGTCCTAAATATTCCCAAAATACCCTTCATTAATTTTTAATTTCCTGTTCCATTTTAATCCTATCGTCCCACGTGTCATCCTTGTCAAACTTCTCTTCATCTCCCTCTCTTATTTCCTCTGTGCTATTCCTACTACGAAGTACAAACTACCAAGTACCGACCATTGATCGCCAACAATCGTTTCGACCTCCAACCGATTACACTCACGATAACGTAATTCTTATCAAGTTTGTTGAACATGAGAAATTGGAGTCTGGGATTGACCGATTACAGTATTGAGAATTGTCCGTTTAGGTTTTGAGGTTAATTGGCTGATATATTTGTGTGGATTGACGGTGAAAATTATGTTTCTTAATTTTTTGCTTGTTTGCCTTAACGTATACTCCCTCCATCCCCTTTTAAACACCTCACTTTTCTTTTCGGGCTGTCTTTCTTTAAACACCCCATTTCAAAACTTTTGGAATGGATAAGTTTTCACCACACATTTACCCTCCACTATCTCCAAAAACAATAAACAAACCATCCATAATTTCATGTCAAGTCAAGCAAATTCAGATTGTTGCCCATAATTTCATGTTTTACTCAAAAAGTCCCAAGTGTTCATTTCTCAGTATAGTACTCAAACACAATCTGATCGAGAGACTAACTAGGCGAGAGAAAGAATTATATGTGGTGGTTACCGTAGGGAATGGGAGGATAGTGGAGAAAGTAGTCATAAAAGGCAACTGTCGGAGCGATAGTCGTGGCTGTACATGCATACGTAGTTGTGGGCTTGAGACTGATGTGATGATGACACAATGCTGCTCTGGTGGATAAAGTGATGGTTCAAGTTTTGGTTGTGGTGGTGATGAGGGTGACAGATGATGGGAACTTTGTACGGTGCGTGAAAGAGACGGAAATTATAACATTATGCGTAGAGGGTAAAGTTGGAAATACATGAAAATAATTGGGCGATATTAGTAAAACAAGGGCGACGAATTATTTGTTTTTTTCGTTAGAAAGAGTCAAGTTTCGGCATTGACTAATCCAACACATGTCTTCAAATCTGAATCTGCCCATATTTCTGCATTATTCATACGCTTTTAATCTCAATTATGAGGTCATGCGTTCCAATAATAAAAAAAAAAAAATCATAAAAAGAGGCAGTATCGGATAAGAAGTCATGTGTTCTGAGCAGTCAATGCCGGAAACTTGACTTCTTTTGCCGGAAACTGAATTTAGGGAGTGTTTCACAAATAATAGGTTTTTAAAGGGAGTGTTAGACGAAAAAAATTTGGATAAGGCAGTGTTTCACAAAATATAGGTTTTTATTAAGTAGGGTCTATAATGGTAACGAGATACTACTAAGAAATTAGTTCATAATTGAATGGTGACTTGATAATGTCGTGGGAAAAGCAATAACCATTCAATTGACAATTCCGGCCGTTGTTTCATTGAATTGCAAATAATAAATTAATATTTCGGAAAATGCACGCGGTAATCCTGTACTTTAGGGATTTGCACGCGGTACCCCTGTACCTCAACTTTCTGTACATAATACCCCCGTACTCTTAAAAACTGCACATGATACCCATTTTTGTTTCTTCCGTTATAACGGTGTTAGAGAATTTTTTTTAGAGCCTTAATTAAACAATAATCCTACAACATTAGAGCATCCCCAATGCTAAGTTTTTTCTTGTAGTTTGGCTTTACAAGCTGATGATGTCATTTGCTTTCCCATTGTTTTAAATTTTTAACTTGTAGCCTAACAAGCCATGTTGTTCCACCAAGCAACATTGCTTGGGAATTAAAAAAAAATTAAAAAATCATTTCATACACATGAAAAAAAAAATTAACAAAAATAAATTGGGTCCCACTGAAGACTACACTAGTTGTGGTTTCCCATTGTACAAAAATTACTGTAGTTTCATTTTGTCACTTCTCTCCTGCATGTCTCCTACATGGCAAATGCAAACTACAAGGATCGTAGTTTGCCATTGGAGATACTCTTAACAATCTAACTACTTTTACTTCTTAATACCCGTTAAACAACTTTTATACCAAAGGTCCAAAACCCAACTCATTAGCTTTCTCTCTCCTCGCCCCTATTCGCATCTCCCACGACCATAACTTTCCGGCGCCCGCAGTCAAAGACGACTCCAATACTGGTGTCGATTACTCAGCCCAGTAATGAAGAGTGCAGGGGCGACCTAGAAGAGGAGGGGTGGCGACGGATGGAGGGGAGGGGGTAATCGTGTTGGAGGGAGAAATTTAGTGAGAGGGAAAGGTCGAACAGGGCTAGAACTGTCGACGGTGAGCAAACAATCCACCAGTGGCGAATGAAGATTAGGGTTGTGGTGGCCAGACAAGTAATTGTAACAACCCTAAATTTTCGACAATTTTAAATAAGAAAATTAAGGACCGTTATGCCGCCGTGGACTACCAAGTCAACGACAAGGCTTATTAAATCGAAATTCATAAAAGAAACAACAAAATGTCAGCGGAAGACTTATAGCTAAGTTTACAAACCAAATAAAATAAATTACAATCGTACATAAAATCCAAATGTATGACGAAATTATTGTGGAAATCCCATGCCATGCAGTCGAAATCCAAGCAGACAAGCAATCACCTTCAAGACCTGTCAACTACGCCATCGAGAATGACGTACGCCCCAGAATAGGGTAGGGAACAAACCCAAACATAGAGAACGTCAGCACAGGCTGAGTAAGAAAAAAAACATCAAAAGAGTAAGATAATGGCGCGTAGCTGACAAGAATTCGACAGAAACGAAAGGCACGACTCGCGTGCTTAAAGCACGAGTCGTGTAGAGCGCGCACGATGGTATTCATCACCACATTAATCTTATTTAGCATTCTTTATATAATTTATTGCGCAAGGGTCCTACCCCAAGCCGATCCAACACTAGAGCATCGAGAATAAGACGATCCTAAAGACCCGAGTGTGCACACCCCTCCTAGGGGGACAGTACGACGCACAGTCCCTAAGAGGAAGTCATTTAGGAGACCGGTAGCTGATCTCCGGCCTAGTTACATATACCTTGATCAGAGGCTAATCGCTCTAGGTGGTTTAAACGTCACAATACATGTATAGTTGTATATATTTAGATACATCTTTAATCCGTCTTAAGTACGTTATTCGCGCATAGTAGCTTGATTTATAAACGGCCAAAGCCGGAACAAGAATATCAATAGATGATCAACAAGATAGTCAATGTAGGGAATCAATAGATGCTCAATAGATGGTCAAAATAGAGAATCGATATCAATAGTCAAAAGATAGTCAAAATAGAGGATATGAGCAATGAATCGAAACAAGGATGAACGTAAAAGATTACCATGATACGAAATGAAGCTCAAACTTATGAGGGTCAACGTTCTTACCTTCAACACTCAACAACACTAGCAATGAAGTCAAAAGTCCACGAAAGGTACTTCCTCAAAACCACCACCTAAACAATTGTCGAACACAATGGAATTACTACAAATTACAAGGTAGTTATCCTCAAGTGACTTACCATAATTATAACCCATACTCCACACATCCCACAAAACACACACAAGACAACCCCAAAACAAATATGATCATAAGATAACCAAACGAACTCCAATTCGCACCAAACTTTCACCACAACTCCACAAACATACTAACAACGTTTTCAATCATTTAAACACTTAAAATATCAACAATAACACCCAACAATAAGGCAAAACCAGATCTGGACAGAAGCTATTTAACTCAATTAAACCATTATAAAACATTCCCAAATTTATACTACATGTTACCCAAATCATAACAAGCCACCCTTTCAAATTTCATGCGATTCTAACCATAAAATCATCATCAAACATACATAAACCCTAAATTGTAAACCCCAATTTAGAACTTCATAATATCATGCTTAGATCCTCAAACAACAATGAATAGAACACCAATCACAATACTACAATCATATTCATGCTTTAAATCATCAATTAAACATGAATTCAAGAAGCCCTAATTAATTTTATAAGGAAAATGGGGTGAGAATCTTACTACACTTGATCAAGGACCAAGTGGGTGAAAGGGGGAATAGGCGTGGGTGGTGGCTGACAGCGGTGGCGCACGGCGGTGGCACACGATGGTGGCGCCGCTGCTCCTTCTCTCCTCTTCTTTCTCTTCTTCTCTCTTTCTCTTTCTTTCTCCTTCTCTTCTCTGCGTGCGTGAGGTAGTGTAGGTTTTTTTTTTTTCTTTCTTTCTTTTATATAGTGAGGTGAGAGAAAATAAGTAAGCGTATTTTGGTAATTTCGCCAATTAACTGCCCGATTAAGAAAGTGACCCAAAAAGGTAAATATGCCTAAATCCCAAAATAGAAACTATACCTTAAAATGAGTCACGAAACGTAACACCCTAATTAAATAATAATCCCAAAATTTACGGGGTGTTACAGACTTCCCTCCTTAAAACAAATTTTCGTCCCGAAGATTTAGGTCTCTCCTTAAAGAGATTTCACAAAACTTTCTATGCTTCAAGGTTCCTTCACTTGTTACTTACGTCTATTGACTAAAACTGTAACACTACGAAATTTGGAAAGTGGATTATGGAGTTGGTTTGTCCCACATTGGGAAATTAAGGCTCATATGATCAGTTTATAATAGATTCCTACCATCATACTAACAACAAGTCCTTCACCTTTTGGAGCCCGGAGAGGATATATGGGCCTAAGGGGTGACTACCCATCTTATTGGGTTGTGTTGCGATGGACGGTGGTTCGGGCTATTACAGATGGTATCAGAGCAATCCTGCGACCGCGTGCTGGGTGCTGGGGCGAGGCCCAGACTAGCCGTTTAGCGGGGGAGATCTTGGACCTGTGTTGATGTTGGTATGGTTTGGCCGAGGCGCAACGGGGACGTTGCGTTCTCTAAGTGGGGGAGTTTGTAACACTACGAAATTTGGAAAGTGGATTATGGAGTTGGTTTGTCCCACATTGGGAAATTAAGGCTCATATGATCAGTTTATAATAGATTCCTACCATCATACTAACAACAAGTCCTTCACCTTTTAGAGCCCGGAGAGGATATATGGGCCTAAGGGGTGACTTCCCATCTTATTGGGTTGTGTTGCGATGGACGGTGGTTCGGGCTATTACAAAAACTATTGCTTAGGCGGAACATAACCACAAGGAAAGAGACAAGGAGTAAAGGTTCGAAGATGTAACTGTAAAGGTTTGAAGATAGAACGGTAGATAAGAGAGGCAATGCACCATCAATGCATTTCCTCTCAAGAGATTCGTGTTTAGCTGGAAATGCACCATCAATGCATTTCAGGAAGGAATAGCGCGTAATTATAAATTAACAATTATTATCATGCTTGTAGACTCACATATCAACGAGATAACACAAGAAATAGAACGCGCGAGGTTTTCATCCCCCTTAAAAGAAAAGGTTCGTCCCGAACCGTAAGTACCTTAATCAAAGAGATGGGGGTACTTTTCACGCATGACGGATTCAACCTCCCAAGTTGCTTCTTCAACGCTGTTGTTGCACCACAACACTTTGACCATCTTGGTCTCGTTACGTCGGGTCTTTCTTGTTTTGGCATCTAGAATTTTCAATGGTGCCTCCTCGTAGGTCATTGTCTCGTCTAGCTCAATTGTTTACGGGTCGAGCACATGTGACGGATCACTAACATACTTCCGCAGCTGGGACACGTGGAACACGTTATGCACTTGGTCCAAATTTGCAGGTAAGTCCAGTTGATAGGCCACTTCACCAATTCTTTTCAATATTTTGTATGGCCCAATAAACCTCAGACTCAGCTTCCTCTTCTTGCCAAACCTCATTACGCCTTTAGTAGGAGATACTCTTAACAACACCATGTCATCCATTTCAAACTCGATATGGCTACGAGTCTTGTCGGCGTAACTCTTCTGTTTGTCCTGAGCCGCCTTGAGTCTATCCTTGACTAGTTTTACTTGGTCAGTCATCTCTTGAATGTAGTCAAGACCCAAAACTACAGTCTCACTGATGTCATTCCAACAAATCGGACTCCTACACTTTCTCCCATACAACGCCTCATAAGGTGCCATTTTGATTGACGCTTGATAGCTATTGTTATAAGAGAACTCAATTAGGTCCAACTTATCTTTCCATCCTCCTTGAAACTGTAGAGCACAAGCTCGAAGCATATCTTCCAACGTCTGATTTGCTCTTTCAGTTTGTCCATCAGTAATTGGGTGAAATGCAGTGCTCTTTAGAAGTCTTGTGCCCAAGGCTTCTTGTAACTTTGACCAAAACCTAGACACAAACAGCGCATCGCGATCTGAAACAATCTCATCTGGGACGCCATGTAGTCTCAGAACGTGATGTATGTAAGCATTGGCTAGTTGTTTCTTCTTCCAAGTGTCTTTCATCGGTATGAAGTGAGCACTTTTCGTCAGTCTATCTACGATCACCCAAATCATGTTATTTCCCTTAGGTGTCCTGTGTAAACCACCGATAAAATCCATAGATATCGAACTCCACTTCCACTCCGGCACTGGCAGTGGTTGTAGCTTGCCTTGCGGTCTCTTGTGTTCACTTTTTACCTTATGACAAACTAGGCACTTAGCTACGAATTCGGCTATGTCTTTCTTCATCCCAGACCACCAGAACACTCGTTTCAGATCTTGGTACATCTTATTTCCTCCAGGATGTACTGAGTATAATGTAGTATGAGCCTCTGTTAGAATCTTTTCTCTCAGTTGAACATTGTCGGGAACACATACTCGACTCTGAAAGCGAATCACACCATCTCCAGTCATCTTGAATAATTCGCCATCTTTCTCCAACCTCCCTTTGAGGTACTCATCAGAACACTGAAGTTCCTTAATCTCCCCTAAGAGATCATTTTGAAATGTAGTGACTCCATGTTCTGATAGCTGTATCCCAAAGTTTAGAAATTCATCTCTCAGCTTCTGTCGTTGTATTACCATCTGAATATTGTGCAAGGACTTCCTACTAAGAGCATCCGCCACCACGTTGGCCTTACCCTCGTGGTATTGAATCTCCATGTCATAGTCCTTAATGAGTTCTAGCCATCTCCTCTGCCTCATGTTAAGCTCCTTTTGAGTGAATATGTACTTGAGGCTTTTATGATCAGATAATACCTTAAATGTTACTCCAAACAGGTAATGCCTCCATAGTTTCAAAGCAAATACCACAGCAGCTAGCTCCAAGTCCTGTGTTGGGTAGTTCTCCTCATAACTCTTGAGTTGCCTAGACGCATAGGCGATTACTCTTCGGTTCCGCATAAGGACACAACCCAGACCATTCTTTGAAGCATCCGTGTAGACCTCATATGGAATGTTCTCATCTGGCAGTGCTAAAACTTGTACAGATGTCAACCTAGTTTTCAGGGTTTGAAAGGCTTCCTCACAAGAGTCATCCCATTTAAACTTGGTTGCTTTCTTCATCAGTGTTGTCATGGGTTTAGCTATCTTTGAAAAGTCCTTAACGAACCTCCTATAATAGCCAGCAAGTCCCAAAAAGCTCCTAATCTCAGTTACACTCTTGAGTGTAGGCCAGTCTTTGACTGCCTTAATCTTGGAAGGATCAACAACTACTCCCTCCTTGGAAATGATATGACCCAGGAATGCAACCCTATCCAACCAAAATTCGCACTTCGAAAATTTACCATACAGTTTCTTTTCCCTCAATATTTCTAGTACAATCCTCAAGTGCTCTTTGTGCTCTTCCTCATTCTTCGAATATATTAGGATGTCATCAATGAAAACCACCACAAACTTGTCCAAGTAAGGCCTAAATGTTCGATTCATCAAATCCATAAACACAGCAGGTGCGTTTGTCAACCCAAACGGCATCACAGTGAACTCATAATGACCATACCTAGTGGAGAACATTGTTTTGGGAACATCCTCCTCTTCCACCTTAAATTGGTAATATCCTGATCTCAGGTCAATCTTAGAGAACACACTTGCGCCCTTTAATTGGTCAAATAGATCATCAATTCTAGGTAAGGGATATCTATTCTTGATCGTTACATTGTTGAGTTCACGGTAGTCGATACATAGTCTCATACTTCCATCCTTCTTTCGCACGAATAATACAGGTGCGCCCCAAGGTGACACACTAGGTTTTACATACCCCTTCTCCACAAGTTCATCCAACTGTTTCTTAAGTTCTTGCATCTCCGCACGTGCCATTCTATAGGGTGCCTTAGCAATAGGACCAGTTCCAGGAACTAACTCAATCTTGAACTCGACTTCCTTTTTTGGCGGCATCCCGGGAATCTCCTCTGGGAAGACATCCTCAAAGTCCTTCACTATTGGCACATCACTCAAGTCAGGGTACTCTACACTAGTATCCCGCACGTGGCATAAGAATAACGGGTTTCCTTTAGAGATCTGTTTCTTAATATTCATTACTGAAATTAGTTTGACTTTTGGTCCCTTTAAACTCACACGGTAAACTCACACGGTAAGAAACTCTCACATCCTTAGATCCCCTCAATGATATTTTTCCCAACCAACAGTCTAATCTTGCCTTGTACTTGCCCATCCAGTCCATTCCCAAGATGACATCGAAATAGGGTAAAGGAAATTCCACTAAGTCAGTTTTGAACTCATGGCCTCCAATTTGTACTGGTACATCTCTAAACATGTTTTTACAATTGACACTCGCCCCAGTAGGCATTGAGAAATCAAAATCCACAGTTAAACTAGACTTAAGACCACATTTCTCAACAAACTTAGCAGCAATAAAAGAATGGGAAGCACCACTATCAAATAAAACATGTGCAACAACAGAATTGACAAGGAAATTACCAGAGACTACATCAGTGTTTTCGGCCTCCTCTTGGTTTATCACATATAGCTGCCCCGCGGTCTTCTTACTTTGATTCGCTGCATTAACGGACTCAGTTGGCTTTGCAGGAGTGACATTAGTAGTCCCTTTTGTCGGAGTCGGGTTCCTATAAGTGTTGCTAGACCCAACATAGTTACTCTGTGCTTTCTGACCTTGGAACCTAAAGGGCGTAGCTGAAACTACCGTAGCCGGCACCGGCGGCTTTCCCTCAATTTTTGAATATAATCATTTGCCTTATGCCCATGCTTTCGGCAATGGAAGCATGTGATCTTATCCCCATTACAATTCGCTCCTGGGTGGGCTCGGTCACATCTCTTACACTTATTGGTTTGCTCATTCCCCAGGCTCCTAGCTTTGTTTGGCTGATAACCTTTGTAGTTTGAGTTTCCCGTGTTGGCTGATTGAGCCCTTCCTCTATTTCCTCCAAAATTTCCCTTCTTATTAGATTTCTCCAAGAGATCGAGCGGGTTGTCCTTCCTTTTTAGTCCAATGTCCGATTCCATCTTAGCTACCATCCTTTCAGTATTATTAGCTTTAGCGTACAGCGCTTTGACCGTCGGAAACTCCTCCCCAATAAACCAGCCCTTAACCTTCCAGTGAAGCTTCTCCAAGTATCGGTTGACTTGTGCTTCATCCGTGGCTACGAGGTCCCCACCAAATCGGTTCAAGTCCATGAATTTTTCATGGAAATCTCTAACACTCATCTTCTCTGTTTGCTTGAATTCCTCGAACTCAGCCTTTTTCTGTTTCCTCAAGTGCTCAGGGAAGAATTCAGTCTCCAGATACTTCTTAAGGTAGAGCCAGGTCCTCTCATAAGAAGTTACGGTACCATCAGCTGCTCTTTCCACTATTGGCTTGAAAAAATTCGTCACGAATTCCCTGCCACCAACGTCCAGCCAAGTCCCTCAAATAATAGGCCCCGATTCGTACTTTATACGCATCTGGGCAGCCCACTGAGAGGAAGATCCTCTCCATATCCTCAATCCATTCATCTAATTCTACAAGGTCACCTCTTCCAGAATAATTTGGGGGATTCTTCTTTTGCACAACGTTAGACATCTTTGCCAAAGTCATCTCCTCATTATTTGGCGTAGCAGTAGCCTGATTAGCAGCAGTATTGTTATTATTCTGTTGGTTAGCAGCTTGATTTGCCAGCAGTTGGGTCATAAAATTGGTCATAGCTGCCATGTGTTGGTTCAAGGCTGCCAACTGTTAGTTTGAGGCCTCTTGTCCTGCAGCCAATTGTTGTAGGATAGCTGTCAACTCTGGGTTACCCTGATTAGTAGAACTGTTTCCGCATGTCATATTCTATATGGTAGTAACAGATTAAATTAACAGTATAGAACAATATATAAGGCATCTTACAGCCTAACGTAAACAACAAGGAGTAGTAAGGTAGAAAACGATAAATAGTTGAAACAGACGGGTATAAGTTATTCGTTTCGCTTAGTTCTGACTTTTCTGGAACTTTTTTTTTTCCGGGTACGGCACACAACTCGTGTCCAGGGGGCACGAGTCGTGCCGTGAAGCGAGATCAGTAGCTTCACGGCACAAAGAGGATGAATTGGAGACTGTAACACCCTGTATTTTTGGGAAGTTAAATAATTAAGGGTGTTACGTTTTATAATGTAATTGAGGGTTTTATTAAGGTTTAATTGGAATTCGATTGAGTTATTATGAGATTTCTGAATAGAATTACACAAGAGGATTCGTTAGCCATTCGGATTTGGATCGGGTTTGTGGATCACGCAACCCATCAAATTAGCTAGGTTCAAACCCGAGTCTACCCTAATACCCATTTATGAAAAAAAATAAAGAAAACTGTAGCTCCCCTTGACAGTCATTCGGCCCCCCTCTTCTCCATCTCTCTCATTCTCTTAGCCTCCACCCGCATAAGATTTCAGCACAACTGTTTCAACTTCAAATACACACAACTCTCACATACAACCTTTGATTAAGACATGGTTTATGGCGTTAGAACCATGTTTTTGATACGAATCCATAGACATATATATCGTGCCAAGATTCTATCGGATTCTCCCTGTAGAGGTGTTTTAGTGGAGCTGTGTCTATTTACCCGAGAACTGTTCCGCTCCCTCGGTATCTTGACGATTCCCATTGACTCATAAATTATTTTGGGACGATATTTTATGGAGATGTTCCTAACTCTAGTTGTAAAAACATATCTAAAATTGGTAAGCCCTGTATTTGTATATCAAAAGTTATATCATAATTCGTGGGTAAACCCTAATTCGTGTCTATGGTTCAGTTTGAGGTTGATTCCCGTTGATCCGCCTGGAGTTTGTGGACGAAATTTGGAGGGGACGTTCCTGACATAACCTTTTATGACATACTCAAATGTGGTGGTCATCCGATGTCGGAGGTAGACGTTATTCATGTTTATTTACTACTGTCTCCTTTTGGATTCGTGTTAGATTGATGTTAATTGTGAGAATTATGACTTATGGATTCACCTTGTGAGTTAGGGGATTATCTTTTGAGTTATGAGATTGCATTGGGGGTATTGGGTCAAGTTGATACAACACAAAAGTAATTCTTGTTGGTTATTGTGTAACTTAGATTGTGGATTCAAAGAGATGACCTTTGTGGACTTTGAGAAGTGTAACTAGAGGAAACTTGCCAATTGAAGGTAAGAACGTTGACCCTCATAAGCTTGAGCTTCATTTCATATCATGAGAATCCTTCACGTTCATCTTTGTTTCGATTCTTTGCTCATATTCTCTATTTTGATTATCTATCGCCTATTGATATCAATTATTTATTGTGATCACCTTTTGAGCATCTATGTTGATTTCCTACATTGACTATTGTTGTTGATCATCTATCGCCTATTGTCATTGTTTATCTATTTTGATCACCTCTTGAGCATCTATTGACCTCCTACATTGATTACTGTTATTGATCATCTATTGATATTCTTGTTCCGGCTTTGGCCGTTTATAAATCAAGCTACTATGCGCGAATAAAGTACTTAAGACGGATTAAAGATGTATCTAATTATACATATATAACTATACGTGTTTTATGATGTTTAAACCACCTAGAGCGATTAACCTCTGATCAAGGTATATGTAGCTAGGCCGGAGATCAGCTACCGGTCTCCTAAATGACTTCCTCTTAGGGACTGTGCGTCCTACCGTCCCCCTAGGAGGGGTGTGCACACTCGGGTCTTTAGGATCGTTTTATTCTCGATGCTCTAGTGTTGGATCGGCTTGGGGTAGGACCCTTGTGCAAAAAAATTACTTAAAGGAAGATAAACAAAGATTATTGTGGTGATGAATACCACGTGCGCGTTCTACACGACTCGTGTCTTGGGTACACAAGCCGTGTCCGTTGTTACATTGTATTTTCGAGCTCACTGACTTGAGCACGACTCGTGCCCTGCCCCATTTCAGGCTCTTGCCTCCTTTGCGTAGCTTTGTCTATTCTTTGTTAGCTACGCGCCAGTAAGGCGTGTATCTTAATTCTTTTGTGTCGCTTAAATGTCTTACTCAGCCTGTGCTGACGTTCTTTGTTTTGGGTTGTGTCCCTACCCTATTCTGGGGCCTGTGTCATCCTTTTGGTGGCGCAGTTGACAGGTTTGAAGATTGAGATGCATTGTATGGTTGAAGCGTCATTGCATGTTGGGTGTTTTGATGAGTCGTCACATATTTGCATTGGGGACGATTTGTAGTTTATCTTTTGGTTTAATTCCCAATTTGTAGATTCAGCTAGAAGTCTTCTGCTGTCATTTGTTCTTCTTGTTTTAAATTAGCCTTGTCGTTGACTTGGCAGTCAATGGCGGCATAACAATCCTTTATTTTTGTATTTAAAGATAGCGAAAATTCAGGGTTGTTACAGTTGGTATCAGAGCCTTAGGCTGTGGTTAGTTGAGTTTGCAAAACGGTTTTAAACCAATTTGACAAAACGATTTTTAAAATTTGGGGAATTTGTTGGGTGCATTCATACGCATGCTATGTGCTACGTGCTATGTGTCTCTTGTACTACACTACGGAGTTTTGGAGCCGACTTTTGAGTTTATGACTTGAGCTACGTACTAAATACTACGGACGAGTACTACACTAAGCTATGTAGTTGGTGACTCATTTTGAGAGCATCACTTTGGAGATAATATTTGATATGGATTGAATTTAGATGACACTTTGGGATTACATTTTTCGAGGACAAGTTCATACGATTAACTTCTTCATATTGTAGTCATATTACTTGGTAAGTAATGTTGAGGTGTTGAGAAAAAAAAAAAAAAAAAAAAGAGCTTTATTTGAAAGAAGTTGAAATTAGTACGAGTTAAGTAAGATGGTGATGATCCTTAAGGTTATATTAAAGAATGTATTTGATGATATTAGGGACTTGCTTATTTAATGTCTATTGTTATCCAAGTTTTGCCTTTAAAGATGAGATATAAAATAGAACACGTCGGATAAGTGTGCGCGATATATTATTAAACCAAAGGCTTTTGAAACACCCATTAACTTCCTCTTTTTCCTGACCATAATACCTATGTTATGCTTAACCTTTAGAAATAACCTACACTACTCCATCTAACAATGTCACCCCTTATAGGTGAGAAACCTTGGCTACCTTAAAGGAAAGGTGAAAGTTGAAGAAGGGACTAGTAATGGTGAGTCTATAAGTGAGTTGAGCGTACGAGAGTTTAAAGGATCCCGTATGTCATTCATTCTTTTATTACAAGGGTTATATGATAGGAATCATTAAGAGTACACTACTTTGTTTATTGCAATTGGGAATGAGTGAAAGAAATTGATATATTGAATTGATCAACAACTATTTCAATGGATGATGGGTTAAGAGCAAAAGAAGCCTTATATAACCTTGGTCATAAACTCGACTGTTGGAACTTTGGGTATTGCCTTTCTTGTTGAGTGATATTCTCCAGGCATTATTATGAGGAAACGAATTTTAGGGTTTATTATCCACGTCAATAATTTTAATATATGGTACTGGCGACCTATTTTTGAGGATTGTATGTTTTGTTTACTCACGCTTAGCTTTTAGTTGGAGTCTCGTTATTGCATAGTTTTGAATAGGGGACAATACCCCTAAGTTATATTTGGAATAAAGTCGTTGATGAAACAATATGCTAATTGTGTGTCATTAATGAGTTTCTGGCATAGTCTATTCGATTTCTATTCGTCCTTTTGTGCCGTGGAGCTACTGATCTCGGCACGATTCGTGCACCCCTGGACATGAGTTGTGTGTCTCAAACCGCGTCGCTAGCGCAACCGCACCCGCGGTCAACAACGCAAACGCACGGCAAGTATCCTGCATACTTTCCGCGCCCATGGCAAACCTGCAGCCCCGCGGAAGACACGGTTTTTCTGAGTGTCTTTTCCACTGCCACTCTCCCGCGACCGCGGCACGAGGGCAGCGCCCGCGGCTAGCCTCGTGGCTCCTCGGGTGACTCCAATGTGAAAGTTTGGAGATTAACTCCAATAATCCATAAAAGTCAGAACTAAGCGAGACGAATAGCTTATTGGCGTTTGTTTCAATTATTTATCGTTTACTACCTTTTGACCTAAATCGTTTTCAATAGGGGTGCAAGGTACCGTGAACTGTTGATCGATACTGCTAACCTTATTATGTGGATTTCTGTTGGAGGTCACGTGATCAAAGTGTTGGACATTATTTGATGTATAAAGAGTAATAATGCTCGAATATATCTTCGCGAGTTAGCTACTAGATACGGAGGATGAAATCCTAAGGTATGGATGGTTTGATTGGAGGAAGAAATAACTCTAAAGGTTCAGACACACTTGCTCTAACGTGCTTACTATGACTTATGGTGTGAAGAAGAATAAAGGAAATAGATTCAATAATTTCTCAATCAACGTGTCCTCGTGCTCGTTGGATATCTACATGCTGAGATCGTGGTATGACTTAAAGGTTGGGAAGACGAAAAATGGAATGTTTTGGGATTCCTAGCACTGGTGTAAAAATAAGAGGAAGAGGACAATCCACTGTGTTACGACAATGAAATTTTAAGTCTTAAAGGCTACTGTACCAATTATGAATAATCTACTGGACATTGAAACTGTACTTACTAGTTTATTTTACAACCAACGGACTTTGAGATTTTAAGATGAATCAATTGGGCATAAGTTCAGTAATGTAAGGGGTTACACATTTAAGAGACAAGTCAGTAGGGTATATGCACTTGTATTGCTCGGTTCATTGGGATGGACGTCTAGTCACCTTTTGGTTACGAGAATAAAGTGTGGAGAACGTATTGAGCTTAAAGTACCTTATAGCTTTGGAATCTTGACTTTACAATCGTATTGAGGTGAATTATGGATTTGACATTGATCTATGCCTTTCGTGATCTATTGACTAAGGAGGATTATTTTGAGGACAATGATACCCTCACCAAATCTAACTACTAAGAGTACAATGTTGATACTTTATATGATATATGAGTCACCATATTTCGACGGTGGAGTTTATAGATTAAGCTCTTGGCATTGATGTTCTTATGGTATGTGTTTGTTAATTATACTTGATGGGTGGATAAGTTGAGCTGGAGAATAGGGTGATATAGTAATTAGCTGGTTGTATGGTGTTAAGTTAACAACACTTGAAGTACGATGTACGAAATGAAAGAAATGTGCTAATGATGATAAAAGCTTATGGTCTTCGAAGTAATCTTTAGATGGTTGTGCACTTGTATTGGTGAAATTTCTAAGGGACGTGTATCTTGGTTGTAAATGATTTTGGGTCCAAATTACTTATTAAGCTCGAGTTGTGGATGTGTGGTGGTAGGTGCAAGACATTGAATCTATTTTATTAAAGTGTGATTTTGGTCATGGTAAGGTTAAGGAAATTGGTCTGAGTTGATGATGTTTACTCATGGGAGTAAGTTGGTTGAATATAAGCGTATCTCGTGATAAAAACGTTGTTTATTTACTTAGAGTGCCCTGGCGCTTGTACTGCAATAACTTGGGATATTAATGGCAGGCTGTTATGGTTCTGTCAATGGGCCAAAGAATGTTTATTGGAATGTATTGGGTAAAACGAGTACGAACGAATAAAAATTTCTTGGGTTCTGAATAAGCTGGTTGGAATTGTTGAATAAAGAACTGTACTCTATGATGTTCGTTGATCAAACACGTAATATATGAGGGAAGTGGGAAACTAGAACGTGTTTCACATGGTTCGAAAGGATGTGTGAGGAAGGTTGGCAAGGAGACAACAAATTAAAGGAATACTAAGAATAACCTGGAAGATAATTAAGGGAACCACTCATGAGGTAAAGTTAATGCTAGTTGCTTGACAAGATTGATTCGTGGTATACATTTGTAAGAATGGAGTCCTTTGGATCAAAAAGAGTAACGACTACGCCGAGTGACTAAGGCAAACGAGTATGACTACATCTTGATGTGTTCTTAGTGCGACTAAGTGTCTTCGACATTACACTAAGGACTTTTCTAGGATTAGAAAATTTGTGGCCAGCTACACCAAATGAAAAGAAGACTTCGTTCACGCGGATTGTCAGGTGCGTAGAATTATTCTAGTTACGAAGTAATACAGAGCAGATAAGTACAGTCGTATTCAAGTGACCTAATAAGTGAGAGGAAAATGCTCTACTGGAGATATTCTTGTTGATATATATGGTCATCAATCGAGGAAAACCACAATTTTAGTACGGGTTCAATCGAGGAAATTCAAAATATGACATTCTATGGGATTAGTTGAATGCATTGATAATTATGTGATGACAAGTTTCAAGGTCAAATGTTCATATAAGGAGTTTGACTGAAAGTCGTAGCGTCGGACAACGCTGGTTGCTAACATGGGAGGTTAATTGCTTGATGTATGGTCTTCTAGTCCATCAAATGGAGGATAGAACTCTACAATGCCTTATGTGTGATGTAAGAAGAGGTTCTACCTGTTGAGAACAGACGGTATATACGTGATGTCAAGGTGTGATTATGGTGAATTGTTATTGATAATCAATTACTACGGAGATGAAAATGAAGGCTAAAGGTTTGCGAAATCTAATGTATACTCGCAATGACACTACCAAGGATGATGAATTGAATGTTTGAGATATAGATCGACAAAGTCAAGTCATTCTGTTGAAGTATGCGAATTCATTGAAGCAAAATATGATAGAAAAAAAAAAAAATTGGATAGCTGCACGGATGCATTGAATAGTAAGGGTACGCAAGTTCAATTATCGTGAGTTGAGGATCCAGATACAAATCATAGAGTGATCTCGACACCTATTGGTATATTGAGGAATACGGTGCCTTAGGAAATGAGAACGCTCCAACAAGGGTTGACATGTGAAATGTAAATGAAAAGGTTTGGAGTACAGAAGATCACACTAAAACTCTTTGGTTGTAATGAAAGTGTTTAAAGGATGATAAATGGTTACGAGTTAGAATCGCCTATGGTTGATTTGAGGGCGAGAGAGACAATATGGAATACTGCGCCAAAACCTTGAGATGCATTACCAAGGTGCGAAAATACAAGAGAAAACTGGCATTGACGATCAGAAAGTTATCCCACGTCTGAATTACATATTTTGGTTCGAGGACGAACCTTTTCTTTAAGGGGGATGAGAACCTCGTGCGTTCCTCCTGCGCCCTAAGTTATAAGACTTATGTTCCTTTTGTGATTATATGATAAAGCATGTTTACCTAATTGGTGTACTTATGGTACACACGTACTTATTTGGTGCATTGTATTTGTACACGTAATTTTGTTTGTCCAGTAACATTGCACATGTAATATTATTCGGCATCACTTCGTGTCAATATAATTTAATATAATTGCGCGATATTCCTTCCTGAAATGCATTGATGGTGCATTTCTAGCTAAACACGACTCTCTTGTGGGGAAGTGCATTGATGGTGCACTTTCTCCTTCCCTTACTGCAATATCTTTGAACCATTACTTCTCATATCTTTTCTTGCGTTACTTTTCACCTGTGTTGGAAGTTGTGGATGTTAGTTGCCTAATGTAGAACGTTGTGCGGAAACTCTTTAAGGAGAGACTTAAATCCTCGGGACGAAGATTTATTTTAAGGAGGGAAGTCTGTAACACCCTGTATTTTTGGGAAGTTAAATAATTAAGGGTGTTACGTTTTATAATGTAATTGAGGGTTTTATTAAGGTTTAATTGGAATTCGATTGAGTTATTATGAGATTTCTGAATAGAATTACACAAGAGGATTCGTTAGCCATTCGGATTTGGATCGGGTTTGTGGATCACGCAACCCATCAAATTAGCTAGGTTCAAACCCGAGTCTACCCTAATACCCATTTATGAAAAAAAATAAAGAAAACTGTAGCTCCCCTTGACAGTCATTCGGCCCCCCTCTTCTCCATCTCTCTCATTCTCTTAGCCTCCACCCGCATAAGATTTCAGCACAACTGTTTCAACTTCAAATACACACAACTCTCACATACAACCTTTGATTAAGACATGGTTTATGGCGTTAGAACCATGTTTTTGATACGAATCCATAGACATATATATCGTGCCAAGATTCTATCGGATTCTCCCTGTAGAGGTGTTTTAGTGGAGCTGTGTCTATTTACCCGAGAACTGTTCCGCTCCCTCGGTATCTTGACGATTCCCATTGACTCATAAATTATTTTGGGACGATATTTTATGGAGATGTTCCTAACTCTAGTTGTAACAACATATCTAAAATTGGTAAGCCCTGTATTTGTATATCAAAAGTTATATCATAATTCGTGGGTAAACCCTAATTCGTGTCTATGGTTCAGTTTGAGGTTGATTCCCGTTGATCCGCTTGGAGTTTGTGGACGAAATTTGGAGGGGACGTTCCTGACATAACCTTTTATGACATACTCAAATGTGGTGGTCATCCGATGTCGGAGGTAGACGTTATTCATGTTTATTTACTACTGTCTCCTTTTGGATTCGTGTTAGATTGATGTTAATTGTGAGAATTATGACTTATGGATTCACCTTGTGAGTTAGGGGATTATCTTTTGAGTTATGAGATTGCATTGGGGGTATTGGGTCAAGTTGATACAACACAAAAGTAATTCTTGTTGGTTATTGTGTAACTTAGATTGTGGATTCAAAGAGATGACCTTTGTGGACTTTGAGAAGTGTAACTAGAGGAAACTTGCCAATTGAAGGTAAGAACGTTGACCCTCATAAGCTTGAGCTTCATTTCATATCATGAGAATCCTTCACGTTCATCTTTGTTTCGATTCTTTGCTCATATTCTCTATTTTGATTATCTATCGCCTATTGATATCAATTATTTATTGTGATCACCTTTTGAGCATCTATGTTGATTTCCTACATTGACTATTGTTGTTGATCATCTATCGCCTATTGTCATTGTTTATCTATTTTGATCACCTCTTGAGCATCTATTGACCTCCTACATTGATTACTGTTATTGATCATCTATTGATATTCTTGTTCCGGCTTTGGCCGTTTATAAATCAAGCTACTATGCGCGAATAAAGTACTTAAGACGGATTAAAGATGTATCTAATTATACATATATAACTATACGTGTTTTATGATGTTTAAACCACCTAGAGCGATTAACCTCTGATCAAGGTATATGTAGCTAGGCCGGAGATCAGCTACCGGTCTCCTAAATGACTTCCTCTTAGGGACTGTGCGTCCTACCGTCCCCCTAGGAGGGGTGTGCACACTCGGGTCTTTAGGATCGTTTTATTCTCGATGCTCTAGTGTTGGATCGGCTTGGGGTAGGACCCTTGTGCAAAAAAATTACTTAAAGGAAGATAAACAAAGATTATTGTGGTGATGAATACCACGTGCGCGTTCTACACGACTCGTGTCTTGGGTACACAAGCCGTGTCCGTTGTTACATTGTATTTTCGAGCTCACTGACTTGAGCACGACTCGTGCCCTGCCCCATTTCAGGCTCTTGCCTCCTTTGCGTAGCTTTGTCTATTCTTTGTTAGCTACGCGCCAGTAAGGCGTGTATCTTAATTCTTTTGTGTCGCTTAAATGTCTTACTCAGCCTGTGCTGACGTTCTTTGTTTTGGGTTGTGTCCCTACCCTATTCTGGGGCCTGTGTCATCCTTTTGGTGGCGCAGTTGACAGGTTTGAAGATTGAGATGCATTGTATGGTTGAAGCGTCATTGCATGTTGGGTGTTTTGATGAGTCGTCACATATTTGCATTGGGGACGATTTGTAGTTTATCTTTTGGTTTAATTCCCAATTTGTAGATTCAGCTAGAAGTCTTCTGCTGTCATTTGTTCTTCTTGTTTTAAATTAGCCTTGTCGTTGACTTGGCAGTCAATGGCGGCATAACAATCCTTTATTTTTGTATTTAAAGATAGCGAAAATTCAGGGTTGTTACAAGATAGTTGAACTATAGCACAAGTTCATTAACAACACACAATTATCATGTAATACTATTCATGACTTTTATTTAAGCAAAGTAGTACGTCTTAGGGGTGAGCATTTTCGGATATCCGATCCGAAACTCAAATTCGGATCGGATATCCGTATCCGAAAACCGAAAATTTTACTATCCTATATCTGATCCGAATCACTTCGGATATCCGATTTTCATATCCAAACGGATACGGATCGGATATGTCAGATATCCAATGTCCAATACAGTTTCTGAAAAATATGCTAAAATCAAATTTTTTGCTATAGTTGATCGCGTATTTCATCCTGAATCACGTCATTCTCAATTTCTCAGATTATGGAACTCGACATCCTTCAACACAGCACCCTTTAAAGTAAACTAAATAGCCTATCATACAAAGAATCTAGCTTTCAAATCTCCAAACTGTTGGAGGTAGAATGAAATTACAATAATTGAAATCAAAAGTCTTGGTTTTACAATAACAAAGGCAGTAGTACAAGCAGGATTGTTCCATGCACACAACTGGTACTCTCGGAGCAAGGCAGAAGCGATACACAGGAACTCCGGATGTTAAGTGTACTTGATGGCTCAAGTGCCTCCACAAGAACCACGCGAGCCTTTTATTTTTCCTAATGGCAAACAATTATTTCCTATAAGCGAGGAAGAGACTTCTTATAATGAAAGAAAAAGACGGTGTGATATTTGGAAGTACTATAACTTCTATTAGTGCCAAGATGGACATATTTTTGTCGTTTGTGCTCATTGCAAGAAAGTTGTATTTAGGGCCGATAATCGTTTTGGTACATCTGTGGTTCGCGACCATGTACAACGTTGTGAGGCTATTACTTCAAATGTCAATGATGTTAGACCTAGTATGAGCTTCTGAGGACGAACATGGCACAAGCTAAGGGATGGTTTCACTTTTTGTCTCCTATGCTTTTAAAAACTTTAGATTAAATGTAATGTTATTCCAAAGTTTTAATATTGTATTTTTTTTTTATTGAGGGGAAGGCGACAAGACTGTAATATCGTATCTTCAACTCAAACATTTTCGAGTTATGAAATATGAGTAGAAGTGTAGAACTAAGACAAAAATGTAATATAATAATATCCTTTGAATTGGGATTGTAATGTTTAGAGCAAGAGATGGTGGAGTGTAATAAATTCCTTAAGTGGTGATTTGGTGTTGAGTTTTTACGAAAAAAACCATTTTTTTTAGATAAATAGACGTATCGGATCGGATCGGATCGGATATTATGGATATTCGGATCGGATATTATGGATATTCGGATCGGATATCCGATATATTTTCGGATATCGGATATCCAAAGAATTTTTGCTAACTATCCAAATCATATCCGATATCCGAAAATATCGGATACGGATATCCGATCCGAACCCATTTTCGGATCGGTTATCGATTCGGATTTTCGGATAATCGGATATTTTGCTCAGCCCTAGTACATCTTAGGGGTGTTGTCCCCTAATTAAGGTACCAAAACAAAATAACAATCATAAAAGTAAAGAGTACGCATAACATCCAACTCCAAAGTGAATAAAAATAAAACTTAACAACTCTATAGATATCTAGTAGGCCTTATGCCTTTATTTGTATTCATCTTCTAGTTCGATCCATCCTATGCATCTTCATTCGGATCATAATCTTAGTCACCTTGAACTTCTCCTCCATCGCCCGTGTAAGAGTCTTCTTCCTCCTCATCCGAGCTAATATCAATTACTCCGGGGTTGTTAGTCCCTCCATTGTTATCCTCCTCGTCACTCGTAGGGTGTTCTATGGGGTCTTCCTCTTGCTCTTGCTCGGGATTGTTTGGTTGCTCCTCATCCTCACTACTACCATAATAATAGTTGTAGTCCACATATCCTCCATACACATTGTTGCCCACATTGTTAGTCCCTCCATTAACAACATCATTGTTCTCCCCATTATCATCACCATTGTCCCTAGTATTGTCGTTGACATTGTCATCAGCTTCATCACCACTATTATTTCCCTCGATATTTATTGGTATGTCCTTCGAATCAGTGGGGAAGGGTGGTGGATTGGATTGATGGTGTTCCTCTTCAAGTTTAGGCTTCTTTTGGTTTAGATTTTTAGCTGTTTAGTCCTCCTGTGGTTGGGCTCTCTTCACCCCCATCCTGTAAGCTTCATAAGGATCCAAGTTGAGGTTATTGGGGTTAGGGGGCGTGTAGAACGCGTAACTCGGAGGGCCCTTATACATGGTTATCGGACCATAGGATAGCTCATCCTCCCAACCTAAAATTACCTCCAGTCTGTCAAGATTTATCATTTCACCTGATTCATCCCTCAAATAGCGCATATCTCCTATGCGACATGCGTTAAAGGCATCCCTCTCTAATCTAGCTTGAACTCTCGCCCAACGGTGCTGTTTCCTCAGATTGATTAAAGTCACAAAAACTTGTACCTCAGGCCTAACCGCCCATGGGTATCTAGCGGTCGCCCCATTCAGCTTCATCCTAATCCTGGCAACATAGTCTCTAACAGATTCTCCATGTCTCATTGTATCCTGAAATGTTTCTGATGCCAGAGCTAGGAGGTCAGGTATTGTCTCTTGTCCAGGAGCTGATTTCACTCCAGAATGTCCAAATTCCCAAAAATACGCATAAGGGCCTTCCATTCTGTTAGTACATCAAAGAAAATCTCCAAGTAAGTTAATTATCTCATCTAATAACACGAAGTTCCACGTTAGGATTCCCAAAAATTAGTCCTAAGTAGCCTAAACTTAATCGTTAAAACACAAAGCATTTAGCACATAGCATGCGTATGAATGCACCCAACCCATCCCCTAATTTTCAAAAAATTAAGATTTTTCGTTTGAAATCATTTTGTAAACTCAACTAACCAGAACCTGGCTCTGATACCAACTGTAACAACCCTAAATTTTCGACAATTTTAAATAAGAAAATTAAGGACCGTTATGCCGCCGTGGACTACCAAGTCAACGACAAGGCTTAATAAATCGAAATTCATAAAAGAAACAACAAAATGTCAGCGGAAGACTTATAGTTAAGTTTACAAACCAAATGAAATAAATTAAAATCGTACATAAAATCCAAATGTATGACGAAATTATTGTGGAAAATCCCATGCCATGCAGTCGAAATCCAAGCAGACAAGCAATCACCTTCAAAACCTGTCAACTACGCCATCGAGAATGACGTAGGCCCCAGAATAGGGTAGGGAACAAACCCAAACATAGAGAACGTCAGCACAGGCTGAGTAAGAAAAAAAACATCAAAAGAGTAAGATAATGGCGCGTAGCTGACAAGAATTCGACAGAAACGAGAGGCACGACTTGCGTGCTTAAAGCACGAGTCGTGTAGAGCGCGCACGGTGGTATTCATCACCACATTAATCTTACTTAGCATTCTTTATATAATTTATTGCGCAAGGGTCCTACCCCAAGCCAATCCAACACTAGAGCATCGAGAATAAGACGATCCTAAAGACCCGAGTGTGCACACCCCTCCTAGGGGGACGGTAGGACGCACAGTCCCTAAGAGGAAGTCATTTAGGAGACCGGTAGCTGATCTCCGGCCTAGCTACATATACCTTGATCAGAGGCTAATCGCTCTAGGTGGTTTAAACGTCACAATACATGTATAGTTGTATATATTTAGATACATCTTTAATTCGTCTTAAGTACGTTATTCGCGCATAGTAGCTTGATTTATAAACGGCCAAAGCCGGGACAAGAATATCAATAGATGATCAACAAGATAGTCAATGTAGGGAATCAATAGATGCTCAATAGATGGTCAAAATAGAGAATCGATATCAATAGTCAAAAGATAGTCAAAATAGAGGATATGAGCAATGAATCGAAACAAGGATGAACGTAAAAGATTACCATGATACGAAATGAAGCTCAAGCTTATGAGGGTCAACGTTCTTACCTTCAACACTCAACAACACTAGCAGTGAAGTCAAAAGTCCACGAAAGGTACTTCCTCAAAACCACCACCTAAACAATTGTCGAACACAATGGAATTACTACAAATTACAAGGTAGTTATCCTCAAGTGACTTACCATAATTATAACCCATACTCCACACATCCCACAAAACACACACAAGACAACCCCAAAACAAATATGATCATAAGATAACCAAACGAACTCCAATTCGCACCAAACTTTCACCACAACTCCACAAACATACTAACAACGTTTTCAATCATTTAAACACTTAAAATATCAACAATAACACCCAACAATAAGGCAAAACCAGATCTGGACAGAAGCTATTTAACTCAATTAAACCATTATAAAACCTTCCCAAATTTATACTACATGTTACCCAAATCATAACAAGCCACCCTTTCAAATTTCATGCGATTCTAACCATAAAATCATCATCAAACATACATAAACCCTAAATTGTAAACCCCAATTTAGAACTTCATAATATCATGCTTAGATCCTCAAACAACAATGAATAGAACACCAATCACAATACTACAATCATATTCATGCTTTAAATCATCAATTAAACATGAATTCAAGAAGCCCTAATTAAGTTTATAAGGAAAAAGGGGTGAGAATCTTACTACACTTGATCAAGGACCAAGTGGGTGAAAGGGGGAATAGGCGTGGGTGGTGGCTGACAGCGGTGGCGCACGACGGTGGCACACGGTGGTGGCGCCGCTGCTCCTTCTCTCCTCTTCTTTCTCTTCTTCTCTATTTCTCTTTCTTTCTCCTTCTCTTCTCTGCGTACGTGAGGTAGTGTAGGTTTTTTTTTCTTTCTTTTATATATATAGTGTGAGGTGAGGGAAAATAAGTAAGGGTATTTTGGTAATTTCGCCAATTAACTGCCCGATTAGGAAAGTGACCCAAAAAGGTAAATATGCCTAAATCCCAAAATAGAAACTATACCTTAAAATGAGTCACGAAACGTAACACCCTAATTAAATAATAATCCCAAAATTTACGGGGTGTTACAGTAATGGTGGTGGTGTCTCCTAGTTGACTGGTAGTGAGGTAGCATCGTGATAGTGGTCTGGGGAAAGGAAAGGGAAAGGGGAGATGAGATAGATAATGGAGGGGTGGGGGTTGGTTATTTTTATTTTATTAATTGTGATTAACTCGGATTAATTATAGTCATATTAACATTATTAACGGGTAAACTAATGGAAAGAACAAAAATGGTTATCCTGTGCAGTTTTCAAGAGTACGGGGGTACCGTGTGCAAAAAATTAAGTAAAGGGCTACCGCGTGCAAACCCCTAAAATACAGGAGTACCCCGTGCATTTTCCGTTAATATTTTCATTAGAACTTGTTACTCTGAAGTCTGAACATCGGCTTACAAATCACCATTGTTAGTGCGACTTCTCTATGTTGCACATTATTGGATAAATTGGCTTGAGAGTCAACCACAAAGACTAAAGTCGTCCAGAACTGAAAGACAGTCTCCCTAATATTAAAGCAAGTAAGCAACCAACAAATCAACAATAAGCAGAAGTTATGCAGTAATGAAAACTCAAGTTGACGTAATTTGTAGGAAGCCAACCTATATGAGGGTTTTCCACTTTTTCAAATTCTCATTCCCCAGGCCACCTACGCGAGTTTCAAAAACCAATCACTGTGATTGGCTCATATTATTGAGCCAATCACAGATTGGTGGCAAATTTTAGGTCATTCATTTTGCTTTTCCAAATCCAATGGCCCAAAATAATTGCCCATCATTTGCCCTTATCTTTCTCCTCTCCATCTCTACCACCCGTCCACCACCACCAATCGGCCAACACATAACGGAAAAAGGGTTTAGGGCCCCACTTTCCGGTGCCGTGTTAGCGGCGCCGGAAAGTGGGGCCCTAAACCCTTTTTCCGACCAGTTAAGAGTATCCTACCCTAGAAAGGGTTTACCAAATCCATTCAAACATCCACCCTTCTTAGGGTGTCTTTTTGTTTTTCCAACGAAGCCGACGGTGTTCCGGGGGTGGGAGGTGGTTCGCCGGCCATGGGCGCTGGTCTGGGTGGGGTTTCGGTGGTGGTGCGCTTGGTTGTCGACTGTAGCGCGGTGGTCGGAGCTAGGCTGTTTGGGGTTGGCTGGAAAGTGGACGCATTTGCCCCTGTGATTGGGTTTGTACACTCAATCACAATGATTGGTTTATCAGCACTCCCACCTACGCAACATTAACTGCTCATATGTACGAAAAAATAAAGGGAAAATTCATGTAATACCCTCGAACTTTGACATGTTGCACATGGTACTCAACTTGGCAAGTTTGTGCACATAGTACCCCTAAAATTACTACTTTGTACACGTGGTATCCGTGAAATTATCACACCCCACCACTAACTACGACGACGAAACCCCCCAACACCATTTACCCCGCCGCCGCAATTGATCGACACCCTACAACAACACTACTAAACCCTTTTGAGGCAGAATTAACAGAGGGAAAATGGTTAAATGTTGTCGAAAAGGGTTTAGGGTCCGGGAAAGCCAACCCTTAACCCTTTTTCTGGTGATATGTGAGTCATTGCATAGCATGCAAGTTTTGTCGATCTCGACGTCATCTACGTTGGATATGCGGTGGATCGGGCTCACGAGGACGATCATCAAAGTTGGAGCATAAGGTGATGGAGGTATTGATGAAGATGGTTAAGGAGGTTGATGATTATGATGAAGATGGTGGTTAGAGAGGCTGATGAAGATGGTGGTTATGGTGGTTGATGAAGATGGAGATGGGAGAAAGAGTAAAGCTAAGGACGGGTGAACAAAGAGAACGGAGAAAGGGGATGGTGAGGAGAGAGATATCATTGGGGGTAACAATAGGTATTTACTGCTTAAGTTGAGCATAATATTCATCTTCTATAACGTATTCTCCAGAAATACAGTGCCAATTTACAATCCTACCACTATTATCAACACTGTTCCATTGATAGTCACTGTTGAAAATTCATCAGCCCTCTGACAATGTAATGATGATGTAGTTTGCAAATAAGAGATGGTTTCGAATATAGTTGGTTCATATTTCGGAATGGAAACGGATTGGAAACAAGAATAGAAAGGGAGTGGAAACAAGTTTCGTTCTTTTTAAATGTTGTTTGGTTCAAATATATGAATGATGATTCCATGGTAAGGGCAAAATAGTAAACTTCTCCTTAGTTAACCACCCTCACCTGAACTATTTTCTCTTGCCCCTCTGCCGCCACCGTTGACCACCACCAACTACGATCATTCTGATTATTGTCACCACCATTCTAACCATAATTGGATAATTAAGATCACTATGTAATTAATTTGTCTAATTTCTACTCAATAACCCGTAGATCTAGAAATTTAGGTTTGATTTTTCGTTTTTTTTTTTTTTTCAATTAAATTTCGTATTAGGGTGAGAGAGGGCGGCCGTGGTGAGGGAGGGCGGCGGCTTCAGGAGTGGAGGGAGGAAGAGAGGGGAGAAGAGAAGGATATAAAATAGGGAGAAAAGAGAAAAAGAAGACCGCTAACACTCCTGCGATGTCGCCGGTAGGGTCGCCGGAGTGATGGCGGTCGATAGGTGGTGTCTCCGACGGCATTGGTGGTGGGGCGTGCATTGGCGACGGTGGTGCGAGGTGGTGTTGGATGTAGTGGGGTTGGGGTGTGGGAGGAGAGAGAGGGGAAGGGAGGAGAGAGAAAATGATAAAGAGAGATTCATATTGTTACCCTAGATTTTAGATGAGTTTCATTTTGGGGGATTGGAAAGGATTAGGAATCAAAAAATATGAAAACAAACACAATATAACGGAGTGGTAATCGAATTTGTTACCAATTCCCCCAAAAATAATGAACCAGACGCCCCTTTGTTGGTTTAAGTTTCTTTTCAAAAAATTTGTCACAATTTATTTCACATTTTCACCCATTTTAAAGGCTCAACGGATTTTACTTGGATTTTTGGGTTGAAATTTATTGAAGCCCACTGCCTTTGACTCTTTGCCAGATGTGGGCTTCTAACCAACAAAAGCTAAAAAGCCTATATTGAACCCAACAAGAGTCTTTTTCTTCTTCTTCTTTCTAATCTTTCCCCACAAAAGTTATTATCAAACCAACACAACTAAGTTAATTAATAACATAAATTCCGAACTTTTTTAGAAATGAAAATTGTATGTATTTTCTTTTACGTTGACATAAAATTCGTAATTTTTATTCATAATTGTGCCACATTAGATTATAGTGTAATACCATCTTAAAAATACTATTGTCCAAAATAGAATTATCATAGATGATTTTCCAAGAAACTTTGTTATGTTTATTCCATAGATTTGATTTTCGTTTTTGGTAGTATCTTTTGCAATATATTTGTAAACAATCCAGAATAAAAAAAAGGAGTATTCCAGAGTATATATCATAAATAATGCTTATAAAATGAGTTTGAATTATTTTCATAAACTATGTGTTGGGCCGAAAACAGAGTTGGGTAACCCGGTTTTCAAGTGTGTTGTAACCCATTCATACTCAAAAGTATAAGTCAATGGGTAAAAGGCACAACCACACTTATAAATACCTCTCACTTCTCTTATTTTTCCAATATGGAACAATTTAACACATATGAGAAATTTCCAATTTTCCCGTCACATATGTGTTCCTCCAACTCCCCCTTGATTGTGCACCTTGCTCTAGGTAGTAGTCACTGGTCATGGCTTTCACCATTCATCATGACCCATTAGAGCCCATAGGTGAATTTCGCCGTTCATGGGGTCATGCTTCCGCTTCATAACCCGCATTCACCCGATCACCAGCACAATCGTAGGGCTCAAGACACCAACCTTGGCTCTGATACCAGATATTGGGATGAAAACGGAGTTGGATAACCCGGTTTATAAGTGTGTTGTATCCCATTCATACCCAAAAGTTTAAACCAATGGGTAGAGACACAACCACACTTATAAATACCTCCCACCTCCCACTTCTCTTGTTTTTCTAATTTGAAACAATTTAACACATATAGGAAATTCTCAACACTATGTTCCTAGATCGAAGTAATAATTCATGGATCTCTAAACACAAGTTGTATAAATAGCAGCAATCCACGTTATTTTTGTTTTGCATAGTACCTCTTGAAAATGCTATTTAACAATCCATAAGAAAAGGAATTGATTATAAGGACAATGCGAATAATGCTTCTAATACCTTCAAAAAAAAAAAAAAAAAAAAAAAAGAAAAAAGAATAATGCTTCTAAGTAAGGCCAGGTTAATTATCTCTTAGACATTATATTTTTGTAGTTCGATCTCCTAGCACCATAAGACGTAAAAATCGTAACAATCCGCATGATGATTTTTGCTTTTGCATAATACCACTTCAAAGTAGTCATCCATGAGATTATTTCACCCATTTAGAGCACTCATTCCACAATCTCTTGCATTTAGCAAAGAGACTTTAATTTGATGCAAACAACACAACAAATCACATGTGTACAGTGCACAGTGTACAGTACACATATGAGATTTAGGCAATTAGCACTTTAACTCTATAAGATAGCCGAAAAAGCAGGGGGACTACAAAGGGATGGGAGGAAGTTGGCATCATCATTAACAATTATTAACCCACCAAACTTCTTCTTTGTTTCCTTTATCTTAGCTTTATGCTTGATTGAGCTGGAAAAGCATAGCTCAATTGTTTACAAAAAGTGTGAACTTCAAGCAAACTGTTGGATCCTTACGCTGCCACCTTCAATCCATGTTAAACAAGCCCTCACGAATTTGGTTTTAAACTCCTTCAATAAAACTTTAATTTGAGCTTCTAATAGGACTTATCTCTTTTTTTTCCCCTTCCATTTTCGATCTTTCTAATTTTTTTGTGAGGCCATAGAAATTTGTTGATGGTATTCGATCACATGAACACTTTAATAAGTTAGGCAACAGTGATGACATCCCAACTCATGGTAACACCAGCTATCATCACAACTCACAAAGTCACAAGTGACATGAGGGTGGCTAATAATGCTCCTTTTTTTGGGGATATATAGTAGATGGCAAAATCAGGTTTGGGTAAATTTGACAAAGTAAACTTTTTGTTACTATGTGCAAAAACAAGGATGTGGGGGTAAGATCAGAGAATGATTTTGATTATATGTCAGAAAACATTCTCTGCGGATCATTTTTGATATGTTTTTGTACCTTTAGTACTGTCATGCCAAGATACAATATGAGTACTATGTGGTATTATGTTGTTAAAGTTTTCATCAGTTACAAAATAGGTAGGTACATTTTAGGGATGATGGAGTATAAATTTCAATCTCTTAAGAATAATGCGTTAGATACAATGAGGGGGCCGTTTCTTGATCACTACAAGAGAAAGCGGATCACTTGACAAAACCCGATCCTTAAAGAACAATGTCGATCTCTTGTCAACTACTATACGATCTAAGATAAAATGTTACAGATTCGAGTTCTTCAAATTATCAATACATCCTCATCATAACTCATAAGTGATGAGTTGAGGACCCTAAATTTGACATAAACACTTGATGATAAAAGTTATATAGCATTCCTGTGCAAAAATTCAGGATTTTGTGTCAACAATAATATAATGTTACAAGCAACTGTACATACAATGTCTCATACCACATAGACAACAAAATCAGGAAAAACTTACTAAATCAGAATCATCAAAAACTCCCAAAATCTATCTATCCACCCCCAACTCATTAATTCATTATAAAAAATAAAAACTTATTAATTAACTGATCATATTTTTACTCACAAAAAAAAAAAAAAAAAAAAAAAAAGGAATATCATCTCCTCGAACTTCTACTCCTGGAGAAAGGATCCTTGAATTCACCAACAACCCAAGTTTCCTGAGCAATATCAGAAGACAATTTGTAAAAATCAGTATCATATTTCATAACAATTGCCAATGTTTCTCTTTTCTTCTTCATCAGACTCTTGTCTTCTTTTTCCTCTTCTTCTACTGTTGTTTTTTCTTCCTTCATTTCTAAGTTTCCCTCTAACCAACTCTTCGCCGGAGCAGACCTACACCTCATCAACAGCAGTGCATTCGGCGGTGGCGCGGCCGCAACACATTCATCCTCATCCTCCTGCCCCCCATCATTCTCTTCTACTTTCACCAGCTTCTTAGTGACGTTATTATTATTACTCTGATTTTCTTCTTGTAACACCATGAACCACTTTGAAAAAACAGCATTATTATTATCATCATTATTATTATCATTATCATTATGACTAATATTATTCTTACCACCCAGATCATGAGTTTCCACAACTTCATTGAAATTATCGTAATCTCCATCGTAAACTTGCTGATCTTCCTCATCTTCATCATCGTCTGACGAAATATCATGCTCCGGAAACGAACCAAAACACCGAAAATCAAACTTTATATTCCTCAAACACGTCAAGAAATTCGTAACGTCTTTCTTAAATCCAAACGCTTCAACCCAAGACGACGAAGATGAAGACGAAGCTTTCTTCTTACGTTTCCCACGATTATGAATCCGCTCGATTTCCTCCATAACAGACTGCCAGTTTCTGCACCCTGTTGCTGACCTGTGCCTCACTTTAATCTGACCTGCACAAGTCACTTTAGGTGACGTTGGCTCGGACATTTCCGGGCCACCACCCCTAATTTGGTTGTCTTTAGCCCATACAAGTGGACTACCAGGGCCGCCAACAGAACCGGTGGCGGCCCTAGTCTTGATTCTTTGTAGGTGTCTCTTACTAGGCTCGGAGTTGGGCCGGGCTGGGCTGCAAACGGGCTTTGGCATGAGGGTTAAGTGAGCCCTTGTTGGGAAACATACTAAAAGATCAGTTGGTATTGCTCCTGATCCTAATCCTTTGTTACCACCTTCTCTTCTTTTGAGCTTGATCATGCTTTGCTCTTGTGTGTCGTATGTCACACGATTTTGCGTAAGAATTATTTGGCCCTAGTTCGAGAGGATGAATCTCTAGCTAGCTTAACAGTGTGAAATGAAGTATGATTTGAAGGTGTGATCCTTTTTTGTTTGGGTTTGTCCACAATATGTTTTCGTGTGGGTTGAATTAGAGTTTATATACTTGGGACTATGGGAGTACGTTATAGATGGGATAGAAAAGGGTTGGTGTTTAAAAAGGAAAAGAGTGTATAGTATGTAGTTTGTCGAGGCAAAATATCATATGTAATAAATAAATTTAATACTATTTATAAATGTATCAGACGGTGGGTAATAGATAGATCGACAGAAAGTATGAGATCATTGGCACTTTGTAGAGCTCTCCTAACACTCTCACCAGTCGCCAATTATCACATCTTCAACTTGGATTGGTATCAAAATATTGTTAACTTTATTTAGCGCTAAAAAAATCGAATAGAGTGTCAATAGTCTTTCTAAATCTTAATTTTGCTTTTAAAACATTATATAACTATATAACTAAGTAAAATTTTTTTTTTTTTTTTTTTGAAGGAAATAGATATTGTTAGTTGTGTATGTGTTAAACTAAAGTAATGGCAAGTAATTTCTATCAAGAAAGGGGTACTTGGTGAAAAAGGAAGGAGCACGAGTATTGTTCATCATCCAATCAATCATAACACTTTTAATTAATTTCTTTTTTATCTTTTGCCAGTTGATCACTCACGCTTTCTGGTGCCAATCCCCATTGCTTTGTACACAACCAACTAAACAGCATCCATACTTAGCTTCACTTTACTGTTTAATACGAAATTTATTACTTTAATTTGCTTTTATGAATCATTAATGTTTAGTTTAAGTGAACATAACTAAGGAATGGCAAATTAAACTAAATATTAACAATTCAAACTAAGAACGTAAGCGACCTAGTTTTTTCATGAACGTAAGATTGAAGATTAACTTCTTGAAAAAACGAATGAGTTTGCAAATAAAAAGATAGAAAATTTGTTTTGTGTAACATTTCTAAATCCATTGCATAGGTAAAAGTGAAATTTCACTAGATTGTAGGCTGGACTTGTGATGTAGTATGTTGGGGAATGTTTGTGGTCCTTTGGTTACTGAAACCACGGGCTATGTTTTGACAATTTATGGCAAGCTCATGAAATTGCTAAAAAGGTCCTAAATTGGAACTCAAATGTTTGGAAGTACCAAACACAAGGCAAGATAAAGCTTTCTTCACACGGTTTGCTCCAAAGCAGTGACAAGTGACAACACCCGATTCAAGTAAATCTATGCTCTAGTCAAGTATATATACACAAAGTATGTATTTTATGTACGTAGTATTAAAGTTTTTATATCGAACTTTAGAAGCGAAATAGGCGTAGGTATGCTTCTTAAGAAAGAGATGCCAAAACAAACGAAAGTAAAACTCTGGCGACCAATATAAATTGTGTCGCTGTTTCGCGGAACTAATCTATTAAGACATTATAAGAAGTTGGAAGCTAAAGCTCTCCCTTGATCCAAATCAACGTGCTCATAGGACATAGGAAGAAGAAAAACCAGGATTTTTGAAAGATTAGCATATTACTTTTGAAATAAATTAGTTTTGAAAAGTAATAATTACTTTTAAAATGTGTGACAGTCTCACATTAGAATTTATGTTTGTACATTCAACCATTTTACAAATCCTAAGACCCAAAAAACAGTCCAAGAACTTAGTCAAATACACAATACTCTTTACTCTTACATACACTCATCATCGCGATAATTGGAGCCAATAGCTCAATCCCATCCATAATTTCGTTATCCATTTAGTTGATCCAATCTTAAAATTGTTAATGATGTAAACTGATCAGTGTCTTTGAGAACATGGTGCGTGGGCATGGGTCAGGAAACAGAGTGTTTTTCCACCTTTGTGAAAATGCATTGGGTCTAATTTCGAGTCAACGACTCAACGCCCTCGATCTCAATGGTGGAGGCCCAACAGGTTCTTTCGTTAACAGGCCCGGCGATGTTGAGGTCAGATTCGGAAACGGTTCACTGTTTCAAGTTCATTTCGAGTTCGTGTCAAATATATTGAATTTGGGTCGCATTCAATACTACTCGATTTCGTGTCCATTCCAAATTGGATAGTCAATTCAATTATGATCAAATCACATATTCTATAAAATTATGATCAAATCACATACAGTATTCTAATAACTCTGTAATTCGAATATCATAATTTACAATTTCATGATATTTACACGCCGAGTGATTCGGGTCAGTTCCAGCCAATATGTCAAGTTTAGTCATAATCAATTTTCAAAACCACAGCGGACTGGTCCAGCTGGTAATCGGTCAACCGTCCGATCTAATTGCCTTGTAAAATCGGGGTGGTCAAAACCCGAATGAACCGGACCAGTTCACCGATTAAACTGCAAAAACCGGCTGTGAATCGCCAAGAACCGACCAGTTCAACCGAGTTTGACCAATAGAACATTTTTCAGAATATATGTTAATATTTTTAGCAATATTTTTTTTAATATATAATTATGACGTCATTCGATTATTTGATCCGGTTGAACCTTTGACTCATCGAATCCCCGAAGCTACCTGTTCGATTTATGATCAAGTTTTTAAAACATTGATCTTCATGTCAAGCTGTTTTGAGTCATTATAAAATAAAAAAAAAAAAAAAAAAAAAAAAATCGGATCTGAGTCCAATTTGAGTTCAATGGTTTACAGTATTTATTTTAGATCCATTTTTTGAAACAGTACGTTCAAGTCATGATTATTTAGATAACATGTTCAAATATGGCACAGTTTTTTACCAGGTACCCAAAAGATCAGAAACCGCCTAACCAAACAGAGGCTATTTTTAATAAGTCAAGCTTAATCCTATTCAATCTCATGTCAAAGCTGTTTCGGGTCATTATATGAAAATTTTGGATTTGAGCCTAATGTGAATTACCAATTGAATTATGTGAGCTCCAATATTCCAAAAGATCGGTACGGGTTGAATTATAATTACTATTGAATGAAGTTATGAGAAAATTACAAGAAGTTAGTACGAAGCCGCTAAACAATTTAGGCCTCCACACCATTGGCTATTGGAAAAACTAATATGAGTGAAAATATGTGCCGCAATCTCCGCAACAATGTCCTACATTTCGGGGTACCGATGAATCCGTTGTAGCAGAGCAACAAAAATGGCTCCAGTTCTCCTAACGAAGAGAAGGAGAATGGGAGAAAGCCATAGTCCATAAGAGCGCACCGAGCATCATTCTTAGTACGCTTACGATGAGTCTCAGCACACACAGCCCACCTGGTTCAAAACCGACCAAACCAGTTTGAGTTAAAGGCGATGAACCAGTCAACTCGACACACATGTCACGCCTACCATCCCACGAATATAATAGCACATCCACCGGACGAAGAGGCCTGCCATCGGTGCCGACACGCCCAATGTCGACCTGCTTACTAGCTGAAATCTTGGACCGATAGCAGACGTCTACCAAGGTGTTGTGACGATGCTTGATATCCACAACACATGCACACGATACCGTATGGTCCCAAAAATATCCCGGCGAAAATCCGAGAATAAGCAAAACACGACTAGTCCAAAAAGAAAAAAAAAAGACCTCAAAACGATAGCACGAGAGACATAACACGCGAACGGAAATGGGAAAAACGGAAACCGCCAAACCAAACAAATGCTATTTTGCATCCCATGTACTCCCTTTGAATCCCGCCCCGTAACTGCAACACATATATAATACACCGCCCGCCGCCTCACGTCCGCCCCTCGCCACCCGCCGCCGCCGTCTACTCCCAATTAAATTATCATCTACACGCCGGTGCTCCGACTCCTTTTCCTAAGGTATCCTCCCTCTCTCTCTCTCTCCCCCCTACTAATTGCTGCCATACTACTGTGTGATTGCTATTACTACAATCTTTTTAAATCTCTTTATGATTACTGTGATCTAATATTATCGACAAATTAGTATTTAGAAACAAGTAGTTAATTTTGGACGTTGTGGAAATTAAGCATAATGTTGTGTAATTTAGGGTTGATTATTCCTCTAATTTCGCAAAAATGCGAGCTTTTGCGAAGTAGCGATTATGGATTTGTGATTAATTAGTTCGGAGTTTGGCGTGGTGTTGGTGAGGCTGGTTAATTTGAATGTGTGACTTATCCGTGAAGATTTACACAACTTGACTACTTGAGTGAGTACCAATAGAGTTGGACTTAATATCGTTCTCGAGTTAATACTCCCTCCGTCCAAGTTTATTGTCGTTCAGTATACGAGTAGGTTTTATTTGTTCAACCGCGGAAATGTAGGTAACTTTCGAGTAAAGTAGCTATAGGAGGATCGAGTAGTGCAATTAATTATGTATATGTACATCTCGAGTGCTCGTTTTGATACTTTATTATCGGGCTTGAGCAGACAGCAGTAATGCAGCAACAGTTGAGACGAAAATTCAGTTGCAAGTAGGGGCTTTTGAGGTTTACAATGTGTATATGAGTTGTTGACAGATTGGTTAGGCAATCAGATGGCATTGCAAGAGTAAGTAATGAGTAGTATATATTGTGTGTAAGCTTGAAGTGTGAAGTCGGTGTCATACTGTCATCGACATGAAGAGAAAACCCTGAAGCAAGTTTGCGGTAAGATTCAATGGGGATGGAGTTACTCTGCTTATTATGGATTTTGGTGTGCAAGAGTGGCAGTTAAAGGTCTTGTTGCAGACCTATATTCATGACGACTATTTAAAGGAGCTGGCTTTAACAGGCTACGACTACATGTGTGCTTCATAAAATGGTATGGCTGGGGTCATAGATGAATATTGGAATGGAGGATTTTATATATGTACCGATAACTTATGTGCTTCTGATGAAATTATTTTAAGAGAAATGGAGAGAAAGGGAGCAACTTGGGGAAGGGGAGTTAGGTAGGCTAGTTTGGATGTTCTGATGAACAAGGTTGAAAAGCTCGTTTTTGTGTTTATAAAGCATATTGTCAGCATTCACCCTTATATTTGGAAAATTATGTGAAGGGAGATTGATTTCTTCTTTTATTGGGATGCAATTATTATTTGCAATGTGGGGATTCCTCAGTTATAAGTTGGTGTTAGAAGTATGGTCTTTTCACAAATATTCTAAAGGAATGAAGAGATCAAATCATTTGGAGTTGGAAAAAGCCTTTTCTGCGAAATACTGTGAATAGGATTTTATTAGTTTCAATGTCTCAGTGAATTGCAATCTAGGGTCTAGTAGTCTCTAGAGGCTTGAATCCCTTCTACAGATTAGCCATAGGGTGAGAATGTGAGATAGCAATTTGCCTCTTATTCTTATCTCTATGTCAATTGTATCAGTCAGTGACCACTATTCTTTTCGTAGTAGCTTACTTCTTTATCTCTTCACCCCCTCCTTTGTTTCATTTGCATTTTCACGAGTGGAGGGCTTCTACCATTCTTTGTCTCGTAGGAACAGAAATAAAACTCTACTCATATTATGGTATACTCTGTATTACTAGTGCTTCTTCCGAGCCATTATTTTCTGGGTGAAACCTCAGCAAGTTTAGGTTGAGCAGATTTGATCTGAAGTTATATGGACAATCCCTCCTCAACTGCTCAGCAGTTTAGCCAGGATATTCGGCGATCAGCCAGTGAGGTGTCTCAGTTTTCATGGCTGGGAGCCATGGATCTGAAACTTGATTTGTGGCAGGGGTTGCCTTTGCTGATGTAGAGGTACTAGGAAACTTCACTATAGAAGTGACTCGTGCTGTTGGCCCTAAAGTACGCTGAATAAAGAAATATATATGTTTCTTTGAAAGTAGAGTTATTTAATCTGTGAACATTAGACACTAAGAATTGGTCCTGGATATCAAACATCACCATAGATAAGAAATGTAAATGGGATACAGATAGTCCAACGGATCTGCAGATGACCCTCTACAGTTCATTGACAACTCTCTGTGGGTCTACAGTTCTGTTGTATAATGGAACCTTAATGCACAGGGAATTGACTCTCTTTACATAATGTGTATTGTTGTGGTATAACAAATTGCTGTTTTCGCTTGGAACGAGGGTGAAATATGTTCTCTCTTTGGAAATGGAGTCAAACAATAATGGCAAAGCCAGGTTCTGAGACACCTTGACATGATTAGAAGATGTGTGGAGTGAGTCATGACTGTGAATCTTGGGAGTTGGGTGGTGGGGCCTCTTCATTGTCACACCTCCACTGCACTGATGAGTGATGAGAGTGAAGTTTGTGAACAATAAGCATGGCGGAAACCTCAGCCTCTAAATTTATTTGTCACTGAACTCAATGAAGGCAGAAACTTTTCTTTCTCTCCTATGAATGTTAGTTGCTGGAGTCTGGAGGTTAGATGGTTGCTCAGCCGATCAGTTCTTAGGAGGAAGTTGTGGAAAGTAGTAGTACTTTTTTTTGATAAGGAAAAGGAGCTATATTATTTAGGGTAATCTTCTCTCTTTGAGAAGGAAGGACTCTCATTTTGAAATCTAGGTAGTAGTTATCATCCCTTTTGCCCCCTCCCCCCCCCCCCCCTGTAAAAAATTAGATCTCAGAAGCAGCTATCATATACCCACCCCCTCTAATGCCTCCTAATCATCCTGTAAATTTTTTCTCTCAAGGGGTGACCACTCTGGGGTGTAATATTGGTACTGCCCCCCTTCGCCCTTCTTGTAGGCAAATATGAACTTATGTCATCTCCACACACCTCTTCGTTCAACACTTCTATATAAAGTCTTTATTTTTAAGTTCGAGACTTTTATTAGTTTTCATTTTTATACTCCTAACGACGACCCGAATTTTTGTGAAGGTTTGCTGACTGGAACTTTTCTTTCAATTGCCTTTTGTGGGATAGAGAGAAGACTGTGACCTGAGAAATGTGATTACCTGTTCCTGCAGGCAAGGATTTGTCATCTGAGATATCGTCTGCCTCCATCTTCTGTGGTACTTTTCGTGTTGATTATCCAGGTTATTCATAAAAAGTAACTTTAAACCTGAGAATGGCACTACATCTTTGTAGAAAAAGCTTCATTCCTGCAGCAATGCATAGCTACTCAAATTTTCCCAGTTCCTGTTATCATCTCGCTTTCTCTTTATGTTTCTCATCGGCTTCCAAGCAAGAAACTGTAACATCCATCGCAGATCACTTAATCCACCACCATCAATTCTCTCCTGAAACAGTTTCCAAAATCTCATCTGCTCTAACCCATTTGAATAGCTGTAAACAGGCTGATCTAACAATCAAGTACCTTAAAGACTTTGGGTTTTCAAATTCCCATCTTGACGAAATGGTTAGGCGCATGCCCAAGATACTTGCTGCTAGACTGGACACCACTATCAAGCCTAAAATTCAATTCCTTCAGCAGTTGGGTGTTTCCCCTTGTGATATCGTTGAACTAATATCAGCAGACCCATGGGTGTTGCACCGGGATATTGCCAATCAACTTGGCCCTTCATTTCAAGCGCTTAGAAGTTTTTTGGGGTCTGATGCTGATGTCCTTAAGGTTTTGAGACTAAGTGGAGAATTCCTCAAATATAATCTGCAAAAAACTATGGTGCCCAGTATACAGTTAATGAAGAATTCTGGAATTAGTCAACCTCAGATTACGCAGTGTTTGTTGACGTTTCCTAGATTGTTTCTGTCCAAACCAGTGAAGATCGAGGACTACATGAAAAGAGTTGATAAGATGGGCTTTGACAGAAACTCTAAGATGTTCGTCCATGCTATCCGTGTCATGAGTTCTATGTCCGAGGAAAGCTGGGAATCAAAGTTGAAGCTTTTTCGCAGTCTGGGTTTTTCCGAAGAAGATTTATCAATAATGTTTCAGAAGATGCCTCAGGTGTTTGGTGTGTCTGAGAGAAAAATCAAAGAAATTTCAGATATCCTATGCAGTGCAGGGAAGAGCACATTGTTGATCGAGCATCCAGATTTAATACTCTATAGTCCTAAACTTACAATTCTACCTCGCATTGAGGTTATGGATCTTCTTGTTTCTAAAAAGTTAGTCAAGCGTAGGTCAAGTTTGAGATCTCTGTGCAAATTATCTGAAAGGCAGTTCTACAGTAAATATGTGCAGCCATATTCTGATGTGGTTGGTAAAATATACTGGACTGGCCAGAGCTGATAACCAGTGCTGTAATTTTCTGTCAATTGTTTGGCTAAAACGGTCTTTTGGTAGGACGAGCTGAAGATTGAGGTTATGGGGTGTTTGCAGACCTTAGAAACGCGTCTCAGTTTACTGTATGGCCGTCTTACCTTATACTTGTGATATTTTATGGATTTTCAGTTACATGGAATATTTTGCCCTTTCTTGACATCCCTCTTCCCCTTTTGTTTCTTTGTTAAATAATTGATGTTAGTTAGCTAGTAATGATTCCGGTGGGTGGAATCTTGTGTGATAAACACGGCCACTCGGCTAAAAAATTAGCAGTTAAGTGAAACTAAAAGACTGACTTTATCCAGCCGAGAAGCGGACTAATGTCACTAACAGCAAGATGCAAGGTTTTTTTTTTTTTTTTTTTTTTTTTTTTTTTTTTTTTTTTGTGATGGTGAGATTAGCTAGTCAATTTTCGCAGGTCATTTAACCAAATTGAAGATTTACTATTCTGTTTCCGATTTCCGATTTAGGATTTGGGGAAATAAGATAACTGTAGCTGAACCTAACCAACTGGATAACCCAAGTGCAGAACCACTTGCTAACCTGAAATACTGATTGCAGACCCATATTGGTGACAGTTGAAACATAGTTATGTGAAGGAAGTATGAACAAAATGATACTATGATATATGACATGAGCCAAGAGTTGAGACTCCTGAGTTTGAAATAAGACAGCTTTGTTTAGGGGAAATAAGACCACTGAATAAATGAATAAATGCTCTGCGCAGACCCCATAATTTCATGTTTCTGAATTTTCCATAAATCCAAACGATGCACAAGGCTTGCAGAAATGCTCTGTGCTCTCCTGAAGTACGCGCCGCTGAACTATTTCACTTTCCTACTGTTTGGCTTGTATGTTCTGTGTTCTCTTGAGCGCAGTTATTTTACGTATTTATGATCTTCAGTAAGGGTGATGTATGTGTGACCACCTGCCAAAAACTCGTATCATTGTATGTTCACCTGCTATAAGAGTTCCTGCATCTGATGTTCGTGGTATTCTGAAACGAAGTGAGACGTCCTTGTGCAATGTGCACATCCTTGGACGCTTTCAACTAAATAAAGTGACGAACATGTTGAGCTAGAGTTTGACAGTGCCTCAAAATACACTTTTTATGCTTAAACTGAAGTCATTGATTCACCATGCGCATTTTCATGAACAAATTTCATTTCCAATTGTTTCATGTTCGAGTATTATGCTACTGAGAGCTACAACAGATGTAACTTAGCCAAATCCAAGCCTCATCTGGCCTCTGCCAACCATATAAGAATATTTGCAGTGCAAAAGAGGAAACTGCAGTTAAGTATCAATACTGTATTACTGTGTTTTCTGTCTATCATTTCAGCTTTTTTTGTCACTATAATCACACTGGTTTTGCATATGTTTTGTGACAGCAATGATGGAACTAAAACATCGCAAGGACATTTCTGCCACGCTTTCTTCCGGGGATATGAACTGCAAAAAATAATAGGAAAACAATGGCTAATCCTTATTGTTGTCGACATGTTGCTCTAGCCAAGTCAGGTGTGCATATATCTTTTGTCTGGAGATGGAAGTACCACAGCTGTTTCAGCTTATGGAGAACCATTTTTACAAGTAGAGGTACGTTCTTGTTAACACCTTCATAGCTATATATATGCTTACTGGTTCACAGTATTACTCGTTCTTTCTGAGCACTTCGAAGCAGAGAATAAGTTTTAAAGCCCTTAACCTTTTATTGTAGTTTGTGATACAAATTAAAAAAAAAAAAAAAATTGAAGGCAAGTTTTTGAAGTTTTTTAATTTTGATAGACTCAAGAAGCTTAAAAGCTTGCAGAGTCCTGTGCTTGTATTGCTGGTCTATCTTACGCAAGACGGGCTGTTTGTTGTTATTCTAACAAGTAGCGGACATAATGATTTTCCCCTGCAATTTTCTTTAATGCAAATAGACAAACTGCCTTTCAAGTATTACATCGAAATTCCATGGAAAAGAAGGCCCCTACCAGATTTTACAGAAGCTGTCAGTCACTATCTGACAACTCACAACTGTATAGAATGCACAACAGGTTAGTAAAAGAAGGGGCAACGAAAACTAGTGAAGATGTTCTGGAGTACCGAACACTTAGGTTACGGAACAATAAGCAAAACATCATATGAATTGAAGTTGTATGCTTATGCAGACAGATGGATAGTCAGATTAAAAGCTCCTTCCTGTTACAATTAGTTAGTAAGGTGTATGCAAACTGCTTCTTAATATCATTGGTTTTAACAATTTAACATGTTCCTGCCATTTCTTGAAAGTGATGGACCAATTATTCTCTTGTAGGTCGTAGTCGTAGCTAATGGCATTTTGTGTTTCTGTGATGCACCATTCTGGTAATGTTGCTTCAAGTTAATTAAATCACTCCGAACCATTTAAGACTAAGCCTTTAATGATGTTTATTTTATTTTATTTATATAACTGGAGAAATATATTTTAGCTTCTTTGATACACTTTAGATCTCTTCTGATCTGAGGAGTTGGTCACTGGTAGGTGAATCTTCATAGATTTGCTCTCATTGGAGACCTTGAAAATATCTCTAACCAAACAATGGAGGGTAACCAATGACAAGACTGGTATCCAGCTGCATGGATTGCAATTAGGGACAATAAACAGCCAATTAAAGAAACTGAACATGATGCATGGTAGAGAAATCTCTGTTAACGTGATTTAGAATCACTGACTATAGTGAACAAGAGTTGAAAGTTCGAGATTAGACCAAAACGAGCAAAACAGCAGAAACCTACATAACTACATTATTACTTGGGGGTAACTATCATAAGTCAATTCGTGATAACTGAGACACTGGCTGTTTCTTTCCGGCCATCGTAGAGAAGAACTAGTTAACTGAATGGTAGTGAAATGACATATTGACATGTAAGGAAGACAATGTTGGGCAAAAAGTTAGGGAAAAAAAACCTTACTGAAGTTTTCACATTTTGAAATATTGTTCGTGCAGTGCTTAGTACACTAATGTTTTCCTTTTATTTAAGAACAGAGACATGAGAATACTTGCTATTTTAAGGGAAGGAACTGTATTGAGTATCAAAGATGCTCTATGTACGTGTAATAAGCTATTCCTGTTACTGTGAAATTAATCAATTTGCCTATATTTTTGTTACAGTATTCATGGGAGTAACACATTACAAAGAGAAAACAGCCACACCCTGTTCCGTGGATATGGATTGAACAAATTTCGCCAGTTTAAGAGCCATACAGCTTTCCCTAGTTAAGTCAGGTATGCATACTTCATTAAAATGCGTTGCTAGTCTTTTCGTTTAGGTTCTAACTTCTAAGAAACCAGAGTATATTTTGGTATGCAATTTTTTGAAGATAGGAAAAATGTATATTAACGAATTAAGAAACCTACAAGGACTGAGGATATCACGCATTCTCAAAGTCGAATAATAACAAAATGTTCCAAACTTGTTGTAAAATCGTAATAAAAAATTCAGGTAAACAGTAATATTCCTTGGTCAAGATTCACTCTGTAAAGGTTAAATGAAGTGGCATCTTTCCATGCAAGTTGATATAGCATGAACACTCTGAAGGAAGAAAACAAGCTTTACTGTTTTTTTTTTTTTTTTTTTCTTGATCCTGGCTGCTTTGATTGTTCTTTCTTTTCTTTTTAGCATCTCATTCAGTACCTTTCAATCAGTCCCTGTCCTGTGGAACATCTAGTGCTAAATATCATGTCTTTAGTCTTAGTTTCTTGGAGAAACCCGAGTAATAGATGAAACGTGAGCCAATGGTTTTGCTTCCCTTGCTAATCTTTTGTCTTAGGGTCCTTAACTTTTTTTTTTTTTTAATTGTTACAAGTCTTTCATCATGTTCCCAACAGTGGTGAGGCTGCGTACATCCGGCTCCCAACTGGGATAATGTTACTCGCTGTAGGCGAAAGCATTTGAGTTCGACTTGAGGCACTGGGGTAATGTTGTTGTTGTTGTCGTCGTTGTTGGTAAGGGGTAGATGTATGCAGCCTTTCTCCCTGCAATAACACAGAAATTGTCTCCAACTCACCCTTGACATAGAAGGGGATGGTGGTGGGGGACTACTTTCTTCTGCATCATGAAAAAAATGAGTTTTCTATCAACCTTTCTTGCAGACAGACTGCATCTCATCTTACTAGTTGGAAAATGCCACATTTTCTAGCAACTAGCCAGGTCCCAGAGTCTAAATTCCATGCAAAAGTGGTCTTACCAAATTTCACAGTCCACGTCCGAGTAGACTGTCTCATAACAAGTTGAGATGGGATAGCAAGGATCACAATATTGAAAAGAAGCAATCAAAACAAAGAAAAAAGCATAAACTGTCACAACTTGAGAATGGCTAAACACTCTTAACAGGAAAGGAGAAAGGAGAGACATTTGCAACGAACGATTTTTGTTAATAAGACTTGCAATTCGCAGAACTCATAGCATACATTGCACTTCTCAATTACTAGTGACCAGAACTAGCTCCTTTTAGTCTGTTTTCTTTCTGCTGTATATGTTATGGCATCATTGCACCAGTCAATCCGTGATGACGTAGCATGCTATCCATAACTTTCAGACCATTAATTTGATCAAGTTAACTTTTTACGAGAATCTGGTCACTGAAGGAAACGTTAATTTGTACTACAGATAGTGTTAGTCTATTTAGAAAGAAGTGTAGAGTAATGTATCCTGTAATGTTCTCTTACCTTAGGAACTGAAAGGGAACAATATATCGACATAGAGAAATACTTGTTGAATTGAGTAATACTACAATCGAGTATCAACAAATGGTTTATAATCTGCATCTCATCAGCTTATCGTGTGACTGTGAATAAGATCATTTTGCCTATGTTTTGTCGCAGCGCTCATGGGATAACACCTTGCAAATTGAGAGAATGGCCACAATAATTTCGAGGATATGAATTGCGTGAAGATTGGGGATCTAAGCTATATGGTTGTCGACTTGTCGGCCTAGTGAAGTCCAGTGCACTTATCGCATATTACAGCACTACAACCGGTTTGATTCAGGAAGGGCATTTCCACAATCACAGGTAAATAAACTTATAGTCATTTTTTTGGCTTATTCACAGTATTATTTATTAGTCACATTTTTCTCTCTGTCGATTAAACGACATGCCCTGCTTCCTTGCAAGCTGCAATAGCAGAAACACTTGGAATGCAGAGAACACGATTTACAGTCTTTCCTCTGATTTGGCTGCTTTTTTTTTTTTTTGTTTTTTTTTTTGTTTGTTTGTTTCAATTTTACTTTCAACTAAATTTTAGATAGTAACATATCCTGAAGTGACTTTCTAATTACATCTTGTCCTATAATACATATCTGCTTACAGGAGTAGTGTCTTGTCATCTTGTGCTAAATAAGCTGTCCTCAGCTTTAGTTTCTTTAAGAAGATCAAGTAGCAGGAGTAGTTGAGACTTGAGACTTGAGACTTGAGACTTGAGCTAATGGTTATGCTTTTTTTTTTTTTTTTTTCTTTGTCTTGGGGCCCTTACTTTTTTTTGTTACTGTAGTGTTTATATCACAGTTAGTACCCCAATACCTCCAACAGGCTCCCAGTCCAAGCGGCGTCCAGATGTACGCAGCCTTTCGCCCTTTCCCTGCAACGATAGAGTGGTTGTTTCCAATTGACCCTTAACGATAGACTAGCTAAAAGTAACTCGCAATTAGACAGCACCCGGATTCTGAACTCCAAGCGAGAAAGCTCGTACCAAATTTTATAGAACCTGTCAATATCACACCCAACTGTCCCAGAACATGTAAAACTAAATAGTAAGGAAATGTACATGCAAAAGAAAAGAGGCAATCAAAACAAAGGGAAAGTTTACCTGACAAAACACCAGAATGGCTAAACACTAACAGGTAAACGGAAAGGCCAAACATTAGAGACGAGTGACCAATAACTAGACGAAAGAAGTAAGGGTTCTATTACAATAGGTAAGGTGCATGTATGCTTCATCACCAATTGTTCTGTTATGTGTGCTATTCTTCCAAAAACTGCATATTGGTAGGATTTTCTGCAACTTGGTCAAGATGTTCCTTTTTTCTTTTCCTGAATAGATATAACAATGTCCAATTCTGATTAGTCACTTGTCAGAGGTAACTGGTCTGTGTGACGACATGCTTTCGCGCTATCAAGATGAGGGGACACTTAAGTTTGCTAGATTTTAATTTCTCTTCTAGACTGACATAGAAGCTAAACATTTGGTGAATCTTTCTTAGATTTGTTTACATTCATAGCTACCCTTAGAAGTAGAATTAACCAAGAGGTGAAACCAATGACTAGAATGGTTCCCAATTATAGGACAATTATGAGCCAATTAAAGCAGCTGAACATGGCACATTATGGAAATATCACTATTAACTTTCTTAGAAAGAGTGATTTCTGTTCAAAGAAGACTTGGAATTTGCAGAACTCAAGGCATACAGTGTTCTCCTAGAACAATTGGGACCAAAACTAGCTTCCCCCACTATCTTTATCCTTTTCTTCTGTACATGCTTACGCTATACAGAAGCGATTGCTATTACAGTCAGGTATTAGCCTCAGTAAGTTCATTTAGACACCAGAAACATATTATTATCGATCTACCATCTCGTCCGGTTGGCCCTGTGATGATCGAAGGTAAAACATGGGACTGTACCTTGGGAAAATGCGAGATTCAATTCCCTTATATATAATAAGGCGCAAAGGCTAGTATAATGAGTACGGAGTATAAATGATTCGACCTTAGTATTTCTAGTACCATACAACCTGTATCTTTGGAAGACTGGCATGTAGTATGAACTGAGAGTATTCTGTTCACATGTACTGAAGATCGGCCCCCCTCCTAAAGATGCTTCTATCCAAGCATTTCCTTAGTTATTATACGGTTTACGCTTGTAATTGTTTCTAGAAGTTATTATGATGTGTTTGAAAAGTTTAATGGATTTTTAAGAGTCACAATCACATAATTATGTGAGAATCTGTTCCACTAATAAGAAACCATAATTGGTTCTCTGACATTGATTTGCAGAACAAATGGGATTAGTCTAATTAGAAAGAAACCCTAGAATTATGAGCAGATCATCAAAGGTTCCCCTTCTCCTGTTTCCAAGGCTTCAAAGTTGGAATCATTGCTCTCTATAATGCATGTTTTAAATTTTTCCAACTTTTCTGCAACAAATGACACCCCATTATTACATATCATATGATTTCTTATTTTACTACATTACATTAGTACTTCCATTCTGTAGCAGCCTCCTATAGTATAAAGTTTCTCATGTACTAACTATCATATGATAATATCAGTATCATATGCACCCCTGTTAGACTAATGACATTTGTTGCCTGGAAGTAATTAAATTTGTGTACTTAATCACGAGGAGACTACGGAACCATGATTGGTTAAATCGTGGCCGTCGAACGTTCCCCCAATCAGAGTGACAGGCCAGCTTCCCCCTGCTGTGCTGCAGACAGGTTATCCGTTTGCTTCCTGCTGAGAGGCCATCTCCCTTTGCCTAGCATGTGGGAATCTAGAGCTGTTTGATTTGAATGGTGTGAAAAGAAGCATTCATAATTCATATAAATTTCATAGTGTATGTAGTAGTTATGTAGGTTTTCTTTAATTATTCCTTTGGGATTAAGTAAAAATTCACCTGTTGGACCATCAAGAAAAAAAAAAAAAAAAAAAAAAAAACTATTCCCTTAAACTTTGGGGACCATACCTTTATGTGTAGATCCCCAGGAGAAAAGGGGTGGTTGGGACCATCCTTTGTTAGCGGCTAGCTTGACATGTATGAGATCGAGCTTAGTGGTTCACATTATATGCTCTAATAATCTTTCATGCCAATGGTTTTTGATTACTCCAGAACATACTGTGTCTTTCTTATAATAATAGAGGTTTTTATAGAATATTAGGGCTTGATATGTTGGGACTAAGGGAGGTACGTTAGAATCTAAGTAGTTGCTACATATTCTTACTTATTACTAGACATTTGCTTTATAGGAGTAGAAAAAAAAAAAAATCATGGAGGCTTTCTAGGGAAGATTTATTCTCTGGTCCAATGCGAGATGTATTCGTGTCGCTAGTTAATTCTATATTACACATCGAATCATCGAAGCTAGATAGCGTTGGTTGATTGATGTTCAAATGTGGTTTTTTTAGAGGTAGAATTTTTTCACGTGTCATTGTGCTATTGATATATGCAGTTGGTAATATGTAGTGATTTTGGACCAATACCGAATATTCTCATATCTATAGTCTTCTACCTTTTGCTTATGAAAACTGAGATCTCAGATCGCGTGACAATGTATTATAGTGTTAAGAACGCCTTTTTTTATTATTATTGTTTGATATACCATATGTTCATGTTTTGACTCGTACTACGCCTTATTGATAATAGGGTGGGTTCAAATCAAGAGTTGGTCATCTAGAGGTTTAATTAGACTAGTGTTGGTTTTGTTGAAAATGTTGTGCTTGATAGTGAGACTTAATTAGTTGGTTTTCCGTTAGACGAGTGTACATTTTGCGCCAATAATTGGAGGTAAAGAGTTAGATAGTTTATTATCAGTTAACTCTATAAGACACCAATGATGGGAGATATGAGTAATCTAAGTGGAGCTCTTTCTTTACACGCCTGAATTTGAAAAGAGGTATAGATTTTCATGGCTTGGACCTTGGAAGCATTATGTTTGGTGTCCCCATATCCTATTCTATTATGTCTTCTTCACATCAACTTCTCTCTCCTCTTTAGTGGACACCAACTCCTCCTCAACTCCCTTATATACTCCCTTTATTTTATTAGGTTTTTTGCATTTGGTTTGAATTCCTCTCACATATTCAAACCAAATGCAAAGAACCTAATAAAATGGAGGGAGTATTTTGTTATTATGCTAACTTTTCGGAATAAGTTTTATATAAGACCGTCTTACACTAAGTTACAGTATAAACCCTATTTCTTTAAGGTCTTATGCAAGATTTTATCTGAGATGTCCAAAACCTCACTTCGCTCTTTGAACCATCAATACATTCCATTGTACTTTAATGTAAAACGATTTTATCCAAAACTTCGTGTGCATTTTTGGAAAAAAAATGGAAATCCAGCTCTCCACCTCCCCTAGTCAGTGGGTTTCCCTTTCACCACCTACTTCTTTAAGGCAAAAAAAACTTCAAAAACAAAAAAAACAAAAAAAAAAAAAAACAAAAGAAAGACAAACTTCTTAAGAAATAGAAAAACTTAATGATTAAACTAAATATAGTACTCCATTAAAATTCAAAATTTTCTTAAAATACTTGGTGAGTATCCACTAATGCCTAGATTTTGACACCAATTTGAAAGGATTCAGATCCCATGGGGTTATTTTTCCCTAGAGTTAAGTATAGTTTACTATAAATGAAAATATATTTTTGAAAATAAGGAATAACCCCATAAGAATTAATTTTCCATTTTGAGTAAACTCTACCATATACAGTTATTTTTCAATTCCAGGGGATCTCAATCCAATTTTAAAATCTTCTTTGCAACCTTTGAGGTGGGATCATTGGAATCAAGGCACCCAATCACATAGGCTATACATATTGGTAATTGGAGGCAAATGCCTCGTTTCTCCACTTTACTTACAACTACTCAAATCTTAATACAATTTGTCTCCAAAATAAAATCTTCCAATAGATTTACTTCTTGTTTCCTTGGATCAATTGCTTTTAGATCTTTACAAGAGAAGCTTTAAGTATTTAATTTGCTCAATGTAATAGGCCCAATCAAATTATTTTTGAGCTTGGTATTCACACCTTTTTTTCTTGCCTTTTCCCCTAGCAACACCAATAATTAGATTTTTAGACATGGAGAATGGCAAAACACAAGGGGTTGGGGAATTGTGGAGGGAGACCTCCTAGGGATGGACATGTGATTCAAGAGTGAGATAATAACGTTTTTTCGTGTATAATAACCTCGTGTAATCTCAAATATTATCACTGTTATACTTACTATGAAAAAGTCGTATTCATATGACATTATGAGGTTTGTAGTGAGTATTGCAAATGTGGGAATAAAACAAAAGCAATTGAGACTATGGCTTAAACACTTAGAAAGTTAGAAGTATTTAATGGTCTTTTGTTTCATTTTGGACTTTATTATTTAGAGTAAATGGAAGTATTTTTTTTTTAGGGTCAATGGAACAATTTTAGAGTAAATGGAAGTATTGGTGTGAATATCAAGGATAAGGTGCAAGGTTTGTTATCTTTTCTTTTTCAATACATCAGGATTTTGTCCACCATATTTAATATGTTATCTTATTTGAAACATAGGATGAACAGAGAAAAAATTTAGTTCATTTTTTTCTCCAAAAGATGAGTAAATCTAAAATTGACAAGTTCATTCCAATTTCCTTAGATAGTATACCTTCATTTTTGGCTAATGTGTAGTAAGAACATTCAACTTGATTTGGAATTATGTGACAATTTCATGTGACAATTTGCCAACTTTTTTTAATCTTTTGTAGTCATCTTGTTTTTACTTTTTACTCCTCTTCAGTCTCCCCCACAAAACTGTGGGAATGCTAAAAACACCATTTTCCAGCACCCATTTTTGTACACTTCACTTGGTAGTCAACATATCTAGTGTGCAAGGCAGTTTATTGCCTTTTTCATTATTGTTCCTTCTGCATTGGATCTTTTGATTGTTGAGCTAGGAGCCTATACTTGCTTCAATTTCACTAGATTCTCGAATGCGTGTCTAATCAACTCGAAACTTTAACCTCTACTTCAATTCTTTCCGATACAATTGACTGGATGCCTTCTATTAAGCTGAAGCTAGGTTGTGGTACGAAACATAACTTATGTATGTTGAAAGAGAAAAAGCGTCATTTTTCCGAACTTATTCCAAAGATTGGTGATTAGATCAGACATGCAAGTTCATTGATGTAGAACCTTAACTTTAACTTTATCCTTATATAAGTTAAGAGAAGCTCCCAAGCTAATTGGTTATGTTGAACCTTTAATTCATTTTCTTACGATGGAAATTAAAGGTTGCATGCAGAAAAGAAAAAGAATGCTAGTAGAATAATTTGATGAGAAGTGGCAGTGTACCTTACATGTTACATGCATGGACAATAAAGTTTGACAATGATGTTACAAACTCTAGTTTGCCAACAACGTTCGAAGGGGGACTCAAGTTCGTAACTTAGCCAACTTACTTTCGTCGTCACCATCATTACCCCAATGTTTCATCCAAAAGACTCTCAATCTGAGAAAGGTCGATAAAGGGTCATACAAGCACAATTTTTTTCTTGTACATACCAAAGAAGTTGCTTTCGAATGACCCTTAACATAGATCACTACCACATAGACAACCACTAGACCAAGTTCTTTGGGTTCAAGAAGTAAGGTTTATACATCAAAGTTAAATTACGAGAACTATGACTCGTTGGCTCCATGATAATGGGAGTACAAAGCTTTTTGTTTAATATTTGGCAAGTTATCCTTCTTTTTTCCATATGGTTTATGCCATTCCATTACTCACATTTGCACGTAGGTGTAATCTAACTGACTGAATGCTCTGAACACTTCAGCAACTTTACAACTCCTCAAGTAAGTTAACTTACTGGTGTGACACTGGTAACGTGGTAAGTGCGCGCCCTGATCCTCCTTTTAATCGACTGATTAAGATTTGTGTTTTGGCTCTTACTTCGCGAATGAACAATACAATCAAGACATAGATCGCATTATTCACATATTAAATTGACTTCAGTCCCGTGAGAAATGACACATACTTGTAGAGTACTGATCGAAAACCCGATGAACGTCATGTATGATCTGTAATCACATTTCTAATTAATACCCTTATATTGTATTCTTCCATTTTTCTCCTGTGAAACAAAGCACATTTACACCAAACTGACATTCCAAATAATTTTTTGGTTCAGGTGCGATGCAATTATGCTAATGCATGCTTGTGGAATAATACTCTTCTTTTCAAGCAATTTTTTAATACCAGGCAGAAAATCTGAACTAACAAAAAAGAGGATACCCTTTTAATTTTTTTAACTCCCTAATTTGCACTTGATCTTAATTTAACTGCCAACTTTTGCTTTTTTCTCTCCTACGATCTTTAACAAATACTATACAACATTTTGATCCCATTGTTATTTGTTAACCTGCATTTTTCTATGGTGTAAGTTTCTAACTGATGATACTCCTACGTCTTTTTTAGATTTTATACCTTTTCGCTACGAATTTCGAATATTTTCATCTCTGTTATTTTAACAAGCAATAGGGTGCTCTTTACCTGATTATGAATCTCTTTTTGTTTCGTAAATCTCATATTTTACCCCCATGTGGGCTATACACACGTTGTTACGCCGAAAAAGCTTTAAACTTAACAGATATTATTTTTAGACCAATGACAATTCATTTCTAAAAACTCTGCCTTTTCTTGTATCGGAAATGCCCTGTAGCGCCGTTTGATTGGAGGTGTTAACGAGTCTGAAACAAAATTCCAACCCTTTATCCTTATGTCCAAGATACGTCCACTTGTAAGTTGTATCTATTGCTTTCAACAAATGGACTTAGTGACCACTTGATCACACTTTTGCTATATGGACCTCTATGTATTTGTAAAGGCTAAAACAGGTCCTCCCCTGCAAATTGCAATGCCGCTCGTCAAATATTATATACAATTTTCATTTCAACATTAACGATCCAAAAGAATAAAGATATAAATATCCAGAGTGCTCACTTATAATATTGGGAAGCTCCATCCATGACGCATTTACTAGGATAGTCTTGCATATTCCTTGGAATTTGCTATCAGTCGACAAGCATCAATGGTGTTTCTTCTATAATAAGTTTATTATGGTTACAAGTATGCAGCATCAGAGGATTCGTTGTTTGACATGCCGTGGGTTGCTTTATGCTATAAGAATAATAATTCCTTCATGATATTAATAAAAGGTGACAGATACCAAATTCCAACATAACATTTTTCCACTAATATTTTCACTGTGGAAAATCAATAATTACACATCGGAGAAAATCCTGATCTACTAGTTCTAATTAAAAAGAAAAATAAGATCCGAGGGGTGAATTGATTTTCAAAACTCCCCCTTATGCTCCCTACTTACGTACTATTTCGTTAAATTATCGTAATTGAAAATTACAGAGGAATATACTAATAATTACACAATCAACCCCTTTGATAAACAAAAATATTTAGGGGGTGAAGTTGATTGTTGTTTAATTTACGGCCTAGAGTAGTAAAAACCACGTTGAGTTACTTGCTTCCATTCAGCTAGCCGTTTCAAGAAACACATCACTTCGGTAGGGTCTTGTAGAGTGTAGGCAGCCTTTGTTTCCTTAGGAAACTTAGAGACAAGTATCCCAAATCCTTGTTGTCTCTTCTTCAACACTTTAAAAGCATCTTCATCTGTTCTATCGTCCCCGATATAAATCGGTAGAACATCTTTTGAGTCTGCGAAACCTATACATACATATAATAAACAAGTCAAGATAACGTTTCCTAAACTCCGAAATGAATTACAAAACTATAGACTAAACATGTGTAGTACAACATACCAAGTGCCTCCAACAGGAACTCAAGTGCATTGCCCTTGTCCCACTTAATGGTAGGTTTAATTTCCAATACCTAAACAATTCACAACATAAATATCATGAGAAATTAAATTTCACATAAACATTATACTAACACTTAACCTTAGACTATATCAAGGTAGATTTATTTAAATTATATGTACCTTTCTTCCATAAGTCATTCTCAAGCTGGGGTAGGCACTGAGCACTTCTTTGACTTGCTCTGCTAATTCAGGCCATTTCTGAAATGACAAACATCAAACATATGCATAAGTCTCTGTTTTGTCCCTGGTCAATATCGAACGTACGTTATTATTCGTCAACGGGGCGAAAAAATTTACCTTCTCCTCTACGCAACGGAAATGTACTGATAGACAAAACTTGTTGCTCTCAACGTATGCTCCTAATATGGAGTTTGTTTTCTCTACTAATTTCTCGTACACTTCGGTGATCATTGGCAAGTACGCGCCAGCGGGCTGACACAAGATAGATTTGTCGTCCTATGTAATCCAAAAAAAGGCGAAAAAATGTTTAGGAACATTTTCGGCTTAAATTCGAGAAATTATAAAGACGAGTGAAGAAGTTATGCTTACTTTGTCATCAACAGGACCTTCAATATCCATTCCGTGGCTCCCCGCGTAATAAAGTTCCTTCAACTTGACGAAATCGTAAACCTGCAAAAAGACCCACCATCATTATTAATCAACACACAATTTATATTAGTAATGATTTGGTAGTCCTAAATTCATTAAAATGTAATGTATGTACCTTGTCTTTGCCTCTTCCACTCACAATAGCAGTAGGAAAGCATTTCGCGACTTCTTTTACGGCGGCTCTCATCTGATTCACCCAATACTGTCACCATTAGTAAAAGAACAAACAAAAAAAACACGCAAATAAACAAAAGAAATGAAGAGAGTATTGTAGTAAAAGTAGGAAAAATGTAATGTAATAATGTAACACGAACCTCGTCAGACATGAAAGCTTTGTCAGGGTCTTGCACAATTGGAGAAAGAGTGCCATCATAGTCTAAAAACATGACGATTTTCTTCCCCTTAGACGCTTTGATGATGTTATCGAACATCTCTAATGCAGAAGGATGAGATTCCTGATTGAAATTATAATCGGAAAATAATTACATTATTATAAATTTAAATCATAGTCTATAAATAACGACTTTATATTATTATACGGAGTATATACTAGTATGATATTGATGTCGTACCATCCAGTTGTCGCGTTCAGGAGAAGATGGAGGGGACTTAGCAGGGGAAGAGGCCCTCATGGAGTCAACCCAGGCATTGATCTTAGGTGGCCCGCTTTGTGTTTCAAGCTTTTTGACCACTCTACGGTACCTATAGCGGCCAACTGTGGAAGTTGGCGACTTAGGTACCGCGTGGTTAAAGACCGGCATAATAGCTAATTTTATGCCGGTCTTAGCATCTTGGACTACGACATTTGAGTTAGTCATCGTGTTTTTCCTCTGTTGTACAAACCGAGTATACGAAATATTTAGCACAAAGAGCAGAGATTGAGATTCGGAGTAAATTTTGGAGGAGAGAGAGAATGGAGATGAGAAGTGTGTCGTAACTTGTAAGCTGGAGCACTTATCAAAAAAAAAAGAATGAATGAAGAGAGACACACAAGTAAGAAAGTGGAGGGGGGAATGAGGTCAATTTATAAGCAAGTATAAGTTGGTTTCAAGCACTAACGGACAAAAACTCCCACTTCCTTTCCAGCTCTTTGATCAATTTAACTTTTCCTTTTTTTTTTTTTTTTTTTTTTTTTTTTGTTGGGCAAAAAATAATAATATGGGACCCTACTTTTCTATGTTCTCCATCTAAGGGTCCATTTTTTCTTCGAATGAAATTTTTGGACCACCATATAACAGATTTAATAACATTCAAAGGAAAATACCCTTCCTTTTCTTCTTAAGATTCATTCTAATTTGAATATTAGCGCAGAGTTTAGCTAGTTAGTTATCGGGTGGGACTGGAGTTGAGTATCGCTATTTTATATATTAACGTAACTCTTACGGAGTTATAATTTAAGTAGGGACCAAGATTTGTTCTATCAATATATATAGGATTATTATAATAAGATTGTGATGTTTATTAAGTTTGGTATTATTTTGTAGCGTTGTCTAATTTTCCTAGACCATATTGTTTAAATATGTTATTTTATTATGCATGTATGATGGTGTAGTTTGAATGAACTACTCTACGTGGAAATTCAAGAACAATTGTTTTCATGGTCACGCAAGGTGCAAGCATATTATAAAAACATAATAAATGTATGAGGAAATTACTATGCATTTCTAGTTAGAGTGTGATACTATAAATATAAAAATATCGCAAAATTTTAGTATCTTGGCCCGAGTTTGTGTGTTACAAAGGTTTGGACTTGTGATTTGATGTGGGTTGTAAACTCATAACGCACACTTAAGGGGGGACATATACTAGGGGTCGTATCTCTTTATTAGTCCGTCTCCAACCACCAAAACACCAATTTTAATTGAGCTTTCACCTAACTAGAAATGTTTGGGATCTAGTGTGAAGGACCGAAATTCAACCAAACAATCAATGAATTAATGGCATAAGGAGACACTCTTTAAACTACCTAGTATATGCACATTAATGAGAATTAGACTTCATTTACATGACAAAACAATGTTTTGTGAGGAAAAATATGTCAATTCTAACTTTAGCAACCACTATGCATGCTTTCTAAAAGAAATAGGATGATCCTAGCAGTTTATATGTAGACAATAGCAAAATTGTCTATAACATAATTAAATGTGGTAAATTAAAGATGACATGCAGTAAAAAAATATGGGTCGTGTAGTAAATTTAACGTATTTGCAGTAAATTTATGACATTGGTAGTAAAATTAACATTGTTACGGATCTATCAATAGAATGAAAGTTGAATTGATTTAAAAGACCCTTAATTGTCTCTCTTTCCTTATAATCCATTATTTGCCAAATTATACAACAAAATTTACTACACCTTTTAATTATTTTTACTACAAATTAGTCATAGTCACTTTTTTTTCACTTGTCTATATATAGACTCCTGGTATTTTCAAAAGAAAAATGTAATAAATAAACGAACGAAGTTAGCTAGAAATTCCCAATTCTTGCACTACACACTTAAATTGGAAAACTAATATGATGAGAAATAGATGAAATGTGCGTGGTACGTACCGCGTCCATGGATGATATTGCTCCCAAAGTGGTGATGACACTGCAATATTTTGGCAAAGTTTTGGTACTAGACTAGTATGCTTTTATATGCTCAATGTCAATCTTTTCAAGTTTAATGCATTGTTAGTGAGTATGCAATGCATGATATGGGGTATTTATAGATGTTGAGAAGATCATCTGATCTTAAGGAATCTATTTTTGAATATGTTTGGAGAAATTAAATTAAATATGTTATAAAGGTACTATATTGTCAAAAGGCAATTACTTTATGATTATTGGAGCCTTAAATGTGTTTTCGGGGATTTTACTGGTAGGAGTAATTGTGCGTTTTTGTAGTACAGTGCCGTGTTATTGCTCGCTCCGATCCAACAATTGATTGTTTAACTAGTTTACTGACCCGTGCAAAATTGCACGGGCTTTATATGATATAAGTGAAAAAACTTTTTTTATAATACAATTTTATGTTATAAAAGTGTTTTATTAGCAAGATTAACAGGTGTGTAGAAACATTTTTAAAAAATAGGAAGTCTTGATATTACACTTGTTAAAAGCTTAAGTCATATATGGTAAGTCGTCAGGATCCAACCCATTTTAGGGTAACAAACATGTTTTCTATGACCCTTATCCCAAATTGACCTGAACCCGTTTCGGCCCACATAATTTGGGTTAAATTAAACTTGTCCCGAGTTGCATGCCCGATTTGACGCTTCGTCAATACAAAATGAGATATAGAAATATATAATATGATAAATCAAAAAGAAATTACAATTGTATGATTGTTTATATTTAAGATTAGAAAATCATTAATACGATTGAAACTTTGTTACAACGAATAAAATGGCGGAATATCTATTTTTTTTCATCCATGTTTGACCCAACTCATTTTAGCTATTTCTAAATCAACTCGTATCTTATCAGACCCACCCATTTTATAACTCTACACGACATGTACAGTTGTTCACTCGTGTAATAACTATAACTGTTCATTTGTATCATACCAACTATAGTTGTTAACTTTTGCAAAATCATACTGATTGTTATATGATTATTCATACTAACTTGGTTTTATGTCAGACACAATACACATACACTCGATATAATGTTTCATTTTATTAGGATTAATAAATCAACAGTAAACTAATATAATATGATTTTTTTCGAAATTCGAGTGTCATAATATTAAGTAATTTTAATGATTATTATTATTATTGAGTAACGTTTATTGAATAGAAGAGCGCGCCTACCGCACAAATACTATATATCGATTAGTAAATCCAATTATATTCATCTCAACTGTATTTGTCGTTAGATTACTATTAAGAGATGAATCAACGGTCAAAATATGATTACCATTAAGGAACGAACTTTGCTATATAGAGTAAAGTAAAGATTATTTCCAAAATAAAATAAAATAAAATAAATTAGTGAAAATTACAAAAATTGTCAAATTACAGGTGCCATTAGTTCTTAATTAAACTTTTACATGTGTTATATACCCACTTTTTGTGACACATGACCCGTATTGATCACTCTCATTTCATTTTGACCCCCATATGTTACGGCCTTTTATGTGTCATGAACCTGTTTTTCATGACACATAAGTCGTATTGACTCGCACCTGTTATGACCTTCATATATATAGTTTTCGTTTTATCTACGCTTTTGTGTGTCATAAACCCAATTTTTAATCCACATGACCCCATTGACTCACACCCGTTTTAAGTCTCTTACTATTTTTACTTTAGCTTACCCGAGTGGTATAATTATTAAGTGTGTAGGATTTTTTTAATTAACAAAATATCAACACATAATGTTAATATCAGAAGCTTGATAGCTTAACTGAGATAGTAATCCGACTTGATCTAACCCGTTTTAGGTTATAAACACGTTATTTATTACCCCGTAACCCATATTGACCCAAACTTGTTTTGACCTCGATAATTTTTGCGTCAAACCTGACCCGAGTGGTTGACCCTATTTGCCCTTAACCAAGATAAAATTAAGACGGATTTTATAAAGACAAAAAATGTCTTTTGGTTAACAATTTTATTGCCTTTTTTTGTTGGACCAAACACCTCCTTGGTCTTGCAATCTTGCATGTCCTTATTATTGTTTGTTTTTCAATGATCAGTACTACTCCATGTTAATCGCCAATGAACAGTACTATTCCATGTTAATAGGTTACTTGTTAATAAGTATCAGATTAAATATTTAATTGTAGTTGATTGGCTGCTTGCTGCACACCAACAAAAAGGAAAAAAGAAAGACCATTAATTATTAGATGCAAAACATAAATGGAAACAAAGTGCCAAATAATTGAAATAAGTAGTGTCATCACTAATGTTGTCATTAACATATTTCAACTGGCAAAGAAAACAGAAAGAAAAAAAGGAGACAGGGTAAGTTTTATGATGTTCTTATTTATGATTTGTTCAATTCGAAAATTGCTAATCCTCAGGAACAATAATCCACTACCAACCCTAAAAATAAAAAAATCCACTACCAAAATCAAAATCAACCACAACAATAATCCCCTACATAGTATCATAAAATTGTGACACTTTAAGATTGCAAGTAGTGAATCACGAATATAGCTGATCACATAATAGCATTTAGGAAATTAAAATTTTGGGGTAAGACGAATAGGATGGTGAGCGAATCTTTGAATTGACGAATTTTATTTCAGCAAAGCAAACAAGAATACTCAGGTTGAGGATACACTTAACTACGTATTATTTTTAAAAATTCCTATTAACCAAAACAATTAATTTAAAAAGTTTTGTACAAACTATAAGGTGAAAAATGGAGAAATCTCGCTACAAAGTCGGTGAATAGGATAGGAGTAGCTGACTAATAAAGTTCAATTTGTTAGGCAAATTCTGATCAACGTAGAGCAAAGATCCAAACCAGAGAAACCTAGCATGCTACTCACCCTTGTGACATCAACTCAAATTGATCAGCACTTAGAAAAAGCAAATATAGGCCTGCAAAAGAAAAGTAAGAATAGGTGATGCAAATATCTTATTAACACCCGCAATTGCAGAGGAGTACACACTATAACCCATACAAATGATACATGCACAATATTAACGTAACTTTAATACTAATAGATTACGCAAATTGGAAAGAAATAGTTTACGACATCCATTCATTTGCCAATTTGACGAATAACATGATCCATTCATACAAATTTTGGACTGATTATGCGTGACGACCGACTATTCATGATGTATCCTCCGAGAAGTGATGAACAAAATTCATGATGATGATTTCGCGAAAGAACCACTGTGAGATCCTGAAAAATATTTATGAAGACCAATTCTAGCTGTTCAATATACTATATACATATCAACTATGACTGCAAAAAAATTAATCAAACAAAAAAAATATAAAGAATCAGAATTGGAATATTTGCCCGAAAAGACATATGAAATAATCAAGAAGTTGGATGTGGAATACACATTTATAATATATTGAGGTTGAAGTAGAAATGATTTTATTTTTTTGGAATATGGGTTATTTTAGGAAGCTAATAAAAAATAAAAATTGAACGGCATCTTTATGATGGAGTATGTATAACGTCAAATGAGAGTTAATTTGAGTAATACTAAAATCAAGCTACGTAATTTTAATTGATATAAATTATGATTTAAAAAAATTTTTTTTAAAGATTTCTTGCTCTTTTTAAAGGAAATCGTGTTATTTTTAATTATTTTTAGCTTAGCAAATCACAATAATTATTTTTAATACTCTAGCTTAGCAAATCACAATAATTATTTTTAATTTTTCAGCTGAAAATAAATGTATTCCCGGAATATGCCACCTCGTTACAGAAATCTCAATATTACACGCTTAATTTTACATTATTATATCATTTCAAAAAAAAAAAATTGTTTAGTATTTTTTTTGTTTGGAAAATGCAAAAATATTCGGCCTAAGTATAGTTGCAAAATTTCGGCCAGTTTGTTTTTTTCCTTAATTATTATATTACGTATTATGAGATTAATTCTATAATATATTATCTAGAGTAAAAAAGATTTTATGATTTATATTAGGAGTAATATAAATTCCTATCTTGTCTTGCCATATATTTTCGGCCAAAATATTCGGCCAAGATATTTGATGCGTTTTTTCTTTTCTAAATCGATTTTGCGATATTCTGAGCCTATTATCTTCTTCGTTTAAGATTTTTTTATTTTTAATTGTTATTTTTATGAAATGTAATATTTCAATTGTAGATTTTATTACCAAAAAGGGCGACTGTTAACGTTATCGATGACTTGGCGCTGATGTCAATGCTTAGGTGGATAGTTTAAAAGGTTGTGAATTGTACCAGTAATTATATAATATATATGATGATTTAGCTGAACTTGGGAAGTAGATAGTCGTGGAATCAAGTCTACATTTGTTGACATAAAGGTGTAGAAATTATCACTCTGAAATCAGCTTACATTTACTTTTTTTTTTTTTTTTTGAAATCGGACGTGGGATAGCAAATGAAACAGAGTTTGAAAGATTACAAAACATAAGCCTAGAACGGAAAAACGGAGAACAACATTAAGCCTAGAAAATTACAAACTAAAAAGCTACCAAAAAATAGAGCTAGCTAATTAGAATTGTGTTGCATGGTAAATTTATGTCAACACTATAACTACTAGAATAATAATGCGTAATTAGTTCGCTTGATGAATGACAGAAGTTCACGTAATATAATTTTTAACTCAGAACGTTCATTAAATGTTTTTATTTTATTTTTATGGCATTATAACTACTAAATTTGCGGACTCCTATGCAAATAATGAGAAATAATTAACTGTTTTTATTTTATTTTTATGGCACTACATTTTCAGAAGAAGATATAGCACAAGCAATGCAAGCATGGAGAAAGATAGATCTTAATCGCGATATATGTGATACCCTCGATGATTATTGACATACAATGTCAATAAAAATACCGGTTTGAGTTTGAGTTTTGGTATAACATTAGCATGTAGATCTATAGAGCTATACATACACATTTGATATGGAGTATATATGTAGAATAATCTGTAATGGAAAATAAACAACTTATTTAGGTGTCGTTTGGATAGCGCGGGAATTAAAATACCGTGGAAAGTATGAATTAACAGGAATCAAATTCCTAATGTAAATACCTAGTAATTTCTCTTAATGTGTTTGGATAGCATGTAGGAATTTAGGATTCCCTATCATTTTTTTCTCATGGGTTGTTTGGATACACTACTTCAATTCCCATGTTAATTATTAAGAAGACTATTTTACCCTTTACTTTTTTTGATGGTCAACCACACAAATGTAAGGGGAGTAATTAAAATTTTGAGGGCAAAAGAGTAATTTTCTGAAATTAAAAGCACAGGAATTTGGAATGACCAAGGGGGGGTGGGTAATTAAATTCCTATGGTGGATAGGAATTAAAAATACCTAAGAATTTTCCAATACCCACACTTTGGATAAAAAGTGATATCCAAACAACCCATTCAAAACCAAATTCCCAGGAAAATGAAATTCCTGTGGAAATAGAGGGTATCCAAACGAACCTTTAGTATAGAGGAATTGGACGAAGGAAGGGAACTAATCCTTTGTTTGGTTTTCATATTGGAAATTTGAAGGAATTGGAATGAAATTGGGTGTTTTATGCTGTAAATTGTCTTTCCTTCCAATTACGCCCGTTTTGGGAGGAAAACGAAATGACAGTTTAATGAAGGATGATTTTCTTCCATTTCCTTTTCTTTCCTTCCACTTCCCATGTCTTTTTTACGAATCAAACGTTGGAAAGTAGTAGAATCTATTTCCCTTCCTTTTCTTTCCATCCACTTCCTTCCTACCAAACAAACTGTAAGAGTCTATATGTAGATAAGGTACAAAATGTCTACATTCATTTTGTAGTAAATAAAATGTGATGTGTAGTAGATTTTCTTGTTTAAATTTGGAAATAATTAGTTTTAAGGAAATAGAGAAAGGTAAGGATCACTGATTTTGGAAACAAATTAAATTATATTATAATCTATTGATATAATCACCACATTTTTTATTTACTGTCAATGACATAAATTTACTACAAAATTTTTAAACTAACTGCACAACCAAATTAAATATTATCCACCATTTTTTTTTTTACAACACTTGGTGTATATTGATTGGATTGTAACAATTTCTTTTGTGTCTATATTATCGTTAATACATTATAAATATAATGAACATCCATGGTATTTGCTGAATTTAATCAAATTTTGACATGAGGTGGCACCATTTTTATACAGTAGTATATGCATGAAATAATTTGATATACATTCTTATATATATGTGTATTATCTCTCGGCCTAAGCAATCTAAGCAATCTAAACGTCTGTAGTAGATTTTCTTGTTTAAATTTGGAAATAATTAGTTTTAAGGAAATAGAGAAAGGTAAGGATCACTGATTTTGGAAACAAATTAAATTATATTATAATCTATTGATATAATCACCACATTTTTTATTTACTGTCAATGACATAAATTTACTACAAAATTTTTAAACTAATTGCACAACCAAATTAAATATTATCCACCAATTTTATTTTTTTTACAACACTTGGTGTATATTGATTGGATTGTAACAATTTCTTTTGTGTCTATATTATCGTTAATACATTATAAATATAATGAACATCCATGGTATTTGCTGAATTTAATCAAATTTTGACATGAGGTGGCACCATTTTTATACAGTAGTATATGCATGAAATAATTTGATATACATTCTTATATATATGTGTATTATCTCTCGGCCTAAGCAATCTAAACGTCTGTAGTAGATTTTCTTGTTTAAATTTGGAAATAATTAGTTTTAAGGAAATAGAGAAAGGTAAGGATCACTGATTTTGGAAACAAATTAATTATATTATAATCTATTGATATAATCACCACATTTTTGATTTACTGTCAATGACATAAATTTACTACAAAAATTTTAAACTAACTGCACAACCAAATTAAATATTATCCACCATTTTTTTTTTTTTTTTTTTTACAACACTTGGTGTATATTGATTGGATTGTAACAATTTCTTTTGTGTCTATATTATCGTTAATACATTATAAATATAATGAACATCCATGGTATTTGCTGAATTTAATCAAATTTTGACATGAGGTGGCACCATTTAATACAGCAGTATATGCATGAAATAATTTGATATACATTCTTATATATATGTGTATTATCTCTCGGCCTAAGCAATTTAAACGTCTGTTTACCTTATTAATTTATACTATGATTACACCGTGCAATAATTAACCAAATTCTATCATCGAAGGCTACGGAGAGCTAAATTGTAAAAGCTTAAATTACATAATAATATAAAATTACATGCATGCGGTTACTTGAGCTAGCTAGTATATATATATAGGTACCGGAAAATGGTTCTGAAATTTGCCTAAAACTTTTTTTTTTTGTTGTGATAGCCGCCAATTATATATTTGCACTGTAACTTTAGAATGTTGACTAAATTCTCTCAACTTGCATTGTCAAATTCATAGGGGTACGTACCAATTATTTGGAATACGTATCACAAGCTTTTCCTATATTTCAAAGACGTACACCAAGCCCCGGGTTTATGCATGCTGCATGGTTAAGCGTAGAGTTTTTGTATTTCACTTGAAATGTCATTTAAGATTAATAAGAGATCTTGTATGTACTCCCATCACGTCTAGTTCGGACCATCCAATTGTAAGAAATGCCAATCAAGTTAAATCACAATTCACAAAACGAGCTTCGGCTCACTCTTAGGGAAGATGTGTTAGGGGTTTTGACACCCCGTTTAGTTCGTAGTTAGTTTATTTACTTTTTTTTCGGGGCCTTCCCCTCATTGTAACCAAAAAAACAAAAACAAAATACGTCATATTTTCATTTTACAATAATCTTAACATACACTAGCATAATTTAGAATTGCCCCCCTAATTATTAATAATATAATAGTATATATCAGTGTTAAAACTTGAAATATATATATTTTCCGACATATTAGTATAGGTACTTTGTGTTAATGACTACTCTCAAGACGCAACTGGCTCAATGGTTACTACGTACAACTCCACCACCCTCTAGGCCGTGTGCTCAATTCTTCAAATTAAACCTAGAATTGTGAATCGCAGGAAGCCATTCCGCATTTCTTTCGGACATATAAAAAAAACAAGTAAAGTCTTAATTTTTTCTCAAAATAAAATTAACAAAGTCGGTAAGATTTTACGTGATAATTATAATTTGGCCACCCGATTTCTAAATCCTACCTCCACACTAATTTTAGAGAGGAAAAAATAGTTTTTCGTACGTTCACTTTGCACCTCCCTCGTACATGAAATGATGTGAAAATTCAACAAGTACAAAAGGTGAGTCATACAATTAGCAAATTATATATATGCTAAGAAACTTGTACTACATCGTATCATTATCAAACGCACCTACTCATAAGACAAAATCAACACATTTTATAATCTTTTGCTTTCGTATATTTGACAGAGAACGAACGAAATTAAAACCAAGAAAATATAAAGTTGGACCGCCCCTTGTAACTTACAAAACAAACTAATAGCTGCACAAAACTAGGGTAGCGAATCAAAACCGCAAGCTCCCTAATTATTTAATTAACGAAATTAATAAAACTTATTATTTTCTAAGACTGATTTAATTTTAATTTTCATTTGTACATGGTTTATTATGTTTAAGTCACGAGAAGATCTTAGCTCTCATTTTACAGTTTTATTTTCAGTTCCTTTATTTGGCTTATCTGCTTTGTTTTCTTATTTTTTTGGGTATATTATAATGTAATTGATAATTTCTTAAATGCCGTCCAACATAATTGGTCTGAAATAGCGGTTGCTAATAATATGATGTATATACATTACATTTTATGACTATAAATTATTAGAATCATATTTCATCAGGACCATGTGCATTTTGTCACTTTAGAATGGAATTAATTCTTTTTTTTTTTTGTTACAAAGACGAAAATCGAAAACCTAGCTAATATCTATTACATCCTCCAACGGAGGCAAAATAATAAGGTCTTCATCAAAGAAAGACGAATTGCCCGGAATATCAGCTATTCCCACTTCAACATAATCAAATCCGTCAATAGCTGTCAAGGCGATCCGTGGCAGAATCACTCTCGCTGCCCTCGCCATATGATCTGCCACCTTGTTGTACTTCCTGTTAACAACCTCCACACTCGCATGGAGTTCCATCCCGAGCTCTCTACATTTCAAATAAAGGTTAGTCAATCTATCCATGGGGTTTTTATGATCCACAACCCCATGAACCACGAGCTCACAATCACACATAAGGGTGAAATTATTGTTATTCTGCATTTTCATCCACTGCAATCCTAGTAAGACGGCCAGACATTCTGCCAAGGTAACATCCGTCGCATACGTATGCGCAATGAGCCCTGACCTCCATTTTCCATCACAATCCAAAATACAAACAGCTAATCCAGCAGAATTTTCAGACTTGATAAACGAGGCATCAGTAAAAACCAAGGTAGTCGCCCAAGGAGGGGAGGTCAAGCTATTTTTAAGAGGGGTGAAGGGTAGTTGTTGAAAAACAACTGGGGGATGAGAGTATTTTTGAGCTAGGATTTTTGCTTGTGGTACGATCGTGGTTTCCGAAACATTTTTCAATTCAAATATCCATGTATTTCTTCTCTTCCAAAGTAGCCAGCAAGTGATAACAAAGATTTCCGGCCAACTCGCACTTGTAGCATGTTCTAGATTATGCATTAGCCAGTCACTTATATCACTTTGAAACCAAGCCGGCTCCAACTTTAAAGGCTCCCAGACTTCCTTTGCACGAGGGCAGTCCCTAAGTATATGCAGGATACTCTCAGTGATGGTCGGGCAAAAAGGACAAGAGGAAGGAATAGGAAGATTTCTGTGTGCCAAAACAGCCCTGGTGGGTAACTTGTTCCCTTTCACAAGCCACATGAAAAATTTAACTCTAGGTGGACAATTCAGATTCCAAATTCTCCCCCAAACTTTATCAAAGAAAAACTGATTTTTTGTTTTCCATAAATTTTCATAGAGAGCAGTTGAATCAAAAAACCTTCCTAAGGCTAAATTAGTACACATAAGATCAACCCCACACCTAGGGATAATTGTACCCAAAATAGCATTTACCACATCCACATCAAAAAAAGAAGCGCAATCAATGATGTTAGCATCAAGGTGAAAGTCCCTAACAGTAATATTACAAACAGAAGCCGGCAAAGGCCCAGTAAATCTACCACGTAAGGGGCCAACACCACACCAATTATCACCCCAAAAATTAATCGATTCCCCGGTTCCGATTGCCCACTCCGCACTATCTCTGAAAATATCCCATCCCTTTCCTATATTCTGCCAAATATAAGAACCTTTCTTAAAAGCTAAAGGCTCCTCACGACCTCTAATATATTTTTAGAATGGAATTAATTCGTAGACCCATAATTTGACATTGTTGTATTTTCTCTGAAATTCTCCTCTTCCACACACAAAGAAAAGGCGGAAAAAAAAAATTAAAAATAAAGTCAATCTTGCATACTAAAAATGTCAATATATATTCTTGAATTGAAATGAAAAAAAGGTTTCTATTATCCTTTTAAAGAAATTTTTTGTATGAAGAATATTGTGAATGCAAGTAGTGAAATTGATATATGCGTGATAGAGAAATACTTTTGGAATTGATATATTTGTTTACTATGCATGACAGTATAGGTGATACGTACACTGATTATAATGTGTATGTTATAGTTTTCTTTATTCGGTGAAAAGGTAGCTAGCAAAAAGAAAAAAAAAAATACCTAAAATTCAAAAAGGTATACTGATAAAGAAGCTAAAAAATCTCAAACATAGTTGGCATTTTATGTATTATTGTGCATAAATCAGAAATAATATTGGTTGAAAGCTTTTGGTTTTTTTAAGATAATACGAAACGAGAATAAACGTAACTATTACTCCGAATGACCGTATCCTAATTTTAATATATCTAGTATTTTTGTCCTTAGGTTATGTTTGGTATGAACAATAAGCTAGCTTATTTGGCCAAAGTAGCTTATTTGACTAGTTTTTTAAGCTCTTTGACCAAATAAGTTGGTTTGGTAACACCACTAGCTTATTTAATAAGTTACCCCATGTAACTTATTTAAAATAAGCTAGCTTATCATAATTTTTTTCCTAATTTACCCTCAGTTAGTTGCTAAAATAAAATGAGATTAAAAATAAATAATGCATTTTTTATGTAATTTTATATATATCAGCTCCTATATCAGCTAATTCTGCCAAAAACTCCTAATATTATCAGCTAAAAACTTTCATCTATTATTTCAGCTTTCAGCTACTATTTCAGCGTTCAACTACTATTTCAGCTAGTTTTACCAAACATCGCCTTAATACTATATCGAAATGAAGCATTTTCATTGTAATTGTAAGTTCGATCCCAAACGGAATCTTAATAACATTGACATTATGACCAAATCGTCGGCATCTAATACATCAAGCTTTGTGGTATGCCTTACATCTCTTCCGTATTCGCACATAATATTGTGTTACTAGAAGATCCAATCACGCCTAGAATACATTGATTCGAGATGAATGACACGTACAAGAGAAATTGTGAGAAGCAAAGTTCGGAGAGGATGCATGAACCAAGCTAAGGTTAGCTCCCATTATGTACCAAAGCAAAAAGGTTTTGGACTTTCACGTTCAAAGATTCTTTTTATGTACTACCTACTTACTCCCCGCCTTTGGAGAACAAGGGAAGCTAAGTGAGCCATGAAATTACCTCAGAATATACTTCAATTCCACACACGAGAATGACCCATTTTCTTCAAGTAAAGTTAAAACATATATATATATATATATATATATATATATATATATATATATATATATATATATATATATATATATATATATATATATAGTCTAATGTTCAACTTATACGTATTCCCTATGCTTACTTAAATTCTTGACGTTCACTTTTGAATTTCTCTTAAATATAGCTTTGTGGGAACTTCAATATGTACTGGGTTGCCCTACCATGTATTGAATCCAAATAACCCGATAAGCTTACGGATGAGTTACAACTAGCTCACAGGGTTGTAATATTTGTTCCTATATGATTGCGTTCTATATATGCTAAATCATAAGATGGAGTACAATAGTATGTACATATATATGCATGTTAAATTTATTTGTTTATTTTCTCGCGTATGTTAATTACATTCGTATATAGACTATTATATATTTAATTTCCCTATCCATATCGACATTTGCTTGTATGAGAGATAGGTCATATATATATATATACTCCGTATATACGTACGAGAAGTAGAAGGTAATGTCGAAATTGAGAGTAGATACGATAAACGGGGACATCATGTGCCACCATACCTCTACAAGTTTAATTAGGATTATTCAGTTAACATTATTTATTTATTCATATAGGGATAATTGGTGCATTGAACATCTGCTGTAGACTAATAACTAAGCTAGTATATATTAACTAGCCATGTTATAAAATGGAGGAACAAACGTTGATTCTGCATGATGTTGGCAAAATCAAAGGAATAAAACATCAGCAAATGAACAACATCAGAGAAGATGTCGATCGATGGAGAGTCCAAAGAACTTAGGCAATCTACCAAACTATTATGATTCGACCTAAATCTCATTTGTCATTCATATATACTATATGAATATATGATCAACCAGTAATAGAGTTATTAATCAACTTTAAATAAATTTGTTTGACGAAGTTGGAGATAACTTTTCGAGAAAGTACAAGATTCTCGTAAAGACGATGTTTCCATATGACCATATGTTTCATTATTAGCCAAAAATCACATGCATTTGCACCATCTTGGTTGCTCCTTTTCTAGGCAAATTTTGAAGCACGCATGCATTACAAAGCATCTACCCCCCCCCCCCTACTAGTTTAATCTTCCTTGCTTCTTCTATATGTCTTTCTCTTCCTAATCTTCTCGATCGTTTTTACATACGACTTTACGTCAACAAGTCTTCTTAAATAATTCCTAACATTTACGCATATAGATTCTTTAGGTTTATCAGTTTGTACATGGTTTATACACGTTGTCAACTTTATACTTGCATGCATTGCCCTTAGATCGACTAATAGAGTAGCTAGTCATTTCAATTTTACCTTACGAATTGCATTCAAACGATATTATGTTAATTAACACATACGTCGGCTTCAATTATTGAAAGATTATGAATATGCATGGTTTGTGCCCGTTTTCTGTTATCCATCAAACTATAACAATAATATCGCAGTGTTAACACTCGTGATTATTGAGCTTTGGCGCTGGCCTTTCATCATACCACCAGTCGGCTCGAATTCGAAATAAACTAGAACGGAATTTCAACAACATAAGACTTGAGTACATGTTATTCCTGAGACCTATGCGTATAGGGTGGTCGAATGGTCGTGTGTTCATTCATGCATGCAAGCAGCCAACAGTCAAAGGCGGAGGCCACGGAGTAATGTAATATGCTTTCTAATTTGTTTTGTGTAATTAGTTAATTATTAATGACTTAATTAAATAGTTAGTGATTGTTTTATGTACTTGTCGTCTGAACATTTCTAGAGAGAAATCCAGGATCCCAGAAAAACTTTCTTGGTCTCAAAGTAATTAATGCCGGCACATTATATTTTTCTAAAAGTTCCGTTTAATTATGATTCTTTTTAGTACTTATATAATTACAAAATGTAATATACAAGTACCCTTTGCAATTATTTTAATTAAAATTTAGTACCTAACTCTCACTTTTTTGACATTCTCGACTCTCTTATTTGGCTTGTACAAACTAAAACACGTTATTTCGTTCAAGGTGGTTTTTTCCCCCTTTTGGCCGTTAGGGCGGTGTTGAATTCAACTAATGATATATTTATAGTACTAATTAACTACACTTTTCTTGTGGTAAATTAGGTTAAATCATGCATAGAATGGTCTATTCGTCAAAGGTTTAGTCGTGCCAAATTGATTACTTTTTTGCTTAATTAGACATTAATCAATGTCGTCCTTTGTAAGAAATGTAGTCGCTCTCACTTAATTAGGTCAAATTTCTTCTAAAATATTTCTAAGCATATGTGTTCGTGCATGTTTTATTAAAAGAAAAAACATCTATCATTGTTTATGTAAGTTAAAAAGTCGTTGGAAGCTGATTTTTAAAATCTCTATTGAAAATTATTGGTGCATTAAACTAACATTGTATTTTAACCCGCGATTATTCGTATCAATGATGTTTAAATCTAAAAGTCCAACGATGTTAAAAGGTTAATTGAAAATATAACAGTTATACAAAGAACGTCGGAGAGAGTCGTAACTCGATCGTCTTTGTGATTCGATCTAGCTATTCCGTGAAAACTTAGAATAAATTCAATGATACGAATTATAAAATATGTGTAAAAATACTACAAGACCGGCCACTGCATAATAATTTGGACATCATTTTGTTTGATTATACCAAGAGTCGAAGACATTTCACGTTGTTGTTCCAATCCCATCATAACATCCCAAATCAAGGCCATAGTTTGGCAATGCAGTTTGTTTTTGGTGTATAATAGATGTGAAAGCGACTCAAAGCAAGGATGGAGGAAGGATATAGTAGTGAAGCTCACTATCAATCAAGTAGTTTCTATTTTGCATTCGCTTTGTTTTTGTCTTTTTCACATTCATGCATGGGAGAGAGGGGATGGAAATAATTCACGTGATTGATAATTAACTTTTTTTGGTATTTAGCTTTAATTGGATCATTGCTTTGCCATGGATCTTAAATGTGAAGTAGGTGACTTACTTCAAACCTTCCTATTACAAGTTAAATCACTGGACACACGATTTGCGTTAATTTTATGTTTTTACGAGTAAGTTCAAACATTCATTTAAAGTCGGCAAAGATCATGTAAGAAGTGTGTAACGGTTTGCCACATGTTGAAGAATCCAATCTTAACTATTTTTCATTACATACACCTCTACACCGTGAAAAAAGGTTGTTGAAGATGTTAATTTGTTTTCTTCTCTTTTATCGGTTTTAGAAATTTCGTCTAACGGAGTTTAGTAAAATAACATTTCGCTTCGCTTAAGAATAAATTAAATAATGAATCGAATTCATACACTAGTACAAAGCTTATAAATTAAATTTTGTAATAGTAAGTAAATAATATCTAGCAAAGAATAAATAATGAATCGAATTTATACTCCCTAAACTTTCACGAATATTCAAAATATTCAAAGTAATTTTTATATGCTATGCGTGGTGACGTTAATTCAACTATGCTTTTTCTTACCGCGGATGAAGCGTGTGGACATACTAACTGATTATAGAACCCGATACTTAGCTCTCATGAGCACTCCTATGAGACAATATATGAGTATATGACATCTTGTTACATACGTTATTAATTAAGCCGGTATAACAAGAATCATTCAACTCAATTACTCCGTATATATTAGTATTACAAGCTTTGAGTTTGAGCGCTAAAAACTCATCATACTTAAAATTGATTTGTCTAATTTTATCGCACCATATAATCATAATACCAAATTCGTATCAAACTAAATTAAATGTCGCAAATTAAAAGAAAATGTCGACAGTTCCATTCAACACGAAAAGGGGTGGCAAAAAGAAGAAAGGAAAGGGAAGTCAAAAGCAAAGAGAAGAAGGAACAAATCTTTCGAGGAATCAAAAATTACGTTTTAAGTAGTCAAGTATGTGTCAGCTATGACTCTATGACACAATAATAATTCGACAAAATTAACGAGACTAAACCAACATTTTTGTCATTATATATGTGATTCTAAGTTAAAAAGGAGAATTTCCTACAAGTTTAAAAGATGGCGACATAATTAAGCCACGTTAACCTAGCTTAAGAGACGCCAATTGTGAGCTTCATCTGCACTCCACCGCCACTAATTACGTTGCTAATTATAATTAATATTAATTAACTAGCTTCGTGCTCTGCAAGATTTTCTGCTTTTGCTGGGTTTTGTGCCAGTAAACACATCGTGTTCAATAAGATCTGACTGTTGTTCTGTGTTCATCTGATGTCCGCTAATTAAACTCTTAATAATGCATGCAACTCCAGAGTACGTCTACATATTTCCAAGATTAAACTAAGTGCCGTCGTGTTGGTTTGTCACCCTTTTTGGTCAGGCTACGTGGTCAGGTTTTAGATTGTTGGCGAATGTTGTGCGTTGGCGTAATTCCATACAGCCATGCAGAAATCGAGGGGCTGTATAGTGGTGTTGCATCCTACCTTTTTTCCGTCTTATAAGCAAGAGGTGGCCTAGCTATATCGGGCTTACCCCTATCTCTTGTTTGCATAGGCCAGATCGTTTTACTCAAGAATATCCGAACGATGAATCATATGCGCAACCATGCATGCTTATGTAATGGTGTGGAGTAGTAATAACTGTATAAGTTTCTTTTCTTGGTACAAAGACGAAAATGGAAAGAAAAAAAAAAAACTAGCTAACGTCTATTACACCCTCCGACGGAGGCAAAATAACAAAATTATCATCAAAAAATGAAGGAGGAGGTCCCAGGGACCTCCATGATCCCCACTTCACTAAATTCAAAGTCATCAGTCGTCTTGAAGTTAGTCCGTGAAAGAGTCGCTCTCACTTCCCTCGCCATATGATCCGCTACCTTATTATACCTTCTGTTGGCAGTCTCTACACTCGCATGTAGTTCCATCACAAGCTCTCTACATTTCAAGTACACATTAGTTAGTTTATCCATAGGATTCCTCCTATCCATTATCCCATGAACCACCAGTTCACAATCACAAAGGATGGTGAATTCTTGTCGGTTTTGTATAAGTTTGACCACCATCTCTCGTAATATCGAACAAATACGCTAAATTAAATTGCAGTAACAATAATTGGGGCGGCATTGTGGGCATTAACCTTAGCCTCTCTCCCTCTTCTCCATCTCTCTCTCAAAAAATTTAGCCTTTAAATCTAAATCTAGGGGCTACCAGCCATCAATTAGATGGTGGTAAGCGCCAAGTTTTCTTATTATTCACCCTAACTAATTAGTTATCACTAGTTATTATTAATAATAGCTCGTTTCTACCTCCTCGAGAGGGTATCCGATCTCTACCACCATATATGTGGTTTATACTTAGATTCGTGAGATTTCTATAGGGATTTAATGTTCATTTATTTTGTCATGTCTTTGCGATGGACGTTGAATGATACCGGCTAACGGATCTCCTCATCCTTTGACAAACTACAAGAGATCAATAGGCCCCTTGGGGTCAAGTTGTATCATGAAGCAATACTATTATAGAGGGTTTTCGTATCACGAGTCAACTTACATTATGATCGTAGTTTCTTAGAGCTTTGAGTTTAATGTGATGTTAGCGGTGTATTTTGATAATTTAAGTACTATGAATGAATTTCCTTCATTCAAAAAAAGAAAAAAAGAACAAAATTGCGGTAACAAGGTTATACTAGTGCGTAGGAATTTTTTATTATTTAATGTGTCTAATTTATGAAATGATATAAAAATGTTAGTTATGAGACAATCTACCATATAGATTTTATTATGCTAAACTCTGTGTTAACTGTTGTGAGCGGCTTATGCTCAATTAAGAAGACAATGTAAGATCTCTTGCCTGCTAAGGCTGCTATCTAGATCTTTGAATCGAAGATATGAAGTACACATACATACAATATACAATAATTCTCTAAAGCTTATAGTTTGTGCTAAATTTAGCTAATTAACTTTCTGTGTACGAGATATACATACTAGCTAGTAAGAGTCTTTTGAATAGCTAATTAACTTTTAATAACTAACCGATTATTAATTATGTACGTAGGTTTATAGTTAGCTATCTCTCAAATCAACGCAAATGACTCAAATTTACAACGTGACATTAGACAATATTAGGAACGAACAATAATTCGTGATCATATGTACAAATTCAAAAAAATAACGGACTGGTTAGCTTAGTAAACTTTCAATTCAACGCGTTTTATGATAGATGGAGCATCGCATATAGTGGTACAAAGAACACGGAATGCTCAATAGTAAATCTAATGCTGCTAGATAGAGCTCACTAAGTATGGTCATTATCATGAGACGGTTTCAACCGATATCAAACATGGTAACTAACATGGTCTATGGGAACTTGATCATTAACAAGAACTTCGGCCTATATATATTGACAAAAATTATAAGGATATGTAGATCATATCCTATTCGACATAAGATATTAATTAGTTCAGTTATATTCTAAATAGCCCTCATATTCGACATATAGGTATTCACAGTCATACATACTAGTGATAGTACTAGCATGTAGCAACGTAAAAAACATGGGGAAATTCATATAACCCTACAAAATTCTAGCCGTCCAAAACAACTTAAAAAGTTACACAATCACTTCATAATAATCTTGTTATTCCAAATGACTTGGACATAATATACTCGGATCACACTTTATCATCAGTACAAACAATATATGGACTAGAGTAGTGATGGATGAATATATAATGAATCAAATTTTAAGAATAATAAACATGATTAACACCATATCTTAATCTTAGCCTCCCATAAGATGCGTAGAATCACATAATAATGATAATAAGATTTGATTTGAAACAAAAAGAATAAAAAATAAAAGTTTGTGTGAAAATGGATGAGAAAGATACACCAACTAATTTAATTTGGGCCTCAACTGAAAATAACCGTCAAGAACCTTTGGAAAGATTTGAACGAGTCACTTTCGGTTCGGGGGGCGGGGATGGGCCCACATGATGAGCAGCCCCCCTACGAGCTGTGAAGTGAAGAGGAAGCGACCCAGACGCTGTGGCTCGCATACAAGTGGGCCCACTTGTTTTGAGTTTAATGGACATGTCATTGCTGCTTGGGCTGTGATTCACCCGGGCCCACATTTCTTCGTCTTTTACTACACCACCATCCCAACTAGTAGTTGAGTAGTTTCTTGCAACTGATCTTTGTTATAATATTTAATAGGTTTGGTTTGCCCGTCAAAAAAAAAAAAAAGAGTAGTTTCGTTCTTCTCCTTCGACTTCAATTTCTTTTCGAGATTTGCTCGCCCAAACACGGTGTTTTGTACTGTATATATGTACAGTATACGACAAAATATAAAGGGAGCTTCTCGTACTTTTTGTGTGCTGAAAGTAAAATTGAAGTGATTCTAAGAACAGAGAAGGTTGTATATTCTCAGCTACAAGTAGTTGGCTATTTTCTTGTACTTTAAACTTGAAAGAATAGTTGTGATTTAGTTGCATTGAGCAGGGAATGGTGGAGTAAACGCATGAAAATTTTGATATTTTCAGAAATTAATTGTTGAAACTAAATTCGAAATTACTACACCTACCCTAAACAGTGAACACATACTCGTATGTTTTAGTTCTATTAAAAGGTGTCGTACCGTGTCATCTAAATGCTTGTCGCAGGGGCGAATGTAGGGGTAGCCTGGGATGCACTGCTTACCCCAAATTCCCCGAAAACGTCAAATTATTGCCTAAAAAATAGGAAAAAATAAATAAAAAATTAACCTGTACCGAGGAGGTTACCCTGCGGCTAGATTTGCCCCTGGCTTGCCGGTCGCCTTGTCAAGACTCTGGAGTTATAATGATAAAATAACAACACTGATGATATACCCGAATATCTTACCACTATGTGTTTTTAAAGATTATTTTTACCGAATCAACAGTTTTTAATATCTGAAATAAAGTACTCCCTCCGTCCCAGCTCAAACGCCTCAAGGCGTTTTTGTAGTGGAAAGAAAAATTGATATAATAAGTTGAGTGGGATAAAAGGAGGAGAGAGAATATGAGGATTAATAAAAGTAGGAGAGATAATGTGAGAGATGATGTAATAATTTAATAAAAGTAGGATAGAGATATATGTCCCAAAATAGATGGAGTGTTTGAGGTGGAACATCCCAAAATGAAATATGGGGCGTTTGAGTTGGGACGAAGGGAGTAGTAACTAACTTCTTAGTTGTGAGTTGATCGTTGAATTGAATGCTTTTGGAGCACGCTGTCGACCTGTCGTACAAGATTTTTTTTTTTTTTTTTTTTTTTTTTTTTTTTTTTTTTTTTATGTAACTTTGTATCCAAGATTTTGCTTTCAGTAATTGATAGCTTTGGTTATGCATGGGATGGTAAATTTGAGAACTCTGTAACAATGGGCAGAAAATGTAGCATTATCTACATATTAATTAATTATATATTGTTCTTATCATTATGTACATGGGTTTACCTTCTCATCATCATGGGACTAATTAATCAGGGAATGCTTTTGATGATCTTGCATAATCCTATCTTTAGCTCCTTTTTTTTCTTGGGTTAGATTTGCTGCCCTAGATCAAATCTACATGATGTACTTCAAAGATAGTGATTACATGATGCCTAGACGTCTAGTACACTATATAGTAATTAAAAGTTGCATGCATTTGACGAAATCGCCTCACCAGTGGTTACACGTCTAGTACTCTTGTAAACAGTAGTTACAGCGAACAGATTACTAGAACAGACTTATGTTTTTCTATTTTTAGTATAAAAATTATGTTTATCTAGTTATTTACTTTAATACAAAATGAAATTAGATCTAATAGTGTACCGGCCAACCAGCTATTTTAATTAAAAGAATAATAATAAACAATAAGAAAGTCGGCTTAGTCAAACATGAATACAAAGGACAACGCTCCCAGTTATAAGACACCTGGGTCTTGTCCGATTATGGAAAGTGTTAACACACTAACAATGACATTTAACTAAACAAACGAGTTTCGTCAAATAGATATGATAGTATAATACATATGGAGTTTAACATTTGATAGAAATTAATTAGGTATTTGAAAATTTTGTTATATTTTGAAGATCTAAAGATATTCTATATATAGACTCCTAGTAGCAATCTTTATCGATGTAACTATGTAAGCAAATTAATGAGTATATCAATGTAAGTGATTTTTCAATCAACTTCAGTCCGCTATGTGAGTTAAAGTTTCTATCCATATTGTCAATCGAGTTCAGCGTACTATTGATCCCACCCTCAACTATATAACCATAAGCCCGACGTGAATGAAATTGAAGTTCACGGGGATTTAGACTTTCCAATATTAGCCAAACACGAACCACACCACAAATACATGACAACATCGTCAATTCATCAACAACAAACAAGATTTAAGTTAATTAGACGATTGAGATCGAAATTATTATAGATCGACTTGAATATTATTAAATAAAATTGGGGAAAATGGATAAGGAACAATAACTCATCTATAGTACTTCATCGGTTCAAATTAAAGATTGTTAATTTTTTGTTTGAATTTATTTCCCGTATTAATCTAATATGTATGAATGATCTGAATCAAGAAACAAAGTAGATATTTTAAAAATCAATGAATTGAGATTTAAGAACAACATGATGACTAGCAAAATTAAACAAGAGTTTTTTTTTTTTTGTGTTTTTTTTTATGGATAAAAACAAGAGTAATTGAACGTAGTACACTATCTTTAATTCTTTATATAAAATGGTGAAATCCTTTAATTTTGAACTTAAAGGTGGCTAGCAACCCTTCGTTCCACTTCCCTGTCGACTGTCTTACATATACTACTCCGTATGACTTTGACAACCACAGTCGTGGAAAGCTGATAATTAAAGCCCCATGATAATATTAGATTATGCTATCCAGTATCTAATGTAAATATATTATTGAATTAGTAGTTATACCACAATATCGTAATTTGTAGTTGAGTGGATGATAAATAATTGATTTCTCACTAATAGTTGCTCGGAAGGGAAATGAAGGATCCAAAACTAAGTAATACTCCGTAGGTTTTTACCTTTTTTTTTTTTTTTTTTTTTTTTTTTTTTTTTTTTTTTTTTTTTTTTTAAATAAAAGGTAAACATACAAAGGTAGAAATTAGGTGACCCGTCCTTTTATTCAGGGTATCACCTAATTTATCAAAGGTAATAAAATCTAAATACGCTTTGATAAATTATGAGTTAAGTCGAGTTACTCTTTTAATTTACTATGTGAATTCAGTTTCAACTCTTTCAAGTTAGGCCAAGGCTTTGGGTCAAGAACGAACGAAGCTTAACAACCCGTTCATAGCTATCTACTACGAGTATCCATATTCATGTCATTTCCTAGTTGAGAGTAGTGTACATAGATCGATATATATACTACAGGTATTTCATAAAAGTCGTCGTTATATACATATGTATGTATAGTTGTATACAGTATGATTTTGATATAATGTTGGGACAGTTGGAAAATCTAGCTATAATATAGACGCAACATGCACTTGTACATATAATTAGTAACTGGTTTTAGTTTATAATTACAAGTCGACTATACAGCTATATATTGTACTCAAACACAACGAAAAAGAGAATCAAACATGAAATTCATAATTATATTATACGATAGAGTAGCTAGTTATTGAAAAAATTATCATATATACACAGGCATGAATAATCTATGGGCATCCAAAACAGAAATGAGTTACTTAATTTAGCTAAGAAATTAGTTTTGACTAAATATAATTAGTAGAAGATTAGGAATGTGGAATAATCCCCATTAGCAACTATAACACAAAAAGACATACACATTCACAAACTATAAAGTAGAACTACTATTGTATCTAAAATTTGACATTTTTGTGTGTTGGTTGAGAAAAAAAAGGCTAGAAAAGACCTCACTAAATATTACGGAGTAGTTTTTTTTTTTTTTTTTTTTTTTTTTTTTTTTTTTTTTTTTTTTTTTTATTAGAGACTTTGTACCAATTAACAACGGTATAAGGAATAACTAACTTCCGCCCAACTAATATAGTTCAAGATCTTGGCAGTATTAAATATGATATCTGATCTTAGCTTAAAAAGGGGATTAATTAAAAAAAATTGGTTATTAAGTTATCTTAATAGTAGATAGTATGATAGCTAACCCTTGGAGTTTCGAAGGTCCAGTGCCCTTATGGCCTTATTTATTCTGGCCTTAAAATTGACTCTTAACTAAACCAAACCATCCAAAAGGGTTGTTATGCTAAGTATTGTTTCTAGGTTCTATCAATTATTCCCTAATTTGGAATGTCTGTCCAAATCATGTGCATGCTAAGTTTAGTAGGTGTACGTGCATGGGCACATATTATTACTCATTACGGAAACATTACGCTTTCATATGCATGCCCGCCTTATTAATTAGCTAACTCATAATTATTGTAAAAGGCTAAGAGCATTATTATTGGAAGAATCGGAAACAATTAAAGTTCTTCTAAAGCCGAGTGTCATCATCGTAATGTTAGTTCACGAAATCTAATATTCAAGAACTAGCTAGTTTTAACATTTGATATACTTCCTTAAATCTTGTCGTAGAAACGATCTCATTTCAATTTTACATCGATATTATCTGATCTCACCTCTCGGCTCATATTCAGCACAAATATATAAAATTTTGGCTCTTGTAAAACTTCGTTTCCTTGATGGCCGGTCTTTTTAAGTTCTAACTATCTATTATAGAACTACTCCAAGGACATATTCACAATGCACATACTTACTGGGGGCTTGAAATGGTGATGGTATTGCACTATCGCAGAAACCATTAGCCATTTTGCAAAACAATGTAATTTAGGTATAACTCAACTGATTAGATTTGATTTTTTATTAATGTAATAGACTACTAGTTTGTTTAAGTTGAATCATACTTGACCGTATCACTAATATAGTACTATTGGTGATGGCAATTATGGACATGAATGAGCCTAACAAAGCTATCCGCTTGCTTATATAACTATCGAATTCAATGTCATTTATGTTCGTGTTCATTTGTTTGAGCCGTGATTAATAAAATTTCACTGAGCTAATCTACGAGCTTACTCAAATTTAGTTTGCAAGACAATGGAGAACATAAGAGGATTTAATTAGGGCAAAGGCTTCCCAAGTCAAAGTTAAGATAATTAAGAAACAATTACCAGCAAAGAATGTCTTAAATAAGGTTTATAAACCTCATTTTAAATGCCTTTATTAAAAGGTCAAGGGGGTACGGTGGTGGCTTAGACTAATATCAAAGACGGTATACAAAGTACAATCATCTATCTAATCTAACCTTGTGATGAATCCCACTTCGTTGAGTACGTTCTCTTCAAATTGTTTTTATAAATGCCTTTTTTTGATGTTCTGTACAAGATATTTTATGCCGATAATATATACATTTTCTTTTCGAATTTGAAGTCAATGTAATAGATAAGTCGATCGTAGCATCAGGATCGGAATGCCATTTCTAAATAATAATATAACTGAATTAGACATTTGACCACTTGTAGAGTTGTAGTCCATACGGTCACACCAACCAATTTCGAAACAAAATTTAAAACTTTAGCAAGTAATTAAATAACTCATGTTGGCTTAATTTTGGAAATGCATGTTGGCATCGAGTCATTGTCCAAATTATATGCACTTTTTGTTTAAAGGGAGTACTTCTGTTTTCTCGCAACTTGTTAGTGAGCAGGTGAAGATCTCTTCGGCGTCGATTAGTTGGATATTCCTCCAATAGCAATAAACAACTATGCCATCTGGCACATGAAGTTGAAGAACAAATCTTAAATTATAAGTCGGCCAATTCATATTGGAATTGACTTTTGATGAATGTTTTTTAGGCACCAAATGCACACTGAGCTAATGAACAACAGTCGAGTGATGGGATATCATTATAAGAGAGACAGCGACTCCTTATGCTTTCTTAGTCTACAAGCAAGTAAATAAACTTCTAAGCAAGGGCTCGATAAATTGGTAAAAGGTTAATCCAACTTCATTTAATATATCAATCGCAGCTCAACACTCGAAAATTACAACATTGCTAAAATGTACTCCATAGGTAGAAACTCCTCCACCCTATTCTAATGTTCCACGGACCATATTCACTTTATATTGGATGATATGCTATATTATTATGACCCCCCTCTACACCAAAGACGAGTATGTAAACATAAAAAGATAAATTGAAAATAAGAAGTAATATCGTGTGGAACATTACTATATACATTATTATCCGATCAAAATGCATATTATGGAATTAGTTGGTACGTTCTACCTTTATGCCTCTGTAAACTTAGGCAAGCATTTACTGATTTACGGAGTATAATAATATAATATAAGGCCGTCATATGTTGTATTCAATATGTTCTATACATCATGAAACTATGATGATACGATAAATTGTCACATTATTCCATATTTCCATACGATATGTTGGATTGAGAATTGAAGGGGTTCGAGGTTCATCCGCTAAAGTTAATGTTTTTATATACTCCACATATCCACTATACAAATTACAAAATCCACATTGAATCCACTGATACTACTGCCATGATGAAATTCCACATCTTATGAGAATATTTGGTTTTTCTGAGAAATAAAAATCATGATGTGAACAGCACTTGTGGGCTGGCCCAATGAGATGCGTTATTATGAAATAATTTTATGCTATGTTATGTATAGAGCCAGATGGCCCAGTATAGTTCATTTGGTATCAATTCTTTTACATCAAAATATACAAATTCAATGACTAGCCAAATTCACACATATGCTTTGTCCACCATTCACCAATCAGGCAATCAACATGCAAATATTCAAACCATTTATTTTGATTCTTCACATTTTAGTTTGATCTCCTCTCATATATTCAAACTAAATGCGAAAGATCAAAAGAAATGGATGACTAGACGACTCCTAGCAACGTAACTTGTTACCCAAACGCAATCCGAGGCTAATCTATGTGATAAGGAGTTTTATGTTCCAACAATCAATGCCGTGAACTTGACGTTTTCTCCGGAAAGTTATCGCACTCGAAGAACACATAGAAGTGTTGGACAATTTAGATGTGGGTTCCGATATACTACTCTCAAAGTTCAACCATGTGAAAAATAGGCCCAAGCCCAATCGAAAACCCAAAGAAAGAGGCCCATAACGAGAAGAAGCGGAAAAAGCGAAATCCCGGAGATCCAGCGGGGCGCTTAGACAAACCAGCGACTCTCTTCCTCTCTTCTTCTCCGGCGACTCTTTCTCTTTCTCTCTCTTCATCCACCACCCATCCGTCTACTAAGCTTCACGCACACACCTCCTCCCAAATAAAAATTAATAAAATAATAAGGAAGAGAAAGAGAGAGTGCGAGGGAGGCGATCTTTGATCCGCCTGCTGGAATAAATAAATAAATTAAAAAAAAAAAAAATTGAACTGCAATTGAATTGAATTGACTCAAAAATTCAATTCAATTCAATTCAAAGTTCAACCATTTTTCTCCTCAATTTTTATCCCTAATTTTAATTATATATATATATATATATGCAAAATTGAGGAATAGGAAAAATGGAGGGCGTATTCAACAAGATACGGAATTTGGATGCGTATCCGAAAATAAACGAGGATTTCTACAGCAGGACCTTATCTGGTGGCCTCATCACTCTCCTCTCCTCCTTCGTCATGCTCCTCCTTTTCCTTTCCGAACTTCGTACGCCCCCCCCCCCCCTCTCTCCTCAATTTTCTGCATGTGCTCATATGTTTTTTCGATTTGTTTTGTCATATCGTTGCATTTTGTGTGATGAATTGCGTTGTTTTTAGCTTGAATTTTGGTTTATGCTTTTGATCCTGCGTTTGTTCGTGTAAAAATTTGCTTCACTTTGATTGTCATTTAGTAATTTTCAGATTTTTGAGCTTCAATTTGTGAACTTTTGTAGATAATTGGTCGCGTATGCGTGTTTTTTAGATGTCTTATGGTGGTTGCGAGATTGCTGAGCTCCGTTTAGTTCATTGTTTCGAGTAATTTCGGAGTATCGTGCTTGTATGAGTATGTCATGTGTTTCCGAAATTCCTAGGGTTATTGCAATTTGCGAGCGTATTGAGCTTGTTTGAACCAGGTGTATGTTTGTGGAATGTGAAGATCGGATGTACGGTGGTAGACTGGTAATAGTTCTTGTTAGGCGAAACTTAATTGGTATGAATTAGGTAAAAGTGGTAGATTATATTAGTTTGAGTGGGATTGGAAATGATGGATCTCCGAGTTGGAGATGTCGTATGATTCTTTGGGATCTGTGATTATGTGCCTTACTCTTATTGTCGAGTAGAACATAGAATGGTTGGGAGAAAGCGATGAGAACAATTAGGAAATGGTTTGTGTTTTAAAAAAGCCATCGTTTTGGATGTGGTGGCATTATGGGCTCGTCCAAATTCTAAGGGATCTGTTTTGAGCTGAACGACGATTTTGTGGTTTTTAAACTCCTGGTGTGATGGGGAAAATATTTTTATTAGCAACGTAGGACATGAGTATGTGACCGGGAGTGATATTAAGCTATCACCATGTGTTTCTTTATCGGATGGAAAAACTGCAAAGACTATCACTTTGGAAAATTACTTCTAGCTGTCTCTCTTGTATCTCATCTGATTAAAATTTCCAATACAATTATGCTTGATATTGTGGTAGGACCCTTCCCCGGACCCTCGCTTTGCGGACATGCCAATGTGCGACCGGGCTGCCTTTTTATTGTCAGCCATGTTCAGTTGCTGAACTGGAAACAGACACTTGGTGGTATTTCCTTAAGAATAGTATAATAGTATTGCTGGGAGACAGCATATTACAACTATAGGAATTTTGGAGCCGGTAGCTGAGATTACTCACTTGGAATTGTTGAAATTGATGATTGAGAATTACTTTATAAGAGGCGGATTTATTCAAACTTGTACGAAGACCTTGTTGGATATGACTACAAGCGAAGCCCCGCGGGAAGACTGGGCTCCGCCTCGCTTGGATTAGTTTTCCAAGGACCTGCAATTTGGAACAATCAACAAAAAAAGTGTTCATACCTGTATGAAGGATGGTTTTAAAGTTGTCGTCTTGTTCTCTCAATTAAAAAGAAAGGAAAAAACAAAAGGCTTTCATCTTTTTTATTATGCAAAATCATGAACAAAACAATCACCTTTTGAATATTCACTGCCATGAACGACCACCTTATTCACTGATCGGCCAGAACAAAAATTTATCATGTCTTCACAAGTTCACAATTTGGCTACAAATCCATGTACTCTCCTAAGTCCTAACCTACCCTCATCCGAATTCATGTTCCACCTTCAACCATCTTAATTGTGCCCCCTGCCTATTCTTTCGCTCGAGTTCCACATGAGTGCAAGCTATGTTACTCAAAACCGAGGTTTGATCTGACAAGGGATGAGGATCAGATTCTTGGAATGAGAATGCAAGATATATTGTCTCAGATAAAGCATACGTGAAGCTGGCTCAATGATAGCCTGATAGGTTAGGTATGTGTAAGTAAATCGTATATAAATTCTGGTAAGATTGCTGTTACTTCTTTGGTCAATTACAAGGACTTTCTACAGGAAGTCAGAAATATGCAAACCAAACAAAAGGAGGAAAGGACTAGAAGAAGGTTAAAAGATATACCTAATGGTAGTGGACTGTGGATTATGGCCTCATCAGTTTGTAGATCTAGGGTTATGATATTTTTTTTTTTTTCTGATGTCACGCACAATTTTTAGCCTTCAGATTCTAGTGGTGAAGATAGCTCCTACACAGAACCTACTTCAAATATTTTTTTTTATTATTATTATTTTTTTATTTTTTTTTATTTTTTTTTTGTTTACAGGCTGACTTCATATAGTTGACACTGATAGTCAAAATCCCTTTGATGCTGCCCGGTTGTCCTAAATTTACTGTTTCTGAGTTTTAGGATAAAGTTACGATTCATACAACAACAACAACAACATCCAAGCCTTATTCCCAAAATGATTTGGGGTCGGCTAACATGAATCGTCGTCTAGGAACCGTCTTATGCGCGCCATAAAATTTCAAAAACGTTGTGAACCATTTAGAAATGTTGAAACACTTTCGACAAAAGTTTTAGAAATTATACACTTGTACATATAATGGAATATAGCTTTTGGTGGATCTACATCCTTACCAGCTTTAATCTCCTATGCAAGGTTCCTTGCTACAGTTTTGATGTCTTGCTTAGTGGTTGCTGTCAAACTTAAGCAGAGAGTATCGTGCTGGTGTTGTAATCTTTTCAAGAAAATGTTTTGCTCTACAATTGTTCTATTTTACAGATAAAGGAGCAATTTTGGTCTTGTATGGTTGAGAATTGAACTGTTGACAATGATTGGTGAAGCTTGGTTTTCTTGAGAATATATGACAAATAGTTGTTTAGTGCTTGCTGAAATATGTAATGAAATTTATTCTAATAGGTGTAACGAAATCACGTTCAAAAGGCATATTGCGCTGTTTCTTATACATGGTTCCAGCACAAGGCTGATTTTTAAAGTGTTGGGACTTGGGGGTGGAACCATAAAAAATCTGGGGCTGATAAGAGTGTGGCTATGTTCTTGGTCTCTAACTAAATCCAGTTTAATAGCATTAGTGATTATTTTTTCTTTTTCTTTTGTTTTAAGAGGTCATCCTACATTCTTGGTGGTGTATTTGTTTACTAATTGCCACAATGGCCTATTGTGAATATTTGGGAAATAAAATTTCAGGGATGAATTCGTTAACGATTGAAGTTCTGGCAATTCTCATTATATTGTGGGTGTTAAGTCATACGGAGTATAATGATTTCCTCGAATTTGTTTCTTATTCACCTACCAAATTTGTTTTCAAGTGAGATAGAAAACTATAGGCTTCCAGTTGTCAAGTATTGTAGTGTGATTGCAGGTCTATATATGCATGCTGTGACGGAAACCCAGCTTGTAGTGGACACTTCAAGAGGAGAAACACTACGCATCAATGTAAACTTTTTATCGTCATGTTATTAATCAAGCACTGTTCTTTTAATTATATGCTAGAGTGAAGGCTTCTAGCTCAGATGTGAAATCCGTATGTACTATGTAGTTCATGCTCCAGACACTAATCAAGCCTCCATTATCTTTCTGATGACATGTAGTTTGATGTCACTTTCCCTGCATTGCCTTGTTCGATTCTCAGCATTGACGCTATGGATATTAGTGGAGAACAACACCTTGACGTGGTACGTGCTTTGATTTATTGGCTATTACATTTATTAACTTCCAAGTGTTTTGCGGTAATCCTTTAGCTGGGTAACAAATCTTTAAGGTGTTTTAGTGGCTGTATTCCTAGACGGAGCTGTATCTCTTTTCCTTGTTCGCGGTTCTCTTGTTGTTGCAGTCCTTGATGTGTTGTGGGGTAGTCAATAGCCAACTTTGCTTTTGTAAAGAAAAGGCTAGAAAATAATGCACGTATGGAAAGTTAAACTAGTAACTAGATACTTAAATGGTGATAATTGTAGGTAGTGCAAATACCATAGCCCTATATGGCTTTGAGTTGGAATTGCTGTCATGTATTCATTGTTGGCTTTTTATGTGATATGCAATATGCCCTAGAGCATAGTATTAACTATTGCTAAATTTGCTTCTATGTATTTGCAGAGACATGATATAATCAAGAAAAGATTAGATTCTCATGGCAATGTCATAGAGACACGGCAAGATGGTATTGGTGCTCCAAAGGTTAGTATGATAACAACCATGTGGATGATTTCTGGAAGTAAATAGCACCTATTTTTTCGTTTTCTATGTTCTGCTTTTAGAATGAGCTTAATATAGAGATTCTTGTCATTATTTTAATTTGTTTGTCATTTAATTTTGTTGAAATGCTGCTTATAGATTTCTCGGGTTTTATTTACTACTCGTACTAATTTTTTTTTCTAGGCCCACCTAGTGGCTAATGGCCAGCTTTAAGGAGGCCTTAGTATTCCTTTTCTGCTGACTGTGCGGGAGGAAATGTATTTTAAATAAATAATGAAGATGAAGAATCCATTGAGTCTTTGCTGTCTAGTTGGTTTCAATCTTAACTTCATTTATTAGTTCTCATTGTTAGCAATTGGGAAGCTGAAGTGAGAAGGAATAACAACAGGGGATGGGTAGATCTATTGAGAAAATTTTGGCGGAGATAAAGAGTGAAGAACGGGGAAATGGTATATAAGCAGAAATTTAGATAAGGGACATGATCATACCTTGCACTGGTGAATCTCAATCCACCACTTAGAGTGTGTTGTTCAAAGCTTATTTTTATTTAACTTCAGTGAAGCTCAATAAACCTCTGTAACTTCTAAATTTCACCTAAAAATGTTGGCATAGTCAACTCAAGCTGTAAGCAAAAGTTTAGTAAATGCGAGAAATGTTTGACAGAAATCAGCAGAATTGAACGAAGTTATATATATTTGAAAAAAGGGAATACACCCTTATTGCACTGTTAAATTACACTTTGGCAAGATTCAGAATATAGGGTCGAAAAATCTAGCAGATACAAGATGCTGGTTATGGCTCCCTGGTCCCTAGCACCAAGCTCCTAACTATGGAACAAAACCAAATAATCAGACTAGCTGTAGTACTAACTTGATTTCTGTATGAGCTGAAAGAAGGTGTATCTAAGCCAAATTTCATCACCTTCTTTTACTTCGCTTCATGCATGATCATTTTTGCTTTTCAACAATTTGACATATTCTTTTGTCGGTGCTTTATGTTCTGTCATTTGTGCTAAGTTGCTAACTATATCTCATTGGTGTAGATTGACAAGCCTTTACAGAGGCATGGTGGCAGGCTGGAACATAACGAGACTTACTGTGGTTCGTGTTATGGGGCTGAAGAGGTATGGCTTTCCATCATGCGCTTTGAGAGTTAATAGATATCTTGAATGTTCTATTTTATAATTGTAGCTGCTAGTCTATTTTGATATAAAAATTTAGCTGTTCAATTTTAATCGACTACGGTTTATTAGAACTCTACATTCAGGAATGTCTAGGACCAATATCAATATGAGTTTTTGTCAATCGTAAAACGTTAAGGGTTATGTTTGGGAGACATGGGTTATGGCAGTGTGAATGTCTCTTGTCGGGAACTTGCATGAGCTTTGTACTGATTGTGGTCCTTTAGCATGGAACTCCCTACAATTCTCTTCAAATGAAGTTTCCATTCTGGTAATCTGGTTCTTGATAGGATTTGTTAAATAATCTGGGACTCTGGCGGGACTTTTTGTTTTATTTCTCCAAGGTGCTGGACTGAAGCTAATCTGAGGTGACTTTTGGAATGAAACACCATATGGGCAATTGAGCACCCTAGCCGTGCCACTGAGAACTCTAGCCTTCAGTTGTAATCATGAAATACTTTACATATTTGGGAAGGGTTACCCCTATTGCAATGTTTTGGGATCCAATTTAGTGTAAATTAACTGAAAAATGAAGGGCAGACGGGAGAGTTGAGGGACTCAAGGAGGAGGATACGTTGTTGATTACATACAATGTTCTTTACATGGGTTCACTTGGAACAGTGGTCATTACATCAGCTATATGTCGATCCCACTACATTGTAATGGATAACTTCCAAACCCTTTCTCACTCTTAGCTTCACCTCATGTCTCCCCTTCGTTCTACTCGTGGAATTTTATGGGGATTACCTCTTGCCAAACATGCCATAAAGTTTTGATTGGAGGGGTGCCTTCATGGGAAACTTAATGGATTTGGTGCAACATTGATAGGCTCCGCAATGCATGTGGAAGTTAGTGTACTATGTTTTTACAGGAGAGTCCTATGCATCCTTTCGTACAAAGGCCACCTCTGAAATACATAAATACTACAAAACTACTTGTTTGTGCCTGGGTCAGGCAGTGGGGTTCAAAAGTTGTGTTCTGTTGGAGTACCCTTGCCAACGTATCTTGCAGACTATCCTCGGATACACCAGATCTTAGATGTGATGGAGACAATATGTGTTCTTGATCTTGTTGACCGGATTCCTGTGATTATCACAGTTGCGCCCATACTACAATTTCATTGTGCTTTGAAATAAATATCAATCCTCAGATATTGTCAGATCAAGTTTTTAGCAGAGTGCTACTCCCCCTTACCCAATCCAGAGTTATCATGCCCTACTCTCATGCTCCATAAGATCTCAAACCAACCATGATAAGAACAAGTGAACATTTTGTAAATTGGATCAAACCATTATAATTAAGTAATTATAACGGTTCTCATTTTTGGATTTTTTTTTTTGAGAGAGAATTATTTTTAATTTTTTTTTGCTCAGGTTTAACATTGTTAATTAGTGACCTTAAAATGCGTGCTGGAAGAGCATTGGAACGGATTGGATACGGGGAAGTAATTAACACAAGGAACAAATCTGAGCTTTTTGACTTTTTAATTAAGCTGTTTGGGGTCTTGTGGTCGTTACAAAATGTTTTGACTGATTTCCACTGGTGTTTATGTAGACATTCCTTCTTTTTTTGCATATTAACCTTTCATTGTTATTGCAGACAGATGATTCTTGTTGCAACAACTGTGAGGAAGTCCGTGAAGCATATAGAAAGAAAGGGTGGGCAGTTTCAAACCCTGATTTGATTGACCAGGTTAGTCACCTTTATTACTATGACTAAACCACCAGGGCACTCAATTGGTAAAATCCAATTTTGTGGATCTATGTATGGTTCCTTAACTACATTTAAGTTGAGCTCTCAGCAGAAAGAACTTTAGAATATACCTTTCTAATGTACTTGGAACTGTTGTTGCTTAAAATCTGCCTTGTCCTTGTCCGTCACCAAAATTGTAACAGCTCCAAACTATATATTTGTAGGCAATCATGTTATCGGATTTTGCAAATCTTTGTTTTCATCCATTTTTGCTTGCATAGGTTTCTAGACTATTGACATTCTTTCTCCGTTGTAGAAGCAAGCATTGCTGTTTAACATTATCTTCTTAATTTGTGACTTGCAGTGTAAAAGGGAAGGTTTTCTAGATAAAATTAAAGAGGAAGAAGGTGAAGGATGTAATATTTATGGGTTTTTGGAAGTCAACAAAGTAGCTGGAAATTTTCATTTTGCACCTGGAAAAAGTTTCCAACAGGCGGGTGTTCATGTCCACGACTTGCTGGCATTTCAAAAGGATAGTTTCAATGTAAGCATCTCCCTTGTGCTTGTGAATTGTGATGTTTTTGTATGGTAGTTATTCATTTTTCTTGTTCTTACGATATCAAGTATGCTAACGTGCTCATGCTAACATGACTATGCAGATCAGTCACAAGATCAATAGATTAACTTTTGGAGACTATTTCCCCGGTGTTGTAAACCCACTTGATGGGTAGGCCTTTCTTCCTTGCCATTCCTATTTCCTCAGTGTCATTCCTCTACTAGCTTCTAGTGTAATATTTATTGCTTTCTATTGGTGCGACTTCTAATTCTGTCTTTTATATTTCAGTGTGCAATGGACGCACAATACACCTAATGGGATGTATCAATACTTTCTAAAGGTTTGTTTTGTTTACTTGGATGCTTCTATGCCAATATGCTGTCTCTCTGATATACAAGATGACTTTCAGATCCTTTGTTTTTATATTTACTCACGCTTAGTTTTGTTTCAACAACAAAGCTTGCATTCCCTTCTTGTCTTCTGTGGTAGAATTCAGATCTGAACTTTAACAGTGTACGTGCAAACCGCAAAGTGTGTATGTGTGTGTGTGTGTGTGTGTGTGTGTGTGTGTGTGTGTGTGTGTGTGTTTTTTTTTTGACATTTTACATACAAGATGCTCATAAATCTTTGTTGGGTGGATGGACAATGGGTTGTTAGAAGAGATTCTATGGCAGTTTGGCATACTGCTTAAACGCCTTGCTCTATAAAGACACAATTCTAAGGTTGAAATATATATATTTTACAGGTGGTGCCTACTGTTTACACAGATTTGAATGGCCATGCTATCCAATCAAATCAGGTATTACTTGCATAGCTACATCTACGTTTTGTAACATAGCTTTTTGGTATATAAGTATATATGGTGACAGGGTTAACCTTGTTTTGCAGTTCTCCGTGACTGAGCACTTTAAGAGTGCTAGTGCGGGTCACTTTTCAGCTCTGCCTGGTGTTTTTTTCTTTTATGATCTTTCTCCAATTAAGGTGAATCTCCATTGACTCAACCTCTCTCTCAAATCTTTATTTGCACTGGAGTCTTTGAAGCTAAACCTGGAGCTTTCCCCTAGATTTTTATGAGTCTGTTTTGCTTGATATACTTTGCATCGAGTTTCTTGTTTAAAGCGTGGGGCATTTTATGTACACACTGGTAAACACTAATCCTCTTCTTTATGTTTTAGGTGACTTTCAGAGAGGAACACGTTTCTTTCTTGCACTTTCTTACGAGTGTTTGTGCTATAGTTGGAGGTAATGTAACATTATCCTATATTACAGCTGTGTGCCTGTGTACGGTGTCTATGTCCAGTTCTTTCTACCAGTGTGAATGTGTGATGACAGTCATGTAGATTATATCAGTACCTTCTTTTGGTGGATCTACTTCATGGCAGCTTACTTATCTCGGCTTTCTTTTATCCGGTTCAGGTGTTTTCACCGTTTCTGGAATTCTAGACTCCTTCATTTACCACGGACAAAAGGCCATAAAGAAAAAGATGGAAATCGGCAAGTTCAGTTGATGGGATCGGACTACTTGTCAGCGAAGTTCCAATGGGCTTATCGATTCATAGCATACTCTCGAGATCATCTTTACGCGGGAAGGAAATGTACAATTGGCAGCAATGCAGTTGTTTGGGCTGGGGGAGGGGTGTACTTCTACTCGCAAAAGGTACAGTTTTGTCACAGATCCAGAATAGTTTCTCCCTTAATATTAGTCTATCATTCAGCTGTGCTAAATCTTCTTTTGCATACGCCTCAAATTTTTTCACCGCAAAGCAAATGTAAATCTTTTCCTGGTGGTCTGACAACATTTCACAACACCTGTGACCTGCCGATGGACTCAGAACATTGACATCGGCAGCTATGTTCCTCGTCCATGGCCACCTAACCATCCAAGCGAGAATACATCATTTTCACGACGCCCTAGTAAACTCAGTGTAGTGCTGGATTTGTACTCGCCTTTTACGCAAAACAGAATTTAAACGATCTGATCCTTGTAGTCGTCATATCGTTGAAATTTCTTGGACACGCACATTCAAGCTCTTAAGGACAGAAGTATCACCAAAACAGGTAAAGAATATGATAAAACGATACATTCTAATTCCAAATCTAAAAAGTAAAAAGTAAAGCCAAAGTAGAATCTGAGAAACGGAATTTCGTGACCCGCCCGACTATATTTTTTGGTGTGAAAATCATAAGTCAATGCTCACAAATCTCTCCTTTTCTCTCCCGTGCTGTGGTGGAGTCACCCTTATCTGCCTGTCCCTTGATTCTTATTCTCCCAAATTTGAGAAAGTGCTCGATGATTGTAGTGATAGTGGCTCAAAAATTGACATGTATGGCGTCGGTATCTTTGCGTAGTATGATTGTGCCGGAATTGTGGATTTTGGTGTGCATTTAACATCTGCCAAAAATGGACCCAATCATACGGAGTATGATTTAAGGAGCGTTTTTAATTTACCTAATAACCGGTCGAGAATACTTGCTAAATTATATAGACCTAACTTTGCCACAAAATTTTGGTCATAATGTTGACAGAGTTTGTGGTTGTCCATTTTCGTATAGAGGTCAGATTTGGCAATATGATTGGAAACACATTTCAGCTTTGAACTATATCACGAATTCTACACAAATGCGATCTTGAATCAAAGGGGTTTTGAGTTAGGTCTAGGCATGGCAAAAGACTAAAGAGTTAGAGTTGAGTGATGTGTGTCACACAAACGCGATGTGATGCATTTTTCTTAAAAATGGTAAGCCGGGCAGCCCAACTTGGCCTCCTACTGATAGGATTCGGCCAATTGGGTTTCAAGGCCCAACCCATGGGAGAGAGGGGAGCTAAAGGGGATGCTCCCTCCCATGAGTTGTTAGTGGAAATAGTGGCAAGCCTTAAACTTGGGACCTTAGAGTCACAAAGGACATGTCTTTACCACTAGACCAAGTTTTGCTGGTAACGCGATGTGATACATACACACTAGTATAGCACAACATACTCGAATGATCTCATTATAGTTGACAATGCTGTTCAACGGAATCACATTGGCGCCTAATTGTGACCATTGTCTGATTTCATCACACTTGCAAAATATTGGGACATTTTTCGCAATGATGCCCATTGGCAAATTATGCATCCACCCAAATTCAAATTCAGGGCTGCTAGATTGCGTTTTTTGTAACAATGAAAGACCCTGCAAATTTTTAAACACCACATTTGCTGGAAACTGAAAAGGTTGTTAGCATTGAGCGGACTTTTTACAGCAACGGAAATGTCCACTAACCAACTAATCTTCCACTAATATCATTACTCCCTCCATTTCATTTACTTACGTCGGGCTGGGGGTTTTATGAGGGGAATCCAAACCCTACGTAAACATATAAATGAAATGGAGGAGTATAAGTTATAAACTTATATATACTCTAAGTCTCTAACTAGCTTCTACCTAGTCTTAATTAATTAAGTTTTTAAACAAAATGATAAGTCGTACGATTGTAAGATCCTATTAGTAAGTAAAATGAAATTTCCATTTCCGAACAAATGACTCTCATTATGCTTTGGTTTTAAGATATAATCGAACAAAATAAATGCTCACAAAACTATTTGCGTTTTTTGTATTGTCGACTAACACTTGTCGGTACCATTCTCAACCATCTCCAAGAGTCATCTGCACTCCACAAGACCTCACGTATATCCGACCTCATCTTGCCTAGCAGGAGCCTGTAAAGTTTTGGGCTGATACTATAGTAGTAGGCTAGTAGCCTAGGTAATAAGAAGTGCCCAAAATCCGAGGAAAATTTGGTAATTAGTACTTTGCTTGCTCTTTTACGCTTTACCTACAGCGAAGCATGCGTGGATGCCAGGACAAGTCTCTTGATCAATGCAAAAATATTTCTTAAGTTATGCATTTGATTGAGGAAGACAAACCATTAAATTGAACATGAGGAAACTTCAGGGAAACCGGTATAAGTGCTTATTCTATGATTGATATATCACAACTTCACTAGGCAAATTCACTGTACCTAGTCAACCATAGTTTCCTTGTGTACACAAATCGGGAGAAAAACTAAGCAATGAGTTTAATTAACTAGATGTCTCGAATTTGAAACTTTGAATACTAAGCTAAGTGTAATAGTAGTGTTGAAATTCTGGAGAAAGAGTTTAAATTTACTTATCTCAAGTTTACACTTTATATTATACCGAATGATCGAAATTAGAAGTTTTGGAAAGAAACGAGTGTTGAGGATGAGTAGAAACCATTGATCAAACTTAAGCATGTGTGTGTATGACGATTTTCTTTCAACTACTAACATAATTATCGCTTGACTCGAGATTTTTATGTGATCATACCATTGACCATCCTCTGATACCAAATTATAAAGTGCAGAAATAATCAAAATAACGTACAATTAACCTTCTTCGTATTAGGTAGAGTATAGATCACATTAAAGATCATGAGAAGAAGCAAATAATGTTGTTTCAGTGGCAATCAAACAAACTCAAAATCGACTTGTGTGAGCACGACTATAGTTTACACTTGGCTCGAGATTTTAACTGAGTTGTCCCTGTACTGTAAATCTTGATCGTGATCTTACCATTGACCATCATAAATAACGTGACATTAATCAATTAGGTAGACTGTAACACGAAGCAGGTAGAGTTGAATGAAACTTGGTACGTAATATCATGTAATACTCGGAGAATAAGAATGTTACATCGCTTTAGAGTGACGTTACAAATTTGTTGCTATTAACAGCTAATGCCGTTTCGTTTCAATCTCCTCGTCTCCAATGTGAAATATCATAAAATTTTTCTCTCTCACAACTGATTGCTGTCTTCTCTTTTACGTTAAGGATATTCATTCATTTCCAAGCAGCCAAAAGCCAACATTTCATTTCAACGATATTCATCCATTTCTAGACTTTGTTTTCTCATGCTGCATACTTTCTTTTCGTGTTCACATTCACGTATATTTCGTGACATCTCTCTAACGTTTAACTTGTTTTAAATTATATCATGACATTTCCTTCTTTCCAGCTATTAATAAGGCGAAAAGCAAACCGTAATATATCATGAGAGAAGAATTCAAACCAAATTAAACACACGGTCCAATGATCTACTATTGAATTACTTCATACCTTTTCTTGCTTTCACATATAAATTTATCTTCTAGAGCTGTTTCGATACCTTATTGTGATTACATTTCCTCTTTTTCACCATTTCTAAGGCGAATGTGACGTACAAGGGGAAAACAAACTCGAACAAATGTTTGTACTCGCCACATTTTCATGTAATTCGTGTCGTTTTTTGAGCTCCTTATTTATTTTTATTTCTTCACAAATTAAAATTGGGTGATTTGATGCTTTTTTTTATGGCTTTGGAGATTATTTTTCTTTTACAAAAGAAAAGAAAAACAAGATTGCGGACAACAATGATTGTTACTCCAATTTCATCCCTTTATATCATTCATGGGGCGGTCGTACTCGGCTTTCACATTCTTATCCAATACAACGAACTTGGTGGTGTATTTGATTGGCAAAGAGACATTGATCAGATAATAAAATTAGTGGATACCCAAATTATAATGAACTAGATTTTGTTCGTGCATCATAAACTGGTACTGCCAACACATTTTTACGATCACACTGATACAAGTACTTCCACTTCATACAAGTAACTGATGTAGCTAGAAAATAAAAGAGTTTCATTTCACCGCATAACAAACAAGTACGACGATAAAATATGTATTTTGAGGTCCTGATATCATAGTGGAATTGCAACACCAAAGTTCATCTCGTAAAAAAGCCTAATATACGTTCATAGACAACACATAGATAAACAATGTTCAAAACTTGTGACTCGTGCAAAAAAACTTTTGTCATCGTATTTGGTATTATTATTGTAACTCATAAGCTCGATACTTCCAACTCAAACTTTGGACAATTACTAGTACAGTTTTTTTGTTTTTTGTTTTTTGTTTTTTTTTTTTTTCACATTTGCATTTGTTCCGAAACAAAAGTAGGAGATCCATAATTTACCTACTATCCCAATAGGAACTTCGATTCAATAATGACAATTTTGAGTGCTGATGAATTAATATCAATCGGAAATTTGGACGTACGATAGAGACATTTCGCCAAACTTCTATGACCAAATTTATTTCTTACGTGAACCAAAACTTGAAATGTACTACTAGATCTATACGAAATTTTCATTTTTTTCAACTTTGTATGGTCACTCTTCAAAATCACTCAACCCCACATTAATAACTCCCAACCATGCATGCTAAGAAATGAAGAAAACAACACTTGTGGATCTTTTTCAAACTCTACATTATTTGTAATTTCTTTTAATTATATTTGTAAATTGTGAGATCCTCATTTTGTTCATGATATATCTTCAACTCACATTTCTAATCTAATTCTTGGACAAAATTAATCCAACAACATAAGTGAAAGTGAAACCTATTCTATTTCATTACGATGCTGGTGTTCTATTTCATTATCATGATGCTGAGTGTTGTCTCGAGTTCAAATGAAGCGTAAAGGAAATGAATAACATTGAAGAAATTAACGAGGAATGCGAAAATAAGAAAGGTAATAGTACTTGAACTAAAAATGGTCATCAATTACAACCCTAGATCCATCTACCATGAACAAAGATAAAAATAAAGAAATGAAAAAAAAAAAAAAAAAACCTCCAATGATGCTAGGCAAGACTAAAAAATGCTTGCCTAAATCATGAGGATTTTACATAAGAAATTTTACACCCTAAAAATTAAGAGAAAAAAGGAACACGAAATTCCCCTTAGAGGAGTCGTCTCTGCAAATGCCAAAAACTTGATTGCAGATCACTCCTTTTCCTACTCGTAATTTAATTAAAATCCCTGTTTTACACAAAATAGACACTAAATCTTCCAGCTTAAGCTACACCTAATTAGCCCATAATCACTTGATGATTAACTAGATGATGATAATATAGCATCCCAATCAATCTCATGAGACGGACAACTTTCCAACATGTAATTCTCCCGACCCATCTCCATCTCTTCTGCATCACCAAACGTCAGCTCCGACAACGGTGACGAACCACCCGAACCCGAACCCGACTCACTCTCCGAGCAGCTCTCGGCCTTTACCTCGGCTTGAGCAGCCGCTTCCGCTTCCGCCTCCTTCTTAGCCGCCGCAGCAGCAGCAGCTGCGGCCGCCTTTTTCGACTTTCCGGACTTACCCAAGTTACCTTGTTTAGCCAAGTTTTCGCAAATAGCCTCGAGCTTAGCGTCAACAGAGGAGTGGAGCGGCTTGTACTCCCCGAATTCGCCGCCAATGTGGGACCCCTCATGGCGGAGGTTCGGGAAGTTAAGCCGGGCGAAATCGCCCCTTAGCTTGTAAGCCGCTTTGTCGTAAGCCAAAGCGGCTTCTTCAGCCGTGTCGAAGGTGCCCAACCAAAGCCGTGTCCGGTTCTTGGGTAGCCGTATCTCAGCTACCCATTTTCCCCAGTGACGTTGTCGGACACCGCGGTAAAGTTTTGTGGGCTTCGGCGGTGAGCCCGCTTGTTTCATAGAAACAGGCTTCGCCGACAAGAAACTGGACAGATTGTTGCTGTTGTTGCTCTGATAAGAAGGAAGAGGTGGTGGGAAAGAGTAAGCCTGGGCCTGGGCTTGGGCTGGTGGGTAGTTGAATTGGGTTTGGATATGTTGGATCTGAGATTGGGTTAGGTGGTTAAGCCCAAATGTCTGCTGGGCTGAAACCGGGTTTTGGGTTTGATGGGTTAGCCCGTAAAAGTGGGCCTGCTCAGTATAGCAACCATCAGGGTAAATAATACTGCTATTAGACTCAGGGGTCTGATAGCAGAGATTGGAGAAAGAAGAAGTAGATGGGGGTAGTGGAAAAGAAGAAAATGATGAGGTGGCAGAAGAATCAAAGGTAGAAGAAGAAGAAGAAGGTGGTGGTGATTGGGAACCCTTCATAAAAGGTGAAAGAGCTTCCATCAGTTCGTTTCCGAACGAATCCGAACTATAACAATAGCTGTTATTACATAATATATCCATCGTCGCCATTTTTTTTTTTTTTTGATTTTTTTTTTTATATGCTAATAAAATGAAATAATAATTAACCTGTTGCTTAATAAAAGTCAAGAACAGGTTACGGCTTTTTTTTCTACAGTAATTAATTACTAATAACAAATTATATACTAATTAAAAATTTCTAGAAAAGTAAAGAGAATGAGAAACAAATAGAGATCTCTTCTCTTTGAAAAACAAAGACAACTTTCTTGAGGGAACAAAAATTTACCCTCTTGATAAAAGTTGATGAGTTAATTAAGAAACACTGTAGTAAAAAAAATTCACAGTGGATCCAGATTCTGAAAAAACACCTATCTTTCAAAATATCATAAAGACTTAAAGTTTTGATTTCGGACTGTAAAAAAAAATATACGCTCAAAACCAAACAAAAACCCAAATAAGTTCTTTTTAGTTGATGATGGTAAATTTTATCCACGCCAAAGATCAAAGCTTTTTTTTTTTACCGAGAAAGACAGATGATTAACAGAAAGGGATACCAAGAAGCGGGGAGTAACAGAGGGGGGGGGTGAATAGAGCACAGTAAAAATAAAACAAACCGAAGACGTAAAACTTGGTGTAGATCTGATGAAATTCTGAAGGCTCACTTAATTTTTGTGGAGAAAATGGGGGGAAGAGAGAGAAAATGGGGGAAACACTCAGCCTCACTTTTTTGTGAAATGTGTTTTTGGGTTGCCTTACTACTATGGTGAGAGGCCAATTATATAAGCAGCCAAACTGCCCTCCACTATACTATTTTTTTACTCATCAGTACTTTTGTCTGGGGGTATTTTCGTCTTTTTTCGTTGGTGATTTTTTTTTTTTTTATCAAGAAAAAAAAAAAATTATATGTAACGGCAATGTTTATATCATGATCCTAGACGAGATTATCGTGAGCAATAGAACATGTCTTACTCGTTTTATGGAGATGTAATCGAAACACGATAAACACCGCCTATTTGCGTGGGGGTACTTTGGTTCTAGAAAAAATGGTTCTATGCAACGGCAATGTTCATATCATGATCGTTGACGTGAGCACCGTGAGTAATTGATGTAATTGAGCATGTCATACTCGTTTTATGAACCAGTAATTGATAACCGTTGCTTAATTATGAGGTAGGAACATAATGCTTGTTTTAGTTCAAATTTAGGATGGTTTACCGGTAACCAGTTATTGTGTGCATGACGTAATGCAAATCTAATCAGTGGGATTATTAAACCAATGAGAAAGGGCCACCTGTCAATTTCCACCACCACATGGCTTCAGGTTCTGCCACGTGTCAGTGGATTGTGGGCGCAGGTTTGTTCCGGGGTGTTGACTAGCAGGTAGGTGTTCACACATCACACGCCCACAGTAGCGCACTCTAACTTATACGCTGTTTTCCGGCCTTATAAATATCAAAAGGAGAAATTAATAATAAATAAAGTTTTAATTGGATATTAAAAACGGAGTAGAGTATAAATTGCAAATTAACTTTATTATAGTGTCAGATTTGGGATTCCTCCCAAATAGAACAAAAAGAAATGAGAGGGGCAATTTGAGCTAATGTACCTAGACATTGATGGGTGCCCAACCTAATTTTGATCCTATTTGTGCATATGTCGAGCTACGATTACAAAATTACAAATCCTTTCATAACGATACAATTCACAACTTGATCATGATTATATTCTCTTCGTCTTAGAAAGTAAGGCATTAGCTTCGTTTTCACGGTTTATAAGGTTGTAAAGAATGATTATTCGGCCAAACTACCAAATTGGTAAAAAAAATGGAGGCCAATTGACAGATTGGTAAAAAAAAAAAAAAAAAAAAAAAAAAAAAAAAACCGCGACAGATTGGTAAAAAATATTGAGACTTGTCACCAAATTAGCCAAATAAACGTCTAAGCTGCCGGCACATATAATCCACGTTCCTATTTCCATGAATTTATTCATTTAATTGAATTTTCTAACTTAATAAATATGTTTTCTAAATATTAAAATACATAAAATAATTTCTTAATAATTATTTGATTATGCAAAACTACACAATCAGAGTATGCAAAAGAACTATTTTTTTATCCTATTTTTTGCAATTTAAAAATTTAGCAAAGAATATGATCTTCATAATTTGCATACGAATGATTAGCGACTAATAAGAGAAATCATAACTATTTTAAAAAAAAATTGAGAATTGTGATGGGTATTTTATAATTATCATCTACATGTCGAGTAAGATTTAAAAAGGTGAAATTCATACTTTAATTTGTTCAGTCTAAAAATCTAAAATTTAATGGGTAGAAAATTAGATGGTTGATGACTAGTTTTGTAAGTACAAAATTGCCTTTTCGTCATGCCAACAACAAGGCATAGATTGATGAAGGATTATCCTTGGCTTCCTCTAATCTCCTCTTAACACGGCCTTATTTCTCATGTATGGTAGAAATAAAATTAAGATGGAAGAAAGGATCGGAAGCTGTATTTCATTTAGAAAAACTTAGATGGCACAGTAAGAGGATAATGAAATGTTCATTAATTCCATTTAATTTATTTATTTTGTTAATCAAATTACTTTTTTTTTGTCTCCGATAATATGTATTAGGTTCTCAAAATTCAATTAAATGAATAAATTCATGAAAATAAGAAAGTGGATGATACGCACCGGCAACTAAGACGTTTTTTTGGCTAATTTGGTGACTAGTCTCATTTTTTTTTACCAATTTGTTATCGGAGTATTCTTTTTTACCAATCTGTCAATTGCCCTACACTTTTTTTACCAATTTGGTAGTTTGGTCATGATATCTCTTATAATTGAGTATAGATTCATAACAATAACGATTATTATATTAATACTTCCTCCATCTCTTTCAAATATTTACGTTGCGCGTGAGATCTCCTCACAAAACACAGTGCGTATCACTTGTCTCATTTTCCTATCTCACACCATATACCCCTTCAATCACGTGCTAGCATGTCATTATTTAATCTTTAAAAGATTATATTTTATATTTTGTGGAAAGATTTCTCAAAAACAAGCACGTGATTGGAGAGGTACATGGAGTGGGATAGGAAAATGGGACATGGATCCGCACTGGCAAAAAAAAATTACATCTCATGAGCCTCTTTTTTAGCCGATTGCATTTTTTTCTTTTGACCTGATCTAATTTGAATGCAATTTGTCTGATTTGATTTGACTAACTCTGAACTAATATGTTCAAAAATTTAATAAAAATTAAATTGAATTTCAGCGAATTAATATCAGAAAATTTACTAAATTCATTGATACTTATTTGGACAGCTCTGATTTGAATGCATCTAAATATCTAATATAATCTATATACACTATTTTTTAAGACCTATCAAACAGGATCGTAGCCCTAAATTACAAATTATCTATCTATTGCTCCAACAATTCCGTTTGTTTTTAAAGATTATAATTCATCGCTAGCTTAACAAAATGAGCTACTCAAACATTTTGCATTACCCGGCCCCCTCCCCCCTAAATAAGCGTAGACGCGTAGTAAAGGCCAAACACTAGCTTTAATTTGGATTACTTTGGGTAGATAGATAAGTAATGTAAAGTGTGTTTAAAAATGAGTGGTGTTTTATATGTCAAAAGGTAGTGCAACAAACAACAAACTTATAATCCAATGACATCAAATTATATACATGATAAGATAATGGTAATTAACTTTGTAAACTTGGAGTAGATTGATAAGGTTCTTAAACTACAATACTTCAAAACACTATTACTAATGTTATTATCTTCAACTTAATTGAACTCATAGTGACATACACCGACGTCTTAACTCTATCTTAACCACATTCAACTTGATGATAAACTTCATTAGTGGGGAATTATGATGATATGATGGACCATTAGAAACAAAGATTATTGGTTGATTAGGAGTTTGATAATGTTTTGATCATAATAAACACCGTAAGTCTAAACATTTCTATAATTCTTTCTAATCATGCGATAATGACACGCATGAAATGAACCCTCTGGAAAGTGGAGGAATTGCTGCTTACAAAACGTGTTGGACTGATTTTAAATTGGTTTGAATTAAGGGACATGCAATTGGAAGTATTTGTCATGACTTTTTGACTTTATGCGATTAAAAATTTGGATAAGTTGTTGGTTAAAATCGAATTTAATTAGTTTAATCAGAGGTTTCGAGTTCAAAATTTCAAAAATCAGTAATACTGGTATGAATGTACACTTTGGTGTGAAAATTTGTCCATGTTAATCTTATTAGGTTATACTATTCAAATTCGAACAGGTAGGGTAGCCCGATAGCCTAAGGGAATTTTTTTTAAATTATTAATTCTACAATATGAGCTGATGATTAATTTGATGGAAAAGTAAAGCAATGACAACCTACAACTCTACAAGCACCGTTAGATTATGCGTTAATTAGGTCTTTGAAGTGTATTAGTAGGTCATTTAGGTGAAGAACTACTATAGATGAAATTGCCACCTCAATATGATTCAACCGAATTTGTAAACCTTTACTTGATGTCTTGCTCATATGGCAGTAATCTGATCTTGTGAGATGCCATGATTTCATATATGTGGAGAGGTTCCTTTTCCCACTCTAGAAAGTACATGATACTGAGTCATTTCTGATTTGTAAATGAATTAACATTTTTTTGGTACATAATATATTAACATTAATAAAAAGAGAATTTTGTTATACTTAGCCCTAACTCGATCAGCCTTTAAGGCTAAGTATAAGCCTTAATTATGTATCAAATTTACGTGAATTTCAAGAACTTGCAAATAAATATATATAAAAAACTGTAAGATAATGAAAAAGAAAAAAAAAATCTACACTACTTTCTATTTCTCCCCCTCTCTACACCCAACCTCATCCCAACACCGGCACAATTCTACGCACCTCAAATACATCAAGTAAAAGGGTTTAAGGTCCCACTTTCCGGCGTCGCGGAGCCTTGGAGTGTTTCGTTTCTCATATGTTGTTTGTTTGCCCTATTACAATTCCTATGTAAATTGTTTAAAAGAATAGTTTACCCTTCATTTATGTTAGCTAATTTAAGGTATGAGAAGTAGTCAGGGCAAAGTATTACTTTTAGCAAAGGAGTTGTGAATTACCATGGGTAAAGATCCTCTAGAGTTTGTTTTTGGTAGAGTTGGTAGAGTTTACCAAAACAAGTAATAAGACAAAAAATAAAGAATTTTGAGGGTCACAAATAAATTTTTAAAAAATTTATTCTTGCCTTTTTAGGCAAACTCTACCAAGTAGAGTTCATTTTAAACTCTAGAGGATCCCAACACAATTACCATGGGGAGAGTGGGTAATTGAATTCCTGCACTTCATAGGAATTAGACATTCTCATGGAATTTCCACTTCCTCCACTTTTTATAAATTAGGGCATCCAAACAACCTTACAAAAACTTAATTGTTAGGAAAATATAATTCCTAAGAAATTAGAGGGTGTCGAAACAAGCACTAAGTTAGTTCTTTTGGCTCATTAATTGTTGTCTAATCTCGATCAATAATCTTTCTTAAATTTATATGTTGTCTAAGTTTTTTCTTTTATCAACTCATTATTTTGCATCCCTTTTTTATTTGTGAATATTTGAATAAGTAGGTTTGGCATGTGTGATGAATTTAAACTACACGTTAAGACTACAATACATATATTTTTTTAGGATTTTTTGTCACACCACGCCTAATAAAACTTTTTCTTTGCCAGACCACACCTAATATAACAAAATTTGTCAAACCACACATAATAAAGTCTTTATATTTGTCAGACTACACCTATGTCGACTTTCGCCCCTCAGCCACCCATCCTCGCCCCTTAACCACCCACAGCCACCCATCCCGCCCCTATAGCCACCCATCCGCTCCCCCATACCCACCCATAACCGCCCCGTTACCCACTCATAGCCACCCTACATCCACCAAAATAGTTTTTTTCATCTCCCTTTTCAATTACTCAAACTTAATTTCCTCCCCAAGTTTAATTTTTAACTCCAAGATAAATTTGAGTACCTCCATTTGAATGAATTTGTGATGAAATAGATCGAATAAAAAAGGGAAAATTTGAAGAAATAGAGAGAGAAAACATTAGGGATAAAGAGAAAATGTGTTAGAAATGGGGGGAAATAGGTCATGTGTTAAGAATGTGGGTTAGGGGAGACAATGGGGTGGCTATAGGGGAGGCAATCAGGTGGTTAAGGCCGGCAATGAGTGGGTAAAAGGCGGCAATGAATGGATGAAGGTTGGAAGTCAAGAATAGGTATGTAGGTGTGGTCTAACAAAAAATGGATTTTATTAGGTGTGTTTTAGCAAAATATGTTTTATTAGGTGTAGTCTGACAAAAAAAACTTGTTTTATCAGGTGTGGTCTGGAAAAAAAAAAAAAAAAAAAAAAAAAAAAACTTTTATTACCAATTTAGTAATTTGGTCAAAATGTTTACTACTCTACTGGAGTAACTCTTTGAGGGTTGTGATGATTATATTCGGTAAGATATAATAGTTGGTTGACCAATCATCATCCACACTTCGCTGGCTGGCTGGCTGGCTGGATCTTAGACGTACAATCAAAATTGGACCTCAAAAAAATTGGCTTTACTATGCGATGATACGTACTAGTCACATTGGTTGCATTCTCAACTTGTCATATACATAATCCGAAAGACACGATTACGGGAACACGATTTTAGCTCAATAACTTCTAGCAAATTTTGCCGATCATAATTAAACTAATTTTTTTTATAGTTCAAATGATTAGCAAATATTATACACATTCATTATTATCAAGCTCGATCGTGGGCATGGAAGAAATATGAGGATGAGAAACGAAATCTATACCTTCTCTTAATGGACATTATATGGTGCAAGAAAAACTAAAGTGAATAAAAAATAAATTGGCCTACAAGAAGGAAATTTATTTTACAACGCATTCGTAAATACAAGAAGAAGAGTCCAATAATTTACCTAATTGGCCTAAGGACATTTATTTATATGTTGAACCAAAGAGACGTTAATTAAGGATTCGGAGAATTCAATTTACTACAAAATTCATAGACATCTGGAAGTCAACTTTTATTTGTATATTCTGTATATGTGTTTGAAAGATGAATTAAACTAAAGAAATACATCTGAAAAAATAGAAGCAGCATAATCTGCTCTATACTCCAATGTGTAAATAGTCAACGTAGTAGGAGTAGCATGAAAATACTAATTCGTTTTTCAGTCTTTACCTACGTATAATTTGAACGTTTAGTTTATAATGAAAGTCAATGAATACAAGCAGTGACATGCTGTCTAAAAATATGAAGAAATGAGAGAAATCAAATTAAAGTTAATTATAATAAAACTTGCTATTGAAGATGCAATGTTGCATGTGTGCACCCCACAATCATATCACTTATGATGTAAAATAACAGTTAACTCCAATTATTGTGGATTATTTATTGTAGTCAACCTGAGGCAACTCTTGGAATTCGTCTATAGTTTTCATGTACCTATCCTTCTCTATAAGGTTTCATTTCATTATCATCAATGTCAAATATATCCGCAGTGATTATTTAATTTTAAAAAATAGGGTTCTTCTAAGGCCACTCTATAAGGATGATAGATTAATTATAACATTTTCTAATAAAAATTTAATGCTTTTCTTAAGAATGACATTGGTATAATGTCAAACATCGGCATGATGTTGTTCGTGACACACTGGTTGACATCTGTTATCGGTCATGGATCTCAGCTGGAAAGGAGGTTGACATTGGTATGATTGGTGCTGATGGCCGACCTCTTCGCCCAGCAGACATGCTGCTTTATTCTTGGGATAGAGGGCGCGACGTCTGGGTCGATTTGACTCAGACGGGATTGATTGAATTTGAACTAGGTAAGGTGGTGCAGGAAGCGGCCGATCGTAAACGTGCTAAGTATGAGGCTAGGTGCGCTGCTTTAGGTTATGGTTTCCTTCCCTTCTTTTTCTCCTGTTTAGGGGAGTTGGAGCCCACATTTGCTATTCTACTTAAGAAAATTCAGCATTTCTCCAGAACGCAGGATATCGGTGCGCAGGCTGCAGCTCATATTTTTACTAGGATTAGTTTTTCCATAGTAAAGGGTGTGGGGGCTCAGATCGTATCTCGACTCCCCGTCAACTTCTTGTAATATATTATTGATTTTTAGTGATATAATGTATGCGAGTTATATATTAATGTAATAATTCAAATAGGAGACGATGGAAGATAAATTACATTTAAATTAGTTTATCTGAAGTAAGTTACAAGGTATATATGATGAGATCCACTGAACGTAGATAACTATTATTATTCAATGTAAAGTCATCTAATTAAACATCATCAACGAGTAATCAATCACTTAGGCTCTGTGCGATTGGACTGCATTTTTCTGATTTGATTTGAATTGAACTGATTTGATTTGATTTGATTTGATTTGAATAAACTTGATTTGATCTGAACTGAATTAATTGATAAATTAACTACAATTAGACGAATTAATAACTAGAAATAGACTAGATTCATTGATTGTTATTTGGCTACTTCTGATTTGATTTGATTTGATTTGAATAAAACTGATCTGATTTGATTTGATTTGAATAAATCTGATCTGATTTGAAAACACTGTTGAATAAGTTGAATCGCACAGGGCCTTACTGTAGCTCTAGCTCTTTTTTCTCCAGTTAATTATTAGACGGCATGTATACCATACTCTCGGGACTATGTACTCCCGAATTTGTTTTTATGTATTTTGGCGGGTTTTACATGTACTTTTGCAAATTTTTCATGTACTTTAGTGAATATTTTATTTATGTATCTTATAGTTTTAATCATTTGCAACCAAGATAAATCAATGAAACTTTGAAGTGACATTTTAAGGTTCTAACCTATTTACGTAAGCATTTTTCATCCATATCCAAGACAGTGGAAGCCAATGGTTTATCCGTTCTTTTATTTCACTAAACTTAAATCACTCGCGAAGTAATTACATGCAAGGTAATAATGGTGATTCCTCATTCCCTTACCAGTGATGCAATTCATATACTCCCTCATGTTCTGAATGATCTTCCCATTTATTTTGCAGTTTTTGACTAGCCATATTGAGACTAGTATATAGACCAAATGAAAAATCCGTTTGATTTAAAAACAAGTGAAACCTGTAAAATGCACTGCAAAATAAAATATGTGTTAACTTTTACATCAAGTAAACATTTCATTTGAGAGCATTGTTAACAGGACTTGGTACAAGTTTTCTCTCTCTTATTTTTTAATTCAGTATATTATATTTTATTTTTCCATCCCCACTTCCCATTTCTTGACCCCACCATTTCCTCTCACAAAAACTCTACCCCGGTTTCACAAACCTGGTACAAACTTGTACCAAGTTGGCACTCTCTCTCTCCAACTCTTTCTTTCTTTTGATTTTTTTTTTTTTTTTATGTTTGGCCCTACTTATAAGTAGGTGGGAAAAACACTATTAACAATGCTATGATCTATGTGTGACTCTCAATATGCCTAGTCAAAAACTGCAAAACAAAGGGGAAGATCATTTAGAACAGGAGGGAGTATAACTTTGAATAGAGGTGGGTGGATGGTTGAATAATTGACGTTTCTCAATGAAGAATTGAGCACCTTATTTTGAAATTTCTCAATTTAGAATTTCATTTGTTCTTGACATAAAATTTTATCCCTTCGCATAACTCCTTTCACATATTCAAATCAAGCTTAACAAATGAAGGAAAGAAATGAGTAGTAACCGAGGGCTCGATGACATATGTTAAAGTACGGAGTATGAGATCTCTTTAATTATTTGAGGAGTAAACTGCTTCAGGCATTTGGTCAAGCTTCAGAACTGTTTTTGGATCCTACGTACAAACTGTAAACTGGTCAAACCCCCAAAACTGAGAAACTATTTGTAGTAAAGCACTTATAGTGTAAATTTGTTCATCAGAAATAGATGCTCCAATTTGGAGCACCTCCTCCAAATGTTGTTTCTCATAAACTGTTTCTGATAAGTAATTCTAGAAAAATAGGAGCTTGGCCAAACAAAACTCTCAATAAGGGTAATGATAATAATGCTACGACAAGAATCAATTAATCCATACTCTTTGTGCATGGCAAATCATAAACCCGCACGAAACTATGACTTGCCAGTCACTAATGGATCGGTTGATTCATGATATGACGTTATGCCTACCCTTCAATAAAGACAGTAATATTTTCACGTCTGGTTTGGTCCACGCCACGCTGCCCTGTGTCAGAAAACCGATGTCACTCGAGTGATTAATCTAGTTGATGTCATTTACACAATTTAAGTCAGAGTTCTCTTGGGAGGATCTACAACTAAACCGATCTAAAATTTCCCATAATCGGACTGGACCGATCATTATCATCCCCACACATCGGCGAGCACAAGTAAAATTAAGAAGTTGGAAGTGAACAAAAGCTTAGCTTACGAGCCTCCTCTCGACTGTGGCATAGAAATCCGCAGACATTAGCAAACAGAAGACATTTCACGTGCTCAATCACGTGCCTCTCCTCTTCATTTGCGGCGCCTCTTTGCTTGTTCTCTCCCTCACTTCTTGGCTCTTGACCCGCGCGTCTTCTATCTCACGCCGATTTGCTGACGTCTTCATTTCTCTACATCTATTTGGAAATCTAGGTCACGCGCCATGTGCTCACGTCATCCGATCATATGAATTTGCTTAGCATCCAAAATGACGGCTTGGCTTTTATCTACTTCACTTGGGGGCATTTTCCTTCGATAGCCACCATTTGAGATTTTATTTCCTCCCTTTTTAAAATTATACCATTTCTTCGGTTCATTTTCGTTTATTGGATTAAACTTATATTGATATTATTAAACTACATTACATTTATTCTTAGTTGGAGAAATTCTTGTAATTGTGATGATTTATGTAAATTTGCGACAATTTCTTAATAAATGTTCTTGTCTGTTTAGATGGTGTTGACGGCATATGTATTTTGTGTGTGCGGATTCTTACCATCTTTTTGATTCACATACTCCATAATTTGCTATTCGGCTTATTTAAGAATGGGCGGAGGTCCCTTATTATTTGTTGATTAGCGATCAGCTAGGCCTTATTGGCCCTTAGCATCCTAATGTATTCAATTGTTTGAGCCTTTATTAACTCGACAGTATCAAGGTCAAATCCCTATATAACTCTATATGGTAGAGTTTACTCAAAATGGAAAATTAACTCTATCATGTACATTTATTCCTTGTGTTTAAAAACACATTTTCATTTATATTTTTCATTAATAGTAAACTCTACAAACTCCAGGGGAAAATAACTTCAGGGGATCTGAATCCTATAGTTATATACGTGATTCTCTTCATAAAAGTGCATTACATAATGTCTACTAGGATATATGATTAAATTTGCAATGATCGCTCGTCTAGTTGGTTCTAGTTGACAATTAAGTAGAATTGAAATTATTGCTAATTACTCAAGCCAAAGATTTGTTGAACGATTTTAGGACCATGTTTGACGGAAGGATTTGATTAGAATGAAGTTATTTCTCTCCAAAGAAGGCCACGAGGTGTGTAATTACTGTGTCATAAACTCATAATTATTGTGTTTAATTGCTTCAAACAAACATCAATTATATGTAGAGATTCATATTTCGGACTCTATTCAGTATATCTTGCCCATTTGTCACATGAGTTCGAGTCAAATATTCCGACAGGCTTGAACACACCACATCACTCCATTCATTCATACTCATTGACTGTGGAATTTGATTACTTAGCTTGACCTTGAATTATACCTTACCTAAGAAGCGTAAGGATGTGTTTGATATATATAAGACATTCAAACTAATTTGCTGGATTAGAATAACTTATTTGATAAGCTACCAATCGTTCAGCTACTTTTGATGGAGTAATTCCAATGCACTCCTTGATGACTTTGTACAATAACAAATTAACAATTTGGAAAATTTTCATTTTGGATACCCAAGGTTTGAACAAATTCCATTTTAGATACCCAAGTTTTGAGTAATTCCACTTTGGGTACCCAAGATTTGAACATTGTTCCACTTTGGATACCTCTACCTAAATTTATGTATTTATTTGTAGTAAATTAGTTAATTTACATATCTACATGCATGACTAAATTAATGATTTTATTAAATCAAAACTTGGTACACACTAAAAAAAAATTAAAATATACTGTTCTTGTGAAATTAATGAGGTTCATAGTATCTATTTTCGGTGAACTTAAAATAGTAAAAAAAAAAATTACAATTAGCTATAGCATAATCATAAATTTCGGAAAAAAAAAAATTCGTTCAAGAAAATTATGTTAGTAAAAATGTAAATTCGTTCAAGAGTATATAATTGTTATGCTACCAAAGAAATAAACACGTAAGTAAACAATTCACTCATAATTCTTATGAAGGTAGTGTTTGTTCAATAAAAAGAGATGGAATTTTCAAGAATTAGCTTAGAGCCTTAAATTAGTCTTTGTCAAACAAAATGATCATGTTTAAGAAAAAAGTGATTAAGATTCAATATAATGTTTTTGATGAAATAAAAAGTTTTGATAAAAAAATTATTTTTGGTTATTAAGGTACCCAAAGTGGAACAATATTCAAACTTTGGGTACCCAAAGTGCAATTTTACCAAACCTTGGGTACCCAAAATGGAAATTTTCCTAACAATTTTAAGGTAGCAATCCAAAGCGATTTTTTCTACCGTTGAAAAAGGTTTTCTTGATTTCTTCTCAAAACGCCTAAAAGTCAGGTATTTGCATTTCTAAAACTATGACCCAACCCGAATAGACCTCCCGACCAGGACCCGACCCGAATGACCAGTTTGCCAGGTCTAACCATGCGGATTCTGAAATATTTCGGGGACACCACGTGAATTTGCCGTTATTTTTTTTACCATAAACTAAATAATATACACTTTTTTATTTGTCTGTACATAGACTCCTAGCCTTGTTATGAAATACGAAGTACTACTTGTCAATACTCAATAGTAGTCAGTTACACCTTCCGTCCCAACTCAAACGCCCCATCCCCAAAATACCTTATGTGTTAAGAAGGATGTACACACTAATCGGTTTATTAAAGTTTCAAAAAATTATACTCCATGTAGCAAATTAGATTAAAGTTTTCTCTAACTTACCATGTAATTTTTTTTACTTTTATTAATCGAGTAGTGTATTTGTTTATACATTATTTCTAAAATGCGATTGTTTTTTACATGAGCCATTTAACTGGGATGGGGGAGTAGTCACTAGACACTTTTATAATGGTGGGTCTCTAGTTTGGTGCGAGGAGAATGCAACAAAGATGGCCGTGTTGTGTCTTGGGAGTTTGAACCGGAAATCAACGCGGTTTCTCAATGGCCCATACACGCTCTACGCTCACGAGCCCTTAATTTGTATTTCTCCCAAATGTCCCAAAGTACCATCTTTACGGATATACCCTTGCACTTCTCACTAGCCAGTAGTAGTCGCTGCTTACTCTACAATCTATACGCTCGATCACTAGTCACTGGACTACTCACTACTCTAGAGTCACTACTCACTGGTGCGGAGTATCTGTTAGGTAGATCAGAGCAAGTGTAAACGCATAAAATTTGTACTAGCAGCCACGATTCCATAACTCGTAAACAAGTTTAAAATAGACCTTTTAACTGTTTTTTTGCCCTCTCTGGATTTCTTAACTCTAAGAGACTAAGAGTCACAAATATAGTTAAATGGCTTATCTATATATAAAGTGAAAATGTTAGAGTGAGTCGCGAGAGTGATTGAAAACAAATTTGAAGAACGATATAAACTTTTTATATAAAGTGACAATTTTTATGGTAATCGATTATTATCTGTTTCTTGTCATGGGCATAGCATTGGTTCACACGACACACATACTAATAAACTTAATAAGTAAATTGAGTGTAAACGTATGACGATACTATCAGACAGTATCACATTTGCATGCATTATCAATTACAGTACTTCCCACAGCTTATGAGTATTATTATATAAGATTAGCAATAGATCAGAAGAATATAATAGAGCTAACTTTTTGCTAATCTTTGGCCTAAACATGCGATCCTTCAACTAAAAAGAGTAACTTTGAACTTGGTATGCAAAAACAGAATGATGCATCACCAATACCATTCACCAGTTTTTTCTGTAATTATTTATTAAGCCCCTTTAGTTTAACGCTGTAAAAAGCTAGCAGCTCGAATCTAATACTACGCATTTGTGTCAGATTACTGAACTCCCCTGCCATCTTTACTTGCTCTTTTCCATTTGTATATGTTTTCTTTGCATTTTTCTTTTTCTTTTTTAACTTGTTTATTTCTTACTACTCAAATGATTGCAAAAGTAACGGACAACTGTTGTGAAGGATAAAAATTCAAGCCAGATAATTTCCTCCTCGAATTTCTACGTGATGCCGAGTCAGATGACAAACAGGGGTAAAAAATAAAAAGTCATTTCACAGCTGTTGGCCTTTTGAAAAAGCCGATTTTAATCTAATGACTTTGACGTGTATAGATTTGAGATACCGATTAGTAATAATTCACGCTACACACTACATAAGATCTTTCTTATCGGACTGCATCTTCTTGATCCGATCTAATCTGTTTTGAATGAAGCCGATTTGATCTGATCTGATATGAATGACTTTGAGTTGATCCGATCTGATCTAAATTTGTTGAAAATTCGTTGAACTTCGACGAACATATGTCAAAACTGGGCTAAATTCATTGATCACGATTTTAACAATTCTGAGCTGACCTAATGTGATTTAAATGCATTTAAATTGCTCTGATCTAATTTAAATGCATCTGATCGGATTTAAAAATATTGCTATTTAAGTAACCATCAAACGGGTCAGAGCCATAGTACACCTTAATAATCAAGTAAAACCATTCTATCACTGATGCAAATTCGGTGATCGACGAGCTGAGACGTACGTGCTTAGTTAATAAGTTGCGGATTGAATACTCGATACCGTGTCGACTCGATCAAACAATTTACGAGCGGATTGGGAAGCAGGTAGGCCAGGCCAGACATAAATAAATTTAATAGTCATATAGCAAAGTAAGATGATTATGTGCGAAAATGTTGTGTAGAAACTTCCGAAGGAAAAGTGTAATTGGTAATTAGACAGTAATTAGTGACTTTTATTTCTATATAAATAGAGACTAGAGTAGCCCATCAGCGACTTTATCCAGAAATCTTTGTCCTTAACTAGCGGTAGAATGGAAGAACAAAAAGAGTAATAAGAGGGTCCTAGACTTTTTTGACGAAATTGTTGGTAGCGCTTAGCTTTATTGCACTTCCATGTCATTATAACTAGTAAATTTGAGATCCTTTCCAGATTTGGTAGGCCATAAGGCAAACTCATCTCCAACTTCTCCATTACGTCAAATGAGATTAGTGCCAATTTGATTTTTGGATATGTCCTGAGTTTGCGAGTAGACTCCGATCGCGAGTTTGCACGATACAACTGTTAGTCATAGACGTCCATCCGACCAAATCTAAATTTTGAATTACCTTTGCGATACCCTATTAATCATTCTTATGTTGGGTATGTATGTAATGAGTTGGCTCTCCCCTATGATCCAAATTCGGATAAGTCGAAGCTCACGTTGAGCTCGAGACAAATCAAGCTCAGCTCCAGCATCGGATTCGAACAATGGCTTTCTTATCAATTTTTTGTATTCGCATTGTCATGCCTAAGTGTGGTGTTGTGTTGCAATTTTAGGTACAAATACTATCACCTTCCCTTTCAAGCCCTAATGATAGATAGAACCTTTAGATTGTTACAACCGTCACTTCACAATGTGTGCCGCTGAAGTTCTAATACAACAGCTCATTTCTGATTTTCTGTACTCGACCCATAAATCAACAATGACAGCAACAACAGTAACGCTCCAATGCCTCAAAGAGTATCGGAAGAATTTACGTACTTAAAATCAACTCCAATGCTCTCTAAATTTTCGCTCCTGGCTCTTAAGAACTACGATACTTAGCTTAGAGATTTCAGTACAAGGCAAACAAACAGAGATCACTAAGCCACAGGGGGTCCTGCAAGGCTGTAACAGAATAAATTTACACAGGATTCTAGCTAACACAAAATTTTCCAGTTATTGACATTTACAGTAAAACAGGCTGGCATCAGTTACAGTTCATCAGCACTTTTGTACACACCAGGTACGTTTGCGCAGCAGCTGTTACGTTACGACTCCCCGCTGCTCACTGCCTCTTTGCACAAAAAGCCTTGGAGTTGGTGAGAACTAAGAACAAAACACTGACAGGCAGCAGCAGCAACAGATAAACTCGGAAGTCTGAGTGATTCCAGGGTACAGGCCTCAACCTCAAAAAGACAATGCCTCAGATCGAGTCTCCACGCACAAGCTACAAGTAATATGTTCAAGTACCATCTGATTTTAGATCAGAGCAGCAACTCCTCTAGCTCCCACAACAAAGATATCTTCTAAAATACGGACTCCAAGTATCCCATAGAATGCTTACGCTTGAACTCCAAAACACTACCATAAATCCGGTCAGCAACACCAACAAACAGAGCTTCAGTATCCGGGCTGAAGGAAATCCCAGCAATCTCACCAAAAAGGTCGATTTCCTGCTTCTCCTTGTATCCTGACCGAGAATCAAAGATATGGACGAAGTCAGCTGGCTCGGCCATGGCCATGAATCGTCCATCTGAAGTGAAGTTCAGAGCCCTTATGGCACCCATTCTTCCCTTGAGCACGTCCAGCGACCGAGACATGTTGCGTACATCCCAAAGCCTGCATGTTGTGTCTTGATTTCCGGTGGCTAGGATTCGTCCATCAGGGTGCCAAGCTGATGCAAATGAATAATCCAAGTGACCGTTGAGGATGCTGATCACTTCTCCTGAGTTAGAATCAGACACCAAGCACTCTGCACTGTCTCCAAGGACAGCCATTAACCTGCCATCTGGACTCAGGGAGGTGTTCTGGTATTATAAAACAAAAAGAAAAAAAAAAGCAAAGGAGAAGATCAGAACAGAAATCACAGTACAAACACAAATGCAGCCTGAGTTACTATCGAATAAGTAAAACGTCATAGTCTAAACTCTAATATTGTTTAACTATCCAATAAGTAAAACGTGGTAGTCTAAACTCTAATATTCTTTAACCATCTATCATCTATATATGGCATCTAATCTAATAGAAAAGGAAACACAGGACATTGGTCTATACTCACATTGACAGACCAGGGGAAGCAAAAGCTACTGATGCAGATAAAATTTGCAGCATCAAAAACTCTAACTTGAGCATCATTGTTGGCAGCTATCACCCATCTTGTACCAGAAGAGCTTTCTGCTATATCGATTGCATTGGTGATAGCATTCTGGTCTGTCGTCATCTTTGTGCTAAATGCGACATCCGGCTGATTCAAGTGCTGCAAATAGATAACATTTAAAGATAGCAAGTAAGCATACAAAATACGATCCTTGTTCGACAGTGAAATAGAAAAGGAGTTCAGCGTATTACCTTACAGATGAGCTCCCCATCGAAACCACCAGCCACCAAAAGATTATCTTTCACACTCATGGTGCTCATCTGAATTTGAGATAAGGGCTGGGGGAGAGACAGTGGAAATTCCTGTGCGGCATCAGGAAATAGATATGTCAAAACAGAATCACAAGAAAGATGCAAATTTTTGGAACGAGGCTACATTGATCTACCGCAGTAGGCACCACTGGTTTTGCCATATCCAGCACCTCAGTGCTTTTCTTACGCAATGCAGACCAATGCATAACAGAAGAGTTCTGCATGAGATAAACGTCATGCTTGGATGTTGCCCACAACAGATTCCTTAGCTGCAACAGGAAGCAAACGGCAGGTGCGTTAATATCAGTCACGGCATTAATAGTACAACAATCTTGAGCTATTGAAGGATATCATCAATGTGATTACAGCTAATCACACTCCCTCCTTTCTGGCACTCTACCAGTAAATAATTAGTTATTTAAAATTTTGTACTAAGAATTCTACTTGCACTTCACCAATCTCAAAGTGAAGGAGCTTAATCATCACTCAAGATTTCAATGTTTCTACAGGCTCCCATAGATACCGTGCAACATTTGCTATAGACGTGTGGTAATCACTGCTATGGCCATTCACAACGCCCTTCCCACTAAAGGCAACTTTTAGAAGAGAGGGTATGCTATTCCAAAAAGCTGCTAACTGTGTCAAAGGAATGAGGAGACTAGCTACCATCTTTACCTTAAATGTCCATTCTCAAGTGCTATCTGGTGTAGCATCCTCCTCTGGCTGGCTTATAGCGAGAGTAACTGGAGCCTAGCCCATGAGTTAAACTGGTTTACAAATAAATTGAAGAGAAAACAAGGTAAACTTCATTTTCCTCAAAGTGATCTAACATTCACAATCTGTGAAGTGTGGAGGGGGAGAAATGCAAGAGTTTTTACAACAAAGCAATATCAGTGGAAGCCATCTCTCTTAGTATAAAGTTTCATATTTGTGTAAGGGCCATGAGCCAATTTAATAGTGATACCCTTTGTAACTAGATGGGAATAAGTGACCTTTTCTCTTTGGTTAGTGCTTTGCTAACCATTTGGAAAGTGTACTTGTTGATTCTTCCTTTCCCTATAATGAAAGAATAAAAACCCGCTAACTCTTTCCCAAAAAAAAAAAAAAAAGACGCATGGTAATTAAGAACAAACATAGCTGACACTCAGCAACCACAAGGTTCACAACAGTTCCATTTCACCAACAATGTCTGCATATTATTCGACTTGATAATTGATCGAATGCATTGGCATAAGACAAAAATTAGGTAGATGTAAACATTCAAGCAGACAGACTATCATCTAGACCTCTACCCACACAAGTACACAACCATGCGGGGCAGGGTTATAACCTTCTAACTGCACATTGACAGGAGATGCCAACAAATTAAATGGTAGCAATCTAAATGGTGCATGTCTTCATAATGGGTTGCCACACCTCACAAAAGAAGAAAAAATTGGTTCACACAGTATGAAAACTACAAGTCACCACAAAGGCACAATTCGCGGAAACACCAAGGTTTTCGAAAGCTGTAATTGACTCATTACAGGACAAACAAAACAAAGAAATTAGTACCCTGTTATTAATTATTGAAAATCAGGGACGTCTCAGATATATATATATATATATATATATATATATATATATATATATATATATATATATATATATTTTTTTTTTTTTTTTTTTTTTTCTATCATACCATAAAAAAACTTATCCTTTAAGCGCCAGCTGCTCAGATACACCTACATCCTGCTAAAGAGAGGTAACACTCTCTAATGCCACAGGGGTTAAAGCAGATGTTACAACAATAAACAATATTACCAACGACATTGATAAATCCACAAATTGTAGGGTATCATGAACCTTGAACACAAGCATTGAATACACTAGCATGATGGTGTTTAAATTCAATAGCAAACAGATATGGCTACCATAACATATCATGATAACACAAAAGCACAGATTTGGCTAACACTAAAAGCCAACCCAGAACCTCTGCACTAACAAAGCTTGAGACATGTTGACCATTGGATATTGCTTCAGGAGTTCACCATAGTGGACAGTAAAGGATGTTCCATGAAAACAATTCAACACAGAATACATGTATAACCCCATCAGAACCCACACATCTCATACACAATTAGATTCTTTAACAACCACGATTAACTCTAAAACCGTCAACCAAAATTACTCCAGACGCCAACAACAACATCATTACCCCAGTGCCTTAAAGGCTTCCGTCATAAGACGGGTTAGGGGGGGTCGGATGTACGCAAGCCTTACCCATATTGAAACATTAAGTCTGTGAATGACCCAAAATGAAAATTACTTTGAGAATCTCACCAACTGACTGCTATAAGAAGCGCACAGTTTTGTAAGTCATTTTGCGTTATACCATCATATCCCAAAGCCAAAGATGGCTCCATTGGAAATGGAAATTGCTCCAGTCGCCAACATATAAAGAAATTCAATAGCTGCTCTAACATATCCGTATCCAATTAGCATGCAATGCAAGACAAAATACATGATCCACCAACCATTTGCTAATTACACACAGAGATGTTAGTCACCTAGTGCAATGCATCCAGCTTTAACGAGTGTTAGAAAAAGCATTCACCAAACAATATGATGCTGAGACTGATGAACTCTATACAGACTCGAGCATGGCAAATCACAACTTCGCCATGCAGAAACCATATATCAAGCTCATATGACAACCCTTAGTTTAATAATAATTTGTACACATAAAACATGATATCGGGAGTATCAGTGGTTAGACCTCCACTTATCTGCACAAAAAAAGGATAGAAGTAAATACAATGCCTATGGCTTATTGCCACAAGCTTCAACAAATAAATATCATATGCATGAGCAGCAGATTTGAGGTATGTATTCAAAAGTACCAGTGCAGGTGCCTACAGTGTTCCACCATGGCACCATCCATAACAATATGATAATGATGTTATAGTTTACCATTGCATATGTTAAACAAGAAAAATGTCTGTAAGGTTGCGATTGGAAACAAGAATTTAAAAATTTGTAATCATTTCAATTCCATCATTGAGAAATGTGGAATTCAAATATAAATTCAATGTCTGGGAGGGTGAGATTTCAAAATGACACCTCTTGAGATGTCACTTGTATTTGGCCTAATTGGATTTGATACAAATTCCATAGGATTTGACACAAATCCAAATTTCCAAATTCTTGAGTTCCCAAACATGGGATTTGAGTCAAATTTGGAATTGAGAATGAAATCCTTGTATCCAAACACACTCTAAATGAATCTTAGTAATCTTTCAATTTTTGGTGGACCTCCTCAGTAATATTGAATTTTAGTTAGAATATCAATTTTCTATTCCATACAGTAAAATATGAATGTCTGAATTGATATTGATTTCTTGAATACTAGTTAGAATATCAATTTCAGTAGCATGGAACTTCCAGCAAGAGCCAATCTCCAACCTTTGACAGGGATCGAGCTGCTGTGGGATAGAGCTTAAGAGACGACTATGTAATACAACCCAGTGACCCACTTATAAGTTATTACCCACGTATAGTTATAACCACACCAACATTCATGAGACCTGCAAAACTATGAACTAATGAACAAGTCCTAGAGAATCACAAATAGATTTGTATAACCCTAAAAGCACTCGAAACCAAGAAATAGGTAATCCTTAATTATGGATATAGGGGAAAAAAGGTAGAGGAAACAGAGAAGAAATTTGTAAATTTGAAGCTACTTATTGTTGCCCTTTTTCTGACGGTGCATTTTCTGTTAAAATGGGGGAGAATATAAAAAACACCACAATGAACTAAGCTTAACTGAGTACTTTCCTATGAAGTCCACTTGAATGACATTAAAACAACTACCAGAATCAAAGAGAATGAAGGCACGTGCAATACCTGAAAATGGAGAATTTTTGGCTTGACTAGCCTTGTATTGAACTGGAAATCATAAAAGCTGTAGCCCTTCTCCACTTGCTTGTATTCCTACCAACAGCATGATGATCATCAACAAGAACAAAGTAAGAAGTTGAGCATAAGATCATATCTTTAGTCCTGCTATCTGATGACTGACTTCAAAAAAATAAACTAAACTAGTACTAAGCCGTATAGTTTTATAAGAAATTCAGGTCCTCCGGAGAAGCATGGACCTGGTCGATAATAAACTTTCCTTAAGCAAGATATCAAACTATATTACAAAAGTATCAAAAGGGGGAACTCTCTTAAGGTTGTTACTGAGTGTGGACCAAGGGCTATCCTCACAAAAGCATTCCCAAATCCACTCTACATTTCAAATCAATCAAACATTTGAGAGAGGGACGCCAGAAACGAGCATCCCCTAATGATGCCCTATTGTCATCCTTTAGACTATCTACATGAACCTCAAACAGAATGCACAAGAACTTCAACTAAACAATTGGCGGAATTAATCTTCCAATCAAAGCATCTAATCACTACATTCTGACCACTAATTTTGAGCCTCTAGATTCCCAGACAAGCACTGCAACTGCTAGTCTATGAAGGAGTCGAATATTAGTCCCATTGACAGCAACGTAGTCCTACACATGGTATTCAACAGGGACACTGCAGCGCAAGTGATACACCTGAGTTTACCATGAGTGTTATTTAGGCCCTACCAGCCGTGATAACCATGATTAGCTAACGACAGCCAATACACAATCTCGGCTCAAAAATGCAAAACCGCAGACTTCATTCTACAAAGGCAAAATCCCAACCAAACAACTCCCCTTAAACAAAGAATTCCCAAAATCAGTGTTTCCAATTTTCCAATTCCAGCATTTTCAATCCCGAATTCTCGTGTCAACCAAACAAACTCCCCTCAAACAAATTCCAGGGATTTCCAATTCCAGTGTTTTCAATTCTCCAATTCCGATATCAACCAAACAACTAAACATAAAACATATTCGAATTCCGATAACACCCAAACAACTAAAAAAACTCAGCAATTTCACATAACAATTTCATAACAAGAAGAAAATTAAAGGAAGAAAGAAGTTAAAAGAAATGGACCTCAACACGAGAAGAAGAAGAAGGAATGTTCTCATAATTCTTATACTGATTCAACCGCGCCTCACGATACTTAACCCTCGTATAAGTCAACTTCTCCCACGGTAATCCCTGTATATCCATCCCCTTCCTCACCTCCGCCGCCGTCGTATCCTCCGTCTTCGATTTCCCCTGCCATTTCACAATTCCCCCAATTTTACCTCCCAAATCATCACAACATCATAAACAACACACGACAAATTAAAAGAATCTTCCGACACACGCATCTTAAGTTGCGGAATTGACTCTTCACGGAGTGTGACCAAACATATTCAAACCAAACGCTAACAATCGAAAAAAGAGATAATAATAATAATAATGATAATAAAAGTACGTACAGTATCGGATAGTTCAAGGTCGTCGTCAAAATCGAGGCCGAAAGGACCGTCGTTGTCGCCGCCGTCATCGGTGGTGCTAATACCGGAACTCTCCGACTCCGATAAGGCGAAACTATCGTCGTCAAAATCGCTCGTGTCGTCAAAATCGTCGTCGACGAATTCAAGCTCGTCGTTATGGACTTCGGACTGCGCCATTGATTCTCTCTTACGCTACAACAACAACAAAAACAACAGCAAACATGCATATCAAAATGTTGAAATTAATAACTGGGTGTGTTAGTGTGTAGCGTGAAGTTTACATGAAAAATAGTATGAAAACTGGAAAATTAATTACCGTCGTTAACTGCTTGGTAAAGAGGAGAAAGTTAGGTAAAAAAAACAGTAAAAGTTGAGTGAAATTGGTATGGAGATGAGTATGTATGAAGAGGAAAGAGAAAAATGGGGGAAAAGAAGGTGAAGAGTTAGTTATAAAGAGGGAGAGGAAGAGGAAGAAGATCAGTTACAATATAATAAGCAGAAAGTGTGGGAAATGTGTGTCAATTTTTTCAATTGGATCGTTGTCACTCACCGTGCGCGCTCGCCTGTGTGGTGGTGGCTGGTGACTTGGTTAGATGGTCTGGGACTCTGGGTACTAGGATGCTAGCTAAATGGTTGTGGCCCCGTCGGAAGCCGGAGGAGAGACCGTGAGTCCGTTACCATCTCAGTCAAACTTTGTATTTCACGTGTTATGAGATTTGGTTGAACATTTATTAATCGAAACGCTCACTTTAATAAATGTTGCTTTAGAAACATAAAGAGATTTAGATGTGATCTGGAGCAATAGTGTAATGTGTTCACACGAATATAAACGTGTTACGCATGTTGTTTTGTGAGAATTGGAAATTGGAATTTATTTTGAGAAGATTAACTAAAGTTGAGATTATTCTTGTTGAATTTACCATACAATTTTATTTGGGAACTATTAATTTATCCCTCGACAAAGCACAATGTCATCATTTTTATTTCTATATTGAAAAAGGTCAATGTCATCATTTTTTGTTTCGATATTGAAAATGGTCCACCAAGTACAAAACACAAGACATTTAATTTAAAAATTAAGTGGTCTTTTAGTTGCATACGAAAGTTCAAAATTTTCATGAACGACCATTTCACATGATTTAGGAAAGATAAATTCATCATTGGATTTTCAATTACCAAGGGGGATAGGTAAGCCAATTCATCTAGTTTGTAGGAATTGGAAATTCCCGTGAATTCTCCATTACTCTCAAGTTAGTAGTTCCAAGATCAAGCCCTAGCCGAAAAGGTGTAGACTTTTGCAGAACGAACAACTTGTCAAAAAACAAGATTCCAGTGAGGCCCCAAACTCAACAATAGGCTTGGTCTTCAGTCTACCGCACTTACTACAATGTTGAACTTTGGCAGGTTATGGGGAATGAACCTCTAAGAGTGAAAATGCTTGGTTCCCCCTCTTTGCAAAGTGCCGGCACCATGAAAGAATCACGCGCATGATTTAGATGCTATGAAAACTTTCGAGGCCAATTTGTGACCTTGAGACTACACAATAGTCTTGGGTCTTATAAACTGAGTTGGTCTTATAAAATGACCTCATATTCAAATCTTGCACAGGGCCCCTAAAATCTATGAGACGACCCTGATTATCATGCAATAAGATCATCTGGGTTGTGTAAATTTTTGATTTTGTAATTGGCGAGTATATTTTATTTTGAATCTTTTTAGTTTTCAACTTTCAATATTTTAAGGACACCAAACGCATCAATTACTACAAATTCATCCAACAATAATCTTAATCATGTACTCAAAAATGATTTGACACATCTCTCTGAATTGAATATAGTCAAATCAAAATCCGTTTAAGACGTTGTCAATGAAACAAGAGTTATGTGTCGCGTTGTTAGAGTTTTTGCGTTGTTGTCGAGTAGAAATTTTCACATTATATGTCCGAGAGTCATCTTTAGAATAAACAAACATTTATTGAATGAAAATACATTTTATTATCATATTCATATGGAGACTTATAATATTCTTATAACATGAGATTTTTATATATTAAATTTTAAGGTAAGTTCAAAGGTTTTTTTTTGACAAAAAAAATCAAATGGTATCTCAACTTTTGGTTTGTCAAAAAAAAAATACATTAGTAAACCAAGTTTTATAACGTGTGACCATTGGGCAAATGTAGAAAAACCGTTAATAATTAAACAAAAATCTCTGCACATATCAGTTGTCATTTTTTTATTCTTTTTGACATTTCGTACAAATATCAACATTTCGTACAAGACAAACAGGTAACTGAATCAAAATGTACAGAACCTCAGACTAACAAACGAAAACTTTACTGCACAGCAACAATTTTCGTTTCACTGATATTACTTCAACACAACTTTTCCTCCTATACACACCAGAAAGAGTAGCCACAACAAAAAGAAGGTACATTTGCTCAGCTCAGCAGTTGTGATGACTCACTGCTGCTCATTGTCTATCTGCACAAAACATCCCTAGAGCAGGGTCAGAGCTGCGAATAAAGCACACTGACAGCAGGCGGGACTGTCGACAGGAGCAGCAACAGATAATCGAGGAAGTTTGACTGATTCCAGGGCACGGCCATCAACCTCATAAAAACAATGCCCCAGAGTATTTATGCACAAGCCATGACGAACATGTCCAAGTAGCCTCTGATTCTAGGTCAGAGCGGGCTCAACAAAAAGCATCTTTTAAAATACGGACTCCAGGTATCCCATAAGATGCCTTCGGTTGAACTCCAAAACACTACCATAAGTCCGATCAGCAACTCCAACAAACAGAGCTTCAGTGTCGGGGCTGAAGGAAATCCCTGCAATCTCACCAAACAAGTCGATTTCCTGCCCCTTCGCGTAACCTGAATGGGTATCAAATATATGGACAAAGTCAGCAGGTTCGGCCATGGCCATGAATCGTCCATCTGAAGTGAATTTCAGAGCCCTTATGGCACCCATTCTTCCCTTGAGCACATCCAGCGACTTAGACATGTTGCGTACATCCCAAAGCCTGCATGTTGTGTCTTGATTTCCCGTGGCTAGGATTCGTCCATCAGGGTGCCAAGCTGATGCAAATGAAAAATCCAAGTGACCCTTAAGGGCGCTGATCACTTTTCCTGTGTTAGAATCACAGACCAAGCACTCAGCACTGTCTCCAAGGACAGCCATTAACTTGCCATCTGGACTCACAGAGGTGTTCTGGTAAAAAAAAAAAGGAGCTGATCAGATCTCAAATCACAGTACAAAGTTACAAACACATGAGCAGATCAAGCCCCTATCGAATAACCAAGACATAATTATCTAAACTTTAAAAGTTTTTTAACTATCTAGTACTCTGTTTATAACTATATATTCCACATATTCCAACAAAAATGAAAACACAGGAGGTTGGTGTATACTGACATTGACAGACCAGGGGAAGCAAAAGCGATTAAGGCAAATAAAATTTGCAGCATCAAAAACTCTAACTCCAGCATCATTGTTGGCGGTTATCACCAATTTTGTACCAGAAGAGCTTTCTGCTATATCAACTGCATTGGTGATGGCATTCTCGTCTGTCGTCACTTTTGTGCTAAATGCCACATCCGGCTGATTCAAGTGCTGCAAATACACGAACATTTATAATAGCACGTAAGCAGACAAAAGAAGATCCTAGGAATGACAGTGAATAGAAAAGGGGATCAGAGAATCACCTTGCAGATGAGCTCCCCATGGAAACCACCAGCCACTAAAAGATTATCTTTCACAGTCATGGTGCTTATTTGAACTCGAGATAAGGGCTGGGCGAGAGATCGTGGGCATTTCTGTGGTGCATCAGGAAATAGATATGTTAAAACAGAATCACAAGAAAGATGCAAGCCCTTGGAACAAGACAATTCTGACTCACTGCAGTAGGCACCACTGGTTTTGCCACATTCAGCACTTCTTTGCTTCTCTTACTCAATGCAGACCAATGCATAAGAGAGTAGTTCTGCATGAGATACACATCATGCTTGGATGTCGCCCACAACAAATTCCTAAGCTGGAACAGGTAGCAAAATTGCAGGCGAGTTAATATCAAGTCACAACATCAATAGCAGAACATAAACTCTATGGACATCATCGATGTGACTACAGCTAATTACACTAATGGGATCCCATCATATGCAGCATTTGCTGAAGATACAAGGTAATCAAGAACTAACCTAGCCTGACACTTAACAACCATAAATTTCACAACACAACTTCTCATATTACCTAAAAGAAGTGAAGAACACTTGCATCTCATTCAACCCGATAATTAATCCCAATGCATTGACACAAGAGAGAAATCAGTTGAATATGAACAGCCAAGCACGCAAACTATGCTCTATGCAGACAACCATGGAGAGTGGGCTATAAGTCTATAACCATCTTAGTGCATAACGTGCTAAATGGTGCATGTAGCTCTGCGTAATGGGCTGCCACACCAAATTGTCACAAGAGAGAAAAAAAGAACGCACTTTATGAAAGCTACAAGTCACCACAAACGCACAATTTGCGAAAGCAATAAACTTTTAGAAGGATGTCATCGATTCATTGAGGAGCGACATCCAAGAAGAACAAAACAAAGAAGTTAGTATCCTGTTATTATATGATTGAAAATTCAGAGATGTCTCAGATATATATCTTTCTATCATTACCATAGAAAAATGTACTATCCTTTAAGCGCCAGCTGCTCAGATACACCTTCATCCTGTTAAAGAGAAGTAACATTCTAATACCACAGGGGTTAACACAGTATTATAACAATATTACAAATAACACTGATAATTACACAAATCATTGAATATCAGGAGCCTTGACCACAGAAAGTATTGATTTTAAGCAATGACTACAATAGCATGATGCTGTCAAATTCTAATAGTAAGCAACCGATATGGTCACCATTGCATAGCACGATAACTACCGATCACCGATCTGTCAAATGAAAAGTCGACCTAGAACCTCGGCACTACACAGAACAAGAACACATTAGCCCTAGGCTATTGCTTCAGAAGTATACCATACTGGACAATGAAGTAGATGTTCCAAGAAAATTCAATCAACACAGAATACATTCATAACACCATCGGAAACATCAACATTTGATACACAATTAAAGGCTTTAACATTTACGATTATATGTAAAACGGTCAAAAATAATTAACCAGATGCCTCAATACTAAAAAATTCAATAGAGCTGCTATAACAAGCAGTGCCAGTATCTAATTAGCATACAATGCAAGACAAATGATTGACCAACCATTTGCTAATTAAACACAGAAGTAGCAGCCACCAATTGCATTGCATCCAGGTTTAATTAGTGTTAGAGAAAGCATTCACCTAACAGTAAGATGCCGAGATTGATGCAGACTCGAGAATTGCAAAATCACAACTTCGTCATGCATAAACCATATCTCATATTTTCCTCACAACATCTTATATTTATTAATAATTTGTAGAAAATATAACACGATAGCAGGAGTATCAGTGGTTAGACCTCCACTTATCTGCACAAAAAGGATAGAAGTAAATACGATGCCAGCGGCTTATTGCCACAAGCTTCAACAAATAAAATATATGTATATGCATGAGCAGCAGATTTGACTGATTTCAAAGATAGTCCACATGGACCAGAGCAGGTGCTTAATGTGTACAACCATACATAACAATGACACAATGATGTTATAACTGACCTAAGTTAAAACAAGAAAAATGTCTGTTATAATTACTCCATTTGCTAGCCGCAGTGGGTTTTTCTTTTTTTTTTTTGGAGAAACCTCCTCGGAAATCTTGAATACAGTTCTCTTATCATTCAGTAGCATATTAATGTCTGAATTGGTAACTTCTTGAGTACTGGTATGAATATCAATCTCAGTAACATAAATAAGCGTAGCACGATACTTCCACAAAGAGCTAATCTACATACCTTTTACAAGGATCGAGCTGCTGAGGCATAGAGCTTAAGAGACGACTGACTATGTACTACAACTCAGTGTAGCAGTGACCCACTAATAACCACACAATATATTCATGAGACCTGCAAAACTACAGACTACTGAACAAGTCTAGAGAATCACCAAAATATATGTACCTTACAAGTTACAAACACTCGAATTCCACAGGACTACGTGATCCTCATTATGCATATAGAAAAAAAGGGGTAGAGGTAGAAACTTGCATTGTAAGCTAAGAGTTCAAGGCTACTTACGGGTACCTTAGTTTTTTAAGTGCATTTTCGGTTAAATGGGACAGAATCTAGAAATACTTCCTCCATGTAGTCTACTTGAACGACACAACAACAACTACCAGAATCAAAGACAACAGAGGAACAGTCATAATACCTGAAAATGGACAATTGTTGACTTGACAAGCCTTGTATTGAATTGGAAATCATAAAAGCTGTGGCCTTTCTCCATTTGCTTGCATTCCTATGAACAGCATGTTGAATCGATGATCATCAACGACAATGAAATAAAGACGTTCAGTATCAATATCTTTAGTACCCATTGTACTACAAAGTTTTGTTTTATAAGATTTCGCAGATGCATTCCCAAATCCCCTCTACATTTTGGCAACAGAGTCAAACATTTGAGAGAGGAATGCCAGAAACGAGCTTCACCAACCAATGCCCTATGGTTTTCCTATACAATATCTATATGAACCTCAGACAACATGAACAACTATCAGTACCCCTGTATCAAAGGCTCTAACCACCACATTCTGACCATTATAACCTTATACCAAACTGCGAACAGGCTGGTAAGGTCGTTTTTTTATTTTATTTTATAATATGCTCAAACTCCTCGACTAACTCCTCAAGCCTGTTCTTAATTTCAGTAAATTAGAAGTTCCCAGAAATAAACTTTAACCAAGTTTAAAACAAGAATTCACATCAAAAGTGTTCGCGTACATCACAAACAAAGTGAAATTGCAATGACAAATTCATTTTGGTTATCTCATGAGAATCTCTACTTAAACCACTACAAATTGTACAACAGACTCTATATCCCTGGAAATTGATGTTTGACAACACACTTAATACATAAACCTTTCGTTACCAACTCCAATTATGCTCGAATTTGCCAATTTTTTTAAAAAAATTTCTTATGGTTAGGGCCTTTGGGGAGGGGTGTTTAGTAGCAACTTATATTTTGATTTTGCTACATGCCACCATGTGAAACTTATCCTTTAAAATGCTTGAAGTTATTCTACAAAACAAAACCGTTGAAAAATCAAGGTTGGCCTAGTGGTTAGGAACTTAACGTGCGTATCGTGAGTAACAACTAATTCAGGATTTTTCACAAAAATCAATATTCTCAATCATACAAATCCACAGTCCCAACGTCAAGCAAACAAATCAATCAATCAAAGGAAGAAAATATAAAAAGAAATGGACCTTGTCAAGATCAGTAGCACGACAAGGAGAAGAAGGAATGCTTTCGTAATTATTGTATTGCTTCAACCGAGTCTCACGATACTTATCCCTCGTAAAATTCAACCTTTCCCACGGTATTCCCTGAATATCCTTCCCTTTTCTCGCCTCCGCTGCCGTTGTATCCGTCTTAGACTTCCCCTGTCATTTCACAATTCCCCCAATTTCATTCAATTTCAATTTCACTATTCATGTGCTTTTCGAACACGTTTTTTAATTTGCGGAATTAATTTTACCCTACATATTCAAACCAAAACGTTAACCATCCTAAAAATAATAATAATAGTAGTAGTAGTAGTAGTAGTACGTACAAAATTGGAAAAATCAAGGTCATCGTCGATTTCAACGGTGGAGCTGGTACACGTCCTAGGGGTGCCGGAACTCTCCGGTAATAAGGTGAAATTGTCGACGAAATCGCTCGTTTCGTAATAACCGTTGTCGACAAATTCAAGCTCGTCGCTATGAAGTTCGGACTGCGCCATCGATTTCTTAACAAACATGGACCAAGTTAGTTAATTAATTAATAATTACTCCGTGTAGAGTGAAAAATTACATGGAAAAACATATGAAGCTGGAAATTACTGTTGTAACCTACCTGGTAAAAAGGACTAAAAGTTGTGTGAAATTGTATGGAAATGAGAGACAAAGTGGTGGGGAGAGGAAGGTGAAGAGGTGCAAGAGGGGTTATATACACAAGGAAGAAGAGGAAGGTGTGGGCCCGCAAACGTATTTAATTTTCTTATTATTTTTATTGGATACACACGAATGCGAACGATGATTTTTTTTTTTTTTTCCTAAGAGTTATTTTTTTGGTTTGGTACAAACTAAAGGGTATAAAACAAAAAACAAAAAACCATCGAGTACAAATGAGTAGTTAATGCTATATGAAGCATCAATGCTTATACCATACTTTCGGGAGCACAAGGAGCATGGTGGTCCTTCTCACAATAGAGGAGTAAGGACCACACTTAAAATAATTTAAAATCTATTTAAGTGTGATCCCTACTCTTCTATTGTGAGAAGGACCACCATCCTCTTTGTGCTCCCGAGAGCATGGTATAATTTGCGAGGGAGAATACAAGGAAGAGATATGTGAATTCGAATTTGAGATAATCATTTGAAATTTTAGCAGGTAAAATTTCTTAGCTACATGTCTACAAGTCTACAACTCTTTCAGTTAACTTTGATCCTCATATAATAGTATTTTTTATCATGTTTGGTAAATACGAACACGTTACACACGTCATGTTAAGGTATTAAACCAATTATCGGACCCCCAATCATTAGTCTATACTTTTGGTTGAGATGGTTCTGTAACAGGTATTAGAGCGACAACAATCCTGAGGTGTAGAATTCAAATCCTGGTAACCCCCTCATCTATCAAGTGGACTCTTAAATACATGGTATGAGCAAGAATGTGCATTATCTCTACGGTTCAAACCCAAAGGACATTTGCGTTATTGCGTAAAGGGACGTGTTAAAATGATAAACCAATATTAGATCCCCAACTATCAATCTACATTTTTAATTGAAATACTTCTCTAACACGCCATACATAAGGTAAATACGGAGTAAATAGTACTCTGAAGAAGTGAAGACACCTGAAGAAGTAAAGACTGAAGTAGAGGTCGTCAGACTCGTCACGGCTCTCACATAGTCACATACACATGCCGACATGCGACATGTCCCAAGTGTGTGCAGCTGCATGCGTCGAACTCAGGAAGATTTTGGAGCTCTATTGTCTTGACACGTGAAACCACGGTGTGGTTGCTAGTTGCTACATACTCCATTCCACAACTACAACCTCAACCTCATCCCTTTATTAGCTTTCTAGCTACACCCAATCTCACAGCAGTGTATTTTATTTTTATACGAGTACGGACTTCTTAAATTGATTGATCTGATTTTTTTATTATTATTTTTACTCTATGAGACGAGACGAGCACGGTTACATGATTACTGCCTCAATTATAGAGTTCGAAGAAGCGATTGTTGACTACCCACGTACCACTCAACCATGCATTTCTTCACCCTTTTGGTTTATATAATTCGACACATCACACATCTGATCTACCAATTAACGACGAGCTGATTGAGTTGAAAGTACAAGAACTTATGTTAAATTTCACCACTTAACTCATCAACAAGAAATAGTTGTTTGATGATATTAAATCTAATAAATAACTCTCTTGTAAGATATTACACATCTTGTACAACAGTTTTTCGTGATATTTGACTTTTTTTGTTTGTTAAGTACTCTTTTAACAACGTTACATTAATTAATATAAGTATTGTTATCTTTTGTGTAAATACGATTTTCGAGTCGTCAAGATGACGTAGTAAATGGTAAAATGGTTAGAGTTTAAATTTAAAACATGAGATTAGAATTATAGAAATCGTAAATTGTCTCTTTCACTCACCGCCGCCCTTTTACCGGCCTTGTAGCCTGGGACCTTGTGTGTCAAAATGAAGACCAGCCATAAAGTTGTAGTAAATCAGTAAGAATATAAAATTCTGACAATTTTAAAATGTTTCAGTGACTTACGAAGTCGTTTTCTTCAAGTCTATCATTTGCATTTTATCTTCTTGACTAACTATATTACCTACCAATCTTATCCTTGTTGAGTGACAAAATAAATTACTATTGGTCATCATACTATCATAGGAAAATATTAATTTACCTATCCCTCTCAATTGTCTTATACTGGATCGAGAATATACTTTACTTTTCAATGGAACATTAATCGGTTATGATAATGAAATTCCTTTTTTCTAGTTTGGATTTTGGTGTACTTAGCCCTAATTATGTAGGGAATTTGTGTGAGTTCCAATAACTAATAAATACAAAAAAAATTAAAAAAAAAAATCAACTTACACCATTTTCTCTTTTCTTCCTTACTCATCTGACTCTAGCCTAACGTAGTTACCCGGAAAAAGGGTTTAACGTCCCACTTTTTAGCTTAATTAGCAGCGCCGGAAAGTGGACCCTAAATCCTTTTTCAGCCACGTAGAATTTTCCATTTTGGGTTCACTACACCCCGATTAGGGTGTCACTGGCGGTTTGTCGGAGGCTGGGATGGTGATGGGTGGGGCATGGGTTGCGTGGAGAGGGGGGAGAGAGAAATTGGTAGAATTGTATTTTTATTTTTTTTATTCTCTAGTTTTCCTAAGTTTACATTTATTAAGTAGTTAGAAATCACAAAAAGTTGATGCATAATAAAGTCTTAAACTTAACCCTAAAGGCTAAGGGTAACAAAAACCCTTTTATTATTAGTGAGGAGCTACTCGTCATAGATGCATAAGTACTTTAAGTTTTTTTTTTAAAATTATTGAGCATTACCAATATTTCTTCAATCCTCTGTTTTTAATTTCTCATAAGTTGTTAATGTTTTGACTTTCACACTAATGAGAATCATTCGTCCCATTTTGTATTGTATCACTCCAATCAAAAGTTTGGAAAACCATATCATAACCTTAAGAAATTCATTTAACTTTTTATTTTTAATAAATCCTGAAATCTAATTGAAGGGGTACAAGGAGTGAGATACAATATGAGACAGAGGATCCTCGTTAGTTCACACAACTTATTATTGAGATTACTCGTACTCTACTTCAACCATGATCAATAGCTAAGCTTAGTTACCAGCTAGTTAAATATAGCAAATTCAATTACTCAAACTGGTAGTAGATGTAATATTGGAGCTATATTTGTTTTGATTACAAATATTGGAGCTATATATTCCATTCCATTTGAGTACTTGACAGATCACGTGATTCATAAATGTTTAGCTTAATAGCTGTAGTCCTGTAGATTGGGTAGCTCACAGACAAAAGCCGATATTTTACATATTCACGAAGAAGCCATTTTTGGACCTCTTATAGTCATCTCTAATACTCTAATACGCGACTACTTCGTATGGAGTATATTATGTGGAGTATGTATTATTGGGAACCATGCTCTAATAGGAGTACAAAGTAGACTATTTATGACATTAGACATTTATAATATCTAAATCTATATTATTAAACACACACATAGTATGCTTGCATTTTACTTTGCAAATAGAGTAAGTTTTGTGTGAGACGGTCTCATAGTAAGTTGTTGTAAGACCATTCTATTTGGACCTCTTTTACATTATTAGTAACTATTATACTGCATATCGTAATTGTTTTAATTAATGTTTATAACCTCCTATATAGGATTATTAAAGGGGTTACTTTATATATTATGCCTAATATTATCATGCCATCCTTTAAATCACAAGTAATGTGATTTTAACGTGAAATAAAATGATTACTAAAAGCAATACAATGATCACGAACAATGTTATAACGGTCACTTTTTAACCAATTAAAATGGTCTCGCAATATTTTACTGTGAGAGCGTCTCATATGAGACTTTGCCTTGCAGATATATTGCTACCTTTTTTTTTTTTTTTTTTTTTTTCCGAAGGACCACATCTATTATTTTAGGCCTCAATGATTCATGGTGGGTGGCATTCAATAATTCAGTGCTTATGTTGTTCTTATTTTAGATGTCTCACATGTTGTTCACCTTCATTTATTTATGTCCATCTTCCAACCTAGATACCTCGAATCAAAGTATAAATATCGATTTCTCTTTTGTTGTCGCATGATATTGATAAGGGTACATATACATGGAGTGTATGAGAAATCTCATACACTGAACGTTTATCAATAAATGGTCTTTTACATATGGGATTGGCGGTTTTACATATGGTGACGTGCACCCCATATGGTTGAACAAGTTTTTTTTCCACCCATTTTGTTTAACATTATTTTTTCGAGCACTATTTCGTTAAATTGTTCCATTTATTTATGTCCATCTTCCAACCTAGATACCTCGAATCAAAGTATAAATATCGATTTTTCTTTTGCTGTCGCATGATATTGATAAGGGTACATATACACTGAGTGTATGAGAAATCTCATACACTGAATGTTTATCAATCATGTGATTGGCTTAACTTGTTAATAACGGATTAAAAAAGGGCCATTCTCATTAGGATTTAGGGGCGTATTCTTCAACATCCCCAGACTATCCACTTCCCCGTGAATATCCATGTATTTCTGGGGTAATATAGCCAATGCGAAGGAAAAAATGAGGTAAATGGTGGCGGTAGATTGGTAAAGGGAGGAGTGAAGGGAAAGAGGGGTGACTATTATCCCGATATACAACCCACCCGTGCATTAGTGCATACAACAATGCTCAAACTCGAGACTTTCTTAAACAGAGTCAACCAACTTGTCACTTAATCCACCCATCATTTTGAGTTTTATAACTTTCTCTATTTCTTTTAATTCTTAATACGAAAAAATCGGTAGCAATTGTTCTAAAAAACAATTAGGCGATTTTTCCCCCCTTAGAGAGGGACCATAATTGAGCTCACACTACTCTAGCTTCTACTCCTTTGGTCCTTCCTAGTCCACATTCCACACTCTATATAACTTTTTTTAGCACTTGCACCGACAAACTCACAACACACATCACTCCAGTCTCAATAAAAACACCAACATAACCAAAAAATGCGCTGCCCCAACAAATCTCCCACATTTCTACTAACACTAACCATACGCATGCGACTCATCAAATCCAGGCACCAAGAAAAAACACATTCTGCAGAGCAAACCTGCCAGTAAGGCAAAGAGCTCAAGACTTGGTTGCACGGTGTTGCCGACGCCGGACCCGGTGTTTCTTTTCAGGGAACCATCCATGGTGCTACTAGCTTCCCTCAAGTAATTGCCCATGTTTGTCTCTCAACATTTATTATACTGGAGTATTATTGTAGCTTCTGCTAGAAGCTTGCTTAGTAGATAACATAGTCAACAAGTGGATATTTTAGGAGTGATTTTTGGTGGTTGATAGTTAAATGATGAATTTATTAGGTACTAGTGTACGAGAAAATAGCAAGTGACAATTTTCACTATGACTATAGAAGTCCTCTATTAGAAAGATGCATCTTGGGCCGATGTAATTTATTGGTTTGGGGGGTTTTGGTGAGGGGCAAAAAGAAGGGAAAAAAAAAAAAGGGTTCATTATAGCCGAAGCCCTAACTCGCGCTAATAAAGACGCAACATACCCAGAAATCACATAGCAATATCATCAATCATTTCCGAAACCCTTGCTGATACTAGTTACTAGTAGCAGCCATACTTCAGATGTCGGCAGCCAAATCAGTAAGTTCATCTACTTCTACACTTCCAATTTGATATTCTATTCAATTCTATTGACGGGTTTTGTTGTTGCATTGTTGATAATTGTGGGGTCAGGAGGGATACCCTGGATGGCGGAGGTATGATCACAGTCCCCTGTTTATTTTGGACCGAAATGATCCCGAATTCTATGACTACCCTAAACCCGAACACATGCTTAACTTTGATACTCTATCTCCTAATGATAAGTTGGAGTATGCCTATGTATTCGATGACAGACCTAAATTTGTTGAGCTCATCAACAGTAATAATTATCTCAAAGACAAGAAGTCTGTGGATTGCTTGTGGATGCGCTTATTCGATTGTGATTCTGTAGAATGCGTGTCTGCTATCCTTGATGGTGAAACTAAGGGCGTCCTTTTGCAACAACCCGTTGATCTTTGTCATGAGCCTGGAACAATTAGTATGGAACCAGAACATGTTTAGTAGATGGTGTTACTGTTCGAGATAGATATTCTTAAGCACAAATGGGTGTAACTTATCACACAGTAGCAGAACACGGAAAACACATACCATTTTTTTTTTTTTTAGAGGGGGAGAGAGGTAAGTTACTAAGGTGTTGTTAATAAATTATCAATTTTCACAAGTGTCAATGCACATAGCACACTACACATCCTTGACATCCCATGTAGCCCTAGTTCTCATAGCTGCCACCAATGTAAAAGTGCCCACCTTATTGTCTAAAGCGCACTGAGCCCCTCTCTTAGTTTAAAAAAACGCGCCTAGGCGCAAGGCGCACTGAGGTGCCGGCGGGATCGCCTCAGAAGCTTGAGGCGCACAACTGTGCAATTTCGAATTTTCTTTCTCTTGTAACCTTATTTCTACCCTTCCCTTTGCCCCATAATCCCTTGTTTATACTTCTTTATCCATTGGCCCTCTTTAAATACCAAAAAAGGGGTTATTTTCTGCAAAAGATGGTTTTGAATAATAGAATTTTGTTCGCTAAATCAGTGCGCCTCGTGTGCATAAGGCGTGCGCCTTCGCCTCACGCCTCGCGCCTCATCGCAACGGCCCCCCAGCGCCTCGGTGCGCCTCGCGCCTCCTTAAACTAAGGCCCCTCTGAAGTCTCCGGAATGAGCACATGGTTTGAGTTTGCCATTTTGAAGCCCTACTTTGAGGAGACAACCTTTTTCTTGCCTTAGTCGTTTAGTCTAATAATTAGTGCTTTCAATATATGAGATTACAGTAAATTGTCTTTTTTTGTAAGCATTTTTGAAGGATAAACTCTCTTTCCATCTTCAGATAATTATGTAAGGTATAACTCTTCAAAATGTCTACTATGCCTCGAAAAAATCAAATGTTGGATACAAATTGGTCTTAAATTGTTTGTAGATTACAAATTTGACTTTCCTCAATAAAGTCAACCTAACAACGTTGGTCTTAAAATTTGATGTAGAACATGCAAAGTCATCATGGGTTGCTTTCGCAAAATTCGATACTAGAACAGTTGTTTATGATGATGATTTTTTGAAAGAAGTCGTTGATGTAATTTAGTAACTGATTATATTCCTGAGTAGAGTTAATAACTATTTACAATTATTCTTATTATCCTTCATTTTCGTTGACGGCGATTTTTCTCTTCGTTTTACAGGTTCTTTGCTCATCCATGGTCTCCTTGTGGATCGCTTTTCATGCACTTATGTATACTCAATTATCCGGATCAGGTACTTAACGGTCCGACCAATTATGGGTTGTGGCAGCCCCCACTCCCTGAGTATAGTTTAGGACACTATATTCTATCTTCTTGTGCCTAAATGTTTGTTGTTGCCGAGTTGTAGATTGTGATGAATGGAACAGACTGAAGCAACGTTTTATTTTATTTACTAAGGCCTTGTTATACTGGTGGATGAAGTCTTACTTGGACCGTTTAAATAATGTATCTTAATTTTTCTAACTTTGCTGCTATTAGCATTTAGATACCGGAAATACTGCCTTAACCTAGTGCAAGTGACACTGGTAGCATTCTTTGGGATTATGAATTTGTAATGTAGACCATTCATGTTAGCCGACCCCAAATCTTTTTGGGAATAAAGCTTGGTTGTTGTTGTTGATTTGCATTTAGATACCGGGAAAACCGCCTTAACCTAGTGCAAGTGACACTGGTAGTGGTAGCATTCTTTGGGATTCTGAATTTGTAATGTCGGTTACAGATGACGATTTATCTTAGCCGACCCCAAATCATTTTGGGAATAAGGCTCATGTGTGTTTGTCTGAAATTTTTTTGAAACTTATTTAGCAAGTAATAACAAATGTGGTTATTGGTCTAGTGGTAGAATTGTCATTAGTGTAACAAACAATTATTGAGTCCGATTCTTAACTACTACTCAGTATAATTTTTGTGTGGGTATATGGTGCGGTGTCCATGATTTTGTGGTCGTTAGTGGAAGGTGATGTGGCTGCACAATGTATCACGCCCACACGCCTATATGTATATATACATGTAATATTCGTGCACTGGCTAACAGAATGTACTTGTTTTTGGCTGTGTAGAGGGATCGCTTAGAGACTGTGAGAATTCTTCTGCAACATACAGATGTGGATATCCAGCAAGAATTTGTTAAGTATGCTAGAGAAGGAAACTTGAACCAGGCAATCACCTTACTGACTGTTGCTCGGGATAAGGTAATTATGGATGGATATGAAAAGGTTGTCAACATTCTATTGGAAGAAACAGCATCTCTTGCTGTTCATGATGCTAGATCTACTTGGTTATTCCAAAGCAATGATTGGACGGAAAATAGGTTGAACTTTCATGCTCTCTTGGCGTTGCTCGAGCTTTTCGGGCATATTTGTGATGAGTTTTTAGCTCTGCTTGGACGAGAAGTAAAGTGGGTATGTACTCAACTACCTTTAGACACGACACTCCAACATAAATAGGACATTGTTCGATGGATTTAATTAATATATATCCTATGTTTGTTCAAATACATATATATAATTTTTCTGTAAATTGACTTTGATACTGTGATAGTACAGAGAGACATAGTTACTAAAAAAAAAAACATAGTTATTTGTGAAGGAAAATAATGACTTTTGATCCATAGTGTTCTTTGAGGTCTAAATCTGTGAATTGTGTTAAATTTTATACTTTTCAAGCCCTAAGGTATCGTGTAGGAACCAAAGTAAATTATTATCGATGTAAAATTCGATACGGTTCGGTTATGAATTTTAAAGCGCCTGTCTCAGTGATGGTGTCGGAGTCGGATCGTCTGGTTCTAGAAATGTTTGTTATACCTACATAGTGGACATTACACAATTCCAAGTTTTTTTTTTTTTTTTTTTTTCTTTTTCTTTTGTCAATACAGAACCAAAAACGTCTCTCTCTTTGTGTTCATGCTTTGCCCGTTTTTGCTCATTCTTCACATGTGTTTCTGTGCAAGCTCTACCATTAGCTCTTATACATTGAGATTAAAAAACCTTTCATGTACACCCAACTTTTCATATAGTTATAAATTCTGTTGATGTAATTATATATGGCTGAACCCAAAGTTTAAGTTTCCATGTTGAAGTATGTTACACCTAATGTGATGAAGGCTTAGCATCATTACCATGGAGGCATCTGAGGGAATTCTTGTGGGTCTCTTACTTTTTCTGTCAAGTGGGGGACTTGGGGGGAAGGGGCACTAAGGGGATGTACAACCATGTTCAGGCTGTCCAGGACTCCAGTTTAGTAAAGGAGAAGCAGGCGTGAAGAGGAGAGGACCGAATAGTGCAAGGGGTAGTAGAATCCTGGATTGAAACCAATCTGAAGCCAATGTCTGGATAGCTGGGTGCTCATACGTGGATTTTATATGATATCAATTTGTAATATCATCTTATATTGATTTCATTGCTAAGATAATGCATCGTTTAAGGAACAATAATCCTAGATTGCTGATTTATTGTTATGTTTATTGTTTATTTTCTGCTATTTGACAGGAATCACTCGATGAAGAAATTAAAGATCTTATTAATAAAGCGGGGTTTTCTAAGAATTATTTGGACAATTATCAAGATGAACATTCTTACAGGTTTGCCTTCTTGTTAATGATTGGCATTTGCATTATACCTTGATTACTGAATAAAAAGTTGAATATAACTTCAAAATGTTGGTAGATCTATGTCAGAACTTTTGGGAAACAAGAGAATGTCACCTGTCAATGGTTTGCCAATCGAATATGTGAATATGTACGAAAGACCAGTTGAAGGCGCTCTAGGGCTCTTTAGGTGGATGCTTAAGGTAAGTATTAATTCTCCGAGGTCCCTCTTTTTATATTCCCGGTAAAGTTATTGTTTTATATTCTTATGATTAGAACAAAGTGGTAGAGTGTAATTTAAAGGCAAGAATGCCAGAAGAGAATGAACAATTACATAACATGAACATAATGACCCATATAAGCAAACATCTTGCAAGAGTTTGCCATTAGTAGTTTATGCGGATACAACCTTCTGTATTTTTTTTTGTTTTAAAAAGAAAAAACTTGAAGAGAAAAGAGTAAGAAACTACAATAGAAGGTAAGCATTTCTCAAAGGAAACTAAGAGGGAAGGGGAAACAAGAATGGTGTAACCGAGATGTTTGCTTTGCTTCATTTCTCTGAAGAAAGCTTTTCCTGATCTCGACTTCTTGATTCAATTTATTCTTTCTTCAATAGATTTGTAAGTTTCATTCTTCACTATAACAAGAAGATTGGTTACTTGCTCCCTTTGCTTCATACTCCATTAGGAAATGGCTCCAAATATGTTGCTGCAGTTTCTGTGGTGTTGGTTAGATACCATCAGCTTGGGCATCGTAAGAGGCTTAATGTTGTGTAGTTTTGTTGATGGTCCATCCCCTTAAAGCCTTAACTAGCTATATTAGGCTATTCAAACTATTAGAAACACGACATTGATACATACATGGCAATCCTCCTTCATTTGTCATCCTCATATCGTTCAAGAGTTTATCACCACCATCTTGAATATTTCACAATATTTTTGATCGGAAACATGACATATTGCAAATTCTTTTTTTGTTTTTAGTTTTTCCCACTGTTAGTTTTCTAGGGGATAATCGAGCAAAGGGGGAAGATGGATTTTGGGAAAGCTTTTTGTGTTTTATTTTTCTGCAACGAACTGTGCTGTAACAACACAGATTTATACATGTAAGGAGAGACTTTAGATCTTCCTAGTCCATAACTGAAGAACACTACAGCTCCCTCACAATTAAGACAACTTTAACACAGTAAACAGAAACTTAGGAAGCCTAAAAGATGGTAGTAAAGCTGTAGATTTATTGAGGATTAACTGTCATCTTCAACACTCCTCCTTGACAGTTAATTCTGGCATTCCAAGCAGCCTCCGTAGCTCTTCAAACCTTTGTTTAGGCAATGCCTTAGTGAAGATGTCAGCAAGCTGCTCTTGTGAAGGACAAAACTCCAGATTAATTTGACCTTCTCTTTGTGAATCTCTTACAAAGTGGTACTTGATCTTAAAGTGCTTAGTTCTCTTGTGACACACCGGATTATTTGCAATACCGATAGCTGACTTGCTATGACAAAACAATCTAGTTGGACCAAGCTGCTCCTTTCCCATATCTTTGAGAACTTTCCGTAACCAAATTGGTTGAGTTACAGCTGCATGTGTAGTTATATATTCTGCCTCGGCAGTGGACTGAGCAACATTGTTTTGCTTTTGTGATTGCCATGAGAATACTCCACTTACAAGAGTAAAAGCATAACCTGATGTACTTCTCATGTCATCGACAGAACCACCCCAATCACTATCAGAGTACCCTACTAACTCTGAATTTGCAGATGGTTTGTACCATATACCCAATTCAGTAGTGTCTCGTAGGTACCTCAAAACTCTCTTAGCAGCGGTGTGGTGAAGTTGACTGGGGCTTTGCATAAACCTTGATAGAAGACTGGCAGAGAACATAAGATCAGGCCGTGAAGCTGTAAGATATAACAAACACCCGATTATACCTCGATAGGTACTAGGATCAGCCTTTTTTGCTCCATCCTCCTTAGAAAGCTTTTCACCCACAACAAGCGGCGTTGGGACAGCCTTACACTTGTCCATCTTGAATCTTTTGAGGATAGCTTGTGCATACTTCCTTTGTGAGACATAGATGCCTTGAGAAGTTTGCTTCACCTCTAAGCCGAGGAAGAAATTCATCAAGCCTAAATCAGTCATCTCAAACTCCTTCTTCATATTTTTCTTGAAGTCATCAATCATGGCTCGATTGTTCCCTGTAATGATCAAATCATCAACATATAGCGAAAGGATCACCAGTTCTGATTTTGCTTGCTTCACATACAACGTTGGCTCACTCGGACTTCTTTAAAAGCCAAGCTTCAGCAAATACTCATCCATTCTACTGTACCAAGCCCGTGGAGCTTGTTTCAGCCCGTAAAGGGCTTTCCTGAGCCTGTAAACCTGATGTTCTCTTCCTTTTACAGCATACCCTTCAGGTTGTTCAACATAGATTTCCTCCTGAAGATAGCCGTTCAAGAATGCTGACTTTACGTCCATTTGGTAAATTTTCCACTTATGTTGAGCAGCCAAGGCAATTAGGGTTCGTATAGTATCATGTCTTGCCACAGGAGCAAAAGTCTCGGTGTAATTGGTACCATATTGTTGAGAATACCCCTTTTACAACGAGCCTTGTTTTGAACTTTTGAACTGAACCATCTGGATTGAATTTGGTTCTATAGACCCACTTGACTCCCACCACATCTTTATGCGTCGGTCTCTCTGACAACTCCCAAGTCTGATTCTTTTCAATCATTTTCAGCTCCTCCTCCATTGCATCTCTCCACTCTTGGTGTTTTGAAGCTTCAACATAGTTGCTAGGTTCATACACAGCAACATAACATGACTCAAAAGGAACTTCAGTGACTTGAGTTGCCATTTCATCACGATATAAATCATCAAGACTCCTTTTACCTCTCGGTCCAGTAGCATTTTCAGAATCTGGAGAGGATTCACCTTGGACACCTTCATTTTCAGAAATTGGATTTTCAAAATTTGGAGTTCTAGGTGGTGTTATTGGTGAATCAGGTTGTGTTATGTTTCCAGGTATTTCGCCATTTTGATCAGAACCTTCATCACCTTCGTGAATAAAATTCCAAGGCATTAGAAGTTGCTTCTCCACTTTCTCTTCCTCCCAGTTCCAGTAGGAATTCTCATCAACTTCAACATCTCTGCTGATCACCAGCTTTTGGGTCTTCAAATTGAAGACACGGTAGCCTTTGGACTGTGAACTATAACCCAAAAATATGCCACGTTCAGCCTTCTCTTCTAGTTTGTGCCTCTTCTCTGTTGGAACATGTGTGTAACATAAAGAGCCAAACACTCTTAGATGCTTCACAGTGGGTTTATGACCTGTCCATGCTTCAAAAGGCGTTCTATCTCTCACTGCCTTGGTTGGACACCTGTTGAGAATATAGACTGATGTGTTTACAGCCTCTGCCCAAAATCTTTTAGGCATTTTCTTCTCAAAAAGCATGCATCTTGCCATTTCCATGACTGTTCTGTTTTTACGCTCGGATACGCCATTTTGTTGCGGTGTATAGCCAACAGTAAGTTGATGTTCTACACCCTCTTCTTCACAAAACTTGTCAAACTCGTTCGAGGTGTACTCTTTGCCTCTGTCCGATCTGATTTTCTTCATCCTACAGCCACTTTGATTTTCAACCACAGCTTTAAACTTCTTGAAAACAGTAGGAACCTCAGATCGTTCTTTAAGAAAATAAACCCATGTCATTCTCGTAAAATCATCAATAAAGAGGATGAAGTATCTGTTTTTCTCAACCGTTGGCGTTCTCATAGGACCGCAAACATCTGTATGCACGAGCTCAAGCTTCTCTTCCGCCCTCCATGCATGATCTTGTGGGAATGACTCTCTGCACATCTTCCCTAGTTGGCAGCCTTCACACACTTCATTTTTCAGCATCACAAGAGGCAAGTCCCTGAGCATATTCTTCTTATGCAAAAGCTGCAGTGCATGGAAGTTGTACCCATTTCGCATCATTTGGGGTACACTGGGCAGATTGGTTGAGAGATTAGGGACAAGCAAGACATTTTGGATGTAGCGTGTTCCCTTCTTTGTTTGGACATCAATGGTTCCTTTGCCCTTTGACTCGATCATAGAGCCGTCACCCATTCTGACTGGAGTCTTCAACGAAGTATCAATTTGTGTGAACAAATCTTTATTGTTTGTCATGTGATTTGTGCAACCGCTGTCCACCAACCATACATCTTTGTTGGTACCTTGAAAGGTTTGACAAGCAACAAAGAGATGCTCTTCAAAGTTTTCTGAGACATTGGCCTTATGTTGATCTTTGAACCAACAATTTTTTTCTTCATGCCCGAACTTTTTGCAATTGCCACATTGTGTTTTGCCTTTGCTCCAGCAATTTTTCTCCATATGATTAGTCTTCTTGCAAATTCCACAAGGTGGGAATCTTCCCTTCTTTTCGCTGGATTTGACATTAGACATTGGCTTATTTTTGTTGCTCGTAAAATTATGTGGCTTTTGCTTGTGCTTCACTTGAAAGGCACCCTCAGATGGTTTTTCACCTATGCTGGTGACTTTTTGTTCATGAGCTTGTAGAGACGCAAATAGCTCTTGAGGAGATAGCTTATCAAGATCTTTAGATTCTTCAATAGCAGTGACAATGAAATTGAACTTATTGTCAAGACTACAAAGAGTCTTTTCAACAATCCTCTTGTCGGTAATAGAATCACCATAGATCTTCATCTGGTTCACAATTTCCACAATTCTTGATGTATAGTCCTTCATGGATTCTGATGGCTTCATCTTTAAATTCTCAAATTCTCTCCTCAAGTTTTGAAGTCTAAGAGTTCTTACTCTTTGTGAGCCTTGAAACTCTTCCTGAAGAGTATCCCAAATCTGTTTTGCAGAAGATGCATTCACGATTTGAGGAAAAATCGTCTCTCCAATGGCAGAATGAAGGTATGCAGTGGCCTTTGCATCTTTCGCCATCTTCTCCTTCGCTTCCTTTTTTTGTTCAGAGGTAAGTTGTTGTCCGGCTGCTGGAGTTGGTAGTGTGTACTCTTGTTCGACAATCTCCCATAGGTCTTGAGCTGTCAACAATGCCTTCATTTTGACACACCAAAAATTGTAATTTTCTCCTTCGAAAATTGGTGCTGTAGGAATTGCTGAAACGGATGGAGCCATGTTGCAAGATTGATTTTGGCCCGAAAGATCAAGATGGCTCTGAAACCACCTGTTAGTTTTCTAGGGGATAATCGAGCAAAGGGGGAAGATGGATTTCGGGAAAGCTTTTTGTGTTTTATTTTTCTGCAACAAACTGTGCTGTAACAACACAGATTTATACATGTAAGGAGAGACTTTAGATCTTCCTAGTCCATAACTGAAGAACACTACAGCTCCCTCACAATTAAGACAACTTTGACACAGTAAACAGAAACTTAGGAAGCCTAAAAGATGGTAGTAAAGCTGTAGATTTATTGAGGATTAACTGTCATCTTCAACACCCACTAAGGCAATAGTCGAGAAATACTATGGGGCGGGGCCAAGTCAATTGTCTGGCGAAAAAATTGTCATTATTGAAACTCCGTCTTCTCATCCTTTTAACAGCTCCCCGTCTTTCCTCTTAATCTCTTGCATCTTCATGTTACTGCTCCGTGCAATTGCAATCCAAACCCAATCTGCCAAGGCTTCAGGGAAGGACCCTGGTATCCAAGGATCTTATACTACTCACCTAGCACAACCTGTACTCCTAGCTATTTGCAATGATGTGGGTCATAATTCAGCATACAAATAGGAGCCTTCCTTAGCAAAGTATTATTAGCACATGGTTTTAAATGCAGGCATGCATCTCAACTTTTGCGTTCAAATTCCGTAGGCTTACATTTCACGATTCGCTTCTTGGTGGAACACACTACAACTCTACAAAAATGCAAGCAAGACTCTAAAGTCAGTGTTGGCGGGGGATTGCCCCACTAGATGTAAGGTTGATTGACACAGGATTCCAAGTTGAATAGCTCTCGAAAATTTAATCTAATAAATGATATTAACACACACTTCCAAATTTCCAATGTAAGAAGTTATCAAACTTTCAACAACCTTCGTGACGTATATTACGCAGAGGCAAAATTGCCAACAACGGGGGGTTTGATCGACTAGCTCTCTCTCAACAACATCATTACCCGTGTGCCTCAAAGGCTCATGCCACAAGGCAGGGTAAGTTGGGGTCAGGATGCACGCAAGCCTTGCCCCTACGTTGAAAACATAGAGAGGCTGCTTACGAATGACCCATAAAATAATTTCTTCCGGAATCACATTGACGACTGCTACTTCACCATATAAGAAGCGCATACAGGTTTGTGAGCCATTTTGCTTTATTCCATTATATCCCAAAACCAAAGAATACTTAAGTTTTTGGTTCCATCTAGCTCTCTCTAAAGAGACTTATTTAATTGCATGTCTTTGTTATATCTGTTAAGAAAGGTTCAGATCCAGTTGTCTCTTAGTGCCTGTAACTATACTTCTGTTGGACACAATTATTTAGGTAGAGGATGCTTCAAGCAAGAATATTGGCGGTGATGTGGTCAAGGAAGAGCTTGTAGAAATAACTCATGCTGACAAAGTTTTACTCTTGCTTGGAAGCATTTAGAAAGGAGAAAAATCTAATTACATCAGGTTTTCTAACCCATTTGAACTGCTGAAGTCTATGCAACTGCGTATGAGAGATGCTTCCTTGCTTTTGGAAGGAATGCCTGGCTTAAGCAGTCAACTCAATCGTCCACTGGAAAATGGATTGTTTCCATTGCACCTTGCAGCCAATAGTCTCTCTTCTGGTTTAACAAGTCTGTTCCTGCGGCTTGGAGCATGCCCCGAATTGCGGTGCAATAATAATCAGTCCAACTACCATGACTTGTATCCTCTTGATCTTGCACTGTCGGCTTTAAGGTAGTTCACTTTGATCTAATGTCCATAATCCATATATTTTTTCGGGGATGTTTTTGACATCCTAATTTTGTTTTTATTTGAAGGCATCATCATTACGTGAGTGATTGGAATCCGACGAAGTCCATGTTTAAGTTGGTGTACATATTCTGCCTCCCTGAATTGGTGAGTTATCTTGAATCCCTGCATGTTATTCTTGTGGTTATTTTTTTATACTTCCTTATTTTTAGGTAGAACCATTCAAGACTGTCGAGTTGCTTGCATCAGATGAATCAGTGACTCTGATGGTGGCTCAGCGTTGTTTACAAGAAGGGAAGCTTGTGGAGTTCGCTGCTTTGCTCATGGTTTCTTGGGATAAGTTGGGGAAACCACATGCTGAAAGAAACATAGACGATTCAGTTATTAGTCATTGCATTGTGAAGATGCTACGTGAGGTGTTAAGGTCTGAGCTACAGTTGTTTGACAGTCCAAATTCTCAGCAACGTCAGCATCTTAAGCAAAAGAAAGGCACATTGCTGTTTGCTACTGTGATGCTCAAATTTTTTGAGAGGGCTCGTCCAGCTATAGAGATTTACCGTCGATCCCTACTGATGAAGGTATGTGGTTGGAAGCCATAGGCGTATATATGCAAGTTTACATGTTTCTTTTAGCACTGCTGTGTTCTGAAGATTTATCCCAATTAGGAACGAAAAGGTTTCGGGTAGTGTACAGTTGGTCACTGTGGGATAATACAAACTTTAACATACTCTTGTTTTCATGTGTATGCTCCATGCTTAGTGATTTTTTTGTCGCAGTGATATTGCTTTGGCAATGCTGTTTCTCTATGCCCTTTCCATACTTATGATGAATCTGGATAAACACTCAAGTGTTTTGTGTGAGGCACTGAGGGGATGTCAGCTATGAAACTTTGACATTGTAAATGGGTGAGGTCTGTTCTGAAGTTCTAGGATTTTCTGTCTGAGAAAGTCTTTTACTTCGACACATCATATATCTTGTGTGTCGCATGTCCTACATGACACTTCAATCTAGGTCAAACACACGCACGTCCAACATTTGCAGCCAAGTTCTAAGAGAAACTATTGTGTTATTTAATAGTGGCTTCCAGCTAGGGTGATGGTTTTTGTTACTACTCTTATGTGTCAAATACCTTCTAAACTGTGTATATTTTCCTTTTGACCAGGATGTGCCAAATCATATGGTCCCTTCAATTATTTCTAATATGCTGAAGGATTTGGGATTTAGTTTGGAGAGCGAAGATGTAAATGTTGATGATATAAACTGGTAAGTATCTCCTGTTTGTTAATTTATTTTGTTCTAGATGAGATGTCATTAATATATATCTTTCTGCTTACATGTGCTCTTTTGCATTCTTAAACTAGTTTGCAACTGGAAATGGAACCTGCTTTGAACAGTAAGTAAATCATACTCCCCATCACACTTCTTGTAGCTTTATATTCTAGCCTAGGAGTAGAGAATCAAGAGGGAAAGTAAATTGTACAAGCTAGAGCTGTCTTCAACTTGATTCCATGTGACAACAGAGAAACACCATTATCTAGACAAAGAAATAAAGGAACAAGAGTTTGAAACGACAACGGAAAGAAAACCATGCTCCTTTTCAACATCCAAATGTTTGGCAGTCCTGTATATGTCAGGGATTGTGGATTAAGTGGGCATTTGTAGTGATGAGAATGTTCGCCTTCTGGTATGAGGGGGTGTGCGAATAAAATAGGGATACTTCAATCCTGCGTTCGAGATTTTGTTTGATGTTTGTGTTACTTTGTACAGATCAGCTAACGGGTGCTCTAATGCCTTGGAGGGAAGATAAGGTAAGATATTTTGTATATATTTTTGATTTCGTCTTTGTGTGTTAGAGGTTCGTGTTATGCAGTTGACTGGCCAACCACTTAACTAGAGATACTTGTGACTTCTGGACATTAGAACCAAATAGAGTGACATCTGATCCGTGTGAAGTGAAACGTTCTTGTTTCTCTATATGGTCTTAGGTCCTATTGTATTCTTTCCGAGAAAAACCCTTCTTTTTGTTCCTAATTTTTTGGTGCTCAATTTCCCACCTTTATCCAAGAACACTGTAGCAAAATTCTTAACTTGATTTTACTTATTTAGATTTGATGTTTTCAATCAAAATCCCTGAAGACTGGCTAGATGGATATGTAGTTGTTTGCATGACAGATTGTGTAGCCGTGATAGGCCTCAGTGCTGCTTTGGAATTTGGAAATGTTTGCAAAGAATGTTTAATGTCTGAAATCTTCTTGTGGAATTATTTGTCTCCACCAGAGGAAACACTTGATGGCTGTCCTTTTAGTAGACCAACGGTTAAGAAGTGTGAACTTTCAGAAGTGAGCTTTGTACTTGTGTTGCTAATGTGTTCCTTGTGGGCTCTTTTTTCTTACCTGTGAGTTGACTCAGTTAAAACGGTGAAATTGATACTTCCTATATTAGGCCTTGAAACCTAAAATTCATGGGGGCATTATGTGCATTTTGTGTAGTAGGAGATATATTATTTACATATTTTATAAAAGGTCTATATAAATTTTGGTTTCATTTCTACTTAATTAGTTCTCCATTTTTTTTTTCAGAAGCCTGATTTTGCTAGGAGTGACCCAAATTGGCATGTACTGAGGAAGCCATCTCTGCAAACTCGGAATTTCAGAGCCAATAACTTGAAAGCGACTGAAGATGGAGCAACCTTGAAATGCTGTAGTATCATGATGGAAAATACCTCACAACCGTCGGCTATTCCAGTACCTGTGTGGTCTCTCAGAGGATTGGGTTTGTTTTCTTTGGTCAGCAAGAGATGGATCGGACTCCTTTGAGAGGCGAGAAAATGCATCCATGCTTTAAAAAGAAATGAAAGACAGTCATAAGCTTTATGTAATCCCATCTTATGTATCTGACATTAAGGTTCTTAATACCTCGCTTTTGCCTGGATTTGGTGAAGGCCTGAACATGTATGTTAAGTTGTAAAATAAGAGTAAGCTTTACTATTCTAGGAATACCAACTTTCCAAAGTTAGCTTAACATCCAAGCTGGTGAAGGCTTGATGTTGGGAAGGCCATTCTCATTAGGATTCAGGGCCGTTCACTTCAACATTCCTCAGATTATCCACCTCCCCACGAATATCCATATATAAGGCTTGACCAAATGATGGTAATATCTCTTTTGATGTAATTATATAATTCTTTACATCTGATTTGAAATTATGAGAGTCATTTGAAATTTAAAACGAAATTTAAAAGAATCGGAAGAAATGAAGGCGACCCTTAAAGAGGGACCAATTGACGAAAGATGGACCAAATTTGAGCTCACACTACTTTAGCTTCTACTCCTTTCCTAGTCCACATTGCACACTCTATATAACTCTCTTTTTGAGCACAACTTACACTCACAAAGTCACAACACACATCACTCACTCTAAAAGAAAAAACACTAACATAACCAAAAAATGTGCCGCCACATTTTTCCGGCAACCGTCTACGCCGCCACACTACTACTAACTCTAACCTACATCGCCGCCGCAGCGACACCACCATATGCATGCGACTCATCAAATCCAGTCACCAGAAATTACGCATTCTGCAGAGCAAACCTGCCAGTAAGGCAAAGAGCTCAAGACTTGGTTGCACGGCTCACATTGGATGAAAAAGTGCAGCAGCTGGTCAATACTGCCCCTGCCATTTCTCGGCTCGGCGTACCGGCTTACGAGTGGTGGTCTGAGGCGTTGCACGGTGTTGCCGACGCCGGACCCGGTGTTTCCTTTGAAGGAACCATCCATGGTGCTACTAGCTTCCCTCAAGTTATTCTTACTGCTGCTTCTTTTGATGCCGTCCTTTGGTACCGCATTGCCCAGGTTTGTCTCTCAACATTTATTATGCCACTATTATTATTGTAGCTTCTGCTAGAAGCTTAGTAGATAACATAGTCAATCAGTGGATATTTTAGAAGTGATTTTGGTGGTTGATTGTTAAATGAATTCATTAGGTACTAGTGTACGAGAAAATAAGAAGTGGAGTATATGATTTAGTTATTCTGGTCTAGTGTTACGAATTCAATTCTCGACGCAATTTTCACTATGACTACTCGAAAAGTATCTTATTAGCATACCGGATAAAGATTATCGAATTCCAAATTTTAATCCAGCTAGTCTCAGAATAGGCGAAAACCTTAAAGACACGGAGAATGTTGTTATATTTGCGAAATGTGCTTAATTAAGATTGAAGTGGTGACAAACTTTATTATGTGGAATGAATCGAAGGTGATAGGAAAGGAAGCAAGAGCGGTATACAATCAAGGACAAGCAAAAGGAATGACATTTTGGGCACCAAATATAAACATATTTAGGGACCCAAGATGGGGAAGAGGCCAGGAAACTCCAGGGGAAGACCCTTTGGTGACTGGCAAATACGCAATGTACTACGTTAGAGGTATACAAGGGGACACCTTCGTCGGAGGGCAGTTGCGCGGTCACCTCCAAGCCTCAGCGTGCTGTAAACACTTCACTGCCTACGACTTGGACCGGTGGAGTAATGTCACACGTTACGCCTTTGACGCCCGTGTAAGTCTTACTATCCTCCTTATCACTCCATTTGTGTGCTTGCGTGGTTGTGACTTGTGAGTCGTGACCTATGTTGCTCAAACTCGGGTACAAGTATCTAACACGAGTCTTAACTAGTTTTCAAATTCTACGTCCTGACCTAAAATGAAATGTTAAGTGTCCGTAACTGTCCGTAGATGTATCCATGCACTATGGAGTATGGAGGGTGGACCATGTAATAATAGCTCGCCCACGCTATAATAATCCATCTATTTTTGTAACTTTGTGACCAGTGGTACTAACAAGCATGATTTTTGGGGAAAGAGGGCGAGAATTGGGATGTAGTCCAAAGATTCTTTCTTGACTCAAAATAACGTCTCATTGGTGCTTTTTATCAGCATATCTAGGGACATGTTCAGTATTATATACTACTTCAGTTATATTATAATCCACCGACCTGAAGCGAAACAAACTCAGCCAGGACTCCAGTAAACTCTGCAAAACTCTTGCACAGATTAATTTTCCAATTGATAAGATGGTTGGGGGCTGTTCATGCCCAGGGTTCGAAACTTAACCATACTCGTTTGCGAGAATTGTTAGCCGATGCACGGTGCTTTGTCATAAGCTCATAGCACATAACAGGATAGCTGAAAATAGTGACAGGATCACCCTTAACTCCACCATTTCATCTGTTCTTTTGTGTGCATGCTGCAAAGCATCGTGAAGTGGCTAACAATCTAGCATACCTCCACGTTTGCATCGGTATTGTCGTGTAAAGCCTCCTGAAACGAAGAAAAAAGAAAAAAAAGAAAAAAAAAGAAGAGGAAAACAGGAATAGAAATATATCTGCTGAACTTAAGGAGTTTCAGAAATCAAAGCATTCACAGATGGCCAGTGCACTGATGGGGTGCAGACTTGTACAAGACAAACTAAATATTTTTTTTCCTTTTGGACAAAAAACTATATCAGACATTTTTAATATCTGAATGACCAGTTATGGATTTTGCACAGCTGCACTACACTTGGTATTTCTTCGTGTTTCGGAACAGAGAGCTTAACCTTTCTACTTTGATGGGGAACTACTATCGACTGTAGGTGACTGCACAAGATCTGGCAGATACATACCAGCCTCCTTTTGAGAGCTGTATACACAAAGGAAGAGCTAGTGGAATCATGTGTGCCTATAATCGTGTCAATGGCGTTCCTAATTGTGCTGATTACAATCTCTTAACCAGAACAGCGCGAGGAAGATGGGCTTTTGATGGGTACATTTCACCATCATCTTAATCAGAATATTAGCAAGAGCCCTTTTTTTCTCAGAACAGCATGATACATGTTGATGACTCCCCATCTTTTCTCAGCACAGATGTCGCGGTACTATGACCTGAGCCTAACAGTTATAGCAATGCATCAGGTACATTACATCAGACTGTGATGCAGTATCCATCATCCATGACGCTCAAGGTTATGCAAAAGTACCTGAAGATGCAGTAGCCGATGTCCTAAAAGCTGGTATTAATAGATTACTCCAATTACCTCCTGCTATTCTTGCTTTTGATTTTTGATCCAACATATTATTGATGTAACTACTGCTACAAATGCACAGGGATGGATGTCAACTGCGGTTCCTACTTGAAAGAACACACGAAATCAGCAGTGTTAGAAAGGAAAGTAGCAGAAGCAGATGTTAACAGGGCACTTGTAAACTTGTTTGTTGTGAGAATGAGGTTGGGATTGTTTGACGGCAATCCTAGCAAGCTTCAATATGGAAACATCGGCCCAAACCAAGTGTGCACCCGAGAGAATCAGGCCTTAGCTCTTGAAGCTGCACAATCCGGCATTGTTCTCCTGAAAAACAATGACAAGCTTCTCCCACTCTCTAAGAGGAAGACCCTGTCCCTTGCAGTCATAGGCCCTAATGCCAACAATGTTACAAAGCTTCTTGGCAACTACCACGGTCCTCCTTGCATGTCCATTTCTCCACTTCAAGCATTGGAGAACTATGTAAAGAATACAAGGTACTTGCTACCCGGAAAAAAGTAAAAGGTCTTCTGTACAGTAACTTACCAACCAAGCTTACGGATGGGCGGGCTTTGGATTCGCGAAGGTACCTGCAAGATAAGTTCCTTGCGCTAACTCAATTCATTTGCTCATCTTATCGTGCAGATACCACCCAGGATGTGATAATGTGGCATGTTCATCTGCTTCTGTCCAAGAAGCAGCGGAAGTTGCAAAGGGTGCTGACTATGTAGTTCTGATCATGGGGCTGGATCTAACACAGGAAAGGGAGGACCACGACCGCACAGACCTAATTCTTCCAGGAAAACAACAAATTCTCATCCGAAAGGTGGCCAGAGCTGCAAAGAGGCCAGTGGTGCTGGTGCTACTATGTGGGGGTCCTGTGGATGTTAGCTTTGCCAAAGTGGACGCTCATATAGGCAGCATAATCTGGGCTGGTTACCCTGGCCAAGCAGGTGGTGTTGCACTTGCACAAGTAATTTTCGGAGATCACAACCCAGGTAGGTGAAAATTAAACTTAATTTCCTTGGTGCAGAGCCCTTAGATATGAAAGGCTAACACATACCAAAACCCAGGTGGAAGACTACCGATGACTTGGTATCCAAAACAATTTGCCAAAGTGCCAATGACAGACATGAGGATGAGAGCAGACCCTATGACAAGATACCCAGGGAGGACGTACAAGTTCTACCGAGGCAGGAAAGTTTTCGAGTTCGGCCATGGCCTGAGCTATACATCCTACTCATACAAGTTTACGTCAGTTCCTCAGACGAATCTCCATATGAACTCAGTAGGCACTATCAAAACGGTAAAAGATTTGGATAACTCAATTCGGTATGCTGTAGTATCTGATATGGAGTCAGACTCATGCACAGCCATGAAATTCTCAGCAACAGTTGGAGTTGGAAATGAGGGAGAGGTGGAAGGAAAGCATCCGGTTCTATTATTCATAAAGCAGGAGAAAGCGAGTTATGGCAGTCCAATAAAGAAGTTGGTTGGATTCCAGTGTGTAAATCTGAAAGCAGGAGATCGAACAGAAATGAAGTTTGAGCTCAGCCCTTGTGAGCACCTTAGCAGAGCTGACGAAGATGGTCTAATGGTGGTCGAAGAAGGCACTCACTATCTAGTTGTGGGTGATCAGGAGTTCCCTATCAATGTTCATGTTGCTTAACCATTCATCAATCATCATGTTAGTAAGCCACCACAGACCTCTACCTACCAAAACAAAAAGTTCTTACTTAACTTCTACAGAGCAGCATTAAGCAGAAGCTGTGGCTGTGGTAGCTACTGTAACGCTACATCTGTCTGAAGCATTGTCGTCTTAATTTCTAATAGATTGGTTCATATTTTGCACTGGATTCAATGTAAAAGAGATACAAGGCTGTAACATTGTCAAGAGGAGAAAAAAAAAAAAAAAAAACATATCAAAAGTCTTTTTGACAAGAGTTCCAGGAAATTTTCAGTGTCAGCAAATCACCAATCCTCCACAACCATTCTCCTCAATGGGGAATAAGTGAAATGCTAAAGGTCAATAACGTAAACACTACTCCCTATACATGTAGGTGATGAAAACAAAATCCTCAGCTGTTACTACAAATCATATGTATCAGTGTAAGCACGAATTCTTAATGCCTCTGCTAATTCTATCTTTGGAAGGCAAAATATAAATAAAAGAACTTTGGCTCAGATATATGACAGAATTTGAACAAAGTTTCTTCATTTAGAACATTTACCAGAGTAAATAACACAATTACTCAATTAGTCACATCTCACTACACTACTGTTCCAGTGGTTGCAAGATTTTGTCTCCACTTACCAGCATTAAAGACAGGTCTGGCCCTTTTTTTCCCCTAAAAAGCTCTTTCAAGAGTAACAAAGCACAAGGTTGAGCACACAAACTCATCTAGTCAGCTGTAAGGTCACTAGTCAGTATTTCTGAGTTGTGTCATTAATTAAGTGCTAATCTGCTAGATTTTTCCAAAAACGGTAAAAGTTCGAAAATAATAGAAATTTATATTAATTTTTTCTTTTCAAAATAGTACTTCTCTCTCTTTTGAAGGAGGATACCCCAATTTCACAGAACCACAGGGCTAAAATCACCCCTGCTAATCTGTACTATAAAACCCACTAATCTCTTCATCTCTCAGCATCTGCCAAACCCTTACGCTTTCAGGATGAGTACTCCTACTCCTCTTCATGTTAGTAGCTTATGGCTTACATTTCTGATGCTTTCACTGCTAATAGTTTCATCATCTCAGACACCAGTAGCATGTGATCCTTCTAACCCAGCTACAACAACATTCCGCTTTTGCAATGCCAAGTTACCCATAAGCGAACGAGTTTGGGACCTGGTGTCCCGGCTCACCTTGGATGAGAAGATACCCCAGCTCGTGAACTCGGCCCCACCCATTCCTAGGCTTGGCATTCCGGCCTATCAGTGGTGGTCTGAGTCACTACATGGCCTGGTGGGCTGGAAGGGATTAAGGTTCAATGGGACCATTCAGGCTGCAACAAGCTTTCCACAAGTCATTCTGCTTGCTGCTTCTTTTGACCGTAAACTTTGGTACCGCATTGGAAAGGTTAGCCAACACCCCCTTTTCATATTACTTCCGTATGGAAAATATGAACTCTGCTGTCAGGATTTCAATGACGATGACACTGAAAACTGACTGGTCTGATACATTCACCATTGGGGTCTGGGGAAGTCTGGATGTATTCCAATTGACCAGTAGAACAGAGTTGTTTAAAGATTGTCAGATGTAAAAGACAAGGAGCTGAATATTTCATAACGGTTAACAGGAGGAAATCATGAAGTACTAACATTTAAATATGAAAAACTAAGACATGATTCCAGAAATAGACAAAGGTAGGAAACTGAGAGTAATACATGCCTAAACCTTAGCAAGAACCTTGAAAGCACGTGACCTAGTGTAATCTTTTATCACTGAAGATATGTAAGGTCTGAATAGGGAATATGTTTCAAGATGAAATACAGCACAGCAAAAAAGAAAAAAAAAAAAAAAGAACAGGGGCAGAGATCGTAAAAGATGACTTACGAATTTGTGTGATGAAGGCCATAGGAAGAGAAGCAAGGGCAATGTACAATGCGGGGCAAGCCACAGGGTTGACATTTTGGGCACCAAATATTAACATATTTAGGGACCCAAGATGGGGAAGAGGACAGGAGACTCCTGGAGAAGACCCATGGATCGCCGGGGAGTATGCAGTGGCCTATGTCAGAGGGATTCAAGGGGACTCTTTCAAAGGAAGAAAGTTACCCAAACATCTTCAAGCCTCAGCCTGCTGCAAGCATTTCACTGCTTATGATCTAGATAACTGGAACGGCACCACCCGCTACGTTTTTGACGCTCAAGTAAGTATTTTTCCCTCCCCTTTGACTGAGTGCATAATTTATTTCCTATGTAGCAACATGTCTTCCCAGAATTTCTGAAAGGCTCAAAAGGAAAATTGAGTACAAAGTACAGCTATGAAAGAAGCATGCCTCTCTCTACCAGGTGACAGCACAGGATCTGGCAGATACTTATCAACCACCATTTAAAAGCTGCATAGTGGAAGGGAGAGCAAGCGGCATAATGTGCGCATATAACCGTGTCAATGGAGTCCCTAACTGTGCTGACTACAATCTCTTATCTAGAACTGCAAGAGGACAGTGGGGCTTCCATGGGTATATCCATTTTCACCTTTTAATATGATAAGCTGATAACATATGTATCTTCACCTTCATGCTCACATTTGATTTTGTTGCAAATGATCAGATACATCACTTCAGACTGTGAAGCTGTTAAAATCATTTATGACACACAAGGATATGCCAAATCCCCAGAAGATGCCACAGCTGATGTCTTAAATGCAGGTAAAGAGCAATGTCATTATACCCTTTCTCATCTCCTTTTCTAGCGAAACAGAAGTGGGCCCTAATGCAGTAGCTCTTACTAAAGAATCAGCTCTTTTCTCATGGTATTAACTTTAATGCTCAATATTGAACGTGGTAAAACTGTAGGCATGGATGTCAACTGTGGAAGTTACCTGAAACAGCACACAAAAGCAGCCGTTCAACAGAAAATACTGAGCGAACAAGGGATCGACAGGGCCCTCCATAGCCTGTTTTCAGTAAGGATGAGATTAGGCCTTTTTGATGGCAATAAAAAAGGAAAACCATATGGCAATATCAAAGGAAAACAAGTTTGCAGTGAAGAACACAAGAATCTGGCACTTGAGGCAGCAAGACACAGCATAGTCCTTTTAAAAAATTCCAACAGACTTCTGCCACTGTCAAAAGCCAAAACCAAAACACTCGGTGTTATTGGCCCGAATGCCGATTCCCCAAGAACTCTTCTTGGAAACTATGCGGGCCCTCCTTGTGAATCCATCACTCCACTGGAAGCATTAGATAAATATGCTAGCTTGATACAGTATCATTCTGGATGCGACACAGTTGAATGCTCATCAATTTCGGTCGATGAAGCAGTGAAAATAGCTAAAGAAGTTGATTATGTGGTTATGGTGATGGGACTAGACCTAGACCAAGAGACAGAAGAAAAAGATCGATCAGACTTGGTTCTCCCAGGAAAGCAACAGGAATTAATATCAAATGTTGCACAGGCTGCAAAATATCCAGTTATCCTCATACTTCTCTGCGGGGGGCCGGTGGACATCACTTTTGCAAAAGATGATGCCAAAGTTGGGGGTATACTATGGGTTGGCTATCCTGGTGAAGCCGGAGGGAATGCCATTGCTGAAATCATATTTGGGGAACATAACCCAGGTAACCCATGAGCTAATATATAACCACTTAATACCTTTATGAACAAAAGAAAATGATATTCAACTTTAAAATATAGGGTCGGCTATAGGGGCAGTGAGACACTGAGACCCATCATAAACCATTGCAACATAATCAACATTTGTCAATGAAATTCCGTGATATACCGAGATTCGACTCAATTTAAAAGGTTGCAAATACACTGTTCAACAATATTATAAGTTGAAATGAGACCAAAAACACCTATATTTCGTGTGTTTCTTGACGAATCCAATACTTGTTCATTGCAGGTGCGAAACTGCCTATCACTTGGTATCCACAAGACTTTATCAAGGTCCCAATGACAGACATGAGAATGAGACCTGATCGATCTTCGGGTTATCCTGGACGAACTTATCGATTCTACACTGGCCAGAAAGTGTTTGAATTTGGATATGGTCTCTCCTACACAACCTATTCTTACAAGTTTTACTCAGTTAGCCAAGATAGTCTTTATTTGAATCAATCCGCAAGTGCTCAAATTCAACGCAGCTCGGACTCCATGAGCTACAAATTAGTCTCAGATCTGGGGAAAGATTTCTGTGCACAGACAAGCTTTTCAGTTGTTATCATAGTTGAGAACCAGGGGAAAATGGAAGGCACTCATCCTGTATTGCTTTTTGCAAGAAACGAAGAGCCAGAAAACACAGGTCCAATCAAACAACTGATAGGATTTCAGAGCATCCATTTAAATGTGGGAGAATCTGCCAAGATCGAATTCTTAGTTAATCCTTGTGAACATTTGCAGAAGGCTAATGAGGATGGACTGATGATAATTGAAGAAGGCGCCTATTTTCTAGTTGTGGGAGAGGAAGAATACCCAATTATGATCACCTTCTGATAGTTAGGAGCATTAATACGTGGCCCTAGCCTTTCTAAGTCTCACTTCATGTATAGCCTTCATGTTGGTACAGTGGATGGCCAGTAACAAGGTCCAATGTAGCTTCAAGCATTTCTAGATTCAATAAGGGATACCTAATCTCCTTTCTTGAATGGGACACTTGTGTCCATTGGTTTCGAATTAAAGCCCATGTGAGAGTCAAATTCTGGGAAACATTTAAATAAAGCATATACTAACAACAAAACTGTAAAATGCAAGAAATTGGGAAGAAAGAGAAATTTTCATTTCAGGAAATCACTTACAAAAAAGTCATCTATTATGTCTGGCATTTGCTAAGTGCAACAAATTTATAATAATAGCAACTAATACAGAGAGAGCAAAAATGGCAACACAAGCAACTATTATATGTGATTCACTAGGGAGTGAACAATAAGTAACATTTACCACTTTATTCATATTAAAAGTTGCAACAACAAAACCTGGATTATCATTGGAGGTCCAACTTAAGCCCGGAACTGTCACCTCGCGTGTCCCATCTGGATGCGTAATATCACAAAATTCATTACTGTGGGCACTGAAAATCATCCTGCCAGGACAGGAAAAAATACGTTCGTAGAGTCACTTAAAAGCTGGTAAATTAATTGAAGAAGGGTTGAATTACATAGAATATCCCAACAGTAGAAAATAACTGAGGCATTGAAGATAGCATTTTTACAGTTCCATTTAAGAAAAACTGAAATATTATCACTAGAGTGAGTGAGAGTTGGACAAACCTTGGTTTAAGGGCTTGCAACATATATTCAGTTGCATTTGGTGGAACAGTGTGCAGCAAGTCATACGGACCCGAGATTGCATGTATCCTAACAGCAATTGAAAACAATTTTTCAGAATGCAGAAGATGATGACTGATGTCATTATCAAAAATGAATTTTAAGAGTAAAACAAAAGGTGTGACTTCATCAATAGCTCTCAGATGTGTATGCTAATTATAACAGGTGAAGCAGGGAATATGATGCATCACAATAACCGATAAATCAACAAGTCAGAACCATAGAACTTATCAATCCAAGCAAACTCAAAGGGTTATCATTAGAACTTGCAAGTACAAGTACAATAGGAAGGATATATTACAGACATATAATGCCGATATCAAGGGTATATAACTAATTATAGTGTGCGTGCCACACAGATACTTACCAACTCTGTTGTAACTTCGGAGCGCCTTGAAGAAGACTTAGGACGCTGTTAAAGCCACTCTTTTGCCTACAGTAGCTTTTTGATATTTGTTGCAAGGGAAAGTGAAGCAAGAGTACAGGACCAGATTGAGATAATGCTGAATGTTCTCTCCATCTGAACTCGTAAGAATCTTCATTGTTCACACATGATCTCGAAATTGGCTCTTTTTCTTCGTCAGTTCTCATTTGCAGATATGCACTTTCTCTCTCAATCACACCCTCAACATCAGATAGAAGTTCACTGTTGCCACAAAGCAGCGCAACAGTATTGAGCGAGACAAAACTGACATTTCCTATCTCAAAGCTACCACATCCCGCAGAATCCAAATCAGGAAAACTACTAGCTACCCGATGAACCAAGTCAGGCTTCAACTTAGTGCATTCTCCAATGTCCCTGTCACCCAGAGTCACATGGAGCGGAAGCTGAAGATAGGGACCTAGTATTGCCTCAAAATGTCGTAATACAGATGACCATTTTGTTGTCGTTAACTCAAATCCTCTGGCAGACACATCTCCCAGGACTACAAGCATGTCAGGCTTCAACAACTCGAAAGATTTCTGCTTCACATATTAGCTGGTGTTAAAAACGAACTCGTTAGATCTAAATACAACACATAGAAATGAAAACACAAAATATGCAGGCAACTAAATTTAATAAGACACGCAACAACCAAGTAAGGAAAGCTCCCTCTACGGACCTTTGTACTCAGCCTATTTACTAGCCGTATAACAAATTAACTAACTGTTGCCAATGAATGAACTCAACAAAATAACCAGCACCATGGTGTTCCTTACAAATTACTCTCCGCGATTCTTATAGACACCACCAATTTTTATATAGCTATACGCAACTTTTTACCACTAGCCAAAATGAAATCCGTGCGCAACCTCTCTATGTTTCAATAGGGTAAGGCTTGCGTGCATCCGACCCCCCCTTACCCTGCCTTATGGCGGGAGCCTTTAAGGCACTGATCCATAGACCTTAAGCATAAGTGAGAAATGCCGATTCCTCGCCAAATTCACACCTCATGTATTGCCTGTTATTGGATCATCTCCCACAATGTAATGCTATACTCACATTCAATAGATACAGTAACAAAGAATTTTACCCTAGCTCAATAGGTCATCTAAATCGTAAACGATACGCAAACATCAGGCCACCAAAATGCGCGAATTTCGAACAAAAATACAGAGTTTTCACACTCACAAATCAAAATTATTACAAATACTAAGCATGATCACTCATAAAATCGCCGCCTAAACTCAATAAATTATGCAAATAAAAAAAAATAAAAAAAACAAAGTGCAGATTAAGAACTAAGTTGTGGATTGAAAATAGGGTAAGAAAGAAGATGAAATAACCGCGAGAAACTTGGAGAAGAAGAAATCGCTGAAGAAGGTGTGGTAAGAAGAATCGGGGACGTCTAAGAGAACGTTTGAGACGAGGACGGCGGTCAAATCGTCGGAATGATCGGGGATTACTATTTGATTTGGAGGTGAAACGACGTCGCACGATGGGATTGTGACGTGCTCTAGGTAGATACTCCATACTGTAGCGAATATGGTCAGTGATAGTATGATTCCGCGAGTCAACAATTTATCTTCCATTTTCTTTTTTTAGACAGATTGTGCAGAGCGTGAGATTTACTTTTTGTAGTCAAGAAAGTTGAAGCCTGAGATTTTGTCCTCAGTTTGAGTGCGGACCTGCTTAAGCTACTTGCGTGACTTGGGTCACATATGGGGCGGGCGGACGACTAGCCAAGACGGAAAATTCTTAGGCGTTACAACCGCCAACTAATTGCAACATAGCTTACCATTTTATTTAAAAAATATTCGTAAACATCTTTTTTTTTTTTTGCATAAAAATATCCAATACTCCCTATTGAATCTCTTTCCTTGGCAAGTTGGCAACATGAGTGGCCGAAACTTGGATTCTTTAAACACTGGTGTTGCTTTTATCGTTGAAAAGTTTGTTTATGACGCTATTTTTTTTTTTTTTTTTTTTTAAGAAACTAGGAAACTGGAATTAAAAGATATTAAGTCTTACAACTTATCTGGTAAAAAAAAAAAAAAAAAGTCTTACAACCTAGAAAACAAGCGTCTAGACTTAAACATTGGCTCTCTAAATCATCGGCTTTGGTGTGTCGTCACGTGTTGTTACGTGCATAATATACATGATGTATGCCCCTCAAAAAAAAAAATATATACATGATGTATGAATATTTCTTAAAGCGATTGACTCTAAAAAATGACAAAATAGGAGTGATTGACTTTAGTAAGTTTAGAATGGTTGTAATTTAGTGAGGATTTGTACAAAGACCAATCATTCATTGTTGCCGTAGATTCGTGGAGGTGGCGTTAGTCGTTGTACTCGAGCAGCCAGCCGAGGGTTGATCCTTGTGATTGAGTTTATAGTAAGCAATGACTTTTTTTTCTCTTTTTTTCCTTGGGAAAGATGAAAGAGAGTGAGAAAATGGCGAAAGTGGCGATTTGCCCCCTACAGTTTCACCAATTGTGCAATTGAACACCCTAACTTCTAATTGAGCAATTTACCACCTCAACTTTTCAATTCGTGCAATTTCACTCCTACTTCTATTTTCAACTAATTTTGTAATATAAATATTTTTCTAAATTCACAAAATATATAAAAAATAATTATTTAAGCATTTTATACAGCAGGTTATACAGTAAAAATACAAAATTACGATTTTAATATTTATAAATGTAATATTTTTATGTAAAATTTACGATATTTATACTTAAATGTTTTTTTATTAAAAATACGAAATTTATATTATACATGTAACACCCCAATATTTCCTTTTCCTTTTAAAAACATTTTTTTTTTTTACGAACCAAAATACAAATAAGGAAATTCAGAGGTGTCACTCCGCACTCAAGTCAAAGACCCGAATGCTAGGAGATTCCAAAAGCCAGAATATGATTATCTAATGGTCTAAATTAATCTATTACAATTCAAAATTAAATTACAACAATCCGAAATCCAAAATACGAAATATAAATGGTCTAAGTATTATCAATAGTCTATAGCTTAAAGCCTAAACTTTATTTGATTCAGGTAATATCTAGTGAGTCGTCATCCCCGCAATGCACCATCTACTTCATACCTGTGGTGGATTTAAAACACAAAAACCACAGTTTGAAAAGTCAGTGAAATTGAGTAAGCTAACACCTCAACTCGTAGAAAACCAAAACCCTTACCTGGATTTTGAAAACGTTTTAGTTTTATTTTCGAAAACCACACTTAGCACATTATCACATAAACCAATCGTAAGACAAATCAAATCACCAAAAACAGAAGTATCACAATCTCTACAGCAAATGTAGAACATTTCATAATATAACCCAAGTCATTATTTACGATTTTTAATGAGAAATTCATTGCGATCTTTATAAGTGGGACGAGTCGAGTCTTTGTCAACTCATCCAAACCATACCATCCATATTTTGATAAGTGGGTGAGCCGGATTTTCACCGAGTCACCAAACCATACTATTATATACGTGGGTGGGCCGAATCTTTGCCGACTCACCAAACCATACCATACAAGACTACTAGACCTTAAGTGTGCACACCCCCTATTAAGTATTGCTAACCCAATAGAGTAGTACTAGAGACAAGCCCTCTTAAAACCGATGCGGTGGGGCAATGAAGTGGAGTCGATGTGACTCAAACCAAATAAAGTGGAGTCGATGCGACTCAAACCAAATAATCCTCGTGTATCCTCATACTTTACTTATTTATTTTGTTTATAATATTGGTCATTTACACACAAACTTATATTCCAATAATCATACAATCATTCATAATCCAGCCATATCAATATCAATTGCACACCTATCAATCATAATTCCAATAACATCTTTTGAATCATTAAGTGAACAATACATCAATGCAATAATCAAATCCAATTCAATCAAGATACAATAATCAAAACAACAAATCGTTCTCCACCTAATACGATACTAAGTTTTCATCCAGCACACCAATCACTTAGCATATAATTTTGAAAGGTTTCTACAAGTTTAAGAAAGGTTGAGCATGCTAGCTTACCTTTTCAATGCACACAAGAACATGACAGCACAACGGTCACTAATATTCTTCGTCTACGAACTCAGGGGCTACAATTACAACCAATAATCCCAAATCAATACTAATCTCACCTAATCATTCATCTAATACTTATATTAATTCTATTCTATATGCAATGCCATGATAATTGAAATCTAACCCAACAATTAACAACTAACCAGCAATTCCAATTCTAATTCAATACTTTGCTTCTAGTACTCAAACAACACTCAATTTATTTTAAAAATTCTCAAAGACTTACAATTACTTTTAAAACAGAATCTAATTCATAAAAACAAACTTTTAATTTTTTATGATTTATTTAGGATTTATTTATACAATTCATATTATGTGTTAATTATGAAAAACATGCTTTAAATTACATAAAATTATAGAAAAACGAATTAAATCATTCTAAATTCGAAAATCAGATTATAATCCCCTAAATTATCATACTTTTTGAGTTATTGATCATTAAAATTAATTTAGGTTAATTAACTAATTAAGAAACAATTAACCAAATTTCCCCCAAATTGAAATTTCTACAAACTTGAACAAAACCCCAATTAAATCTCAACTAAATTCAAGAACCCTATTTAACAGATTATAAACATGCTAGAATCATAATTTACGAAACTAATTAAACCCAATTCGAATAATTACACTAATTAAACCAAATTCGTAATTAGTGAAAATCAACTCAAAACCATCATCAAAATCAAATCTTTATGCATAAAATTAACCCTAATCGATTACCCAATACTTATAACATATACTAGGACTGATTAACCATGATTTAAAGCAAGAAAACGGATTGAAAACGATGGTAATTGAAAGAGACGAAAAACAGGGGAAGAAGGAGGGGCGGTATTGCTCACGCGATTGAACGAGGAAGAGAGAGAGCACGGTGGTTGGGAGGTAGGCACGGCGGCGAGCAGCTGGGTAGGAAGAGGGTGGCCGCGATCGACGTTGGCGATGGGTGAGGAGGACAAGCGAAGAAGAGAAACAGGGGGTCGATCCCCTGTTTTTATAGAGAAGAAAGAGGGAGGGGGGGTTTCGGCTTCTTTTTTTTTCGTGTGTTTTTTTTTTTTTTTTTTTTCTATTTCTTTTTTCTTTCCTTTTTCCTTTTGTTTTTCTGATTTTTTTTTCTTTTTTTTTTTCTTTTGGGTTGGGTTGGGGTATGATTTGTGTATGGGCCAATAGTGTTGGTTTTGGGTTGGTGTTAGTCCATTTGCTAAAATTGACCCAATTTAGGAATAGATGCCCACATAGAAATTCCGATTTTAGAAACCATTTTCGAACTCATTTTGAAAACGACTCACAATTAACATTTAAAATCTTTTGCACTTCAATAATCTAGTTAATAAATTTAAAATTATTCATATAAAATACTTTGAAATTTCGGGATATTACAATACAGATGCTTATACGATTTTTGAAATTTTTATGTACAAAATTTACGAATTTTATACTTAATAAATGTAATGTATTTTTACGGCTAAAGCGATTTTGTAGGTGTAATATACTTAAAAGTTTTTTTTAAATATATTTTGTGAATTTAGGAAAAAAGAATTATATTACAAAATTAGTTGAAAAATAGACTTAGGTGTGAAATTGCACGAAATGAAAAGTTAGGGTGGTAAATTGCTCAATTAGAAGTTAAGGTATTCAATTGCACAATTGGTGAAAGTGTAGGGGGAAAATTGCCACTTTCGCCGTGAGAAAATACACGTGTTTTTCAGGTTTGAGATGATGAAATAATTTATTTACCTCCTTATCCTTTTTTAGTACTCCGTAGCTTTCAGTTTTTCCTTTTTTTTTTAGGTGTATTTTCGGAATAAATGCAAATCTATGGGTCTGTTTGGTATCGTTTTTTTTTTTTTTTCAAAGTCTTGTTTTTGAAAATCAGAAAAAATTGGTTTTCAGTTCTCATTTTTAGTATGACTATTATAGAAACAAACAATTTAAAGTTAATTTTGTAACTCATTTAATTAAACTTTTTACGCAAAAAAAAAAAAAAAACCAAAAATTTAAAACGACAGTGATACCGAACATGCCCTAAATACAGGTTCTCATTTGTACTTTCAAAATAAGATACAAACGCTTCAACAATAATAGTAGAACAAACCAAAGCGCGTTACTCTCTTTTTTCGTCGAGCAACCGAAGGTTGATCCTTCTCTTTCTGTCTCTTTTTATTTCCTTGGGAAAGATGAAAGAGAGTGAGAAAATACACGTGTTTTTGGGGTTTGAGATGATGAAAGAATTAATTTGTCTCCTTATCCTTCTCTAGTACTCCGTAGCTTCCGATTTTTTTTTTTAGGTGTATTTTCTAGAATAAATGCAAATCTATAACAAGTTCTCATTTGTACATTCAAAATAAGCTACAAATAACGCTTCAACAATAATAGCAGAACAAACCAAAGCACGTTACTCTCAAAAGAGTACGAGTACTTTAGCACGAACTCCCATGATGAATCATATTATCAGTTGAAACAGATTTAAGGTGACAAGGGGGCAACAAATTTTGAAACGCGTGTGTGAAAATTTGAAATAGCTCTCCCCATCCAAAAGGAATAACTATGAATTTTTTAAATCTTGATATTTTCACAACCCTGAATGTCAAATCCTAGATTCGCCCCTACCAATGACCTACACAATTATTATTCATTTTTTTGTAACTTTAACTTTACTTTGAGAGAGGTCATAGCTAGATTAGTTCCATACAGAATAAAAAAGACATAATACTTTGCCTTCACTCGAGTGTATGGTAAATTTTTACGTTCTCTACGATTCTACATCTAGCTAGGTTGTACCACAAACTTATCCTTAGCATATGAACAATGAAGAACAACCAAGCGCACAAAGACGGATAACATAGGATAAGATAGTAATCGGGAAGGTGCAAAATGCAAAGTTGCAAACAGAAAAAGTTGACCCATGAAAAAAGGCGCGAGAAAGACGAACGGCAATCCAACACTTGAGAAAAAATCAAACGATCCATTCCAACTTACACTAATACAAAAACATCATCACATAATATGTGTCACTAATTCACATTCTACTCCCAAGAAATAACAATATCATTATTAATTATTTATACGGATATTTATATTATCAAGTACCATATAATAAAAAACATTATGTTAAAATTCACATGATCAATTTTTCAGACTAGTCATTTCCTTGACCCAAATTTTTTATTTTTTCCCCCACACCAACTCTCCATCTGTTCATACACCCCCTTATTTGTCATCATTTCCAGTGTTGTTGTGTTGCTGATTTTTTGCTCAACATTTTCAAAAGGTCAGCTTTTTTTTTCTCTCTTTACTCTTTTTTTTTTTTTGGAAATTCATAATTTTGTGTTGATTATTTAGTAATGATTTTATCTCCATTGTATGAAAAGTATGTTTTGATCATCATTCTTGATTATTTGGACTGTTTCATGGCTGCCTTTTTTTTTTTATTAATTTGAACTGGTTTTTTTTTTTTTGTTTTGTTTTGTTTAAATTCATAATTTTGTGTTGATTATTTGGTACGGTAATGATTATCTGTGATCATCATTTTGGATTGTTGAATGGGTGCCCTTTTTAGGAATTTGAACTGGGTTTTTTAGCTGGGGTTTCAATTGTATGTGTCACAGTTGCATGGATTTTTTAAGGGTCAAGACATTATTGTGATTGATTGTGGGAATTTCATTGATTTGGTGGTCAACCTTTGATATCATTTTGTGGGTCAGCTCTATCTTTTGTGTTTCGTGTCGAAAAATCGAGTTATTAAGTGGATAAGATTATCAATACTAGCCCAGCAGTGTTCGTGTTCTGTTGTCGATTGGTTTTAAGATGGAACCTTGTTGAAATCGAGATGTCGAACCATATTGATCACAGAAGTATGAAATGGTGAACTGTTCTTGACCTTGGCTGTAGAGTTGAGTGTTGTTGAGGGTTTTCAATTTCGGACAAATGTAGAGGTTGTTCTGAGTTCTGACCCTCCCTTAATTCGCCATAGGCGGTAGCCTTTTGAGGCAGTGGGATAATGTTGTGGTTGTCATTCTAGTCAATTGAGTGAATCGTAAGGAATGATGTTTCTGCAGTCAATCTGTACTCACTGAAGTCGATTCTTGGAAGAGGGGATGATAAATAAGCTGTGTTTTCCAATTGAGTACAACTGATTGATGTTACAATACTTGAACGTACACTTCAATATTCCTTCTTTCATGTAATCAATTGATATTTTCGACATTAGTTCATATGAGTTACAGGAAGAAGATTGGGAGAAACATGTCCTTACTGTTTCTTGACCTCTTTTTCTTGCCCTGTAGATAAGATGGAAACCAGCTTTTCTGGATCCTTTTTTTTTTTTTTTTTTTTTTTTTGGAAACGAAGCTTTGTGGATCTTGATCACCCTCTTTGAACTCTGAATACAAACATAATACTATTTTTGTGAGTAACATTACTAGATGATAGATGTCAGTCTGTCACAACACTATCCTGCTAAAAATATATATTGGCTAGTGGTGAGTCTTTTGACATATTGTTCATGTCATGCGTATCTTTTTCGGGCTGCAAATTGATAGAATCAGTTTATGTAGACCTCTAAGTCAGTCAAGCGTATTAGAGTATCTGACTACGCAGGAAAAGCAGTAGAACGATGACATTCCATCTAATTTTGTTGAATTATTCTACAGTGCGGAATCTTTGTAGAGATGAGCACGGAGCTGAAGAAATCTGCTTCAAATGGAGAAAAAACTTCAATTCCTGACGAAAGGCAGAAGAAGGTACTTCTGAGTCTCATCCTTTTGTTTGTATTTTATCTATTCTTATTGCTATAGTCTTGGATTATCTTGCTTGGTTGTATGGGCATTAAAGTAGAGGCTTTGCAGATTGCTGAGGTTCGAGCATCTATAGTTCCACTGTCAGAGAAGTTGTCAAGTTTCTCTTCTGATGCATCGATTGCAAGGTACCTGCGGGCGCGAAATTGGAATGTCAAGAAAGCAACTAAGATGTTGAAAGAAACTTTGAAATGGAGATTTGAGTATAAAACTCAAGAAATATGTTGGGTATGTGTTTCATATGCTCTATACCTTGGGAAATGTCGCAAACTAATTGAAATTTCAAGGGCTTTCTTAAGGTGCTTATTGAATTTTATGTTTCCAATGATGTAGGAAGACGTTGCTTCTGAAGCAGAATCAGGGAAAATATACAGGTCGACTTCTGTCGACAAGAAAGGAAGACCTGTTTTGGTCATGCGTCCCTCTTGTCAGGTAATTTCTGCAAATTATGTGTCTGACTTAATACTTTCAAAAAGGAAAAGAAGACGAGAGCCAGAACCTTCTAACCTGCAATTGGCAAATAAAGAGGATTCGAGTCTGAGTACTTGGTATAACCTTGCCCAAGTAGTCATTAGTTCTAAGAAACTATCTCGCTACAAAATGTGCAGAGAATGATATACTGTTTGATCTGATCTTGTCGCTGCATTGTATATTGTTAAATTATTGAGCGAGGTGCATTGTAGAAAAGAAAGTTTATTCATTTTCATGTTGCCAATGGATGAAAGTAGAGGTGCATGTATCCTATGTGTTGTGTTGGACAATTGGACTTGGCTAGGGAGAAATTTATGTTTTAGGCTAAACTTAAGTGTCCAATGTCTTCAAAGTGTTGTACATTGCCCGCCTTTCATGAGTTAAAAGAGGGTGGGAGGATTTGGATGGAGAATTGCTATTTCTGAATGACCCTAAATGTAATTGCGTTTGAGAATTGCATCTTAAGCAAAAATCTATAGTTTGAGCGAAACATCGTGCATCTCAAGGCTGCCTTTTCTGTTGTGTTTTAGGAGGAAAATGGATTTGGGTTTCATGTTTAGGCAATGTTTGGCTTTTCAATTCACAAAAGTTTAATAGTGTGAATTTTATCCCCATGATTTGTGGTATGGTTTGTTTCCTCTTTATATTTCTCTCTTAGATTCTTAGAATCTTAGGTTCTGAATTTTCCTTTCACTTCACACGTTACGGAGCAGATTTCCTTTCTTAGTGACGTTCCACTGTGGTTCTCACCTTCATCACTTCCATTCAAGAAATGGTCAACTGTATCATACTATCATTCATTGCAAATTCTTCTGACCGTTGGTATATGTTGCTCTTGATGCAGAATTCCAAGTCTGTGGCAGGACAAATCAAATATTTCGTATATTGCATGGAAAATGCTATCCTTAACTTGCCTCCTAATCAGGAACAGATGGTCTGGCTGGTTGATTTCTGGAATTTTAGTCTGTCAAATATATCCATCAAGTCGACTAAGGATACAGCCCATGTATTACAAAACCATTATCCAGAGAGACTGGGAGTTGCTATCATGTATAACCCTCCAAAGATGTTTGAACAATTCTATACGGTACACTTCTCATCTTTTTACTATGCTAGCTTGTTTAACTTGCGCATCTTCAGTTTAACCTTCTCTTCATGAACTAACATTTTCATGGAACTAGTTGACAATGTGAGTATATAGAAAAGACTTTTTGAGTATTGATGCAATCTTTGTAGGTGAAACTTTGATAAGACTATTATTTGTTTGTGCTTGGTCTGTCAAAATATGCATGCTTTGCTCTGTGCATGAGATCGTGCGCGACACATTGTACATGTCTGCTTCTTATCCTATATCATAATCAGCATCCGTAACTGAGCTTAGAGAAAGCTACCTTTTCCCAGGTGGTAAAACCTTTCTTAGAGCCGAAGACTAGGAACAAGGTCAAGTTTGTCTATGCTGATGACCCTATCAGCATGAAGATAATGGAGGAGCTATTTGACTTGAACCAGCTTGAATCTGCTTTCGGTGGCAAAAGTGAAGAAACTTTTGACATTCATCAATATGCCCAGAGAATGAGAGAGGATGACGAGAAAAGGCTCTCATTGTGGGACAAAGGACTTGATCCATTTGCTTCCACCTGTAGCAATGGTCTAACTAGGGTCAGCTCATTGTCAGATAAAGATGATCCATCCGAGGAGGAGGAGAGCGATGCACGGAGTACATCTTTGTCACCTACAAAAGACTCGGAGACCCTGGGCTCTCCTCCAGACATCAGTTTGTCAGTGACTGCTATAAGCCTCTCCGACCCTGGTGCTGTCAAAGCATAATTAACTATCAGGGTAAACCATCATCAGATGCACTAGCTAGGCAGCTAATCTGACTACTCTCTCGGTTACATTGTGTTAGACTGACAATGTAGACCTCTTCCTGAAATAAACCTTCACCAAATGCTGTAGAGTAGCTTTGTATATTGAAGTTGTCTCCTTGAGATGTAACTTTAGAGATTCTGGTGGCAAAGACCTTTAAACAAGATGCTGGGTTTTATAGTTCGGGACGCATTCAGAAGGTTCCGCTGATCTCCCTCCCTGCCGTCTCTCCTCAACTAGTTCCCATTATACAAACAACGAAGTGAGAACGAGGGGAAAGACGTAAGCAGTGAAGTTGTTCACAAATGGTAAGAGTTTGGTGTCCTAGACCACAAGGCAACCTTCATGGACAAGATAGAGATGACATCCATGTAGCACCTTAATGTAATACTTTAATTTACTGTCTTATGAGATGTCACAATTACTTGGGTAATATCATCTGATAGATCAAAGGTAATCTTCACTGGAAGACTTCTTTTTCTTTCAAATGTTGACTGAGAATTTCTAAAATGTAATTAATTTTTCCTGGCAAGTCCCATCCACAGTTTGTATTCCCTGCATTAATTGAATTGTTAATGTTTAGTTTGAACTTTGAGACAGCGAAGGAGAATTGTTGAAGTTTCTCCAGGGAAACGAGCAATGTTAGGATGCTCTATAAACCAGGAAGGCAGGATCGAAGCCAGTTGATCTAAGCAACGTAACGCAAGGATGTTCTTTTTGTTTAGTCGGTAAAAGATTTTAAATTTTGTATATTCAAATTTGACCCCCCACTCGGAATTTTTTTATTCGAAAAAAGATCCCAAATCCCGATGCACTAGTTCTTTTCGCTACCCTTTACTGCGGGCGCACGGCAGAACGAGCTCACGAGCAACGAGGGATGATAACCCAACCTCGTAGGAGGAGCTGCCGAGCATTGAATATCATTCAAATCAACTGATCTAGGATGAAACATTTAATGATGAACATGAAAGTTCGACGGCATTTGCGTATTAGACACACCACATCTTCACATCATCACATGTTCTATAAGGACGTCCCACATTTTCCCTGCTTTAAAGCTGTTGCTTCCTTGTCATAGCGGAGCACGAAGTGATCGATATCTAACCCCTATCGGAAATTGGTTACCAAGGTATCATCTTCCTTTTTCTCTCCTTTTTCGCAAATTGTCTCTCTATGTCCAACCCTTCATAGGTGTTAAACCGTCTTGAGCTAGGTTTTTAGGCTAAAACCCAATTAAGGGTATGTTTGACCAAGTTTCTGAAGTGTTTAGGGTTATAGAAACTGAAAACTGGTCAAAAACACAAAACTGAGAAATTGTTTTAGTTTATGAATAGCACTTTTCGTGTAAATTTTTTCATAAGAAGTAGAAGCTCTAGTTTCGGAGCTCCACCTCCAGATAGTGTTTAGAAGTATTGGTAGTTATGGAGAAGTTGAAACTTGGTCAAACAGACCCTAAATAGATGAGTCGAGCCGATGGGTGACATGACCACATCTACGATTTGAACTTGTGATATCAATGTCACTTCACTCACTTGCTTAAGTTAATTCGTGAATTATTTTTCTATATATAAAAATATCCGTGTAGGTAAAGTGGAAATTTGATGTCATAGGACTATTGTAGGCTTGTAGCTGTTGTCTTAATTAATTTCTCGGACTAACATGTCAAGTCAAGACTTTTCCATTGATTATTAACTTTGTTTTTACTTTTCTTGATTAGCAAAGTTGTCAAACACTAATGATACGTTCATATTTGTCAACCTTTTCAATATTTTCCGACAGTAAAACGTGACACCAATGACTAAACCATGACTTAAATCAATCATGTGTTACTACTTAAGTATCCGATCTGGATCCAAAGTGTCTGGTCTGCAAATCCGGAGTGGCTAACGTTGAGCCGTATCTAGTTCTGTAAAGTCCGCTTTAACTTTTTAAAAAGAAGTTATCAAAACTGGAATAACTAACACCAACTAACTCGAAAAGAATTTTTTTTTGGAATTTAGCACGTGGCGAATGATGATAGGCAAAGTCACAACAGGGAGGACCGTACCATCAGTTATTACCAGCTACCCTTCCTCAGGCCTCAAACCATGCATGTGTAGTTTTGTACCAATCATATAGTTGCTTTCCTTTGTTGATGCTAATACAGTAATACCTTCACCTTTCGGTCTTCTTGGCCCATGAGTGTAACATTATATTGTGATGTGCGCTAATAGTACACAACGTGTATGTGTAGCCTTTAATATTGAACCTATAACAACTTTCCGTTGTTGAAGTTTGTAGCTATATTTCAACAATTCAACTGGTTTACTGTGTGGTAGTCTGATCAGCACTTCAGCAGCGTACTGAACAAGGTTTGGCTTCTTAATCCTTAGATCCTAGCTTTTATCGTTTATCTCGATTTTTTCGTATGTTGGTGTAAGGTTGTCCCGGCCATGTATATCTCAATTCTTTTTTTTTTTTTTTTTTTTTTTTGGTTGTATAAATGTGTATACACTTTCATGAGGGGGGCCTGGTTTTTCTTTTTGGTGTAATTGAATGATTAAAATTTGATACTTTTCGCGGTTTTGATTATGAAAACATGTTACTATTTCATGGTGATAATGATTAAATCATGTTACTGATTCATGGGTTATCTCAAAATCTTTATGGTCAGTCAGTGAGGCATAATTTTGTGGTGCTGAGTTTGCTTAATAACCTTTGAGTGGTTCAGATTTAAATAAAATAAATTATAGAATCATGAGCTGTTGATTTGGTTCAGAAACCCATAAATCAGAATAATATGTGATTAAAATTGAGGAAGAATTATCAGAATTCAGAACAACATTCATTCTTGTCTAATTCCGTAAGCTGTTGACAGCAATGGGTTCAGACTTGAAGAACTCGGCCGCAGACAAGGAAAAATCTCAGGCGCAGGAACAGCAGCAGAAGGTACTTACATATCAGCATTGTCCTGCTGTGAATTTTATTTATTTTGACTGGTGAGGTTGGGCTTACGTTGTTGGATTGTTTGCAGATTGATGAGGTGAGATCTGCGGTAAGTCCACTGCCAGAGAAGCTGTGCAGATACTGTTCTGATGCATCCATTGCCAGATACCTGCACGCGCAGAATTGGAATGTTCAGAAGGCTACTAAAATGTTGAGAGTTAGTCTGAAATGGCGGTCAGAGTACAAGCCTGAAGAGATTCGTTGGGTATTTGGGTTATTTTTCTCTTTCTTTCATTCAATGTTTGCGTGCATCAGACCCCCCCTACCCCGCCTTATGGCGGGAGCCTTTAAGGCATTGGAGTTAAAGATGTTTCATTCAATGTTTAGCTGGACATGACTATACTATATTTGGCCCAAAATGGTGGACGTGACTGTTTCTTACAGCTGCAAATGCGTTCTATTGTTGCAGGAAGAGGTCGTTTCTGAAGCAGAGACAGGGAAGGTATACAGACCCACTTCTGTTGACAAGAGAGGGAGACCAGTTCTAGTCATGCATCCCTGTCGTCAGGTGCTTTTAATATTTCTTCTTTTCCGAAAATGGCAGGATGATTTAGATCCAGATGATATCTGGACAAAATGAAAGATCCGCTCACCCTCCTTGTTCATGGCAGTTGAGAGAGCGATTCTGGTCCGAATGCTATAGAATGCTTCTGTCGCATACTTCCATTCAGAAGTTTATCAAGAATCCTGATTTCTGGTGTTTTGATGCAGAATTCCAGCAATGTACCAGGACAAATTAAAAACTTGGTATATAGCTTTGAGAATGCTATGTTCTACTTGCCACCTGATCAGGAGCAGATGATCTGGTTGGTTGATTTTTGGAATTTCAAGCTGTCAAACATTTCAATGAAGGTGACAAAGGAATTAGCCCATATAATCCAAAATTATTATCCAGGCAGGCTTGGTGTTGCTATCCTGTATAACCCTCCTTGGATCTTTGAACAATTTTACAAGGTAACACTATCCTTTCCTGCTTCTGTGGCACTGTCCCTCAGGTTATAGGTTTCGTTACTTAGACCGTGTCTGCAAGTATCTGCCATGGGATTGGGTTCGTGTTTGGGTGTTGGATTCGGCTATTCCTTGGTGAAACATATCATATTTTTGGCACAGGGTTGAGTGCCCATACCCATGTTCTGTGTTTGAGATACCAATTTTCCTCCCAAGTCCCACCAATCCCCACGCCTGACGGCCTGAGAATCAACAAATCCTGCAGTCTGTCATTCCCTGACAAACATCTTGACAAAGATTTGGTGGCAGTTGTAAAAGTAGGTGATCCTGCAACTGTTATTAGCTCATCAGAGTCATTTTCAGCCTTATTTTCGACCAAGTTCTGCCAAAATTTCAATCCCAGTTTTAATATAGGATTTCTCTCTGATCCTTCTGTTTGTATCACCATGTATGCATGTCAGCTGATCAAGCTTAAAGAACGATGCTGTATGTTTTTCAGATGGTGAAACCTTTTCTGGAGGCTGACACTCGAGAAAGGATCAAGTTTGTCTATTCAACTGACAGCACCAGCATGAAAATCATGGAGGAACTTTTCGATATGGAGCAGTTTGAATCTGTTTTGGGCGCCAAAGGTGTAGAATGTTTTGACATTCACATATACGCCCAGAGGATGAAAGAAGATGATGAAAAGAGACTCTCTCTGGTTACTGATATCAGCAGAAAAGCAAATGAAGGCAACCCATCTGATGAGGAAGAGAAGGAGAAGATTGGCGATAAGTTTTCAGCTTCGACAACTGCTGTAGATTTGCAGGAATTATCTACAAATAACGCTTTGTCAGCATCTGCAACAAGCCTCAAGGAAGAGTCTGATAACGTGAAATCATGATGAGCTGTGATGGCGCTCTAAAATCACATACGCCAGCCAGCTACCACCAAATCCGGAACCTATCTTGGTTAACTGCAACACAGGCAAAGTCTTGCTGCTCACTCTTTCTCTGATCTAGTGTGTAAAACTATGTATGGTCCTTGATCATAGCATAAAGAACAGGGAATAAGGGATTGTAACAAGACTAGAAACTAAGAACTTCAGACAGAGAGTAATGACATTCATATCACATTATTACTCCTATTTTACAATACAAGGTTACCCTTTCACATTACATCATGCGCAATGTGATCTATTTTAGTGTTAGCATATGAGCATATCATGGAGAAGTTGTAACAAAAATCACAACTGTGCTAAAGAATCCTCAGTCACCAGTCATTTACTCGGCGTAAATAGACATCCGCCTAGCTTGGCCACCTGCAGTATCTGATTTACGAGCAACTACTCCACCCTAGAATCCATATGCTAAATCTTCTATCACCTACAAGGTCCAATTTAACATGTTCAATGATTTCTACAATTGTGCAGAACGCATTTTCAACTGCATACATAATGTTGTTTCTTTGTTTTTCTTTCCCTGGAAACTTATATATTAGGCTCTGTGATGTCAACTTAGTGCTAAGAACTTACGGTCCCTGGCATCAACTTATTGCTCAATGAATTGCAAACACCATCACATTCAAGCCGAAAAAAGTGTACAACCGGGTGAGTTATATAATTATTACACTCAAATCACATACTCCGTATTAGCTTAGATACATTTGTTCCAACTTCCAGCCAAGTATCAGGAAGACGAACACACACAAGGTTGTCCTCCATCCTGCTCTAAGAGGTAGAACCATTGAATATGGAGCTAGAAGTTCTGTCAAAGAATCTCTATAATAGAACAAATAATGATGTTTCAGTCTTTTACAAACCATCATAACTACCAGATATGAACTAAAGCCTAAAGGAGATCATATAGTAGCTAATGATTTCCACTTTACGACAGGTTTTAATCTACATTTGGGTCTTCCTTTCTATTGCGTTTTCCCTTACAATTTCGCTGTTCAGACCAATGACTCTTGCTTACTGAATGCAAAGACCTACGAATTGCAGAAAGTAGGACATATGATCAGGGCGGTCCAAGGGTAAAATTATAGATGATATGCATTCGTGGAACATCTGAATGGGAGCAGAGGGTGGGTAGACATACCTAATCGAGATCTCTTACTGAAACATGTCATCCAACTTCTGCCTGTATGCAGCTAGTCTCTGTAGCAAAAGAAAACATAATAAACATGATTAAGGGCAAGATTAGATGTAGACTTTAAGGGATGAAGTTATCCAACGAATGGTGTAAAACAAGAAAGAATAAGACGAAGAGAACTATAAATGTGTACCCTGGTATATGCATACACTCCGGCCTCAGTAGGTCCGACAGGACTTCCCCTTCTTATGAACTTCCCTTCTTTAAAGATGTAAAGTAGTGGTATACCGGTAGATAGTTCCAGGCTGATGACCTGCAGCAGGTGACTCATTAATCACAGATAAGTAGAGAGATAACTGAACTTAGGAAATTTAAGCAGGGGGCCGAGCAGATGAGTTTACCTCCTGTGATGTTAGCTTATCAAGATACATGATAATAGATCTTAGCGAATTCCCATGGGCAGCAATCACTATATTTTTCCCAGATTGTAGTTGAGGCTCTATCTGCAGGTCACTTCAAACGTCAGTGAATTCCTATAGAAACTTTTGGATAGGTAGTAACAGAAAGAACTCCCTACATGCTCTGTGAAATATGCAACTGCTCTTTCAGCACACATTTCCAAGCTTTCTCCGTTTGGTGGAGGTATGTCATAACTACGACGCCACTCATGAACTTTCTCCTTCCCATATCTTTCTGCAGTTTCCTGCTTGTTGAGCCCCTGTAGCTCTCCATACCTGTACGAGAATACCTATCAAATGTAAGAAATTCGGAGAAGCAGAGAAAAGCATACAGAAAATTGAGTGCTTCAAAGGCGTACATTCTTTCATTTAGCTGCCACGCTGTTATGACAGGGATCGACTGCTTTTTTGTCTCTTCACTGTGAACCTCACTCCACAACTGAGCTTGCTCACTCTCATTATGCATGATTATGGGCACCTGGTGCAGACAGTCGATTATAATCAGGTTGTTTATGGGAATATGAATAAAAGTTCTAAAGCACGAAGCACATACACATTCACCAATGCCATTTTACAGCTTCAAATCAGATAATGAATTCATACATATTGGAGCATTTTTCCTAAGTCAAGCCAAACTTCCAGATTCACTAAGGTTAATTTGAGCATAATGCCTCTGTCTCGTACACTTCAATTAAAAAACAACAAAGATTTCTTATAAAACATGACTCAAGTTTGACTTGCCTTACCTCTGGTCTCGACACCCGTATCCGTTTTGCTTCGTAAGAAGATTTCTATGAATGCAAAAGTTTAACGAATTGATTCCCATAAACAGATGTCGATCAACAGAATTAAACTAGTAATGAGAATTATAAACACTCGACTAATCCATTTCAACTGAAGATTTGAAGAAAGTCAAATTCTCCTTTAAAAAAAAAGTTAACCCTTATATGGGTCTTCATGAACGCTGATTAGGTCCTAACCAACATCATTAACCTAGTAATCGATTAGATGTCCTTGACCTCTCAGACCAGAGCATCCATAAAATACAAGCAGGCCCGCAACAGGTATCTTACCTTCTTGCGTCGGTGCTGTGTCATGGCTAGCATGGCTGTCATTTGAGCACGAATCAGCGCGGAGGTGTAGATCATGTCGACAGGTATGTTGCTGATCCTCTTGCCAGCCTCAATTGCCTCCTCAACACCCTTCTTGGTAAGTGGCACGTCAACGCAACCAGTAAAAAGGTTCTTCTCATTCCACAATGACTCACCATGTCGTATAAGTATAAGAGCTGCTTCATCTGAGTATGAGAATGAACAATTAATAGAAGCTCTTACTAAAATTTTGATGAAATGAAGATAAAAAAGAAAGAAGACAAAACATAAAGAGGGGCGAGGGGAGAAATATTTATAGCAACAACAACAACCAATTCTTATTCCCAACATGACTTGGGGAGAAACATTTATAGCCTGAACAAAAATTCCAAAACTGCGATTTATGACTCAACCAGACATCGAATGAACATGCTTACTTGCTTTTTTTGGCTTTTCACTAGTGCTGTTAGAAGGCGATGAAGAAATTGTATCCAAGACTTGAGAAGTTGAGGACTGAACTACACAGAAACGCTTCTGAGAGGAGCTGTGGGACATAGGATTTCCGATGCTAAATTTGCATTCCTTTGGGACTAACTTCACTGACATGCTGTGAAAATCATGACGGCAGCCAGAACTACAGCTAGGAACAGATGCTTGGAAAATACCAATAGCTTGTTGGAACGCCAAGGAAGCCATTTCTGGAGAAGTGCAAAATACATTACTAAATGGAGAACTCTCACTTCAATGTGACAAATGATGCACTAAAGTTGGAAGACAACAATGTACTAGTTTGGTAAGAGGCATATATTACTCACACCAAATAGAAAGAACAAGTAGCAACATTCAGAGAAAGCACTAAAGGACAACATCCCTAACAAATAACCCGGTGTAAAAATGATACACTTGAGACGCATTAGTTAGTATATCCAACAGCAAATTACAGGGAAACATGAGCCGAAACCAAATAAGCAAGGCCGAAGTCAAATACTAACTTAAGAAGGACGTGGACCATCTGAAACAGAATTTTCCACCTTATTGAAAGACATTTATAGACAGAAGTAAAGTAAGGACCCAATATGACCACTGAACCTTTCTAGTATGTTCTACATCACTTTCTATTGCTTCTTTAGAATCTTTACGAAAGCTACTGGCTTATTTCAGTCTCTTTATAATTGAATACTTCATTCTCATTAAGGTTGACTGCAAGTCACCAGCATTATTTCGTACTAACCAACGCCCTACAGGGTCTACATAATTGATCTGGCTCTTATAGGCTTGCTATTGCTCTTTGTTAAATTGCCTCTGATATGCCAAGGTAATATGGAAGTTCCTAAATCACTAAGCTCAATCACAACCCACCGGCTGGATGGCAACCCAAGGTGATATGGTAATAATTGATGCTACGTTCTGCTTCTATCATTCTATGTTTAGACGAAAGCATTAGAGGCTTAAGGCAGGCACAACCAGTCTATGGCTACCGTCCAACAAGAGTGCTTTTAACTCCAAAAGACCAATAATTCGCATCAATTACACAGGGTCACTAGACAAAATTTCTAAGCATAGGTTAAACCCAAACATCATTTGGAAAATGATAAACACAGCATGTCACAATAAAAAAACTGCTACCTGCAATACTCGATCATTTTACTTATTTTACATACAGATTCTAAGGAACTGCATGATTCATTTCAACATGACATCCGAAGTATGAACATACCTGAATTGAAGACATAGCAATGAAATCAATGTATACAACACACTTTATTGAAGGAAATAATGGATTCAACATGTCATTCTAAATTATGAACGCTCGAACATTAATTAACGCTGAACTACAAGGTTTTAACTGCCATTCGTAAAATCAACAGAGGGTCAAAATGAGAGTTCACTACATAGCAACAAGCAAATTGCACCAATTCTACATTCCAAAACACATACCAAAACCCAGGGAAAAATGTCAATACTAAACAAATACCAATGGTCAACGGGTTACACGCCCTTTGTGTAACAACTAACAAGTCCGAAACTTTAAATTACGAGCTAAGCTAGCTGACATTGACATCCACAATAACCCTTTAAATGATCCCACATTCCTAATGACAACAACTAAGCTAACTTACATCCGCCAACCCACCCACCCCCATCCCCCCGCACCCACCAAATGAGGTAGCTGACATCTATAAAAACCCGCTACATGATCTGCGACAACCCGCCCGCCCCCAGCCCGGCCTCAACCCCCTCCCCACCCAAATTAATAACCCAAGAATAAACGGATTATAAGCATAAACCCAAGAACCTAAACTAATCAGTTTAACACATTCTAAGACTTGTAAAAACAAACATAAATCAATGCATACAAATACCCACATTTTAGCAGAAATTAATGAAGAAAACACAAAAAGGAGAGGGAAAGAGATCTTACAAAGTAAAAAGTTAGAAACTTTGGAATGTTTCGATGAGACCAAGAACGAAAAACGACCCACTTTTGTTGTGACTTGTTGCGTTTCGAAGAAGATCAATGAAGAAGAGAGTTAAAATTTGGTGGGGTTTTTTATTCTTTAAGAATATTTAGGGAATAAACTGAAAAAAACGTCCAACTAATTTGTGAAGTTGTGTAGGGTGCAGTGTTTATATAAACAAAACGCCGTCGACTCTGATAAAATTGATTGGGGCTCTTTTAGAGTTTATTCTAAGTTTTGACAATTTGGTTGTTTCGACTTCTGAATTCTGATTCACTCTCGTTGACCAGGCAAGTTGTGGGAAGAAAAGGGAAAATGGACGGTTTCGAATCTTGGGAAATATAGTATGGCGTCTTTTATGATGCGCTGTGACGCGTTGAGTTTAGTCGAAAGTCGAGATAGAGAAATATAGTCCGCGTTTAAGTACAATATAAGTGAGAATCGAGTTTGAAAGTTCGTGTAAGACAATTTTGTTGTAGATTAGGATTTAGGGGTCGTGAATTCAATGTTTTTGAGTGGAATTGAAATTTTGGCATTTCGTGATAAATATGCATTGGTGTTATAGACCTGTGAGGTTGTAACAATATCCATCAACAATATACCGTGTAGATTGATTTTAAGGTTTATTTAAGCATATACGGATGTACTACCAAATGAGGAAGTCTATGAATGGTCATTTACATATACTAACATCTTTATGTACTATTTTATATAAAGCATTACTCGATCAACTAATGTCGACAATACGAATTACAATCACAGAATAGGAAGCACCATTGCAATCTTGAATGTTTTGTCTAAAGTGTACATAAATCACACACAATTAACATGTCAATCAACCTCAATTGTTCATTGTTAGGTGGGAGAAGATAATTTAAAAAGAAAATGAAAAGACATAAGCCAGCTTTTGATGAGTGAAAAGAGACCAGAGAAATGAACTTATCAAAATTCCAAAGAGATTATTGAACGAACACCAAATTTGGCAGCCCTTCGTTTGTACCAAACAACGCGGCCTCCTGCCTCCTGGCTCTACCTAACTCTTTTTTTTGTGTGCTTTCTCTATTTAAATATTCATGTCTTTTCATAAGTAAAATGGATAATAGTTCAACTTGTGTTGTGATGAAAGTTTTATCAATTAGACAATCTATAACCCAAAAAAAAAAAAGATAGACGATTTGTATATAGATGACGAAGTTTGGATTATGATTTGTAGTGACGAAGGGAATAACAATGATTTGTTCGAGCCTTTGAGCTAGCTAAAAGCTGATAATGTCTCGAGTTTAACTTTTAGGACTTTTTATCGCACTCCATATAAAATTGCGGGTATGAGAATCTCTGTAAGGAAGAAAAAACAGATCACCTAATTTGACCGCAAATCAAGCTGGTAAATAGTGTACGTTGAGAAATGGTAACACCACAATGCTCAATTATTGATTACTCTTACTAGGATTAATGAATGTCCAATAGAATATGCTTTTCATCCTCCGATCCCCTGGTAATGACGACATTGTAAATCCCTTCAAAACCAACAAGGCCTGGTCCAACATTGTCTTAAAGTATCGGCCATGCTGGCCCAAACTACCATCCCATATTCGAAAGGCAAATTCAATGAAAATAACCCAACGTTTGCAACATTTTCATGGAATAACCCAACCTTTTCACTTTAACAAAAATAACCCAACGTTTTACTTCGCGTAACACTAATATCCCTAACCCCCTAAAATAGAATTTCCCGCAACTCCAAATCTCAAGGGGCTATTTTCTATTTTTTTTTTCTTTGCACAAATTTTTATAATTTTTAGTTTTCTTTACCTAGCTACACCACTTTAAGTATTTACCTTTAATTTTTTGATATTTAACTTTTGTCTTCTTCATTGGTTAAATTGTTAAACATATAACATTCTTAAATGCACGAACATTTTTATCATGCAAATGAATGTTTGAATGAAAACAAAATAGATTTTTATTTGAAGTTAGTTATGATGATATAAGTTCATTTCGATTGAGCTTGAATAGATATGTTGTAGAGAATACGGAGAAGGTAATTATTATAAATTATTTATTATAAAATGGGGGGTTGGGAAACACACTGATAAAAAATCGTCAATAAAAGAATCACATAAGTTTGTGCAAAATGTTTTTTTCCCCTTATTATTTAGCCTCTTGACATTTGGAGCGGGCAAAATTTCTACTTTAGCATCTTAGGGATATTAATGTGACGAGATATAAAACGTCAGGTTATTTTTGTTAAAGTGGAAAGCTTGGCTTATTCCATGAGCATGTTACAAACGTTGGTTATTTTCATTAAATTTGTCTATTCGAAAATCCAATATTAAGGAGGTGTAAACACTGATGGGTTCATCAAAGGGTGTTTCTTTCGTCAGTCATCACTGTGAATCAAATATAAAGTGATACTGTCGAGTGCTGGAAATTTGGAACACACACATAGAATTGAAGAGAATCGAGTCAAGTCGTGAAGGACTCAAGGTCAGGTTGACAGCTATCAGTTTGAGTCTTGCAGCTAGCCTTATAACTATAGAAGATGATTCAAATTGTTCTAGTTTCTCATTACGACTGCGATAGCCAGTTTGTTTGGATTCCGGCTGCTTACAGAGTGAGAATGAGAATGACACTTCTGAGCAGATCTTCTTCGAATGGGACTTCAGCATAATCATCCTGACTAACATGGCTTCCTTAATAAGAGACCGAACTTTGGGTAAAGAAATATGATACCGAGACTGCTGATAGCCTGAGCATATCCTTTTCTGGATGCGACTTCAGCAAAATCATCCCAACAAACATGGCTTCCTTAAAAAGAGTCGTTACTAGCAGAATAGAGCAATCTTTTATACAGTCCGAGAATGATAAACTAGTGAAGATTGTAGTGCAAGCAGTCGTGACTCCCAACCATCGTATCTCACTTGCCGCCTATCGAAGCATAGATTGCGGAACTAATCGCACAATGACATCGAGAATCCAGAGGGAACAATCTAACTTGTAAGGTAAAGAGAGTGTGTGTGCACGCCACATGAAATCAGACACTCTTCATATATAGTATGGCTTAAATTAACAATGAAATGAATACGACTTACGAGCATGGGCTGCTACACAAGCAACGAATAACCAAGGCGGTCAAGATGACAGTACTTGCACAACTAAGGAGTGAGCATAAGCATTACAGATTTGGCCATTTAGGTACTAGTAGTACTACTAAAGCAACATTAAGTTGAAACAATAGCTAAATTTAAACCTCATCTTCGGTCAGCTCGTACTGCTTCATGAGTTGACCACAGAAACCCATTGGTTCGGCCATCAAGAAGCCCATGTTGTTGGCATAACGTTCGTTGGACACCATGCCGTTGTTGCTGGTGAGGGAAATACGGGAACGGTCACGACCAGGGTCAGCCATTTTGCAGGCCCTGTGAGAGCTGCTCACGAGTATGGTGTCGCACACATTGTTCTGTTGGTCCTTGTCCACAACAAACTTGTATGTACCAGTAGCATCAGTCATGGCCTCAGCATTGTAGAGGACCTCCTGCGAGTGTCTGTGGCGGCACTCCAACTGCACCTTAGCACCTACAATAGTCACAAGAAACTCAACATCAGATCTGCAACTTCCCTCGCAGCAAATCTAAGCCAATACGAATACAATCATATCTAGATGCAAATACTCTAATCATCAAAAAGTTTAAGATCGAGAATGTCAATCAAATGTTACTCAACTACCCCCAATCCTAACCACACCGCATGCCCTCTTCAAAACATGAGGAGACCATACATTTTATCCATCACTCCACCATGAACTCGGCGACTAACACAGCCTAGTATCAGATCTGCTCTACAGACGGTCTCGAAATGTCCAAATGATATAATTCACACATGGTAAAACACAAGCCATAAACAAAATCTCAACATTAGCTATCACTCCACTACATCTAATGATGACAGTGCAAGAAATTTAAGAATGTATCCAATTATCGATCTTTCGACATTCCACACTCCGAACTAAATCTGAAACAGTTACGAGTTTCGAGAATATCCAAGATTTAAAAAGACCCTTGACAACATTTGGAGATGATGCAATTACAAAATTATCCCATTACTACAACAATCTATTTCATAAATAAGATTCTACTATCAAATCTCAACAATCTGAGGCACAACAATTATTATCATCTTAATCACATTGTTACTAATTACTAGTAATCGACTACTACCATTGTCATACTCAGTCAAATGCGAGTAAATTCCTTATAAAATACTCCGAAAATAGCACAAAGATTCAATATTTTCATACACACATTAACAGATCTAGCGTAAACTTGATGTGACTACAAAATTAACCCAAGATTATCAAAATTTACTTCACAAGTAAGTTTCTACTAGCAGCAACTCATCTTAAGAACATTTTAAATCATCAAAACAAGTGGTTTTTTATGCTAGTAACAAAAATTAACAATTACATTACAAATCATAATTTATGATTAAATTAAATTAAATACTCATCAACTACTACGACAGTCGTAATCAGTCAAACACAAGTAAAAAAAAACACTAATAAAATACTTAAAAAAAAAATCTAACACAAAGATTCAATCTTTATAAAAACCCAGAAAAATTAACACTAATAGAGCAATACCCATTGCCAGATCAAGCATAAAAATCACATCTTTAACAAAAAAGATAAACCAGGGCTAGTAAAAATGACAGATCTGGCGTAAAAGAGAAGCTAAGGAAAAAAAAAAGGACCTTCAAGATAAGTGGAGGCGGAGGTTTCGAACCCAGCACGGCAAGGGTCACAGTAAACGCGACCAATCACAGAGAAAGGCTTCTTCTTGTGAACTGGCCTGCTTGCTAATGTCACAGCGGGTAACACACACAGTACGACCACCACCAAGATTGCTAATGCTGATATTCTCGCCATTGTTTTTTGATTTTTGGAGGAGAGAGAAATGTGAGATTAGATTTGCGGTGATTTAGGAGAGAGAATCAAGAGTTTTTTTTGGGGGATTTTAAAAGGGGATGGATATGGAGTAGAGGAGAGATATAATTGATTGCTGAGTGAGTGTGTGTTTTACTGAAGTTAGTAAAGTGTGTATGAGAATCTAGAAAACGAGTGAAAGGGTTTTGTTCCAGTGTGTCCCGGTGCACGGTACGATCGAGTTTATTTTTGGGAGATCATATGATTTTATCTTTAGACTTTAGAATAGTGAGAAATATTTGGCGATGCATGTGTATCGATTAAATTATATGAATGTATGTTGGCGTTTTCTCTTGTAATGGTGGAGTATTGGGGCACAAAAGCTCATGTCTTATATGAGATTATTAGTGCAAAACAATTATATATGACTGACGTTTAAATGATACGGAGTAATACACAGTGCATCACCTAGCATTCCTCCTTACAGAGAAATGTACTCTCTATACAAACTAGGAGAATTATAGAGAGGCAGAGATTACAAGTTGAAAGTATTAAGTTTGCTACGTTCGATTTGGACCGTCAAATATAACTCTAAGAGGTTCTTATAATTAAGATTTAGGAGGATTACTTACTTATGTAGTTATGTACATATATTATACGGAGTATGAGTTTATCCATGTAATTGAAATTTTAGTTATAAGATTACTAAGAAAAAGCGCACATACGAACATGGACATACTACAAATGCAAAATCATATTGAGAAACATAGAAATACTATTTGTGCATTGTATTTTTCCTATAGTCTTCTAAATCATCATCACTGGAATTATTATTAACTAAATACAGTAATGATCAACTTGATAGTGATAGACGGCTGAGATTGTGAACACTGAGTAGCTCAAAAGAACAAGTGGTAGTAGAGGAACAGTGAGATTAATCACGGAGTGAAATGGGGGTGGTCTGGCAGTTGTCTTTGTCGGTGACGGTGGGTCACATGGACCGTTGTTATCTAGTGTGGCACAACTCATATACTCCTACAGTACTACTCCGTATATACTTCACTCTTTATTCTTCGTATCATCGTATGATATAAAATGGATTTCGATCATAAACGATATGATGGTTTTGCTTAAGTAGGCCTCATGCCCGCATTTACGCCATAGCGTAGTCACGTAGACGGTTGATAGTTGCGAACTCGTAAAATTAGAGCTGGCAATAAGTCAGCTTCGAAAGTTACACTGAGACCGAAACTTATTTATCGAAATTGATATGGACCAATTACTACGATTTTACCAAATTTTAACTAGTTTTATAGAAAAAAATATACAAAAAGAAATCTACTTTCTGCAAACATGGGCGGGCCGTAGCCGGGGGTAAGCCCCTCCTTGGCTCCGCCCCTGCACACGGCTTTGTAGCGGTAGTACGTTTAAGCACAATGAAAATTTTGCCGATTTGAACAACGGCGATGCCAAAATACAATATACTCCGTATTATAAAAAGCTCGTGTCGAAATTGGGTTAATTATGTTCATGTCGTACCGATTTTGTGTTCATTAGGCTAATTTTAAGTCAGTTTTATTTTATACTAGGAAGAACCTAGTGCTTCGCATTGAGATCAGTTTATATATTTAGGTCGAAAAACTTATACGTAAATTAGAATGATATAAGTGTCTTTTATAACATTTGTGTGCAAATTATATAAGTTTCCTTCAAAATTATAATGTGGTTTTTATAATATCATATGTAATCGGGTTTGCATGAACCTTGGGAATTGGGAGAAGAATAAAGATAGTGTCATATTGACCTTTAATATCATGTTCTTCTCATTTAGATACGTAATTGTCAAAAGTAAAATGAATATATATACTTATGTACATTGCATTTCAAGATTCATGCACAACTGGAATGTACATGACACTTGAACATTGATGTATGAAGTGTATATCCGCATTCATGTGATTTTTTTTTTTTTTTTTTTTTTTTTTTTTTAATGTACTACATACATGTTTACAACTTAATTTAGGTTTGTGTTCATACATATTTTACATGATGATTAGCAAAAACACAATTTTTAAGATTATTAATATTCGTCATGTCGGGTTCGGATCATACAACAACTAACAACAACAATAACATTCAAACCTTATTCCCAAAATGACGTGTCGAGTTCGGATCATCCCTACGTAAATCTCAAAGATCAGAATAATTGTTGCGTTTATCAGTTGTTACCTGTTAGTTTAGTCTTCGTGTTACTAATAACAAGAAGCTTTTCCGCTAAGTTTTTGGAACGGTTGAAGGAGTGTAGACCGTGATTGGTGGTAGCGGCATCATCATTTCATAGGTCCACAATACAGGAGAGAATGAGATGTAAAGGCCCCGAATGCTCTGATTAACGCGCGAGGATTGATTTATAGTATCGGTGCGGAGCTTCCATTTCATTTCAGAGCCCATTTGATTCACCACACCAATCAGATATAGAATTTCATCAATCAATCCCATAAACAACATTTTAATAAAATTATTTTGTGAAATACTTACACTTGATTAGTGTGGTAAATAGATTGTGACAAAAGATCCGCATTGACGATAGTTTTACAATGATTGAATTAAATTTTCACGATAAGTTTGATAATAGTGTTACTGTTTTTTTTTTTTTTTTTTTTTTGAAATATTCTCGATGCCTACCGTAATGAACCAAACAAATAAAAAACCCAAATTAATGCTTGAAATCAACATAATATGATTTAAAGCCCCCTCACGGAAAAAGCACTCTGCTTTTTAAGCGTAGATAATGCGCATCCCGCTCATACCTTCGTGTTTCAAGTTGAAACTCCACACTGTGGAAAGGGCTCCCATGATTCACAAGAAATTTAGAGCATCATGTTCTTGATATCTCAAGTGCAAATTCTGTAGCCCTCCATTAAGTAGGCGGTCAAGACCCTCTTAAGGCTTCATAATTTCACATGGTATAAGCCCTTTCATTTAATATAACAATGGCTAAATTTGCATGAGGATCAAGGTTGACCAGTTGGTTAAAATATTAACTTGTTTGACGGTCGTCCCAACTTTGAGTCCTCATATCTCTGTCTCCCGGGACATTAGCCGCTCCTATGTACCAAAAAAAAAAAAAAAAAAACAATGGCTAGATTTGCCTTTGGTGCCAACTTTTGGCATGGGCTGGAACACGCAAAGAGGTCTTACTGTCCTAAGACATCCTGCACAAGGGCCGGGATAGAAAGTAGTCCCAAGCCCATTAATAGTCGGACGTATATATTTGATAATTTGATCTTTAGCCCACTTACCTTAGCCCATCTCCCGAATACTGAGAAATGAGAACAGGCCCAAATATCGATTTTCTAGGAACAGAGAAGAGTTATACCCAAAAATTTGTCAAAGTTAGAAAAGTCTCCTAAGAACCGGCTAGATATATGTCCGGTGTCCTTAGAGAATTGCTAGCTCCAACACTATGTTGGGGTCACAATATTAGAGAGGAAACTGGTAGGACACGACCCACTGGTGAAAACCCAACCAGTCTTTTAATTTTCCTCTAATGTTGTGTGGATGTGCCCTTGATTGTCGGTTTGGTGAATCGTGAATGATAATCCAAACTTCAAAGAATTCCTCCTTCTTGCATGTTTTCTTGTTAAATCGGCAAAGCGCCATCGGTCATCAACCATTATATTGTGTGATTCATGCATGAACCTATTGTATAATCTAGCTTAACAGTTAACAGACCAACTTGCACATAGACGTGTGATTCAAGCTTATAATATCACTCGATTGGACTTGGTCAAATACAAGGAGTCTCACTCAGTGATCTCGTACCTAGCTTAATCGCTCCGAGAATGGATGTAAGATATATTCCTAATAATATTGTTCTGTACAATAATTATAATATACGGTCATTATTCCCTAATAATGAAATATTAATATTCCTTAGGTGGAGGTCTAAGAACCATCCCCATTATATGCAATGAGTGATCATCTAGTCACGAAAACAATTTAAAAAGTGGCGTACACACCCTCAATGAGAATGGAAGAAAAAACCATTTTCTTGCTAAGCAAAGAACTTGTCAAAGTCATCGGTAAAAGTCAACCCTAATTAGTTTCTAGAGGGCTGCTGTCCTTCAATATAAAGGCAACCTTCCTCAAATAGAAAATGGAACCAAAATCTAATAATGGCTAAATTATCCTTGTTATGTTCATTTTTAGTAGGCATATTTTGCATACAGAGCTTATTTACAGGGTGTTTGGGCGCAAGAAACCGACTTCTTAGCGAAAATCCTGAGTTTAAAGTGAAAGCAGTCAATCTTGGAGGTTGGCTTGTTACTGAAGGATGGATTCATCCTTCTCTTTTTGATGGCATTCCCAACAAAGACTTGCTGGTTAGACGTTTTATTTTCGGCTTTTTGTACTTTCGATATGCTTATTAGTGATAACTTGTGTAATACTACGTATGCCATCCTGCTTATGGGCCGTCTTACCTGTGATTGACTTTTTAAATGTCATAGTGAGTAATGACATCACTGACATAATGTGGTCTAATTACTTCCTAAATCTGTCACTAACGTATTATTATTGGCATGAAAATCAGGATGGAACACAAGTACAGCTGAGATCAGTGACCGTAAACAAGTATGTATGTGCTGAAAATGGAGGAGGGACTACCCTAGTTGCCAACAGAGAGTCTGCATCAGGATGGGAAACATTCAAGGTACAACATCTGAAATTCAGTGTGCTGTGACTGTCAACAGTGTTTGATTGCTGCACAAATATATTAGAATGGTTGACTAATTTGAGCTGCATAATCTTTGACAATGTAGCTATGGAGAATCGACGAGAACACGTTCAATTTCCGCGTTTTCAGCAATCAGTTTGCAGGAGTGCAGACTAATGGAGGTGGTCCTGGAGTTGTAGCCGAGGCTACAACACCAGGGGACTCGGAGGCATTTGTGATTATCAGGAAGCCTGATGATCCTCTTCGTGTCCGAATTCAAGCTTCAAATGGTCAATTTTTGCAGGTTAATACAGTTTCAGAGATTTTTAATACAGTTTCTGCTGGCTGCTGCTAAAACATGAACCTGATTTTTCTGAGCATTCCTTTGCAGGCAAAGACACAAGACCTGGTGACTGCAGATTATGCAGGTGATAACGGTTGGGGAGATGATAACCCATCTGTTTTTGTGATGACCATAGTTTCCACACTACAGGGAGAATATCAAGTAACTAATGGTTATGGACCTGACAAAGCCCCTCAGGTCATGCAGGTGAGCAACTATTCCGTTCTTTCAGAAAGTTAACATTTGATTTGAATAGATGAGAGGAATTTATAGTTGAGACGACTTCCAAGTCCATTTCAAAAAGTTAACATAAGGGATTAAGGCATAGATGTGTTGTTGTATTTTGCCAGGACCACTGGAGTACATTCATCGTAGAAGACGATTTCAGTTTCATATCACAGAATGGCTTAAACGCTGTCAGGATTCCTGTAGGTTGGTGGATAGCCAGTGACCCAACACCCCCTAAGCCTTTCGTTGGAGGTTCTTTGCTAGCCCTGGATAACGCTTTCACTTGGGCACAGTATGTACTGACTTTACCTCAGTATTTCTCAGTTTACTCTGCCTACTTCCAAATTCAGATACTGGTGTACTAACAGCATTGTTTTGGACCTGCAGAAAATATGGCATTAAGGTTATAATAGACCTACACGCAGCTCCTGGGTCGCAAAATGGAAATGATCACAGTGGCACTAGAGACGGTTCTCTTGAATGGGGAAAAACTGATGAAACTATACAACAAAGTGTTCAAGCTATTGAATTCTTAACTGCCAGGTACCAGAAATACATGTCCTGTCACATGAATTTGTCTCTTACAAGCAAGTTATCAACTGCAATTATCCTGAAACCTGTAGCTGTAGCACCATCTGATCTCTTTTGAATACAGATACGCGCAAAATCCTCAACTGTATGCAGTCGAGTTGATCAATGAGCCACAGTCTTATGGAGTACCATTGGACACCCTGACAAAGTACTATCAACAAGGATATGATGCAGTGCGCAGGCACTCTTCAAGCGCGTTTGTGGTGTTGTCTAATCGTTTAGGGGGCGATATGGATCCAAAGGAGCTCTTCCCCTTAGCCAGTGACTTACAACTGACTGTCATCGACGTCCATTATTACAACCTCTTCTCTGATATGTTCAACAGTTTTACTGTCCAGCAGAACATCGACTTCATTAACAACAACAGGTCATCAGATTTGAGTTATGTCACTACCTCAAACGGGCCTCTCACATTTGTTGGTAATAGCCTCAAACTCTCCATACACTTAACATTTTTCCATTTAGTATAGGACGGTCTCACTCAAAACTCAGTAATCGATAATTATATAATTATATTTGCGGCTTGCAGGAGAATGGGTGGCTGAGTGGCAGGTGAGTGGAGCAACTCAGCAAGACTACCAGAGGTACGCCAATGCGCAACTGGATGTCTACGGCCGCGCTTCTTTTGGTTGGGCTTACTGGACTCTGAAGAATGTGCAGGGCCACTGGAGTCTACAGTGGATGATTCAGAACGGATTCATCAACCTGACTGACTAAACACAGAAATTGGAATCTGATGAACTCTAATAATCTGCCCTAATAAAATTAATACTGCTGGTTACATGATTAGAAGCTAATACATTGACACATACACTGTAACAATACGGACATAGTCCAATGTGAAATTTCGAAGATTGTTCCTATTCAATTTAAATTTCGAATATATATATCCAAACCAAACCAAACAGAAACTACTAAGTAAACGGAGGAAGCACCTCGTAATTAAGACAAGATCAAATGAGCATTCACCAAATGGTCTTAAAACTCAGTTGATCCCAGCTTGATCAATACGTTACTACCCTGGTGGAAATGGTAACGACTTATGTCACGATTTACGACCGGATTTTTAAACCACGCTTACGATATGTATCAAGTCAAGTAAGAAACCGGAGACGAATATATAAGACGAAAATAACAAGAAATAACAGTAAAAAGAACATAAATTGTTGGATCTGTTCGTCTTTATATATCTCCAAATTATGTACAAGCGTGATATACACGATTCACCTCCATTCCTTAGAAGATAAAAAAGGACACAAAACAAAAGAGACACCCAAAACTCCACGCACTACAAGAAGACGGCCATTTTGCGACCGATCGTTCTAAATAGAAGCGTATCTTCAGAAACAAGCTACTATGTTTAACCATCAAATGTAACAAGAAATCTCTTATGTCTTCTTCTTTGAGGCTTATTACTACCAACAACAGATTTAACCCTAATAATAACTTGTACACCACTCGACCCCAACGGTATAGTCGTAACAGACGATTCTACCCCTCTTTTCCCTCTCAAAACATGATCAACAAAAGCAACACCTTCTTCCTTACTCACCACATTATTTGCTACAATCATAGCTCCTTTGGGATTCAAGTGTAACTCCTCACAAAACGACCAAATTAACCGTTTCGACTCGAACCCGCAATCGATAGCAACAAAATCCACCTTCCGAAGATCCTTAACTTGTTCACGTGGGTCCCCAAATCTCAATTCAACCACATTATTGTCCAATTCGCGGCAGCAATTGTGAGCAAGAGCACCACGCTCATGGGTTGGAAGAATACAAATGAGTTTGCCACCGGTTTGCTTAGCTGCCACGGCAAGCGCAACTGTCAAGGGAGTTACGCCTTGTTTGGAAGTTGTAACTTGTACGATAAGTTTTGCTTGGTTTCCTGCTGCTAAGGCTGATATCAACTCCAACCCTTGTTTTTCAATACTAATTCCTTGTTTTTTGCAAACCAATTCTCTGTTCTTTTCATGTCTAATTTCCATATCATTTGCTTTACACTGCAATAGAATTAGCAATTGAGCATGTCAGCACATTATATTTGACACGAATTAATTTGAAATCGACTAACATGAATCGTCGTTCAGAAGACAAGCTAATTAAGACACATTATTATTAGGAAGAGGGAAGAGGGAGGGTTTACTACTTTACCATATGTAGAGTTTGCAAGTAAGCTTTCATTGCATTTGGAGGTGACCATTCCATTATTATTTCAGCTGCTTTACAATAATATTTACACTAAAGTTTTGTCCAAACAAAAGATCTTGTTGTTAAATGTTTAAAGAGTGTTTCTATCTAGAATAGAATTTCTCAGACTTACTACTTCCTTATATAAGTATTCTGTATTCTGTATTCTGTATTCTATATGCTTTGAAAGTTAGGGACCAAAAACAAACCTACCCAAATTATTTGGGACACTTGGCCTACCTATGTCCAACTACGCTGCATGGCGGCCAAATCGTGGCGTCAATGTATCTCATGTGAGACTGACAGTATTTAACAGTTTTTATTTTTCCTTTTTTTTTTTTTTTTTTTTTTTGGTGTGTATACCAAGGTTCCACAAGCTATTGTGAATTATAGGGACACTTGTCGCCATAGAATCGCATGGTATAGGACACGTGGGGATTGACTATTCTTTGCAAACACACCAAGTCACTGCTCATAATTGGTCAACCACTCACATTTCACCGGTAACAAGGGCGGATGTCTGCAGACTGTGGGTACGTACCCATGGTAGTTGTTCCACCACAATCACTAGACACTAGCGGATGGGTCATTCGGATCAGGTTTGGATAAGTCGGTGTTTGAATAAGTCATTTCGAAGAAGTACTTCATTTGGTCCTATTTAAACTTTCTTCTCTCTTTTGCGCACTCTAAAAGAGGAAATAATAGATAATACTTTATGATTTATTTAACAAATAAATTTAAAAGCTAATCTTAACCAATATCTTTATGTTGCCTCCCTAATTTTTCTCTCGACAAAAACCGTAATATTTTGAGAATGGAAAGAACAAAGTTAAAACCTTGAAAAAGGGAGAAGGAAGTTTAAATAGAACCAGAGGAGTAATGCTTTACTACTTCGCAGCATATATAGACACAAGGGCATCTGCAACATGTATCTTTGCACTTGTAGTGCATGCGAGGATGATATATGTAGCTTTTGCGGATCTCACGAGGAAGATCAAATATTTTGTTCAATTTTCTTCATTTGTATAGAATCGTGTTTATTGTATAATAACCCGAAAGTTACAAGAGATCGGTGAATTTATAATAACTAACTATACCGTTGGATTTCAGGGACAACGGAAACAAAATAAACTCGATGAAAGACTTGGCCGGTTAGAAAAATTCGTCATTTACATTTACAGGATACAAATGTACTTAAAGAATTTACCATCTAAGATGACTTGCCAGACTTTTCACTCCATGTCCTTCACTGCATCCTGCATTCACGAGTAACCGAACACCAGTTATGCGATTGTGTTCAAGCTAGCTACGATCAGTAAGCGAAATTTGGTGGCAAAAACAACAACAGTTACCCAGCACATTGACGGAATCAGTGCAAGTCAATACGTAAGCAATAGAAACCTAGTTCAATCAGCACGGCTCAAATTGATACTATCCAGATCTCAGGGGTGTTTAGGGTAAGGTATCAAGATTCAAGGTGGTCATATGCAGCTAACATCAGTCCCCATTTGCGCAATTAGCTCAGATACTGTCAAAACCTCGACATTGTGACTTCAGAAGTAGAGAAACCCAATTGGCACGGAACTGCTCATAACCGAGCGAGGTCTCATCCTAAAATCACTTGTCTATAGGTCGAGTAACCCACTAAGATAATTTACTAGTCTCCTCTCTAAAAAGTTTGATGTCCGATACATTATACACGACTCACACATGAGTCATACTCATACTCTAACAATAACCAGGTCAATGAATTTTTGCTTGGCTTTCTCTTGAGTTAACCAACATTGCACCAAAAATCAGTGGGACGGCATAAAGGGAGCTTGAGGCAATACCTTTGCTAGTTTTGTAACATAAGCAGCGGCCAGAGCAGTAACTAACAATCCGAGTCCCAGTGTAAGCAGTTGACCATTTCCAGCATGAAAACCGACTTCAGATTCTTCTTGCTGTAGAATAAGAGTACACGATGTTAGAGCTCCCCTGGCTTATAAATTAGAGAACAGCATATTTCAAATTGAGAAGCCCAGGAGTTTCATGTGGGCTTCATATGAACAAGTATTAATGACGCCACAAACCTTTTCTCTCCCCCAATGTAAACCAGAAAAAAACAAAAATGACCAAGACTCTCTTAATGAGCATCAAGGTCAATGTTATGCAACCCTGTAAAGCATGAGGTGCCTATTACTTGAAGGAATCAACCATAATCAGTAAGTTCAGTATCGTAAGAGGACTAGCCTGATGGCCAAATTTTGTGTTCCTAAGGTTATGTGTAAAAGAGAAAATGATGAAGCTACTATTGATGAGTAAGAACGGATATTCAATACGAAGACACCATGGGGGTGAGTCCATATACATCAGACACACTGGGGGGTGACACCCAAATGCAAAAGGAGAACTAGCAGTTGCTCTCAAGCCATCCTGATTATGTTTATTTACAAGGAGGAAACTGCCAGCCAATCAGAATGCAACAACTTGAAGATCACCCTCAAAAGCCGAGACTTATCTTGATGTGCAAACTACAGAGTAGACAGTATGATCAAGCATGAATGCACGACAGAATCACATAACAATAAATATATTGTATTGATAAAAATGTTGACAGAAAGATCTCAATTCACTTCACATGCGTCTTTTGTAACTCAGAACTTCAGATAAAAAATACTAGAGAAACCACACAAGAAAATAGAGGTTGACTTTCTAGAGTGAAAGGTAATGAAGTAATGAGAGAGATTGAGAAAATTGTTAGAAAAATTGCAAGGGGACCCCTTATCTCTTCTTTTGTTTACCATATTAATTATTTATGGCTCTCCAGAATCCTCAGTTGTGGGAGAAAGATTAGAGTTCAAGTTCCACTGATCAATGTGTAGGAAACTAAAGGTAAATCATCTCTATTTTGCAGATGATTTGCTTTATTTTGCAAAGGTGATATCAAGTCTATAATGCTACAACTGAGAGAATTCTCCACATTCTCTCAAGCTTCTGATCTTTGTTCCAACAATGCCAAGTTGGAATTTTTTTTTTTGGCTGGGGTCAAAGATTCGATTGTGCAGGACATTTAACAGGTCTCTGGGTATAAGTCAGGCAAATTGCCTTTTATGTACCTAGGTGTACATATTACTGCCGGAAAAATATCAGTCCTTGACGGCTTGACTATAAAGTATTGGTGGAGAAAGTTGTTAAGAGGATTAGAGCCCTGGGTAGCAGGAAACAGGTAGACTAACTCTTGTTAACTCAGTTCTAGCCAATCTTCACACATATTGAACAAGGATTTTTGTACTACCTAAGTTGGTACTTAGGAAAGTAGCCGCCACATGTGGAAATTTTATCTCCGACAGCAGTGATAACATGATCAGAGTTCCTTCAGTAGCGTGGGAGCAAATGTGTAAAGCAAAATCACCAGGACCTGGATCCACACTTTGGCTGAATCTTTATAGATTAAGTGGGTTAGCAGTGTCTACCTAAAAGGCGATAAATGGGAGGAGTATATTCCTCCTAATGATACTAGCTGGGCTTGGAAAAGAGTTTGTAAGGTTAGAGACAAATTAGCGACTGGGTTTCAAAATGGAAGCTGGATTGGAAAAGAGAATCAATATACAGTTAGCAATGGTTATGAGTGGCTCTTAGGGGAGTCCCCAAAGGTTACGTGGGGCAAACATATCTGGTGCAGGCAAATGATACCAAAATCTTCTTTCATCACCTGGTTGGCAATGCTACACAAACTGCAGACTAAGGAAAAATTGCAGAGGATTGGAGTCTGCCCAGACATTTATGCATATCGGTGCGGTACAATGTTACTGAGTCACATGATCACTTGTTCTTCTTGTGTGACTTTAGTAGCAGGTGTTTGAAAGAGCTTAATCAAAGACTCAAACTTCATATACCTTCGGCTCAGTCTGGCATGGTGCTCAAATAGAAGATGAAGCACAAAACTAGTGAAGCAAATTCTTACAATTTCACCCAAAAAAAGAATGGAAAACAATGAAAAAGGTCATCGTGAGAAGCATTGACAGTTGAGTGTGATCAATTCCAAATCGTAAATAGGGGAGAATTTGTGAAGCATCCTTTGCCACAAGTTATTTCCAGCCCAAAATCTCTGCCTGTCGTTCAAAGACCTTAGCTACCCAACCTCCCTCTTAATTTCGCTGCTCTCATATTGTTATTCAACATGTCAAAAGCTCTTCTCTCCCTATTTTCATCTTCCACCATAATGCTCTTAGTAACACGACAGTCAGCACAGAAACGTGACTAAAGCCTGAGTGAGGATCCAAGAAAGCTTTGATTGTGCTACTAACAGCTGACAGAAATAATAGCCATGTCAACAATGTTGGATGCGACAAGTAGCACTAAATGCCAGTGTCCCTAAAGGTCCAGAGCAAGACAAAATTAACAGCAGATCAATGGTAGAGGGCCGGGAGTTACTTCTGCAGCAACTCCAGTTAAGACACTTTGAATTCACTCCTGTCCAGTACACTTTGAATTCAACCTCATGCCCCTTTCTCAATGTATTTGATTAGGATTGCTTAGGAATTTGCACATGCTTATCTTTTTGGGTTGCTGCTCTCTCTTCCATATTGGTATTGTTATTTATCAAGGCCCTTGCTGCACTTATCTTTGTTACAAGGACTCCCCTACAAACATTTGGGCATTTGGCAAGGTACAAAGATAGTTCAAGTTTTTGGTTTAATGTAAGGTGCCCATACCCATCAGATATTAGCCATGTCCCAGTGTTGGAAGGGTTTAAGATAAGCTTAAGATCAAAAACTAGACTCCACGTTTGCGAGCAGTTTAGGTAATTCAGCTGTGGCTTCTATTCTTGCAACAAAATCTGCTGATTTCCATTTACAGAGAACAGTTCCTCTAGTCTTGGGGGGGGGGGGGGCGAACATTACATGTGTTGTTACTCTAACTCTCAACAACTATCGTTAATCACTCAATGTAACTTTGCAAGCTGAATGTTCAGAACTTTCTATACCAGTCCCTAGATCACTTAACATCCCCCTAGTGACAAACATGCAACTATGCACGATCTTATCAAACAGCAGTGACAGGCACAAGTGCAACAATTTTTTTTTTGGGGGGTACATAGGGGCAGCTAATCATAATGCTTTTGGGGGTGGGTATATGAGAATTCAAATTTGGGACAACCCCCAGGCAGGTTGATTTCCTAACCACTAGGCCAACCTTAATCCTCAGCAAACTCTTTCTTTTGCAGCTAATAAAGCATTTATTCTATTGGCTCTCAGATATGGACTGATGGAAGTAGTGTCTTTTGATTTGAAGAGTCTCCGAAAGACTTAACCTTCGCTTTTTGGAGTTATAGGCTTCTTTATTTTAGAGACTTGACTGTCACCAAGTAATATGTAGAAGATTACTTTTAACACACTAGCTCAAGTGGATTATTAATCATCTTACGAAGGGTTTCCGTGATGAGTCTTGATCCTTGGTCTATTCTCCAGGTTGCTATCTTAAGGACGTTGTGAATTGTTGCTTTTCATCTTTCTCATCAAGGTATTTCTACTCTTGTACAAAACCTTAATAAGTATAAACAAGTAAATTCTGACTGCAGGCAGTGAGCTGTAATAAAATAGTTTTTATTCCCATATGTTGGTATCATTTGCAAATGCACTAATGGGTACTAACATAAATGGTTAAAGGAAATCAAATAATAGGCAACGGACATCATTACCAACAACAACAACAACATCCAAGCCTTATTCCCAAAATGATTTGGGGTCCGCTAACATGAATCGTCATCCAGTAACCGTCTTGTGCGCGCAATAGCATTTCAAAAACGTTGTGAACCATTTAGAACTGTTGCATCACTTTCGAAAGGAGTTTTATAAAGTCATCAAAATAAAAAAAAGTCCATAAGATTACTCATATCATCATCGTTCCTAATCTGTTACCTTATAGGAAGACAAGTGGACTGTATACCTATATCGAGCTTTCACAGTATTAAGTTTCTATCGATGACAAATGAAAAAATGAAAACATAAGGGCGCTGCATAGCAGCTAGGAGTGAAAAGACAGTGTAAAACTCACAATGATAGCCCGGCCAAATGCTCCAGCACTGACATACGCCCAAGATCCTGGAAGCATACCCAACCAACTGCACAATTTCACCATTCCATCAGTATGATAAAATACTTAAATTTTGGACAATGGACTTATAAACCTCAATCAGAGCTTTCAAAAGTAGGAAACCACATATAAGTTAGCTCAAGGAGAACACAGAGATGCTAGTCAAGACTCAAGAGTAAAACCAAAATCCATATCAGTGGAGGGAAGGGAACAGACTATTGACTGCAAAAAGGATCTTTTTTGGTTAATGTTAATGCTTGAAGTAACCAGAACAGGATTATTGGAGATACTAATATGACAGAGTTCAACTGCCTGTGTCTGGCGGGGATCACCTTCTTGTGATACAACTTCGTTAAGTCAACTTTTTGGTTTAATCAAAGTTAGCCAAGCTCCGTCAAAACCCATCCACCATTCCGCTTTAAATGAGGTTCTAATAGCTGCAACAATTTCAGAGTTAAGGCATGGTTCAAACTTTAAAGCATCAAATCTTTCTCCAAAGACCTTAGATGCAGTGAAGCAGAACTTTTAACTAATCAGGAAAACATTCTGGCCGTGTTTTGCTTCACTGAATTAGTTGATGATTAACTACAAGCTCACAAAACAAAATCAACTCAATGCCAAACTTTTAACTAAGATAATTAATTCCAATCTCCCACAAGATTGTAAGATCAAAATTACTACTCGCTTGTGCCATCTGCACAGCATCCAGGGGCCCTCAAACCAGCAATAAAAGAAAACAAGGTCGAACAATGTTTTATTGGCATGTGGCAGAGAAACACGGAATTTACTTCTAACATTTGCAATCAGAACAAAGTAAGAAGCATTGAAGATAGTATAGAACCCAACCTTCCCAAGACGTAGGGAACAAATTTCACTGATGTCAATCCGTACAGGTAGTTTCCCAAAGAAAATGGAAGTAATGGACTCAATCGAAGGAGGGTCACAACTCCAAAACCATTTTCTCCAATTGCTTTGTCAATAGCAAGGAACTTTTTGTTTCCTTCAACCAATTTCAATATCCGCTCACGGGCGAAGTATCTTGCAATTAGGAAAGCAATGCTTGCTGCTAACTGAAATAAAAACAGAAACCCTCAGGACCACTTGCTAGCGCCTTATATATATATATATATATATATATATATATATATATATATATATATAGTGAAGCAGAAAGGGGGGGGGGGTGTAAACGCACCGTTCCACTAATAGACACAATGATTGTTCCAGTGAGAGAACCAAACAAAAGACCGGCCGACATTGTCAGTGGAATAGCTGGTATTGCAAGTACCTGCAAGAAGGGACACCAATCAGTTGAAGCAAAAAGAAACCGGCTTCATATCCTCTAATTAATAATGGATTTAGTTCATAATAGGAAAGCAAAAGTATGACTCATCTCTGTATGAGATTTCGAATTTTGGGGAAAAAAGAGCATCAATATCTGAATAGTATGGTAAAACTTGCCTCTAATCCCGCATAAACCAGCACAAACAAAGCATATCCAGCTGGTCCATAACCTGGTCATTGGATAAAGTCCATGAGAATGCACACCGAACAGAAAATACTTCAACATTCACGCACAAAACGACCATAGATTCTCCAAAGTCACAGGACTCACACACCAAGTGTAGAAACTATTGAGTGGCAACAACACTTAGCATAGTTCCACAAAGGAGCTAACTTTTTGATCATTCATCGCTATTACGCTATACATTAGCAATAGCACAATCCGGGATCACATAAGCTGAGAGTGGCCTTAATCAAACAGATGCAAACTTCTCTCATCAGTCAACAATCACTTGCCACAAACAATCTGTAATTAATACATTGGCGATTTCTAACAAAGATAACCAGGGCATCGTCAACCAAGGGAATTAAGTTAACACATTACCAAGAAAATATCTCGTCATCCAAAATTCAGCAACTAATCACATTTCCAATAAACTTGGAATAGATCATCCAACATCAAAATCACTCCAATTCGAGGCAAATTTTAGGTTCAAACACAATTGGGAACATCCTGATCAAAAATTACATTCCATAAACAAACCAAGCTCATGAATTAAAGCACCACACTTCGCCCACAGTACTTAAATGATTTGGGGTCGGCTAACATGAATCGTCATTCAAAAATCGTAATCAATAAGCAATAACAGGTTGCACACAGACCCAATAAAAACACATTTACAACAATTAAATACTGGGGGAAAAAAATTTAAGTATACCTTCAATAAAAGTGGAGAAATGGGTCAACAAAGAATTGATTTGATCCCTATAAAAATACCCAACAGAGCCAAACCCACCAACAACACCCACCAAAACCAACCCAGCTAAAAGAGTCCCTTTTACTGCATTTTCCCCATCAAAATTCGAACTTTCTTCTTCTTCCTCTTTCACATCAATCTTATTGCCTTCATCATCTGGTTTTTGGTTAAAATTCAACAGTCTCCTTAGACTTTGCGGCGATTTTTGGACAGTTTGAGTCTGTTGATGCTGTTTCTTTGAAGATGAACATGATGGGGTTAAAAATTGAAACTTCTTTATCACTCTACTCCGATTATTATTGACATTATTGTAAGAATTTCTGATTGTAGGAGGATAAGAAGAACATGGGCATGAGAGATGCTGGAAAAATGTAACACTTCGCATTTTATTTTTTTGTTTGGATAAAAAGTGAAATGTTTTTTTTTTTTTAATCAACATTCAACAGAAGAAGACATTACTGTTGTTGTGTTGAGAAGAACATCATCCACCTGAGAAATGAGCTTGAAGTGGGCAGTAATGGTGGTGATTTTAGTGTATTTTTTGGGGGGTTTTGAGCGATAAATGATAAAATTGTGATGTTTACGTTTCTTCTGGAGGGTGCTCCCGGAAAAGAATATCCGTCCATATATTGTCCACAATTTTTAGTTCATCATTTCTAAACACAAGATCAAAATAAGACATTTCTACGAGTTTTTACTATTCGATAATGTCGATTCACTCCATCGATAAGTTTTACATATGTTATAATAGCCGTGATTGGATATCAAAATTTGAGTCATCGACTTACATGAGTAGATTGCATGTAGTACTCCTATCTTGTTGTCATGTATCTAAATACGTAATAAGTCTATCTGTACATGTACTCGAAATTGTCAAATACTGAAATATGCGTGACACCTTGAGACCAAAAAGAAAAAAGTTGCTTACCAACATGTTAATATTTTTTAAAATGTAAATGATTTCGTAATTATTAACTGTTACGATTAACCTTTTCTGGCAAACGACATTGTATTAATCCGAGGTGGAAACGGGTAAACACCAGCAAATATTGCAATTGCAATTTGCGTGTGTTTTCTGCTTATTGAGAATATTGACCATTAGAAAATTAAACTAATGATGACATACGAAAACATTTCGCGGTCAGGGTTTTCCCAACAAATAGATTGCTATATGTAAGGATATCCCAGTTGCCAATCAAATGTCTTCAATGTATAATCACCTCACAAAAGGAAGAACTCGTGCAACATTCCTGGTCACTTGGAGGATATTCCTGCTACTATTACCAGATTCTGTAGTCGTCGGAAGAAAATACGAAAAACAAAGAATTGTCCACACCAGTAAAACCAGTCTATCCGGAAAAATTTTCCGATGATCATGGGACTAAGAATTATTACTAAGCTGCCAATTCATATTACAAGTGAGCTACGAGGAATCGCAAGACCCTGTGATCAGAGTCCTAATATAATCTGAATCTAACTAGAGACATACAGCATGAATATGCAAAAGGACTTGATATACAAACTTCGAATCATATTTAGACAGTTTCTGGTTCTTGCAGGTTGTTGCTGATTTCTCTGTGCTGCTGTGGAGAGCTGTTTGCGGGTAAGAACAGTTTGTCCTTGAATGTCAGCAGGCTTATTACTGGTTTCGAAACAGAAGCTCCCAGCTGCTGAAACTGATTGCCAACAGTAGCCTGGAACTGCTGAAGAGAGAACTGGTCACGCCTTTCTATGATTTGGGCTGCAGAGTTCGTCACCATGTTTATCTGAGAAGACAAACATACAAACCGATTATGCACGTGGTATTAAAAATTCTACATTTGGCCATAATCAATGAAAATATTCAAAAAAAAAAAAATTTAAAACATCCAAAACACAATAATCCAGGTACAGCCCACAAGGAAAACAGAAATACTAACAGATACGAGGGAAAAATTTGCAAAGATGAATATCTATAGGTTCAAATACACTAGCCACAGTTAACATTGATAGAGCAGAATGAGTAGAATATTTACAGCAATTAGTGCACATATGACAAATAGAAAGATAAGATACTGACAAAAAATGTCGCAATTCCACAAATCACCTTCATTCAGATAAGCATCAAGAAAAGTGGCGATGTAATCATAGAAGGAAGGTAACGACCAACTAGCAAAACAGGTAAATATTCGAACTTAAACAGTTGTACACACAACTTAAGCTTTATGCATCTAATATATGTTCCTCATGGTTACTTGCCATTCGCATTAAAATACAGGACTCATAACATGCTTGACACTTCTCCAGATTGGTTTATCTACTTCTGACACTAAAGTAAAGATGTGTTCACCATTAATTACTTATCCATGTACAAATCTGTAGCATACAATTAAGGCCTGACCATCATTGACCCAACTATTGGTCTGCATCTGCAATTTCGGCAGTTAAAAATGCCATGAAGGATAAAAGGTGGCATCCACAATCCAAAGGAGTACCATTTCTCCCATCGAAAGTCCACTTCTTCAGTAAAACTGGTTCCCATAAATGTTTCTTTTCTATTCCACAGCTTATGTGAACAGTAGTATGAGCATTGGGATTGACCTCAAAAAAAAAAAAAAAAAAAAAAAAAAAAAAAAAGGGTGCCAAATTTTACCGGCCCTTCGGTACTTGATGCGGGAGCTTTGGATTTTATGGCCGAAGCTACGTGATTTTATAAAATCCAGTTTTCCTTTAAAAAAAAAAAATTTGAAGAAATGGTGCAGCGAATTTAGATTTCTAAATACGGTGGACTAACCATTTTCACCACTGAAATAGTTGTCTGTACAAAGACATATGTGATGATGAAGCCAGTCCTATGTTTCCAGTGGCATAGTATACATTACGAATGTGTATGGCATGGACCTTAGGGAAAACATTGCAACGATAGTTTCCAGGAAATGGGTTTTCATTATCCCTCTTTCCTAGCTTGTATAAATGCAGAAGGAAAATAATCAAGAGCAACTTATTTTCCCTTGAATACTTGCAATACCATTTCCCCCCTACCTATTTTCCTGCTCCCTCCTTTCTCTTCATTTACTTTAAAGAACCAAGAGAAAATTTCTCTACAAACTCCTAAAACATGCATTCAAAACAATTTTCTCAAAGCAAAAAGCCAAAACCCCATTCCAATGTATGCCAATAAACTCTTTACTCAAAAAGAGGGGAAAAAAAAAAAAAATCAAGTCTACAAGGGATATGAAATGAATTTACTCAACACCAAACAAACTATGTAGGCATACTAAACCACACTACCACAGCAGTTATTAAGAAATTTCCAGGTTATTGTATGAGATCAAGGTTAACTATTAACTAATCATACAGTCATATAAGAAAAGAACAACTATCACAGCTCTATGGCTAAAAGGCCTAAAACATTATACTTTTCAATGGCGTACTTTCTGGAACTAAAGTAATTTTTATGCTGTCTCATTAGCCAACTTGATCAGAGCCTCGGACTCTGTTTTTCCTAGAGTAACCATGTAGAGAAGATCCTGTACATAGACAATTATCATTTCATTATGGCCCAAAATCATAAAGTTTTTAAAAGTTTGCCAAGCCCAATATCGGGCAGGCAGACACGTACGCAACTTAAATATGTGATGCGGAGTAAATAAAGGCCTTACTAACAAGATGAGACTGTGCAATAGTAGCTTGAATGAACTTACTGGGCTTGTTTGGCTACAAGGGTGTAATGAAATCATCATTACCACCCATTTAGCCGAAGAATGAATGATTGAGGGGGGGGGGGGGGGGGGGGTTGGGTGTAATCCTCATTACAATGTAATGAGATCTCACTTAAACTAAGGTAATAATCATTGTTCTACTAAAACCCATGTAATTGTCATTACACCATTTGGATGTAATCAATTACTATCTCCCCCTTGTGAGTCCTCTTCCTCCCTCTCAATCTCACATTTTTGTACTAATTTCATTCCATTACATTGTAATCCTAATTAATCCAAACAAACATAACCTAAGTGCTTAAGCAGCTGGAATCTCCATCAAATACTATAATACTTGTACTCCCTCATGTTTTTACTCTAAGCTAGCGCTGGTTTGGTACTGCGGTAGCCTGTGTTCTCGTTACAATGTAATGAAGTTATTCAGTAGGACATACACAGAGATGAAGGGTGGTTAGATGTAATACTTATCACAATGTGATGAGAATTTCGTCCAACAAAAGGAACCACGATTGTTCCACACTTCCACCTGAATCCCATGTCAACAGTTTCCAGGAATTGGGTTTTCATTATCCCTGTTTCCTAGCTTGTACAGTATAAGGCAAACTAACTAAACTGCGGAAGGAAACTAATCAAGAGTAACTTAAGTTCCCTTTGAAAACACGGAATGTCCCCATTTTCCTGCCCCTCCTTTCTCTTCATTTACTTTAAAAACCAAACAAAACAATTTTTTTTATCAGGAAGTCGACTTACTGCTCAAACCAATCTATTGAAAATAATTTCCTCAAAGGAACAAAGTGGAAATCCCTTCCAATGTATACCAACAAACTCTGACTTTAGTTCTCAAAAAAAAAAAAAAAAACTGACTTTCAATTTATTTATTTATTTTTTTTTTAAAAAAACCTCAATTCCATAGTGGACTATTTAATTTGGAATTGGTATGTAATGAATCTACTCAACACCGAACAAACTATCTAGGCATACTAAACCACCGTCGGTTATTAAAGAATTTTTCAGATTATTGTATAAGACCAAGGTTAACTATCCCAGCTCTATGGCTAAAACATTATAGTTTTCATTGGCCTACTATTTCGACCTTCATTAACTCTTATGTTGTCTCAAGTAACTAACTTACTTGCAGCCTCGTACTCTTTTTTTTTTACCTAGAGTAACCACGTTGAAACAATAGGAAGGAGGCCGTACATATAAAGTTGTCACATTATGCCCCAACATCATAAAAAAGTTCAAAAAAGTTTGCCAAGGCGGGCAGGCAGACACATACACAACTTCAATATGTGATGCGGAGTCTAAGCAACAAAGGCCTACTAACACCATAAGATTGTCTTATGCAATAGTAACTTGACTGGAAATTACTAAGTGCTTTAGCAGCTGGAATCTTCATCAAATACTATGATACTTGGCCATACTCCCTCGTGTTTTCACAAGAAGCTAGGGCTGGTTTGGTAGCATGTGTTCTCATTACCATGTAAAGAGTCTAATTTAGTAGGAAATACACGGAGAAGGAGGTGTTCTAATGAGAGTTTTATCGAACTAAAAAGGAATCACGAATTTTCAACCTAAATCCCATGTCAACGCCACGCCTATACATCATTCAACGTAATCAACTAAACTCTCCTTACCGTGACCTCTCTCTATCCTAAACCTTTTCATTGTACTAATCATTCTTCCTACCAAACACGCACTTAATAATTTGTTTGAATTACTCTCGCGGATACAAAACCAAATGTTAACTTTCCGAAAACACAAAGGGAGTATAACCAAATCTGAACTACACTACATCGCCAGTTGTCACAGCCAATTAGTTGAACTTAAAAAAAAATATAATGCACGGAGAAACAAAATCAGAAGAAAAAAATTCAATAAAAATGAAAGAAAAAAAAAAAACACACCGAAGAAGATGCCGTCTGTATCAATTTCTGAGCAAGAGGCAATACGCAAAACCTAAACCAATATAATTGCAATTACAAATTAATAGCTCATCGAAAACAAACACAAAATTTCAGTAACAATAAATAAAAATTGAGTGATGAAGAAGTTACATTCCGCGGCCGCCGGCGAGAGCTTCTTCAGCTGGTGGTCTCCATTCATCAATTCTGCAAATTTAAAAAAAAAAACACATAATTATAAAAGATTAATTGATTGATCGAAATTTGATAAAATTGAAGAGGAGATTGGATGAGAGAGAAAACTGACACCCAACCGTAGCGGCGGTCGAACAAGAGGCGGCGTTGGGCGGCGGTGGTGGTGACGGTGGTGGAGGTTTTTTTGTTGTTGGTAATGGTAGGAGCGCTTTTGAGTTCTTCCCCTTCCATTGTCCCGCGCGAGGGCTTGGAGTTATACCAGATAACGTACGAGTTACGACGCCGCTTCTCTTCTGAATTCAGATATCTCTACTGTTTCTACCCTCTAGCGGCTCTAGCTAGTCGGTAACTCTACCGTAATTCTCTATTACCTTTTGTCCTTTTAAATCACACTGCGACAACATAAACGATAAATATCTCAATTACTCCTTTCAGGTTTTTTGGTTTTTTACACTTATTTTGAATTTGTGAGACAATTTCAAACCAAACGCAAAAAACTATAAGAAATGAAACGAGTACCTCAAATGCTTAAGTTGTGTTGCTCAAGTCATATTCAACTGAAGGTGCGTGTGGCATTATCAAGCAACAACGCCCCCGCCAAAATCTTAGAGTTACGACATAAGCTCGGACGGCCAATAAGATCAACACGGGAGTTGTAAAAATCAGTACCCTTGCTTTCGGACTTTTTACTTTGGATCGTGAGATAAAGAGTAATTTGAGGACAATAACCTTATAAGTTTGCGATTTATTAGGGAACCACCCACAGTTTTTTTTTTTTTTTCTTTTCACGGGTCTCTTCATGATGATGGGTGCAAAAAGTGACAAGGGAAGACTCACCCTCTGTACACCCTTATGGTGGGTACAATCTCTGTACCCTCGCTTTGCGGAGACGCCATGTTGCAACCCGGTTGCCCTTTTATGGGTCTCTTCATTATGATGCATATACATGGTGATAAAATTGATTGTATGGATATCTGACCAATTATGAAACTTTTATATACTCACAATTTCTCACATTTTATGCATTTAACTCGTGCAGTTTCTGTTCTACTACCGCTGCTACTAGCACTGCTCGGCTTTTACATTACAAAAATTTACTCAGAACACCATAGCTACACTACGCCAAATAATACATAAGACACCGGGTGCAAAACAATGTAGACACCGGTTGCAACCGGTGTCTGGACTGCCGGTGTCTTATGTTAAGACACCGGTTATTCTAAAAATACCCGGTGTCAAAAACAATACATACGACACCGGTTTTAGGTAAAACCGGTGTCATATGTTGTTTTTTTTTTTTTTTTTTTTTTTTCCGCTGGTGGACATATGACACCGGTTTTTCCAAACAACCGGTGTCATATATTGGTTTATTTTTTTTTTCATTTTTTTTCAGTTGGACTTTAGACACCGGTTTTTTTAAATAACCGGTGTCATATGTTGTTCTTTTTTTTTTTTTTCCTTCCAGTAGGACATTTGACACCGGTTGTTTAAAAAACCGGTGTCATAGGGTAGACTTTTTTTTTTTTTTTAGTTTGCTTGCTTCTGCTTCTGCCAGGGAATTGGCGACTACAACAATTAGTCGCCAATTCCCACATTACAAATAAACATACATTACGATTATGCCGTTTCAACGACACCAATTCCCAAAACCTCGACTACAAGAAACCAAGTCGATTCTTTGCTATACAACAATGGAGCTTCAAATTCACTCTATATATAATAAGCATCCATCCAATCTCAATTACTCCATCCACAACATTTCTCCAAAATACAACAATGGAGATCTTTTGCTTTTCCTAATTTCTAATTTCCTAACTAAAATTTACTAACATTTCTAACTTAATGAGAATCTATGTGTTTCAAGAAATCAAAGTAGATTTGAGCACTTACAAGCAAAACTCGCTAGGTAGTTAGAGATCATCATCGTCTCCTTCTTCATCTCCATCCACAAAGACATATGTAGCCCAAAGATCTCTTATTTCATCCACTTGTTCATTCGTAAATTGCTTGCATCCCTTCACAACATACTAAAACGACAAATTGATGAATTTAGAAACTTAAACATTTATAAATTACTATAGGATGATAGATATATGTTTTGATATTTACCGTAATTGGAATAGTTGTGGCTTTATTTTGGATTATCTCGAACATGTAACGACAAATATAATATCCACAATCGTTACTTCCTAAGGGTTGACGGGGACACTACAAAACAAAATAAAAAATAAATAAGCCCAAATTCGAACGCATAAATAGGATATGAAAAGTATAGTTAATAAACACAAAAAATTCAAACGTACCATTATAGTATGTCATCTCATAAGCGTCGACTTCATATTCAACTTATTTAGGGGATCCAAAGTCATGATCCTCGTTACGGCGCTAGTTAAATAACACGGTATTCCAATATAATTAAAAGATATAATTAAATAACAGTGGAGTTTAAAGAACAATGAAGTTTAAAAATATATAATATATACATACTCTTGTATTAGATTACGAAGAAATTCGGGTGGTTTCTTACTCCCTCTGGATGGATCTAACCAATACCCCGTTCCTGACGGTGGATGAATCACAGCTAACATCCAATGTGAACTACAAATTATCAAAATAATATAAGTTATGAAATATAAAATAAAAAAATCATCTAGAATTTGTAAAACTAGTTACCTCTCATTATAAGGTGCGAAAAATATCTTTTGCCCGTGTGCACATGTTGTACAAGCAAACGCACTAAAAATATAATTCGCACGATCATCCTCATCATCAACCGGTGTTATAGGTGACAAAAATGTCGGGCATAAAAAACCATACAAACCATCTACACGTGTCCTTTCACAGAACTTTTTCAAATACCTATGACAAAAAACCACAAAAAGAAAGTGGTCAGATGAATCAATTTAACAATATATATGAATATCTAAACTAATTATTACTTTTCTTAAACAAATGTATAAAAAGTGACTTACAAGATAAATGCCGTAATGTGAGTAGATTGAATTTGCCATTGATAACACCATTGCTCCATCTCTTCCGGTGTCACAAACAAGTCTTGCATATTATGAAGCACATGCTCGGGTACATGCAAAACTTTTCCCTCATCTCCGGTTTTCTTCATGTTTCGAGCTTTCTTACAAAGCCACTTCATCAACACAGTTCTTGTTATGAATTCCGAAGAGGATGTTGAAATGGAAGTAGGTGTCGAATTGTTGATTGGTGGTGTGTTCTTCTTATTCGTAGAGTTATCCGTTTCATTCTAAATGATCAAACAAAATAAAACACTTGTTAGAATTTAAATATAAATTAAAGAAAATATAAGAATTTCAATAATGAAGTATAAATTACCGTATCAGACAATATATATATGAAAGGAGAAGGCCACAACACATAACCACCAAGGGCTGAAGAGAGAAAACAAGCTTCCGGGGTTGGAACTGGCAATTCGGCATTTGGCACCAAATCTTTAGAGATACTCACTCTACTATAACCGGGAGGTACAATGTTATTGTGTAGAGTAAGTACCTCCGAAGCGTCTGGCACATACACTTCTCCTAAAGCTATCATCTCTTGTGAATTGCTAGGAAGTGACATTTGACACTTATGCCAACCCTGCATTATTTATAAAGTAATGTAAATTGTTGGTGCAACTATCACAATTAGAAAATATAATTCATTTGAGATAAAGTATGTTGAATTGATTAATAAAGTAAAGTAATATAACAATTATATTAGATACCTGAACCGGCCCTTCACACGTATCTTGAATTGATGAGATCGACGTTAGAGGGATATTACGAGCTTGTCTCGGAGATGAATGGGAAACAGGAGGCTCACGATCATCATTTAAACTCACTTCTTTTCCCTTTCTTAGAACATTAGAATCCTTAGACACTCTATCCTCTTCATTGTTTTCTATTGCTTGCGAATCGTTACTCATCATCGCACTCATCAATTCTTTCATATCAGCTTGACTCGGAGTTTTTCCGGCTACGAAATTGCAAAGTATTTGACTCATCTTGAACATTTGGGATTGCATTGTTCGCACCGTATTCTCTAACTTTACCTCGGACATCTTTTTCGTGGATCTACCAAAAACATTTGACAAATTGCTCATGTTGGTTACACCACGAACACGACCCGGGTGCTCCTCTTTGCCGATTGCACGAGACAATATATCATCTCGACCTTGGGGAACAAACTTTCCTTCTTTCACGGCTTCTTCCAACTCACCCTAAGTGACAATAACAATTTAATTAGAATTAATATGTGAAACGATTTTAAAATAAGTACAATTTCTACACTTAAAAAAAATAACTTACAATTTCTTTCACCACTTCCTCGTCATACTCGAACATTGCCCCTTTCTTGGATTTATGACCTCTCAACCAAGTCACATGACGTGGTACTTCTTTGATTTGCAACCCTTTAGTGGCATATTCCTCAATCTATTACATTTTTGTGTTAGTAAAAATAAACGATTACTAATTTGTTAATAATAACGGAAAAAATAAAAAAGGTGTATATTTACTTACAATTTCGTCGTTGATCCCAATATATCCTTTACGAGATCCAAAGTATTTAGTCTTCTTTTTTGCAGCATTTTCTTTACCATCTTTGCTAAGCGACTAGTTACCGTGAAAAAAACAAACAAAAATTAGAATATTCATTAAAGCTAAGATTTCAATAAAATTATAAAATTATATGTAAACTTACAAGAAACTTTTGATCTTTCAAATGATATTCAATGAAAGCATCCCATTGCTCTTGAGTGATTTGTGGATATTTTCCCGGTGGCTTCGTTACAAGTTCCCTTTCCTTGGTCTTCTTGTCAATTACATACATATACTTAAGATGAAGTTTGGTCTTCCAATTTCTCCATCTTTCACCGGCTATCTTCAACACCCAACGTCCTCTACGTTCGGGAGGAACATAAAATGCACCCTTGCAAAACACCCAAAAAAAAAAACACATTAAAAAAAAAATAAGAATTTAGATAACTTTTATAGACAAGACATATGAAATAAATTGAATATTATATCTAACCTCAATATCGTGTAAGACACGTTCTCTTGTGGCTTCGTCAAGCTTCTTCCACTCTCTCAAAGTAATAGGCACATGTGCACGTGCGATTGCGCCTATCCAACTACTAAACTTTTGGCGATGTTCGCCAATCGGATTTAACAACCCGTCCGTACTCCATTGTAGCTGAAAAGGAGAACCATCTTGTAATGCTTTTGCACAAGCGCGTAGTAAAGTTTGACCTCTTTCATGATCGGAATCGGAATCGGAATTATCACTATGCTTTCTTCTTCTTCGAGTCGACATTATCCAACCTTTATTCACAAAATATAAACACGATTATAAGTATTAAAAGACATAAGAGAAAACTAAATAAAATAAAATAACTATAATAAGTGTAAGTAAATAATAAACATAAGTAACACAAATAAGATAAAGAGGAGTTTGTGCAATTAATGAAAATTATAATTACGTAAATGTAAAACCAAAATTTCCCAACTAGTTAGAGAACTTATGTTAGTCCTAGAACGTTTTTTTGTTACATTTGCATCATCTTGCACCCAAACTCCCTCATCATGATCATCTCTAACATATGATAAGGAGTTATCATCATTCTCTATCACTTGGACACATGCATTCGGAGCACCCAAACCTTCTAAAATCTCATCTTCAACATAATAATCAAACTCATGTCTAGGTCGAGCGGATAAAACAATAGACCATTTCTTATCCAAAGGGTCATTGACATAAAAAACTTGTTTTGCTTGGCTTGCGAACATGAACGGATCATCTTTATGCCCAACTTTATCAAAGTTTACCAAAGTGAAATCCAACTCATCTCTTCTAACACCGTTGTTGTTGTCAACCCACTTGCATTTAAAAACGGGAATTCGAACAGTTTGGTAATATGATTCCCAAATCTCTTCAATTTGCCCATAATAAATCATTTTTTCTTCCTTTGGTTTCTTATTTTTAGCACTTGCAAAATGAATAGAAGTGGCCTCAACAGAAACTCCACTATTTTGCATAGTGCTTCTTGAATCTTGTTCTTTGGTGTAGAACGTATATCCACCGATGGCATATCCACTATAAGAGGAAATTTGTAAAGATGGACCAAAAGACATAATTCTCACATAATCAGGGAACTTATTAATGGGTTGACTTACAACTTGGTTCTTCAACCAAGAGCCAAATCTCTTCTTGTTCTCATTCTCAATCCACATGTCACTCTTATTTCTATGAAGATTTCTCAAATGCTTTTTATGCTCATCAATGTAAGAATCGACAACTTTATCATTGTGAAGAACATATGAGTGAACTGAATTCATTTCTTCGGCATTGAGTTGGATAATCTTGTGGCCCCTAACTCCTTTGCCTTCCAAATGGACCGGCAAATGTATCATGATATCGAAAAAGGAAACAGGAAAATACATCTCTAACTGACATAATGTGAAAATAATCCCTTCCTCCAAATTGTCCAACTCAGTCGGATCAATCTCCTTGGTACAAATGACATTAAAGAATAAACACACCTTTGTAAGTGCAAATCGTACCTTTTTTTGGTAAAATGGAACGAATAGCCACGGGCAAAAGTTGGTGCATGAGTATATGAGAATCATGAGATTTCAATCCAACAAGTTTCAAATCCTTCATCGACACACGATTGCTAATATTTAAAGAATAACCTTCCGGGACCTTTATCCCCTTGAGACACTCACAAAATTGTTTTTTCTCATTTTTAGAGAGAGTGTGAGCAGCGGGAGGTAAACGAGTTCGTGAACCCACTTTTTGTGGTAACAACTCTTTTCTGACTTTACACTTTTCAAACATATCTTCTCTTCCTTTTAAAGTGTCCTTTGTCTTGCTCGGAATATCCAACAATGTGTTAACAATAGCATCACAAAAAATTTTCTCTATATGCATGAGATCAAGAGAATGTCTAACGGTCAAATCTTTCCAATAAGGAAGATAAAAAAATATAGATCGTTTCTTATAACCCTTGGATGAAAGTTTCGACCCATTTTTCCCGTATGTGATTTTCAAATGCTTGACTTTCTCATACACTTGAGCACCCGTCAAAACAATTGGACGCTCACGCATTTCCACTTGTCCATTGAAAGCTTTTCGTTGTCTACGATAAGGGTGATTGTATGGCAAAAATCTACGATGATCAAGATAAACATTCTTGTGAGATCTATTAAGATAGAGATTAGTTGCATCTTCTTCACATATCGGACATGCATTGTCCCCTTTTACACTATATCCGGACAAGTTGCCATAAACGGGAAAATCTTGGCTAGTGTTAAACAACATAGCACGTAAGTTGAATTTACGACCCACATGAGCATCAAACACTTGTACTCCTTCATCCCACAATAATTTTAAATCATCAAGAAGGGGAGCCAAATAAACATCTATGTCGTTACCCGGTTGTTTTGGGCCAGAAATCAACAAAGAAAGCATCATGTACTTTCTCTTCATGCATAATTTCGGAGGCAAATTATAAGTAATCAGTATAACGGGCCATGTACTATGTGCACTACTCATATTCTCGAATGGGTTCATTCCATCAGTAGATAATGCAAGTCGCAAATTTGTATAATCCTTGCTAAAATCATGGTATTTTGCATCAAAAAATTTCCATTGAGCAGCATCAGCCGGATGTCTCAACTTACCATCATGAACTCTGTCGACACCAGATTTGTGCCATGTCATCAATTTCGCATCCTCTGGATTGGCAAAGAGTCTCATCAATCTTGGTATAATGGGAAAAAACCACAAAACCTTAGCTAAGTGAGGAATTGCGCTTAAAAACCCTTTTCTGTTGTAATATATGACACCGGTTATACTTAAAACCGGTGTCTTATGTCTAACTTTTTTTTTTTAATTATTTTTAGCTAAGTGAGCAATTGCGCGCAAATAGACTGGGGAAGCATTTGACACCGGTTGATTGAAAAACGGTGTCTTATGTTTTTCAGACACCGGTTCTAAGCCTACCGGTGTCATATGTACCGGTGTTAAATGTCATTTTTGGCGTAGTGCTAGACACGACAATGAAAAAAAAGGGGTATAAACTTCCAGGGATAATCTTACAAGCCTTAGGACTATACTAATTCAGCAGTACCGTTGCGATCGAAAATGAAACTTGAGGGCGAAGTTTCAGTAGAAGTCGTCGTCAGAGTTAACCTAATCATATAAACCATAAATGTGAGACCTAGCAATTGCGTTCAGACAAGCAGCTTCCTCATCGGAAATACGATCCCCAACAAACAGATAACGCAGCTTCTGTGGATTATCTCCAAGATACTGAATACTGATCATGAGCTCTTCATCTTTCCCAAATGCAATTATCGCAGTCGAGATATCATAGACCCGCTCCATCTTTGTGAAAGCTCTGTCGACCACCCTTGTAGCTGGCGCAGGCAAAACAATTCGCCACAGCGTCGAGGTTTCCTCAGCCGAGAATGTTAAATCCGAAATCTCATATTTCCCAACAGGAACTAGTACCACTTGCAAATCAGGTACGGTACTAGCACAGAAGGCGTCATGCAGGGCGTGTATTAAACTCAATCATGATTTGGGACAGCCACAATCTCAACATTGGTATCGAATTCAGGGCGTGTATTAAACTCAAGGTATGCATATTTCATAGCTGTACTGTAATAAGTGTGGTCGAAAGGCAAGGAAACACAACAGATAATAAGGTAGAGGTCAGAGATATCAGACATATCCCATGTATCACAACAAAAAATTAATAAGATGGTTGTCCAAAAAGTGGTGAAAGCTGGAGGTGGTTCCCCACAAGTTTTCCTAAAAACAAATATAAACATTTATCAGATTGGTATAAAAAAAATACTAGATAACATATTGGTATAATAAATGCAACCACAGTTAAATAGGCTTACTTTTTCACCGAGTTGCATATACATGGTGATAAAATTGATTGTATGGATATTTGACCAATTATACATTTAACTCGTGCATGCAGTATATGTTCTACTAGCACTGCTCGGCTTTTACATTACAAAAGAACGAGAGAAAGACACGTGTACAGTCGAGGGATCCAACCGATCGAGTTTATCATTACCACAGATTTCATGGTGGAAGTTGTCTTTATTTTTAAGAAGTGCCAAGTGGAACTGATCTGACAACCATACACACCCTATAATATGAATCCGATAAAAATTTACTCAGAAAACTTTAACTAGACACGACAATGAAAAAAAGGGTCTTGGAGGTTTTAAGGGGTCAATGCCTTCTTCCAGAGCCTTATTGGCACTGTTTGATACTCTTAAAACCGACAGGGTTCCTGGCGGTTTTGTCGCGAAGGGTGACGTGCACCCCATAAGGTTGAATAAGTTTTTATTCGACCCATTTTGTTTAACATTTATTTACTCATTTATTAAATTTTGTTCCCTTTCCATTGCCATGCATGGTCCTCTTTCATTGATCATCAAGCAAACATCTCTCAATCAAGTGTCATAAACTAAGATTAGAATAAATTTTATATACATGCCAACTATGAAGAAGATTTAGATGGAAATGGTGAATTATTCCTTATGTACAAGAAGTTGTTCTGACAAACTTCTGAAGCTTGATCACAATTACAGTTATGTCATCTCTACTTCCTCGGCTAAAAGAAAGATCAATGAGTTTCTTGCACGACTCCGTTGCAATCCCTTCCCTCAAAACGACATCAACAGCCTCCTGTTCACTCACCTATATACACATACACCAAATGGAGTAAATGTTAAGATACAGAGATTTTACAGAATATGATGAAATACATCACTGATTTTTACTTCAAACATAGTCGTCAATATTAAGGTATACAATCATTGATTGCGGCTTAGGCTTTTGATTGAGAGGGCTTTTTTCACGAGATAGATTCCGTATTATTACCTTATCCCACAAACCATCAGAAGCCACTATTAGGAACTCGCAGTCAGAAGTTAAGTGAACATGCTGAATTTCTGGCTCGCTGATTATCCACTCTTTCAAATGCTGGTCTCCAATAGCTCTCGACACTGCAAGAGTCCCTTGAACTCGCCAGGTTCCGTTAAATTCATGTACGAATCCACCCTGCAAATTTGATTTGTATGCGAAAATTAATTTCATACATACATACTTCTTAAAGTTTTCACTCATATGAAAATGACTGTCTGGTGCACAATATGAAGACTAACCGAATTCTCTATACGAGAACGCTCATCTTCTCTACTCAGGCGATGATCATTTGTCAGTCTAGTTGCTAATCCTCCTCTACTTAGTACTACTCTACAATCGCCGACATTAGAGGCATACAGTTCACCATTCTTCAACAGCACGCTGGCTGCACAGGCTCCGCTTCCTACACCCTGCATTTGCGCGTAACAGACTTTATTTATTATTGTCGCTCAGGACAGATATAAATCAGGTAAATGAGGTCATTAAGTAAACAATGTAAGCAATAATAATCCTTTTCTTGGTAAAAATTGTTAATGCTTACCACTTAATATCTGAATTTACTATACTAGACAAGTGAGTACAATGTTAAACGACATTGTCTATTTTGTGGACCTTGAGCATGACGTGCATTTCAAGAAAGTTTTAGAGGCTTGAACAAGATATCCTAATGCACGGGAAATAATGTCTACGTTTAAGTGTATGTGTATCGTCTCTTCTTAGTGCATGGATGTCTACGATATTCGAGTAGTTACGAATAAGTCATGCTCAAGGAAAGGAAACTACAAGGAAAGTGCTGATTAGTGCCTTTATGATGGGACAAACACATCAAATTTATATAGTCAATTCCTCCAATAATATAGTATTATAGTTGCAACATTATTGATTTTACTTGGTCGTAGGGTTGACAAGTTCTTGACAAGATTCTCGATGTTCTACCTGATTAAGAAATCCCCTGTCTGTTTCAAGGTAGCCTCCAGAAATGGCCTGTTCTATGCCACGCTGATCTGATTCCTTAAGATATTCGAGTGCTTTCGATATATTCTTCCCTAAGTTTTCTGCAACATAATTCGCTGCTTCTTGGCCACCATGTCCATCAATCACCCCGAAAAATGCCTGCATTTCGAATCATTCATACAAACCTTATCAGTTAGTTATATCAGACGAAATTTAATTACTCCACATACATGACAGGGGTAAATCAAACTTTTTTACAACATTTTCTCGCTAAGGTAAAATGTCGCTTGTAAAGGTCCTAGATACGTAAAGTAGAGACATAAAACCCGAGTCTTTGAGAAACTTGAGTAACATTATATATGTTGCATTTTTATGGATATAACATATAATGCATTGATGTGTAATACCAAATGTATGTACCTGGTTAGGGTCTCCGGACATGTCTGTAACGACATTGTACCGATCTTCCAAATGTTCGCGCTTTCCTTTCTTACTAACCAAACAATAATCTCTCCCTTGTACCGCAAACTCTACCTTTTCCACCCTTCTCTTCTCTGCAGAGAAGTCCTTATGATGATCAGGGCTAAATCCCGGTACCATTAGCTTAGAAGGCCGCCTTCGCAACTTAATAGGCTCGACACGAATATTATTACATTGATCGTCGAACGACTCTTTCTCCTCCGGAACAACCTTAGAAACCAATTGTTGTTGTTCATTTGAAGAATGCAGGCCTCCTAGTTGTTGAACCATGACCTGAGTAACCCATGGACGTGACAAGGGAGTCGAAAATGGGATTTGAACCGCCATCAAAGCTCGAAAAACACAAATAAGGATGGATAAAATGGAGAAACTCCAAAAGATTTCTTCAATCTCAAATAACATATCTTTGCAATTTACATAAATTTCATGTTTTTTTGGGTTGAAGAAAATGCAGGATAAAAATTCTATATATATACAGTTGCATGGCTTAAGAGGAAACTTAATGCAGAATAATATAGTAATGAAATTGACGGGTCAAAGGCCGGAGGAGAAGGGTTCATGGTCGTCTTTGAATGAAAAAAATAAAGTTTAAAGCATAAAATGAAAAATGAATAAGTCTTCGATCGATCTAGCTATATTAGCTATTAGTTTTGTGAGATTTTTTAATTCGAGCCGTACTTATTTTCTGGGTTCACATACTCACGTTGGACCGAAATTTTGGTTATGTGACAAAGTCAAACACTTGACAAGGCAAAGGAATATCAAGTGCCCACATAGGGCCATAGGGATATGGAATGCATAATTGTAGAGTTATGGGTGGTGGTTTTGGGTGGCCAAATCGACTAATGGTGTAGATGTCATCTAAGTTAGCTGGTAGGTGGCAAAGAGCAACTCTTATACAGTATTAGTCTTTGACATTCGTTACGAGCTCATACTTACACTTTGTATAATGTAAATTTTTAGAAGACAATAATTTGTAACTACTGTATTTATTATGTGATATGACTCGAATTTTAAAGAGAGCTTATAAGTTTTCAATCACCTATTTTCCAACTAAACAATTCAAGAGCACCAATAATGTCACGCCACAATCATTATACAACGCGCCAAACACACAGCACAGTGAGGGATGTCGACAATTTGTGGCATGGTATTAATGCAAGCCCTAATCTAATGTCTTTTTTTTTTGGCGAAGATCTAATGTCTTCTATGTTAGGAATTCGTTGATCTTTTGCTCATTCTATTTAAGCGACACGATTCGGAAAAAAAAAAAACTGATCTACATTCCAAAATCCCTTCTTCCGATTTCATGTATCCTATACATTTTAAATCTCCTTCGCAAATTAGTCAAGTCTATAAAGAATGAAATTGAAGGGAGGAGGTACTAATTGGTATTGGTAAGTTGGTACCTAGATGAACAATGGTACAATAGATGATATTGTACTACACTACTACCATAGGAAGATAGTAGTTTAAGTCAACTATCTCCTTTGAGGTGAATAAACTATAAATGAGGTGGCGTAGCTCAAAGTCAACATACGATTTCATCATCATACCAATTTATCAATGTGCAGGTGCATGATTAGCCACCCCAAGTTTCAGTATCAGATCTTTCTCTCTCCTTTGATAATGTCCTACTACAGCTGATCAGCTGACACAGCACACAGCAGTCAAATGACTGGCTCTTGTGCTCATTCTAGCACATTAATCAGGAATCAGTCCAAATCAACTAGAAAATTAGATCAGAAGAAATAATAGACATTGACAGAGCCAAACATAGTGCTAACCACAATTTCACCTTCTAGACATACTGACAGCAATCTGTTCAAACAATCAAGTTACTACGTTCCACTGTTCCAGATATAACCTCCGATAATGAATTGACTATTTGAAGATTCGGACTATGAACGAGTGAACGAGCAACTAATACTAGTATACCTAGAGGAGACTGTGAATGTTTCAGTGCCCTGTTTGAAACATTACTAGGGTTCGATAGGAACAATCCAGTCTATTTGCTCAGGCTAGCTCTCTAATGCTTACTCTTGCCCATGAACGAGAATGAGTCACACCTCACACGAAAAGTCAGATCAGAGGAGAAGGGAAGCCATTGACAGGGCCAAACATAAACTAACACAATATCACTTTCTAGAAGTAAGCTGATTTTCAGATTAATAGAGCGCACACATAGGAATCAGACAACAGTGCATGTACTGCTAGCAAACTTTCGAAATCTGTACAAACAAAAATATTTGCTATGTTCAGCTTAGAACCTACAGGTAATGAAATTCTTCATGAAGTTACAGAATATCAATGAACAATGTAGTAAAGCTAGCTTACCTAGAGAAGTAGAGAAGACTGCATATATTCCAGGGTTCTACTTCTAGTCTTCTACACATTTTTACTCAGTTAATTTTTGGACTGAGGTAGAACTTTGGATCTCTGAAAAACCTCCAAATAGTCTCTGCCTTCCCAGCTGAAAGGTCGGTGTTCTCCAGAATATATTCTTTTGATGATTTGGCTATTGCTTCAATTGATCCGATAGCTTGATTGAGCTGGAACAAAGCACATATATGATTATAATCTCACAAGTTTCATCTACTGCTACAAGAAAAAGATTCACGCAACCACGCAAAACTTTTAATGTTATATCTGGAAAAAGAGTGGCTAAGTTATATAGAAGCAGGATGGTGGTTGTAGCATTTTCCATTACAGTCAATCAAAGATTATATTCAATCCTAGCCTCTAGGCCTCAGTGAGATAACAAGGGCATTTTACATCTTCTTCATCCTATTATAGCCAACCTAACAACGTAACAGATGAAGAATTGATCTAGAATAAGAAAGATGAATGCACTTGTACAGTACTGCTACAAAGAGATTCACACCATGAAGTAGTTGAACACAGGGAAATCCTCACTGTCCCAGCCCAAAATTTTTGAACAAACTTTTTCCTACTATAACAGTACTTCGTGCACTGTACTTGTACAAGAGAGCCAAAAGCCCTCTTGTCCCCCAGCATAAGAACAGATATTTTCCACAATTCAACCTAGCACCCTCAAAAAACCAAACAGAGTATATCCAAATCATAGTTTACCACCCTCAAAGTGGTAAAACGGTGCACTAAAATCAAAGATGAATGTAACCACTTCATATTACGTCAAATCAAAGATCCCAAAATCTATCAAATTTTAAGTCATGTCGCTTTGCTCTCTTTGCTTTCGAGCACTAAAATCACCAATCCAGCAATCATTCTATACTAACAGTGTGGTTTTGGCGTAAAAGAAAAAAAAAGTGTGGTTTCTGCTTGAGTTGAAGGATCATAGATTCGAAGTAGCTTTCTCGTCTTCCTATGAATTTTTTTGAAATGAAATATTCTTCCAACGGTCTAGACCTGACTTTCAATGTGCAGAGAGAAGATCTGCTTCATAATGCCATAAATATAACTAAGAGAATCTTTAACTTTCAAAAACCATCATCACAATTACATTATCCAGAAAAGAAGTAATTCAGAAAGCTCGTACTACATGGCAGAAAGATAAGGAATACTTCACTGCTGTTCTAAACTCTTAGATCAGTAAAACATGACTAAATATGTAAACCTGTGGAATACTGGAATGTAGACACACAGTTAAAGCTGGGATGTCAGACAATTACCGAATTTGCATCATGGTTGTCTATGCCAGGTATGGATGTCATCACCTTGAGGAAAGCGTCCATCCTTTGCACAGATTGCTTCCTCTTCAGGTAAAAAGATACATATCTCACATTATCAATAATTCATCTGATAATGAAGTATGATGCACTACCCCGTCAAAAAAAAAAAAAAAAGTCTGATGCACTAGAGAATCTGACTGACCTCCTCCTTCATCCTTGTTAAAATATCATGCTGCTTACACACTGCAAATTTCTCGTCAGTAAACACAAGAAAATTGACAAAGTAATAGCTGAAATGACATCAAGAAACTATCTCGGCCTTACCACCACGGGCATGAGCAATTTTCACTATCTTCTCAAACCCCATCTCAAGGTCCAGAACTGGCACAAAGGTCGGCCTCCCAATATCAAAGCCACTCCTTCACAGCCAAAGTGCATATTGTACCTCTTCAATATCGGGCTAAATTGCATTAAAGTCGGATTGAAACAAGTCGACCAGCTCATGAAAAACTTACTTGAAGTAAGACTGCACAAAGGAGTCATTTTGTTCTCTGGTTGGGAGGGTGACAAGAACATAGAGATGTGCAAATTGTTCCTTTAGCTTGTGTACCCTATCCGAAAATATCACAATCAGCAAGCGGCCATAAAACAAATCACAGAAAACAACAGATGATCAACAAACTGTCACCTGTTATACATCTGTGAAGTGTAATTGCAATCCCAGGAGGTCACAAATACGAATGCCACTGACACACCTTTGCAATTGAATATGAAATCCTGCAAGGATACATGTGATATCAACCATTTAAATACAGAAAGAACATCAAAAATCAAAGAAAAAGGGTGAAAACCCGATAGTTAAAACATTACAGAAAAGCAGTTACAGGTGCAATAGGGACTATATTGAGCCGGAAAGAGTTAGCACTGAGGAAACTCGAGATGAAATTGATGAAGGATGGGTGTTGCTCCTCTTTCCACTTCCTACTCATCATACATACACCACCACTACCTGCGCAATAATATTGAAATCAACAAATCACTACATCGTCTTTACAAAAAAATACAAATCACAAATCCCTACACAATTGTAGTAGAAACATAAGAGGCCGCACAATCAAACTGGAATAACTCCTCCTCGTCACCATTATGCATCCAAACACGAACACCACGGTGTTGACAATGCCATGACATTCCTCAACCCAAGGCAAATAACTCAAAGTCTCGATCCTAGAAGACCCGAGATCCATCTATTTCAAGTCAATTGTCAAGTACGAGTCCAAATTCTTCGAGTTCTAAATTTTCTGAGTGAGCAATACATGTTACTGCCTTAACTTAAACGAAGCGAGAAAGCCGAAATGGCGTTGCTTCACCTATACAATACCAAATTCTCTATAGTTTTAACAATCCTGATGTGGCATTAGCTCACATAGTAACATAACTTGTCTAAAAAGCTACATCTACATCATTAAAATATACGGCAACAACATTTCTCAATCTTTACACACCTATCCAGAAAATAAATTCTCAATTCGAGCAGATAACTTCGCATAATAATTCAAACAAAATCAAAAGTTTTGACGAGATTGTAAACCGTCGCAACAACGTCGGTAAAATAAAATCACCTGATTTTTTTACCTCTAATTGAAATTTTCATGCGATTAGATTGAACAGAAGTCGAATAAACTTGAAAATTAGACCAGAAATTGAGAATTTTTAACCTGATTCCATTGGGATTTGGATGAGAATTTCACGAAGAAATGGACGGTTATGAGCTGAAATTGACTATATGTGCTGCTTCTAACAATCAGTAGCTCTGATTCTTCAATTAATTACTGTGTCCGATTATCTAGGGTTTTAAACTTTTTGGGTGGACAGAGAGAGAATAACGCGCGCCAAGAGGGTTACCTTTAGGCTTCGTTTGGTTTCCGAATAGGTTACGGGTTCGAATCAAAAATCGGGTTGACTTGGTATGGCCGTATGGGGTTGGAATTTGATTCCTCGTACCTTGTGTTTTGTAAAATAATTTAACCCCAATTTCCCTCATTTCATATTCGGGTAAGATTGAAGGGAAAGATGAATGGACGAGACATTACATGGAGGAGAGAGAAAGGTTAAACAATGGCCCAGGTACACACTGACTTTTTTTTTTTTTTTTTTTTTTGCTAAGATTGCTTCCAAACAAGGTCATGTAGGCGCTTGTTAGCCTATTAAATGTATAGTATAGATAAATCAAATTTGCATCCAATAAATTACTGAGTGTTAAATTCATGTGCAATAAATTACCTTCACTTTGTCAATGTGTAAAGCCATAATGTAATTTGTTTTTAATTATTGTTTTCTTTGTATATCGCATCCTCAAAATATCACACGATACGATAATTAGCTTAGCTAGCTGCAAAGAATTCGAGATCGTCTCCATCAAATCTTGAGTTAGCTTGATGACTCAAAGTCGAGTTTAGCTCTAGAACTTACAAAATTAAGCCAAACACACCTTCCATCTGCACAATTCAAAAAATTGAGCAAAACTAAAGAATCAAAGGGAATATCATTTTAACGTTCAGAATAGAGGTACGTATTTTTAAGCAAATTGGTTCATCACAATTTAAAATTAGCGTCAAGTTGGCTCGAAATTCAAACACATAAATCCTCATGCTAAGCTCACTAATTTTTAAACCCGTTTTACTAGAGCTAAGAAGCCTAGAAGGCTCGAACCTAAAGAAGTTCATGAGCCATTTTTTTGAGTCGACTCGAACGGAGTCTTTCACACTATATCCTCCCTAGTCACTAGACATTTCTTCTTCCCGACCAAAATCTAGCGTGACGACTAAGCTTCTGAGTGAAGAACCCTAAAACCCCACCCCACCGCAAAAACCTCATTTCTCACCTCCGTTAAAAATGGCGGAAAAAGCTCCAATGGCCGCCATTAATATCGGCGGCAAAGGTTCTTCTCTCACTCCGACCTCAATTTTCTCAGTCGCAAACAAACTTGTTCAGGTACGAATCGATTCTTCACTCCTCGATAAACTCTCATCGTCATCGCCTTCATCTTCATCCACAATTAAGTACCAATTTGATTTGCCTAAAACCCTAACCCTAGAAGAATCTAGAGCTTCACTCGCTGTCTTCCTGAACAAGCTTTTAATTTCATCGTCGTCAATTACAGCTGAAATCCCCAATTTGATTGTGCAAACCCTAAATTCGGGTTCGGATAGTTTGGTTATTGATAGTGTTGATGTTAGTGAGGTGGAAAAGGGGATTTTGGATGATTGTTTGTCGGTTGCTCCATTGGATGGTGTGTGCGGTTTGTTAGATCATGGAGTGTCGGCGTTGTCGCTGGTGGCGGAGACGGTGGCGGCATTGTCGTGTGAGGCGGAGAATGCGAAGGTGACGACGTTTAATTTGGTGGATTCCGGTGATGGGAAGTGTTTGAAGGATGAGGCTGGGGTTGCTAGTGATGTTAAGGTTTTGCTCAATGGGTCTAAATTGGTTGATAAGGTTGAGGTGGAGGCGGTGTCGAGTATTCCGAAAGTTTGTGGGAGGTTGAGGGTGGTGGCGAGGGAGGTGCATTCGACAGTAAGGGTTGGGTTGAATTGTGGGGTTAAGGATGGGGTGAGTGGAATCGGGGAGGCGTGGGGGACGGTGTTGTTGTCTTTGGCCGATGTGCTTAGGAATGTGGGTGAAGGGGCGCTGGTTCGTGTGGGGTTGAATGTTGGTTCAGTAGGTAGTGAGGGTCTCAGGTCGAGTTTGAAGGGTTTAATTGATGAGAAGTGTCCTAGTCTTAAGATTTTGAAAGATGCTTCTAAGGTTGCCTGGGATGCTGGTTTTGAGAAGGAGTATGTCCGTTTGGTGCACAGTGTTAATTCATTGTTTTGCTTAGTGAAGAGTGTGGTTTCGTGGGAGCTGGTGACAAGTGTTTTGTCATTGGAGGGCAGTGATTTGTTTGAGAGAAAGCAGGTTGCGGCTCCTACTGCTGGGGATGCGAAAGTAGATAAGAAGAGTGAGAAGAAGAAGAAGAAAAAAGTTTTGGGGAAGGGGACTGCACTTTTTCTGCAACTTATTAAAGATAGACTGCCGGGTAGTTTTGTCGACAGTGCTGATGAGTTTGTTGCCTTGACAAAGTTAGCTGAGGAGGTTCAGTCCTTGTTGGACCCCAAATTTCCTGACTTTTGTGATTTCTTAGTTAAGATTAAAGAAATTGTTGAGAGCAATGAAAGCAGAAGACTTCCCAAGCTTCCAAAGGTGATCACTTTCTCTAGTCATTTGACGTTGTTTTGTGTGATAATGTTCAATACGCATATTATGCCTTATGTTCCTTTTTTTTTTTTTTTTTTTTTTTTACATTTCCTATATTGCTACCTATCAAATGTCCTAGCCTCCTAGTATATGCTTTGAAGCAGCAAAAGTTACTGCAGAAATTCTTCATTTGCATCCATTTTTATTTGCAAGTATTTTTCTTATGCATCATGAAGATGTGGTGCATTGAGTGGTTTGCTGGCCCAGTGAGCTGCATGGTTGTTGCATTGCAGATTCATGCAGACTTTTGCATGAGCTTTGTGGTTCAGTGGAAGGTGAAATGGTGTTCAATCCGTGAATGCCCCATTGCTCGTTTAGGCATTTTTATATGATTGCTTGCATCATATTGCCTCATTCACTCCTTTGTTCTTGTGTAAATTATAAGATATGTTCTCTCAATAAAAGAAAAATTATAAGATATGTTATTCTAAACTATAGAACTCGTGTTACCTTTCATTTCCCAATGTATCTGTTTCCTACAGTTGGAAATTATAGATAGTTTTCTAGCTTTGTCTGTGTGGACTGATAGTTGGGTTTAAAAATGTGAGCTCTGTCAATATTTGGTCAGGATGATCTTACAATGGGATCTGCTAATGTGAGGACAGAATGCAGTTCCTTCCTTTTCTTATAAATGTTGTAAAGTTGCCCCAAGATGGAACATAGGCGATATGACTTTGGATGCATACTATAGTGACCATGTAGTTCCAGATGGGTTTTTATGTTCAAAGATCAAACTTTAACTTTGTAACCTGTACTCTCTATCGTCTTCCACTCCCCCCCCCCCCCTCACCCCATGATGGTTTGCAGCTGTTGAAGTTTTGTTGTTATGTGACTATTTTTATGAACATTTGGCGGTGGCTACATAACCTAGGTTGAATAACATTATTAATTCCACTGGATTATACGTCTGCATGTAAATATCTTATTAGAAGAACATTTTATTTTATGTGGACATGACCGGTTGACATTTTTCTAGGTTTGGGTTCAAAGTTGATATGTGACAATGTTATGACGTAATATCAATTACGTCTCCATGGCTTGTTCCTTGAGTAGTTAATTTAAATCAGTGATTAGCGTCTCTTTTCAAAGGAGTGTGCGTTGTGGAGCCCAATTATTTTTTCGAATTTCAAGTTGGCCTCAATTATAGATTTCTATTCAGAAATCATTTTTTTCTTTTATTTATTTTCTTGTTTTGTAATGTCTTGTACATGGTTTTGAATCCTAGTCATTGTAGTCATTCTTAGGTTTTTGTTATCGCCGAGTATTTTAGATTCCCGTGTCTGTGGGTGCTGTTTTATGGCTATTAACTCTTTTTATGAATCTGACAACTGTGTGTACTAGGGTACACGTGACTTTGCCAAAGAACAAATGACTGTGCGCGAGAAGGCTTTTTCAATCATAACAGATGTTTTCAAGAGGCATGGAGCAATGGCTTTAGATACTCCTGTTTTTGAATTAAGGGAGACTTTGATGGGAAAATATGGAGAGGATTCAAAGTTAATATATGATTTGGCAGATCAGGTACTGTTATCTTCGTCTGGCTCCTCCATTTTTATGATTTCTACTGATGGTTTCGGGTGATATACTAGAGGTACTGTTTTGAATTTTGATGGTCAAGCATTACTGCTCTAGGTTGCATCTATCATTTTATTCCATAGTGTGTTTGAGGTTTCTTAGTGTTCTAGTTGGTGCATTATTCAACCTAGTGTGACCTAAACATGTCATGCTAATTCTGTTGCTTAGCTTCCATACGTGGTCTGAGGAAATGCGTCCTGTCAGCTAACATTTCTAAATTTTTAGTTCTTTGAATCCAAACGGGGCTAAGATATTAGAAATTTGAAAAATTATTGTTGGGTTGCGCCTCTCCGTATGATATTTTTTATACTTTGCCGTTTACGTGTTGCTTCTTGGCACAGGGGGGGGGGGGTTGAAGTTTATGTAACATCTCCGGAACATCAATGTTGTCCCTGCTGCCATCACTTGCTATAACATTATCTCTTGCATGTTTGTCGTTTTTGGTTTTTTATTGCTCTTGTTGAATACCCCCTCCAACCTTGAAAGATTGCCGCATTTCCCCTTTTGGTTTGTCCCCCAAATGACTGCCATTTTCCTAAATCTATCGAGTTAAAGTGTCGTCTTTGCTAGACTACCTTTAGTTAAATGGAAGTACACAAAACCAAAGGGTTTGATGGGCGCACCAATAAATTGTGGACTTCAGGCATTGATTCCTTTTTCTTTCATTTTTTTTTTTTGGAAAATGAGGTCTAGTTGGATGTGGCCTACCCTTTTGGGGCAGGCGGAGCATGTTCTCGCATCTTGCCTCTTGTCCATGTTATATAGAACCTTTTATCTGGCATAATACATATTTTTTTTTTTCTCTTTTACTAGTTTCGTGTGTCATTATGCGATGGGTCATGTAAAGATGAGTTAATTTATTTTGCAGGGCGGAGAGCTCTGTTCCTTGCGGTATGACTTGACTGTTCCGTTTGCTCGATATGTGGCAATGAATAGTATCACATCTTTCAAAAGATACCAAATTGCTAAAGTTTACAGAAGGGACAACCCGTCCAAGGGAAGATATCGCGAATTTTATCAGTGTGATCTTGACATTGCTGGTCAATATGAGAAGATGGGGCCTGACTTCGAGGTGATCAAGATTTTGACAGAGCTTCTTGATGAATTGAAAATTGGTAACTACGAGGTATATATATAATAATTTTGAAAATAATTACTTGCTTTTCTAATCAACATGTTACTGGTTCCTGCTATCTGAAAATATTAATTAAAAACATTTCGTTTTAAAAATGAAGATGGAGCCATGGATAGGCTAGTGCAAATGTGCCATTTTATATTCACTACTTTTATATGTCCCTTATCATCCAGTTTTTGTGTCTCATTCCCTGAATATGTGGCTTTAGGTAAAACTGAATCATCGCAAGTTACTGGATGGGATGTTAGATATTTGTGGCGTTCCTCCCGAGAAGTTCAGAACTATCTGCTCAAGTATCGACAAGCTAGACAAGCAATCATTTGAACAAGTGAAAAAGGAGATGGTGAGATTCCTTTTCTTATCATTTTAGGTTTTATTTACCTGTATACTGATGACTATTTTGACTTTTCTTGTTAAGTTTTTTTTTTTTTTTTTTTTTTTTTTTTTTTTTTAATGGTATCTCCATTACTACAACTCGTATTAAATAGTACGTTGCGAAATTCCAAGGCCAGATTCTTATCTTTCATCCCGAAAGTGCCCCTTCTCTTATCTGGATTGTACAATCTTTAGGTTTATGTTTGCGAATTTATATTCATCCATGCAACAGTTTCTTATATGTTTGATATCATCCCCCTGCCCCTCCCCCCCTCTTACTTCTTGAGGATCTATACATTAATTTAACAGGTTTGTTTTATAAACATTTGTTCTGATATTCATTTTCAGCGAAGAAGTTATTTATTGGTTGAATCTTTTAAATGCAGGTGGAAGAAAAGGGTTTAACTGCTGAAATGGCTGATAGGATTGGTAGTTTCGTGAAGGACAGGGGAGCCCCCCTTGAGCTTTTGGCAAAGCTCAAACAAGAAGGCAGTGAATTCTTGAAACATGAAGGATCAGCGCTTGCGCTCAATGAATTGGAGATTTTGTTCAAAGCTTTGGAGAAGGCCAAGGGCTTAGACAAGATAGTTTTTGATTTGAGTCTTGCAAGAGGTCTTGATTACTATACTGGGGTGATATATGAAGCTGTCTTCAAAGGAACCACACAGGTGACTATGAAGCTTGTCTCTGTGTATCAATATTTTTGTCTTCTTATTATATGCTTTGATCATGGGCATATAACAGCATGTGGACAATCTTTATTTCACCTTTGTGCTTCAACTATCTGTTGCAAACTTTAGTTGTCTGTAAAGAAACTTTGTTTCCCTGAAGTGTGATGTGTATAACTCTTTTTTCTAGAACGAAGACTTCAGCAGTGGAAGGTAATAATACTTTGTTGTGCTCTTATAACTCGTAATAACAAGGCTCCCTCACAAGTCACAAGGCAGTGTGAGGGGGCATGGAAGTGTAACCCGCACACTTAAGAAAAGGCTCATGTCCATGCCTGCAATTATGGGATGTTAGCATTTGAACCTGGGACTGACTAACCTACTACTTCTGTTGATGTTGAACTAAAAAGTGACTCTAGTGAAAGCACTTGATTTTGTCCATTGTATCCTAAAGTGGGAAACTTGTCATAGTGGCTTTAGGAAGACAGTAGTGGGCTTCTGGCCTTTGGCTCACTTCATCCTTTGCTATTATCTACCCATAAATGGGCAAAAATTGGGAGGGGCTAGGTCACTGTAATTTAGGCTATATAAAAAGATCTAAAAAGTAAATAATGAAAAGCTGCTTTCCTGTATATTTTGCATGACATTCCACTTTCCTAGTGCATGATCTGAAGGAGACACAAAATTCTTTTGTTGCAGGTTGGTTCAATTGCTGCAGGTGGGCGCTATGATAATCTCATTGGGATGTTTGGGTCAAAGCAGGTTCCTGCTGTTGGTGTCAGCTTGGGAATTGAACGTGTATTTGCCATAATGGAACAAAATCAGAAAGAGGAAAATCAGGTGATGATGAAGAATAATACTTGGTTCTTATTTAGTTGAGATATGTGCTATATCTATGCTGTAGGTGAAGTGAACACTAATTTGGCTCTGCCACCTATAAAATGTGCTTTTTGAATGATTGATTTATTCCCATGTAGTTCTTTGCTTTCATCTTTTAGAGTAGGATCGGAATCTCAACTTGTTCAGAAAAATCACTTTTACGGTCTTACCTGTTGTTTTTATCTCTGCTCTCCCGCTTCATGTGTTGTTATCTCGCAATTCAACCACCTTCTAAAATAAGATAAATGATAGAAAGTTATTTGCTTTCTACCCCAAACCTTCCTCTTATGGTGAGAGGATACACTTATTTGGTTGCATTTTTGTTCTATTTCTTGTGAGGGAGGCTTGTCCTATGCCGACAGCAGAATGCTTTGGTTGCGTTATTATTTTGGTTTATTTTAAGTTTTAACGGTTGTAAAGGATTGAGATGCTGACTAGAATATTACTGTAACTCATGTGGCAGGTAATTCGAGCTAATGAAACCCAGGTCTTGGTTGGTGTAATGGGGGATGACTTATCTCTGGCAGCCGAACTGGTTAATGAGTTATGGAGCGCCAAAATCAAAGCAGAATACATGATTGTTAAAAAGGTTATGAAGATATTCGAGCGTGCAGAAGCATCAGGAATTCCTTTTGCAGTGATGGTTGGTGAGCGGGAACTGAATGCAGGGATTGTGAAAGTGAGAGATGTGAAGACCAGGGTAGAAGACTCTATCGCTAGAGATAAAATGGTCAAAGTGCTTCAGGACCGATTAAGGAACTCGTCTTGAAACAAGATCTCTTGGAGGTGAGATCTCTTTTCTGTTTGTGAAGGCTCATTTTTGTATGGCTTGTTTCAGCACTTCTATTCCATAGATTAACAGGTTTATTGGAACAAATTATTAGCTTTTTTTACTTGCATTTTTCCACCAAGGAAAGAGATCATGGTAACTTCCACTTGTAGAAGGATTTACTTCATAGTTTTTGAAAAATTGTTTTTACATTCCAAATGGTTATGGGGAATCAAGAAAGGGTACGGGGACCTGAACCCGCGTTCCTCTTATGTCTTAATGGGATGTTCATTTGTGTATTTTTGACGTTCTTTCTCTTCATTTCCCTTGGTAAAACACGCCCAGGTGACCAACTTTTCAACCTTCACATATAATCAACCACCACCTCAGCTATGCATAGATGACCAAAATCTCGACCATCCCTAGGCCAACCTAATCAACTGTTGCACAGCCCCACTTAAACTGCGTCATTTCACATTTATAGACGCAGATCCCGAACACACTTTTTATTCGGAGGTCACAAACACTATTGTTATCAGTGAAGATTGAAGTGTCCTAGAAACAAGGGTTAAAAAAAGGGGATATGGTGAAGATCTCTCTGTACGTAGCAAATGCTGTCTACTCTACACCAAATCCTCAAATTTAGGTATGAATTTTAGGGCCTTATGACTTGAGCCAGATAAAAGCAAAGGGATATTTGGAATCCCATTCTTTCTAGGTGGTTGGAAAGCTTGCATGGATGACTTTGGTTGGTTCTACGGTTCTACCCTACATCGACCTAATTTACTTATTCGGAGAAACGAAACAAAATCGAGTGTCGATGTTTATTTTTACCTTTTGAGGTAATAGGTGGGAGGCCATATCGCATATGTATTGAATGAGATAGCTCTCACTCCAATTCAATTATATGTTCCAGCACACCTTCAATTCGACAACCTGGAGTTCTATCAGTTTGCGTGATGGATGGGTCAGATATGGCAACACTTATTGGTACGAATGACAAATTATCAACGAGTCATTAATAAAGACATCTAGAATCTACCCAATATGGGGTTTAATCAAGTTAAAAGCATTACGTAGGGTTTATCATATTGCTATCTTTCTTTCCTGAATTTTGGGTGATCGTATGTTGGTCTCATGTTGTAAATATAATGTGTCACCATCACTGGTACTAATTGCTAGAATTGAATAGTACATCTTTCATAGAATGTTACTGTCTTGGTATACTATATGCGAGCAATAATGCTACAAAGAGAAGATAGACAGTGTTGAAAACCCCTTTGAGTTTCCAAGAGAGGTTGATCTCGTAATTAATCACTAATCAAATGCTTTTTCAAGTACTAGAAAACTTCAGCAAAACTTTTTACATGTCGACTATAGTCTAGGTTAATGACGAGCTCAATGCAAACTTCCGAGCATTTGGATCAATTGACTAGGGACTATTGGACTAGTAAGCTCTTCCGACTCCATAGTTCCACCGAATTGTTTCCCAAAGTGACCAAGTCTAGAGCAAAGTAAATTAACAGCCTCAACAAACGATAAATGGATATAAGGTAATGAATCCTTATCAAGATACCTCTATACTAGTAGTAATTGCCAAGTTTTGAACGTACTACTACGTATCTTCCTGTAGTCCTGGGGAGGATACCCCAATTTGCAAGTTTGCAGACCGACTTCAACAGATAATTCTGTCTGCTGATAAATACAGTACAAAATTTAGAAAATGTGTGCAATGATATACGGAGTAGTCAGATGGTGTGGGTATTACTGGATAAGGAGCCGCAATATCTAAGTACTGCTACTACTATTTATGGACACGTATTTTACGTGTCATACGCGATAAGTGAATTGTTCATTCTCTTCCTATAAATTGTTAGCGACGTTCTCTACATTCTTACTATTTAACTACGTTTGGTTTAAACACACGAAACTCGAACGAAATGTTACCAAGTTAAAAAAACCAAGTGGAACACGGACTAATTACTCCGCATTACTTTCAGGTAATCTCGAGGTAAAATCTCTTCATAACATCATACCCCGCACAAATTGCGTATCACCTCTCGCTTGTATAATAATAAAAAATTGCGTTAAGAATATACTATATACGGGTGGCGTATATGGGAATAGTCATTACTCCACCTGTTGATCACATATACGACGGAGTACTAGTCTACAATACACTAGTATACTCCTAGTTCGTCATTTTGTTAGGTATTGATTGATCGACACCCCCCAAATGACCCAGATCACAAATGTGAAATGTCCGATTTACCCTTTTGAACACCTTTTTCCTTTTCTACACGGGAATCTAATCTTCTCCATTTTTAACAGTACTACTCTCCAACAACGAAAGGTATAGAATCTGCTCCTTTTCTTTATTCTCTTTTTTATTACTCCACAACTGAACAAACGGCCCTTTAATTAAGTTATTACTAAAAAAAAAAATCTCAGCAATAACAACTGTGACTGTTACCAACATCATTAATTATCCTCTTACCTTTTTTTTTTTTTTTTTAAATCATTTCCCTTTGAATTATTCTTTAGGGTTTAATTTTACCCAAAAAAAAAAAGAGATGGAAAACCCAGGTTCAGAAATTCAAGATTGGGACTGGGAAGTGGTTGTACACGACAAATCCGATGATGATCACCAATCATCTGGTGGCGGTGGCGTAATTTGCTCCGATTACTTCTCCCTTGAATCGGAGCATAATTACGCCGCGGCCTCCGCCAACGACGCTGCTGCCGTTGGGGAAGGGGAAGGGGAAGGGGGTGAGTCGGATAACCCGAGTTGGGTTGATCCGAGTGGCAGCAGCGTCGTTGGCGGAAATAGTGGTAGGAGGAAGAGTAGGAGTCCTAATTCCTCTCCCTCTTCTGATTCTGATTCCAGTGGAAGGAATTTGATGTATTTACTCGAGCCGCACTCTGATTGTTGCGGTGGAGGGTTTGAGTCTCGAAATGATGAGGAAGAAAATTCAGTAAATGGGTTAGCTTCTGATAGAAGCGACGACGGAGATGAAGAGCAGAAACAAGAGGGGAATGGGGAGAATGATGAGGTTTTGGAGGCGGGTTTCGAGCAGGAGGGAGAAATGAATAGGGTAGTAGGGAGTGATGATGGGGATGAGAAGAAGGGTGTAGTGTGGTGGAAGGTTCCTTTGGAAGTTTTGAGGTATTGTGTGTTGAGGGTGAGCCCTGTTTGGTCTTTGTCAATGGTAGCTGCTGCTTTAATGGGGTTTGTGCTCTTGCGCCGTAGGTATTTGTATAAGATGAAGCGCAAGAGCTTGGGCATCCAACTCAATGTCACAGTTGATGACAAGGTCCATCGTTATTGCCCTCTCTCTCTATATAGTATACTCTTTATCTTGTTTTTGCATCTTGTCTTGTGTTTTTTATTCTATTCTATTGCATAAATTATCATGTTATGATTTGTGATATGGTATGGGCATGTGGTATATTGTGATAATTTGCGCTGCGAAATGGATTCTTCAATTAGAGTAGTATGAGGGTTGATTTAGCTAGTACTGACAAATGCTGATAGTATACATGTGCTGCTTGATTTGGTCTTGGACTGTGCTGTCATTTGTGTTTTTATAATGCTGATATGGGATCTCTTTGTAAACCCTGTCATGGAATCAGTTTAGTTCAATTTCGGATGGACTTGTTTGATCTAAAACGGTGTAAGCAAGTTTTGTTATCCTAGATCTAGCAGTAGCTTGACTAAAATAATGAGCAAGTTGTTGTTGTAATTTGGAGATGTGATATATAGATTTGCTCCAACTTGCATCTATAAATGATTCCTCATCTTACCCAAATGAATGTCAGTTCTTATAGGTTGCCAATCTTATGAGATAGCACCCGTTGGAGTTTGTTTTATCCTTTGGTAAATCTTGTCTTGTCTATATGAGCTGAAGGTGCTATCGAGATGATTCTAGAGAAATGTGTCTACTGCTACTTAGTACTTCGTTTGTTAGATTAAAAGACTTAAACTTGAGCGGATTAGGAATCATTTTTCCCACCAGCTCAACCTACTATGAAAGTTTTTTTTTTTTTTTTGGTGGAGCAATCAGCGATACTAATGTCTCTCAAAAGGAAATCAGAGAAAAACAAGAATGAACATACATGGTAATGAAATCTAACAGAGCAGTATACTGGAGTTCGATTCCATGCTTGCTTGCTTTTGTGGTTTTGTGTTTGAAAATACTTCCTCCACACTGCATGAAAAATTAACCAAGGGAGGCAGAGAGAAGGAGAAGGAGAAATTCATTTTAGAAACCAATTCACTTGGGTCAAATTCTGTATACTGACGGGAGTAAACCTGCTGCTTAATTTAGAAGAATAATCCAATTTTTTTTTCCCCACTTAATCCATTTCTCTCTTCCTTTTAAGTATAAAGTCACACAGTACATAATCATCGTCCCTGTCTTGAACCGCTTGGTTGGTTCTCTTCTGAAAAAAGTGCAGAGTTGATCTTTCAATTAACTTTTGTGATTACTTTGCTTAAACTGTACTCACATTTTTGTGGTCATTTGGATTGGAGGGTGGGTGAGCCCTGCATTCTGAGATGTGAAACTTGATGCCATCACATGGTGGATAGCCTGCCTTGGCGTAGAAATACAACATACTGTACAAGAAAAGAGTCTGCTGTTGGCGAGGTTCTGTGCCATGTCCGCTTTGGGCATGAGAGTCGTTGGGCATATATCAATCTTCCATTATTAAGATAATATGAATAATTGTTGCCTGAAACATCACATGAGCAATTTTAGGACTGAAGGATAGCTACAGTTCTGGTCAATAGGAGCATATTCTCGTAGCACAAGCATTTATTTGATGTTTGGATTAATAGTAGTACTCCGCTAATTATTTGCTGCAAGGGATGAATTGAAGGGACTAAAGTAACCTTTTGCTGTTATGCAACTGTGCTATGGGCAAACATCTAAAAAAATGAACGCTTTAGTTTCTATTTTGGGATGAATACCAACTACTTAAAAGGTGTTCTATAATACAACAACATAGCCTTAGTCTGAGATTGATTCAGGTTCGCAGACATGTCAAATATAGAAGCATGTAATAAAATAGACAGACAAACAAACATTTTGGTCGAGAACTTTTCTGTGTGTGATGGATCTCCAAAGGAACCAAGTAAGAAGCATGACTTTCCGTGAACAGCTTGTTTGCTGCCTTGCCTATGTCGTCTCTGCTGCTGCTGACATTGGTAATATTATTTCTTCGTAAAACCATCATAGAACATTGTTAACATTGCTACTGGATTCTTGCAGAAGATATCTCAGTTCATGAGCCGTGCTGCGCGCCTTAATGAGGCGTTCTCTGTGGTGAAACGGGTACCCATTATACGTCCAGCATTACCAGCACCTGGAATGGCTCCATGGCCCGTGATGAGCTTGAGATAGGTCCCCAACGCTCCAGTACTACTTCAAAGCCAGTTGCTGCTTGCCTTGAGATCTAGGGATTGTATGATGATTACTACTTTGTCGTGTATTTACGTAAGATCAAGCTTTTTGTTTCCTGTTGATTTCTGTCAAAACTTTCTCTAGCAGTGGTTTGTAAATTTTATATTCAACTTTAGGGTTTTGAACCGGCTTGAAAAGGGTTCTTCCCGTTTGTATCAACAGCTATGTTACTTGTATGTGAATCTATTTTCTGCTGTGGGATTGTTCAGGTATCTAGCTAGCTACCATGCTGAAATTTAGAGACTGGGTGACAGGCATGAATCTGAGTAATATGCTACGGCATGTTCTTCGATAATCAGACATGATGGCATAATTCAGATTTCTGAGACCGATGGCGTAGTTCTTCAATACAGAACGAAACAGTTAGAGGTGGTACTTTTGTGGCAAAACCTTCCAACCAAATCTAACACCGAAATCTCTTGGATCTTCCATTTATTGGGGCTGGATAAGAAGTTATAGGTACATCCGCTGGTAAGAGAATTAAGAACGATTAGTGGACCTGCATTTCAGTTCTACCTACGTGTTCAGAAACGAAATTTCTTAAACACTCTTCTTGTTGCTTGTATCATACATTCATACCTAACTCAACCATAGCTGCGTCAAAAATCAAACGCAAACTCAGGTCAGATGGTCCCTGGATCCTGAGATGTACGTGATGACGCATACTCTGATACTCAGCAGACCATCTTAGCAAAATCGCGACAGACCGTCCTATCCAAAATTGGACGTAGCTTATGTATTCCCCGGGCCAATGACTGAGGAATGCTGATAACTTGAATAAAGTTCTGAGGTACTCCTGATCTCTCCAATCAAACCAAAAAAGCTTAGAGCACAGGATGGTCTGTTGACATAATAAGGCGGGGTAGGTGTAAGATATCAAAGACGGGGTTGGTGTAAGATGTAACATTGTCGAACCTCTACTGCGAGTTTAAACTGCAAGTCTGCAACAACAGGATTTGGGTAAGATGTAACACTGCCAAATGCAACCAGAGATGTCAGTTTCGGAGAAAATGACGCCACATCTGAAAGAAGGGAAAGGATAACAATCCCCTTTGTTATTGAAATGGAAAGACTGCCACAACAACCCATGAATGCTATTTACTCTCAGGAATGCCGACTTGCGGAGTGTTTCGGGCATCAGGGAACTCAGATTCTTTCGAGAAATTTATCATACATACTGATTCATAGTGAAAGGATGATTACAGTAGTGCTACAGCTCAACAACAGGAAAATCCAGGAAGACTTTACCCAACAAAATTTCCTGGTGCTCTGTGTTGAGTCTGATGTATAAACTCTATTTACTAGTATATCTCTAAACAGCATTATAAGGCCGAAAAACCCAAAAATTACGCTTATAAGGAACACCACGATACCCCTACTCTCCATGTACAACTGATTTTCCAGCACCTTTCTGACTTCAGATCTGCAGAAATGGAGAGAATTTATGTCAGCTAATAGTGAGAAGATGGCGATCTATTCAGAGCGAAAATAAATCAGCTATCATGAACAAAGGAACTTTGTGTCTTCTCTAAATAATAATCAGGTTACAGTTTAAAGTGGGGGGGGGGGGGGAATCTTTCCCAAACATTCTGCGTTCCCTTCACTACCAATTCCTGTTAGAGTTTCTAATAAGCTAGGCATAGGCTTAACCAAAAAGAAACCCGAAAAATAGGCACAGGAGACCAAAATTTAGTCACTGTCGAGGATTAAGTAACACTTACTCTTCCAATAGAAGAAAAAGGATCTGAAATCCAACCCCATTTTAACAGGTAAATATAGACATGTAAATTTAAAGTTTTGGAACAGTTTATCATCTCTCTGTCATCCTCAATTGTCATGAAATAAACCCTGACCAAGAAAGCATATGCACTTGCCTATGCTTATATGCAGCCTTCATGAGTTACACTCAAGAGCTTATCTAGAACCTGATGGCAAAGTATCCATTAAGTAAATGACCGTGCTACAGATTACCCCCCCCCCCCCCTCACACACACACACAATTGCAATTAACCAGAATGTAACAAAAAAAAAAAAAAAAAAAGTAAGTTGTTTTGGCCATGAAACTATTGTGAGTCACCTAATTCCACAGCTAGAGCCTCTTAAAAATCCCAGATATATTCAGGTCGAGCCCTGAGATAACCATCCACACCCAGAGGAAAAAAAAGACACCAAATAGAACTAAACATAAAGAAGCCGAGGAAGCAAACACAACCTGAGAATGGCGCTATCCTCTACTAAGAAATCCATCTGCTTCGAGACAAGGGATCTCCAAGCCATGAGGTCATCAACATCCTTAGCCTGGAAACACAATGCATATCAACAAAACAGATCAGAAATATGCAAATCACCATAATCAATATAAAACAGAGTAAAGCAAGATTAATCAACTGTGACTTAAAGAAAGACAACCAAAGACAAATCAATGATGAGAAATCGACACATACAATGAGATCCTTGCTGTCCTGGACATTCTTCATTTCTGATCTTATCTTTTCTAGTAGCTGATCTTTCTCTTCTAACTCTGTGTCAAATTCCTTAAAAATGCTCCCATATCTAGCATTAACATCCTCCAGATAACGCTCCAGAACAGATAAACTCAAGTCCAGTGCTCGAACCTTTTGCATTAGTATCTTAAGAACAGTATCACCAGGCATCCTGCTAACATGCTGGGGACGCACTTCTTCCACTGGATCAGGAGCAGGGTTGGGCACCGAATCACCCTTCGAGATTGGAGTTCCTGCAGATTCATTCCCAGTAGAAACGTTCAGATCCGGGCTGCTCTGCTCAGGAGATTCAGTAACAGGGGCTGCTGTTTCTTTTTCTCCTATTGAGTGATGACTATCAGGAACGGAAATAAGATCCTCCAACATTCTTTCAACTGCATCGACGCCATACACTTCAATACTACTTAGTGTACAATAGAATTCGGATCCGTAATGGCTCAATATCTTCAATTTCAGGTATCTCACCCATTTGGGCTCTGAGAGGGTAAATGCTTGAGCATGCTTCACATTTCCAGCTGAAAAGTTACCCAACTCGACCCATGTCTGCGTAGGATAATCTAAGCTTCCTAGAAGCTCAAACTCTTTCAAATTGGAAGAATAATGCTCAAAGTTTGCAATTTCTATTGTATCTACCAGAGTCTCCTCGGAAAGTTCAATGACAACAAATTTCTCCTCGGCTGAACATGGGTTCCTGAGATACTTGTCCTTGTCCTTGTTCAAAATATTAGAAGCACCTTTGGCCTCCTTGTTAGAATCCAACACTTTAGCTCCTTTTGCAGCAGAAGCATAGTTGTACTTGCCACCTCCAGGCTCCATTCGATGAATGACACCCCCCGTCGCACCAGATACATAGGCGCTCTTAGAACTGAGAGCCTTACTTTTGAAGTCATCTAGACCAAGAGGTACGGTACGAATCAGTCTGTCAGCCTTTCCACCATCTTTCTTGTGTTCACCAACTGAACTGGGACTTCCTACAACAGCAGGTTCCTCAGAACCTGAGACACCAGTGGCAGTCTCGTTTTTAGTAATGCTTCCAGACTGTACCTTACCAGTGGTTTCTTCTAATCCGGCACCATGGTCGCAGGACGTCTCAATGGAGTGCTCAGCACAAGTTTGTGTTAGATGCTGATCGTCTGATGATGGCAACGATTCCTTTTCTAGAGAATCAAGCAACAGATCTCTTTCTGGCCTCCCTTCATCCCAGCTTGAGGCATTAAGGGCGTCAAATGGTTTAGGTTGTTCTGCACAAGAAGTTGTTATTCAGCAAACATACTTCAAGAGTAAGACTAATCCCTACGTTCATATGTAATAGAAGAAAAGTTCAGCAACAAAGCATGATTGATGTGAGTTGTGTAAATTCGCGATTTGCAAATCTGTATTCCAACTTTCGAATACACCCAAAATTGATCAGACAATCTGAGTGATCTGCAGTCTCTAATAGACTTTCACACAAAAGTTCCCCCTTTGGCAAGCAGAAATAAGCTATAATCTATCAGTAAACTACCAGAGGCAGCAACCACTGCAGGCCCATGAGATTCGACAATCAAATCTAGCCAATAAAATGAGCCACAAATATATCTGTTTGAAGATGAACCAACTTCCTTTAGTAAAAGCAAATCCAAAAAAAAAAATGTTGTAAAAAGCCAATCCTCATTTCACCACAATGATCTCACTACTCTTATAAACAACAGAATTACTCCGGAAGAGCCAAGTATACCTCCTCGGAAACATGCCTAGATATACACAGCCTCAGGCTTAACCATTACTCCATATTATTCAAATGCAAGAGGATAACTCGGAAACTAAATAACATGAACAAACGGTACACAAACTACAGAAATCCGCTTACCTGTATCTCCATCAATATCACCATCGCTGATCCACAAGTTCAAAAGAAAGACAAGGCCCCAAAGAACGATAACCACTGACAGCGAAAACTTATACAAGTGAATCCTACCACTACCAATAGCCTTCTCTAAGGCTCTTCGTTGCAGAAGAGCTCTACGTGATTTCTGCATCGCTCATCAATCCTTTACAGTCCACCTTACTATCAACACTACCTTTACACCACCAGCTCTCAGCCTACACCATTTCGAAAAAAACATACATATAAATACCATCATCACTCAACCATTGACAAACATTTTAAAACATACACCACCAGCTCTCAGCCTACACCATTTCAGAAAACAATCACATAAATATCATCATCACTCAACCATTGACAAACCATTCAAAACGAAAGCGCGAAATTAACCGAAAACTAACAATCCTACACCATTTGAGAAACCAAACACATATATATCACCATTCTACTATTGGCAAACCCATTCAAAAAGTACAAAATGTAACTTAAAAGAAACTCTAACATTGAATAAAGCAGAATCATTTGCTTTGGCTTGTAAATGACGATTCGCAGCACAAGAATTATTGGGCATTTCGTAACGCATAATTAAGTAAATGCTAAACACAGACTTACCACCAGAATTACATCAAACAATTAATTAAAGTTCCAATCTTTCTTCTACCCTTTTTAAATAAGATTAATCAACAATTATTTTTACAGAAAATTAATCATATTACAGATCATAATTAACTCAGTTGACCAAAGTATACATATCATTTTTATTCTAATTTCATTCACATTATGCATCAAATAAGAAAGAAATCATTTAAATCAAATTCAGCAGATATTCAATCGAATACATCCCCAGAACCCCAAATTCCAGCTATTACAAAATTGGAAGAAAATCATACCAGAATCTCTATAAATTATTCATTGAATATTGATTTTCCCAAACATATAGCAATAAATTCAAACAACCCAGAATTTAAAATACAAAAAAGATTAAATCTTGGATAAAATGAAATTCAAAAGACCCATAATTTTCAATAAACAAAAAAAAAAAAAAAAAAAAAAAAAAAAAAAAAAACTTACAGTCATATAAAACCAGAGGAATAATTCCAGGGGTTGTTGATAATGAACAAGAAGATAAGAATGATGACGAACAGATTTGAAAAGCTTGTTGATGAAGTAAGCCTAATCATGATGCTATATTGCTGTAAAATTAAAATCTTTGCCTTTTGCCACACAAAAAAAAATTTAAATATTTCCCTTTTGCACAGATAAACAAAATAAAAAACTGTATAAATTATTATGATGCAATTCTTATTAATTAAATTTGATATAATAGTATACAACAAAATTTTGTGTAATAAAATTGTATTGGTAAGTACAAAGTATTTATTTACAAAATTGGAACTTTGTAACTGAAGGATTTTAAAACGTTACAAAATTTTCTGGAGAATTTCAAAAATGAAACAGTGGGAGTTGAAAAAGGGAGGGGGCTCCAATGCCCAATTTCCAGATGTCAATGCAATTTCTATTGAAATTGAGTCATTTATATGTACTCCATGCTTCAAGGGTATTTTTGGTATTTCACTTGACTTGTTCATCTTTGCTTCTCATTATTGTCGAGTGCTTCGTGCTTACTATGGTGTCATTAGTGTCATTGTGTGTGGGGGTGGTGCTTTAAAAAATTGTTGATTTGTTAAAAGTCTAAACCTTAATTTAAGGTGACAAATAATATTTTTGTATGTGAGGAAGAAGTATATACCTTTTTAATAAGGAGGATGAGAATTTGACTTTTATTTTATATTGTTGACGATAAGATAATTTTAAGTTTTTGCTTAGATGAAGTGTAAGATACTGTTAAGTGATTTTTATCTTTCTTAATTTCCGTTCCACTCTTTTTGTTGTGGAAAATGCAATATTATGTTGTATATCTCAAATTGGAGGACGTATTCGATAAATCGTCGTTTGTGTTTGTGCATTTTTCCTTATTAGATTTTTGTATTAAACACATGTTTTGTAATGATACTTACGGAGTATTCCATTGTGAAGTTGCAAACATTCGTTTACCAAATACGTCGAATAGCATATTAACCTCTTTGCCGTTGATCTAGTTTTAAATCTCTCTTTGAAACACAATAGTATGTGAAATGTGAAATTACGAAAACGTCCTTGTCCATGTTGGGAATTCAAAAAAGATGGGTACCTGAAGCAATGGGTCAAGAAACATTGGGATTGATGACCCAACTGTAATGAGCTGGGATCGCATCATTGGCTCGAACACTTAGAAGCCACGTCATGTCTGTGGTGCCGCTCTTCCACGTGTACTTTGCTTTCCGTTGCCATCTTTGTCTTATTATTCGCTTACTTATTCGGATCCTTAATCTACCCAATTAGCTAGCTATCCACATCTACCGACCTCGCCTGTAATTGGACCTTTTCACACATCCTACTCCACTTCCTACTTTAGTGAATGTACCATGTACTCCATATATTTTGGTCATTTTTGCACCGCAATTCGTTGTTTTTCATGCATCTCCACATCCATCATTCATGCTGAATCATCAATCAAGCACAATTGCACATTGGTTGGAAACGCAACAATATCTTTACTAATATAAAAGAGTTTGTATTTTATGAAAGCAACGGGAAGTTACGGAAAATTTGTCAGCTAGCACTTTTTAAGTTTGCGATTTTAACAGCTAAAATATTTTATGTTCATTTCTGCTTAATGACACCTTTAAGTTAGTAAAATTATAACACATAGCACCAAAATTGGTATTTCCGGCCAAATTGCGTTGACTCCAGCTTTGACCACCGTGACTCTCACGGATTCTTTTTTTTTGTTCATTTCTTTCCTTTTCCTCCCGAAATTTCCCCCGATTTTTTCTATTTTCACCTTTTATGTACCCATATTTTGTGGTTCTTTCTCCTTTTTTGTTGTATGGTAGTACGAGATCAGCTTTTGGTAGATGTTGAACCTTAATAAACTCAATTAAAACTTAATAAGTAGGTTTATAGTACTTGATTAGTTTAATAAAGTAAATTAAAGCTAGATTAAACCATGGTTTTTTTAATTAAATTGTGTAATGGCTTCGATTAAATTCTAATGGGCATACTTTGATATGGTGAAAATTCTGAAAAAGGAATTCGGTATAATTGAGGTTGATGAAATGTGGTTCGGGAGGTATGGGTTAAACTTAAAGAAGGAAAAATGAAAGATGAAGAAGGGGTAGTGGAGAGAAGCAGCAACAAGTGAGAAAGAAAACAAGATCATGGGGAAAGTTTAGGGAAAAGGGAAAGAAATGAACAAAAAAAAAAAAAAGAATCCATCTGAGAGGCGCGGTGGTCAATGGCGGAGTCAACGCGATTTGGCCGGAATTACCAGTTTTGGTGCTATGTGTTAAAATTTTGCAAATTAAAAGTGTCATTTGGCAGAAACGAACATAAAAGGTGCTAGCTGTTAAAATCGCAAACTTAAAAGGTGCTATCTGGCAAATTTTCCGAAAGTTACATTATATTTCATCTGTCTAAGCTTAGACAATTAATATTGTGTATTTAAAATGTCCATGTATTAAACGCATTTTGTGGAGTTTGTCGGATGAGGTCACAACATATTCTCACATTTTATGAAAGTTTACAACATTGTATTCATATTAATCTCATAAATAAATCAATTTTTTGTGGAAATATGTGTTTGACTTGAGTTATACATACGCTATTAGAGACTCACCACAACAAATAGGTGTGTGTCGTTTCGGAGTTGCAGGGACTACCAAAAAACACAAAATGAACCCTATAATAACGTGTTGAATTATGTGGATCAATCCTTACGTGGTCCGATACTAACAAGTTTCTTCAGGACGTTAGAAAGAAAAAGTACCTAATATTTTAAAACATACTCTTTCGCCGAAATCATTGGTCGTTATTATTAGATTGAATTTGGAGAAAATTTCTTAAAATTGTTTGGATGAACATATGAAATAAATAAATTACCTTAAAATTTACCCATAAATAAGGGCACTTCTCCTGTCCTCCATTACGCAAGAATAGAAAATTCAAAATTTACATGAATTAGGATATTCCCGAAACAAGTAAAACTCGGTATCGAGGTTTTTAGAGGGAGAGCGAAAGTCTCAAAAGAAAAAAAAAAAAGAAAAAAAAAAAGAAGTGAAGTGCGTTGCTCCAAATCCAGAAAAACAAGGTCGAGATAAACTCCGCGCCTTTTTATTCGTCGACAATGTCTGGAAATAATCCCAAGTCCACTGTTTTCATTGGTAAGTCAATCAATCTTCACTCGTAAGCTTCCTTCTTAAACTACTCTCTTCCCCTCTCTTTTTCAGTTTGCACAATTCTTTCCTAGATACGTATTTTGTTTGTTTGATTGAGCTGTAATTGAATTGAATTGAATTGAATTGAATTACTGAAGAATTTCCGCAATTAGGGTTTTCAATTTTCTGGGTTTTGCTACTTTTCGATTCTTAAAGCAGAGGATAATTTAATGAGCATGAATTGGTAGCAGGAATTATTGTAGTTGAAAATAGCATAATCATTGGAGATTCTGGCGTAATTGTGAAGCATCATATTCATAAATTGATGATTGATGTTTTTGGTGATTGTGTGTTTGCGAGCATACTTAAGTGTTTAATTGGGTATTAGAGGGTTATTAAGATTTGAGCTAAGTCGTGGGAACGAGTGTCAGATTGAGGTTTGATGAGGATTTATGGAGGGGATGAGCTAGATTGTGTACCTGGTTTGAAATTGAATTGACCCACGAAAGTGTGTAATACGATTCATGTTAATCGACTCCCTATCACCTTGGTGCGTGGTCGCTGTTGTTGTTTTTGGATGATTTGTATCATAATGTGGTTTAGTCGAGTCATGTGTGAACTTTTCGGTCTTGTTGAGAATGGTAATTAGGCATTGCAAATGTAGACTCTTGGATGCGTCCAATGCTTAAGGTTTCATAAGACAGAAACGAGGTTGGTTGATCATAAAATTTGGTAGGTATTCTCGCACAGTCGCACATTTGGTTTGGACCTTCAACAATTGGGGAGTGGAAGGTGAGACGACTGCTGTTGGTTTCATAGAAGGCGAAAAAATGCAAACTTTGGTCTTTCGGCATGTCTGAAGTTGAAGTAACTCTTTTGTTTTTTGACGTAACATGTCTGACTCAGTGTGCAGTTTTCCTTTTGATGGAATGTCTTGGAATGAGTTATCTTCTAGACTTTGCATGATGAAATTGCGTGCTGATTTGTTACAACTATATCCCATGCAGGCAATTTGGATGATAGAGTTACTGATAGGATTCTTTATGATATCCTTATTCAAGCGGGTCGGGTAGTTGATCTATACATTCCCAAGGACAAGGAAACAGATAAGCCCAAGGGCTATGCTTTTGCTGAGTACGAAACTGAGGAGATTGCAGATTATGCTGTCAAGCTTTTCTCTGGTCTTGTGACACTTTACAACCGAACTTTGAGATTTGCGGTTTGTCCTCCTTTCTCATGTCATCTCCTTTGCTCTTCCCTGCAGTAGTCTTATTTATCTCCTGCTATATCACAAAAAATGTTTCATATGCCACCGTGTATTCCCTGAAGTTACTCAGGAGATCACGAGTAAAGTAACAATGTACCAACGCTGTCCCTAAGGGTTGTGCAGTTGCCCCAGGACGAATAGTGACATGGTTTTCTGTTTATTCGATGTTACATTTTTTTTTGGAGCCTTGACCAGTCTCTATGAGCTCGTATGTCTGTTGCCATCACATCTTACTACCTCTATCCACCCTTGTGAGCTAATTTTAAAAGTGCCTGGTATATGGATGGACACAGCCTTTATGGAGAAATAGTTTTTTTTTTTTTTTTTTTTTTTTTTTTTCTGCATGGGCATGTATCATAGCATAACAGCTAGGGAAATTACAGCGTCATGGCTGATTATCTCATTCACATTTAATCTAATTGACAGATCTCCGGGCAAGATAAGGCACCAGCAAAGATGTCTTCTACATCAAACTTCTCATCGAATTCACCTATTAAGTCTAGGTTCCATCCTGCACCTTTTAACAGTATGGAAGATCCTCACCAACCCTCGAGGTTTTCATCTTCCAGTAGACAATCAGTTAACCCCGGGCACCATGAGTCTGGTAATACATATGCTCTTCTCAACCATTTCTGCCTCTCTTTCCTGTCTTCTGTGTCAGTTTTCATACTGTGTGTGCGTGTGTTTGTATTGTTTTGGTCTTTTCCCCTCTGTCGATTTTTTTCAATGCACGACTCTTAATAAGTTTGCCCTTGCCTATTCAGAATTGCTCCCCCCTGGTGTTGGACCAGATTATAGGTCTCGTCAGGATGGATACGGCTATGATTACTCTCGAAGAGTATTTGGGGCTACATTGGATAGTATGGGTCGCTCTAGGTCAGGACGCTATTAGAACAGTAAAATCACAATCACTTGCCATCCTAACCCCCAGGTCAGAGTTGATTTTAGCTTGTTCTTTGTAGTGCGATTTCTTAGAAATGTAGTTTCTCGTTGTTCTAATGTGATGGTTAAATATAGCAGCCATATGTATCAGAAGCTTTGTTACATCTCTCATGTTGCTTTGAGAGTTTCCTTTAAGTGAGACCTTGATGTCATGTGCTCTCATGAAGTTATCGAAAATGAGGTCTTTTTTTGTTTTGTTACTTTTCTTTTTTACTTCTCGCGTTTCCAGCTCCAATCTACAAGAGCCCCCCTGTTTTGTTGAATTGATGGAATTCTAACATAGATACAGGGTGTTAGCTGTTATATTATACTGATAAGAAAAGACTGTAGTTTCGTAAATTTGCAATGTTCTAGCTCATGCACTTGTAATTTCTACCACCAAATCAAGGTATCAAATGTCGGTTTTGGGTTAGGATCACGGTTTCGGCAATCGCACAAATTGCTGTTGTCATGGCTAAATCGCCTTAAACTCGGAAACCTTGATATTTCGGTAATGTCTGAGTTTCACAACCGAAATCTAAACTGGCTAAAATAAGCAGGTGATCATCTTGTTTGTCTCTCATAGCTTGACAAAATTCAGTAGAAACTTAATCATTTTCTAATAGGTTTTTTCATAGAGCAGCTTTCACTTGGATGGCTTAAAAGAACTACTGAGGCATTGCTGGACTATATTGGGATCTTAGATAAAATCTTCGCTCTGATAACTATCTACGCTTAAGATTGTCATTTTTTTAGAAGTGACAGACTATATGCTTTGTTGAATTTTGAGTGATCCAAAAGAATTAGTTAAGCTACTATGTATCATTAATACTGAAGCGAAATTGTTAAGTATCTAGCATAAGTGCCTGACAATGCTCACGGCCGTCCTCAGAATTAAAGTAGGGAAACCAGATATGAAAATGGATTTTTGATGATCGTTGACTTTTTGAGGTGAGCTGTGGATATTATGACTCTGCTTCTGTGGTTCCTGCTAGTTTCCTACATTGAAATATTACATGGCTATATACATATACAGTATTACTTTTTTTGTCTCCTTCAGTCACACTCATGCAAACATGATAATTTGCCAATATTGCTTATTCAAGGCCTTCCTAATGCATAACTATTGATTGTGGAGGTGCTAGATAAATCGTCAGGACTGTGCATTATAGTGTGCTTGATTTGTGAATTTGCTTCCGATGCTTTTATTTTGTTTGGAGATGTTGGTAGCACTGTGTTGAAGTGGCCAGCACCGACCAGTTTTTGCCTCTAGAGATGTCTATTGAAAAGAGTCATTAAACATGCCATTAATCAACCAGTCTTCTAAAGCTAAATTAATTGCATTACCCTGTTCTGTTTACCCAACTTCCGCTCATTTCTCTGGCCAAGAAAAGGTGAATTAGAAGTATAAAATATAGATATCAGGGAAAAGAGAAAGTGGAGAATAAGAGTGAGAGTAATTAACTACAAATACCCAGATACCATCTATGCTACCCAACTTCTACTCGTTTCACCTACCATTTGCAGGTTAAGCCTACAGCACATAGTTCAGGGAAAAGAGAGAGTGAGAGAGATTAACTACTTATGGACCAGACCTGGACCCGCTTATGGTAAATTTGTCACATTGGGTGGAGTTATGTTTTGGTGGTTACTTTTGAGCAAAGTAAGCAAGGGGTCCAACAATTGCTGCATTTATGTATGTAGCAGGCTCTGAGTGGCTGTAGTCTGTCCGATCATCTGTATAGACATCATTATTATTTGGACCTCCAACAATGGCCCCAACAAGGACATTAGGATTTGGGTTGGAGCTGGTGTAGTATTGGAAGCCGTTGCTGCAACCGATAGTTTGCTTCTGGCTGGCCAACGAAGGTAAGGATGATGCCCTATGATGAATCTTTTTTGGATAGTTACCGCCATACCCTACCATGTATGACATGTTCATAGGGTTATCTCCAAGTATGTAGTCTACCTGAAATTGGCCAATTTTGTGTTAGCTCCCTTTTACTGGTAAGTAGAAATTAAAGCTAGAATAGAAGGATGGTTGATGAAATATAGATTATGGAATAGAGCAAAAACCTGTCTTTTTGCAAGGCGTCTTAGGGTGGTGGGGGTGACTAAGATGGTGCCGCATGAAAATGTGTGTTTGGCAGACTTCATTAATTTGGCATAAGTTGTAAGCAAAAAGGTGATGGATGTCACGTATTGGAGGTTGCTCCCGCTGAGCTTATATATCAGACCACCTGACAATCAACTTTTGTTCTTTAGTGGTCTAAAATGTCATCGATAATGTTATCACTTGTGTATGATATCTCACAAGAAACATACCTGGTGTGTACTGGGTGGAGGTGGAAGGTGTGTTAGGCAGTATTCGGCACATGAAGTCTTCTGCTGCTTTATTGAAAGGCTCAAAATTCTTGTCATTGTGCACTAATGCCCCCTGAAAAGAAACAATCATGGTTTTACGTTGGTTTTGTGGAAGGAGATGGGTAAGACGAGTTTGGTTGGCTGCTAACCCTTGACAGGAGAACTCGTGCACCCGCGAACTTGTTGTCCCAACTGAAGATGTCCGTCCCATCATTAGCTCCTAGAGAATTCAAGAAATTCAGGTAATAGACCTGTTTTGTGGCTCTATACAGCCAGGCTGCGCCCCAGAGCAGTTCGTCCTTATAACCTGAATATGAGCAGTAGAAAGGGCAAACAGCTGATCCAAGAGAATGGCTGTAAGCACCCCTGTACTGTATAGCAAACTGCATGACCTTCTTCGCAGTTGTCAAAAGTATACTTGCATATTTATAGTTAGTGCTTCTAAGAGCTAAAGCACCTGCAGCAAGTGCAGCTGCAGTCTCAGCTGCCACGTCAGATCCAGGGTTGCTGGGAGAGACTGAGTAAACGTTACGTGGTGTATCCATGTCCTCAGGTCGCTCCCAGCAGCGGTGATCTGCATTAGGGTCACCTACACCAACATAAAGCTTGCCCGGAGTGGCGGTTGCACATCTGTATAGGTAGCTGGTCGCCCAGCGGATAGCAGCTCTGGTTGTGTTCAATTCAGGTCCCATGATACCTCCAAATTCGAGCACTCCCCATGATAACATGGTTGCGCTGAAGGCCATCGGAAGGTTGAATTTTACATTATCACCTGCGTCATAATACCCCCCAGCCAAATTCACCTGTTATTTATAGAAGAGAGAAGTTTGTTAGTGTTCAGATTTGATACCTTTGCATTTTTGCTGTGTTGATTCCGTTAACCCAAATGACCATATTTACGACCAAATATCGTATGGTCTGTGAAATGGGTAGGCGCAAGCAAACCTCGAGAATTTGGACATGATTGTTTAAATTTGTTCTTAACTTCCTATGCATGCACATGTAGAAATCAAAAGTTAGAAAGTGTCAAATTGAGAATGTAACATACACCAGCCAGTGAACCGTCACGAAGGCCGGAGTCGCCACGCCAAGTCACCACCTGGTCTCTGGCAAGTTTCCCAGATCTCTGGCCTTGGAAAAACAAGATAGACTTAGCCAAGGCATCCTTATAGTTTTGATTACACTCCACTTGCATGCCTGCTAAGAGTAGCAACGCGAACAGGTTCAATAATCGGCCATTAGAACCCATTCTCGTCGCTAATCGTAATCCTACGTACACTAATAACTCTACTACTAATATTACTTAGAACTACTATATGATTAGTTAGTATTAATCTAGATGTGCTGCATTAAGCTTGAGCGGTCCATGTATATATATAGTTGCAACAGTGTATGTAGTGAGATCGTAGGGGAAAAAAGGAGACTTCGGTTGAAGAGATGATTAACCGTTAATTAAGGCTTTGCATGGAAAGTTGCCCTTTTCGTCAGTTGTATAGATGAGAAGTTATCTTATTTGAGATATCATATTGCAAATTACTTGGCTTATATTGTGGAGATCGACCATAATTATTTACCACTTGGTCCAGCTTTTAGGGTTCTTCATCTAGTTAACGTACACCTTGTTTTCAGTCGATAGAATTGACCTATGTATGCTTAATCTAGCTTAGTCACAATAACGTAGTTAATAACGGTTTTATATAACGATTCAAATAAGCCGTCATTATTGGATCACTTTTGTCCCATACCCTGTGCAACGAAATCTATTAGAGAATACGGAGTAATATTTTAGGTGTGAAAACCATCGGTCCACTTATCCATCTCGGGATCATCTTACAGTCTTACACCAACTCAGTAGGTAACTACTGGCTACACCTACTATGGCGTCTAGGCCAATCACAGTGTTTAGAATACCCATTCTAATCACTGTGGGCATAATGGTCATTTCACCAATTTTTCTATCAAACTCACCCCTCTCTCCTTTGTCGACCCAATCTTCTCCTCTCACCATTTACCCACCTTACAAACACCAACCCGGACACCACCCCACCACCCCTTGCCACGTCGGAAACAATAGAACCACTGTAAAACTTACCCCACCTCCGGCAGGACCACATGATACGTGGGGTGTTTGAATGGGCGTGGTGAACCCATATGGGACGTGATGTTGTGAAGGTGGCAGGAAAAAGGGTTTAGGGTTGCATTTCCCGGTGCCGCGGTAATGCAACCCTAAACCCTTTTTCCGGGCAAGTGGGTCAAGTAAGAGAGAGATTTAAATGGGGTTGCAATTATTGATGATGATATGGGGGTGTCAATGAACCACCGGAGTGGGGTTGCGCTGCCGTGGCCGGCCCAATGGTAGTCCCGGCGGCGAAAGTGGTCGGTGGTGGTGCTATAAGTGGGCCGGTGGTGGTTGTTGACTTGGGTGGTTGGGGGTTGTGTTTGGTCGTGGGATTGGATGAGTGAAAGGAGGAAAAGGGAGTTAGATGAGGCAAAAATCAGTGATTAGAATGGGTATTCTAATCATTGTGATTGGCACAGCATTTCTGATACAGCTACTGATCACTACTGCCATTATTCTTCTTTCTGTTTAATTTTAGGGTGTTAGTTCAACTACTGATATCTGTTTGTGTACGAAGCTTTATTTTTGTATTTTTTATTTTATTTTTATAAAAGTAAGAACGTGTACGCAAAAGTTTTATTTTTATATTTGTAGATTAGATGGGAGTTTGTGTGAGAACTACGGTGTCAAGCAAAAGAAAACTACTGAACGGTAATTTGCAATCAGAAGTATATACATGGTTAAAAGTCTAGTATATTCATCAATGAAATAACATCGGCTTGATGTTCTTTTGCGTACCTTTTGGCGATCCATGTATGATGTTGATGACTTGATGCATGTTAATTTCAAACAATTTTACATCGTCTGAAATCACTAGGGATGCGTCTGATTTCCCTTAATCATTCCTAGCTCCACAAGAGCGGTTACTAATTATCAAATGAACAAAAAAAAGAAAAAAAAAAAAAAAAACTTGATAGATTTTACTATTTTAGAGGTCTCTTTTAATTATTTTCTCTACATTTTGGATTACAGATGTGTTACAGCGTTACTTTCTGTTTCGGCCTGATAATTAGAATAACAATTGTCGTGTGTTCAATTTTTTTTATCTTTCTCTTTAAACTAGCAATCGACTCTCTGAACCCCGAAAAGTGGAGAGGAAGATGAATTTAGTGCCAGTATGTTTTGTGATCACAGATTCTAATATGAGAATGTTTCATATAATGTCGCTTTTGCGATTCACTTACTCTGTGCTTGGTATCTCTATTCTTTCGTGGTTTATCGTAGGTGTTTAACGATCCTTATTCCCACAATTAAGCAAATAAGAATGATCTTACACATTGAAAAACTCTTTTCAATGTGATTAAACAAAAAAAAAATGAAAATTATTACTCCGTGCTTGGAGTAAAAATCAAAATAGCCGAGTGTGTAAATCTGGGCTAGGAATTAATCCAAACAATCATTCTTAAGGGGCGCAAAAATCAAAAATACTCTCCAATAATAATTCGTAGTAGATACTAGATAGCGGGGTTACATTCGCACGTAGTTTCCTTTGGATTAGACTACTTTATATTCCCATTTGTTAGATAACCAACTGAGCCAAAAGTCTAGACTGATGGTTAGAGCACCCACAATGGTATTATATTTCAACACGCCCCCTCACGCAAAGGTCCACTTGGGCTTGAAGCGTGGGTAATTCACTGGCCCACAAACACAACACACTTAAACTGAACTCTTTTTTATTAAGGCTCCAACACACCAAAGGAGGGGGCTACCAGGATTCGAACTCGAGACCTCAGGATCGCTGAGGCTCTGATACCATGTTAGATAACCAACTGAGCCAAAAGTCTAGACTGATGGTTAGAGCACCCACAATGGTATTATATTTCAACACCATTTCTTCAGCCGTAATACCAAGTCCGGTCCTTTTTTCTCTTGTGCTCATTAATGTTGTGTCTTTTCATGCTATGCAATCAATATTTCTCAGCTTTTTGAAGCAAGCTGTTCGACGTTCAAAATAGATTTGAAATTGATTACGAATTTTAATTTTACCTTATTATTACATTTAATAGTTTAATTATGACAAATTCTTATGACAAACTAATTAAAGAAAAGGGCCGGGAGGCATGAAGAAGAGATCAACAATGCCGAGGCAAGGAGATATGATTAGGAGATGAATTAGATTTATGAATTTATCCTAATTAAATCGAACTGAGTTGCACTGAATTTACTGAGTCTGATTTGTTCAATTGTATAGTCAAACTAAGATTACTGAAATGAAGAACGTTTGATTACACACTACCAAAAGAATAACCCATGTTGAAGAGCTTGAACAATGAAGTGAAAGGCTTCCTCGTCTTTCATGCGTGCCTGTATGAATTGCATAGGAAAGAAAAACCATCAACAATTCAAATTGCTTTTCTTGCGTATTCTTGATAAACCAGCGTTTATATATAGATGTAGGAGTATCCTTATGGGGTAGAGAAAAACAATTTTTAATTGTTGGGACAAAAAATAAAGCAGCTCAGGAGTGAAGGATGGAACAGTGGAAGGCTGGTCCGAAGAAGTGGCAGCAGCATGCAACGTATTGGTGTTTCTTTTTTATTAGTGTGACATGGTTGTTGACATCAGCGATTAGATCAGATCTGACGTAGAGACTCTCATTGAAGGATATTCCTTTGGCTATTAGTAGTATAAAACTAGTTTAATACCCGTGCAAAATTACACGGGCTGCCATTAATACGGTGTGTACAAAGCCATTATAAAACAGATGTTTAAGATTCGACAAACTAATAACTATGTTAGTAATGATTGTAAAGGGAAAAAATATGTATATTTGTTCCTTTCACTCTAAACGGATTAAGAGAGAAAAAAAATTCAACAAAAAATACAATGTCACCATAATAGAACAAAGAGAAAGCGATTTTACTATATTGGGTTACCAAATGAATAAATACGTAAAACATTAGGTTGAACATAGTTAAACCGCTTAATTGAAAGTTTAATAAATCTAATTTAATTTCTCAACCCAATTCGACCTCGGGTTTATTAAATCATGAAACCACTATTTTAGGACCCGTACGTGACCTCTATAGGCGCATATTTAATTTTACCTCCATATTTTGTCTAACTTGACCCGATTTATTTACCGATTTGACTCATAAATAAGATAAAGTTAGTTAAAGCCCTGAAAAATTGCACGGGCTGTTATAATCAGACATTATTTATGTCCCGTGACCCAATTTCTTAGGTATGAATCCGCTTTTTTATGACCCGTGATCCGCATTAACCCGAACTCATTCCGTTACACGTACTTTTGGGTTTAATCTACCGTACCCGTTGATACCTGAGTTAAACAACATATATAGGATTAGGATAAATAATTAATAAACGTGAGTTGAAATTATTTTGTACTTTATTTCCGAATATCCAGCCCCTATAATTTCAGTAATTAAAGATTTGATTTGATTTTGTAAGGAAATGATTTCAGTTAGTTTTTGTAATTTTTTTTTCCATAATTAAAGAAAAATATGATTATACCTACCAAAAGTTTAGCCGAATGGTTGGTAACATAGCTGATTCTATCCGCTTGTACCGGCTAATGAACCTTTGTTTTTTCTTTCGTGAGTTATGGCCGACATTAACCTAACCAGTTTTGGCCAGATATAACTTGACTTGTTGACCCATATTTCCCCATAATTAAGCCCTGTTTGATAGGACTTATTCTCAGATGAATTCAGATCAGTTTAGAATCATTCAAATCAAATAACATCAGATCAGAGTCATTCAAATCAAATCAGATCAGATCAGAAATGTTCAAATAACTATCTATGTATTTGGTCCATAATTGATACTAATTCGTTGAAATTCAATCAAATTTTCAACCAATTCAGATCAATTCAGAGTCATTTAAATCAGATCTGAACAGATCAGATCAGATCATAATCACTCAGATCAGTTTAGTTAAAAAAAATACATTCCTATCAAATAGGTCCTTAGCCCCACTATGATAAGTTCTGCTAATAAGTTAGTAGCTACTATTTTTTTTTTAAGTAGATACTATAAGATTAGCCTTGGAATAAGGAGACAAGGAGTATTTGTGTCTCATGTAGTGTGCATGAATTAACTTTGAAACATGAGAACAAAACATGTACATAAACATTTTTATCGTACCAAAATAACATGAACTCTATTCATGTCAAATGATTTGTATAGGGGCCTCATTGGGGACGTTGAATCAGATTTGTTTTTCGTCATCAACACCGTGGAGGATACAATGTTTGTGTAATTGTGTGGTGATGGCGATCCAATTAAGATTTTTTTTTCAAAATAGGGCTCAAAAAATAAATATTAAACAAAATGGGTTGGATTGAAAATGTTCAATCTTATGGGGTGTACGTCATTCCATTTAGGTTCGGAACAAAACCGCCAGTGGCACTGGCGGTTTTAAGCGTCTTAAACAGTAGCTTTGAGACTGGGAAGAAATTTTGGATACGGTGAAACCGCCATGGGGAGTGGCGGTTTCACTCTGGCCAAAATTTCTTCTAAAATTTCCACAATCTCATTTTTGTGAAGAAACCGCCATGGAGACTGGCGGTTTCTGTGTGTTGAAACTCCTAGTCTCCATGGCAGTTTTACCTTTTTTTTTTTTTGAGATTGTTTTCTTTATTTTCCCCTTCTTTTCCATTTACCTGCAACTCAGACAAACCCAAACCAAAATGTCACGACCACAATCGTTCAATAATATCAATAACAACCCAAGATGAGAACTCGAATGGCATGGTATCTTATTTCATAACTTAAAACGTCTTTTACATACATGAAATAGTCGAATACAACATAAAATTGACAAATTGTTCCCATACATTACAAACTAATATATTAATAGCTAATCTTCCGCTACGCGGCGGCGGCGTGTAGCTCGACGTTGGCTTGAGGAAGCGGGTTGGCTTGAGGAAGAACCCGAAGTGTCGCCTTCCATAATTGGTGTCATAGGAGAACCAACTCTACGCCGACGCATATATTGTATCAGAGAAGAATGATCATCCAAACTTGCACTTTGTTGTTCTTGAGATTGTTGGATAAGATGTGAAAATTCCACCTTCTCGAGACATTCGGAGCAATGTTTGCGAATGTCGGTTAAAGTTTGGACAAAATTGACACTAGATGCGTCATTTAGTGCAGCTTGAAGGTCATGATCACACCTCATGTGTAGAGTTGCAAAACCTTGGGTCGACAATCACAAAAATCAAAAGATTGCACTAATTATTTCCTAAACATGCTTATTATTCAATAAAAGTGAAATAACGATAAATCATACTTACAAGCAATTGAATTGAGGGAGAAGAAATATGATAGGAAACCGAGTCACCATGAGATTGTTTGACAGCTCCAATGACACGACGAGTATGATTTCAATACCAAACCATGTACGGATCATTGTAATGTATCGTGCCATCATCTAAATCGGTAGTAGCCACCACCCTCTCTCGACGCCTACGCCATAAATCGATATAGACATTGTGGATTTCACTCCAACTTATCTTGCGATTTTCTCTCCTATCCAATTTATGAAGAGCCACCAAAGTATCACAGTCCATCGGGATTGTTTGCTTCAAACCAAATTGGCGTACTACCCGATCCGGATAATGTCACTCTACAATATCGAAGCAGATCATAGGAGCCAAAACACACCAATCTTGTTCATCCTTAGAACAAATCGGAGAGAGAGCTGAGATGACATCCGCTGTATAAGGCTGCCAAATGAACTAAAATAAAACAAATAAATAAGTGAATTACCAAATTATTTTCATGATTAAAAAGTCACAAAACAATGGATTGGATAAGTAAACTTACTTGATCATGAGTCATACAATCAAATGCATCTCTATAAGCGGTAAGAGAGAAAATCCCATCGACTCTTCGTCGATCGATCATAAGCCACTTACGTCCTAATGCATCTCTCCCATAGATATGTTGTGACCCAAATGGACTAGCTATAATCTCATCCTCATCATCATCCTCATCCTCATCTTCATCATCATCCTCATCCTCATCTTCATATTCTAATGGTCCCATGTTCATAGGACGTCCTATAGAAATACGTTCCCAAGACCACAACTGGAGAAGAATAAGAGATCCGGATATCTCTACTGCACCCTTACAACACCCTCGACACAAGTTACGATACAATGTTGCTAGTACCGCACTTCCCCACGAGTAATCATCCAATCTACTGACATCACTTAATAATGACAAGTAGATTACTTGAACTACATCCCCACTCTTATCAGGAAATAGAACGGTACCAAACAAAATGAGAAAATACACTCGAATATAGCAATGAAATACGACATCGTCCATACCGTTGGGCAAATAATTAAAATGGGTCATCAACCAAGAAATTTTCAAAGAAGTTCCCTTCAAATTTGCCCCCGGTGCTCTTCCCTACAATTTAGTCACCAATCCTTTCCAATCTTGATGGGTCTCATCCGTCACACCTCTTCCATCTATCCTCAAACCTAACATAACTTGCACATCTTGCAAGGTGATAGTGGTCTCCTCAACGGTTAAGTAAAAAGTGTGGGTTTCTTGCCTCCATCTTTCTACCAACGCACTTATTAAATCCTGATCTAACTTAACACTAGCTACTCTATGCGCCCCATAAAACTGGATTTTCCTAATAAATTTAACTACCCGCTTACTAGGACGATACTCGCCATGCCATTTTATGTGAGTTCTACATCTAAGCGGACTCACCTCCTCTCCGTCCCAAATTGATTGAATCCTGTGTTTGTCTTGCAGTTTGAGAAGAGACGGTTCGAATGGTCCCGGATGAAGATCCGCCTCCATGAGAGCTACAAAAAGAAAAAGAAGAAAGTTAAAATATTATACAAAAAGATTAGGCAAATATAAGTTCACAACAATATAAAGATCAACAAAAAATGTTACCCTCTTAAAGAACATGTTTTTTTGTTATGACCGGGTTGACGACATATGCCACATAATGATTTTGATGGTGGTTTTTCATCCATCTCATTACGCAATCGCTTTGAATGTGACTTATCCTTCGTACCCTTCTTGTTCGGTTCACGTTTCATATCCTTATTAGCAAGGATTTTAGAACCATCGAAAGGTGTCCAATAAGCTTCATTCGGAATGGGTCAAAATTTGGGTGCGTATGACCCCAAATACTCACCACTAGTGTAAAACTCATCCACAAATGCATTTGTACTTAAATCCATTGAGCTACAAATGGCAAGCACATGTGAACAAGGGTACTTGTAAATTTCAAGTTTTTTACAAGTGCATGTTTTAATCACAACATTAACAGTATGCTTATGTTTCCCTTTTCCACTACCTCTATGCCCCGACCCAGTGGTCACTTGAAACAGTCCTCTATCAAATGCCACAACGGTATGGTGTGCGGCCTTCTCAGAATTTACAGCAATGACATCCATTACTTTCTTACAATATGCATGTCTCTCTTCAAGCCTTTGTTTTGTCTTCTCACGTCGCTTCACAAAGTACGCATTGATTCGATAAAATGTCAATTTCACAAGTGCGACGATGGGTAAGAATCAGCCTCCTTTCAAAACTCCATTGAAACACTCCACCATATTGGTAGTCATTATACCATACCTGAACCCACCGTCATGATAATTTGACCACTTCTCCATCTCCAAGCCATGTTTGGTCAAATATCGTCGTGTATCAATATTTATTTCATCCATTCGATTGAAACCACGATTGAACTTCTTCTTCTGATGTTGTGTAGCAGTCCAATCAAACAAGTTTTTCAAATCCCTACTTTTAAATTTTGTGTTGATGTTGGATGCCACATGACGCATGCAAAATCTATGGTAGGCATGCAACTCAGTCATTTCGATGTGTTCATCATTCATAGCAGCTTTGATGCCATTATGTCTATCTGATATAACACAAACACCTTTTCTATCTGTCACGAAGCTCCTTATACATGCCATAAACCAAGACCAACTACTAGTGTTTTCACTCTCAATAATATCGAAAGCAAGTGGGTAAAGTTGGTCGTTAGCATCAACTGCCATTGCAATAAGTAAAGTACCCTTATATTTCCCATATAAATGAGTGGCATCAATAGTTATAAGAGGGCGACAATGGTTGAAACCTTGAATTGATGGTCCAAATGCCCAAAACACTCGAAAGAAAGTATCCTCATTAAGTTTGCATGTTGGCGTATTTACAAAATGCACAACAGTTCTCGGGTTGGATTCTTTCATTGCTTGCATGAAGTGAGGAAGCAAAGTGTAGGATTCATCCCAATCACCATATTAATTTGCAATTGTCTTTTGTTTAGCATTCCACCCCTTCATATATGAGATAGTATAATTGAATTTATCTTTGATAAATTCAATAAGAACTGGGACTGTAATGGACCAATCCTTGGCAACAAGGTTTTTAATAGCTTCACTAATGAATCCACGTTTCAAATTCATATAGTCGCGTGGAATAACGTCACCAACACAGGTAGCTTCGTGAGGCCCAAGATAAGTGACAATGGTGAAGGCTTCTGAAAACTGTTCTTCTTTTTGTGACACCCTAAGCCTCCAATTGCATGGGTTTGACGTTCTACCACACTTGAAAGTGACAGTGTGGGGTTTGGATTCAGGCACTTTGAAAGTTTGGTTACGCTGTACAGAGTATAAAGTTACATTTTCTATCAAAGCAGCATTATTTGGAAATCTTTGACGAACTATAAACTCCCTACCAACCTTAACTTTAACTTCATTGACCCATGTTTTGCAAGCATTCACATGTTGTTGATCAATTTCAAGAATCGTATTGAATTCTACGTGTGGAGCACTCTTCCCAACCAAATCATCATCCTCATCTTCATCATCAATCATACGTTCAACAACATTCAACTCCTCCTCCGCCTCATCTCCTTCTAAATCCTCGTTCAAGGTTCCTTTATTTATGTTATTAGTTTCAATGGAAACATATTGCACAACATCCCCAAATCTCATTGATGTGAGAGAAGTATTGGGCGTTGTTGAAATCGTTGTTGGCAATAGATTTCTAGAGTCTAACCTTCCCACTTCAACATTAATGTCCATAGAAGGAACCTTTGAGTGTCGAGCAATTGCCCACATAGCAAGTAAAGAACGATCATTATTAAGGGGTACAACCTTATAACACCTCGCACTCGGATACTTCATCTTCACCGTCAATGAAACACTCTTTCTATTGATTTTCATTGCCTCACAAATCTCCCCAATGAAGTCATATTAGTACTAGCAAATACAAAACTCTCATTTCCACCCTTATAACAAATATTTCCACTAGGTTCAACAATTTCTTCATCCCAATAACATACCAAAGGATATCCAGTAATTTTCATTCTATAATGAGAAAAATAAACTAATTTAATTAAGAAATTCAACCCCAACATAAATCTTCAATTAACCAAAACCCTAAAAATCGACTTATAAATTTTAATAACTAAACTCAAGCATCAATACTAACTAAATTAGATTAAATATATTAGTAATCTAACCTAAAAAACAACTCAATGAACTCAAATTAACCTAAATTAGGGTGGTTTAATTACAATATTAAACAAAACCTCTAAAAATTCAACTTCTACTATATACCCATGAAAATGCAAATCATAATCAATACTAACATAACAAATTATTCAATAAATTAGTAATCTAACCAAAAAAACAAACAATTAAACTAATGAATTGAATCTAACCTAAATTAGAATGAATGAAATTAACTTAAATTAAGGAGAGAGACACATTACCTAAATAATAGGAACAATTAGGAGTGTAGGAGTAAATGCTGCTTTGTAGAAGTTAAGAACTTTTGTTTTGGTAGGTAGAGGTCCGTGGTGGCTTACTAACATTATGATCGATGAATGGTTAAGCAACATGAACATTGATAGGGAACTCCTGATCACCCACAACTAGATAGTGAGTGGCTTCTTCGACCACCATTAGACCATCTTCGTCAGCTCTGCTAAGATACTCACAAGGGCTGAGCTCAAACTTCATTTCTGTTCGATCTCCTGCTTTCAGATTTACACTCTGGAATCCAACCAACTTCTTTATTGGACTGCCATAACTCGCTTTCTCCTGCCTTATGAATAATAGAGCCGGATGCTTTCCTTCCACCTCTCCCTCATTTCCAACTCCAACTGTTGCAGAGAATTTCATGGCTGTGCATGAGTCTGACTCCATATCAGATACTACAGCATACCGAATTGAGTTATCCAAATCTTTTACCGTTTTGATAGTGCCTACTGAGTTCATATGGAGATTCGTCTGAGGAACTGACGTAAACTTGTATGAGTAGTATGTATAGCTCAGGCCATGGCCGAACTCGAAAACTTTCCTGCCTCGGTAGAACTTGTAAGTCCTCCCTGGGTATCTTGTCATAGGGTCTGCTCTCATCCTCATGTCTGTCATTGGCACTTTGGCAAATTGTTTTGGATACCAAGTCATCGGTAGTCTTCCACCTGGGTTTTGGTATGTGTTAGCCTTTCATATCTAAGGGCTCTGCACCAAGGAAATTAAGTCTAATTTTCACCTACCTGGGTTGTGATCTCCGAAAATTACTTGTGCAAGTGCAACACCACCTGCTTGGCCAGGGTAACCAGCCCAGATTATGCTGCCTATATGAGCGTCCACTTTGGCAAAGCTAACATCCACAGGACCCCCACATAGTAGCACCAGCACCACTGGCCTCTTTGCAGCTCTGGCCACCTTTCGGATGAGAATTTGTTGTTTTCCTGGAAGAATTAGGTCTGTGCGGTCGTGGTCCTCCCTTTCCTGTGTTAGATCCAGCCCCATGATCAGAACTACATAGTCAGCACCCTTTGCAACTTCCGCTGCTTCTTGGACAGAAGCAGATGAACATGCCACATTATCACATCCTGGGTGGTATCTGCACGATAAGATGAGCAAATGAATTGAGTTAGCGCAAGGAACTTATCTTGCAGGTACCTTCGCGAATCCAAAGCCCGCCCATCCGTAAGCTTGGTTGGTAAGTTACTGTACAGAAGACCTTTTACTTTTTTCCGGGTAGCAAGTACCTTGTATTCTTTACATAGTTCTCCAATGCTTGAAGTGGAGAAATGGACATGCAAGGAGGACCGTGGTAGTTGCCAAGAAGCTTTGTAACATTGTTGGCATTAGGGCCTATGACTGCAAGGGACAGGGTCTTCCTCTTAGAGAGTGGGAGAAGCTTGTCATTGTTTTTCAGGAGAACAATGCCGGATTGTGCAGCTTCAAGAGCTAAGGCCTGATTCTCTCGGGTGCACACTTGGTTTGGGCCGATGTTTCCATATTGAAGCTTGCTAGGATTGCCGTCAAACAATCCCAACCTCATTCTCACAACAAACAAGTTTACAAGTGCCCTGTTAACATCTGCTTCTGCTACTTTCCTTTCTAACACTGCTGATTTCGTGTGTTCTTTCAAGTAGGAACCGCAGTTGACATCCATCCCTGTGCATTTGTAGCAGTAGTTACATCAATAATATGTTGGATCAAAAATCAAAAGCAAGAATAGCAGGAGGTAATTGGAGTAATCTATTAATACCAGCTTTTAGGACATCGGCTACTGCATCTTCAGGTACTTTTGCATAACCTTGAGCGTCATGGATGATGGATACTGCGTCACAGTCTGATGTAATGTACCTGATGCATTGCTATAACTGTTAGGCTCAGGTCATAGTACCGCGACATCTGTGCTGAGAAAAGATGGGGAGTCATCAACATGTATCATGCTGTTCTGAGAAAAAAAGGGCCCTTGCTAATATTCTGATTAAGATGATGGTGAAATGTACCCATCAAAAGCCCATCTTCCTCGCGCTGTTCTGGTTAAGAGATTGTAATCAGCACAATTAGGAACGCCATTGACACGATTATAGGCACACATGATTCCACTAGCTCTTCCTTTGTGTATACAGCTCTCAAAAGGAGGCTGGTATGTATCTGCCAGATCTTGTGCAGTCACCTACAGTCGATAGTAGTTCCCCATCAAAGTAGAAAGGTTAAGCTCTCTGTTCCGAAACACGAAGAAATACCAAGTGTAGTGCAGCTGTGCAAAATCCATAACTGGTCATTCAGATATTAAAAATGTCTGATATAGTTTTTTGTCCAAAAGGAAAAAAAATATTTAGTTTGTTTTGTACAAGTCTGCACCCCATCAGTGCACTGGCCATCTGTGAATGCTTTGATTTCTGAAACTCCTTAAGTTCAGCAGATATATTTCTATTCCTGTTTTCCTCTTCTTTTTTTTTTTTTTTTTTCTTTTTTCTTCGTTTCAGGAGGCTTTACACGACAATACCGATGCAAACGTGGAGGTATGCTAGATTGTTAGCCACTTCACGATGCTTTGCAGCATGCACACAAAAGAACAGATGAAATGGTGGAGTTAAGGGTGATCCTGTCACTATTTTCAGCTATCCTGTTATGTGCTATGAGCTTATGACAAAGCACCGTGCATCGGCTAACAATTCTCGCAAACGAGTATGGTTAAGTTTCGAACCCTGGGCATGAACAGCCCCCAACCATCTTATCAATTGGAAAATTAATCTGTGCAAGAGTTTTGCAGAGTTTACTGGAGTCCTGGCTGAGTTTGTTTCGCTTCAGGTCGGTGGATTATAATATAACTGAAGTAGTATATAATACTGAACATGTCCCTAGATATGCTGATAAAAAGCACCAATGAGACGTTATTTTGAGTCAAGAAAGAATCTTTGGACTACATCCCAATTCTCGCCCTCTTTCCCCAAAAATCATGCTTGTTAGTACCACTGGTCACAAAGTTACAAAAATAGATGGATTATTATAGCGTGGGCGAGCTATTATTACATGGTCCACCCTCCATACTCCATAGTGCATGGATACATCTACGGACAGTTACGGACACTTAACATTTCATTTTAGGTCAGGACGTAGAATTTGAAAACTAGTTAAGACTCGTGTTAGATACTTGTACCCGAGTTTGAGCAACATAGGTCACGACTCACAAGTCACAACCACGCAAGCACACAAATGGAGTGATAAGGAGGATAGTAAGACTTACACGGGCGTCAAAGGCGTAACGTGTGACATTACTCCACCGGTCCAAGTCGTAGGCAGTGAAGTGTTTACAGCACGCTGAGGCTTGGAGGTGACCGCGCAACTGCCCTCCGACGAAGGTGTCCCCTTGTATACCTCTAACGTAGTACATTGCGTATTTGCCAGTCACCAAAGGGTCTTCCCCTGGAGTTTCCTGGCCTCTTCCCCATCTTGGGTCCCTAAATATGTTTATATTTGGTGCCCAAAATGTCATTCCTTTTGCTTGTCCTTGATTGTATACCGCTCTTGCTTCCTTTCCTATCACCTTCGATTCATTCCACATAATAAAGTTTGTCACCACTTCAATCTTAATTAAGCACATTTCGCAAATATAACAACATTCTCCGTGTCTTTAAGGTTTTCGCCTATTCTGAGACTAGCTGGATTAAAATTTGGAATTCGATAATCTTTATCCGGTATGCTAATAAGATACTTTTCGAGTAGTCATAGTGAAAATTGCGTCGAGAATTGAATTCGTAACACTAGACCAGAATAACTAAATCATATACTCCACTTCTTATTTTCTCGTACACTAGTACCTAATGAATTCATTTAACAATCAACCACCAAAATCACTTCTAAAATATCCACTGATTGACTATGTTATCTACTAAGCTTCTAGCAGAAGCTACAATAATAATAGTGGCATAATAAATGTTGAGAGACAAACCTGGGCAATGCGGTACCAAAGGACGGCATCAAAAGAAGCAGCAGTAAGAATAACTTGAGGGAAGCTAGTAGCACCATGGATGGTTCCTTCAAAGGAAACACCGGGTCCGGCGTCGGCAACACCGTGCAACGCCTCAGACCACCACTCGTAAGCCGGTACGCCGAGCCGAGAAATGGCAGGGGCAGTATTGACCAGCTGCTGCACTTTTTCATCCAATGTGAGCCGTGCAACCAAGTCTTGAGCTCTTTGCCTTACTGGCAGGTTTGCTCTGCAGAATGCGTAATTTCTGGTGACTGGATTTGATGAGTCGCATGCATATGGTGGTGTCGCTGCGGCGGCGATGTAGGTTAGAGTTAGTAGTAGTGTGGCGGCGTAGACGGTTGCCGGAAAAGTGGGAGGTTTGCTGTGGTGGCGCATTTTTGGTTATGTTAGTGTTTTTCCTTATAGAGTGGAGTGAGTGTTAATGGTAAAAAAGAGTTATATAGAGTGTGGATTGTGGTATAAGCTATAGTAGTGTGAGCTCAATTTTGGTCGATATGTCCTTCAGGTTTCCGAGCTATCCAACGTACTCCTAAGGTTTGCGAAATTGTGTTTTTTGAGATTTTTGACTAACAGCGTCTAACACCGTTAGACCCTCACTAAATTAGACTATTTTAAACTAAATTGACCCTTAATAAAACTCAACCCATTTCTCTCTCCTCCCCAGTCCCCCACCCACTGACCCACCTCCCTTGCTCCGCCTCTCGCCCATCCCCACCACCACCACCAAAGCAACCCTCGTCCGGCGATCATAAGCCCCCCCTCCCCCATGACATCTCCACCGCCTCTCCATCCCCAATTTTTCTTCTGGGTTACGCAACACGAAGACGGCCGTGGCCGAGATAACGGGTAATCCAAGATCTTGATGAAAGAAGCGCATATCCGAACAATAATCAGGGTAAGGAGCCGTGAGAGGTAACATAACAGAGAGAATGAAAAGGGGAAGGTAAAGGTGAAGACAAGTTCCATGATTTGCAGATGACGCGAAAGGTACGTATATCAATTGGGTATGAAATTAAGAAGTTGGCTATGGCGGATAGTAGCTATATATGAAGGTCTGCCCACTGCGTTCCACCATTTTTGGGGTTTTGATGAGGGTTTTAGCGCCAATAGTGGTGGTGGCACTGGGGTACGGTGATTTTGAGGATGGAGAGGCGGTGGAGATGTCGTGGGGGATGGGGCTTATGATCGCCGGACGGGGGTTGCTTTGGTGGTCGTGGTGGCGTTTGTGGTGGTGGTTGTGGGGATGGGCGAGGGTGGGGGAGGGGCGGAGCAAGGGAGGTGGGTGGGGGAGTAGGGAGGAGAGAGAAATGGGTTGAGTTTTATTAAGGGTCAATTTGGTTTAAAACAGTCGGGCCTAACGATGTTAGACGTCGTTAGTAAAAAAAACACAATTTCGCAAATCTTAGGGGTACGCTGAATAACTCGGAAACCTGAGGGGTATACCGAAAAATTTCGGTAAGCTCAGGAACATATTGGAAAATTTCCCAAAAAAAATGCCAAATTGTTTTGTAACAACTACATATTTTAATTCTTATAAATAAATACAGTATACCGCCTTCATTAAATCTGGGCTGTTGATTTGCCCCCATGTGAACGTGGCAGCTGCACAAAGAAGGAAAGGGAACTGGAGAGGATCTGTACTCGAAGAGAACGGCCCTGAATCCTAATGAGAATGGCCTTCCCAACATTCAGTTTACTCTTACTTTACAACTCAAACAGTTAACATCCATGTTCAGGTTTTCACCAAGTCCAGGCAAAAGCGAGGTACTACAAACCTTCATACACACAGTTAGATACATAAGATCGGATTACATAAAGCTTATGACGGTCTTTCATTTGTCCATAAAGCATATGCATTTTCTCGCCTCTCAACGGAGTCTGATCCATCTCTTGCTGACCAAAGAAAACAAACCCAATCCTCTGAGAGACCACACAGGTACTGGAATAGCCGACGGTCGTGAGGTATTTTCCTTCATGCTACTACAACATTCCAAAGTTGCTCCGCCTCCAGCCTCTTTTAAGTTACCAGCTCTGTAATTCCGAGTTGGCAGAGATTGCTGCCTCAGTACATGCCAATCTGGGCGTATGTGTATACCTCCACCACTCCAAGCAAAATCAGGCTTCTGAAAAAGAAAAAAGAAAAAAAAAAGAAAAAAAAAGAGAGAACTAATTAAGTTGAAATGAAGCCAAAATTCATATAATGACCTTTAAAAAAATGTAAGGAATATATCTCCTACTACACAAAATGCAAATAATGCCCCCATGAAAATTAGGTTTAAAGGGCTAATCTAGGAAGTATTAATCTCAAATTTTTAGCTGAGTCAAGAAACTCACAGGTAAGAAAAAAGAACACACAAGGAACACATTAGCAACACAAGTACAAAGCTCGCTTTTGAAAGTTCACAGTTCTTAACCGTTGGTTGAACATTCTCTAGAAAACATCGGATGGTCTACTAAAGGGACAGCCATCCAGTGTTTCCTCTGGTGGAGACAAATAATTCCACAAGAAGATTTCAGACATTAAACATTCTTTGCAAACATTTCCAAATTCCAAAGCGGCACTGAAGCCTATCACGGCTACACAATCTGTCATGCAAACAACTACATAAAGAGACTCTGAAAACTATTAACACATTACAACTCCATCTAGCCAGTCTTCAGGGATTTTGATTGAAGACATCAAATGTAAAAAAGTAAAATCAAGTTAAGAATTTAGCAAGACTATTCTTGGATAAAGGTGGGAAATTGACCACCAAAAAATTAGGAACAAAAAGAAGGGTTTTTCTCGGAAAGAATAAATAGGACCGAAGACCATATAGAAAATAAAGGAACGCTTCACTTCACACAGATCAGATGTCACTCAATGACTGTAACTTCAGAATAATCCCTCTATTTGGTTTCAATGTCCAGAAGTCACAAGTATCTCTAGTTAAGTGGTTGGCCAGTCAACTGCATAGCACGAACCTCTTACACACAAAGACGAAATAAGAAATATATACAAAATATCTTACCTTGTCTTCCCCCCAAGGCATGAGAGCACCCGTCAGCAAATCTGTACAAAGTAACACAAACATCAAACAAAATCTCAAAAGCAGGATTGAAGTATCCCTATTTTATTCGCATGCCCCCAAATACTAGAAGGCGAACATTCTCATCACTACAAATGCCCACTTAATCCACAATCCCTGCCATTTTCAGGACTGCCAAACATTTGGATGTTGAAAAGGAGCATGGTTTTCTTTCCATTGTCGTTCCAAACTCTTGTTCCCTTATTTCTTTGTCTAAACACTGGTGTGTTCTCTGTTGTCACATGGAATCAACTTGAAGACAGCTGTAGCTTGTACAATTTACTTTCCCTCTTGATTCTCACACTTACTCCTAGGCTAGAATATAAAGCTACAAGAAGTAAGATGGGGAGTATGATTTACTTACTCTTCGAAGCAGGTTCCTTTTCCGGTTGCAAACTAGTTTAAGAATGCAAAAGAACACATGTAAGCAAAAAGATACATTTATGACAACCCATCTAGAACCAACAAACAGGTGATACTTACCAGTTTATATCATCAACATTTACATCTTCGCTTTGCAAACTAAATCCCAAATCCTTTAGCATATCAGAAATAATTGGAGGGACCATATGATTTGGCACATCCTGGTCAAAAGGATAATATACACAGTTTAGAGGGTATTTGATTCATAAGAGTAGTAACAAAACCATCACCCTAGCTGAAAGCCACAAATAACTAACAAATAGTTTCTCTTAGAACTTGGCTGCAAATGTTGGACATGGGTGTGTTTGGCCTAGATTGAAGTGTCATGTCGGACATGCGACATGCAAGATATATGAAGTGCCGAAGTAACAGACTTTCTCAGACAGACAATCCTAGAACATTAGTACAGACCTCACCCACATATACAATGTCAAAGTTTCATAGCTAATATCCCCTCGCTACCTCACACAAAACACTTCAGTGTTTATCCAGATTCATCATAAGTATGGAAAGGACATAGAGAAACAGCATTGCCAAAGCAAATCTCTGCGACAAAAAAATCATTAAGCATGGAGCACGCACATGAAAACAAGAGTATGTTAAAGTTTGTATTATCCCACAGTGACCAACTGTACACTGCCTGAAACCTTTTCGTTCCTAATTGGGATGAATCTTCAGAACACAGCAGCACTAAAAGAAATATTTGAACTTTCGTATATACGCCTATACCACATACCTCCATCAGTAGGGACAGACGGTAATTCTCTATAGCTGGACGAGCCCTCTCAAAAATTTTGAGCATCACTGTGGCAAACAGCAATGTGCCTTTCTTAAGCTTAAGATCCTGACGTTGCTGAGAATTTGGACTGTCAAACAACTGTAGCTCAGACCTTAACACCTCACGTAGCATACTCACAACGCAATGACTAATAGAAGAATCGTCTCTGTTTCTTTCAGCATGTGGTTTCACCAATTTATCCCAAGAAACCATGAGCAAAGCAGCCAACTCCACAAGCTTTCCTTCTTGTAAACAACGCTGAGCCACTATCAGAGTCACTGATGCATCTGATGCAAGCAACTCGACAGTCTTCAATGGTTCTATCTGCCCATTAGATGGACAAAAATGAGCAAGTATAAAAAAATAACCATTAGAATAACTTGCAGAAATTCAAGATAACTCACCAATTCAGGGAGGCAGAAAATGTACACCAACTTAAACATGGACTTCGTCGGACTCCAATCACTCACGTAATGATGATGGCTTCAAGTAAAAACAACAATTAGGATGTCAAAATCCCAGAAAAAAAAAAAAAAAATGGATTATGGACATTAGATCAAAGTGAAATACCTTAAAGCCGACAGTGCAAGATCAAGAGGATACAAGTCTTGGTAGTTGGACTGATCATTATTGCACCGCAATTCGGGGCATGCTCCAAGCCGCAGGAACAGACTTGTTAAACCAGAAGAGAGACTATTGGCTGCACGGTGCAATGGAAACAATCCATTTTCCAGTGGCTGATTGAGTTGACTGCTTAAGCCAGGCATTCCTTCCAGAAGCAAGGAAGCATCGAGCTGTTGCATAGACTTCAGCAGTTCAAATGGGTTAGAAAACCTGATATAAGTAGATTTTTCTCCTTTCGAAATGCTTCCGAGGGAGAGTACAGCTTTGTCAGCAGGAGTTATGTCTACAAGCTCTTCCTTGACCACATCACCGCCAATATTCTTGCTTACAGCATCCTCCACCTAAATTTTTGTGTCCAACAGAAGCAAAGTTACAGGCACTAAGAGACAAATGGATCTGCACCCTTCTCAACAGATATAACAAAGATCCACCTTATTGTAAAAAAAAAACACAAATAACAAGCAGTCTAAGAAACTTAAAACAATAAAACACCAATGTCTTTACACTATTTATGTTTATGTTGTTATTTTTTTTCTTATGAATAATACAAGTCATACCATCTTTTTCTGTGTGTCAATCCATTGTCATGACATTATTGTATTTCAAATGAATGTGCTAGGAGCATAGATGAAAGCGTCAACATTAGAATGATGACCTCGAATAATAGGCACACCAAATGTTTCCAATCGAAAGACGTGTAATTAAATAAGTCTCTTTAGAGAAAGCTAGATGGAGCCAAAAACTTAAATATTCTTTGGTTTTGGGATATAATGGAATAAATTAAAATGGCTCACATTGTGAAGTAGCATATTTAATGCGTATCTGGAAGAAATTCTATTTTGGGTCATTCGTAAGCAGCCTCTCTATGTTTTCAACGCAGGGGCAAGGCTTGCATATATCCTGACCCCACCTTACCCCGCCTTGTGGCATGAGCCTTTCAGGCACACGGGTAATGATGTTGTTGAGAGAGAGCTAGTCGATCAAACTCCCCGTTATTGGCAATTTTGCTTCTGCGTAATAACGAAGGTTGTTGTGATGTTTGATAACTTCTTACACTGGAAGTATGTGTTAAACTCATTTATTAGATTAAATTAACGAGAGCTAAAGAACTTGACATCCTGTAACGATCAACCTTACATCTAGTGGGGCAATACCCCATCAACACTGACTTTAGACCCTTGCTTGCATTCTTGTAGTGTGATCCATTGTGAGCACGAACGACTCCAAGAAGTGGATCGTGAGATATAAAATTATAAAGCCTATGGAATTTGAACGCAAAAGTTGAGATGCATGCCCGACATTTAAAACCATGTGCTACTAATACTTTGCTAAGGGAGGCTCCTGTTTGTACGCTGAATTATGTCCCACATCATAGCAGGTAGCTAGGAGTACGGGTTGTTCTAGGTGAGAAGTATAAGATCCTTGGCCACCAGGGTCCTTCCCTGAAGCGTTGGCAGATGGGGTTTGGAGAGCAATTGCACGGGTCAGTACATGAAGATGCAAAAGATGAAGAGGAAAGACGGGCAGAGAGCTGTTTTTTTTTTTTTTTTTTTTTTTTATTTATTTTGTATTTAGAAGCACTCGGCAGAGAGTTGTTCAAAGGATGAAAAGATGGAGTTTCAATCACAAATCCTTCGCCAGGCAATTGACTTGGCCCCGGCCCATCGTATTTTCTACTATTGCCTTAGTGGGGAAAACAAATAAAAAAATTTGCGATATGTAATGTTTCCTTATCAAAAATATAGTGAAATAATATTCAAGAGGGTGGTGATAAACTTTTGAACGATATGAGGATGAAAAATGAAGAAGAATTGCAATAAATGTATCAAGATGGTGTTTTTAAAAATTCAAATAGCGTAAAATAGCTATTTAAGGCTTTGAGGACAGACCATCAACAAAACTTGGAGCTGATGGAAACACACAATATTAAGTCTCTTACGATGCCTAAGCGACATAATTGGAGCAAAGAGATTAAGTAGCCAATCTTCTTGTTATTGCGAAGAATGAAACTTACAAACCTATACAAGAAAGAAAAGATGGAATCAAGAAGTCGAGATCAGGAAAAGCAGTCTTCAGAGGTCTTAATGTCTCAGTTACATCATTCTTGTTTCCCCTTCCCTCTTAGTTTCCTTTGAGAAATGTTTGCCTTCTATTGTAGTTTCATACTCTTTTTTCTTCATACATGAGTTTTTTTACTTATTCAAACAAAAGAATACAGAAGGTTATATCGGAATAAACTATTAAGGGCAAACTCTTGCAAGATGTTTGCTTATATAGATCATTATGTTCGTGTTATGTTATTGTTCGTTCTCTTCTGGTATTCTTGCCTTTAAATTACACTCTACCACTTTGTTCTAATCATAAGAATATAAAACAATAACCTTACCGGGAATATAAAAAGAAGGGACCTCGGAGAATTAATACTTACCCTAAGCATCCACCTAAAGAGCCCTAGAGCGTCTTCAATTGGTCTTTCGTACATATTCACATATTAGATTGGCAAACCATTGACAGGTGACATTCTCTCGTTTCCCAAAAGTTCTGACATAGATCTACCAACATTTTGAAGTTATATTCAACTTTTTATTCAGTAATCAAGATATAATGCAAATGCCAAAAATCATTAACAAGAAGGCAAACCTGTACGAATGTTCAGCTTGATAATTGTCCAAATAATTCTTGGAAAACCCCGCTTTATTAATAATATCTTCAAGTTCTTCATCGAGTGATTCCTGTCAAGTAGCAGAAAATAAACAATAAATATAACAATAAATTAGCAATCTAAGATTATTGTTCATTAAACGATGCATTATCTTAGCAATGAAATCAATATAAGTTGATATAACAAATCAATTTCATATAAAATCCACGTATGAGCACCCAGCTATCCAGACATTGGCTTCAGATTTGTTTCAATCCAGGATTCTACTACCCCTTGCACTATTCGGTCTTCTCCTCTTCACGCCTGCTTCTCCTTTACTAAACTGGAGTCCTGGACAGCCTGAACATGGTTGTACATCCCCTTAGTGCCCCCTCCCCCCAAGTCCCCCACTTGACAGAAAAAGTAAGAGACCCACAAGAATTCCCTCAGATGCTAAATGATGCTAGGCCTTCAACACATTAGGTGTAACATATTTCAACATGGAAACTTAAACTTTGGGTTTAGCCATATATAAGAAAATTAATCTACATCAATTGAATTCATAACTATATGAAAAGTCGGGTGTACATGAAAGGTTTTTTTAATCTCCATGTATAAGAGCTAATGGTAGAGCTTACACAGAAACACATGTGAAGAATGAGCAAAAACGGGCAAAGCATGAACACAAAGGGAGAGACGTTTTTGGTTCTGTATTGACCAAAAAAAAAAAAAACAAAACTTGAAATTATATAACGTCCAATATCTAGGTATAACAAACATTTCTAGAACCAGACGATCCGACTCCGACACTATCACTGAGACAGACGCTTTAAAATTCATAACCTAACCGTATCGAATTTCACATCGATAATAATTTACTTTGGTTCTACACGATACCTTAGGGCTTGAAAAGTATAAAATTTAACACAATTCACAGATTTAAGCTTCGAAGAACACTATGGATCAAAAGTCATTATTTTCCTTAACAAATAACTATGTTTTTTTTTTTAGTAACTATGTCTCTCTGTACTATCACAGTATCAAAGTCAATTTACAGAAAAATTATATATATGTATTTGAACAAACATAGGATATATATTAATTAAATCCATCGAACAATGTCCTATTTATGTTGGAGTGTCGTGTCTAAAGGTAGTTGAGTACATACCCACTTTACTTCTCGTCCAAGCAGAGCTAAAAACTCATCACCAATATGCCCGAAAAGCTCGAGCAACGCCAAGAGAGCATGAAACTTCAACCTATTTTCCGTCCAATCATTGCTTTGGAATAACCAAGTAGATCTAGCATCATGAACAGCAAGAGATGCTGTTTCTTCCAATAGAATGTTGACAACCTTTTCATATCCATCCATAATTACCTTATCCCGAGCAACAGTCAGTAAGGTGATTGCCTGGTTCAAGTTTCCTTCTCTAGCATACTTAACAAATTCTTGCTGGATATCCACATCTGTATGTTGCAGAAGAATTCTCACAGTCTCTAAGCGATCCCTCTACACAGCCAAAAACAAGTACATTCTGTTAGCCAGTGCACGAATATTACATGTATATATACATATAGGCGTGTGGGCGTGATACATTGTGCAGCCACATCACCTTCCACTAACGACCACAAAATCATGGACACCGCACCATATACCCACACAAAAATTATACTGAGTAGTAGTTAAGAATCGGACTCAATAATTGTTTGTTACACTAATGACAATTCTACCACTAGACCAATAACCACATTTGTTATTACTTGCTAAATAAGTTTCAAAAAAATTTCAGACAAACACACATGAGCCTAGACCTGTCAAACGGGTCGGGTCGGGTTAAATACGGGTCGGGTCAATACGGGTCGGGTCGAATACGGGTCGGGTCGAATACGGGTCAGGTCAAAATACGGGTCGGGTCGGGTTAGGGTCGAGTCGGGTTAGGTTCAGAATACGGGTCGAAAACATTGTTTTACGCAGGGTTTTTCCTTGAACTTTAGCGCTTTTACGTATGATTTTTAGCGCCTTACGTATGATTTTTAGCGCCTTTTACATACAACTTTTTAACGTCATTTTTGCTTCACCACCATTAATAGCCTCACTCAACAAGCTCGAATCTGATCCCTCCTCCGCACCACCAGCCTTGCCACCATATCAAACCACCACATGCAAATCTACTATCCATTCTAATTCCGCAGTATACCATTTTCCGATTATGTAACCGGCGTAAAAGGAACAAGGCAAAACGGAGGACCGAGATTTTCGATCGGAAGACATATCGGATTCCTCCTAATGATTGATGTTGTTGACCAGAGAAATCGATGTCGTAGTAGGCAGGGGATACCGCGGCGGAATAGTAGTCACGCCGGTTGCCGATCATTGTTGCATCTCGGCGACGATAGTGTGCAGGATGCGTTGATATTACTTATATAGGATGATGGGAATGGTAACTGGTAAGAAATTAAAAATAAAAATCTAAATCTGTTTTTGGAAACCATCAAAAGTGGTTTGAGAAAACGGGCAGATTAATCATGGAATTAAGCTGATTTTGTTTTTGGCAACGGAATCCACCGAACGCGTTTTGTTTATTTTTCTCAAAAAAAAAAAAAACGAAAAACATCAGCAATACCGAACAACACCTAAGGACCTGTTTGGTATCGTTTTCTGTTTTCAGTTTTCTGTTTTTTTTGAAAACCAAAGTCCCGTTTTTGAAAACCAGAAAAAGTGGTTTTCAGTTTTCAGTTGTCAGTTTTCATTTTCTATATGACTATTATACAATCAAACAATTTGAAGTTAATTTTGTAACTTATTTAACTAAATTTTTTACGCAAAAAAACCAAAAACTGAAAACGCCAATGTTAGGTTAGTTTTTTTTTTTTTTTTTTTTTTTTTTTTAACTTTGACTTTGACTTTGACTTTGACTTTGACCCGCCGGGTTGACCCTGACCCGACCCGTTTTGACCCGCAAATTTTCGGGTTGATCGGGTTCGGGTCAAATACGGGTCGCGGGTCAAAAAAACGGGTTTAATCGGGTTCAAATGCGGGTCGGGTCGGGTCGGGTTACCGGGTCGGGTCAGGTTCTGACAGGTCTACATGAGCCTTATTCCCAAAATGATTTGGGGTCGGCTAAGATAAATCGTCATCTGTAACCGACATTACAAATTCAGAATCCCAAAGAATGCTACCACTACCAGTGTCACTTGCACTAGGTTAAGGCGGTTTTCCCGGTATCTAAATGCAAATCAACAACAACAACCAAGCTTTACTCCCAAAATGATTTGGGGCTTAATGCTAATAGCAGCAAAGTTAGAAAAATTAAGACACATTATAAGACTTCATCCACCAGTATAACAAGTCTTTAGCAAATAAAATAAAACGTTGCTTCAGTCCGTTCCATTCATCACAATCTACAACTCGGCGACAACACACATTTGGGCGCAAGAAGATAGAATATACTATATAGTGTCCTAAACTATACTCAGGGAGTGGGGGTTGCCACAACCCATAATTGGTTGGACTGTTACCTGATCTGGAAAATTGAGTATACGTAATAGCACGAAAAGTGAACCACAAGGAGACCATGGATGAGCAAAGAACCTGTAAAACAAAGAGAGAAATCGCCGTCAACGAAAATGAAGGATAATCAGAATAATTGTAAATAGTTATTAACTCCACTCAGGAATATAATCAGTTACTAAATTACATCAACGACTTCTTTCAAAAAATCATCATCATAAACAACTGTTCTATTATCAGATTTTGCTAAAGCAACTCATGATAACTTTGCATGTTCGACATCATATTTCAAGACCAATGTTGTTAGATTGACTTTATTGAGGAAAGTCAAATTTCACTACTACATTAATGACATATTGCAACACCTTAAAATCGTTACCTTAGACCCAAATAAACGTTACAATAGACCTAAGGTAACGCGCAGAGGCGCTGCAAATACCCGCGCTGCATTAGGTCTAAGGTAACGCAAATTTGGGTCTAATGTAACGCTTATTGCTTTGAATCATGTAAGCGTTACCTTAGCTCATAGTGTTGTTACAATAGGTATAATGTAAAGCTAACGAAGCTAAGGCAACGCTCTTGCTTTCAATTGCAATGATATGCACTGCATCTAATGCAACGCTAACTAGAATGACCGACATTAATACTATTTTGGCGGAAATAATAATAATAATAATAATAATAATAATAATAATAATAATAATATTATTATTATTATTATTATTATTATTATTATTATTATTATTATTATTATTTACCGTATGTATATAATAAGAAAAGTACAAATAATATTAAAATAATTAATTTGATAGCTTATAATTAATTAATAAATAGCGCTTTGATTACAAAATCCAATCAAGCTATCTAAAATGTATGTGCCAAGACGTATAATGACCACCTACAGCTCATAAGCCAAAACAAATTGCTAGCACATGAGATAATCGTTTCTTATCCAAAAAATTATATCTACAAAATTTCATTGGCTAGCTAGTAGCTTGAGCTTTGCTTAAAGTCTTTCCGCACTACTCCAATAAAGCATCATCTTTGTTGCGATCCTCAATCATCTACAAACATTGAGAAGCAAAATGGCAACAATAATATCAAATTCCTTGCAAAACAAATAATGTTACTTTTGTGAATGACATAATGTCGAGGGAATTGATACACTATCAAACCTAAAATTTCAAACTAAGGGATATAATCTCCCTATATATGTTGCGTTCCTATAGAAAATTCGCCATGACCTCCACGTAAGATACACATCCAAAAAAATCATACGACCATATCATAGAATCCTGCATAGCAATCTCCACAACCACCACTACTTCCACCATGTTGTACACTTCACCAACCATATCCATGCCAACACTACTTCACAAAATTTATATGAAATGACAAGTTTATATTATAAGATTGGCCCTCTATAAGAAATCCTCTTATGACAAAGAAGAACAAAGAGGGGAATACACGAATAAGAGAGCCAATGCTTCTCCATCTAGATTGGTGTCTGCCTTGATAGCATACTAACATACCAAAGCTAAGAGATCAGACCAGACTAACAAATGAAACTCAAGCTAAGCAACAGTATACAACTCCCTTTTGCTCATAGTTTCCATTATGTTGTTCTTTCTTATTTTACTTATAACATTGTCCAAAAAAAATCCAAGATGTGCACAACTATCCAACTTTCAGCATTATGACCAGTGCTTATAGTTCAAAGCAACCACGTCAGAATGTCTTTGACAACCAGGCTACTAATTTAGTTCAACCAAGTCATAGTCTCTAACTCCATTCGTTCTCTTTTGGTAGTAAATTTAGTTCTCATACCATAGAAGCGTCATAAAGTCAGTTGATATAGAGAAAGAGCAAGAGAGTTTAAAAGATAGAGAGAGAAAAGTATTGAACCTGATTAGCTGTGCTCGTTCCAACTGATGGTAGGCTATTTTGCGTATCTTGATGTTTTTTGGGATCACTACTTGGATCACGAGGCTGAATGCTCACATGAAAATCAGGAACAACGAGATTCATACCAGGATTTGCTGCCTGAAATTGGGTGATGATGGTGGTAGCTATCTGATGTCCAATACGTGACACTACATCTGATTGTATTCTCTCCATATAAAGCACAATACCAACAAATTAAAGCACAATAAAGTACCAACAAATTAAAAATAAAGTACAAATTTAAAGTATTAGCTATTAACCACAAACATGAACTAACAACAATGATGTTTTGATACTCACATGTCTAGAAACATTGAGACGGGGCCCTTGAGTTGTAATCTAGAACCACCAGCAAAAGAGAGTAGTCTTAGAAACACCAATTGAAGAGCTGCGAGAGAAGCCAAAAACACCACCAAGCACTAGTCAAAACAAAAATATAACCAGTAGCTCACAATGTAGAATCATGGAGAAAAGAGTATGCTATGAAATCATAAAATCATACGAGAGTAAACTTTTTGCATTTACTTTGTCATTCTTGCCATATTGTCATAAGAAGCCTATTTCATTCAGAAAGATCATTACTTTCACATCTAAATCTGAAATCGTCAACAGCAGGTGGACTTCTAATAGAGCAGCCGTGCTCAGTGAAAGGGTGAAGGCATTCTGGTTTAGAACAGTGCCATGTACACTTTTGTACTATGTGTATAACTACTCTTGAGTCATTCCGGTAAAATACTTAAAAAGGAAAGAGATATTTTATGTTGCAGACAGGGGATTCAAAAAGCAGATATCAAGGCAATAAAGTGAACCAAAATCCTGTGACTGTTTCACTTTTCATAGCCCACCAGCATACGAGAACAGGTTAACCCGAAGTAAGTAGTGTGAAAGATCAAACACTTAACAAGTGACAACATTATGTTTTCATAAATTCAATGTTTTCCAAGTCTGTCTTCTTTAAGCAATTTTTCTCAGAATGTATGAAATATGTAGGTCTAGACTGTACAGAGCAGTTTCTACTTTCTAACAGGGAAACTACTGAAGGGAAGCAGGCGAAAACTCATTCCTAGGGAGACATACTGATATACAGAAGGTCTACGTAATGTTGTTGATGCAGGTGCATAGGTCTCCTCAAGTACTTTGTTTAACAGATGCACATTGTTCCCTCGACTGGTCCCGACATTGTTCCCTCGACTGGTCCATGCACCATATCGACATTGGTCCCTCGACGGGTCCATGCGTTATTCATGAGTTCACGACGATGCTTGATATGGTCTAAGAAGTTTTCTATACTCAGAGCTGTCATAAATGATCAAGTTATTTAATAATAATTTGTTATTATTAACTTGATTATATATGATTGATCATCTCATATATTGTGGATTAATTTCACTCTAATATTTCAGAAATCATCAGCTCCAAGTGGTGGAACACTAGCCTACTGTCACCCAGTTGTTTTTAAAGAAGAAGTCTCGACTATCCAAATGCAAAAGCTCATGCTCAGCCTTTCAATTCCTAAATTATCTAAACTTAATTCCTTTTAAGTTGATAATTTACTTAAATAATATCTTATGTAAATATATCTTGTTTGTGTGTATCAAGGCTGCTAGTGGGGATCATTACCCGTGCAATTTCTAGCTGCAGGAAGGCACAACTGTTCAGGCCCTTTTTCCTTTCTTTTGTTATTGTAATCTAGTGATATTTTCATGTTTTATTATTGTTTATGGCAAAGGAGTATGAACACTCATTTTGTCAAGTTCCAGCTTTCCTCATAAGGTAAGGAAAGCCTTGTATATTTAAGCTGCTATTGTTTTCTTAAGACAACAACTTGAAATATAAGCAAAACCTTGAGAATTCGTTCCTCTTCTTGGTCTTCAGTAAACTTGTGTTTAAGGAGCACTTGTTGGTGAGCCAACTGAACTCCGTAGCTAATAAACTCAGCTCAATTCCTAAACTAAAGATCTTTACAACACAATACTCACAAATTCATACAACATAAACAATCAGGTTTGCGCATGATTCCTAGGCAAAACACAAAGCAGTGAGTGAGTAAGGCAAGAATTATGTATATGCCGAGTGACAAACACAGCTTAAAAGAGTTGACAAATACAGAATCTGCTCCTTGGCTCATTTTTACGAAAACGCATCAGAAACATCAGTGGCATGGAGAAAGCCAGAAAACAATTTCCCTAGACTATGCATTATAGACAATAACAAATGTCTAGTGCAACTGCCAATGACTTACTGCCACAAAATCAAGCATAGAGAAAAGAAGCAGAAACCAGATACAAACCTCATTCAGGACTGCGAGTCTGGTCTTCAATAAATTTCAATGCTTCGTCTCTGGAGATAATATTGACCCGACTAACACCTTATTATGTATAATCAACAAAAATACAAACCCAGAATCATAAACAAGATATTAATGAAAAAAATGAAGTATAAAAATGAAGAGGGGATGAAATATGCAGGAAAAAATTACCTAATACATGACGAGGACGATAAAGCAGCGAGATGAAGATGGCTGAATCTGTCACCACCACCACCAGTGCGAAAGACCAAAGGAGAGCGAGTGTCGGAAATAGGACAAATTATGAGTACCCAATTCAGATTGAATTAAATTGGGGCTAAAAATTCATAAAAATTGGGGAAAACATCAAAATCATGAACCCAGAATACTTACTCAAAAGACTCGGGTCGATTTCGCCTAAATACTTCAATTTCTTGCCCAAATCAATTTGACCAAAATCATTCAAAATCAAAACTTGATGCGTGGGAGTAGTGAAGTTGAGATCAATTAAGGACGATACGGGATTGAGAAATTTGAGAGTATGTCATGATTTTTGTTGAATTTTCAGCTGAGAGAGTGAAGTTTGAGTTAGGGTTTGGGAATAGCATTGTCCAGTACAGAAAATTTGGGAGGGAGAAGCTCAGTTGTCGCGCCCAATTTTTAGCATGGCTTTTTTTTTTTTTTTTTTTTTTTAAAGTAGCGTTGCATTAGCTTAGGTAAGGCAACGGAAAATTTCAAATGCAACGCCTATCTATAGACCGTTACATTAGACGTTGCAATAGATACTTCCTTAGAGGAATAAATAGGAAAGTGTTGCAATAGGTTAGCAAATGTAACGCCTATCTATATACCGTTACATTAGAAGTGTTGCATTAGGTCATTTTTGTAGTAGTGTTTGTGGTCTACAAACAATTTAAGACCAACTTTTATCCGGCATTTGATTTTCCGAGGCATATGTAGACAGTAAACAGGTATACCTTACATATTTATTTGAAGATGGAATAAGAGTTTATCCTTCAAAAATGCTTACAAAAAAAAGACGAGTTCCTAGAAAAACTTTGTGTTTGTATCGTGTTTAAGCTCATGACAAAGATCAACGGGTTGCAAGAGGTATCCAACACTAACTCGCTAATTTATGTCCTATCCGTGTCTTGTCGTTATGTTAAACTACAGTTTTCAAATTCATTAAGTATATAGGCGAAAAGGGTTGCTATGTGTCTCCTTTGGAGAACTGAGCACTAACCAACTTATTGCAACAATAGTGTTACCCCCCCTTGACCCTGTTAATTAAATAACTTGAAATGTCTAAAAACATCAAATCTGTTGTTGTTGTCCACCCGGCTCATTATGTGTCCAATTTGCATCATGTTGTCTTTTGCTCTAAGGGGCGAACCAGGTTGTCTCCCCAAAGAAGGGCTTCACAATGGTAAACTCAAATCATGCGCTGATTCCGGAGACTTCCAAGGTGGGCATTTTTACATTGGTGGCAGCTATTAGGACTAGGGCTACGTGGGATGTCAAGGATGTGTAGTGTGTTACTGTGTCATAAGTTACACCCCCATTTCTGCTTAAGAATATCTCGAACAGTAACACCGTCAAGACTCAAGAGGATCCCTACTAAACATGTTCTGGTTCCATACATACTAATTGTTCCAGGCTCTTTATTGTGATTTTTTTTTTTTTATTATGATCTACCGAGTTTACACCACTAAACAGGAAAACAATTCAGAATTACACGAACAATATAACAAACTATTAAAGAGAGGTATATAGATAGAAAGACAAACCCGGCGTCAACAGCTTCATGGAGAGGTAACTTGTCATTCACTCCCCTATGGTTAGGATCTCCAAGACCACGACTAAGGAAAAGAGTGACAATCTTGTGGGAACAAAATCGAGCAGCCTGTGCGAGAGGAGTAATGGGAGGTAGACCAAAAGGCTCGAGAACAAGAGGAAGATCAAGGACGCCCTTAGTTTCACCATCAAGGATAGCAGACACGCATTCTACAGAATCACAATCGAATAAGCGCATCCACAAGCAATCCACAGACTTCTTGTCTTTGAGATAATTATTAGTGTTGATGAGCTCAACAAATTTAGGTCTGTCATCGAATACATAGGCATACTCCAACTTATCATTAGGAGATAGAGTATCAAAGTTAAGCATGTGTTCGGGTTTAGGGTAGTCATAGATGTTACGATCTTCTGGGTCCAAATAAAACAGGCTACTGTTGTCGTCTCTACGCCATCCAGGGTAAGTCCAGAAACCATTCTGTCCACAATTAACAAAAATGCAATGAAACAACAAACAACAAACAACAACTTTGGATAGGGATAGGGATTTGGATTGGCTCACAATTCACATAGATAGATCCATTCAATATAATAGAATAGGATATCAAATTTTAAACGCGACAAGTAAATGGAGTCACCGATTCGGCTGCCGACATCTGAAACATGGCCGCTACTAGTATCACCAAGGGTTTCGGAAATGATTGATGATAGTGCTATGTGAATTCTGGGTATGTTGTGTCTTTAGGCCGAGTTAGGGTGTAATGAACTCTCTTTTATTCTCTTTCTTCTTTTGCCCCTCACAAAAACCCCCCAAACCCCATTCCCCTAAAAGAAAAAAGAAAAAAAAATAATAATAATTATCCCATGGTTTGCGACTATCTCCACGGTACGCTTGAATTTCCGATTTGCCCATAATGCCCTTGGACACGTTATTCTGAAGGATATAGGAGATCGGAATAGGTGGGTTTGAGGGGTTAACGAAGTTAGAAGACTTGATAGGACTGCATCTTTCTGAACTGATCTGGTTTGAATGTGTTGAAAATTTGATTCAATTTCAACGAATTAGGCTTTGTTTGATAGGGCGTAATATAAGTAGTATTCAGAATCATTCAAATCAGATCAGATTATATCAAAGTCATTCAAATCAGATCAGATCATAACATAAATGTTCAAATAACTATCAATATATTTAGGGTCAAGTTCTGGTAGGAACCTTAATTATATAGGAACTTAGGAACCAATCTAAGCCACTAGATTATATATGAATCCTACGGCTCAAACAAAATAAATCAAAACCCAACTCTATTTTCTCTCTCCAACCCTACCCAGCTGATCACCACCCACGCTCCCTGCTGCCACCACCGATTATCACCAACCACCACCTTACCCACCACCGACATCACCAACTTACACACCGCCGGCAGACCCCTTGTCGGCAATTGACTGACGGTGCATCGATCGACCATTTCCAAAGTAAAATGCACATCTTCACACAACTTTTCGCGAAGTTTCCAGAACTAGTGCTGGTTTCTTCGAATTTGCATTCGTTAACAGATCACGAGCTGATCTCCCTCCCGCGTGATTCATTGTCAATGTCGAGACTCGTTGGCGGCAACGACCCTTAGCAGGTGCATGGTTTGGGGGTTTTGACGGGAGAGTTTTTTTATGAAATGAACATATAGATGTAACATAAATCATACGTTCATCGAATTTGGGTCATATGTTCATCAAGTTTGTGTCATATGTTCACCAAGAATTTTGAATTATATAGAAATCATTGTTCATCAAGTTTGAACATTGTTACTGTAATTTGATGCAAATTAAATTTAACGATGGATGTTCATCAAATTAGTGTTGGTTGTTCATCAAATTGACTTGCTTTTGTTCTAATTGCATGGTTATTTTTAATTTAATCAATGTTAATTTAATGTTCATCAAAAGAGTGTTTGATGTTCATCAAAACTGGGTGGAATATTCATCAAAAGAGTGTTTAATGTTCATCCATTCAATAATGTTACATGTTATTAGATTGAAATCGGATGTTCATCAATTAATGGTGCAATGTTTATCAAAGTAGGGTTCAATATTCATCAATTAAGGTGTAGTTTTAAGGTTGACTTTAATGTAGAGGATTCTGAGAAAAACTTACTCGAGTTGAAAACACTTTTTTGGTAGAAAATGGTGATAGAAAATGATTCTTTTTGCATTACCGACTTGAGTATTGCAGATAAAAAAAATGAAACTTCACCTGGTGTTCATCAATGCAAACAAACGAAATGATGAGGATTAGAAAATTGTAGAGTGTAAGATGTGATTTCTGATGGGAATGGGATGACATAATGAAAGAGGCAAAGAGCTAGAGGACAAATGTGGGGTTAGTGGTAAGTTATAACGTGAGTACGTGACTGAGTCATACTTTTTTTTTTCTTTTTTTTTTGAGCTTTATTGGGTGTGACTTATAAGATCATGAAAATTACCAAATTTGCCATTAATGACACGCGTTTCGTAATAGCCGTCCGATTTATGTGTTTCTGTGGTTAAGATTGGTTCCTAAAGTTCCTATATACATAAAGTTCTTACCAGAACCTAAATCTATATATTACTAGTTTGCATGCCCGGGCTATATATTTATATTGTTTACACTCACTCTATAAGAAAAATGTTGGCTTATCTTTTTTCTAATAAATTACCATAATGATTATATTCCATAAATTAGTTATACAATACTACAGCTTATCTTTGTTCAAATAAATTACCTTAATAATTATTTTCCATAAATTAGCTATATTATACTACTCTATGATAATTTATTACCATATCTTAACCGATAATTATATTTAATGCTATTTTTATGTTCTATCCAATTAATAAATGTCCAGTGTCGTTCTACGAAATACTTGGTTTCAGGTTTTAATATATAGTATTAGATCAATCAATATCAATTAATCAATCACACGTCAAAAGTTGAGGTTTTCGAGCGACCAGAAAATTCCGGCTCAACCCGCAGTCGCCAATCACCGCTGAATGCGGAGTGCGTATCTGACTCGCGTCTGAGTCGTCAGTTTGATCGGAGTCGCACTCCAGGCGGCGAAATAGGCCCAAAAATTCGCAGCGGCATCTCGGATTCGCGACTGTCACCAGCCCGACTCGGATTCCAATGACTTGATTCGGTCGGCGTTCGGGTGGGTGAGACCCGACCCGCACCCAAGGCAGCAGACGCGCGAAGTGCGGGGTGCGGTGCGCCGTGCGCCAATCGAATGAGCGGTGGTCGGACCTGATGAGATAGTCCGACCGCAGCCGCACTCAATCTGGGTGCGAAGAAGCTGGACCCGATCCAACCCGAAGCTGGATTGCGGGAAGCGGAGTACGCGAAGTATGCCCGAGTGTGGAGAGCGACGCGCGGTGCGCGAGAGTCGGACCCAACCCCCACAGCCGAGGGCCAGATCCAGTTCACGTGAGGAAGCATTACATGACCCACGACAAAGGGCGGCCAGGGGATGCGCAGTCAGGTCACCCTCGGTGAAAGGAAAAAGCCGAGACGCAATGACACACGAGCGCAACCCGACTCCGAGGGGCTCTGTTGGGGTTCATTTTATTAATGAGGCCACAGCCCTTGGGAAATGAGGCCCAATGCCTTTGATAAAGCCCAATGATGTCCTTAATATCCAGCAAATCCCATCCGTTGAATGTCAAGGGAATGGAGGGTCAAGATAAAGGAGTAAACTCGCGAGCAACTCGTGCTCGACTCGGTCAAAGCTGTAACACCCCGTATTTTTGGGTAATTATTTAATAAGGGTGTTACTTTTTTAATCGATTATTGGAAGATAAAATGAGTTCCTATAATTGAGTTTGGGTCGGGTTTATGGATCACTCATCTCACCCAACGAATAAAGCCCAAACCCGAGTCTACCCTCATACCTATATATACATATAATAAAGAAAAACCTTGCTTTATTTCATAACCATTCGGCCTCCTTCTCTCCCTCTCTCTTCTTTTCGTAGCCTCCACCCGCATAAGATCTCAGCACAACTGTGTCAACTCCAAACACACATAACTTTCTCATACGACCTTTAATTAAGTCGTGGTTGGTGGCGTTAAAACCGTGCTTTCGATACGAATCTAAAAACATGTAGATCATGCCAAGATTACATGGGATGATCACTGTAGAGGTGTTTTAGTAGAGCTGTATCTATCTACCCGGAAACTGTGTCGCCGCCTCGGTATTCTGATGATTCCCGTCGACTCAGAATATATTTTAAGACGATATTTTGTGGGGATGTTCCTAACTATATCTTTGAAAACATATCCAAAATTGGTAAGGCCTAGACTTCTTTATCAAAAGTTACATTGGTTGTCGTGAGTAAACCCTAATTGTTATTCGTGGTTCATTGTGAAGTTGATTCCCGTTGATCCGCTCGGAGTTTGTGGACGAAAGTTTGAGGAGAGGTTTCTGACATACCCTTATACAACATATTAAATTTGGTGGTCATCCAATATCGGAGGTAGACGTTATTCGTGTTTCTTTACCACTGTCCCTTTGTGGATCCGTTTCATATTAGTGATAGTTGTGAGTTGTAAGACTTATGGTTACATCTTTTTGATTAGGGAATTGTGGATTGAGTTTATAATTGGATGATTAAGGATTAGCGTTGTAAGGTAAGAACGTTGATCACAATCCTCTTGACTAATCATTATCTTGTTTGATACACTAATTCGCTTGAACATCATATATTCTTGATTTATACGTTCATTCTCATTATCCGTTTCGCTTGTGCCTAATTATATCATTGAGAATATTTTCATTCCGTCTTATCAATGTTCGTTTGTGGTCTTTCGACCACCATACTCCCCACGGCCCTTCGGTCCTCTTGCCTTCCTCGGCCCTTCGGTCTCTAGCCGAGACCACCACTCGGCCACTCGGTCGAGTGGTGTGTTTTCTTGTTGCTTGTGTTTTTGTTTCGCTTCAAGTATCTATCGATTATGATCATTGTAATTTGTAACGTCGAATAATGCACGAGTGAATAACGTATATAAAACGGATGAAAGAAAATAAATGACTCCACCTAGAGTACGATGGACTCGGCTCGGCCGATCATCGTTTGATATTCCTCTGATCAAGGTACGTAGGGTCGGATTAGCTACCGACTTCCTAATAGTCTTCCTCCTAGATGAGAACTCGTCCTACCGGCCTGTCTTGCGAGGGGTGTGCACACTCGGGATTATTAGGGCGATAATTACAACTCTAGCTCGAACAAAGTTCGTTAAGTGGGGCTATGGGGTAGGACCCTGGCCGAATAATTAAGCAATGTATATATATTGAGCGACGATGCTCTTTTGATAATGCACTCTGTTGCTATTGTTAATCCTATGTTATAACGTCAATTCGTTCTTGTTAGCTACGCGCCTTGAGGCGCGTATCTTATTTATTCTTTATGCTTATTAATTTCTTACTCAGCCTGTGCTGACGTTCTGTTTTCTGGTTCGTCCCTACCGTGTTCTGGGGCCTATGTCAATCTTCGATGGCATAGTTGACAGGTCTTGATGATATGGCTGCATGCTTACGAAGTTGATCATGTTGGGAATTTTCGAAAGACTTTGTTTTTGTCTCAGACTTCATTTCGTTCTGATTATGTAATTTGGATTTCGTTTTGAGAACTATAGCTCGACGTTTAAAGACTTCCGCTGTTTTATTTTCCGTTGGTTAATTGTAGTTGAATTTCTAGCCTAGCAATTGACTTGGTAGTCAATTGCGGCGTGACAATTCTAAATTTATTTCTATTTATAGTTGGTCAAAATTTAGGGTTGTTACAGTTGGTATCAGAGCTATAGGTTCTGATTCGTCGAGTCTACAAAAGTTTTCAAAACAAATTTTGAAAGTTTTAAAATGGGGGCGAGTCGGGTGCATTCATTCGCATGCTAGTTGCTACGTGCTACTTGATTCTTGTACTACACCATGGAGTTCTTGGATTGATTTTTGGGTGTTCTAAAAGTGAATATTTTACACCGACCCACTTTGGAGATTATCTTTGGTGCTAACAGTAATTGATGATCTATTGATTTATGAGTTTCGAAATTTAGTTTATTGTTTCGAATGTGATATTGAAATGCTTAAGGCGACTAGGGTATTGGAATAGATCGACAGTATTGCAAGTTAAATAGAGGCATTAAGCACCTTTTGGGTTTATATTAGGGATGAGTTGAAGATGATGATAGTATGATTGTATTTGAGCACTTAATGTTTATAGTTATCGAGGATTTGGCCATTTTAGGTGAGATATGAGACAGAACATACCCTTGGGTTTGTGTATGTGAGATGGTGGTAAACCACAAATTTGGAAGCAATCGTCTACTTCCTCTTTTCCTAACCATAAAACTCTATTCATGGTATTGAATCAAATAAGATCGTTGGGAAAAATGAATCGAGACGAACCTATGCTTATTCCTGTAGAAACAGCCGACACTACTCAATCTAACTTTGCTCCACCAATTGAATCTAGTACAACGATTATTTTCAGGGAAAGTGAAAAGTCGAAGAAGGGACTAGTAATGGTGAGTCTATGAAGGAGCTAAGCTTATGCGTGGTAGGTTCTTGTATACTCGACCTTACGTCATTCAAATGCCATGGACGCGGATTTTAAGTAACGTTAAGAGAACTGAGAAATTGGGAATGCCAAGTAACGTTAAGAGAACAGAGAAATTTTATTGAGGATATCAGGCATATGATTGTTTTCGACATTTTGGGGTTAGATGACGGATTTGTTATGCAATTTACGGTACTGGAAGCACCTAAATTTTGAAGGAACTCTCGAAATGAATCAAATTCTGTTGGGACAAATTGAAGGTCAATATATATTTCTGCAAGAGTTGTGAGGTTTTAAAGTAGTGCAAGCTAGAAGTGGCACGATTTTGGGTTCGATACTTTAAAATTGAGGATTTCTGTGATTTCCCTTGCTTTGTTTTCTTTGCATTTAGACTATGTGTCTTGTAATCATTTTAGAAAAAGGAGACAATGCCCCTATAAATATGTTCAGGTCAATGTTATTTGATTGAGATCACGTGCTATCTGAAAACTTATATGTCTGTGTGTTTTGTGTCCTCGACTCACCCGTTCTAAATGGCCGGACTCGGTTTGACCGATGGCTCACGTTGGCACCAGGGAGAGTGTCCACCGGTCTTGGCCAAGGCGCAGCCTGCACTACTTTCCGTCTTTCTCCTTACAGAATTTGAATCGAATCAGTAATTGATAAATCATATGGACGAGTTAAACAGGAAAGCACTACTCTAATTTCGTATAATCAAATAAAACACTCGAATAATACGGTTGGTTGATTATTAGTATTACATGGGATTTCATACTTGGTTCATTTGAAAGTCGTACCATAAAGGTAAACTATTTACCTCGGGACCCATAACAAGGTTCTTCAAGTTAGGGCCGTTTGGGTAAAGTTGGTGCTTATGGGTTTTAAGTGAGTAATCAAATTTGATTTGGGACTATATTGTATGAATTACGGCTAGCGTTGGTAATTAATGCCTATGCATGATTGTAGTATTATGGAATATAAATGAGCAAAAGGACACATTCATGAGTTCTCGAATCATCGATATATCTGTATGAGTTTTCTTTCGGTAAATCATATGATAGAAGTGTTGGGCGCCTAATATATAATGGGAAGTGAAATTTTGAGGTTATCATGAGGATTTATCAATTAAATTTGGGTATTAAAATTTTAGAGGTACAATTAGATGGTTTAGGGACAAAGATTCAACGTTCAAGGTCAGTTACACCTATTGGTACGTGATTGGTATAATTAATAAAATGGAATAGATAACATGGTTATGACTTCAACAATTGTTCGAAAACCGGAGTGGTGAAGGAGATTCAACTAGTCGCGTACGTGCAAGACTCGAAGGAAATGAGACACATTTGTTTGTTACAAGGTTTGAACCTCCAACCTACAAGTCAAACATAACACAACAGAACCACTAGGACAATATTTGTTTCATAAGTTGCTTCTGGACTTTCAACAATGGAGTGTAGACGTAAGTAGAAAAGGAACGTCGCTGTGCTACAACAATATCGAGGTCATAAGTTAGTAGGACTGATGTACCATATAATGTGTAGGGCAAAGTCGACATAAAGATATTGTTTGAATCCACTACTGCAAGGTTAATTTTGAGACTTCATATGCATGGAATGCTATTATTCATGAGTGGTGTTTGTACACTATGCCCTTGGCATCGGTCTTTCTGAAGGCATTGTAGATCATGTTTTGGTGGATAAATTAAGATTGAGATGGGGCGTGCTTAGTGATTGACACCCAAGTCTAATGGAAAAGATAATGTATGGGGCGCTATATCTAATTTGGTTAAATTTACATTCTTGACGTTGTGGCTTGCGACAAATGAACTTAGTCGATATGGATTGATAGTGTTTACCCTGACAAACAAGTTAATGGAATGTGAAGTAATTTTGAGGTGGTAGCGTTGTTGCGCCCTTTGAGTTCAAGGCACTTTGAGCATCATATCTCGAGATTTGAAGTCGTTGGAGGCTTTGATTTTAATTTCAAGTTAAAGGATGACTCCTAGTACATTTTGGTTTAAATAACTAGGAAAGGAATGAGAACTTCGAAGATGTAGAGTTATGGGATTGGAATTGTCGTGGAAGAAATTTAAAAGTGTTAGATAATCGAAAAGGACTTTGTATAGAGGATCTAGCGATTGTTATTATGATCAGAGTTGATACTACCTACATAACGCCTATGGTATTGAGTTACTGAAAATAAAATTAAACCCCTTTTTGAGAAGTTACAGTTGTATTGCATTAGTTCAGGCGGCTTTGGTGTTATGAAACAGATGAGAAGACAACAAAAGAGAACTAAGGATAATCATATCAGTTTTAGCTTGACAAGTTTGAGACTTGAGGCTACATGTTTACAAGGACGAAGTTTCTTCAAGTCAATTTAGGATGATGGTCTTAATGACTAAGGCTAAAAAGTGCGTCAACACTTGGGAACTTTGGATACGAATATGTGTTTGATCAAGTCCCGAAAGGGTTTCCTTGCAGTTACATAAAGCCTGTGTATGGCTTTAAGGTCTACACCTGTGAGACATGGATTCAAGAAGACTCCAATGTGCAAGAAACAGAGAAAAGTGACTCCGAGGCCTGTACAATATGTTTTGAGGATCAAATGAGAACTGGATATGGAAGGAAAACTCCTAGCTAACGGGTGATACTCTTAACACATTAAGGTCATATGATTATATGATTAAACTCGTTCGCACAACCAAAGAAGTTGACTCTAAGTATTACTTAAGGGTTGATGTGAGTCATGAACGGATAAAATTTGGAGAACTACAGCGGGCGTGTTCAGGAAACCCAATGAGTATGAGGAGAATGACCTACTTGAATTGAGGTTAAAGTGATGATTATAGTCTTAAACTTTAGAGACATTCGAGTTTAGGCCATCACGAAAAGGGTGAAATAGGTGTATAATTCAAGGATCTAACATCAGACATTCAGCGAGATTACTGAAACTTAATGAGTAGTATGAGACGACAAGTTAACGATGAGGTGGAAACTCAAAAGTTGTGGTCAACAACTTAAGGAGTTATGGAACCATCGTGAATGGCATAGAGAATATAAAAATCCCGGACACACCAAGCAAGCATAAAGGTCTATGTAAAGTCATTAGCCAAAAAAAAAAAAAAAATGAGTCTACTCAGTGCGATAAAACAATTATTAGATGACGACAATATCTTGCCGGGGTAAAACGACACTAGATGACAACAATTATGGAGATGAAAGTTTAGGTTAAAAGGTTACAACGTCTTTTATGAGCTCACAACAATATAACGAGGATGACGACTTGAGTGGCTCACAATAGAGGGACGATCGATGTCAATTCACTTTGTCGAACAAGAATGTGAAGGATACATGGAATGTTAAGATATTGTTTAGCCAGCTACCTATATGCATTAAGAAATATGACTGTGGAAGTTCAACTTACATGTGAGTTGAGACTTTAGATACAAGTTCTACGACGGTGGTCTTGATACTAAATAGTACTCTGAGGTTTAAATGACAATACCTTGTGTAGATGGGAACACTCCAATAAAGGTTTGACATGGAAGTGGCAACGATGAGATTCAAATGGACATAAATATTTCAGTAAAACTTCTAAGGATCGAGATATGGTACAAGTTTGAGTTGCCGGCCGGCTTCAGGAAAGGTTCTATTTTAGTAATGTGTTCCATGTCTATCAACGACAATCACGAGGAAATACGACAAAGCATGGTCGACCTGGGGATGAGAAAGAGACAATGAAATATTAATTTGGGAAACACAAGTGAAAAGTGGCATTTATCGATGGTCAGATAATTTCCTCGCATGATACATAAAGTACATTGGTTCGAGGACGAACCTTTTCTTTAAGGGGGATGAGAACGTCGCATGTTCGTCCTTGGCTCTAAATCGTGTGAATTACGTGATTTCACTTGTTATTATATGAATCGTGTTGCATCTTATCGAATTATTCTGATAAATTGACATACTTACTACATGCACTGACGATGCATGTATACCTATTTTGTGCACTAATGATGCACACGTACTCGTTTTGTGCACTGACGATGCACACGTATTGACATACCATTTCTCACTCCTTTCCTTTCATACATGCAATTATGTTGTTGAGTCACTACTTATTCTCATCGTATATGGTGTCCTAGTACCATGTATATTATCAAACACATATAAGCCTATTTACTTTCATCTCCCTCTCTTTGCTCGAATGCTCAAGCGGTTGTAAATGGAGTTGTGTGACTAAACAAGTGTTTGGAGAACTATAAACTTGGAAGGACGGTAATTGAGGACACTTTGGAGAATGAATTTAAGATTCGGGACGAATCTTTGTTTTAAGGGGGGAAGACTGTAACACCCCGTATTTTTGGGTAATTATTTAATAAGGGTGTTACTTTTTAAATCGATTATTGGAAGATAAAATGAGTTCCTATAATTGAGTTTGGGTCGGGTTTATGGATCACTCATCTCACCCAACGAATAAAGCCCAAACCCGAGTCTACCTTCATACCTATATATACATATAATAAATAAAACCCTTGCTTTATTTCATAACCATTCGACCTTCTTCTCTCCCTCTCTCTTCTTTTCGTAGCCTCTACCCGCATAAGATCTCAGCACAACTGTGTCAACTCCAAACACACATAACTTTCTCATACGACCTTTTCTTAAGTCGTGGTTGGTGGCGTTAGAACCATGCTTTCGATACAAATCTAACAACATGTAGATCATGCCAAGATCCCATGGGATGCTCACTGTAGAGGTGTTTTAGTAGAGCTGTATCTATCTACCTGGAAACTGTGCCGCCGCCTCGGTATTCTGATGATTCCCGTCGACTCAGAAGATATTTTAAGACGATATTTTATGCGGATGTTCCTAACTATATCTTTGAAAACATATCCAAAATTGGTAAGGCGTAGACTTCTGTATCAAAAGTTACATTGGTTTTCGTGAGTAAACCCTAATTGTTATTCGCGGTTCATTGTGAAGTTGATTCCCGTTGATCCGCTTGGAGTTTGTGGACGAAAGTTTGAGGAGAGGTTTCTGACAAACCCTTATACAACATATTAAAATTTGGTGGTCATCCAATATCGGAGGTAGACGTTATTCGTGTTTCTTTACCACTGTCCCTTTGTGGATCCGTTTCATATTAGTGATAGTTGTGAGTTGTAAGACTTATGGTTACATCTTTTTGATTAGGGAATTGTGGATTGAGTTTATAATTGGATGATTAAGGATTAGCGTTGTAAGGTAAGAACATTGATCACAGTCCTCTTGACTAATCATTATCTTGTTTGATACACTAATTCGCTTGAACATCATATATTCTTGCTTTATACGTTCATTCTCATTATCCGTTTCGCTTGTGCCTAATTATATCATTGAGAATATTTTCATTCCGTCTTATCAATGTTCGTTTGTGGTCTTTCGACCACCATACTCCCCACGGCCCTTCGGTCCTCTTGCCTTCCTCGGCCCTTCGGTCTCTAGCCGAGACCACCACTCGGCCACTCGGTCGAGTGGTGTGTTTGCTTGTTGCTTGTGTTTTTGTTTTGCTTCAAGTATCTATCGATTATGATCATTGTAATTTGTAACGTCGAATAATGCACGCGTGAATAACGTATATAAAACGGATGAAAGAAAATAAATGACTCCACCTAGAGTACGATGGATTCGGCTCGGCCGATCATCGTTTGATATACCTCTGATCAAGGTACGTAGGGTCGGATTAGCTACCGACTTCCTAATAGTCTTCCTCCTAGATGGGAACTCGTCCTACCGGCCTGTCTTGCGAGGGGTGTGCACACTCGGGATTATTAGGGCGATAATTACAACTCTAGCTCGAACAAAGTTTGTTAAGTGGGGCTATGGGGTAGGACCCTGGCCGAATAATTAAGCAATGTATATATATTGAGCGACGATGCTCTTTTGATAATGCACTCTGTTGCTATTGTTAATCCTATGTTATAACGTCAATTCGTTCTTGTTAGCTACGCGCCTCAAGGCGCGTATCTTATTTATTCTTTATGCTTATTAATTTCTTACTCAGCCTGTGCTGACGTTCTGTTTTCTGGTTCGTCCCTACCGTGTTCTGGGGCCTATGTCAATCTTCGATGGCATAGTTGACAGGTCTTGATGATATGGCTGCATGCTTACGAAGTTGATCATGTTAGGAATTTTCGAAAGACTTTGTTTTTGTCTCAGACTTCATTTCGTTCTGATTATGTAATTTAGATTTCGTTTTGAGAACTATAGCTCGACGTTTAAAGACTTACGCTGTTTTATTTTCCGTTGGTTAATTGTAGTTGAATTTCTAGCCTAGCAATTGACTTGATAGTCAATTGCGGCGTGACAATTCTAAATTTATTTCTATTTATAGTTGGTCAAAATTTAGGGTTGTTACAAAAGCTCGGTCAAAGCTCGACTCGAGTGAGCTCGACTCGAACTCGAACTCGACTCAAGAGCTTAATGAGCTGAGTTGAGCAAGGCCATGCTTGACTTGAAAAGCTCGCGAGCAACTCGAAATTTATTATATTAGTGTTATTTTACCAAATAATTAGGACGTGAATCAATAGATTTTAAGAAGAAAACAAAAAAAAAAGTGTAAAAAGTTGGCATGTACTACATCGGTTGGTAGAGGAATAAGAGAGAATGTTAGTTGTATAAAACCAATTTTTTGTCCCACATCGAACTTTTATGGAGAAGTGGAGTAATCCTCATATTATAAAAAGACAAAGTGTTCCTAACTTTATAGTTGGGCCCGATTATGGCTTGGCATGGCCGCACGGGGTATGGGCTGAATTTTTAATTGCCTACAGTAAGGATTTGAGGAATCACTGTTAATTTTTGTTGAATTTCAACGAGATCGTGAAGGCTCGAAAACTCGATTTGAGCTCGCGAGCTGGTCTCGAGCTCGAGTCGAGCCCAAAAATCCGGAGCTTGCGAGTTCGCGAGTCGAGTCGAGCTAGGCAATTCCTTTCACAAGCTCGAGACGAGCAAAGCTCTTCTCGTGATCGACTCGACTCGTTAACACCCCTACTTGAGGGTACCTCCTCCACTATAAATACCCCTTCTTTTCCCTCACTTGAAAAGGATTCGGACTTTTAGTTCTCCTAAGTCATTATTTGCTATTCTTGAGATAAGTGATTCTCGGTATCCCATTTCTCGATCGCACCCAGTACTGACTTGACCGTCGGAGGGGCGTCGCCTGGGTAAAACCGGGTCCCCTTGACTGTTTGTTCATTGGGCAGGACAGAGATTTGAACCCCGTCTATCCCGAAGTCGAACTCACACCAACAGAGAATACTTACTGATTATTGAGCAATGTGGGATATTTCAATCTCTTTTTAAGCATAACCAAGACAATAGTATATAGGTTTCGAATTAATCATAACAAGTATAAGACATGCACGCGTGCTCAATATTAACGCGTGACATTTTTTTTTAATGATGTGTGTATTGTTTGTCCATCATATCTTAACCTAATTGTGCTAACTACTAATAAAAATTATGTATTGGTATGTAACTTTCTTTCTTTGATTTGTAGACCAAGCAAGTTGAACAAAACACAACTTTAATTTAGATCGACATATGCATTTACAAGTTGATTGAGATTGAGCATGCATGCATTAACATGTTAAAGTGTAGCCATAAACTTACCTTAACTTATTTATACGTGCATGATTGATGAAACTTAAGTGTGTTTCATCGTTTTAATGCCAACCATACATATGCCGAGCTTAGGTGTGTGACCTCATAATAAAGTAATAAATCACATAATAATAAAGTTGGAGGACGTAGGAGTTTCATAAGTTTAAATCAAATTAGGATTAGATTTTAATAACATTAGTAGTAGCAGTAGTAATAGTAGGAGGAGGAGTAAGAGCAAGAGTATGGAAGAGTAGGAATAAACGAACAGTAGTACATAGTAGTAGGAGTAGGGAGTAGTAGTTGTAGTAGTATAGCAGTATTAGGAGTAGAATTAATATAGAGTAGTAGTTCGAAAAAACAATCCTACTACGTACATTGAAAATTGGAGAACAGTAGTAGTAGTAGTAGTATGCAGTAGTAGAGTAGTAAAAAGTTCTTAAAGTTTGAATCAAATTTTTATGCATGATTTTGAATAATAATTAGTGGATCACCAGTAGTACATAATCATTTTGGGAATAAAGTTTGGTTGTTGTTGTTGTAGTATCAATAATAGCAGTAATTGTACAGTTGTAGTTGTAGTAATAGGATTGTATTCTTACCTAATTGTCTATGCTTCCATTTATGTGTATACTAATGCTCCCAAACTTTCTATGGACGTGTTAAAATTTTTTGGAGGAGTTAACTTTTAGTTTGCCGCATCATCACTATGATAATATTATGATCATCACTATAGTTTGTTTCTTCTAGAGCATGCATTGAAGAGAGTTCATTGTGATCTAATTCTACTTAATATAGTATAATACCAACTCTTTCACGGCTTTCTATTTGTGTGCATACATATATGCTGACAAAGGTTTTGATTGCAAATTTTTATTGGATAGTGCTGATTCGACACTATTTATAATCCTAATCAAATATCCTACTAAAAAATACAATTCACCTATCTATTCTGTGCATACTACAAAATAAATAGTTCATTGGGGTTTCTAATGTGTGCCCACGGGGCGCATAACAAAATTCTATATAAATTACAGCATCTATTTTAATGTTTATTTTTTCAGAAGTCTATTCTAATGTTACCAAATTAGTATAAACCATGAGTTTAGATCCTACAACAATAAGATACACATTTGATCTAACAAAATAAAAAATAAAAATAAAAATGGTTCAGCTATTTCGGCAATATGAGACTCAACTATTTTATTTTGTAAAAAGGTCACATGATTTTTATGAGTTACAATTTTCAAACTTTTTTTATCAATTGAGTCTAAATAATGGACAATATTATAGGATTGAGTTCATACGAGAACTCTTCCTCACATAGGAACCATGAGAACCCCTAGGACCCATTAGATCTAAAAATTAAAGGCTGGGATTACATTCTTTTTTCCCCCTTTTTTTTTTCTCCCCCCATATTTCCTTCTCTCTCCTCCGTGCCGACCACCGCTACTGACCACCGATCGCCTGATCACTACCATATTCCACCACCAGTGGGCCGCACGTGGTGGCGCGACCCCATCCCACCACCCCATCCACGACGCTAAGCCACCCCGCCACCTCAACAATCTCTTCTCCTCATTTTCTCTCTCCACAAGCATACCACGACCACTCCATTTTATTGACGCGCATCGCCGCTCCGACCCCCGCCGCCACTCGCACGAGCGGTCTCCGGCAACAACAGAGCCACCCCTCATCTTTAGAAATCTAAATGTGCATTCTTGTACAACTAATTGTACAATCGAAATTTTTGAATTTTGAAGGTATAGTACATTTTGAATTTTGAATCTATAATCTCTAAATGTGCATTCCAAATCTAGTGTAGGTGCATTCCGAATCTAGTGTATGTGCATTCCAAATCCCGAATTAGATTGGTGGTCGGAGAAGAGAGAGAAAATGTGGGTGACTTTGTTTCCTTAATTTGGGTTTGGGGGTTTGCACAATCCCGAATTATTGTAAGTGCATTGCACATCATCTAAATGTGCATTTGACTATACTTGATTGTGCATTGCATTATCGACGGCCGGAATCTCCATTGTCGTCGGAGATAAGCGTGAGAAACAAGTAGAGAGAAATGTGGAAGAAAAAATTGATGTTTAATTAGGGGAGGAAAGTGGTGTTGCGGGGCCGCGGATGATAGGATCGCCGGCGGCGGCAAATTTCTGGTGAGTCTCCGGCGGGGATGTTGGTTGGGGTGGTACCGGTGGTCGGGTCTTGGGTGATTTGTGGGTGGTCGGATTTGTGGGTGGTCGGCTTTTGGGGGTGGGGGTAAGAGAGAGAAAATAGGATTGGGTTTGTTTTATTTTTGGGTTTAATCTTGGCCCTCCATTATTTTGATCTGATGGTATATAGGGGTTCCCATGGTTCTCATGGGAGAGAGTGTTCTCATGAGAACTGGACCCCAATATTATAAGCTTAAACAAGAGATCCTAATTTTTTTTGTACTCAAGAACAACTAATGTTGTCGGGGAGGGGATATGAGGTTTCGAAATCGAGACAACACCAAACAGGATGATTTCCTAATCACTAAGCTAATCTTGATCCTCAGAAGTAACTAAATAAGCTTAATAAGAGTCTATTGTCTATAGTACTAATCCTATTGAATTTAGGCTAATTCTAAAGCTACTTAATAGTAGATCATTTTCACAATCTTAATAAAGTTAAACCCTATTATGAAGTGTATAATTATCACTAACAATGTTACACCACTCATTCCAATAAGCTTGCATGGAAATTGGCAGTGAAATTTCAAACGCACAAATCTCATTCATTTATCAACCATATTAAACAAACTTCACATTTTTACATTACATTTAACAATGGGAAAAAAAGCCGCATGATAAATTCTTACACTAATCACACAAGAATTACTGTCCATTAATTCAATTTTTTTTTTTGGCCAATAGAGATCAAACAGTAATTTTTTATTTTATTTTTAAAATAAGCATAAATTAGAGTTTATATCTATAGTCCGTGCAACGCACGGGCATTCAACTAGTATATTATTAAAATAGGCTTTTTTTGAGCTCCCACAACGATTGGAACATTCTAGAATGTCCAAAATTCCATATTTTTTATTAAAAAATTGTAATTTAAATCCTATATATGATAAGTGACCAAGGACTTAATGTGAATTGCACATGATATGGCAGGTAAAAAATAACTAAATAAGAATGGAACATTCTAGAAATTCTTTATCAATCAATATTATAGTACATATTAATAATCCTAATCGAAGTAAATGAGGGATTTTTTGGGCAAAATTTATGGTATATTTTCCTAATCCTGATCTATCATATTAATAATCTTAATCGAAGTTAAACAATCAGCTAGCTATAAATAGCTGAAATCCCAAATCAACATTCACAATCATAATGTTTGATCATATACACTCGGCTAGCTATAATAAACTGGTAAAGTATTGATTGACAAGTTTAAACTTTGTTCTTTGTTTTATTAGAATTTTGGATGCAAATTCAACATAATAAATTTTTGTAGTAACCTAATATATAATTTAAGTAAAAATAAATAAATTGACAAGATGTATTTTTTAAATTGACACACATTACTATATTTTACTTTAAAAACATCTTTGAATTAAAATGCTTTATCAATGCCATTGATGATCTCATTTAGTCTGGTCTACGCCACTATGTCTCAGACGCCTGCACTAATTCTTCTACTGAAAAATTATCTCACGTTGTTGAATCATGTTCAAGTGAAATATATGTATGGATTAATAATTTTTTTTTTTTTTTTAAGAACACAAGAACTAATCCCGTTAGGATTACAATACCCAAGTACAATTAATCTATCTTCTTATGATACAACGATGTGGGACAAAATTACTCATTTGCTAAATTCTTATAAGAAATGTTAGCATTAAGTGTAAACTATGAAGATAGTATCTATAATTGCAACAATAAAACATTTAAATAGTGGAAAACAAAGGAAAATTAGAGTTTAGTGTTTCGAAAAGACATATTGGACACATGGTCCACAAAATGGAAACCTCAAAGTTATTCACAAACTTGAAAACAAAACATGTAGAAAATTGAATTGCAAAGATACCATGTGAATGTTCCCAATTAATAATTTTTTTAAGAGGGTAAATAATAAAATTGAAGGTAGTGTTTTTAAAGAAACGTTGAGTTGTAATGACAATAGAGGGGTTGATTTAAAGTTGTACAATTAAAGACGAAATAATTATTTTGGATTATTAAAAAAAAAAAAAAAACTCTTGTGTTTGAAGGGCAAAAATTAAAGTACATATTATACTCAAACCTAAAAATGTAGAAATCAAGCGAAAAATAGAATTACAAGGTTACCATGTGAACGTTTCGAAGTAATACTATCTTTTTTTTTTAAAACTGAATAATAATATTTAAAGTTGTGATTTTGTGTAAAAGTATAGTTGTAAATGACATTAGAAGTTGCTGATTTAAAGTTGAACAAATAAAGATCGGAGATTTTAGCTTTGATTATAGTATTTGTTTTTTTTTGATATTATGTGTCCCAATGACAAAATTAAGGTATATACTTTTATTAAATTATGCTTATTACTCATAGTGGATCCCTAAATTTATTTATACTCAAAAAATATATTTCACATAAATAAGCCATATGACATGCACTTGGTTCACTCTATAAAAAATACTATCATTATTTGATATTTGAAAATAAATTATGCATTCTAAGATATCTCCAAAAGTTATGTACAATTTCATAAACACATACTCCCTCCGTCTTAGCTCAAACGCCCCATGTAAAAAATGATCCCATATTGGTAAGGGTGTACACACTACTCAGTTAATTAAAGTTCCAAAAAGATTGTATGACAAGTTAGAGAAAACTCTAGTCTAATTGGCTATATAATTTTATTTTAAACTTTGAAAAACCGATTAGTGTGTACATCATGCTCAACACAAGGGTATTTTGGAGAAGAGGCGTTTGAGATGGAATTGAGGGTGTATCTAAATATTAGGGCACAGTAAGAGAGTATAAGTTCACGATTTTGTAAAATGAGGTTTATAATGAAAATAATTATCTACACGGGTTAAATAAAATGCAACTAATTGACATCGTTATTAAGAGACCCGTGCAAAGCACGGACTTTCATTCTAGTTGATACTAATTCGTTGAAATTTAATCAAATTTTCAAGAACTTCATATCAGATTACCTCAGAGTCATTCAAATCAGATCAAAATCATTCAGATCAGATCAGTTCAGTTCAGAAAGTTGCAGTCCTATCAAACAGGGCCTTAGTATCAATTATGGACCAAATACATGGATAGTTATTTGAACATTTTTGATCTGATCTGATCTGAATGATTATAAACTGATCTGAATACTATTTTTATTAAATATTATCAAACAGGGCCTTAGAGTGTGGTGGGTGAAAAAACGAGAAAATGGCTGCAAATAGACAAGTCTCAAAGTTCAAGGGCATTCTGGACAAGTCGAAAAAGTCAGGGGTATCGTGGAGAAAGTCGCAAAGTTCAAGGGTACCATGGATATATCCCATTAAAAAACTGAACGTCTATTTATCGCCCTAGAACATGCTACTTATTGCCCTTAATTTTCCAGAAATACCGAAAATGCCCCTGATTAGTTCTTGCTCTCCTTCACTAATGAAGACTGCTAATTGACTGTCCCCTAATTAATCCTCCTCAATATCTTTCTCTATTACTCCATTAATCAACATTTCATTTCTTACATATCCCTCCCCAAAATTTTCCAATTTTTGATACGATTTGGCCCCCAAATACTACCCCAATTTTTTATACGATTTGTCCCCCAAATACTACCCCAATTTTTGATACGATTTCTCTCCCATACTACCCCAAATTTTGCTTCGAATTTTGCCCAGATATTTCCCGAAAATTCCCCCCGAATTTTACCCAGATTTTCCCCCCAATACCCTGTCTAATTTGGCGTCAAAATTTTGCCAATTTATTCCCCAATGATTCGATAATAATTGGGGCCAGTTATTTCCCCAATTATTGTCTTGAAATATATCATACTTTTTGCCCAGAAAAAAACCCCGATTTGAAGTCAGCCAACAACGATCTGGATATGAATTAACGATTAAGAGATGAATCGAGTGGTTGAGTCGTTGTGAAGTTCAATGGGAGCACATAATTGAAGATTGATTGAGGGGTAGATCGTTGTGAATAATTGAGGACATTGATTTGAAAAAGGTATGTTTAGATTTGTTTAGTTGTTTATTTGAAATTTTTTGTTTTGGAATTGATTATATTTGGGCATGGATGGTGTAAATAGATTTGATAGAAAATGGTGTTTTTAGAATTGAATTTGAGAAATTGGGAGATTGTTGTTGGAGGTCGACCTTTGGTGAAGTTTAAGGTCGTGTGTAGCCCAGTTTTCAACCCGGCTGCACCATGGTGTAGCCCAGTTTTCAACACAGCTGCACCATGGTGTAACCTAGTTTTCAACACGGTTGTACGATAGTTTAGTGAATTGATTTGTTTGAATTGAATTTGTGTTTGATTTCTTAGTTAGTTGGATTAGAAATTTCAGTTCCACTTGATTAGCTTGAATAGACATGGATTGTGTTGTTATGATTGTATATTATTTGAATGGTTGTTTTGTGGTATGAATTGGTGAAGATGAGTGGTTCCGAAGGGAAGCAAATAGTGTTTCATGGACGCGGTCGTGGTAAGGTTAATGTTGATGGTAGTAATCAGGTTGTTGGTCGTGGTAGTGGTGGTGATCCTACAATGTCTAAGGCATTAGTAGTTAGAAATGTTGTCCACGAATCGGAGGAGGAGGAGGAGGAGTGGTCGGCCGAGCCTAAATCTGAAGATGAAATTATAGGCAAAGATGGAAAGGGTGGTTCGTCGACCGGATCTTCTCATGTCCACATTCCACGGGGAGACCGAGGTCGTTTCAGTAGAAAATTAGGGGAAGTTTCGGAGGATTCTTTGGCATTACCTCAGAAGAGAATAAAGAAGGATCGAGATATGTCATGGCTCCTCACTGAATCTGCCCCTGGGGGACCGATGCAGGTGGACGTGATCCCTAGTTTTGGCGGTCATGTTGCTCATCGTATTTGGAACAAGAGTTCCAAAGACCGCGGTGTTATCCAGTGCTATACCCGTGATAGGCAACTAGAGCAAATTAGGCAGTATTCTTTTTTTCACAAGGGTGCAGAGGACATGGTTTCACGTACCGGGCTGTGGCACTTACGTAATTGTATGATGAGGCATTTAGACCTCCCTTTGATATCGGCTTTCGTTGAGAGATGGCAGTTGGACACAAACACCTTCCACTTGCCCTTTGGAGAGATGACCATCCTCTTGCACGACGTGTACTATATTCTCCGTATACCTGTAGAGGGGGAAGTACTTAGTGGCAGTGGATCGCCTGATCAATATAAGGCTGACATGTGTGAGCTCCTAGGTCGGACCCCGGACGAGTTGAAAGAGCCGGCTGATAGTGAAAGCGGTCGGAAGGCTCCGTGTTACAAGTCTGGTGGTGTCTTGTCGAAGTACATTATGCCTATGGTAAGGAAGGGCCGACATCCTGATGTTGAGGTGCAGGGTTACTTGTTGTATTTGCTTGGCTCAACATTATTTGTTGACAAAAACGGAAGCCGAGTCCGTGCAGCTGTTAATCTGTTCTGAGCCTGAATGAGTTGAGAGTTACGCTTGGGGCGCAGTCACTCTTGCCTATCTGTATAGGCAACTTGGTATAGCATCACGAGCTGATGCAAATAGCATATCTGGTTGTCTTACATTGTTGCAGGCTTGGATTTTCGAGTACTTTCCATCTTTACGTCCGACAAGATGTGAGGGACGGTCACTCCCAGACAACCAGCCACGTTCAATGATGTGGGACACACTCGGTGGAGCTGGTGTTAACAGCGTTGAACGGCTGAGGCAGTATAGGGTTGTGTTGGATAACTTGAAGGCCGATGAGATTATATGGCTACCATACGGTAAGGGCCCTGCCCAAAGGGTTGCCCGTTCCCTATTCACTGGAGTGATTCGGATGTTGGAGAGTATTATGGCCCAGCACGATGCATTAGACAGTTTGGGTATTTGCAGGTTATCCCGAAATCCCCGACACCCCCTAACGTTGCGTACCGCCCCGTAGCTCCTCAATTTTATGATGTCAGATTTCCTGACTTGTTTGATCACGTGTGGCGCAACTTAGAGTGCCATATGTTTTCTTTAGATGTAATCTCTAAGGTGGCAGAGCCTATGCACTCCGTAGAAGAAGATTACCTTCCGTGGTTCTTGAGAATCTCACACCTGGTGGTTGTGAACCCGATTGTAGCGGCATTGACGATGAAAAATCAAAAATTTGTTGCGCCAGACTCGGTAAAATTCTATGTTTTAGTACTTTGATTTCGTATTTTACATTAAGAAAGTTTGAATGTTTGTTTGGTTATTTAAGATGGTTATTGTTGTTGCAGCAAGCGAAGGAAATTGTTCGGAGACTTGCTCTGATATTTGAGTCGGTACCATCTCCAGCGTGCGGCCAATGTGAAGTGTATTCTCGAGTGATATGAAGTTCGTCCGCTGTATGATGAATACAAACGAGATAGACCTAGGAGGCGTGCTCCAAAGTGAGGCGAGATGGGTCTAATTTGAAGTTGAGGCGAGACGGGCCGGCCATAGGAAAGGTGAGGCGAAATTAGCCCAGAAAAGAAGATAGTTGTCAAAGTTTTTATTCTATGTATGTGAAATTTACAAACATTTCATCATTCTATGTGCTCTCCATATTGATTGTAAACAAATAATTTGAATTCAGAATGTTTTTAATTTTGTAACTTGTTGCTTAACTTCACTTTTATATGAAAGTTTGATTTCACGGTAAGAAAGTTTGATAACTTAACTTTTAACTTTTATTAAGTATTCAAACAAAAATATTTTGATTCCACCAACAAGAATTTGATTCGCATAACATTTGACCGTGAAACAAAAACATTTACCTCGGCTAAGTATTCTCACGGTAAGAAAGTTTGATAACTTAACTTTTAACGTTTATTAAGTATTCAAACAAGAATATTTTGATTCCAATAAGAAGATTTTGATTCCACCAACAAGAATTTGATTCACATAATATTTGACCGTGGAAAAAAAAAACATTTGCCTCGGCTAAGTATTCATTGTATAGTATAATTGTTCACATATCTTAGTGAAGGGTAGTACTTGGCTTAGTTGATAAGATTAATTGATCATTATCGTAATGAAGGTTAGTAGTAGTTGTTATAAGGTTAATTGATCACATTATCGTAATTGAGAAAGTAAATTGATCATTTTCTTAGTCAAGGGTACTCGGGTTAATTGAGAAGGTTAATTGATCATTATCCTAGTTAGGTATGAGTAGTCGGTTTAATTGATCATCCTAGCCAGGTACCGTTTGATCATTATAAGGTTAATTGATCACATTATCCTAGGTAGAGGTGCTCAGCTTAATTGAGAAACGTGAATTGATCATTATATCGTACTCAGGAGTACTCGGCTTAGTCCATATAAGGTTAATTGATCACATTATCCTAGGTAGAGGTGCTCGGCTTAATTGAGAAACGTGAATTGATCATTATATCGTACTCAGGAGTACTCGGCTTAGTCCATATAAGGTTAATTGATCACATTATCCTAGGTAGAGGTGTTCGGCTTAATTGAGAAACGTGAATTGATCATTATATCGTACTCAAGAGTACTCGACTTAGTGCATATAAGGTTAATTGATCAAATTATCCTAGGTAGAGGTGCTTGGCTTAATTGAGAAACATGAATTGATCATTATATCGTACTCAGGAGTACTCGGCTTAGTCCATATAAGGTTAATTGGTCACATTATCCTACCTAGAGGTGCTCAGCTGAATTGAGAAACGTGAATTGATCATTATATCGTACTCAGGATTACTCGGCTTAGTCCATATAAGGTTAATTGATCACATTATCCTAGGCAGAGGTGCTCGGCTTAATTGAGAAACGTGAATTGATCATTATATCGTACTCAGGAGTACTCGGCTTAGTCCATATAAGGTTAATTGATCGCATTATCCTAGGCAGAGGTACTCGGCTTAATTGGGAAACGTGAATTGATCGTTATATTGTACTCAGGAGTTCTCGGCTTAGTCCATATAAGGTTAATTGGTCACATTATCCTACCTGGAGGTGCTCGGCTTAATTGAGAAACGTGAATTGATCATTATATCGTACTCAATTCGATTATTTGCAAATGACTATAATTCAGGTTCAGATACAAATATGTCTATTCACAGTACAAAGTACGTATGTGAATCACTATCACTATTTGGGAATCGTTATTGCATGTCTATTCACCCTACAAATAATGTATGTGAATTAGTAATAGTACTTGTGAATTTTTATTGTAAGTTGATTACGTATTTTATGTACGATCGTAATGCAAAAGTTTATAACGTAAAAATCATCCTAGTTTACGATTGTACCCTTACGTGTTATCGATTTTGAAATCATCCTAGTTTACGATTATACCCTTACGTGTTCTCGATTTTGGTGGGAAATGTTCAAATTGAGTTGTACTTTATGTCATCTTTGCTGATATTCCTCCTGTCATGTCCCGTCGTCCCTACTTCTCCTAACAACTCACTCCTCACAACCCCCTACTACCCCTGACATAACTCACACACAACCCCCTGACATAACTGTGTCTCTCTCATTCCCAAAGCCAACTACTCAACCGTCCCTCTCTCTCTCTCTCTCTCTTCAATTATTCGAAAAAAACTCCCCTCTCTCTCTCTCGTAACATACATACTCACTCACTCACTCTTCTCCATTTTCTCTGCAAAGTCATAATCGACCCTCTCTCCAAGGGTGTTGATCGCATCTCCGTCATCGGTTGGGTGTCCTTAGAAGGTCTTCAAATCAGCCGTGATCGGTGAGTTAATTTCATCACCTATGTAGGTTGTCATTTATATTCCGATTTCAAAAATTACATGAATAGTACCTTGGTAGTTTCATGTAGTTTTAATGAAGTTAATTTGAAGATATGAGAATCGATGTTTCATGAATTAGGGTTTGGGTAGAATTAAAATTTGTGAATTAGGGTTTGGGTTTACAATGAAATTTGCAGGTTTGATGAATTAGGGTTTGTGTGTGATTAGATTTGTATGTTTTATTTTGTGGCTTTGTTGTTGCATGACACATTTTGATTAGTTAAGTTATAAAAGGAACCTTTGTGTACTTCACTTTTGTGTTACTTTGAATGTAAACTTTGTGGTGGAATGTAACTGAGTGTAGGAAGGAAGGGGGTTTGTGTTAATTCATGCTTAATTGATAATCCATATAGTTGTAGTTTGGTTTTTTCAGAGTTGGGTTACGAGTTCAGATCCCGATGTAGTAACAAGATTTCTGTGTATGTTAGTATAATGCAAAATAGTAAAGAATAAGATGTTCTGTTTGTGGGGATAAATTTGACATCGGGATTATCCGAGTTTAAGCATGAAAAGGGTAAGGATGTTGTGTTTATTATTGTGTTTTGTCAATGTTTATTATTAGGGTGGGAAGTGTAAGATTGTCCATGCTTAAGAGTGCTGTTTTAATTATGTCAAATTTCAATGACGAAGCAAAAAAGTGTTGCAAGGAAGAATTCACGTCGACCGCTGCCTAAACCATCATATTCTGATTCAGAACCCGAAGATATCTCCGATACAGAACCAGATGATGATGAGGAGGAGGATGGCGATGCGGAGGAGGATCTAGAAGACGACGAGACAAGTTATGATGAAGGGGAAGACGAGAATTCACCATTAGACAACAAACAAGTAAACACGAGGTTGGAGTACTTTCGCAAGGTGATGCAGCAACTCCCGCCACAGCGACATGAGCTTATAAGAGTTATGGGTCTAGGTAATTTCCTAGATTTGAGGGTAGGCAGATTGAATAAGCAGTTTTGCATGTGGCTATATGGGAAGTTCAATCCGACATCCAATTCCTTGGTGATTGACGAGAACTATGAGTTGCGTGTTAGGCCCGATCATGTTGGGTGGATATTGGGCCTACCTACACAAGGCCGCCCCCTTCCCTGTCATGTGAATCATTTGTATCCCCATGAGCGTAAGCTGTACTCCAAGTTCAGGGTTGAGTACGAGTACAACAGAAGGATTAAGCCAAAGAACCTCGTCAAAGCTATGTACAACAAAAACCTTTCTAATGATGAATTCCGACGCGTCTTCCTGTATTTCTTGCTAGGGACTGTGTTGTGCCCTACACAAGCCAACAAAATTTCACACACTTTTATTTCTGCAACCATAGTGGGTTCAAGAAGTTGCAAGGAGTGGTGTTGGTCCCAGTTCGTGTATGACTGGCTTGTGGATGCAAGACGTCGGTTCCACATGAAACTGTTGAGCAAAGAAGGTGTGAAAGGCGCGGGTGGTTGCGCACATATCTTAATGGTAAGATAACTATGATTATAATCTTTTACAAGTAAAATGATAACAATTGTCTTGTTTTCTGATTGTTATCTATGTGCATGACAATACTCAAAATGAACTTGGTGAATTATGTTAAGAATTGAGAGTAATATGCCATGAAAAAGCTTTCTTTGGGGGAGTCTGTAAGTTGTTAGCAACTGTCGTTGAGACGACTTGATGTAGGACTATGCTTCATTAGATTGTTACTAGTTCTTAGTAGCCGAGCATAATTTAATCTTTGTGGTTAATTAGATTGTTACTAGTTCTTGTTTAATTAATAAAATTAAACATTATGGTGTCGATTATTTACCTAGACATTAAGCGCCTACCAAACAAAGTTAGCTGGTATCGAGAACCTAGAGTTCTCGCATGGAACAAAGTAACTCTTAGCCAAAGCATCAGTCGTGATCATTTAGGATCTAGAGAGTACAGCATGTTGGAGGTACGTTGTGTGTCATGAATCCATTTCCATTTATAGACCATATGTTTATTATATATAGTCGTTGACTCGTGTCCTCTCCCTCATGTGTGTCTCAGTTTGTGGACAACGTATTTTACGGAAGTGGTCATCCAACAGAACAGCTGCACATGCCTTATGGGAAGGAAGTTCTGCCACCCATGCCGTGTTCTGCAACTCCTAGGCAGGCTACTATTTGTGACCCCCCTTCCAATTTGCCGCGGAAGGCAGAAGAAGGTGGCTTTGAGATTGGTAGAAATGCACCTAAGATCGGGAAAAGGCAAAAAACAACCAAGGAAGCCTGCAGGTAAACCGAGAGCGGCAGCAGCAAAACTAAATAATGTTCATAATAATGCGTCAAGTTCTTCGATGACTGTTGCTGCGATGGGTAAGAGAAAGACTAGTGAGTCCTCCAGATGCACTGTTGCTGGACTTACTGCGACGAGTATTGGAGAACGTGCATTTGTTGAGAAAAGACTCAAAGCTAGTGAGTCTTCAAGTAACCCTGCTCGTAACACAGGAGGAAGTGTTGACGAGCATTTTCAGAAAGTGAACAATGTGTTGGATGAGCTTGGGCTTGGTAAGACTTTCGAGCCCTACAATGTAAACACCTTGTCGGAGGAGTCTGGCATTGCGACTGGACGTTACAAGATGCCGGATTTTAATTTTGGGATTACGCCACAATTTTATGGAGTGCGGAGTGCAAGTTATCAGCTGCCACGTGCTAATTTCGCGATGCCATTTGAGTCTGAGTCTCAGAGGGAAGCTAGGGTCAAAGCTATGGTCGGCACAAGGGTTGCGGGTCTGTTGGCTTAGAAACGAACCGAGGAGGAGCAGGCTCGGGCTGAGAGGGAGAGGCTCGAAAAAGATTAGGCTGCTGATGAAGCTGAAGTACAAGCTGCTCAGAGGGAGAGGGAGCAAAAAACAAGGGTTGAGAAGGAGAGGTTAGACAGAGAAAGACTTGAGAGGGAGAGGGAGAAAAAAGAAAGGGCTGAGAAGGAGAAACTTGAGAGGGAGAAGACAGAACAGATGAGAGCTATGGAGGAGAGGGAGATGGTTGAGAGGTTGGCTCGTGAGGAGTTGGCTAGGCAATTGCAGGCGCAACAGGAAGCTGACAGAACCCATGCGGAAAATCAGAGGCAGTCACAGATAGGGGTGTGCAAATGCGGGTTCGGTTAACCGTTCGTCACTTTTTGGCCGACCCTAAACCGTAACCGTTAGTTCGGTTAACCGCACATCGGTTAACCGAATTGGTCGGTTCGGTTTAATCGGGTAATGTTTTAGTACGGGGACACTATTTGACCTAACAAATTAAGTAAAATTGATGGATAAAATATTAAGATTCCACTATACGTCGATACTTCAATTAATTTATGTATTATTTCCCTCAAACAAGTGAATTTTAACAACATATTGGATTAATTATCTTATTTTAGACTTGTGAATTAGTTGACTTATAACCTAATTTATTGAAAATAAGCATTATGTCCACTTTCGGTTCGGGTTCGGTTAACCGCATACACACAAAGTTGCGACCCTAACCCGCATTTTATCGGTTCGGTTACCCGCTTTTTCGGTTCGGGTAAATCGGTTTTCGGTTCGGGTTTCGGTTTGACGGTTTTTTTGCACACCCCTAGTCACAGATCGAGAAGGAGATTCTTGATGAAAGGGCGATGCTGGCTAACAAAGAGATGGACTTGGCATACAAATGGGAGAGACTGGTCACCCCTCCTTTGTATACTGATAATGTCTCTGTTGAGGATTACTACGTGGAACAGGAGGGCACGTCTATGGCCCCTCCGAATACGTCAGCAGCAGTGGCAGACACGTCTAAGTTGGAGAATGTCGGTGACCAGCCGAAGGAGGTGACTTTGGAGATGCCTAAGATGACTTATGATGTGCATGAAGACATGTCTAATATGCCAGGGGAGAGCTCCGAGAGTCCTAAGCAAGAGACTACCCCATCATTATTGCTCTATGACATGACTGAAGTCCTTCAGCCGTACACTTGCGTGGATCGAGCAATGACACCCGGAGGCAAGTACATGCCATGGTCTCTTACAAAAGAAGTCGCTCAAGTCCTCAAATTTATCAGAACTTATACAATTCCGAGGAGCAAGGTATGTTTTTGTATCATTTATTCCAAACAAACTTGAAAATTTACAGTATTTGTTTAGACAATGATGCATTGGTGGATTTATTTTTTGAAGGACCCGAGGTTAGCTGAGTGACGAGAAAGGACAGAAAGAGAGTGCGGTAGAAGTTGATGGAGCGCATTTGCTGATACACGAGATGCGTGACATCTTCAAAACCCGAGGGCACACAACGTCTGTTCTCATGAGGCTCGTCACAAAGTTGTACAACAAGAAATGGAAAGGAGAAAGGTTCATGTTTAGCCCAGACTTACTGGTTTGAACTCTAAACACGAAGCTCACTTTCTTTCTTTTAAGCTAATACATGTCATTACTTACTAACAACGCTGCGTATGAGTCAATTCATAGGCCCCTGCATGTATTCAAGACGAAAAAGGCAACGACGTTGCCTTCAGCACCACCGAAAGGAGTTTTCAACACTCGTTCTTCTAGGGGAGAGAAAAATTCGGTCCAGACCAAAAACCGGACCGGAACGAATTTAATTCGGTCCGGTCCTCGGTCTAGCTATTTTGAGGAAATTCGGTTCGGTCCACTATGTCTAAGGGACCGAACCGGACCGAGCAGGACCGAATGAGATTCGGTCTGGTCCTCGGTCCAACTTTTTTAGAGTTTCGGTCCTCGGTCCGGTCCGGACCGGTCCGGTCCGGTCTTGGACCGATGCTCAGCCCTGCGTTCTTCAACATCGTCCAACGTGCCAAACGTCTTAACCATAGTCTCTGCAAAGTGGTAAATATTACTCAACTCCGATCTTTTTTCCAGTACTTCTTCACGTGCATCGCTTAACTGTTCAAGTCCGATCTTTTTTGCAGTACTTCTTCCCAGTTTGTTACAGGAGACACTGGTTTTGTTACGTCTTTGATGCTAGCCTACAACAAATGGCAATTCTGTATTCTTCCAATTCACCACTTAGTGATTTCCATTTTCCTATCACACGTGAAATGGTAAGCAAAATGAACTAATATATATCATTCATATTTGTCATTACCTATGACCTTGTATGTATATATATATTAACGCATTCAATTGTGTTTTACTTCAGACTTGCATGTTCACCGCAATGCTAATGTAACACTACGAAATTTGGAAAGTGGATTATGGAGTTGGTTTGTCTCACATTGGGAAATTAAGGCTCATATGATCAGTTTATAATAGATTCCTACCATCATACTAACAACAAGGTCTTCACCTTTTAGAGCCCGGAGAGGATATATGGGCCTAAGGGGTGACTTCCCATCTTATTGGGTTGTGTTGCGACGGACGGTGGTTCGGGCTGTTACAGATGGTATCAGAGCAACCCTGCGACCGTGTGCTGGGTGCTGGGGCGAGGCCCAGACCAGCCGTCTAGCGGGGGAGATCTTGGACCTGTGTTAATGTTGGTATGGTTTGGTCGAGGCGCAACGGGGACGTTGCGGTCTTTAAGTGGGGGAGTTTGTAACACTACGAAATTTGGAAAGTGGATTATGGAGTTGGTTTGTCTCACATTGGGAAATTAAGGCTCATATGATCAGTTTATAATAGATTCCTGCCATCATACCAACAACAAGGCCTTCACCTTTTAGAGCCCGGCCGGAGAGGATATATGGGCCTAAGGGGTGACTTCCCATCTTATTGGGTTGTGTTGCGACGGACGGTGGTTCGGGCTGTTACAGGTAAACTCTGTCGAGCCTAGCCTAGGTGACCAGGCAAGTGGTTGGCGTCTTGCGCCGACCAACGTACTAACCCAAACCAACACGTAAGCTTCGAAATTCCTTAAGTCATACACCCATGAACCAAGTCAGCGACAGTTCTCAATTAGTTACTCATGTGCTCTAATGTGCAGATTCAGTTGTGGCATGATGATGCTTTTTGGGGTTTTCTTGTGGGACGGCGGAGTACCTTCCACTTCAAAGGTAATATTCCTTACCGATGCAGTACGTTAACTTATAAGATTCCAGCTTTTCATAATTGAATTAATTACAGGCTTGTTGTGTTACTTTGCAGGCTGGAAGTTACTTTTCGTCCGCAAGAGAAGTGTTGATGACACTCTTATGCTTTGACGAGGATAACGAGGCGAGGTCCAATTTCCTCAAGATCGCCACGACTGGCCGTACTGCGATGGTGGACAAGAAGGTGAAGAGAAAGCCGGCAGAAACAAGTAATTATGCTTGTCACAACATGTTATCGTCAAACTTGGTTATGTCAGACAGTTTTTTAATTTGGGGTGTAATATAAAGACAATATGTGAACATTTAGGTTTAGAACTCATCTGGACGTGTATTTGATGATTTCTTTGTACGATTACAAACAGCTTCATCGTGATCGTGCCTATCGGATCGACTCGACTGCCTTTCTGTTACAGACTCAATTTCAATGAATGAATGAAACTTCACGTTCAGTCAACCTAAGCGTTTAATTGTCCAGTTTTGCCGTGCTTTCTGAAATCAAATCAAGACGCAATTTGCTACCGAAATTGAACATGGTTAAGAGTGTTGGGTGTTTACAATAATAAACAACAAGCTGTGTGAATTGAAGATACAAAATAATTCACATGTCCAAAAAATTATGTGAGTTGAATTGAACATGCAAATTGACAAAATTGATAGACTATTGGTTAGTCACTACTACTACTGACTTGTAATGTCAATTTTGTCAATTTGCCTCACATCAAAAAAACATTGCCTGCCAATCACACCAACCCATAATGGTGAGCAACATCACAATGGTACCTCCACTGAATGTCGTTGCAAGGGATCGGAAACATGTCTTTAACAATGAGACGAATCCAATGATTACCCGTATTCAATAACACCAAAATGCAAGCCGGTTTGGTAAATCCAATACTGCTACGTAACGGTAAAATGGTGTCTCCATGGTACTCACGACGTCCTCCATTAGTTGGAACAGAAGAGTGGTATACCACAATAGTCCAATTGTGTAGCGAAGCAAATCCATATAAATCAGGCCCTCCATGCATCGCCGCAGGGTCCTTCATTGTCCCAACCGATGCGGATCATTGCGTCGCACCGGCATTCCGAGCTACCATAAAGCCCAATGTACACCGGCTTCACTATTTCGTCAACAAGAGCGTCCCTCATCTGCATCCAGTGTGTTTCCTCTCCACGAAGGGCATGGGAAATACATCGAAACCCACAGTGCCGGTCTCCTTTCGGATCATACCACCTATCCACATACTCAAGTACACCGGGAGGCAAGTACCTCGCATAGGGGAAGGACTCCATGTCGTCTCGATAATTGATCATCGAGGGTGCTCCAGCAGCTACACAAGTATAAAGTAAATATAATGATATTGATCATTATATCAAGAATATTACGGACCATCACACAAATGTTGAACAATCGATTACCTGATGTCGCACAACTCCCATCCGTTGTTGCGGCAGACGAACGAGATCGAGGGTTCGTTGTTCAACTTCTTCTTGAACGAAACTTGCGACTTACATGTTTGTGCCATGATAGCCTTTGTACTCCTTTTACGGCGCCTGCCCCTAGGGTTCTCCTTCACCTCCGGCTCCTTCATACCTTCTTCTTCCGGGTGGAGTATTCTCTATAACCCTATGGTTAGAGCCCATATCGTCGCCGCATCTCTGTTTCGACCCTCCTCCACTAGCCTTTCATATTCACCTAACTCTGGGTCTTTGAAACCTCTCTTCAACGGTTGTTCGTATATTAAGGTTGACCAAATGGAGATACTTGGTGGTAGTAATACTCAGTACCTTGCTCATTTGCAGTACTAATCATACATGCACAAGGAAGCGAGTGTGTCCGAGATAGTACACAACCGCACCGTTCGGCGACCATGGACCCCAGTCTCTCACAACGACTCTTCTCCTCTCAACAATCCAATGGAGTACAAAGAGATATGACAGCCTAACAACCTAAAAGGAGGACCAAGGCCAATTGAATGTATCTTATTACGAGAATCTTCGAGTGCCTTGTTAACCTCCTTACGTTGGCTTTTAAGCTGGGATGGAGTTCACCTTTCGAAACACCGAATCTAGTGAGTTTTTGGAGGTAGTCAACCACATCTTCAAAACATCATGGGCGCTTTCCACCCAGTTGGTGCTCGTGTTTCCGTATTGGAGTACATTATGCGTGTGTGCAAACGCAAACTTCTCATTATGCGGAAACCACTCTTTCTCTAGATAATACCAAAACGGAGCCACCCTACCCCATGTCGATTGTAGGTTGTCAATTGCTATTTCCAAAGCTTCGACAGTTGGTGCATTCATAACCCTAGCCCTTAATCCGTGAACAATGGCATCATCGAGCTTCTCACACTTAATGAGCGACAACGCCTTAGCCCTCACATTCTTATTTATATGCCAACGGCACAACAAATGTCGTGACTGAGGGAAGATTGTGGCAATTGGCTTAATCAAAGCAACCTCCTTTTCTGTGCATATGACAGTGGGAACCTTTGATTCACATAACAGAAGCTTCAGCTGACTCAACATCCAAGAATACGAATCAGAACTTTCGTCTATCATCATGCAATAGGCAATCGTGAAGTTCTTCTTCACAGGAGTTACGCCAATCATCTCAATGAACGTAAATTTGTAATTGTTGGTCTTGTATGTTGCATCAATCAAAACAACCTCAAAGTACGCTAAGAACATGTTAATGTGATCGGGTGTGCCATGAACACGTGTGTCATTTTATCGGTACTATCACTCTTAACAAAATAAGTGTACCTGTACTTTTTGGCTAGGTGGAGGACATATTGCATTACGTCCATATTGCCTATTGCCTCAAGTCGCATCTTCTGCTTCTCGTTGTGAAATTTCTTTGAATTGTGGCACCCGTGCTCTTTAGACTCGTTAATAATCATCTTCATATTTGCAACACGAACATTCGACGCCTCTAAAAGCCTTATCATCTCTCTATCCTTTTGCGTGAATGCAACATGTTGCCTATGTCCTTCTTAGTAGAACTCAAGTGCATGGTTATGACAACCCTTGCCATCCATGACGTAGATACGCCAAGCGGAGTCCTCCATCTCTTGAACTCGCAAACGAAATTCACATGCCACCTTACGGGGTGGTAGTAACACGTCTCCTTTTCACTCCCACTGATGCAGCAAATTGACTTCTTCCCTTACCATTTTCACAAGACAAGTAGTACCTCCATAGACCATCCCCACTCTTATTACTGTTCCTTTTTTTTCGTATCTTTAACAAAAAAAAAACTTTTCCCCTTTGCTATTTCATTCGCCCACTTAAATGCATCAAGGAATGACAAGAAATTGTCGTTGGTCTGAAGAAAACCGTTATAATCCGTCTTATCTCCACCGTAACTGGGAACATTCACCTATATCAACAAATTGTGATTCATGTCAAAAACTTGTGATTTAGAGAAACAAATTGTGATTCAGACAAACGAATTTCGATTCATATCAACAAATTGTGATTCAGAGAAACGATTTTCGATTCATATCAACAAAGTGTCATTCGGATCAATGAATTCCGATTCATATCAACAAGTTCTGATTCATATCAACAAATTTCAATTCATATCAACTAAGTGTTATTCAAATAAAGGAAATACGATTCATATCAACAATATGTGATTCAGACAAATGAATTTCGTATACATTGCAATAGTTCAGATGAATTTTAAACAACAATTCATCATTATCAAATATTTTGAATTTGGATTCATATAGCTTAAAAAACATTCGGATGTATTATTCACGTCAGAAAATGTTCATGTACAAAATTCTAAGATTATATCATACTTTTACTAATAATAATGCTTATGAATTCAGCTGATTACTATTCATATAAACGCATCCTCATTCAAAGAGAAAATTAACCATCCAAAACAGTGGCCAAGTACGCAACACGGCTCGACCATGGTTGAGCCCAGTTCGCAACACGGCTCCACCATGGTGAGGCCCAGTTCGCAACAGAGCTCTACCATGGTAGAGCCTAGTTCTCAACACGGCTTGACCATGGTCGAGCCCAGTTTTCAACATGGCTACCATGGTCGAGCCCACATTCCACATGAAATTTGTTCAATCTAATCATTCACAGATTCAACAAACCATATATACATACTACATATCTATATCTAGCAAACCCATTACAAAATTTCGAAATCCAACAAATTCATATTACAAAATTTAACAAATGATACCAATACTAAACTAATTTAGCTAATGATTACTACAACTTGTATATTGACCATTTCTCTTCTTTAAATAAGTGAGATCTTTCAAAGCATGATTGAGGTGGGAGGGAACCAAGATTCGAGTTTACATGATGAATCCATGATGAAGATTCGGGTGGTTGATGATGAAGATTCGGGTGAAGATTATGAAGGGTGAAGATTCTTTGGGTGAATCCATGATGAAGATTCGGGAAGTTTGATGATTCGGATGAAGATTCAGAAGCTCGGGTTGATGATGAAGAAATTTGTTGAAGCTCGGGTTGATGATGATGAATTTTTTTTTGAAGTTGAACTTGGTGATGATGAAGTTTGATGAAGATGAACATTAGTTAGGGTTGATGTTACAAACAGTGGAAGGAGGGAGGGAGTGAGTGGTAGGAGGGTTAATGTTAGGAATTTAGAGCAATTAATGTTAGGGAATGATAAGCAATTAATGTTAGGGGAATTAATGATAATGATTAGCATTAATGATAATGATTAGTATTAATGGCTAGGGCGATGAGTAGCATGTTCTAGGGCGGCGAATAACAACTCTCTTAAAAAACCCCAAACCCAAAATAAAAACGGATAATTCACTTGGTGTCCCCGGGATTAAACATTTTGCGCGTGGTGTCACTACGTTTGAAATCTCTACATTGTGGTGTTCCTGAGATTTGCAAAACACGGCACGTGGTGTCCTTCAAGCTAACGGTGTTAATTTTTCTACGTTAAGTGATGACGTGGGAGTAATTAACTAATAAATTAGGGATTAATTCCTTTATGTATTTTCTAAAAATATTGAAAAAAAAAATTTAAAAAATGAATTTTAGAAATTATGGAAATTTATTTTCTTATTTTCTGAAATTATTAAAAAAAAGAAATTAAAATTAAAAAAAGGTCCAAAATCAATTTTATAAATTATTGGAAAAAAACAATTCGCAAAAAAAATCAATTTCTATATTTTTAAACGTAATTTTAGTGAAGTTTTTTCCGAAATTTCTGTAATTTCTAAGAACTTTCGTGCACATGGTGCCCATGAAGTATCCAAGTTGTGTATGCGGTATCCTCCAATTTTGCATTGTTTAGCATATAGTGCCCCTAATTTTGTTTATTGATTACAACGGCTAGTCATAAGAGTAACTTTTGTAGTTGCATATATATATTTATATTGGTATAAATGTTGTTTGCTTTGGAAAGAAGGAGATAAGCATTAAGGCCCTCTGCGATTAGACTGTATTTTTCTGAACTGATTTGATTTGAACAGATTTGATTTGATTTGACTAAACTTGATTTGATTTGATCTGAACTGAATTAATTGATAAATTAACTGCAATTAGACGAATTAATAACTAAAAATAGACTAGATTCATTGATTGTTATTTGGATATTATGATCTGATTTGATTTGAATAAAACTGATCTGATTTGATTTGATTTGAATAAATCTGATCTGATTTGAAAACACTGTTTTATAAGTTGAATCGCACAGTGCCTAAGGGCGTATTGGTGTGTGTTTATACAGATATACCTTAGCCATTGCAATCAATGAAAACAAACAAGGGGCACCATGGGCTGAACAATGCTAAACTGGAGGACACCACATACACTACTTTGTATACTTTAGAAATTCACTAAAATTAAATATTATAGAAATTGATTTTTTTTTGCGATTTTTTTTTATCCAATAATTTTTAAAATTGATTTTGGAACTTTTGATTTTTTGATTTTTTTTTTATTTTCAGAAATAAGAAAATAAATTTTCATAATTACTAAAATTGATTTTGAAACTTTTTATTATTATTTTTATTTATTCAATATTTTTAGAAAATACATAAAGGAATTAATCACATATTAAACTAGTTAATTACTGCCATGTCATCACTTAACTGAGAAAAATTAACACTGTGAGCTTGAGGGACACCACGTGTCGTGTTTTGCAAATCTCAGGGACACCACAATGTAGAGGTATCAATCATAGGGACACCACGCGCAAAATACTAAACCTCGGGGACACCACATGAATTTTCAGAATAAAAAATTAGAAAAAGCATTACTTTTTTTTTCCGACTATTAAGGTGCAAACCATAATAATTGAAAAGTCAGTGTGGGGGTAGTACCCTCGGGGTATGGTTTTAGAATTGCACAATTGATTTAAATGTAGGGGGTAATTTGCCAGTTTGGCCTACTAGAGAACTACAGTGTAGACACAATTACTATGTAGTACATGTGGTGGTAAAATTGTGACATGCACAGTAAAATTACTTTGGAATGAAAAATTTAGGTGGTAAAATATGTTGGTAGTAGAATTTTGCTAAAATAATGGCCGATAGTTGATAGAATTCTATGCCGCAGATCTCTGTATTGTCAGAGACTCCGAGGTATAGTACCATACTCTATAAGGACAATTTTTGGCTGCACGAAAACCCTCATAATCTCACTCCGTCCATACATAACTTGTTTTAAGCGCGTGTGTTTCACTATTTAAATATTATCTCGTACTTCGTGATTTTTAGATCATCAATTATGTTAGTATTTCAATGGAAATTGTTGAGCAATAGTCATGTTTAATTACTCCCTCCGTCCCAACTCAAACACCCCGAGCCATTTTTGTAGTGGAATAAGAAAAATTGATATAGTAAGTTGAGTGGGGTAATATTAAGAAAAAGGAGGAGAGAGAATGTGAGGATTAATAAAAGTAGGAGAGATGATGTGAGAGAAGATGTAATAATTTAATAAAAGTAAGAGAGAGAAATATGTCCTAAAATAGATGGGGTGCTTGAGGTGGGACGTCCCGAAATGGGACATGGGGTGTTTGAGTTGGGACGGAGGGAGTAATCATTATACGAACAATTTCTATATTGGTTGGATTCTTTTATGAATTTATATTTTATCATAGGTTTATACATGAGCCAAAACTCATATCATGTTTAACCTTAAGGACTTTACCACATGTAATCATGTATAAATGAATGATTGTTGCAATTTTCGTTGGATGTTTGTTGACTAATATATTTGGAAAATTTGCCACATACCATCTTTTATATTTACGAATTTAACAGGTAGCACCTTTTATGTCCAATTCGACCACATGACACCTTTAATTTGCTCTTTTTTAATACCTCATACCAATTTGCTCATTTCCGGCCAAAACTGCATTGCCGCCGGCGTTGACCTTGTGTGCCGGTCACGTGACCCTTCTCTCCCTCTTTTCTTTTCATTTCCCCCCAATTCTTCATTTCACTTTATTTCTTCATCTTTTTTCTTCTTTTATCCTTCTTTCTCCCTCTTTCTCCTTGTTTCTTCTGCTCTTTTGTCCTTGTTTCTTCTCTTCCGACTTCAATCAGGTAAGTTCTTTACTAGGCTTTAATTCATTCATTGTAATTGAAATTTCTGGTTATAATAGAGTTTTTTAATCATTTCAATTGAATTGGGGTTTTTTATTTTAGGGTTTGGGTTTGTCTTGAATTAGGTCCAATGGAAAATACTTGGCCTAATTGTCATTGTGGTAGGGCTGCATCGCTCCAAACTGCTACGACGAGAGCAAATCCGGGGAGGCGGTTTTGGGGATGTCACTTCCACGCCAATGTAAAGAAAAGGGGTATGTGTGATTTTTTTGATTGGTGTGATAAGGTTAGCATCGATTGGCAAAGAGATGTAATCAATTCGTTACGTGATGAAAAAGGCCGAATTGAAAAGTACATTGTTGTGCCGCTGTCAAACAAAGTCGATGAATTGAAGATGAAGCCAAGTGAAATGAGGGCAGCTCAGGAAAAGGGGAAGACTAGAAAATTTGTTTTCTTTCTAGCATTGACCATCATTACCATGCTTATTGCTTACAATAAGGCTTAGAGTTGTTTCTAATGGGAAGTGTTTTGGAGGGAAAAAAAGAAAAAAAGATGAAGAAAGGAAGAGGAGAAGGGTGTCGGGTTTGAATTGGGGGGAAATGAAAAGAAAAGAGGGAGAGAAGGGTCACGTGACCGGCACACAAGGTCAATGCCGGGGTCAATGCAGTTTTGGCCGGAAATGAGCAAATTGGTGTAATGTATTAAAAAAGAGCAAATTAAAGGTGTCATGTGGTTGAATTGGATATAAAAGGTGCTAGTTGTTAAATTCGGAAATATAAAAGGTGCTATGTGGCAAATTTTCCAATACATTTCTATCAAACATCACATAATTAACTTTTAAATTACTGTTTTATAAAAGTTTAGACTCTACTAATAATTTTAGTCTTATGAGAATCTATCATGTTTTGCAATCTCTCACCATTTTTGTTTTCGTGGACTCTCTCTAAAGCCTTGTGCGATTCAAATTATTAATCAATATTTTCAAATCAGATCAGATTTATTCAAATCAAATCAGATCAGATTTATTCAAATCAAATCAGATTTATTCAACTAACCATCAATGAATATAGTTTACTTGTGGTTATCAATTCGTCTAATGTAGTAAATTTATCAATAAATTTCGTTAAGATCAAATTAAATCAAGTTTATTCAAATCAAATCAATCAATTCAAATCAAATCAAATCAGAAAAATGCAGAAGGTTTAGGCTCTGTTTGATAGAACTTAAAAAGCAGTGTTTTTAGATCAGATCAGATGCATTCAAATCAGATCACAATAGTTCAGACGCATTCAAATCCTAATCAGATCAGTTCAGAATTGTTGAAATAACGATCAATGATTTTAGTCATTTTTATATAAATTTTTCGAACTTCAAACAATTTTTCAACAAATTCAGATTACATCGGATCAGTTCAGAGTCATTCAAATCAGTCAAGTTGCATTGAAATCAAATCAAATCAGAAAGATGCAGTTCTATCAAATCTTATATATATATATATATATATATATATATATATATATATATATATATATATATATATATATATATATATATATACGCTAATAATTTGGAGCGTATTGAGGGCGTCAGGAGGTCAAGAAATGCACAGAGAGAGTCCAAGATAAGTTAAACTCTTACATAAAATATTAAAGCAATCCACATTAAACATTAAGAAATGCAGGCGGAGAGTCCAATATTTGTAAAACTCTTATGTAATAAACTTATCCACAAGAAACATGATATAAACTGTTATAACTGCGGGTACGTATATCATAATATTACAATACATGTATCATTAAGTTCGTGTCGAAATGTATGTCAATATAAGATCCATTTACACATACTTTTGAAAAGTTAAGTATGATTTTGGTTGAGATATGTCGACAAGCTTAAGACTTCAATTTACCCATACTTTTGAAAAATGTTTTAAAGAAAAGAGTGTTATTTAAAATAAAGTAATACTCGCGTACAATTTGAGCGCATTAAGAGCGTCAGGAGGTCTAGAAATGCAGAGAGAGAGAGTCCAAGATTTGCTAAACTCTCACCTAAAATATTAAAGTAATCCACATAAAACATTAAAAAAATGCACACACAGAGTCTGTTAGGGATTCAGGTCGGTCGATACCATGAAACTAGTGCATGGGGAGAAACACACGCAGCGGAATTCATTCGAAACGTTTCTCAGTCATCTCTGGTTTCTCATTGATTTCATCAATATTACATCGTATATATAGTAGCTACAATTCACCGTCTTAACCTACAAGTAATACATCTTTCCTAAATACAACCTACCATAATTGTACTTCGTACATATTCACAATATCTACGATATATACGATATTACCATAACTTCGTATATGATATGGTAATATATTGTTGACCATATTACTCCATAATATCTCTCGATATTATCTCGAAATATCGTCACCTTCCATTTTCCCTATTCCCCCCTCAAACTCATGGTAATTTGTGAAAATATTTATGCTAATTTGCGAAAATTTTCATGGGTTTGCCAAAACTCGTTCGGAAAGGAGTAGGGTAGAGAGAAAAAAAAAATGGTAATTTTCTCGATAGTCGTTTCCTCGTCGTTCGTATCATCGTATCGTCCATCATATATCGTCGTCTTCATTGTCGTTCTGTCGTTTCGGTCTCGGATCGGTCTCGTGTCCGTCTTGGAGTTCAAGTCGGGTCGGGTTCGATTCACATGTCGGATCGAGTTCGTTGGAATCAGGTCGTTTCGTCGAAGTGGGACAAATCCCACCGTTCGTTTCTTCATGCACGTGGGACAATACCCACTAGCACATGACACGTCAAAAGCACCTTGTGCTCATTAAGTCATTAACTCCGCCAAAACAGAGCTCAGTAACTCATCAAAGCCCAGAGCATGCTCGCTCGGGTTCGTCGTGCTCCAATCAGGAACTAGGTTCGTCATCATCGGGTCTATCGTTCATTCGGATTATCATTCGCCGTCGTCCATCAGCCCATCAATTGGGTCGGGTTCGTTCGTCAAACTCTGTTTGATTCTTCTTTCAACAAAGCCCATTACTGGGTCGGCTCGGGTTCGTAATCGGGTCGCATCGTCTTCAGGTTCAACCCGGCTTCATCATGCTCGGGTTCGGGTTTGTAATCGGGTCGCATCGTCTTGGGGTTCAACCCGGCTTCATCATGCTCGGGTTCGGGTTCGTAATCGGGTCGCATCGTCTTGGGGTTCAACCCGGCTTCATCATGCTCGGGTTCGGTTTCGTTAATTGGTCAGGAAGGAGCCCCCCCCCCCCCCCCGCGCGCAACTAGGTGATCATCTTCATCGTCGGTTTCATCGTTGTCGGCCTGTTGGGTCGTTGTAGTCGTGGTCGGATCACCTCCGGTCGTGGTCGGATCATCTTCGGTTCGTGGTCGGGTCGTCTTCGGTTCGAGCCATGATCATCTTCCGTTCGATCATGGTCGGTCGTGATCATCGTCATTCTTCTTCCGTCATCGTCAGGGTCGTGTCTTCGGTTCGTGGTCACGTTGTCTTCGTCGTTCGGGAATCAGCTATGATCATATCATCTAATTAAATTAGAAAATCATGGTCGTTGGTTCACTTGTTCGGCTTCGGCGCATCATGCATTAATTAAATGCAACTAATTGGTTTTGTCAAAACCAACATCAATTTCAATATCAAGCTAAAGTCTTCGTGACATAATTAGCTTTAATCGTTCGATCGTGATCAGAATTTCGGGGGTTTTCTTTTCGGTTCAAGTTTTGTGTCGGATTTCGGTTTGTGTTTCGGATTTCGGTCCAGGGTTTGTGTTTGGGTTGTCGGTTCGGATCGGTTAGGTTCGAGAGTTCTCAGAAACGAGGCTCTGATACCATGTTACGGGAACAGGTCGGTCGATCGGTACCATGAAACTGGTTCATGGGGAGAAACATAACGCAGCTGAATTTATCAGACACGATTCATGTTTCGTGTTTCTCAATCGTTCGTACAAAGGTTTCTCTCAATCGTTCGTACATGGTTTCTCATTGATTTCATCAATATTTCATCGTATATATAATAGCTACAATTCACCGTCTTTAACCTACAAGTAATACATCTTTCCTAAATACAACCTACCATAACTGTACTTCGTACATATTTACAATATCTACGATATATACGATATTACCATAACTTCGTATATGATATGGTAATATATTGTTGACCATATTACTCCATAATATCTCTCGATATTATCTCGTAATATCGTCACCTTCCATTTTCCTTATTAAATTCCAATATCTGTAAAAGTGTTATGTAATAAAGTTATCCACATCAATATCAAAGAGAGCATTTTTTATTTCAGAAATAGTAACAGCAGCAGAAAGCATGAAACTCATGCTATCAGTTATGCACTTTCCTTTTTTGATAAGTTTAGAATCCAGGGGGCTTACAGGCTTGTCCATACCTAGCAGGGTTTTGTAGTACTTCTCAAAAGCCCTTCCAATATCTTCCTGACTAGTATGAGTAATCCCATCCATCCCAATAATTTTGTTAACCATACTGTGATGATTTCTTTCTGCAATTTTTGCATAAAAGTATGCTGAACTGCAGTCAGAATTCTTCAGGTCAGTAATCTTGGCTCTTTGGTGGAGCATGCTGAGCTCAGCTTTTTTGATTGTACAGAACTTCTCTTTCACCTGCTTCTCCTTTTCCATTAAGTCAGAGTTTTGAGGAGATTTTTGCAGCTCGGATTAGCATAGGTCTAGTTCCTCTCTGCACTTTTTTACTCTTTCTGGAAGATTAGAATAGTAATCCTTATTAAGAGAAATGAGAGCATGTCTTACTTTTTTGAGTTTCAGAAAAAACCCTATGCATTGGGGAGCCAGTGACATAACTAGTCCAAGCTTGGGTGACAATAGATGAATATAAAGGGTGATGAGCCCAGCAATTCATGAATTTGAACACCCTAGCTATACTCTGTGCCTTATCCATAGTAACAACCACTGGAGAGTGGTCTGAAATCCCTGGATTTAAAAAATCAGCATAGGAAGCAGGATAATGAAGGCTCCAGGCTTCAAAGCTCTATCCAGCTTCTCCCACAATCTGTCATTCCCATCATGCTTGTTTGTCCAGGTGAATTCATTTCCATATCCTTTAATATCATCCAAACTGCAGCTCATTAGACAAGCATTAAACTCATCAATATCTGCAAGATTAGGAGCAGAACCTCCAAGGCTCTCAGTGACTCTCCTAATGATGTTGAAGTCCCCCATTACTATCCAAGCCTGCTGCATTGTGGAATTTATGTGCTCAAGAGATGCCCATAATTCCTGACTCTGTGAGGAATCATTACCAGCATAGACAAAAGTAACCATGAACTCCTCATGATTAGCCAAATCTTTGATTTTACCATGAATGTGCTGATCTGATTCATGAATAACATCAAACTGAGTTGTCTACATATTCCAAAAAACCCAAATCCTCCCACTAGGATGAGAGTTATGATTATTGACACTAGAGGTGACTGCCCTTCAGTAGCTGCTGCTACAGATTGTCTAAGTGAATTTGCAAAATGTTTAGGCCTAGCTGCTAATCTCTCAAAAACTGAGATATATTTTGGTGGCATTCATACTACTGTCAGAGCTCAAATCCTGCAGGATTCAGGTTTCACTGAGGGCACCTTCCCATTCCGGTATTTAGGTGTTCCTTTGAATTCTGGTAGGCTGCTATCAGAGATGTACGCTGCTTTGATCACTAAGATAAGGCTTGGGATTCAACACTGGACTGCACAACTACTGTCATATGCAGGTAAAGTTGAACTTATAAACTCAGTCATCTTTGGAATCGAAAAGTACTAGTTTTCTCCTTCCAAAGTACATCATTCATCGAATTGAAAAGAGCTGCAAAGATTTTTTGTGGAGTATTACTGAGGGGAAAAGGAGGTTGACCTTTAAGAGCTGGGCTAGTTCTTGTGCACCCAGGGAGAAGGGTGGTTTTAGCATCAAAGAGATTCTGGCTAGGAACAAGGCATTAATTGCAAAATGGTTGTGGAAATTGAGAAGAAGCCAAACAGGGTTATGGTATAATTGGGTTAATGCATATATGCTCACAAATGCAGCTGATATATGGCATGCTCAAGGCAGGGGAAATGTCTCTGAAAGCTGGAAAAGCATTCTGTCGGTTAGGAATGAAATGCTGCAAATTGGTGATGCTACTGATGCTGATAATCTGCTTCTCTCTTGGGAAAAGGGAGGAAAATTTATTCTTAAGAATGCCTACAACTACTTCAGGAAGCCTTACAGCAAAATCCAAGGTGGTAAGGTAATTTGGAGCCCTGTCAATTTTCCGAGACATAGTTTTATTATGAATATGGCTGCACAAGGAAAGCTAGCAACAATTGACAATATATGCAGCAGGAGGATGATAATTATCAATAGATGCAGCCTATGCAAGAGAGATTTAGAAAGTCACACTCATCTTTTCTTTTGCTGTCCTTTCTCTGGTGAATTGTGGCATAGAATCCTCAGTTGGATTGGCATCAATACGAATGGTTGGAACCTGAAAAGAGAACTGATTTGGGGAGCAAAGCATAGACACACCAGGAATTGGAAGTATAAATGGTTTTGATGTGCTTTGGCTGCCACCACTTATTATGTTTGGTTTGAAAGAAATGCAAGGAACTTTGGGAACATTGAGCATTCCATGGAATGGCTGTATGAGCAGATTCGGTTTGTAACTAGTGTTAGAATTCTGGCATGGACTAAGGAGAATCTACATGATGATATCATAGATAGTCTTAATAGTTAGCTTGTTTTTGTCATATTGGACACCTATTTTTGTAAGTTTTGTCTTTTTTATTCCCCCATTGAGGATGAATAAAATGAGACTACCTTCTTGCAAAAAAAAAAGTTATCCACATGAAACATGATACAAACAGTTATAACTCGGATTACACGTATATCAGAGTACTATGATACATGTATCATTAAGTTCGTGTCGAAATGTATGTCAATATAAGAATAATTTACACGTACTTTTGAAAAATTAAGTATGATCTTAATTGAGACATGTCGACAAGTTTAAGACTTCAATTCACACATACTTTCGAAAAATGTTTAAAAAATAGAAGTGTTATTTACATATAAAGTAATACTTGCGTACTTAGTAAGATTAGGAGATATTTTAACAAACCAACATTTAATCATTTATCATAATTTATTTATTTTGAGATTAACTATTTAATAAAAAATATGAAAAAGTGTCTCATGCAAAGCACGGGCTTTCCATCTAGTAGATAGTTAAACTCTTAAGAAAACCGCTTTTAGAATACATTAGAATTTGTCCACATATTTACTCCATACTACGATCATAATTTGTAAACTAATTATCATAAGTCGTAACTCGTAAATTAGTCGTCGTAGGTCGTAACTCGTAAACTAGTTGCGTATCGAGGATCAAACTCAAGGGTACAAAACTAAAACTCATAGCAGCTGAACTCCAACGAAAAAGAGACCAAACGGTAGATATTTTCTCGGTTTTCGAATACCTTTGCCAAACGATAAAAACACGTGGGTCAGCTCCATATCCCGTGAAGTCGTGAACTGAGAAATAATTCCAACAGAGGCAATGGTCCATTGGTCCATGCAAAGCACGAGAAACTGAGTAATTAAAGTGTCCCCCTCAAAAATAAAAAGTGGTGATGGCCACTGACTGGCGACCGCTGACACTTAGGCGTATTAATGAGCATGGTAAACTCGTGAGTAATTCATACTTAACTCGTTCAAAACTCATAAGTCATACCTAAGGAATCGAGTTGAGCAAGATTAAGCTCGACTCAGTAAACTCGCAAGCAACTTGAAATCGAGTTTTTGTGTATATTAAAAATAGGAAAATTTTCATTTTGGTACCCAAAGTTTTGGATAAATTCCACTTTGGATACATAAGGCTTGAGTATTCCCACTTTGAGTACCCAAGTTTTGAATATAGTATCACTTTGGGTACCTTTACGTATCTATTTGTAGAAAATTAGTTATTTTACATATTTACATGTATGACTAATTGACTAAATTAATGACTATTATTAAAATCAAACTTGATACAAACTAAAAAAAGAAAGATATAATTTTCTTGTGAAATTGATGAGGTTCATAGTATGTATTTTTCGGTGCAATTAAACTAAAGTAAATAAAATTAAATTCCTTCTATTTCAATATATATGACGTTTACAAGTTACGAGACAAATTTTGACTTTTACTTTCATGAAAAAATATTTTGTCAAAATTTATAAAAATGATACTATTGGATTCGTTATGAAATACTCCCTCAGATTCAAAGAGATTTTCCTCTTTCTTTTTACAGTTTTAAGTTGTCATGTTAGAGACTACTTGTAGACTAAATGGAAGATCCATTTGTCGTAGAATCAAATGGAGTTGGTAGACTGCATTGCAGAATAAAATATGTACTAATTTTTATAATAAGTGAATGAATCATTTGATATAAAAGTAGCTCTCAACATGGCAACTCAAACTGCTTTTAGAAAGAGGAAAATCTCTTTGAATCGGAGGAAGTATATATACTTTTACAAGATTATAATTTCATATTTTTTACCCTTATATTGTGAGAGATATCGAAGGTCAAAGAAGTGTCTCGAAATGTGAGAAAGACATATATTTTGAGAAGGAGGGAGTAATTAGTTAGAGTATAAACATAAATTTCAAAAAAAATATTTATTGTTCAAGAAAATTATGTCAGTAAAGATGAAAATATATAAAGTGTATATTATTGTTATGCTACAAATAAATAACCGCATAATTTTTATATATTGTACTCGATCGTGATTCTTATGAAGATTTTTGTTCAATAAAAAAAGAAATAGAATTTCCATGAATTAGTTTAGAACCTTAGATTAGTCTAAGTTTTATCAACAAAATGATCAAAATTCAATAATATTTTTTTATCAATTAAAAAGATTTGATAAAATATATATATATATATATATATATATATATATATATATTTGGTTATTGAGGTACCCAAAGTGGAACAATATTCAAACCTTGGGTACCCAAAATGGAATTACTCAAAGCTTGGGTACCCAAAGTGGAATTTGTCCAAACCCTGGATATCCAAAATGAAAATTTTCCTTAAAAATATGAATATTTTGATGTCAAAATTTTATAAGAAATCTAGTGAATAATGACCGTTCCATATCGGTAGATAGGAATGAGCGAGTTTGTGTTGGCCGGACAAAATAGAGAATTTATCCCACAACGGCTAAGAAGATCTAGAGACATTAAAATTTTATTTCATTTCCAAGTGAAGAAAAATTCGATTTTTTTTATAAGAAAATCATTTATAAGTTATGGAAGATAATATTTTTATGTAAGTATATTGTAGTCATGAAATGGTAAGATAATACAAAGAATTTTATCATGGGTAATGGAAAGATTATATTATATTCCAAATTTAAATATACTGTAATCATAAAAAGATAGGATACTGCCTTCTTTCAAAAATGTAAGACGATTTCATTTTGCGAGCTAGGGCATTAATTGTTGGTTTCGCAAAAAACTATCAGATTTGCACACTTAAAGTTTTGAAAAAATTTAATACATAGTCCTAGAAAATATAATATTCTATTTATAAATATAGTCTATCTATTGCAGAAACAAACAATTTTAGATATTTTTATGGAAGTCTAGACAGGCCCTCGAGCCATAATATTGAAAATGATAATATAAGATCTTTAATTGAATAATAACTATAAGTAAATTCTTGATTATCAAACATTTTTTTTTTTGAAATAAGGACGGTCCTCAAAAATTCATTACGTAGCTCCGGATATAAAATCCGAAGCAGCAATATCAATAACATCGCTAGGGCCGGTGTCAACCCACACTCTAGTTGAGTAGTCCACCGGCTTCAAATGAGCTAACAAATGAGCAGCCTTATTTCCTTCCCTACGAACATGGCTGAAAACACACGAATTAAACCTATGAGAGAAACTCAGGATATCTAAAACAATAAGACCAAAATAATTTGAAAGATTAGAACTAGAATTTAAAGCCGAAATAAGCTGCAAACAATCGGATTCCAGGATCACGTCTCCATTTCCTTGTTGCCAAGCCATCTGCAAACCCAACATCGCCGATTTCGCTTCGACCACCCCCAGTTCCCACCGCTCTGGCACTTGCCGACACGCCGCCCTCGTAATCTCACCATCACAACCCCGCACCACCGCACCCATACCCGACCCCCGCTCCCCCAACGTCGCCCCATCAACATTCACTTTAACCCACCCCTCCTCCGGTGGTCGCCAATTCGACTCCCCACCAGTCGGCTTCGTCTCCCCCCCGCCGTCGCACCTCGCCTCCCTTGCCTCTCCATACGACCGGTAGAAACTCAGTGTCCGATTCGCTATACCACCGGCCTCCACAACCACCCCCCCTCCCCCGTGGACCACCTCGTTCCTGGCATTCCACACCGCCCACGCAACCACTACAACCTGCTCCAAACTTACTTCCAACCACCCCTCTTCAGCACCCCTCACCCGCTTCTCAACTAAATCCTGCCTCGTTCGACACCCATCCCATTGATTAGTATCAATCCCCACTTCTTCCCAAGCCCCCACAATTGGCGGGCATAGAAACATTGCGTGGACATCATTCTCGGCCGCCACTCTACACCTCGGGCATAAAATGTCCGCAACAGTAATGCGTCGTTGGATATTTGCCTTCAATGGTAGTGCCCCCCTACATAGTCGCCACACGAAGGTCCTGACCTTTGGTGGTACGTCCAATTTCCAAATACACGACCACACATCCCCCCTCCGGTCACCCGAATTGCTCCCCACACCCCCCTCCGCAACCGACTGTCTAGTCCGGGCAAAATGATAGCCCGTCTTCACCGTATACTCCCCATTTTCGCTATAATGCCAGACCAGCTCATTCGGCCTTTCCATCTCTGCTATCGGGATGGCGAGAATTCTTCCGCCTCAAAAGGGAGAAGATTGCTTCTCACCACTTCATCACGCCAGCACCGCAGCTCTCTATCAATCCAAGCTTCGACCAACACATAATCATGCCCCCCATTCGGTGAGACCAGCTTAAAAGAAGGGCCCCTCAAAGTCCACCTATCACTCCACGCTCTCACCCTTCTACCATCCCCAATTCTCCATCGACACCACTCCAGTAAGAGATCTTTTGGCCCCACAACGCTTCTCCACACAAAGCTTGGTTGATTACCTACTTGGGCCTCCATGAACGTACACCTCGAAAAGTAGCGCGCCCTTAGCACTCGACTAGCCAAAATTTCCGGGCTTTTTAGGATTCTCCAAGCTTGTTTCATGAGCATAGCATCATTAAACGTTTGAAGGTGCCTAAAACCCATACCACCCTCCTTTTTGGCACAACAAAGCTTCTCTCACGCCACCCAATGGACTTTTCGCTCACCCTCCTTCGCACCCTACCAAAATCGAGCAATTAGCGAGTTTATTTCATTGCAAAGACTTAACGGAATTTTAAAGAGTCCTAGGTGATAGGTAGGGATCGCTTGGGCCACGGCCTTAATTAAGGTCTCTCTACCCGCGAACGACACTAGTTTCCGTTTCCATCCCTTCAATTTCTTCCAAACACGCTCCTTGATCGAATTAAAGGCATACCGTCTACTCCTCCCTACTACAATATAGAGAACAAATTCGAAACGGAAACTTATTGTATTCGGTACCTCTATCTTAACCACTATAGCACAACATCTGTCAATTTGTTATTTAGGTTTGTTGATGTGAAATAAATGTATATATCTTGCACAGTTTGTGTTCAGTTTTGTTTAGTATTGAAATCTTTATACTTTTGTCATGAGATATAAACACGTAAAATGATAAAGGTTGGTTAAAGTAAGTAATGAAAGTAAATGATTTTATGATAAAATTTAATTAATTAGCTAGAACATTAATGTCATGTACAATGTGAGAACTTTAAAAAATGAATTACTCAATAATTCTAGATAAATGGTAACTTGATTTCGTTGTTACCTTTAAAAAAAATTATTTAACTTCAATAATTATAATGATTTTGGCAATGAAAAATGCCTAAATAATATAAAATATTATTAATGTCACCGTGCAACGCACGGGCTTTAAACTAGTATATATTATAAAAGCTGAGTACAACCCTTCATTGATGGACACTTGGCACAATTCTATTGGATGAGAAAAAATAAATATTTATTAAAATATATATCAGGGTATGGAAATTGTTTGCAAAATATTAAATAATATGGTAGTTATCAACTAATATATGGAAAACATGATATGGTAATGATGTGATATAAAGGGTGATGGGATACTGAAAAAAAAAAAAAGAAATAGCATAACGGGTGACGTGATAGTGCAATGAGAATGAAATAGTATAACGGGATACGGGATATGGAATGAATGGAATAATATAACGGGTGACGTACAAGTAGAAAGAAAATAAAATTACGATGAATTAGTAGAAATAAATAATAATAATAATATAATATGATGGGTGACCAAAATTGAAAGGAAAAAAATCATGTAAAACATCAGTTCAAATAATATTATAATAAAAATAAACCTACATTTTTATGAAACGTATATAAACAATATAAGTAGGTAGCCCGGGCAGGGCACGCAATCTAGTTCAAATAAAAAACTGAAGTTAAAAAAATTAGAAATCAATGGAACTATATTAACTACAAATGTGACCAAGGTTAAACATCTTATATCTTATTATTATTATTATATATTAAAAGTTGTGTTTGAGGCAACGACCACGTTCACCGGCTTCAACCAAAGCTTCTCTCATGCCACGTGACATGTCTATCTGAATTTCACTTTAAAAAAATCGTGTCAAAATCTTTGTGTGTTTTATGGTATGAAAAAAGTAAAAGAAAGATAAATTAAGCTTGGATAAAACGTGTAGAAGTACATACTTGACAAAACTAACAAATAAAGAAATTAATAATATTTATTTATTATAATAAAAAGAACTTGATCACTTCTTTGGTCAAACGTGCCTAAGGAAGATAATTTTTGGGAAAGACTTGTACCTAAACAAACCACATCAATCTTATTAGAAGACTTACCAAATACCATAATGCAACAAACTCTATAATCTTACACAACATTTTCTTATGGTAAACAAAAAATTCCTTTACACAATATGAAGGCTTACCAAATACGGAGTAGCATAATGCAATAATCTCTACAATCTTCGACAAATTTTTCTTATGGGTAAACGAAAATTTTCTTTACACAATATAGTGTCTTGAATTTTCTATTCTCCTTTCAAACTACATAAGCAATTACTATATTAAAAGTTGTATTTGAACCAATGACCATGTTCACCAGCTTAGTTAGACCCTCTCTCATGGCACGTGGCACAATTGTTTAAAATTTGGGTAAAAAAATGATTCAAAACATGTGTTATGGTAAAGAGTGTAAGTGGAACACTCCATCCATATAGGAACATTTTCCATTCAACAAAATGACATATTTTCAAAAAAAAAAATGGCAAGTCTATCTTACGGGCTTATGGAAACCTTGATTATATAAGAATCGTAGAAATTTATCATGTTTGCCAGATTATAACCATAACTCATGAAAATACTACAAGAGTCTCACCAAATTTTCATCAAATTAAAGTCTAACGAGGAATTAAAACAAGGTATCAAGGAGGGTCACCAAATTTTCACCAAATCACACTATCTACATTAGAGTTGAAATTTTTATTAGTAAACACAATTACATGATTTGTTCAGAAGAAATTAAGTTAAAAGTTATATCGGGTGTATTACAGGTAAAGCAAGTCTCCACAATTTTTCATTAAAATCTAAAGGGGGATTCAAACAATATTTCTTGGTCACAAAAGTGACATTTTAGGGGGAATCACAACTATAACTCAGAAAATTTGTCTGGAATCAATACAAAATCGAAATAGAAATTAGTGAGAGTTTCGACAATTTTCATCAAAGGGCAAAGGGAGAATTAAAAAAAATATCTCGAGGGTTCACAATTACATTTCATTGTAGAAGTTCTTTTTATTTTTATTCAAATTCAATATATCATTTATGTAGTTAATTTCGTCAAAAGTTTAGAGATAACCACAATGACGTCTTTAAGGGTTAAAGAGAATCCTTATAATTATTTAATGTTTTACCAGGGTTATTCATGAAAAATTAATACATTTTATGAGGAGAATTTAACATACCAAAGTTGGAGTAAAATCAGAATTACGATGGTGGCAATCACAACATTGTATTAGAGGTGAAACTTTTATAAATAAACATTATAACATATGAGATTCTTTTTTTTTTTTTATTCAAATTCAATATATCATTTATGTAGTTAATTTCGTCAAAATTTCGTGGAAATTACATCAATAACATATGAAAGTTTAGAGATAACCACAATGACGTCTTTAATGATTAAAGAGAATCCCTATAACTATTTAATGTTTTACCAGAGTTATTCATGAAAAATTAATACATTTTGTGAGCAGAATTTAACATATGAAAGTTGAAGTAAAATCAGAATTACTATGGTGGCAATCACAACATTATATTAGAGGTGAAACTTTTGTAAATAAACATTATAACATATGAAAATTATCCGTTTACTAGTAAATAAAATGGTCAAAGTGATTCTGGGTGTAGCCCGGGTAGTAAACTAGTGTAAAAAAAATCTAAGTCATAAATTCGATTATTAAGACCAGTGACCCGCAATTTTTTGGTTATGAATTTGAGCCATGAGCCCGCTTTTTATGACCAGTGACCCGTATTAATCCGAATCTATTTCAACCAGATATTTTTTTGGTACCCGTAATTGATTTAAGACAAAATTCAAAAACAAAGTTTGGTATTCTTTTCACAAAAAACGGAGGTTCTATTATTATAATTGTCATATAGTACTTACATCAAAGATTATTACAAAAATTCAAATATTAAATATGATTAGACGCACTTTCATGTATCATAAATGCATTTTTTTATGACACATAACCCGTATTGAGTCGCACCCATTTGAATTCCAGTTGTCTAATTTTACTTTTATCTCCCTAGCGTGCTATAATGTGTCATGAACACAATTTTAATTACACATTACATGTATTGACTCGCACCCATCTTGACTCTCGTATATTTAGTTGACCCGATCCATTTAACTTAGAGCTGGCAAAAATCAACCCGACCTAAAAATGACCTGTTTAGCGTAGGTTTGGGTCAATAGTTCATAACTCGTTTAATTGGGTTGACCAACCCAACCCGTTTAGATAAATAGGTCGGGTTAGATTCCAACGTTCAACTTGAAAATAACGCGATCTGACTCGCTTACATAAATAGGTTAAAAATGGTTCAGGTTTAACCTGGGTTGACCCATTTACCCGGGAAAAAAAGGGGAAATAAAATGACAATTCACCTAAACGGGTCAAAAATGAGTCAGTTTAGGTAGTTAAATGGGCAGCACGTCGGGTTGACCCGTTTGGAATTAAAACCTATTTAAATGGGTTGACGAGTTGGGTTCAGATTACCCGTTTATAGGGCAGGTTGGGTTCAGTTTCAGGTTACAACTTCTGGACCCGTTTATTATATGTGTCGGGTTCAGGTCAGAGGATATCCAGCAACCTATTTATATGTCGACTTGAGTCGGGTCGACCCAATCCAACCTGTTTGTTAGGTCTAATTTAACTGATTGATCAATAATAAAATAATAATTCACGTTAGACCTGTCAAACGGGTCGGGTCGGGTTAAATACGGGTCGGGTCAATACGGGTCGGGTCGAATACGGGTCGGGTCGAATACGGGTCAGGTCAAAATACGGGTCGGGTCGGGTTAGGGTCGAGTCGGGTTAGGTTCAGAATACGGGTCGAAAACATTGTTTTACGCAGGGTTTTTCCTTGAACTTTAGCGCTTTTACGTATGATTTTTAGCGCCTTACGTATGATTTTTAGCGCCTTTTACATACAACTTTTTAACGTCATTTTTGCTTCACCACCATTAATAGCCTCACTCAACAAGCTCGAATCTGATCCCTCCTCCGCACCACCAGCCTTGCCACCATATCAAACCACCACATGCAAATCTACTATCCATTCTAATTCCGCAGTATACCATTTTCCGATTATGTAACCGGCGTAAAAGGAACAAGGCAAAACGGAGGACCGAGATTTTCGATCGGAAGACATATCGGATTCCTCCTAATGATTGATGTTGTTGACCAGAGAAATCGATGTCGTAGTAGGCAGGGGATACCGCGGCGGAATAGTAGTCACGCCGGTTGCCGATCATTGTTGCATCTCGGCGACGATAGTGTGCAGGATGCGTTGATATTACTTATATAGGATGATGGGAATGGTAACTGGTAAGAAATTAAAAATAAAAATCTAAATCTGTTTTTGGAAACCATCAAAAGTGGTTTGAGAAAACGGGCAGATTAATCATGGAATTAAGCTGATTTTGTTTTTGGCAACGGAATCCACCGAACGCGTTTTGTTTATTTTTCTCAAAAAAAAAAAAAACGAAAAACATCAGCAATACCGAACAACACCTAAGGACCTGTTTGGTATCGTTTTCTGTTTTCAGTTTTCTGTTTTTTTTGAAAACCAAAGTCCCGTTTTTGAAAACCAGAAAAAGTGGTTTTCAGTTTTCAGTTGTCAGTTTTCATTTTCTATATGACTATTATACAATCAAACAATTTGAAGTTAATTTTGTAACTTATTTAACTAAATTTTTTACGCAAAAAAACCAAAAACTGAAAACGCCAATGTTAGGTTAGTTTTTTTTTTTTTTTTTTTTTTTTTTTTTTTTTTTTTTTTTAACTTTGACTTTGACTTTGACTTTGACTTTGACTTTGACCCGCCGGGTTGACCCTGACCCGACCCGTTTTGACCCGCAAATTTTCGGGTTGATCGGGTTCGGGTCAAATACGGGTCGCGGGTCAAAAAAACGGGTTTAATCGGGTTCAAATGCGGGTCGGGTCGGGTCGGGTCGGGTTCTGACAGGTCTAATTCACGTTATTAACTCATGTCTATTAGACGCGTTTTTTGTAAAAAATGTGGAAATTACACATTTGTTCGAACTTGCTCGTAACCCATTTGACCAAATTTTATTGTACTATCGTTGTCCACTTCCCTTCTACAATGATTTTTCCATTAATGACATATTTAGATGAGATATAGTGGCAAAATTTAAGGAGTCTATGGGTAGTAAGTACTATCCTCTTTTGAATATTTATTTTTTCTTCATCAGACTCAAATTGCAACGTCGAAAGTTTGGCTTATAATCATAATTTACATTAGTAACACATGATGGAAGGATTTTTAGAACGACAAAAAATCTTGCTTATTGAGGATCAAAGTTGGCCTAGTGGTTAGGAACTCAACCTGCCTGGGGGTTGTCCCGAGTTCAAATCCTCGTATCCCCATCTCCTGCAGCATTAGCTACTCCTTTGTACCTAAAAAAAAAAAAAAAAAAAAAAAAAAAAAAAAAAAAAAAAAATCTTGCTTATATTTTAACATATTTTAAAATTAAGAAATTAAAGTTGTTTATTTTGGCAGATTTTTTTTTGTCTAAGATTGAAATATATTTTCATGACATTTTCTAGTTGGTTGCCTAAAATAATGCCAGAAACTAATTTGTTAATCTAGTTTGTTTCCTAAAAAGTTGGCAGATATTTGTTTCATTTATTCTTTCCCTATTTCTTTTATAGATGTCCTATATATTAGTGAAATTATTATAATACATATACGAAACAATAATAACCACGATGTTTAGAAAAAAAATATACACCGTATATATTATCGTGGGATACTAATCGTAATGGTTAACCTTCCACTTTATTCAAATGATGAGAGTTCATATTTCTATTACATTGCAATTAAATTGCTACGAACGGACCAAACATGCAGTAGAGTTTTTGGCGCGATAATTCGTTAATCGAAATCATGTTGTTTTAACCCGATCAGCCGCTCCATGGTTAGTTGCTAACATGTATTTGTCTTTCCTCGTCAAATTTGTACATTTGAACCCCAATGTCGTAGCCAATTTCCGTTGCACGAGATTTGCCACGTCAATGGAGCTTAACCCAGCTGAGCAAGTTTCTTCAAAAGGAAGCTGATCCAAGAAAGTCACCTCATAAATGGCACTAGGGTTCAAAGCAAAGTAAATTACGTCCAACGCTTTCCACCCTCGCACGGTTGTTGGGTAGAAAAACGCAGGCTTATAATTTAACGCGACAGGCACAATTCTATCAGTTAACTCAGGAAATAAGGCACTGAACCTTAATAGGTACGGTCCATGGGAAGTAGTCCCCTCCGGACAAATTATGAGGTTGTCTTTCTTAAGGGCATCTTTGATCTTCTTGGCATCGATCTCTCGATTTCGAGTTAGTTTGACAAGGGGAATCGGAGCCAAGATTTCGGCTAACCGTGAGTTGGAGAAGGATAGGATAGTGATCTTTTTACGGAGAGCGTAAGACACAATGATGGCGTCGAGGAGGGTGCGGTGGGTGCAAGCAAACAAGACACCACCTTGAGTTGGGTGGTGGAGCAATGCTGGTGACTTAGGGTTACCTTTCACACTCAGAGTGATACCATACAACACGTCCTCACGTGGTAGGGTTCCCAATTGGGTTGTCATAATGCATAGAATGCGAATAAGAGCCACGATTACGCCAACCGGGATCCAGCAGAGGATGATGAGCGCTGTGAGAGGCTTTGGCTGCCGAACAAGGCGGCCGTCGTGGAAGATCACTGGTGTAGGATAACTGTCATTCTGTTGCTTGTCTGCCAAGTATGGTGGATAGCTTTGTTCCTGAAATACGAACAATTTGTTAATGATACAATATAGATTATATTTAAGATGAACTAGTTTCATAAACTTTGTGAAACGCTTATGCTGATGGTTATGCTAGTCACAGTACTGTGTTAGGGCACATTATCATTAGAGAGAAAAGGGGAGGGGGGAATAGTGGGCACGGGTGAGACCCCACCACTCCAGTGACTTTACTCTCTAATGTTGTGCCCCAACACAGTGACGAGGCTAGCATAACCGTTATACTAACAAGTAATAGATTAAAGTCATTTTAAGTTTTGATTAGTTTCAAAGCACATTTATATTACCGTATATCTACCATTTCAATTATTTTACCAAACCCCACTAATTTGATTTACTATTTAATTGTATATGGATCTAATAGATTGAAAATAAACTTTAAATGGTAGAGTTTAACCGATAAGATAAAAACACAATTTATAACAGTATGGTGGATAGCTTTGTTCCTGCAATACTAACAATTTGTTATTTATACAATGGAGATTATATTTAAGATGATCGGAACTCGTTTCATACATAAATATTATGAAACGGTTATGCTAGTCACAGTACTGTGTTGGGGCACATTTCCTCTTTAATGTTATGCTCCAACACAGTGATGAGGCTAGCATAACCATTATACTAACAAGTAATAAATCAAAGTCATTTTAAGTTTTGATTAGTTTCAAAGCACATACATTTACAAAACACAATTACCGTATTTCTACCATAATACATTCGTATATCAATAAACTACCATTTCAACTATTTTACCAAACTACACTAATTTGATTTACTGTTCAATTGTATATGGATCTAATAGATTGAAAATAAACTTTAAATGATAGAGCTTACCCGATAAGATAATAACACAATTTCTAATTATATACTCCTTCTGTGCCACCTCAAACGCCCTATATTCTTTTTTCGAGATATCTCAGCTCAAACAAATCATCTATTTTGAGACATTATTATCTCTCATACCTTTTTCTAATCTTCCCACCCACTCTCACATTCTCTCTCATACTTTTTATTAATCCCTACATTTTTTTTCTCCTAATTTTCTTCCACTACAACATACCTTACTTTTTTTTTTTTTACTAATTTTACTTATTGCACTACAAATGACATACGAGGCGTTTGAGCTGAGACGGAGGGAGTATTTATGATTGTGAAAATCCTCTTTACCTACCATTTTAACATGCATTTAATATTTTAATTGGGTGATGATTCTGCCAAAGCAAATTAGCATCTTCCAAGACAAATATGTCCATTATATGGACCTGATTCAATGAATCTGTCTTGACGGTAGTAATTACTGTGTTGCCAAAATCATCGCCCTTTTAATTTCCAATAACAATTTCACCTAGTGGCGTGCACTAGACGTGCCTGACTCAAGGACCGTGGACAATTTAAAGGTCACGTGGCATTAGGGGACCCTTCCTTTGACATTTACCCCTTGGGAGAACAGTAGTGTACTGTATAAAGGAGCAAGCTATCCTCTACTTGCCTAAAATAGATATGTTACCTTTCTGATGAACAAGCTGAAAAAGGAAAAAACGGAGTATTGCATTACTGATATGTGCGGATCATTTGTAACCTTTTTCAGTGCCATTCCCCATACCTCATCGGCTCATCATCAATCACGTGTTAGAATTTCATTATTTTAATCAAAGATTAAACTTTTGGGAAATATTTTTAAAGATCATTGAGAAAGATTTATGAAATCATACCACATAATTGTTGAGATACACGAAATGAGACATGAAAATAATACACACTGCGTTACCAAAGCATATGAATGCATACCTTGCAAACGGACATAAATGAGCTAAATCTCGTGTCCAAGGACCTTCTCAACCCTAAGTTTGGCATTTCATCACCAAATAACTCACTAACACGATACGAAAACGATCCAACGTTCCTAATCAAGCCCTTAGTGAACCCGAACCTATTCACAACCAGTTCAGTTCCGATAACATCACTTGCCTCCAAATGCTCCTTGACAAACCACTCTACCATGACCCTTGGGGTCTTAGTCACCACAACTTTCTTACGACATTTTGTAAACACCCTCCAAGCTTCTATATCAACATGGTCAATGTAAAACTTGGGCAACACGGCCCGACCCACATATTCAATCTCAGATATACGGAGCCCCGCAACCGCGATGAATATGGTAAGCCTTAACCCGATATCCTCCAACCCGAATACACCTAGTAAACGTATTATAGGCCAAAAAAGGAGAAGCAAAGCGAAACGTATAGGACCCGATGCCTCGAATGCAACCAACATGAAATATGAAAACGGGTCGGACTCCTTCACAAGCACCCCTTCCAACTCTGCTATTACGGACATCATTGAAATTTCTGTTTAAATCTATGCTATCTTTTGTTGGAAATTTTTTATGAACGAACTACGAGTATTTATTAATATTGCATGAAATAATATGCATGCTACTTAATTAGTACAAGTAGGAAGTAGCTCATCCTACGTATATGATATTATATATATTACGGACAATGCTATAAGTCTACAGCTATAACATATAACAATGCTCATCCTCTAACAACTTGCATATACTACGGCTATAATAATTCAACATGATATAAAATATATAGCATAGTTTAAATTTCGGATGATTGGTGAGACTAAAGTCGCGATTATCTACCAAAAATAAACCTAAATCCTAACAACAGTAGTAGGGAAGTAGGGATCGTATCCACAGGGAAATGGGTTGTCAAATGTGATGAATTTAAGTGCCAAAGTAACAAATATGGGGGATTGAAATTTGTTGTTTATCAAACTATCTAAAAGTAACTAGCACGAACTATGAATGTAATTCAGGAATAAAACGGATCTTGATCAATTAATTCCCACAACGCACTAACTAATCGGTCCTAGTTATCACTATTCCTCTATCAATCTCAATTACTCTAACGTGGAAACGGAATTCCCAAATCTCTCCTTAATTATAACTAAAAGGCGTGATCGGCACTACCTAAAAGCCCTAATTATCAAATAACCTAAGCACACGATTAGATTCAATTCGATAATAGCAATAAGAATTAGAGAAATATCGATAAAGACATGTAATACTAATGCACGTTTCGTATTTAACATGTAAGTCAAATTTTTGCCCTAATTCACTAACGATGATTACATACAAATCAATGAATTCGGTTTGCTACAATGTAAAGATCAATCAATCAATGGATTCCTTTGACTAATCTAAATTAGCAATCAATCAATCATAAGCAATTAGACTAGTTGTACACCTAGCAATCACAAAAGATAATTGAATGAATTGAAAACCAAAGATGAGACAATAATTGATAACGATAAATAGGAATAGATCAAACTCACGATATTGTCGATGTGATGCTTCGATTAATAGATCAAGAAATAAAAGAGTTAGCTCCTCATACAATCCATAAAACCCTTATGTTTCTTGTAAAAAGTCTAAATATCTAAACTAGGGTCGGGGGTTTTCTTATTTATATAGTCTAGGAAAAACGTAAAATAGGAAAACACGGAATACGTAAAGTACAGATCTCACGGCCCGCCAAAGATGTTGTCGCGCCGCCAAGCCTCGCCGCGGTCCGCCATTAACTCTGTCGCGGACCGCGAAATATCTCTGCATCCGGTTCTTGCGTACTTCATCGCGGTCCGCCGGGCCTTCAGCGCGGGCCGCCAAATATCACTGAATAGCTTCCTTGGACGCTTCAAGTCGCTTGCATCCGAATTGTGCTCAAAACGTCCAAAATTACATAAACGTGAAGAATCGATACTCATCAACAATAGTGAGTGTATTACATCAATTGGAACGTTAAAATGCAACTAAAAACCATATAAACGATGCATACAAAATGGGCACATCAAACTCCCCCATGCTTAGACATTTGCTCGTCCTCGAGCAACCTAACTCTCCCAAATATTTCTCCAAGGTCTATTGACAGTTAGCAGGGGCGAAGTTCATCCAAAAACCTATCTCCTCTACTCCAAACAAAGGACGGTGAGTCTTCATCTTGCTAGTAAGGTCCGTCACAGATGTACTCTCACGCAACGGACCAAACCATCTTATATCATCATGCCGCAACATACCCAAGAAGCAAGGGAGGCTAAAATGTCCTAAATCACTCCCAAGAAAGCTCACCTCCAACTCCCTCATTAGCCATGGTCCGGAATAGCACCGTCGGAGCCACAACTACCTCGGATTCAACACCAACGCCACTTATATCTTCAAACGTACCGAGAATTTCCTAGCCTAAACACCACTAAGGAGTTTCAACCAAACCTCTTTATACCATCCAAGAGAGACCTACCCAAACACGACCTTCAAACACCCTACTTATGCACTGGTAAGTGACACGCTCCGCTCATTTTTCCTAGGCGCCCAATGGGTTTTCACCTAGCCTCTCGTTAACTTTTCCACCGCACCGGCTTACTTTCTTCTCTCGTGTCTTTTCCTTACTCTTTTTCGCTCCTCTCACTTTTCCGGCTTTCTTCACTCTCTTTTTTCTCTCTTTTTTTTTTTTTTTTTTGTCAAATTACAATACATAAATAAACACAATACAAATTTACAATGAGAATCCACTCCCCCATGCTTGAACTAGACATTGTCCTCAATGTTATGCACACCAACATGATAAGTAGGACAACAATGAAATAGGAGAGGGATACTCTCACAAAACTGCACCGGTAGACGCATCAAGTTCTCATATCCCGAAGGATACACTCCAAATGTATATCATAGTTCATCTCACAAAAGCAAGAACTCAAATTCTCATCCTCATTGTCCTCAAAGCAGTGGGCTCATCTAACAAAGAAACAAGGTGTAGAGCCACTCTCAACTCACACATATCCCAATCACCCTCAAGGAAAAGTCGGCACCAAACTACCACAATTTCCTCACAAAACGTCCATCTTCCTCACATAATAATATGCATAAAATGAACTAGCTCCTCACCACCATCAAATAAAACAACCATGCATCCTCCAAATACACCAAGAAAACAATCAACAAGCTAAGGCTATAAAATGGGTGTAAAGGACAAAATTTGGGGTGGTATACAACAAACAAAGGTGGTGAATCGTGGCTAGGAAAACAAAAAGAGATGGTCTAAGAAACATGTTGAAGAAAAATTGGGTTGGAAAAGAATGGTGAGAATAACAAGAAGGGAGAGAGAAAAGGGAAGAGAAGAACAAACCTTCTTGCGTACTAGCATCGGCATCAAGTTGCTTTTTTTTTTTTTACCTACACAAGAAACAGACACATAAAAAGATAAAAGAAAACAAAACAACAAAAATGCTCAGGTTGCCTCCCGAGAAGCGCACTCGTTTAACGTCGTTGGCTCGACGCATCTTTCTACCTTTGAATGGTAGGAGCTATAGAAGCTCTCAAGGGAAAATCCTGCAAAATTTCTCTCAACAAGCATAAATAGCACAATGTTAAATATATATAGGAGAGAATAAAACTCAGTGATCTTGTTAACTTATCAACCAATCGAGAATAGTTACTATATAACGGTAGCAAATTAACCCAACTAAGCACATGTGGAATATTCACAAAAACTTTTTGATATTGCTTAAAAGATGATTCAATATTAGAAACATTGTCAAACAACAATAAATTCAAGTCAATTTTGGGCTCAATATTCAAGCACGAAATAGGTGACACAGTCACAGAAGATAACAAAGCTCGATCCAAGATAGGTTGAGACATAAGGTCCAACACACAAGTCTCTTCAATAGGTATTGTCGGTAGTTGATCCTTAGGATTATAAACCTCAATGCATGCATCCGTCTCATCTTCTTTCTCATCATCCAAAAACCAATCAACCTTCCTCATAAAAACAAACATCTCAGTCTCTTGGGAAGTTATATGCGGTTCATCGACTTTATTTGGCTCATCATTGTCAAGAAAGCATTTGTTGGGCTCCTTAAATTCATCACTCCTCATCAAACAAGGGGGTGGTGGAGTATTTAACTCCACTTCTAGACATTGGAATGACATGAACTTAAAGAAACTCCAACACTCATCAGGTGCCATGTATGAAACGTTTCCACCACTCATATACTCCGCCAAAGACCAAGTTTGAGGGTTCATACCCTTTATGACAACATTACATAGTTCAAAATCAGAATAGTAATAACCACAGGAACCCGCATAGTCAACGTAAGCTTCCAATCTAGAAAAGTACTCATGAAAGAGTTCATTGTCAAATTGAATAAATTTGAAGACGGCCATGAATCACAAACTAGAAATTACAATCATAGAAAACTACACAAAAATTCACAACAAAAACAAAACCCAAATCCCCGGCAACGGCGCCAAAATTTGGTGAGACTAAAGTCGCGATTATCTACCAAAAATAAACCTAAATCCTAACAACAGTAGTAGGGAAGTAGGGATCGTATCCACAGGGAAATGGGTTGTCAAATGTGATGAATTTAAGTGCCAAAGTAACAAATATGGGGGATTGAAATTTGTTGTTTATCAAACTATCTAAAAGTAACTAGCACGAACTATGAATGTAATTCAGGAATAAAACGGATCTTGATCAATTAATTCCCACAACGCACTAACTAATCGGTCCTAGTTATCACTATTCCTCTATCAATCTCAATTACTCTAACATGGAAACGGAATTCCCAAATCTCTCCTTAATTATAACTAAAAGACGTGATCGGCACTACCTAAAAGCCCTAATTATCAAATAACCTAAGCACACGATTAGATTTAATTCGATAATAGCAATAAGAATTAGAGAAATATCGATAGAGACATGTAATACTAATGCACGTTTCGTATTTAACATGTAAGTCAAATTTTTGCCCTAATTCACTAACGATGATTACATACAAATCAATGAATTCGGTTTGCTACAATGTAAAGATCAATCAAACAATGGATTCCTTTGACTAATCTAAACTAGCAATCAATCAATCCTAAGCAATTAGACTAGTTGTACACCTAGCAATCACAAAAGATAATTGAATGAATTGAAAACCAAAGATGAGACAATAATTGATAACGATAAATAGGAATAGATCAAACTCACGATATTGTCGATGCGATGCTTCGATTAATAGATCAAGAAATAAAAGAGTTAGCTCCTCATACAATCCATAAAACCCTTATGTTTCTTGTAAAAAGTCTGAATATCTAAACTAGGGTCGGGGGTTTTCTTATTTATATAGTCTAGGAAAAACGTAAAATAGGAAAACACGGAATACGGAAAGTACAGATCTCGCGGCCCGCCAAAGATGTTGTCGCGGGCCGCCAAGCCTCGCCGCGGTCCGCCATTAACTCTGTCGCGGACCGCGAAATATCTCTGCATCCGGTTCTTGCGTACTTCATCGCGGTCCGCCGGGCCTTCAGCGCGGGCCACCAAATATCACTGAATAGCTTCCTTTGACGCTTCAAGTCGCTTGCATCCGAATTGTGCTCAAAACGTCCAAAATTACATAAACGTGAAGAATCGATACTCATCAACAATAGTGAGTATATTACATCAATTGGAACGTTAAAATGCAACTAAAAACCATATAAACGATGCATACAAAATGGGCAGATACTATACTAGCTATAGAGGAATGCCAACTTTAGACAAAGTTTAAAGAGGTTAATGATCCTATATACTAGTATTTAGAGAATATTCCTTTTGTCACATACAACGCAAATGAAATTCTCCTATACTTGTAATCCACGTTTCTTAAGATAGTGGTTGCTTAGTTCCACGTTTCTTTAGTGGTTATACTTGTAAACAGTTCTTTTTATTCCCCATTTTGGGATGAATAAAAATTTAAATAACTTCTTACAAAAAAAAAAAAAAAAAAAAAAAAAAAAAAAAAAAAAAATTCTCCTATACTTTTGAAAAAGTTTATGTATGGTACTAAAATATATAATATTTGAAATTTAAATATAATCTATTTATTGATAGAGGGATACAACTAAGGCCATCATATTGAAAATGGGAACATAAAATCTACCAATGGTTATACCATGCTCCTTGATACCATGCTCCCAGGAGCACAAGGAGCATGATTGTCCTTCTCACAATAAAGGAGTATGGACCACACTTAAAAATTATTTAAAATCAGTTATGACCTTAAATTAAACTTTATTTAGCTATACCATAATAATGATTTTGGTAATGGATTATGCGTATATACTATATAATATTTTTAATATAACCGTGCAACGCATGAGCTTTAAAATATATATATATATATATATATATATATATATATAATATAAGATTTTTTTTGAAGAGCATAGAGAAAGTCTCGTATATGAGGAAATGCAGAAAGAGTCTGTCATTTGTGAAAGAGTGTCTATTGCAAATAAAATGAAATAGTTGTATCAACAGATTAATTATCATTTAGGATAAATAAATAAGAGAGACCAACTTTGCTAGAAATACTTAAAGAGTCAACCATATGGTAAAAGAGTGTGATCTATTGCAAACAAAATGATATAGTATAATCAGTAGCTTATCATTTAGGATAAATAAATAAATAAGAGACACCAACTTTCACAAAATTGCGATATAAAAACCATTTGATTATGACACGACTTTATCAGTCGTAACTTTCACTTCGTATATTAGAAAACTAGGACACACATCTCATTAAATCTAATTTGAAATGTATTTCAAAATGAGTTCTACATATACATATGTACATTGTATGCTAGATATGCATTAGTTAACAGTCATCCAACGAAAATAGCAAAAACGATTAATTTATATATACATTTAGTAGAGATTTGAAGCAGTTTTAACATGACTTTTAAAGAAACAAAAACGAGTATATACAGGGTTATATTGGACTATCTATACAATAGCAATTTAGCATCAATGAACGAATATGATGTGTATGACTTGTAGTAAGAAATATGAAGTAGCGTATAGACATGGACATATTGGATAATTTTTTCTTCTTTTCCCGTTTCAATATATCGGGGTTTAACAAACATGATTATTAATTATCATTTAAGTGGTAACATAATTGATGGAAAGTTAAAAAATTATTAAATACGATATAATATTTGAACCATGCAACACACGAGTTTAAAACTAGTGTAATAATAACTTGATATAAAATACTAGTCCTTCCAAAAACGTTTCCCACGTAAAGTAGATATTTGTCCTTGAATTGTACTCCTCACAATTAAGCCGGCAGACCTAGGGGGGGAGCAACATAGAACGTGGATTGTCGGCGTTCTTATCTATCTTCATTGGTGAAGTACTCGACAGAGACTATATACAATCGGCTAGTGTTAAATGCCTCCACCGTACCGTGTTGTTGTACGGGTCAGCAATTTTGCTTAGAAGATTGTGGAGTCGATTATGTATAGCGAGTCATACAATCGACTATGCCATCAATTTATCGAGAATGTGCAATTGAATTCACTCCTATGAAACGTGTCTCTAACGAATCCATTTCCATTGGTTAGATGTACTATAAATCTCCGTCAGAAACTTCAAATTAGCCTGAGATTCTATACCACAAGCAATATTTTAAAGGGATTTGACTATGTGAGACATGCATAACCATCAAGAGAAGGTTGACGATACAATTTGCTCGACTCCGCCGAAAATGCATTACTGAAAACTCCTACACAAGTGTAGTACTACGCAGCTGCCAAAATGCTGCATTTTTCGACTTTTTTTGACATATTTCCAAAGCAAAAACATGAAAAAAAAAACAAAAAAAAAATTATATTGCATTTTGTCCGAAACTTTACAATTAACCATCTCATTCTCAGTCACGCTGAATACACGTATATTTGCCATTCTATGTTTACTTTCTCATCTTGGGTCGCTAGTTTCTCCATGTTCGTATATGACAAGGCTTACAAGTTACAGTACAAAGTCACATGAGGAAAAGACCCAAAAAAACCGCACAAAAAAGGTATCGTTATACAACCTTGCTACAAGGCATACAAATGAAACAATAACTAACCTAGGCGCTATTCCATGGCCGGCACAAAGCCCTGTATAAGAATCAGCAACGTCCAGTACGAAGCAACAAGATGTCGAATCTTGAAACAATTTTAGAAACCAAATCAACAAGCGTGTGATCTGCAGCTCTATCTGTTCAAAGTAGATCCAAAAGAGGTGGCTGTTCAGAAGGTGCCTTGCGCGTTGAACCAGATTGACCGTGAGCTCCTCTACCTCTTCCCCTTCCTCTTCCAACAGCAGTGGAGGGTGGTGGAGCCAGTCTAATGGCATTATTGTCGGTCCTTGAAGGTGCAAAAATAGAACCGAGGTCTGTGGCAGTCTTACCAGAATAGTTATTGCCTGCACCGGAGTTACTTTTATTGTGTTTCAAAGTGCCCAACGACTGCCCTGATCCTAACCCACTGTCGAAAGAAAGATTGTTGAATCCTGAACCTCCCTGATATAGTTGCGATGGCTCTACGAGACTCGGAGAAGCCCAGCTAGAAACATTGTTCTGCAAATTTGAATTGTTTGAGAAACTTGAGCTAAAATTGGATACGTTCTTGCCTGTGGAGATTCCCGTGGCACCATTGTTGAACACCCCAGAACCACTTGGCCTAGGTGGCCAATCAGCAAAAGGATCCACATCATCAAGACCTGTAGTAGAAGTGCTTTGATTATATCTTTCATCATTACTTTGAGGGATGGTACCAGAAGATGTCCGAGGTGGCCACTCAATGTCAACTGACGGGCAGGAATTCATTAATTGAGAATCAGAGACAACAGGTTTCAATGATGGATGGGACTGCACAGATGCACCATTCACCAGTCGGGTCCTGTTGACAGGCTTTGTAGAGGACGCATGGCCTGCATAAGATTGATTAGATGTTTCTAGTTTCCTCTCACCAGGCCATTCTTCATCCCAGGATGCACTTTTCTTTACAGCGGACACTGAGACTGTTCCATTGATTTCTTTCGAAGCTTCCAACTCATTTCCTAGTCCAGGAGATTTTGTGACGTCTGGAACTCCAGAATCAGATACAGACACCCCCCTTTTCTCTTCTATTTTTCTGTGATGATTCCAAACCATTAATTAAAAGTAAAAAAGTACACAATCGATGATTACTGATTAAAAAAAAAAAATACATGTAAATCTGAGATCAAATACCTGAGTATGTCCTTAACAAAGCCCATGAATTTTGCAAATTGCTGGACGTTCAACTGCTGGGCGATCAATAGAGGGGTGAGTAGAGGTAGGACATGTTCAGCTACAAACTCTGTTCCATACTGCAAAGAACACAATGAAGCGAACAGGTAAGCTCTCACTTCTAACATGGGTCAATACAGGTCGATCATCTTGATAGAAGCATACACATAATGATGAACTCTAACCTGCTTCAGGACAGAGTTCGCAACAGAGAGGGTACACATCAGAGTTGGCTGGGAGCGGTCAACAGCAGTACAACGTTGAATTGTTTGCAAAACCTCTAGCACAGCAGTTTTGTCAAGCGTGTGAACCAACTCCCCTAGGCATAGCAGAGAGTTCACTCGAACCTGCACATCAGACAAAACTGAGTGGGTGAAATCATGAAATCACATGGTAACTAGAACAAGATCATTCTCACAGACCCTAAAGAATGAGGAATTTAACAGACCATAATCATGAGGAACTTTTGGACTGCAGCTATTCCCAATTCACATGTTCACATACTTAAACAAAAATGGCATTCCGTGAGCGTCTAGTCCGTAATTTTTCTTCCTTTTATTGTCACAGGGTGGCTGGTGTCATTAACACATATTCAGTAGTCTTTTAAGAGTTACCAGATGATACTACCAAAACATTCCCTAGTCTTGCAGCTAATTCAGTAGTCTTTTAAGAGTTACCAGATGATACTACCAAAACATTCCCTAGTCTTGCAGCTAATTCAGTAGCCTTTAGCTAATATCAAGATTTCTAACAAGCAGCCACTGCAACAAGTGGTTGAAATAGCTGTGCGCACAATAAAAACAAGTTAAAAGTCTATAATACCCCTAGCACCAATCTTTCCTTCGCCACAGGCAATGAACTTCATAGTTGGAGTGGTGATTTGATTACTTGACCAACCTGTTCGAGTAGTGTCGCTGATATCATAGTTTCTCAACCTCAAACTAGGGCGAATGACACATGTGATGTGTTTCATCAAATAGCAGGGTACATATTCAACTCAAGAAAGCATCTGAAGGTCCCTAGGTGTAATAGGAGGCTTGATACGAAGTACTTAATTTGTTATACATAAAGTGCCACTAAGGTAAATGCTCTGTATTAAGTATTTGAGTGAGCTTCAAAACATAAAGTCTTAACAACTCTGCCTTAATCTTATAACTGCACACAAAACCTCGATTGGTCTGACCATAAGCTATTGTAACAACAGTCTAACCCAAGTTTTCTTTTTGTTCCAACATAATTAACTCAATTAAAATTATCGAGACCTATTCCACAAGTGTTGGCAGAAACACAGCTACAGCCTACAAGTGCCAAAGACAGACTTCAGCACATAGATAATACAATTATGCAAGCAAGGATAGTCAGGTTCTAAGATTACAATCTATTGGCAGATATGTGATGATCAATCGCCCTTTAAATCACATTAAGTTTGCAGAGTCTGTTCCCTTTTAAGTAAAGTGACATAATCCGTAAGTTAGTTTATTACTACAAGTTTCACGTGAGAAAATGAAGAGAAAGAGCAAAGTGGGCACTATGACTGTCAAGCCAACTACACTATAAGACACCATTTAAAGGCAGAGAAATGGATGGCGAGAAGATGAAAATAGACACTTACAGCAGCAACAGTTGTCTTAAGGGCCAAGCCATGCACACGAGGGACAACTGCTTGCTTCACCAACTGCAACAAATTCAATCAGGATAAACTTCCATGGGTACTAGTAATAAAAGCCAGCTACATACAGAACATAACAACAATATCTAATCGCTAATTTCCAAGGGAATTATGATGTGACTCCAAACAAATATATGCGCTAAGGCCGCTAACCATTTGTGATATAAAATAACAAGATCATATTTCCAGCTTCATAAACGAGTGCTGTTTAACCTATTATGTGAAAAACACAACATAGCCTTTTAAACTTAAAACTATCAACTGACTGACAAAGTGACAATTGAACTTCAAGGAATAGGCCGCACCTGAGAATCCAAGTGCCTAGTAAGAACAAAAGTTTTCTTCAGCACTTCCTCCTGTATGCGAGGATCTGTATCATCATAAGCACGAACAAGCATCGGAAGTATGCGTGCCACAAGGTCTTCTTGACTGGCCTGCAAAATTACAAATACAGAGTGTTATTAACAGCCGTCATAAGAAGAAACAAAATTGTATGAAAGCAAGGACTGTAGGGGGATTAAAATATCTCAGCCAGAGAAGGATGTATCAAATACAACCCCTCCCAACTGTAGCAATGCAGCTTGGATGAGTATTATACAGACTAAAACCTGTTTGCTGGGTATACAGTCAGTACCCAGTGGAACCTCCTCAAGTTGATTCAAGGTTGAAGTGTTACCAGATGCTTGAAGATTAAGCCCAGTTATAAGAATTGTTGTACTGTCATTTCGAACAAAACATGTAGAGCATGGCTTTCACACCCCCCGCCCCCCGCTCAAAACGTATTTATTGTGTACCATAAGTCCATTACACATGAAATATTTAGTAGAAGTTCTTAAGTTGGAGCACATTTCCATGACCATGGTGCTAAGACTCAGATATGAATTCAAGAATCTGAAACGAAAACCTCATCTGACTTGCTGGATACAGAGTTAAGACACAAACATACAGCGACTCTTTAAAAGTATTATACTATCGGCTTTGTGAGAATTTTATGAGAAAAAATTCAAATGAATATAATGGTGTTCTTTCAAACAAAAAATTTGACTAGTCCCACATCTGGCTACACTACAACCAGCTCATTACAAACACTACAACACCCAAAATGTTCTTTCCAATCGATGTATCTGAAAGAGTAGGCAAAAGATCATGTGTCATCTCCTGCTAACACCACCACTCAATCAATGTGACATTATGACGAAAGTTTATATTCAATCAACTACTGTTTTGGTTGGGTGAAGGACTATATCTAGGGGTATCCAAAAACAGTAATAATTGATGCTATTTACAGATAGGGACAACAGTTATCTTGGCCAATGGACAGGAGACAAGTCAACAACACTACCCCAACGCCTCAAAGGCTCCTGCCAATGGTGAAAAACGTTGGGATCAGATGTACGCAAGCAACATCTAAGTTGAAAAAATAAGGAGGCTTCTTGCAGACAACCCATAACGAAAATTGCATTGAGAATCACACCAACCAACTGCTACTTCACAGAACAACAAGCGCAAACAGTTGCGTGAGTCATCCTCCCGGAGATGGGAGACCAATAAGAAAGGAAATATGTCAACCTAGTGGTAGGTTAGAAGAGTTCACATGCAAAGTACCGCAAACTAACACAACCGCAACAACATTACCAGTGGTCAAAGGCTCTTTGCCTAAGGCAAGGTAAGAGAGGTTATCTCTGTTGCAAGTTAACAGAATATAGAACTAAGGAACTATACAGTACATGCTTTCCAACATCATACAGAAGAAGATTTAGAACCATCAAGGCCCTCCTTTTCAATCGAAATCAGTCAATCAACAAACAGATATCCAGAGACACATCCTAACAAGGTGTGGCATAAAACTGGACCCATGGATGTATGGGATCCAAGGCATGCACTAAATTTTATCTTTAGGATTGGCGTTTGCTAATTGATAAGGAACCAAGAAGGGTGGGACCAGCCACACTACCATGTTGTGAGAAGAAAACACCTTGTAATGACCATGACAGACAAATTTCGAAGACAATATGGTAATAATCAATAGGAAAACATAAGCTTTACTTAGCTGGACACTATAACCAACAAGGTAAAAGCCAGCATCTGCATTACCTTGCTTATTATTAGCTCAGCATGCTTCACAAGTAGTAACAACGTTTCACCAGCAGCAGAACTCAAAACTGGAACAAGAGCTGGCAAAGTTGATAGCTCAAACTCATGTTTGTCCTGAAGTGGATAGCAATTAGCCGTTAGATTTCTCCATATCATCATATCATAAGCCAAAAAGAAGGAGCTCGGAGCAATTTCCTCTTACTGCGGACAGTTGAAAGCTACTAAAAAGGATACAAATCTCACGACACGATATTTGAGTTGCCAGATTACTACCATGCTAAAAATAGCAAAACCGACTACAAGTGCTTTGTTACAAGCTTAGAGAATAACAGTAACAGACATCATAGATACACAAAAATTGCTGAATGGAAAATAGCAGTACAGCACACAACGTAAAATCACAAGACGATCAATAGATAAAATTGCATTCATTATATGCTAAATTTAAATACACTCACACAAGACACGTGTGTTTTTCTCAAACAAACCTTGGTTTAAGAATGAGCACGAAGCACACATCCTAACCATTTCAGGATGCAGATAAGAATAGATGTAACATTTGTATCAGCGGTTCCTTCTAAAAGCATGGTGATAACAAAATCAAATGATTACAAAGTACCTGAGACTCGGCAATAGTAAGGACCATTGGTAATATCATTGGTTGCATTACCACATTACGGAGTTCAGCACATAGAGGGGGAAGGACCTGCAGGCAAAATCCGAAAAAGTAACCACAAGTCAGTTGCATTTTAAAAGGCTGTGAAGAATATTGGAAAGCTCAGATGGGTGATGTCAGCTGTGAGAATAAACTAAAAGGGCCTACAATCATACAATTTAGTGGACGATTGGATACAGATTGAAAACCTAAGTCCTAGGAAAGAAAACCTATGGGATATTTGGTGCTCTTTTCGTTACCCAAAGGAATAAAGAAAACATAGGAATTAAGCAATCATGTTCGGATGAACAATGGAACTAAAACTTCCCATGGGAGGTCCCACTTACCTACCCCTCCCCCTCCCCTCTAAGTAAACAACCTCTTACACTTTGTAGGAATTGGAAGTTCCTAGGAATTTCTAATTCCTACTTTTGTCAACCAAAGATCTATGAGTAATCCACTTCCTAGGAACTTCCATTTCCTAGGAATTGAAATGTCATCCAAACGACCACTTGGTTGCAAAAAGAGTAGGAATTTCTAGTGTAGAAATTAGAAATTCCTAGGAACTTCAAATTCATACAAAGTGTAGGAAGTTGCTTACTTTTGGGGTCTAGGTAATGGGGAATTTTATTCCCTTGTTTGTCCAAACAAAATTTCACAATTTCCATGCTTTTTTTAATTCATAGAGATTGCAAATACAAGAGAATTGTGATTTCCCATAGGCATCCAAACAAGCACTTAAAATCAACTAGGACTTGAGAAGAACATAAATAAAAATGAATTGGCTAAAAAAGATTCAGCATTCAAAGTAAAAATTGTTAAATGCCAAAGTTTCTCACTATAAGTGTAAGGTTCATATTAGTGAAAGCTCCAGGCCTACGCATTTACTTTTTACCTCGTGTAGTAAATTCATTTATCCCCTTAACAATTTACTCCATAGCTTAAATTCATTTATCCCCTTATCACGTTTAACTCAGGCGATTATTGTTCGACTTTTCATCACTTTCAAAAGTGATGAGTTTATCTACAAGCAATTACAGGGAAAGAGATGGCTTCTACAGAATCTACCAATTTTCACTTCCATAAAGGTACATGCTGTAAGTTAAGAGTTTGAGGGCAAAACATAAAACCAAATATAAGGCGACGCCGGGCTAAAAGGCTAGTACATGTACAAGCTAATGTCAAAGTGTCGTTTGGAGACCAAACAGAGTCAATTAGGAAGTTCTCTGACAGGTCCACAAAATGTGGCAGAAGCGGTCAGTTTATTGGGCGCATTATTGGTAGAAAAACAAGAAGATGTTTTTCGAAGACTGAGACTATCCACTCGTACTCAAGGAACTATTCTATTTCTCTTTTTTGCTTTCTTTTTTTGAGAGGATGCAGGATGAGGATCAATTCACAAATAGATGAGCAGTTTCTACATGGTGTAAGACACTAAAGATAGTCAAACCTTGTACCGCAACACTCTTGAGTCAAAATCTTTCCACATATCTGACAATGCTTTCAAAAACTCAGACTTCTGCATGTTGTCTCGCCCCTGCTCAACAAAGAATTGCCCTAGTGTCATATATAATGTTGCGGAGAAATGTTACAAGCAGAGGGAAAACATGTCCTCCTTACAAGCATGTGGTCCAGAAAACGAAGAGCACGTAATCTTGTATCATCTCGGAAGAAAGGCGAACCTGAACAGAATTTGGAAACTCATGAAATTCACTAATACACATCTAGAAAAGATTGATAACAGGATGTTTATCCCACATCAGAATAGTATATAGTAAGACACAAAAATATGGCGATGCTACGTGTTACCCATTACATTGCAGTGTTGGGGGAAAACTCTCACAAATAGATAAATAGGATATCCTGCTCAATCTGATCTTAAATCAGATATAGACATCTCAACCATGTAGGACATTTAAGCAGTTGCTACTTAAAAAATGACAGAAACTTAGGTAAGCCAGTGTGTATGGGGTTTTATGTACCCCTTGAAACAACTTTGATGAGCAATCAACAATGTTTTGTTGAGCGATGAATATTCTAGGGAGCAATAGTATATCAATGATGAGCATTTGAATACAAAATTATTGAATTATTTTTTGAGTTACTGACTTATGGTTTCTCACTAACATATATTTTTGTTCGTCAAAATACTTGAGGTTACTCGTCAAAATACTGCGGGGGTACCAAAACTATGTATACCGCGGGAGTACGGTATAAGACTTGTGGTCCAGGAGTGCACTTTTAAACTTCCAAGTTGAGAACTCACTGACTCACCCCCTTCTACCATTGTACCTCACTGCATGTCCTTAGTTATACAGGCAATCTCAGTATCAACCATAAGTACTACAGCTCATTTGTCACAAAATTTATTCTAAGGTCCAAAATATCTGAACAAAATTGACGCAGACAGAATAAAGCACATTCATTTCAAGCCATCCAATTACGTGTTTTATCTTGCACAACAATCCTTGCAATATGGACTCTTCTTACAAGTCGATACAAGTTTGGCTACACTGTGACCAAGAACTAACCATCCATAGAAGACATCATGTCACAAGTACCTGTAAAATCCAAAGCAGACGGCCTCGAGGACTCATTAAATGAGAGCATCCTTTGCAGGTCTGGCACCAATTCTGGTGGGATGGATGAGAATGTCTCGCTCGTTAAGTAATTTAATGTATTCATGTACTGCAATAGAACAAACAATGAAAAGGTACCATAAATGATTAGTGCCAACTGACTTACAGCTAAATCATCAAACGAAATTGATGAGAGGATATAAAATCCAATGACAAGCAAGCAAACAATTCTACAACAAAAGAGCACTTATTACAATTGCATCCATGATAAACCTCAAATCAGACAATACAATAATCAATATATCTTTTTTTCTTTCTTTTTTTTTTTTTTTTTTGGGAAATCAGTCGATACACCTTTAGTCACAAACACTTGGCTGCAAAGCTTATTAGACCATATAACCCTAATAAACAGTGCATCCAAGACAAACTGCTAGACTAGCAATAACACCCTAATTGCCTAGTATTAGACACCAGTAAAGAAAAGAAATGCACCCGGGGATTCCTTGGTAATTTCCATCAGAAAACTGAAAAACAACTAAGGATGAGTAATATGCATGCAATTCCAAGTTAAAAAAGCAATAGAGGAAATACACTCCAGAGACTAAAGACCAGCAAAATCTATAACTGACCATCAAAACAGTTGGGATCTTAGTGGTCAAACCCCAGAACCAACACCCCTGGGGTACCAACAAGGAAACAGATACAAAACATGCTGACGTATATATTAACTAGATAATGAATCCCATTGAGCATCAAACAATTACAACAATACAATTGAAATAATAAGGTACCATCTTGACATTGTTGCGGCAGTCCAATAAGGGCTTACGAGCAGTCAAATGATAAGCAAGGCATCCAAAACTGAAGATATCTGCAGAGCGTCCACCTGAAGATTCTTTACTACGAACTAACTCAGGAGCAGTGTAATTAAGAGATGGCTGGAGAGGAAGCATTGAATCTTCCACATCATACTCCTGAAAATCAGCCACATAACAAGGAAATTGATTAATGAGAACCGGTGGAGTGAAATTAATTGACTATACTTGAAGTCGTGCACCTTTAAACAGAAAACTACGTGGAATTCAGCTTTACACTATACATCAGATATCCACAGGAACAAAGAGTTCACTTACGGCATAGTGGAAAGCCTGCACATTTGATGAACCACCTGCAGCTGCTTGATCAGATGATATTGAAAAACCAAAGCCACCAAGCTTCCAGGCTCCACTAGCTGTAATCAAGACGCTCTGCACAGAAAAACACTAGTTGCTGATGGTACCAGGATATAGCAAGACCCTTCAGCCTTCTTCAGAGATTGAAGGGGTGAGGAGCAAACTCTTACATTCATTTAAGCAGCTAAGTGCACTTTATCAAGAATCGGTATAGGATAAATCGTGGAGGTAACGCACAAATAGACGCATCAGACACAATTCTGGCAGGCCGCATTATTCACATACATTTTACCAGAGTTCAGGGACAGGATCATATGAATTGAAAAAAGGAAATAACCAGACTCCAGTGCAATAGTCCACTGAAGCATCAAAAGGGCAACTGCCAAGATTGTTAAACCCTCGTTTAACAGTGTAAGTTTTGCATCTTCGAAGAGGCATTGGATATTCTAAAATATTGATACAGCACTTCTATTTCAACATATACTAAACCCCTTATTAAAACCTAAACCTAAATAAAAAAGTTCTGTAACCTCCAAAGTTACCCTAATCAATTACGCAGAAAAATAACAAAAATGTAGCTGAACTTCTGGGTTGAAAAGAGGGGCTAACCTCAGGCGAGATTGCTCGGTGAACAAGACGTGCATTGTTGTGCAGAAACTCCAATGATTCCGCAATCTGCAGCAGCCCATGCTTCACTTCCAACAACCCCATACCCTACACAATTTTAATTTAAACAAAGCTCAAAACACATTCCACAACAATATAAGAGACTGAATCCACAGTTTAACCTCAAGGCTATTGCATGATCAAACCATTGTTAACTTCACAATCATTCGAATAGATACCAACTAAAAATTCTAACACACCGCCGCACAATTAAATGCCAAATTTAATGAGTTCAACCAACAAATCTAAGAGAGAGTTTGGATACAAGGATTTGATTCTCAAATCCAAATTTGACTGAAATCCCATGTTTAGGAACTCAAAAATTTGAGAATTTGGATTTGTATCAAATCCTTTGGAATTGATTGAAATATTTTCTAGTGTAAAACAAATGACACCTCACCTCAATAGCCCTCATATTGAATTCCACATTCTCAAATGATAGAATTCAAATGATTACAAATTTCCAAATTCTTGTTTCCAAACGCTACCTAAAGTTCATTCTAAAAAATCGCTCAATGAACACACCACCTTGAACACCCTCATCTCCCTCACTCATCACTCCCACCAGCAGAATATTAGCATCGATCAGAGTCATAAAATTTCAACCAACAACTCTACGGGCTTGTTTAATTGAAGGGGTGTAATGTACTCACCATTACTACCCATTTAGCCTAAAACTAACAAAAAGTAAGGGAGTTGGTTGCATAATCCTCACAATTTCCGCCTCAATACAAAATCACACTAAGCCACGATCACAGTCTCCGTCACCAAGCTTATCAATCACAATGCACCTCATAATATTACCATAAAATCAACCAACACACATTCATAATACGCTTTAACATCGAAATTTAATTAAAATTCAACGACGAAAATCATACAAAAAAAAAAAAAAAAAAAAAAAAAAAAGAGTAGCATACCATAGCACTTTTAAGCTCTTTAGGAAGAGTATCCCCAAGATTACTCAAATCACCGAGCGCATTCGCCACCGACGCCAACAGCGGTTCCGTCACAAACGCCATCGCATTCTTCGTCTCATCCAACGCCTGCACCACGTGGACCACCCCAGGGTGTCGTATCCTCACCAACCTCGACGCATCACCGCGAACAACTTCGAAAAACGCGTCCTCCGCCGCCTTAGAAAGCCCCGCCCTCGCCCGCGCCTCCGACAACCCGCGCTTGTCCAGCAACCACACGCACACGGCTGCGTACTGTCCTGAGGCGGTGCCACGTGGTTTGGCGGAGAAGAGCTTCCATGCTAAACCCGGTCCGGCTGACCCGATCTGATCCAGCAGCTCGTAGTCAGTTAACGCTTTCGGACCGGTTACTTCTTGAACCGTGGTTTGGACCGTCTTCTCGATCACCGCCGCCGTCTTTGCGAACGCTTGTGTTAGGGTTTTCATATTTATCGACATTTTATTAATACTCCTATGCACAATTCGATACAGATCCGAATCCAAAATTAAATCAATCAAAATGTTTTGTGCGAAGAGTATCGATCAATTTATTAATGAAAATCGGAATTCTGGTGGTGGAAGTGGCGGCGCCGTGTCGCCGGCGGAGGAGGAGGAGGGAGAGGAGGTGGTGGGAATTAGTTAATTATGCGACGAGGATGATGATGATGATATGTTAATTATGGAATGCTGATGATGTTGGAAAATCGGTGGAATTTCGTTGTCCATTTCAGCTTCTTTTTATTTCTATTTAATGTTTTTTTTTTTTTTTTGGTTTAAAAATTAAGAGCGAGGACGAAATAGCGAGGTGTATGAAAGCCGCCGACAGTTCGACGAAACTTCGCCGTTGATGTTTTTTATCGAAGATTCTATGGTCACTACCGGAAGTGGTAATCACTATAAGAAAATATTATATTAACAAGATTTAATATTTTGCTATATTATTTTTTGGAAGGAATATCTAACAATTATATCATAAAAAATTAAAGAAATCGGTACATGTTTTGCTTAAACTTCTCAATGAATTAGGTTAAATCAATGAAATTTAAATGTAGCCCCATTCTCAATAGCTATTACTGTACCAAAGATGAATTTGTTTTCAAAAAAAAAAAAAATTAATCATCATGGTGTAGAATCTCTAATTGCATGTGGATTATTATGAACTGCATACCAATCCCACGCATGGCTAATTAATTCAACCATTTGCTCCTTATCTTCCCTACGACTGAATCAACAAATTTCTTGTGTGATCATCTTAACGTTTTAATAAAGTAATTCAAACGGTTTTTAGTTACTTGTTTTAGCTTTTTTTTCTCTAGAGCAATTTCGCAACAAGATCTACCTGATTAGCTTTGTGGCTGTGTAAAACTCATCTTCGGAAGGATAAATTAAACACATGTAGATTGACAAACGTCATTAATAGATTGTTTAGTGCATAAGTAATTGTTTATGAGAGTGTCATAAGACTTGAATCAGGGCTCGTAAAGTCGTAAGTGCAGTAGTAGAATTCTATTCCATTGTTAAAACTTGCAAGCAATGAACAAGGGTAACAGTAGTTGAGACCATTAGGAATGAACGACGCTGATGAGCTACGTAGGTTAAGGCAAACACAACCCACAAATAAAGTATATTAAAATCTATTTTTTCTTCCACAAAATAATTTTAACCTAATTATATAATTTATTACAATACTAATTAAATAGCTAAATCTATTAAAATATAATTTTCTTATGGTGATTACCACTAGTGGTAATGACCATAGAATCATCGTTTTTTATAGGTTGTCGAGAAATGCGATTTGAGTAGGATCACGTACTATGATAATACGGTGGTCCGTGTATGTTTTGGTTTCTAAATATTACTATATATTTCATAGTTAAAATAGAAGCGTAATTTTACATATCAAAGACGAAAACATCGAGATCTAATATGTACACTTTGAAGTCAAAGAGAATGATGTATATGATGGGCTTTAAAAAACAAAAATGATGTATTTGATCTACAGTATATTTAAACACCTAATAATAATGCAAGTGTTAATTAGCGGCTAGCATTTGTTCAAATAGTGTAGTGGATGCTTCATGCTTGGGACAAAACCTTTTCCAAATGTCTCAAATCCATTGTCTCAAATCCATTCATAAGTATGTCTCAACAACAAGTTAGAAACAAATGTAACTTAAGCATACTAAACTCTTGACAAAATAATCCGCAATCACTTCGGAATCTTAGTACTAGAAGATAAAATAGATAAAGTAACATATACGATACGACTGACGAATTGGGTCATATGTTTATCACTGTATGTATCGATCTTGCTTGTTGAAGAGTTTACACAACTTCAGGAGCAGCTTCCACTCCGCATTATTATCCTGTAATGCAGCAGCAGTCCAATTAGCACCAGTCGAACGATAAATATAGGTATATAACTACTACACAAGTGTGGTAGGAGGTTATTACTAACTCACCCCGTATATAGCTTTGAACGCGTCAATTGATTGCCGTGAAATGAAGCTAACAAGCTCATCATTATGGTCGAAGTGCCTGCCGTACATTCTCTGCTGCTGTTCTGGATTGTCAGCAACAATCTGCAGGAGAACAAAGTGAAATCTCATGTGGCAGGCAAATATTTGTTTCAGAAATTGCTGTGTGAGTCTTGAAGAAAAAGAAACCATAACTTGTTCAGTAACTCATAATGACGTTCTCACATTACAGCCGTTAATTAATCACTACTACTTCATTCAAATATAGCATCCTGCGTAGATATTCTATGTCCAAACGTTTCTACAACAAGGTTTCTCAAAGATAGTTTTCTAATGGAAATTTTACTTTTAAGCTATTCCTCTCTATGCCACTTTGCATTGTCAATATAATTCCAAAATAATCATACCTTTATAGCCACTTCCTGGCCTTTCGTTGCAGAGTCCACTGCACGCTGACCGAGCCGAATCGAACTAATCCGACCAATGGCCATGAAGTCCTTTGAAGGAATGCACATTGGAGTTCCCACCTAATATGCAAACAATAGTTAGCATCCACAAACATGAAGGAACTAATAGAAGCGTGAATAGCTTGAATCAGACAATATACAGAAACACAGGGTAATTATCATACTTGGGGCCCAACGAGTATATTAGATTCAAAAGTTCAAATGAAGAGATATGGGTGCTTGTTCCATAAAACTGAAGCAGGTTGTGCAGGAGACAATAACATTAAGGCACTATGAATCTATGGTCAGAGCCTTGAGCCTTTGAGGCACTGGGGTAATGTTGTTATTGTTTTTGTAGACCTAAACCTTAACTTCTAAAGAATTTTACTCTTGTGTACATCATCAAACTTGTAGATACCAACTGTTTGAGCAAAAATACAGCAAGGAAAGAGTAAGCAATAAACACTACTACAGGGGAACTGAAACAGAACCACACACTTAAACTACTACTGCAAGGTATTAAGGTCAGAGATCACGGCAGAAGTCTCTTTTATGAGGACCATGGGCCAACAACGGAAAAGCATAACCCCTTACCAGGAGTTAGATAAAATCTAAAGTTCATATTACATACCTTGACAGTGCCTTCAAGAACAACCACTCCCACCAAAATAGGGTCCTTTTTGTTGAAAACGCATTCAGGTAAAATTTCGAGTACACAAGGAACTACTGCATCAACAGCAGTTTCTCTTTTCTTCTCCTCATTGAGTTGATCAACATATGCCTTAAACTGATCAAACAAGTGATAAATGACATCAGCCATAAAGATCTTTACACAGACTTCATCAGCATATTTCTTTGCCTCTGGTGCAACCTTGACATCAAAAGCTAAGATTGCAGCATATTCTCTTTTCTTCTCGACCATGGTACTAGCTCTCACAACGTCCTTCTTGTTCACAGGGCCTAAGCTTATGCCACCGACTGGAATTTTGGCATCTGGTTGTTTTAACATATTCAGCAATGCTTCCAAAGATCCAAGCGTAGAAGCTTGGACAAAAACCCCCTCACCCTTTCTGTCGATCCTGTTCAAGACAGAGTTCATGTCTTTCCTGCACATCTCTTTTATCTCCTCGAGGTCATCATAAGGTCTTACAACATACAAGCCAGACCCACCGATCACGTGTTCAAGTCCCTGTAATAGAAACATCAATGTTGAACATATGCCATCAAGGAACGGACATGACACAAAAGGCATTAAATGTAAGAAGAAAATAGCAAAGGCAGCCAGTTTCTCAAATTTGGCATCATTACCTGTGCAGTTATCTTGATACCCTGTGCAGCCCTAACTTCCATATGATGCATATATGTTCCCTGTTTCACAGAAAGAACAGCATATAAGGTAGAAGAAACCAAAAATATATAAATGGCATCTCTGAAGTCTTAACTATACATAAAACTCTATATGAGAGAGTTCTTTCCCACGATGATGAGCAGAGAGGAATAAGAAGACCTGCCCCCACCCCTAAATAGCCTCTCTACTGAAAAGTTTCAATGTTCCACCAACATATTTACAGGGTATGTCGACCAAAAACTGATCAACACACCAAATAAAACATCATTTTGGAAATCAAAAACCACAAGTCTCAACTCTTGTTCCAACAACTGACACCTCAATTGTCAGATATAGGATTTTCAGCACAAAACATAGACCCAAATTCCTAACTATAGCTTTTACCCTATGATAGGATTTAGAAACCCATCAAATCCTTCTAAACTATGATTCAGTCCACAATTTCCTATCAGTCAAACAAATTTTTATCGGCACAAGGCAACTTCTTTTATAAACAAACTACAAGAACAATGCACATACCTTAACTCTAAGTTCTTTCATTGGATGAGGTGTCAGCAAAGCCCGGATGGTAGTAACAATGGGGCCCTGAACAACAGACTCAAACAGTTGAGAGTTACAAACAGTGCTAGCTGGACTCACTTTAGTTTAAGACAACAACAGCAATTGTTTACCTGCAAGCCACAGCAGACGATCCGGTCTCCTTTGCAAAGAACACCATTTACCAGCACTACGTCAATAGTTGTTCCATGACCCTCAATAACCTTAACCTCTAAAACCGTGCACTGTTAAAAAGCCCAAAACCAATTATTAAGATTTTACACATGTTTGTAGAGATTTAAAGAATAATGCAGAAATACGTCAACATTCAGAAGAAAAATCCACCACCTGGACTTTGTTGCTGAATGTCAGTTTCTCAACCATCATCTTCTGCGCTCGTTGAGCTACCAGCAACAACAATTCTGGAATACCATCACCACTGTTTCCACAAAAAGAAACAATGCAAGTTAAAATTCTAAATTCATGAACAATAGACTGTCATCAGAAATTACATGTCCATAGTAAGTCAATCGATATGCAGTTCAAGCCTACCTTACGGCACTGGTTGGGACAATGTTGAATGTTTCCCCCATTTCTCTGTTTTTAGAGTACAGTTCAGTGTTTATACCTTGCTCTTTGAACTGTGTGATAATCTATTTGAAAAACACACAAATAAGCAATCATTTCCAAAACGAACAAAATACTATGTACAGAAATGTGTAAAAGAACCTTAACCTTTGTGAGCTGCTCGTTGAATTCATTCTTAACATCTTTAGCTTGTTGCTTGAGTGATTTGGCAATAGGGGTATTTCGATACCTTTTCCAACCATAGAGTCGATCCACCTAAGGATTTTGACGGCAACAACAAGTACAGAAATGATTTGGAGTGGAAAAATTATTGTGATGCAGTAAATCAAAGAAAAAGGTAGGAGAAAAATAATTAAGAGTGGAAAAGCAAGGAAAGAGAAATAAGATGAGGAGAAAAAGGAGAGAATTAAATGAGAAGAGACAATAGCAAAAATGAGAACTGTGAATAACTAAAACAGTGTGCAAAAAGGATCAGAAAGTAAAAAAATAACTTCAATTTCACCACAATGGCAGGTCATGTCAATGAACTCACCTTGTTTAAGGCTACTATGAACTCTGTGTTCCTGTTCTTCAAAAGGTCGAGTGATTCAATTGTCTGGCGCTCCAAGCCACGCTTGATATCGACGACCAAAACAGCAATATCACACAAGCCAGATCCCCGGGAACGCAGGTTGGCAAAAGATGCATGCCCAGGGGTGTCTATCACAAGAAGACCTGGAACGTTGAGCTTTGCGTCAGCCTTGAGTGAGCTGGTCCTCTCTCTGATGTTCTCAGCAGGCAAGTAGGTTGCTCCAATCTGTTGGGTGATTCCTCCAGCTTCACCTTCCTGTATATTTGTACCTCTAATGCAATCTAGCAGCTTGGTTTTACCAGCATCAACATGGCCCATAATACAGCAGATTGGAGACCTAAGTTTCACCTCACCATCCATTGCAGCTCCTGAGCCAGAATGTTTCATGCCAGTAGCTAGCTGTGATGAAATAGCTTTTCTGGCGTCAGCAGCAGAAGGTGGTGGTAATGAAGTACCATGTAAAACTCTAAGGGGAGCCCTTCGTACTTCTGTTTCCAATGACAACCGACCAAGGGAATCATCGTCTTCATCATCAAAAGCTGCCATCTTCACAGCCAAAGGGAGGCTTGTGTCCTGATCCCAACTTTTAGCATCCCATTCCTCCTCATCTTCAACTTCCCCAACAGCATTTTGTTTAGATTTGTCAGAAGCTCCAGATGTCTCCTCCAGATTCACCATGCAAACCTGTGGCACATTTTCTGCCGTAGGGCGAGAAAGAGAAGAAGCAGCAGCACTGCCACTGCTTTCAGCAACAGACTCAACTTCTTCAGCACTCACAGTTGCCACTTGGACATCCTCTTCCTCATCCCAAACATTTGGAGCTTCGATACCATTATTTACTCCATGGTTCAGCTTTGATCCCTTCTTTTTGGTGCTGTAGACGGGACGCTTTGTTGCAGCGCCATCATCAGAAGGGGACCTAGATGTTAACTTGACCCCAGAGTCAGCAAGAATTTGGTTTCTGAATGCCTCTATCCGAGCTTGCTTTTCCTTTTGCTTAGCAGTCACAGGAAGACCAGCCTCCTTCTTCTTCAGGATCTTCTCCCTCTCCCTCTCCTTCTTCCTCATCCTCACTTCCTCTGCTAACCTCAGAAGTTCGTCCTTTCGGCGATGTTCCTCTTCTTCTTTCCTTGTCCTCTCTTCCCGTTCCTGATTCGCCCTTTCCTCGGCTTCCTTACGTCTAGCCAGTGCCTCTTGCATCTCCCTAACATGTTTGGGTACTTTCTTCTCAGGTCGTCTTGTATCTTTGTTCTCCTTATCGTCCTCCATCTCTCTACTAGTAGATGCAGCAGCAGCAGCCTTCTTTTCTCTCTCTCGTTCCTTCTTCTTTCTCTTCTTTTTAGCTGCTGCCGACTCTGGACCAGCCATTGGTTCCAACTCTAAGACCAAAGCCCCTTCCTCAACGCCTACCAACCCTCCATCCATACCTTCTGGGAACCCTTCCACTTCAACTAGTTACATCATAACAACAATTGATTAAAAAACAGTCAAACCAAGGCCTTGCATGAAAATTTGAAGAAACACGACTCGTTTACATAACATTCTGCCACGGTGAATGAGGCTACAGTTAAAATTCGCGGGAAAGGGCAAGTCACCACCCCGGCTCTACCATATGTAAAATAGGTCCAATAGTATCAATTATGGCGATTCAACCCTAAAGACTTTTTCTTTATCCCACACACGTAAAATTCAAAACCAAGTCCTTGGCTGAAAGATCAACAACAACAACAACAACCAAGCCTTATTCCCAAAATGATTTGGGGTCGGCTAACATGAATCGTACTCCAGTAACCGTCTTGTGTACGCCATGAAATTTCAAAAACGTTGTGAAAGATCATAAGCAGTAAAGAGATAAAATTGTAGGATTATCCATCGCGATTGTACAAGTTTACACCACCCTTTATTCCTTTAAACCGGGTAGATGTTTCGGCTAAAGCAACGAGCCAACAACACTATCTACAGGTCACTACATTGCTGCAACTTCAACCAAGCTCACCCTCAAACAATACTTCAACTACACAATAGGAGTACACCTTAATGACGACGATTTACTAATCAAACATGAAATTACATTATGATTACGCATTATTAAACAGTAAAACTCGTTCCCAATTCCTCATAAATTCAATTCAATAGCTAATCTACAATTAAAGTTAATCCTACTTCTGAAAATCTCACTGAATACTGGAATTATTATGCCCTATTGAACAATTGAGTGGCCTAATCAGGGTTTAATCATCATCACATAATACAATTACACAATCTCAGAAAATCCTAATTGTTGTAATAATCATATAATCCTCGAAATAAAATATTAACAAAAAATTATAATGAAACAAAAAGTAGGACGAAATTTGTACTAAACCTGAGGGGGATGATGAAGATGATGTCATTGAATCAAAACCCTAGAAAATTCAATCGAATTAAATAAAAAATAAGACGATCTTTCGCTCTTTTTCTTCCTAACCGAAAAAGATTCGGCCTTTTCTTCTTGATTTTGTTGGCGGAAAAGTATTGTTGGTTGGCTTTGATCATACTTTTTCAAGGAATCACGGTGGCGCACGGCGGAGACTGGCGGCGGTGTTTGCTTCCGATTACTTCTGAGAGAAGATAAGAGAGAGAAAAAAAAAAAAAGAGGAAAGCTGGGAATTGCAAACGGCGGAAAAGTGACGGGATAGAGTGGTGGTGACTGGTGAGAAGTGTTCTTTTGGTTTATGTGTTCCACAAGGTTAACGCGCGCAACTCTTCCTTGGGCTTCAAGATTGGTTTGTATTATTACTACTCGGATATTGATATAGACCGGTCAATCCGATACGATACAATACGACTATACGAGTATTAAACGAGTTTGACCGACTTTATCAACAGACACTTTGACAAGATAGTTAGGACTATCACCAAAGCAATTATGCATAGAGTAGTTTTCATTAACGTAACATGGGATGTTTTTTTTTTTTTTTGGGAGTACGTAAGACCCCCAGCCACAGCTCTTTGGGTGCGCACTAGGTAAACTCATGGGGCGAGCGCAGTAGCCTGCAAACCATGCCACACCAGGTCAGCTACACTTGCGTAGTTGCGTGCGACAGGCTCAGGGGGAACGCCATTAAGGCAACACTTATCTCCAAACCCGGAAATATTCATGGCAGCCCACATCCCCACATAGGCCTATTAGAGCCCAAAGGGAATTAGCAGGCCATAAGCAATAAATGTTGCATTGCCGAATCGAACCCCAGGAGGTGAAGAGGAGGAACCCTCCACCCGGACACCAACTACGTTGGCCCATGGGATGTAGTTTCATTATACGTAAGTAAATTGTTTTAGCGTTAGTAATTTCTGCTTGGGAAAGTCATCAATTTTAAACCTTATGTATTCAAATATTTTTTTTTTATGAATTTGTATAGTTTTCTTTATTAGTCAAGTAAGAACACGAAACTAATTCATACGGAGTATATTAATTTGTAACCAAAAATATTTTTCGGAGTACAAAGATATACATTAAAAAAATTCAACTATGATTGATACATAAAACCACTAAAGTTCCCCATATGGCCATATCCCTCTAAACCGTTGTAAGAGACAATTATCTACACCACCATTTTCATATCTCCTCTCCTTGCATATTTTTTTTTATTTCGACATACCGTTCATGTGTGACATTTACTTCTTTTTTTATTTCTTACTAATTTTAAACAAACAACTAAGCTATACACGTACATACTATGTTAATATGTCATGTAACTGGCAAACTTGGCAAACGAAGAGCCAAATGACACAATATTCAAGACCATTATTAAGATGCGTAATAATTTCGATAATAATGAAAATTATGACAATTAAATTTAAAGAATTGGAGTGTTTTCTAAACGTTTGAAAAGACGAGAGAGATAAACCAAAAACTACAATAAAATGGATAGATTTCGGGAGGAAAACAACGATCATGATGGGCTAAAACCTAAACAAGGGATTCAGTGTCCGGGAGAATGACGACCACCGTAAAAAGGAAGGTAAGGCAAGAGAATCACGGATGGTCAAACTAGGCAAAATGGAAGGGACATATATGAGAATGAGATGGAAAACGACACATTCTAGAAGTGGATGACGACGCGAAGCTGCGTAGCTTGATGAATATTTTGATTTGCAAGTTTGTACGCGAAGGGGCCGAAGTATCTACAAGGTTTTTGAGAACACTCGATATTAAAGCTTCTGTCCATCCCATTGCATTCTTTTACGTTTGGCTTAAATTAAAAAGTTAAAAGAAAACCATAAGGCTCGAATATCACAAGTGAAAACCCTTGTGATCGTACATTCTCCCTTCCGCAAAGAAGTTGTAAAAGGAGATCTTTTGAGCAAAAAAAAAAAAATGCTCTTCTGGTTAAAATTGGCAGTAAAATGGCAACTATCAAAGCTAGAAGGAGTTGACTGCTCCAGCTCCTCATAAAATCACTTGTATTTCATCCACACATATATCTGCAAAATCACTATCTAAGATGGAAGATGTTGCCATAGTGGGATGTATATTTAGTATACGGCCACAACCAACACATTTCCTCTAGAATACACCAATACGTTCGCGCAATTCCACCATGCTACCGGCAGGAACAATCCTATCAGAGATCCAGGTTCAAAAATAGTGGCGAGCCAACATTAGAGTGCAGTTCATCAGCCTGATAGCCAGTGTACATCCTCAAAGCTCGCCCTACCTGCAGCTGAAGCGTGCACAAGTCAATCTAACAGGCATGTAAGGAGAAAACTACCAACTGTAGAACATCACCAGCCAGTAAAGCAGATACGCAATATATCCTCCTCATAGACAGTTGAAAAATTAGTAGAATAACAAGAACAATTTCAAGTCTAACACCGTAGAAATAAAATACAATAAAAAAGAAGCCAAATGATATAAAGGGGAGCTTAAACCAACTATGACTAATGTTATGAACACTGGATAGTGAAATGACACGAGAGGATTGTTGAAGTAGCCTATTGATCGTAACAACGATCAGTGAAAGGACTCAAAATACGGCCGCAAGCTAGGCATCAAATGGCAGTGATCAATTCCAAGCTCCCGACATAGTGGTGGTTAGAGTAACAGCTGACACTATAATTACGGGCTTTCATTGCTATTCCACCCATTAGGATTCTCCACATGAGCGATGATCAGAAGCAAAAAATTGGTTGCTGGGGGTGACGATTCAGTTCGTTTCAGCCGTGTGGCTTGTGCGTAATGGAAGTGTATGCAAGTGACGTAGACATTACAAGGGGGTGTACTCATGGAGTTATGGTGATGGCAGCTGTGCTAAGTGACATGTGGGGGTCACGGTGGTAATACGGCCATAGTCGGATTTGTCACGGTGGTAGAGACAGAGATGAGTGTACAAAATAGTGATGGACCTAGAGTAGTGGTGGACTGGTGATTTTAGGGCTGAGAGTGGGTAACAAAGAAGCCTTAGGAGTGCTTGAACAAACAACGGAGAAACAGATGGGTGATGGATTCCAAAAAATTGAACCAGAAAACGGCAAAGAAATAACGCAAGTGTGTGGGACAGGCTATGGACTTTGTGGCACTGGATCTAAACATGAGCCTTTCTGGAACTGTCCCATTGAGATGCGAGTGCTGTGGACTTTGTGGCACTGCATCTGAACATAGGCCATTCTGAAACTGTCTCAGTGAGATGCGAGTGAGAAAGGGAAGTTCTAAAAAATTTGCGAGGAAACAAAAGGACCGAGTAGCAAACAAATTCACAGCCTGATGCAAAGCCATGGTAGCTGAAGACGCAGGTGAGAGGGATGATGAAACACACCAGATGGGTTGCTCAGGTGACAGGATTGAAAAAACAGAAAGAGGTCAGCTAATAATGCAATTCTGCACGAAACTTGGTATCTCCAAGAAGTTACTTCTAATTTTACAACATGCCCACAAAGTGAAAGGAACAGCCCAAATCATCACTATGACACGATCAGTGACATAATTGCAGAGTGCACACAGAGTCATTAATAGCACCAGACAGTAAGGTATTCACATCCAACACACCACAGCTATCTACCAAGTAACTTAAAAGGAAATGCAGAAATTTATTCACAGAGATTAAGCAAGCATCAGGAATCAACTCACCTACTATTTCAAAACCAATTTAAGCAACTGATGGAAGATTGGTAATCTTTCCCACTGCCACTGTTTTCCCTGGTATGAAAAGAAAACTATTAGCACACTATAGGACCAGTGACATCCCCAGGTAAACAGTTTTCAGGCAACAATTATACCTTCTGTACGAAGTGTAAACCTTCCCAGCTGTGGGAAGTCTGAAAATTTCTCAATGCATATCATATTGTTCACCTACAAACAAACAAAAAAAAAAACTTAAAATGGATGAGTGGTCAATAATCACATGAGTAACAGGTAAGAACATTGCATACTTCACAGCTTGGCAGATAAAAAAAGGAAAATCCACGGCTTCTACCTTCTAGCCAAGCTAAGATCAGAACATAAACTGAAAGCTTGTATAAATACAACATACTTAACGAACAAGAACCTTTGACCACATATAGATCACAAGAAACAAGATTAGGTGTATAATTGAGCCAAGCTGGCTCACAGAGCCCACAAATTTAGGCTCTCCGCAAAAGCTCGGCTCGTGCTTGAATAGTCTCAGGCCAGAGCACAAGGCAGACTTGACCAAGAATGAGTTGAGCCTGAACATCACAGAACTTGGTTTGTTTGAGCTCAGGAGATTATCTCCTATAAAATGAATCAATTTATAGTTCCAAGTCTTCCAACATTTTATCCAAATTCAGCACCATAATTCACTTAAGCTTTTTAGCAAGATGCTAAATCTTAGACTGAATTCATATGCATTATATATATTGAAATAAGCCTATTATTCTTGTCAAAAGACATAAATATTTGCAAAAAAAAAAACAAAGCTAAGATCGATCTGTAGCATCTCCGAGCTAAAGCCCTAAAGTTTCCGAGCTGAAGAGGTTCGAGCTCAGCCCTAACTTGGTTGCAAAGTGAACATACCAAACCCATCTCTAAGCCTTGGTTCGGCTCTTCTACACCTCTAGTACTACCTACTACACTAATACTCCAGTAAGAAAACACATCAAAAGTCATCTGGGAACAAATTACAAAGTAATGATACTATACTAAGATGGGGAAACATGTGGCAAGTGGCAACCATAAATTATATCACTATTATATTCAGAGTGTGTCACACTACAATAACTCAAGATAGAAAACAGTCAAAACAGCATAAACATGAACACAGTATTAACAGTTGCTGGTAAAATACACAGCCGGGGTTCAAAGACAACTCATAATACCACAAGAAAGAGTACAAACCTGAATACGGCATACTACAAAAGCCCCAGACTTGACAAAAAGAGGTTTCTTTTTCATGGGTTTCTTTGTCTTGAGATCAATTTGTTGTAGCAATTCAACGATCTCACATTCCTCAACTACAGAATGAATGTGCAAGACTGCCTTGTATCCAGCAGTGAAGATAGCCTGAAAATCCACAGCAGTTATAAGAATATACAAAGACATACTTATAGTGTATACCTCATTAACAAAAGAAACGAGCTAAAATCAATGCTTTCATCGACAGCCAAGTGCTAAACAACAAAAAAATCAAGATACATTATTTAAGAAGGAAAAGGGCTTTCACGTACATTCTCAACCAACTCAAGGATCTGCAACTGAGCATGAAACTCATTAACAGCTGCAATTGGCTTGACTGCATTACAGTAGGAGTACAAGTGGTTAGCGAAAATCAAAAATTCTTTGAAAAAAAAAATTCCCATAACATGACGCAAAAAATTCTACTGCTAACCCAAAATATGGTCAGCCACGGGGTTTTACTAGACGCATGTCACATACTTCTTCAGTGCAATGGCAAAGACACGCATTAGATGATGTATTCTAAAAGTTGAGGCAATGCCTAGAAATCCAAGCATCCAGGAGCGCATATAGATACAGGTTCAACAGAAACACCGAAAGATCACCCCAAAATGTAGAGAGCAAGAAAATCAATGCACTGCACAAGATACTATATTAAAGTGTCCCCAAGAGATATTAGTTGTACACCAATATTTACTGCAAATGAGACCAAGTGCACCAACAAAGTGATACTCCTACATCTGTTGGAAACATACATGACAAATGGCTGAGAATCATTTCCAAAGAATCACTAAAAGCCTTAGTGCAAAAGATAAGTTTAAGGTCAGTTGTCAACATGAGTGATGTTATAAAATAAACGCTGGAAACCAATGATAATTCACTACAGTGCTGCATGAATGATCAAAATAGCCATGCTACAGGAATACAATAGACCAATTACTGAAATGTTGCAATAACAAGATTTAATAAATCATGCATCAGTGTCATTCGACATCAGATATTCAGATGTCATATTTAAAAAGACTCTAATGTAAGCTGTCTCTCATTATCTGTCTAAATAAAAAGAATCTGTAAACTAATACGATATTAATCTGAACTTTCAAATATCTCATTCATCCGTTTACTTATTAAGAATATAAACTTATGATGATGGGCAGCAAAAACAAATAAGACTCTAGTATTATAATCATGAACACATAGATATACATTTCAGGTCAGCATCAGTAGTCAACAAAACATAAATCAGCGACATTGTTTTATAATAAGAACAAGCAGCAGCACAGTCATCAGTCATGCCAACACGAAATTGTGAAGTGCTAACCGACAACTGTGAACTTACCAGTGCTTGACAAGACAAAGCCTGGTAATATATCTTCTTCTTCAATCCCAGCCAATCGAACCCGTAAATTTTCACCTGGTGCTGCATATTTGACCCTGTCTTCATCTATATATATAGCAACAACCTTCACATTAACCTGTAAAGAGGTACCTCGTACTTTCAGGTGTGATGATCTTAAACAACAAGCTCACATAAGTGAATTAAAATTGAAGAAGCATACCCTGTTTGGCATGATAGTAACTAAGTCACCCTCGCGTAGACTGCCAGATTCGATTTTACCCATTACAACAGTTCCCATATCCTTGAATTTATCAATAATGGGCATTCTGCAATTGAACATTTAAAAGTATTAGGGACACTGGAAACAGATAAGCTGTCATCATACCTGATTGAAAAAGAAAAATAAAAGACACATAGATAACTATTCATAAGATAGGAGTACTCCAGACCACAACTGAAGAAATCGGATAAACCATTGAGATCAGACACTGCTCCTAAAGGGATGAGACAGCTTAAGTGAGGTTAATCTCCAAGCCATACATATCTCGGGAGATGACCAAAAACCCGCAAAGAGAAGGTGGGAGATAGTAAGAGGGTGAAAGGAGTTACTGCTGATGTATAATGCCCTCTGGGAGACCTATCTCCATAGCCTTGCTCACTAGTATACCAGGGGACACCACAATCAAGATGACGAGAAAAAAGGGCAAAGAGGGTCGCCTTGAGCTATTATAGAAGCAGGCATGTTACAGAAACACACCCACTTTCTCCATTTACTAGGATTGGCCAATCTCATCAAGGACAAACATGCAGGAAACGTGATTAAAAGGTTTCTCAATATCAAGCTTGCACAAGGTACCAGGTTTGTTGCACTTTTTAACAAATATTTACATAAATAAATAACATAAGGAGAATAAACATGCATAAAAGAAATAAGTTCCAGGAAACCAGATAAACATATGTATTAACAGTTCCATATCAAGTATCAACTAATACAAGTCAACTCCAACGGTAAACCAATGATGGAGAATTGGAGACTAGAGACAACTCGTAGCAACATTCAGAGATAAGACCCGTAAAATGGAACAACGAACTACTGGACGAATTCAGTCAACTAGTGAAAGCCATAACCACATTTATACAACTAGTTGCGAGCAGCAACTACAGAAATTTATGAATCTTTGTTCAAAAAAAAAAAAAAAAAAAATTTGAATCACGACAACAAGAAGGTTGCAACAACACTGACTAGCATTCATGCTTTAATTCTCTAAGCTAAAATCGGCACAGATAACACACAACTGATGGACACATAAATATGGGAAAATGACTTCCTAGGCGACAAAAGTTCACAAATGAACAGTAGGCTAAAAGAGCTATCAGATTACATGCTGGTTCTTTCTGCGATATATTTAAAAGTTCCAAAAAGGTATCCGTCAGAAGGAAAAATAAAAAACAGCGGGCAGTGTTGGGCATTGGCACAATATTACATTTAGCATTGTCAGATTAACATCCTGCTTTTTGTCATTGATAATATTGAAGAAACGACTAGTACAAACCTGAAAAGGCCTTCTGGATCCCGTGCAGGAACTTCAATAACATCCATCGCTTCAAAAAGGCATGGACCACTCCACCAAGGGCAGAGACTCTTCTCAACTCTCGTTTTTAGATTCGCTCCGAGGAGACCAGATATCGGCAGAAACAGGACATCTACAGATAGAAAGATTAAAAAATCAGACGCATGTACCTATATGATCAAGTCTTTAAATTGGAATTGCTTTCAAAACTAACAACAACATCTTTAACCCCAGTGCCTTAAAGGCTCCCGCCATAAGGCGGGGTAAGGGGGGTCGGATGCACGCAAGCCTTATCCCTATTGAAAACATAGAGAGGCTGCGCACGGATGACCCAAAATGAAAATTGCTTCAAGAATCGCACCGACTGACTGCTACTTCACAAAACTAACAACAGTACTCCAATAAAAGAAATGGAAGTGGCAAAGGAGGCCGTGCTTGTCCCGTGTCCAACTCCCAGTGTTCAATAATCTAGATGAACTATTTCTAGCATGTACAAAGAGAAATCACTTGACAGTCATCCAAATATTTAATCACCTTTCTTGACATTGTAGTTTGAGCTCTTCAGAAAGGGAATCATCTTTGACTCTATTTCAACATACCTGCAACAGAAAGCTTAATCAATCAAACACCAAGAAAATACTCTTCTATAGTTTTACATGTGTAAGTTTGTAACCAATGGGAGGAGAGGTGAATTGCCTTGGGGGAAAGTTATGCTGGTGCTGGCTACTTTTGGTATATTAGAAAGATATGTTGCTGACAGATACAGTTTTGAAGTCTATCAGAACGAAAAAGCAATAGTTGTGCTAACAACTTGTTAACTGATGAGACTGAAAGAGCACAAACTATAAAAGACAGATTTGATATATAGCAGAGTTCGTTTGAAGTTGCTTTCACTGGCTGTTTGAAAGTATGAAAGCGGCAAGCTGGCCCACCATTGTAAAATGTACTTCCTAAATACTGACAGACCTTTTAAGATGAATAATATTTTATAATAACAATAACCAGATTGAGCAAAATGGATTAACTCCAACTAGAAAACCAATTTCAAACCATGACCAATAATTGATAGTGGTAAAGAGTTCTAATTCCCTTTTCTTTTGTATATGGGCGTTTCCCCCACGGTGACCTCAACTCGCCACAAGAGAGAACATTTTAGTCAGAGATGAGGAGACAACATGCAATATTTGATTAGCACTAAGTAATAGTGTAGCCTATTATCACTTCAGTTGTAAATAATGGTAATGAGATACCTTACTGGGATTCAATATCTATACTACTATTCTGTTTAGGAGTTTGGTACCATTTGTCTTGATACGAAGGACCAAAATGCTTAAGTTGCTTTATCAACACCAAAGACACTAAGACTGAGCACTATGCAAACTTACTGCAAGAAAGAAAGGCTAGCCAGGAAAATAGAGAATAATGAGGGATCAATCACAATAAATAGGGTTGTAAGATAGGTTCGCTCGCGCCTTCCTTTGTCTTTGAGACTACTTTGTCCTCTTAGCGTACTTTCCTTAATTTTATTATGAAAAAAACTCTGCTTATTCTACTCTCGGAACAACAAAATTCGGAAGAGGTTAGCCAATTCTTTTTCCAAAACCGTATTACAACCCCGTTGGATCCAGCATAAAAAGCATACGGATCGGAACAAATGTTTCCAGCTCTTGATTTAGAAGTCAACTGCCAGATAAATTTGGTCCATATGAGTCTATGACAGTTCATGTTAGTAGGCCCATGACCATTTTTGGTAAGGCTTAAGTGTTACTGTTGCTATTGTATGCTTCAATAAATTACAAAGAGTACTACATACCTTTCGTTTGACCAGTTAACGGTGGGGTCATCCATCTTGTTCACGACAACCAAGAGCTTAGTGACACCCAATGTCTTCGCAAGCATGACATGTTCTCGAGTCTGTCCACCTTTCTCAAAACCCGTTTCAAACTCCCCTTTCCGAGCAGATATAACCTACATGGAATTTAAATTTTAGGGGAGGGGAGTAGGAAGAGAGTGCTAACTTATGCATATTAAGCAACAAGAGCAAACAGGAAAGACTATAAGTTGAAAGACAACACTCCTTTATGCTCACCAGAACGCCGATGTCAGCTTGTGATGCGCCACTAATCATGTTTGGTACATAACTTTTATGACCCTGCAGAAACAGTTGTCATTCCCTCAGCACATGAGTTCAGATATCGGTTGCATTTCATAATTCAAACCCCAAGTGCACTCTAAACCTTCCAAAGAGCAGTATAAAGTTAAGAGCACAACTGAAATTTAACTGCATAGTGCCAGGACAGAGCTGCACCAAACTTATAACTAAGGAATAATGATAGGACACTTATAGAGACACCCAGCCGGCCAGCCCCATTGACAGTACACGCCTACAGGGGGGGAGGGACAATATTGCATCAAATGATACCAGACAACAGGCTAGTATCTGTTCAAAGAGATGATGATGAAGATGGTTAGCAGAAAGCTTCACAAGCAACGAACGTTCCACTCTCCATCGGCTTCAATGAGGTATTCCTCATAGTAATCATTACTGTTAAAACTTAAAAGGTTTTTTTTTTTTTTTTCCGAAAGCCACTGTTAAAAACTTCTAATCTACACACAATCAACAATAGCAGTCAAAAACGATCAACTAAGAAAAAAGCAAGATTCTACCAGCAAGATATAAACAACAGAGATAGTCATGAGGTCAAGTCTAAACAACATTGTCATAACTCACAAGGCAACCACTAAAACATCTTTTGGATCTATTTGAAGAGTGCGACTAAACACATAGAGTTCTTAAAGGGGCTACAGCTAAAAGAAAGAAAGATAAATCAATAGCACAAAATCACAACTTACGGGTGCATCCAAAATGGTAAACCTAGTTGTCTCAGTCTCAAAATGTGCTCTCCCAACTTCAACAGTTTTTCCCTGAAAGTCAGAACCAAACCACCCATAACGCAAATGTAATAGACACTCCACAATTGGCGGGCTCCGGGAATAGTCGGAGCCATACCCAATCGAAAACAGCATAGCACAAGAAATGAAAATATGAGCGGAAAAGAAATTGTCAAGGCCAGACAATTAGCTCAAGCTCAGAATCCAGAAGGTTACGACATATACCTTAGCACGCTCTTCTTCATTAGTATCCATAATATATGCCATGTACCTGGTGCAGGACAAATATTAAATGAATTAAATAGAACAAAGATGACATAGGATGTAACTGCTACAGTCACTCGCAATCATGCGGTGACATAACATTGAGTTTTTCATATAGTAACAAACTTGGTTGTAGATAGATGCCAAAGTCTGACTACAAAAATTATTCCAAATAGTACCCAGCAATAGCACAGAAAGAGCAGAAGCAACGTCCCACAGATTATGGGGAACATCAAACAACATTGTTAGAAAGACATGAATAAAATACACCTGGTTTTTTAAGATATTAAAGAAACTTTTCATCAAAACTACCAGTAGAAAGGAATCTTGCAGCACAAGCATACCCAGAAGACAGAAATAGCATACAACAAAATGCCATAATAACACTGCTTGTTGCCAGACATCAAATGTTGGCAGCTAAAGCCAAGCAAGAGCGCAATGTCCTCCAGTGAAATTAATAGTCAAAGAGTCGAGGATTTCTTTCCATATACGGAACAAAAAATTAACTGCACACATGTAAAGAGTTCATAGTCCCGTTGAAGATGGTCTCACCAACTATCTCTGGCTTTGTCCTTGGCTTCTTTTTCATATTTCTGGATTGTACGATCATCAACTTGTCCACTGAGAAAAAGTATTTGACCACCTATCGTCGACTTACCAGCATCTGCAACAATGTAATCAATTTCAAAGACACATAAATGCAATAGCAGACCAAGAAAATTAGCTCAGACATATGCCCAAAAGTTATTATTAAAGTAACAAAGTAAGAATCACTACAGCAAGAAAACTAGCTCAAACACATGCCCAAAAGCACATTACAGTAACACATCAATCAGAGGAAGGAAGAAAGTTCTCATGCCCAAAGCACTACAGCGGTGAAACTCACAAGGGCTTTGATATCCACAAAAGACACATGCCCAAAAGATATCACTACAGTAAAAACAACAAAGCTTTAGTCCATTAATAATATAGGTCGGCTCACATGAACCATCGTAGTCATCATGGGTGGAACTAGCTAATCCCAAGGGGTTACCATGCATCTCCAAAGAACGAAAAAGATGCGCTGAATTTCAACCTTTATAACCCTAACTTATTATAAAGTATATTGTAAAATTGAGCATGACCACAAAAATCTCTCCACCGTGGCATATTGTGTACTGATGCTCTATGTATCATACTAGTATTATTCATTAAAAAGTCTCAAGAAGCAAAAAGTTATCATGTCAAGTGTGCATCACATATTCATTACCGTACTGTAAATCAAAAGTTTTACATATTTAAGCAACCATGAAATTAAGGTAAATTGTTAATTCCATAATTTCCCAGCACCTAATCTCGAATCCTACCACGCCCATAATTTGCAATGGAGAAAAAAAAAATCAGAAATATGGAGCCAAGAAATGGTGACCACTAATCTAGAAAATAACAAGTAAGGTTAAGGTTGGCGTAATCGAACAAGAGAGGCCATGCACTTCAAAGCAAACAAAGATCAGAACAAGCCAGATGACCAGCAACACAATTACATGTCTTGCAAAGAGCAGGAAGGTGGCGCATAGTATCTAGCCTTTACTACCAAACAACCAAAAAAAAAATTCTAATATACCAGAGGATAATCGTTTCTTGATTAAACAGAACTCTGATAGCAAATAAGAATAGAGAAGCAGAAGCAGAATCAGAATCCTAAAAAGTAAACTCACCAACATGACCAATAAACACAACATTCAGGTGACGTTTCCTACTCGAGGATTCAGGCTTGTCATTTGCTGCTTCATGAACAGGGCCTTCATCAATCTCCTCTGAAATAATTATTAATCAAAACATTAGCTTCATGAAGTTTTTTCTTCACATAGAGATCAACAGTTTCCCACAACTGATCAGCTTAGTAAGTAGTTGAATGATGGAAGTAGTTGGACAGTCAAGAATTAAAAGGGGGCTAAAGCAGCGTATGACACATGTATGATGTATTCCCTAAGAGGTCAAGAAACTTTGAAAGGCACACAAGATAGGAGCCTCTAATCGGACACTAAATAGCAAGAATTGTGAACTTGAGATAGACTAAATAGATATCCTGCAAAGGCCGATAGGCAGTAAACATATACAACAACATCTTTACCCCAGTGCCTTAAAGGCTCCCGCCATAAGGCGGAGTAAGAGGGGGTCGGATGCACGCAAGCTTTACCCCTATTGAAACATAGAGAGGCTGCGGACGGATGACCCAAAATGAAAATTGCTTCGAGAATCGCACCGACTGACTGCTACTTCACAAAATAAGAAGCACAGACAGTTTTATGAGTCATTTGCCCATTTTGCTTTACTTCATTATATCCCAAAGCCAAAGAATAATTAGTCTTCGGCTCCATTGGAAATGGAAAGAGGCAGTAAACAGATATAAAATACAAAAAGCATTTTTAAATTTCAACGTGGGGTCCACAATACCTGGTTCCACCTGAACTGGTTCAGCATTATGAGACTCCTCTGCATCTGAAAACAAGACAGTCAAATGTAAACGGTTTGCATCTTCGAGAACAATCAACCATAGCTCATAATCATCTAACACCAGTCACTCTCCCCAATAACAATGTTCTATATATGTAGATAATTTACCTTCTTCTGTTTTTACGACATTGTCAACTTCCTGTACCTTAGACTCCTCCACATCCATGACACCATTGTCCTCTATCACAGAAAGAAAACGATAAAAGTAAATCTATATACCTCAAGGATGAAACCAAAACTGCAGTACAACTACTATCATCAAATTAACAATTACCTGAGTCAAGCTGCAGAGCCCGAATTTCCTCAGCAAGATCTGCCACAAAGAAAGTGAATTAACACATTTAAGTACACAATGACAAAATCCATCATAGCATCAGTTAATTGCAATAGTCTTCCGTCAAAACACAAATAAATTGAAGAATTCAAACAGCAGCCATACCCATCTTTGAAGTATAGAGCCTTGGAGTTGTTGGGAAACTTTCCTGAACTTCGAAATAAACTGGTCTCTGCAACGAGGAGACTTCAAGTAAGAGTCAAATATTAACACTGCAACCTTGCCAGTAATTGACTACTTTGTATGAAAGGATTGTCAAAATTTGCTCAAGTGTATGACACAGCACAAACAAATAGCAAAGTTTATGCACATTGGTATTACGAAACCTCAACGAAACTAAAAATCAAGCAAAACAAACAAAACTATTGCTTCCGATCAAATAGATTTACTAGAAAGTCTATAGACAAAGCGAATTTGATTCTCGTAACAAATCAACGCCGAAACAGAAGCCGGCAGAGCAAATCAAACAGCACGAAATTAGCATCAGCACAAAAACCTCGAGAATTTAACGGCAATCGCAGAAACCCTAACACAACTACAACGGTACCGCCTCCGAGATGCAAAAACAATAACGTAGATATCAATTTGCACATTTGAACAAACTTGAAATTCACTCAACCACAACAAATACAACATCAAATTCTCACACTTGTCGCTTTTCGACGCCAATTAAAAAACAAACGATAAACTCTTATCCAGATTTTTGGGGATTTCTCAGCTGCTGCAAACCTAATCCAATTCAGCAAAACAATAAACCCTAGGAAAAAAGTAATCATCATTTGAACTACATAAAATCTCACATATCAGCCAGAAAAATTGAGGCGAATTGGACAAATTAATTGAAAAAACTGTAGAACAATACAGTACAGGTTAGATTAATCGGAGAAGGTAGCGTGAAGATGAAGTGACAAAAATAAAATGGAATTTAGTAGTACTAACCTTGAGATGGAAAATCGGAAGTGATCAGCGGTGTGAGAGGAGAGAGAAAATGGGTTGGGGGGTTTATGGGAGCGCCGGAGCCTGTATTATTATACCTAAGAATTTTAGGCACAGATGGATCCTCAAAAGCCCAGGTGTTGGTTTAGCTCTGCCTCACCACCTGTGTCGTATAAGTTTTTTTTACCTTTTTTTTTTTGTGGTTTTAGGTAATTCTCTTTTCTTTTTTTTACCGGTTTTTATATTAGTGTAGACATCGAAAAACACATACTTAGCGTTAATTTTACAAATAAAATGTTTTTGGTATGGTAAGTTTTTTTTTGCAGGTTGACATATATTATACCTTAAATGATGGTGTTGGTTGATTTAGAATATATTTCTTACTTGGCCACCAAGCAAATGGACAACAAAAATCACATTACGTAAAATATTGTATGTTGTACCATCAATTTGATGAACTGTATTTCTTACTTGACCACATACTATTTAGTATCATCGATTTGATGACATGTAACTCGGATGATCTAAAGCATTGAAAGTTACTATGGTTAAGACTTAAGAGTTGGCAGTTGCTAGTCATTGGCTTCTTAGACTTTCTATGTGTTGCATTTGCCCTAGGAAACTAAAACGTACAACTAGTTTTTTGTCCCGTGAAATTACGGGATCTTTTTAATTTATTTGTAGAGTTTTTATAACATGTTAGCTAGCTATACCAAAAATCAAAATAAAATTGTCTATCATGTTACCGAAAATAAACATACCAAGATGATCATATTTGGAACTAAAATAATGATTATAGGAGTTCAAGTACAATAAGCATAAACGTGACAGATAAGAGGAAAGCGTTTTATCGTTTTTAATTTATTTGTAGAGTTGTTGGAACGTGTTAGCTATATCTTAAATGAAAATGAAATTATCATTCACAATATCGGAAATAAACATGACCAATTCAAGATGATATCCCGAACACAAAAAAAAATCATTTCTCATCTCATTGTAGAGTACAATATAACTATTTTGAATTACAATATCGATTAGCAACATACCATCATATTTTGATGGTAAAACTTAAACTTTAGAGACTCGAGATACAATGAATACATGTAACTAAAATTCTGTCTTTGATAAACTCAATGTATATGTAGGGAATGATATTATTTTTCACACCAAAATCAAATGATACCTAGCGTATATATATACTAATTCAAAGTAGATGAAACTGACACAATTAGCAAACGAAAGGCCAAGAGTCATCATGTTTAATGTCGTTATTAAGATGATTAATGGTGTGATTAATAATGATTCAATTAAGGAATTTTTAATAAGATTAATGTATAAGAAGTTGAAGTGATTCGTAACGTTAAAGTGGGTCATTCATAAGATTAAGTTTACAACGCATTAATAAGTCCCCTGATAAAGCTATGACACATGCTAGTGCAATATAGAGCCGACACGTAGGAGATGAGGTGGATTTAATTTTCCGCAAATGCTCTAATATTACGCCACGTCATCCGTGATGTTAGGCTATTAAAGGTATAGTATAGATTTCTAGCAATTCTCAATACACTACGAGAAGAACTAACATATTCGATGACAAAAAAAAAAAAAAAAAAAAAAAAAAAAAAAAAAAAAAAACTGTAGAGCCAAGGTTAATAATGACAACTCGTATAGTTAAGGATAATAATGCCACCGAATCGTGTTTTATTCCTTACGCATGTACTCGTACACTACCATTAGTACATACATGACAAAAATGCACTTGCGCACAACTTTCTCTTCATATACCATTCTATCACCTCCACTCAACCAGTTTGTCTAGAGTCCTTATTTGCCTCCCACTCTCGGATAGAGGTGGCCACGGGCCGGGCGGGCCAGTGTTAGGGCTAGGCTCCACCGGGCTAGTGCTCGGAGAATCGAGCACTAGCACTAGCCCTACACACCCGGGCTAGTGTCAGTGCTCGATTTTTCGGGCACTAGCACTAGCCCGCCAGTGCTTGACCGGGCTTTGACCCGGGCGGGCCAGTGCTCAGGCACTGCTGGCTCGGCCGGGAAAAAAAAAAAAAAAAAGGGGGGCTTGGTCATAATTACCATAATTTTATCATTTTTTGATAAACTTATAATAATTAGGATGTCTACGTATCTCGAAAGAATCAAAGCTCACGTAGTTCTTCACTTACCTTACTTACCGTCGCTTGATTATTTGATCGGTTCATTCTTAGATGTTCTCATCGGCGGTTGATGCTCCCGATTCCGATGTAGTATCCATTGTCATGAATGGATCATCTTCTTCGTCATCATCATCATCATACTTCTTTCCTTGTCTTCTTTTTAATGTTTGATCCCAATCTTTTTTGCATACACATACTTTCACGGATTCGGGAGCTAACCTTGATCGCTTTTCATCCAATACTCTTCTACCTGCACTAAAAGCGGACTCTGAAGCAACTGTCGAAGCTGGAACTACAAGAACATCCTTTGCAATTTAGGTTAAAATCGGATATTGGTGGCTATGTTTATGCCACCAATTAAGAATGCTAAAATCATTTTCATCGGTAGTATCATGGACAAGTGTTAAATATTCATTGACAAAAGATGTAGTATCATCTAAAATCGTTTTTTGTTTTTTTAAAATAATATTATGATAAAAACCAAATCAACTTGGTTTAGATTTAGATGACATGGAAGAAGAACTAGCTTGTGCATCAGTACCACTACGTGTATCATACAAATCATTTAATTTAGTAAGAAAAGAAACACATTTGTTCACATAATTATCTACATCATAGTCTTGTTCTAATGTTGAATAATAAAATTCTAACATGTTTTTCAATCCCGCGAATTTAACACCGGGATCAAGAATACATGTAATGCCATACGGTATATAATAGCAAATTCAGTAAAATAAGCCAACCATTTCCCACGTATTAAAGAAACAACTTGCTTTAAGCTATCGTAAATAGAAGAATCAATATTAGACATAGCAAAAACTATTTTAATGCATTGTAAAATCACCAAATGAACATTTGGTTCATATACTAGCGAAAAAACTTTTGTAGCATCATAATAAGATTTCAAAAGATCATAAAGAGGTTCGGTAAGTTCCCAAGTAACATCATCGAGAAGTCGTGCATTTGGATCGGTAGAATGATGTTCATTATACAAAGTAGTAATAACTTGTTTATACCCGATTGCAGCACCTAGCATGGTGTAGGTAGAAGTCCACCTTGTTGGTGTATCAAGACCAAATCTCTTTGCTGGCAATTGATGTTGCGTGCACAATTGTTTGTATCTACGCTTTTTTGTGCCCGTGGCTCTAAGCCACTTAATAACTTTTCTAATAGGGCTTAAAATAGGAGAAACACAAACAATTCCTTCTTGAGCGGATAAATTAATAATATGTGCACAACATCTAACATGTAAAAACATACCATCTAATAATAAAGTTGGAATATTACTCTTGATATGACCAATACAATTAGTATTAGCCGAATCATTATCAAATGAAATAGTAAACAACTTATCAGTCAATTTAAACTCATTACAAGTAGCATGAATACGAGAATATATGTTATAGCCGGCATGCGACTCTTCCATAACATCCAAAGCAATAATACGTTTTTGTAATTTATAATCATTATCAATCCAATGAGCGGTAATGCATATATAAGGCTCACCTTGTCTTGAAGTCCATGTATCACTAGTTAGGCAAACACGTCCACTAAATGAACGAAAATATTCAATTAGCTCGCCTCTACTTTTGTGATATTGTGTCATAGTATGACGCTTAAGAGTGTTCCTAGGCACATTTCTATAAGCGGGTTGTAATGATAATCTATTAAACTCTTCATAATTAATACTTTCACCAAAACTAAACGACAATTCATCAAGACAAACAAAATTAGCCATATTATCAATCATTCGATCTCTATTATAATAGAAAGGAATACCTCCACCGGGGGTCGGGGTCATATAACTTCCGATTTGTGATTGACCACCACCATGGCTTGATTCACCTTCAACTATTTTTTTTCGAGGTCGATTATGCCATGTTCGCTTTGTAGGTGTCGAGCTTGAGTGCCGGTTCCGCTACCCGTTTTCCACTTCAATTCCACATTAACATGGTTGGCTTTGCAAATTCGACAAACAAGTTTGAAATATTTTACACCTCTTTGGTCATTTTCGGTGTAGACTTTGTCAAAATGCGCCCAAACAAAACTTGTTTTGACACCACCTCGATTAATAATACCACCATCTTGTCCACCTACAATTAAAGAATAATGATATTAATTAAGTTGTAAATTTACATTAATTGAATAAATTAAAAAATTAAATGAATTGAATAAATATGCAACTTTATAAATTGAATTTTACCATTTTGTAAATCTACATCCGTTGTTGGACGAGAACAGGGTGTTGGCATGACCGATGATTCTTGTTGTGATGCATTACCTACACCTACAAATAAAATTATATCAATAAAAAGAAAAATTGACAAAATAAAACTAATAATTATAAAAATAAATTATAAACATTAATTTACCTTGATGAATATCACCTAGAAGTGATTCTTCATATTCTCTCAACACTCTTCTTTGATCGGGAGTTAGATTATCCATTTCGGGTTAATATGATTTTTTGATAAGAATATTAAAATATTCAATACAAAATACAATAATTATCAATACTAATAATAATTATCAAAATAACAATAATAAAAGTACTGAATATTTTATACTTACTTAATATAATACTTGTAGTAATTTTTTTCTAACTAAAATTGAAAACTTAATTAATACTTGAAAATTGTAATAATTTTTTTAAAGTAAATTTAAAACTTGAATACTTGAGAGTTGTAGAATTGTAGTAATTGAAGAAGAAATATAGAAAAGAGAGGGTGATTGTGTGGAAATTGAAGTTGGATTTATTGGGTATTTATAGAAAATTTAAGGATAGGGATAAAATTAAAAAAAAAAAAAAAAAACTGCCGTTTCACAAACGGCTAGTTTTTGGGTTTTAAACCCAAACTAGCCATTGGCTAGGGGCGGGCTGGGCAGGCCGTTACTTGTGCAGGGCTTGACCGTTACTTGACTAGTGCTTGACCAGGGCTTGAACAGGGTTTTGACCAGTGTTTTGACCGGGTTTGACCAGGGCTAGTGCTTTCAAGCACTAGCCCTGGCACTACCAAACCCGGGCTTTACAGTGTCTGGGTCGGGCCGTGCCGGGCAGTGCCTTGACCAGGGCCGGGCCAAGGCGGACCTGAGCTCCTAGTGCCCAATGGCCATCTCTACTCTCGGACTTGGAATAGCCATGTACGCGTTTGTGACTTGTTGAATTCTTTCGTTTATCTTATGTTTTATTTGGAGGTTTCTCTCAGATGACTAGCTATGTATGCTTTTGTGGACTTGTTTGCTGACCTTTTGTCTTCGAATCGACATATCTAATAGATTCATTTTCGTTATAGCTACTCAAGATTGCGAGACACCCTTGTTCAAGGTTGCAACAATCAGTGATATAATAAAAGGGTATACGGAACCTACACCCATCAACGATATGATCCAGGGATTAGAGGGTATACAAAAGAGTTGTAACAATAAAAAGAAAAGAGTTATACGAGTATCATTTTCAAGAATTTTATGCAGTTAGATTTGTTTGTTGAAATAAACAGCTTTAGAAGTGAATTTTTTTTTTTAGGGTCAAAATATATCTTTACTCATTCGTAGAGGTGGATATCAAATGTGCAACAATTACATCCAACAACCACGTCGAAGTATAAAAACCTCAAAAGTCATTATTTTACAATGGTAAATTCATTAGTCAATACCCACAACGTGTGTCTTTTATCGATGGATAAATGAATGAGCGTGTCTTCCTAAAACATGTGCACACCGCGCACGCCCTTGCACACAAACGCACATACGGAGTACTTGAAGTCTCGAACCTTCGAGAAACAATAGCAACAACGCTACAACACCAAAAAAAAAAGACATTCATCACCTCCTCTGCTCTCGATCACCACCGCCGCCGTTACAACATTTTTGCCGGCGAAACCGGAAGAGAGAAAGTAAGAAAGAGGATTCATATCAAAATGTTCAAGAAGCCGGTAGAAGCGAAGTCGTTACAGAGATTGTCAGGGGCAGATAAAAAGAAACTCAGAAGAAGCGTCAAGGAGAAGTTTCCTAACGCTACTGACGCTGATATTGATCTCCTCCTCCCTCCCAAGGTACTCTCTTTATTTTGTGTTATTTCTTAACCTAGCTAATCAGTAGGATACTTTTCAATTACGCAATTTAATTGGCGATTTTTCCTAATTTTGCTGTTAATTGATTGATGTTTTGATCAATTTTGTTTATGCTTTTGAATTGTGCTATTTAAATGCGTGCCGAATGATTTACGAGAGAGATAAAATGTAAAGTTGAAGTAACATTAGGGAAAAGAACTGATATTTAGGTTTATTTGATCGAAATGAACTCCCAATTGATTTATTAGTGGAAGTTTCAAAGGCTGTTTTAAAAGACGAGGACCTTGATAACGAGTCGAAATGTCGGCTTTTTGGCTTATGATTGTAGGTTTTGTGGTTTTATGTATGATGACAATTATTGATTGGGTAGCTTAGGTAAATAAGGAAACACGAGGATCGTGCTTGTGATTGGAAATCAAAGTTGTCGACTTTTGGCTTATAATGATTAGCTAGGGTAAGTAGTAATGTTGACCTGAAAGTTGAGGACCTTGTTAATGAGCTGAGGTCGTACGCAGTGGTAGGGTTAGTGGCCTCTGTAGTAGGGTTTATTGGGTGACCTTGACATTGGTTGATTAGCAGCTTAATATGGAGTGGTTAGTGGTGCCTGTAGCATGTGATTTTGTAGATAGTTTGATGATGTTATTGGGAGTTGGGTTCTGTGTAATTTGAAGCGAGTTTTTAGCCTATGTTCTCAACATAGTGATAGGTGTAATGGGAAATTTAAAGCCCCCCACCCCCTGCACCGAGTAGGGTAGCTGCAATTAGAAAGCAACACTTCCTAGTTATTTTAAAAGCTCGAATGAATGGCCAACATTCTTTGGTAATTTGCTTGCAACATTTTGGATGTGGTGCTTTAGCTGCTTCTTTGATCACAGTTTAAAGTTGAGGTTTTGGCGTTGAGCTAGTCACTTCTTATTTATGATATTCTTAGGCTTTAGACTAGAGCTACTGTGTCAATGGTCACGTTCCTGATGTGATATGTTGCCCCCCTCCCTGGAATTCATACACTCAGAACTGGAGTATAACTTAAGAGTAGATAGCTTTATCACTCACTTGAAAAGTCATATAGCTGGTGCCCTTGCAGACATGAATGACTAGCTCGGTCTTTTACTCCATAAAAATTTAAGCAATCCAGCAGGTACTCTATTTGAAAAAACTGTTGATGACTTCGTTCATTCGAGCTTTTAAGTATTCTTTTTTTCTTGAAAAAACCATTGGGCATACGGAGGGAGTTTTAAGTATTCTTTTTTTCTGAATGCACTCTATCTTGATTTAAAGGTACATGGGCTGCCAGGTCTTAGGAGTATATATTGCAATGTCGTAAAATGGGTTATTCATTCACTTGCGAGTTCCAATCCACGTTAAGTTTTTTGTGTGGTCATTAATATTGTTTCTATCTTGATATCTTCATACGACTTTTAGGTGTTAGCTCCTAAAGTGTGACAGCCATAATGTTAGAGATCACTGTGATTCAATGTAGGTTTTGATTGCAGAGCCACACATCGTGTCTATATGAACTTCTTTATGACTTTACTGCCTCTCTGTCTCTTTTTGGGCTAATTGATCTGTACTTTTGCAATGTTTAGGCGGATCTTACTGTTTCAAAGTTTCCAAATCGACTCCTTGTGTATGGTGTGGAAGGTAGCTTTCCTGTTTTCTTTGACATCGATGGACGTGGTTCGGAAATATACCCAACAGGTACGGCATAATTACGTTGTGTATATCTATACGCAAAAGACCTAAATAGTTTTGCTGATTCTCCTTTGTTAGCTAGGACTCCGTCTGTATTATGCTAACTCTTTTCCTTTTACCTCTGGCCATTGGGTATCTGAAAAGTTCTTTCAGTCTGATTCGACCTAACAAGAAAGAAATCGATCTTCCAGCCTTTTCACGATGATCGTTCCCTGTAAATAGAAGGATGAAGATTCTACCAGTTGTTATGCAATACAACAAATAATTCAGATCTTTTGATACTACTATTCCCTAAAACCATAGTCTCTGCTCATGCAAAGTCTGAATATTACATGTTTCATCAGAAAGCAAAGCATTGAAGCACACTCCTTTTTAATTCAGCTTCCTGCATTTCGCATGTCCGAGGCCATAAGTTTTCTTACACTTTCATCATGGCACAATAAGCTTGCCACTTATTTATATATGTAGTTTGAAAAGGCTTGCTGTTTGACCATATTGTGACTTAAATATCACAGTGAAGGGGAGTGTTATGTGAGTCCGAAATTGTTTTCTGTCGTGTGCTGGATCAAAGTTTGAGCTGAGTTGTTTCATGTAGCTGGGATTTGCTATTTCTTGCATGGAACATCGGTGTAGTTTTGTGTCATTCTGTGTTTCGTTCTCGTATGTAGCTTAGAAAAAGGCTTTTGTTAACTTATCACATGAATAAACAGTATTTCAAATCTGTTAATTTTTTACGTTCATGCGACAGTTTATGCTCTCTGGAATGCCCCTGATCTTCTGCCTGCCTTCACACTAAAGGGAGGAGAAGTCTCTCGCTTTGTAATTAATGGGGCAGACTTAATGTTTCCGGGCATCAGTATACCTCCAGATGGTCTTCCGTCATTTGCAGCTGGGGAGCCATGGGCAGTTAAAGTTCCGGGAAATCCAGCTCCTATTGCGGTAATATTTATGTATTTTTTAAATTGCATCTTGAGCATTTTCTGAAGGGTAACCTGGAATTAGCCTCACAGTGATTTGATGGCATGTGTGGGGCTGAGAACATTGTACCATCTTGCCCTGCTTAAGCAAGAGCCTCTTGGGAGGCACTGGAGTAATATGTTGTTGTTGAGCTCAAAGTTTTCTTTTAATTATTTATGCAAGCTTTTGGTTTATACTTTATATATTGCTAATCTGCTTAGGTTGGAGCAACGGCTATGAGTAGCTTTGAAGCACAGAAAGCTGGCCTGCGTGGAAAGGCGCTGAGAATAACTCACTATTACCATGATTCACTCTGGTAAGTAAAGAGGACATTAATTCTGTGAAGTACCTCCTTTCAGTTAACTGTTTCTTATTTTTATGCTTCCTTTCCAGGGAATCGGCTGAAGGTGGTTTTGTGCCAAATGCTGGTTTCTATGATGATGTTGTCATGGCAGATCCTTCTTTTACTGATTCATATGAAACTGATGCCTCCAATGATCAAAATATTGATAATGAAGGGGCGGTTGAGCCTGATGTTGGGGAAGTTGTTGCTTCAGAACTTGTTTCGACCTCTGCGGGTAACTTGAATGATAAATGTGATGTGATTGATGATGCAGCAACAGAATTAGATGGTTTAAAAATAACAGAGAATGCTTCCTCCAAAGAGTTGCATGGCGAGGAAATTCAATCCATGACAATAGAGGACGTGGATGCACTGCTGGATAGGTGCCTTTTGCAAGCTTTGCATACAACAGTTAAAGATAAGGATCTCCCAATGCCTGGAAGCACTTTGTGGTGAGAAAAGTTGCAAATCATGACAGTGTATTCTAGTCACTAATACTTGTATTTGAAGAAAACAAAAGTAGAGTTACTGGTGCTCCATCTTTCTGCCTCTTTTCATCTTCATGTGTGAATGCCTTCTGCTAGTTTGCCATAAAGTAGGGCATTAGCATTTTGTCTGAATTGCAATATTTATTCTCCTATCTATGTAGCATTTCACTTGTCAAATGGAAAAAAATCCATTCTTTCTCTTTCTAACAGATATAGTTTGTTTATGATATAGGTCAAACCATGTTTTACCGTGTAGACCATCTGGTGTTACCCTTGACATTAAAAAGTCATCCTTCAAGAAGTTGTCAAAATGGTTGCAATCAAAAGCATCTGCTGGAGTGGTAATTCCTTTTTTCCCCTTCTCTGTTCTTTTTTTGTTTGTTTGTTTGTTGGTTTGTTGGTTTGTTGGTTTGTTGTTTGCACTCCTCCTCTCTCCCTGATCTATGATTATTTAGTAGGGATTCCCCCCCCCCACCCTGTATTGTTTGTTAATGGGGTCTTTGAAGTTTCCGCCCGACCTTGTGGATAAAAGCATCGGTTTTATTCGTTAGAATGTGAAGTCACTGGCTGACCAAATCATATGGCTGTGTTGGTAGACCCATGTCTGCTCATTTTGCCAGTTCTCTAATTGAACACTTGTGACCCTTTCCATTACAAGGAGGGGGGGGGGGGTTAGTTATTTATCTGAAGCAAGATGTTTGTTGGTCGAATGATTTTACTAAGAAGATGATGGCTGTTTGGGGCGGATTGCGGATATATTGAAGAGGTTGATGTCTTCTTCTATACCTTTTGGGTCCACTCATCATTGGTAACCGTTATGGAAACATCTCCGCACCGCTCTTCAAAGAGGTTAAGGAGCCATCATAAGAATCTGATTGTTACCTTTTTGTATCGAGAGTCTAGACGGACTTTGATCAAAGAGGCTCACCTTATACTCTACATACTCGTATATCTGGCTATACAGCGTTTTGTTAGGACTTGGGAGTCTAACCAGGTAGCAAACTTTCTTGTATTAAAGACTGACTGTGACCAAAGAAGCTCACCTTACAAAAGCTGCTACCATGCTGCCAAGATCTGATTTCCGTACAGAAATGAGATTTTAGAGCTGAGAATTCAAACATGTGCAAGAGCAAACACAATCATAGCCACGGAAGCTCCAATTTAGAGGTTAGGGAAGGTCCAGGAATTTCAAACCCATTAAGTAAATGATCTTGATAGTATGAACTCTGTGCCTACGTGTTTTGTCTTAAGAGTCTCACTTAATTATACTTTACACTGTATTTTTACTTTTAAATGTAAAATGTAAGGTATACTATCCCAAAATTGTGTTTACTCATTTATCGATATTTTCTATTTCGTGTGAGGGACAGATTTCAGTAAAGGAGGATAAACATAAAAAGGAAGTGGTGCTGTTTTCTGTTAATAGGACCCATGTTGACTACACGTCCTTCAAGCCTGATAAAAGACAACCTGAGCAGATTGAGCAAAGCAATGATCAGGGTGCTGTGGAAGGGCATTCACCTAGAGTATTGGAAATAGAGGAGATTTATAAACCAACCACTCATGTCATTCCCATTTTCGGTGCTGTTGGGGCTGATACTGGAGGATATTTCAGGGCAACAGATGCAAATAATGTCGTCTTTGCGTATGTTGATAAAGAGAATCTTGTCAAGTCCAATGACAAATCAAAGGTGATATTAGATGCAACTCTGTGTGACGCTTTGTTCAAGGGGGCCATAAAAAAAGGCACGTCTTATCCAACTGAAATTCACAAGAAGGATTTGGGAACAACTTTTGTAAGTCGAATGCAAGCCCATCACATGGTTACTAGAGGAAGTGACTGCGTAATTAGGAAAGGTGCTGTTAGATCAATTCAAATAATGACGGAGCGTCGACAAGGAAACAAGAAAATGACAAAGCTCTCAGGTTTTGAAACTTTTCTTTTGGATGCTGAATCATTGGCGTCAGAGTTGCAGAAAAAATTTGCATGCAGTACCACAGTGGCTGAATTGCCAGGTATATTCTCTTTGCTTGTTCCTTTCGATCATTTAGGTCTAGAAAGTGACCCTCCATGTCAATCAATTCTTCCATTTTTTTAGAAAAAAATTTAAGGCAAGTTCAAAGCAAGTGGTAAAGGTAGGGTAGACCGAGTGGTATACCAATGTGTTTGGATGAAATGAGAAATGGGACCACAGAACTTACCCAAAAAGGATTTGGAAAGAAGTGAATGGAGTTGACGAAAAAGGAATGTCAAGAATTGGTTGAAATGGAGGGAGTAGCTCTATATCATCTTTGGTTTGTTCTATAGTTTTTATGAGCTCGGACTTATGTTGGTGTTGTGCTGCTCTCATCTTCTCCCTTCTAAACGTGCATATCCTGTAGTGTAGTTTTTATTTTGCTTTTTTGTCCAGGTTACATTCAAGTTATATATTTTTCCCGTTTCTGTGAATTTGTAAAAGATCTTGCTAGTAGGTGATCAAGGGGAAGTCTTTGTGTCTTGCCCTTTTCTTTTCCTTTTCAATGAAGAACTTCTTGCTCACATGTGCACTAGAGCTTGTAATTGCATGTTGTCCTTCTCTTTACTAGTTAATTGGAGTTATATGTTTATCCCAGGTAAAAAAGGACACGAAGTTCTTGTTCAGGGTGGTGTTATCGATCATCTTGCCAAACATCTAATTGATCAGTATGGAGTCCCAAAGAGATACATTGAAGTACTCGACAAAACCAGGAGGTGATTAAGGTCAGTTGGGTTTCACAGCATTCCATCTTTGTGTGTCGCCTTCATGCGTGGGGGTGGAGTGGGGTTGCAAGTGGTGTTTTTTCTAGAGGACTTGCAAAATCTAATCATGTGACTTGGTCATTCAGAAATCAAACAAGCCAAACAAAGCCTTATTATGGTTGGAGCTGGGTTTGCAACTTTGTTAGATCAGTTTGCAAATTTTAAATAATAAAATTTGGTAGGTAAGATAAACTTTCTCCAAGGTTCAGAATCTTTACATTTGAACTTGACTATGAGATGATTTAAATGACTTTTAGAAAGCCGAGGGTCAGTTCCTGAGTAAACCAAAAGTCCTCCATGCTCCATCACTTGGAGAAAGGCCGCGACCTAGACTGACTTTTGTTTATCTGTATAATAGACAAAACTCGATGATGACTTGTTCAATACTCCGTATGTGGTGTTCTGGTTGTTAATGCCCTCAATTCCCATCTAGGACTGTCATGTCATGTCCACCCCTCCGGAGCCCTCCTTTTCTAATCTGCTTAAACGAATTGCTGAAGTTCAGCAATATTTCAATTTCAGGCCTTTTTTTTTTTCTTCTTCTTGTTTTTGCTTTTTTGGGGTCTAGAAATAGGTTCTCATTTGTTCCTAACTGTTTCTGTTTTAGGCTGAGAGGTCCTGTCTGGAAGAGACCATCTATGGCATGAAGAAGGATGTGGCGTACATGGTTATCCTAATCCATGCATTCCTAGAGACGTATCATCTATTGCGGTCCACAATGTACATTACCATTTCTGCCTGAGATCATTATACTTCCCTCGCACTGAATTCTCGGTCTTTTCTTTGGAATAAAGTTTCAATCTTAATTTTTTGCTTATACAATTCTGGCCTAGTTTGGGTTCACTTTTGTTCGTATATCATTACTGCCCAGTATCTTCAAAGAAGCTGGTCTTATTACCATTTTTGTCCTCAAATTAAACTAATCATCATAAATAAACGTCATGCAGCTCAAAAGTGTGCAAACAGAACAACACGTTCACTGAGCAATTTGTAGTTTAAGCTGCATGTTAATCGTGTTTATAAATTTCATTGTCCAATCAGTCAGACAGAATGGCAACGTACAAGTAAGGCAGACACCTCAACAAAAGAAGTAATGGTAATTTTTTCTTTGGGATATTGGCGTAGCTAGTGTGTCAAAAACTCAAAATCAGTAGACGGAGCTGCTTTGCGTCTCTGATGTTGTCAGTGGCTGTTTTGGTTCAGTTCACAATGTGCATAGTCACCTGAGGTTTGTTCACGATTGTGCATAGTTTTGATTTCATCACGAAGAAACTGAATACCTAATGCGATGTGATTAACATTATAGTTCTGCAGAACATAGAGTATCTCTCCAGGAGCCCTGATTTGTGGCTCTTTTGCTGTCCTTTGTTTTGAAGAAAGCTTGCAAACGGTACAATTTTACTATTTGGTTAATACACCAGGAAACTGTACCCTATAGTGTAAGGAGTGACAATTAGTAACTTTCGGCTCAAGATCTCAGAAACACAAGATTCCGAGATAAGGGCATACAGTAGTCTCTACTCCGAGATGAGAATTTTTCTAAATGGCTTCAAATTTATTTACCAGTTTATAGCAATTGTACTTTACTCTGTCACTTCACATACGCCCATTTGTATCTTGTATTCTTCTCCACAGCCACACTTGACGCCATGAGAAATTCCCTGTCAGAAAAAAAAAAAAGGTTTAGAGCCTTACCAAACCCCAGGAATGTTCCGACTTTGGGGTTACTTGTTGTGAAGTGACTTTAGGGAAGAACGCACAAACATACAGTAACTAGTAATCTAGCTAGCGCGAATATACTCAGCGCGATCAGATCAGGGTTCCATGAATATGCGAAACCTTGATTATTTCTATTCTAGCCTCACTACTCTTAGACTGATTAGGGCAATATATACTGACAATGCATGTTCTAGCAAAATGCAAGGCAGAGGAGGCAAGTCATGTACCCTTAGTTTGTTGAGTTGGCTTTGCAGACTTTGAATGTACTCCGTCTCCCCATCCTTCTCAGACACCAGAGCTTTGTGTTCCTCTTCTAGTGTTGCCACTTCCGTGGCACTCAGCTCCGGCTGAAATAAGCATTAAACATGTAACATAAGGAATCAACTGAAGTTCAGAAGACGGGGAAGGAGAGTTTTCAGTGAGGATGTTTTAGTTTTACCTTCAGATCATTAATATCGCACTTGATTTTCTCAACAGATTGCTTAATCTGGGACATGAGAATAATTACAAACCAGATGTTAGAAAGAGGGGAGTCTGCTGGCCGAATAGGCTGATGAACAGTTGACAAGTTCAAAATGTAGATAAAAGCTAAGTCAAGAGAGATGATTACTAAAGGAAACCTGTTTGCAAAATAGTCATAAAGAAGCTATTAGGATTAGCCTTTTTTCTTTTTGGCTGGATAATATTTCAATAACTAAGCTAAAAGGAAACTAGGAAAATCTTCCATCAGAGCCAAGCCAATTACGCAATTACCCAATTACGGTTAGTTAGCTTGCGCAGGAGTGAATTTCTTTAGCTGTTCTGAGTCAAAAGTACAGACAAGTCGTCATGTTTTTGTTTTCCCTTTAATCTTGTACGATCCTCAAAGAGAAAATCAAAATTCCAGAAAGCGCACAAGTGAAGCTGAAGCCGCAGGGAGTCTGGATACCTAAAGGAGGGGTGTCTACCTTGCAGATAAACAAACTTTTGAATTGCTGTCTAAGACTTTGACACTTCTATTCAGTTCCATTATAACATTGTTTCTGTGCATATGACGTTATGACCTAATAATTTACCGTCTTATTCACTTCCATCTAAATACAAAATTTAAAGTTTAAGAAAAGGGACTTTGATCACTGCGACTGATTACACTGACACTTACGGCAAAGATGAATGAGGTGGTATAAACACCCTTTAAAACAATGCAGGAGTATATTGATGAAGCGGACCTCATTACCTCATTGTTCTGTTTAGCCAGTCTTGTTCTTGAATGAGTTATCTCATCAAGCTTAGCTTCTGCAGCCTGCAGCTTAAGTAGCAGTTTCTCCTTCACTTCATCTCCCTACATATCCGCAATTCAGTAAAGATGGAGAAGAAACATTAAAACAAGTCGTAACAGAAAATGGTTACCAAGCTGTTGGTTACATTGCCTCCCTTGCTTGATATCTCTGCAAAATCGATTCAACACATCAAAGTAAGAACCTGCTCATCATGCACATCACACAAACGTAAAATGTCCATTATCTCGCTATGCTCAAGGAGTTATCTCAGGACTGAAGATGAACTAAGTAGTTCATATCCTCACACTGTCATTCAAATACTAGCTTGCTATCTGGATGACTTGTGAGGAAGTTTTTACAGCAAAGGGTATATTGCAATGCTAAATGCTAACTGAGAAAATAGGAACACCCATAAGGCATTCAAGCTGCTTGGCAAAGGTAGCAAAAAACAGAGCCTCTGATATGCCAGGAAACACAGTGGTTAAAAATGACGATAGAGGACATTTTGTTTTTGATTATGTCTCAAGGTGATTTGCGGCAGGGGGAGGGAAGAAGTGGGCTGTCACCACAGCACAAACATTTCACTTTAACAAGACTGCAAATGGCATTCCATGTACAAACAACGCTTACCCTCAGTTGCATCTGTTTGCATATCATCTACTTCAGAACAGTTCTGTACAATTAAAATCGAAAGAATAAGCATTCAAGAAAAAGTTTTAAAAGTTGAAGAAACTGGTAAGCCATTCCCTTCACAGTCAACTTTTTTTTTGCAACGAAAAAGGAAAAACATCTATTATTATGGAACTGTCACCTCATCATGTGGTTTACCATCCAGCCAGCGCTGTCATATAATGCCAGAAAAATTAGTAAGAATGTGAATCCAACTTAGAAGATATTGACCATGTAAAGAATAAGAAATTCAACCTTATGCTCTTGTAATTTGGAGATCATATCCTCGGAAATCTTGGCATAATAAGAGCTGAAGGACACAAAAGCAAACCAATCAATACTTATATGAAATTGTGTGAACCAGCCTCCATACACAGGTAACAACCGACAGCACCTCTTCTCAACAAATTGAGCAGATACATTGTTCCTTTCTTGTTGGATAAGCTCCAAAGTCTGCAATGACAAAAGAAAGGTGGCTAAATTCACCAAACCAGATTATACCAAGCAAAACTTAATCTTCAATGTTATATGATAGCACAGGCTCAGGATATGCAGAGTTATAGATTAAGGAGCCTTGAAGATTGATTTACTTATGGTTGAACCTTTTGCAAGCTATACGTTCAATTGAAGTCTGTCTTTACATCTGAGCAACTCTCTCAAGTCTCAATTACAGCTTCTCACTGAGTTTCCAAATGACATTTTTTTATTTTTTCTCTTTTGGCAAGTCTATTGTTACATGGGAAGTCATATCAACAGAAAACAACAACATGGCTAACAGGTCAATCCGACTCCTGTCATACGCATTGAGGGCAATACTAGCAATGAGCATTTCCATGCAATTATGAATCACAATGGTTCCATACTTCCATCAGTTTATACAGTTTCTCGTGAACATCAAATCATCAACTTCGTATAAAAGGAACACATTCATAATCACCTGAGAGAGGTTGATAGAGTCAGATTCCAAGGAAGCAACTCTTTTCTGCTTCTCTAGAATTTCAGAGCAAATATCACCTCTACTCTTCACCATCTGCTCAGTCTCCTCCTTGAGCCGCTTCACTTCACCCTTGGCTAATTTTTCATCATCGCCCCATCATAACATAAACATCAATGTCAAAATCCAAAAACAACTAGTTATACAAACCAAACACAACTTCCTCCATGACAAGTCTGACCAAATCATCTCTAATCTCTTTCTCCTACTTGCTCAGAGCATTAACCATAACACGAACATACAAGCCGAAGGTAAGCCCTTCAAATCGCCAATTTCTCATCTAAAGACGACAAAATTAGCTCTAATCTCTTTCTCCAACTGGCTCAAAGCATCAACTATAACACGAATATACATCCCGAGGGTAAGTCCTTCAAATTAAAAGCCAATTTCACATGTAAAGACGACTAAATAGCTCCAATCTCTTTTCCTGGCTTACGCGAAACATCAACCATAACATTATACCTATACCGAGTGTAAGTCCTCCAAATTAAAAGCAATTTTCTCATATAAAGACGCCTAAATTAGCTCTAATTCGGCCTCAGTGTTGTTAAAATCACAACATCATATTAATTCATCACAACACAAACATCAATGTTCTGCTCGTACGAAATTTCCGTAATCTTCTTAAATACGTTTCCGACAATCTCACACATAATCGCGACAACATGATTACAATATCGCAGCTTATACTACCTAAATTACGAAAAAAAAAAAAAAAGTTCTAATTTGTTCCTTTTCTAACTAAAAACGTCGTCGTCACAATCACGCTAAGATGAATATCATTCAGATGAGCGAGTACACAAAAACACGCAATTTCTCGAATAATTCCAAACATATGATTATAATTCCTAAAAAAAATGAAGCAGGAATGTCGCAATTAATATCAGGAAAATCAATTGCACTAACAAAAAGAGTAGAAATGTTGGAAAAAACACAGCGTATTGAAGAAGAAAACCTGAATTGAGATCAGTTTCGAGAGTGTGAATAGTAGTAATTTGCATTTGTTCTTCGACGGAAATCTTCGCAGCTTGATCTTCAACATCTGTTTAATTTTGCAACAATGTCGAATTCGTTCTTCTGAGCGCAATTCTTCAAAAAAAAATAAAAAAAAAGCGAGGAGAGAGAAAATGAGAAAGACCGTTCATGTGAGTGCGGAGAGTTTTCATGTACTGCAAGTATTCCTCCATTGTTGTACTGCTTCTGTGTTCGGAGAGAGAGAAGACGAATGCAGGAGGTTGTAAATTTGGTGTAATTTTGAATTTGTCACTCAGTCTGTGACACTCTGATTTTTGTTCCAGAGCGCGGATCACCTGTTTCATTTGGATAGATAATAATGTATTTTATCTTTTTAATTATTTTTGAAATGAGAGGTGGATTTTTATCCTTTTAGGTGCTCGAACACAATACGATGGGTCACGAATGCGTTGTAAATGTTATGGATTTACGGTCTTAGAGACTCGCCATGGACTCATGCCCTCGTATATTTATGATAAATTGGTGATTACTTGGTTAGTGTGTGGTATAGTTGTTGATCGGTTGTTATAAAAGATGTTGCTTTTATTTTCTTGTATATCTTTTTTTTTTTTCAAGAAGAGAATAAGGAGTGGAAAGTGTTGAGATAGCTCGTGCCCCTCACCATCCATCGCATAATGCGTGCATATCTAAGATGTACGTTGTTAAGTATATATTCGCGTAAAAGTGTTTCCCACGTATGATTAGTGACCCAAGTGGAGGCAATGCTCAAAATTTAATGCTAACAACATTTACTTCACTTCTCAAGGAAAAGTAATAATCGAAACGAAATAATCCGTTAGAATCAGGTTTAAGATTTAGTGTGTGTAATTTAATGTTAATATAACTGAATACTCACTTAGTTAACTATATCAAAACAAGGTGATGGTTTTTGTACCAAATTTATTTTACACCCTTATACGTGAGTAACAAAGAACTACAATAGCACTCCCTCCATTTTTCTTGGAAAGCTAATTTGTTAACTTCTCAAAACGAAAGGGAGCCATAGCTTGACCCTTATATACCCTTGTGAGCTTGACCAAAAGCTAAGTTTTATAGGTCACACGTCAAGTGCGTGTAGCCTCGTCCAGAAAAATGACAAGGGTAGGCTTGACCCTCATATACCCTTGTAGGCTCGTATTGAAACCCTTTCCCGAACCCTCGTTTTACAAGAACGCCAATTACACCGAATGATCCTTTTTTTAATTTTCTGAAAAGATGAAATGACCTCTAGTCGCCCAACCCAAGTAGGGATTTTGGTGTTAAAATCTTGTAATATTACGAATTTACTGAGTACACACTTGGCACAGAAGGTAAAATGAGGAGGAGACAACAACAGCAACAAATACTCTCAGGCGGGTGGCGCAAAGGGGAGAACAGCCTCAACTGGCGGCAGATATGGCGGCGATTATCCGGAAATCGCATGAATATGATCATCTTGCTCATATTCATTGCTCTTGTTCCTCCTTTCTTTTTCCATTTCCGCCTTAGACACTTTCACCAGGTGCCCATTTCCCCCTTCACATTACATCTACTTCTTTGTCGTATTACCATCATTTATAAGTTTCGCATTTGATTGCGTTGTTTTATTCGCTCGTTAGGTAACACCACGTCAACTATGTTTCCGTAACACGGGTTTTATTTTATTTCAATTGTATGGGTATTTTAATTTCCTTAACTCTTAATAGACTGCGCAAGACCGTTACAAATCACGATATATGTTAGCCGACCCCAAATTATTTTGTGATACGATATTAGATGTATAGGCAATTTTAATATACAAGTTGATGAAATTTTAATTTAGCAATTAGTTGATTTGATTAATGGCTCTGATTTTGATTTTTGAATGCAATATTGGTATAATCCGAGTATTGTAGTCTCACAAATCATAACCAAGAGGATGGGATTCGAGTTTTCGATTTTTGGGTTTTGTTGATCTTCCATGTGATGTGAGCAATATTGGTTAGGGGTCATCCTCGGGTTTTGGGTGTCTTATGCGTAAATTATGATTAGTAGGTAGTCCATTTTCGGTGTTTATGGGGTTTAAAGAGGTTTAAATTTGGTGTAGAGGCGAAAGACCCGTGATGGATTATGTATTTTTAGGGCTATTCTGGACGTACAATGCACTTTTCATCGTAATGTTCCATTTCCGTTGAAAAATGGAGTTGGGAATCGGTCTAACCATTGTTTTACTTGTGGTTGTGCCAGTGAATCGAGCTTGTAATGACACACAAAATGATTCTTGATTCTTATAATGAATTATGATATTTTGTTGGTTGCTCGGAGTAAATTGTTGTTGTAAATAAGGAGTTCTGGTTACGTCTTCTTGTCAACAATTTTAAGCTCAACTAAAAGTTTTGGGAACTTTATCTCCCTTATTCACCGGCATTTGTATCGTACTATATGTGGTTGCAATTCAATTTTAGTGTGAAAAACGAAACACATGGGAGAACAAGACTTTAAGTTCTGATCTTGCACCTTAGCTGCTTCAAAGTAACTGCTGCTTCATTTTATCGAGTTTTCTACCAAAATGGTGTCCAAACTTTCCAACAAAGGTGAAAATGGTGTCTGAAAACTTTTGCTGTTGGTTTTGGTGTCTCTATCCAAAATCTGTTAAGTTTGCCGTTAGTAATTTATTTTCTCCAACTCCAACTCACCCCCATCTTCAATTTCTTCAACCCCAAATTAGATTGGATATCTGGAATTTATAGGAGAGTTTTATTACTTTCATATTGACAGATAATAATGCCGGAGGCTGCTTCCTAACTTTCATGTTTGTGCAGATGCAAATGAAGAATTGTGGCTGGCTTGCAAACCCGCCTCTTGTATGTGCTCACGGTGGTGACTCTATTAATGCATTCCCTAACACAGTACGTTCACCTCCTGGGCTCCTACCTATTTCTCGTTGTTTCTTGTACAACTTCCACCAGCACACCAACTTGTAAGATTAAGGAAAAAGGAAAGAGGGAACTACAGTTTGGTTTATCAAAGGAGATTTTAGATTAAAGCTACTTTCAATTGTTTTTTTTTTTTTTTTTTTTTTTCTCTAATAGACCTCTCCTTGATGATGATTACAGATGGCTGCCTACCGCAGTGCCCTTCGTGTTCGTGCAGACTGCATTGAAATTGATGTTTCTCGTTCAGCTGATGGTGTCCTTTTTGCACTTCATGATAGGTACGTTGAGATTGTGACAGTCAAGATTTTACGCATGATAGATATATCGTCAAGAAGCTGTCGTCCTTAAACTTGCTTACTAATAGCTCCTGATGTGCCACCTTTCATTGGTTTTTTTGAGAGCTTATTTTACTTTTTATTTATTTATTTTTAATTAAACAAAAGGACAACCGATATTGTTGGATATTTTTTTTTGATAACATTATGGTGTTAAAGAGTTCCCTGATTTGCAAATGAGGGAGCTTTCTGAGTCCCGAGGGAGCGTGGAAAGTGATCACTGCTTGGTGCAGACCTAGTAGGCTTTAACAGTGGTATCATTGTATATCTTGTTGATTACATACAATAACATTACCCCAGCCCCTCAAAGGCTCCCCTATGTTGAATACATAGAGAGGCTGCTTACGGATGACCCGTAATGAAAATTGCTTCAAGAATCCAGCTACTGAGAGCTACTTCACAATATAAGGAGCACAGACAGTTTTGTGCGCCATTTTGCGCGCCATTTTGCTTCATTTGATTAATTCCCAAAGCCAAAGAAAAGTTAGTCTTTAGCCCCATTGGAAATGAAAAGTATCGTAGAAATTGTTGATTAATAGTACATGTGGTCTTGAAGCTTCTAGGAGATTTATTCGCATCTGACATAGGCAGGGATTTGCAGCGGATTTCTGGCAATCTCACAGCCAGAGTTGGTTTTTGGAGCAAGAAAGAAGTGAGTGTCTTTGGCTTTCTTCACAAGCTAAACTACTTTCTAATTTTTTTGATGAAGGCAGCCTGTAATGCTTGGTGTAATTTCAACATATCACAAAACCTCCTCTCTTTTTGAGTACACACTCAAAACTGTCTATTCATTTTTCCCACTTCCCAGTGTACTCAACCTCGAGGTTTACACGTTGTCTTGTAGTTTTGTAGTTCTGGTTGAAGTAATGTAATAGATGTTCCCCTTTGTCGTTTACTGTGTGCCACAGTACCACATAAATCTCTCCATAGTTTTTTTTTTTTTTTTTTTTTTTTTTTTTTTTTTTTTGGGGGGGGGGGGGGGGGGGCTTTGCAACGTTGGTGGAACACTAATGTTTTTTTTTTCTGTAGACTGATATGGTTTGAAGCACTAGTGACTACTCCTTGTTTCTGTAGGAGGGGTACCTTTTTGTGTATGAAATATGTCAGCTTAGGTTTCTAGGACTTTTTTTTTCTTTTTGTACTATTTACTTGATGCTAATTGCCCGCTAGAAACAAGAGTCGATATAATATTTTCGTTTATGTCTATGAACAAATATTCCTATTAATAGATTATTAAATGGGAAGGTTCAGTTTGTACCCTGCAAATCTATTACCTATCAACTTACATTGAAAATTTTAAATTATTTTGTGATTTCACAATATTGTTGTATTATGTGATTTTCAGCTGATTGAAATAAGATATTGGTTTTTGGCTTCTAGATAAACAAGCTCGATGCATCACTTCACTTCCCTGGCCTTCTTGGTGATCAGAAAGTTCCAACAGTTGAAGATGCTTTAATGGTATAACAAATTTCTGTACATGTGTTTTTGTTGTCTTATCCAGTTATTATTTATGATGGGTGAGTATTATTAGTATCTAGTACTTGTTTAGGGCTATATTAGTTTTTCTGGGCTTTTTGTTATCTCACAAACTACAAAAGATAGCTTCTTAAAAGTACTCCCTGATTCTTGTGCAATTGTTTGCTGACGGACGTTTGGATGGTGGGTGATCTTATCAGTTGGTGTCAAATTCAGTACGACGTGTCATTTTGGATGCTAAAGTTGGACCCCCACTCTTTGAAAAGGGTCTTGCTGAGGATATTCTAGCTGTTGTAAGTGTGAATTTTTACTAATCTTTGTTTTCTATTTAATCATTTCCACTTTTCCAATGTTGTCTTGCTGTTGTTTATAGTTCTGCCTATTTATTCTATTGATCGTTGCCAACAATGACATTTTTAGTGATTTAAAATTTCTTAATATGTAAGGTATACCTAAAGAGCTATGTCTACTAAGGTGAGATGTCCTCTTTGGCAGTCTTATAGAAGTTTTTCTGAACTTCTAATTGACTTTTGTGTTTTGAGAGAATATGGACACAACTCACACCATGACTATAAACAGAAACCATTATGCAGAGCATATTCTAGTGAAGTTATGAACGTCATTGTTCGATAGTTCAGTTATAGTAGCTTGGTCTCAATTGTCATTTATGGTTGCAGTTCCTGTGGACATTGATTTGTTATTGGTTTGTTGTCTGTTGACATCCATACGAATGATTTTATTTCCCCATTATTTGGAACCTTTTTATTTTGGGAATAAGGCTTGGTTGTTGTTGTTGTTGTTGTTGTATTTGGAACCTTTTGTTTGAAAACTCTATGTATGCATGTGGAATTGTGGATCTTTTAAAAAGCTTGTCATCAGTGGCTCTGTATTCCTAATGGAATCTAGAATCACAAGTTTGTTGCGCGAGTTGTCATTACACCATGCAGTGTATCAATACATCGTCCATTTATAGCTTGAAATGCCTTAAAAGTATGCAATATTTTAGATAGATAAATTTCATTCCTCGATTTGAAAAGTGAGTACTGTTCACTTGCTACCACTGCCTTCTACTTTTAGTCTCTTACGTACCCTTACAGGTGAACAGATCAAATTGCTTGAATTGCGTCATTTGGGCTAAGAGCGACTCTTTGGTGAGAGAGGTCTCCAGACTGTCTCCAGACACCAAGGTAATTCATTTATGCTGTTCTTATCTAAAACTGCTTCCCTGTTTTGTACTGCTTGTCAACTTAAAACTTTTTTCCAACTTTCAGACAGTGGTTTGTTGTTTGCTCCCACAAATTTCTTCAAAGAAATAATTGTTTGTATTACTGTATGTGCTTCTTATAATGTGAAAAGGCAGTTGGTCGGTGCGATTCCCGATGCAAATTTTATTATCGGTGATCTGTATGCATCCCCTCTTTTGGTTCATTTAAGAATAGTATTGCTGAACTCTTTTGTTATCTGTCTTAGACTTCTCTCATGGGTGTAAGAGTAGATTCAATGTTGCTTACTTGATTACTTGATGCGGAGCGTTTTTTAGGTTGGATATATCATTATGAAAGATCCTTCAACTGGGTTCAGATCCAACTTGCTGAGGATGAAAAGACCAGGGGTTGTTGGAGTCTACCATCCACTAGTTGATGAAAAGCTTGTCCAAATTCTTCATGGGTATGCATCTTAGGCTCAGTCAAAGGCCTGTATATGTATTTTCAAGTTTGAAGTGCATAGTAAATGACTATATGCTGGTAAAGATGGCTGCGTAGATGATCTTTACTTAACACTATTTTTATATGTTTGATGTTCCGGCTTTTGTCAGGAGAAGCAAAAAGATCTATGCGTGGACTGTTGATGACATGGTTTCTATGCGAGATATGTTGTACAATAACGTGGACGCTGTCATCACAAGTAATCCATCTCTTCTCCAGCAGCTCATGGATGACACGAGAATTCAGTGTCTTGAGGAAGGTTTTTCTTTACCCTGATTAGTCAAAATCTTATTAGTAATTTCCATCCTCAGCTGAAGAAGAACACACACAATCTGTTGTGTTATACTCAAACTGTCGCATGCGTCTGGGCTATGGACTTTGCCTTCTATTGCTTCTCCAAAATATCAGAGGATATCCCCCGGAAGATCTCCCTATTTACTGTTGACAATGCAGCCAGATTTCTGAATTGTTTGAGCAGAATTCGCAGATGTTAATAGTAAACAGACGTAAAAGAACAGAACAGAATAATCCTAGATCAAGATTGCTTCCTAATCGTGGGATCCTTTTGTTGTTGCTGAGGAACGGCTCCATTGTATTGAACTTGTAATAGCATTGGTTTCTCTTGCTATGGTTAAAGCTGTAACCGCAATACGTGCCTGTTACTGTGACTTGTGAGTATCCATTGCTCAACAGGATCTTGTGAGTATTCCTATTTAAGTTCAGGCCAAATCTTGTGAGTATTACTATTTAACTTCTGGTAAAAGTTTCATATTCATAACGTTATGTACCACTGTCCACTGTTAGTTCTTTTGCTATCTTGCTCTTCTAGTTTTGCTCAGTTGCAAAGTAACTTGTCGGATCTGAGAATCAACATGTGGCTCTGGTCTATTAATCACATTGGACTTGAATAAAGATGACAATTGTGAACAACTTTGGACTGATTTTGGCAGTATTGGCACAGCAATAAATTTGAAAAAGTAAATGGTGATCCTAATTGCTAAGTCCAATCAACGTGACCACCTTTGAACTACACGGTTTCTTTAAAAAATAAATGGATTGATGACTCAGTTAGGGTTATTTGATTTTCATGTCACCTATAAGCTAAATCAGTTAGCGACAGGTGACAACTTTCACCTTCAGCCTCTGATTTAAGTTTCCATTTGAAAGAAAGTTACCATCGACTTCGATTCAATCAAGTTTCGAATATCACACTTTACACATATTGCTAATATATCTCATATCTAAATAGTATCGGAATTTACCCAAACGCACACTAACATCTACACCATACTCAACTATTACCGGCAACAAGATGGAAATACAAACGAGTTTCGAATATTACACATATCTACTCAACTATTACCGGCAATAAGATCGAAATATAAACGAGTTTCGAATATCACACATATCTTCCCAAACGATTATACTAAGATTACAAATATTCTACAGATTCTTCTTACATTATTGAAGAGAATAAAAACCAGCAGGGCAGCAGCAGGCAAAGAGCAAAGCTGACCCAGCCGGAAAGAGGAAATGGTCAATTAATTTACTCCAAAAAAAATGAGGTAGCTTCTTCTGAGTTGTAATTTCTTATGAATCTCATCTTAATCAATCACTACCCCCATCATTATTTTTTCTCCTTACACTTTTTTACTTGTCACCCTTAATAATTTTATTCTGTCCTCTCTTTCTTTTCTCTTCATCTCTTTCCCATTTCTTTGCAAAAAAAAAAAAAAAAAAAAAACATTGCATTTTACCAGCAATTTTAGCAACATTTTGAGAGAGAAAGATTGCAACTTTGTGGGGTTTTTGTTTGATGGGTTTCTTCAAGAAGAAGACTTCATCAAACTTCATCATCTCTTTGTTGTGGTAGGCATGATTGACTTCTTCCTTGACTTTGAAGATCTAGCTTTGGATATATTCTGGTATTTCTTGGAGGCTTTTGAATTTATTGCTCAAGAAATTATTGCCTTTTCTATTGCTTTCACTTCTTTTGTTGAGCATTTAGTTTATTTGTACTTCCTTAGAATCAAAATTCTTGCTTAGGAAGCTTCAAACTTTGTGTGTCTGTATCAGTGGTTGGGATTTGGTTAAGACCGTCTTACGGATATTTGGGGTGGAATTTTGGGGGTTTTGGGGCGAATTTTCGACATAATAATTTGGAAATGGGGTCAATGGAGAAGGGTTTTGTGCATTATTGCTGTGTAGCAAAAGGGGGTAGAATTTTGCAGTCATATAATGATGGTAATAATAGCAGTGATTGTGTGGGAGACTCAGAAATCGAAAAGATGGCTGCTTTGTGTTTGGAGAAGGTTCCTCAGCATCATAGATGGTATTCTGAAACTAAGGATAAGAGGACTTACTGCTTCTTGATGGAAGATGGGTTTGTTTATTTCGCGATTGCTGAGGATGGTCTTGGAAATCATGCCCTAATTGGGTTCCTAGAACATTATAGGGACGAGTTTAAGAGGATTGCGAAAAGAGGTTCTGGTCTGCGGTTGAGTTGGAAGGGAAAAGGGAAAGGGAAGGGGAGTATGTCAAGCTCGAATCTGAACTCTGCTAACTTGCAGGAACAGTTGGTTCCTGTTATTCGACAATTGATTACCTCGCTGCAGAATGTACGCCAGTCAGGGAATGATAATGGGAATGGTAGTGTGCTGATATCGTCTTCATCTCCATGTGGTGGTTGTTATGGGGAGACAGTGGAAAGTGCTAGTTCTACTAAGGCGCCTTTGTTGGGTATGAAGTCTGGGAAGCAAGAGAAGAGGAGCAAGGATCATGTCATTGCTATGCGAGGTATTGAGCTAGAAGAGCAGCGTAAGTCTGGAGAGAGGGGGTTGAGGCCTGATTCATGTTCTGATGACACAGGTGCGACAGGTTCTCCTATGCAATTGCAGAAGGAGATGAGTGCGTCCACCAGGAGGAGGTCCTCTTCACAAATTGCAAGAAGAAGATGGTGTCGCTTGGTGTGGTTGGTTCTTGCTATTGATGGTGCTGTGTGCATGGCATTGCTTGTTGTTTGGCTGGTGATTTGTAAAGGTATCCAATGCATTCGTAATTAAAAATCTGATTTCCTGGTGCCGGAGATGAAACAAAGTGAATGTCCAAAGCTGGATCAGAGTCCTTTAGGAACTGCGACTGAGAGTACATATAGCAGTTAATTTTGCCATAGAGATGCAACAGTGTGATAGAACTATGTGTACAGGTTCTATAGTAGTTTGGACCGTATCGTTGTACGGACCCTATTATATGTTTATGCACGAGAGAATACGATGATAATGTGTGACATTTCAGCAATCAAACTGCCCACCTGATTTGGGTGCTATCTGATGTCAAGTTGCTTTTAATTGGAAATTCAGAGTTAGGCATAATACATGTTCAGTAGGATTATTACCTGCTGAAATCAGTTCTCTTGGAATTAATATACACAATTTGATGGAAGTTAAAACTTGTATAAATCTTGCAAGTTCTTCGTGGTTCTTTCGTCTCTGACACGCTTAGACCTTTTCGCGGAGAAAATTGTGATCAAATTCCATCTAATTATTGTACAACCTCTGCTGAACTGACTTCTGCAGAAGTAAAGAAGTCGAGAAAATGCAGTGACAGACAGGTATTCTTGTGTTACTTCTCCAATTATCTTCAGCTGTCGGTTTTCTCAGGCCTCAGTCTTTGATAAGTTGTTTTACTTTTCCAATAACATCACAGACTATAGTAGTGTCACAGTTACTCAGGATCAGCAAACCATTGAGTTTTGAAACTTGATTGCACGGCAAATTTCACCTCCACCTGCAAATTTGAATCTGAATGCTCGATCATTTTTGCTAGACGCGACATGAGGGTAATGGAAATGAAAATGATAGTAGCTCGAGGATGTCCACATCTTTTGTCACCATAACCACTAACCAGTAAGTCAGTAACCACGAGCTCAATGGCATCCATAAATCGAAATTATTGATCAACGAAGGAATTAGCCATGTTCTATCTTGTCAATCATTGGCCTTTTGATGTTAATGTACTAACATCGTTTGACCCAAAAGAGAAAAAATCAATGGCTTCAAACCAGCAAACCGTGGAGAATTGCGTAGCTCCATCTTCTACAGACAAACCAACCTAAAACAGTAGCTAACAATTGTATGAAACAATAATCGTCGAATACAGAAGTTAGTACAGAGATGTAAATACTTGATATTTGCAAGTGAAATTAATTACTACTAGAAACAGATTTTGTGTGTAAAACAGTCTCTTTTATAAGCTCGGGAATCATACATGCAACCACATAGCTTGTAGTTTCACAGTTTGATGACCAGTATACAAAAAGGTTTATTGAATCCTCACATGTTACACCAAATGACCAGAATAGAAGATAGTACACATTATTCACCTCCAAACAATTGAAATCTTCGATAATAGACGTTCTTGCTCAGGAAGACACTAGGAGGCTAGCACTGACCTATGGAGTTCAAGTGTTGGAATTTCCCTACATGTTACAACAACAGTGGTAATGTTACACAGTGACCAGGCGGCAATCTAAGCCATCCCACAATTTTCTGCTCTGTGCTTTTGGGTCGCCTACACCTATAGCCGGGTCTCTACAGTATACAGATTGCTATCTTCTTTACAGGAAACTTTGACATCCCCCAATTTAAGAACTGTATAAAACTAGATCACCCAATGACATCACAAAACCTGCAGCCTGCTATGCAGCAGGACACCATCAACATTCTGCATTGCGTTGACTCTACTCCCAGTATCTAAATGATTATCAGAATGTGAAGCTGGGGGAGCTTTGGATGAGCTGATAAGAGAAAGGCGACATAGTGGACAGGTTGTATGAGTAGCAAGCCAGAGGTCAATACAGCAGAGGTGAAATGTATGGCCACATCCAGGCATCTGCTGAAGCCGATCTTCAGCTTGGTACTCTCCTAGGCACACTGAGCATCTGCAATACAAGATTTACCTCAATATAATAACACATGTACAGTCTTTTTTTTTTTTTTTTTGAAAAACATGTGCGAAATAATGAGAGGAAAGAAGCCAATGGAAACGAAAATAGTAATAGAGTTATTTTCTTTTCTTTTGTTGTTAAAAAGCAGAATACTTTTTGAAGGCTGAAATGAGCATCTGAAGAGGACCTGTACCATAGGACATCAGGTCTCCACTCTCCAGATTTTCTAAAGCTGTCGGTACTGGGATGGGCACCAAGTTGTAGAAATCCTCATTCCAGGCTCTATTTAACAACACGCTTTCTGGAGATCATATATCATCAACATGACATTAAAACCTCTAGGCATACCAGTTTAGCAACTAATGTCGCAATTTCCAAGGCAAGAATTTCATGGAGTATATGAGTTTAAAGAGTAAAACAAAGATGCCCAGGCAGACATTTACAAAGAACAGACAGAACCATAATATGCTGAACAGGAACTACAAAGGGGCAACCCCAAAACTGATGCCAGATCAAATGCTTTCACACTCCAAGTAGAATTCACATCCTTCCAAAAACTACAACTATATACCGTACTCAGTAGATACACATAATCATTTCTCAGTTTTATAAATAAATGTTGTCCACTCTGACATCAGAACAGAAATACCTTAAAAGCCTGCTACTGTGATCTATTGTTTTCCACCAAAACCATGCTCTATGCCTCTATGTATAACACTAATGAAAGAAACCTGAGCTATGCGGTACTATTACTCCACATGCCAACAAGGCAACAAGTGATGCAGACACAAAGATTTATGGCACCCAATCTATTTCAGAATCAAAATGACCCATATGTTGATCACTAAAGGCTCAAGTGCACGCAGATGAAGAGAGAATCAAAATGAAACCCTATAACAAGCTTATGATAGTGAAAATGTATACATCGGTATATTTTAATTCTCAACATTTAACTTTGTGTTTGCAAAGGGTAGTGACACACCGAATGTGTAATTTGTAAGTTATATGCACTCCAATGAGTTTTGTCACTTGAAGGACAATATTTATAATCACAATGCTTCTAAAATCTTCTAAAAATCAACTACAGGCGGAGGTAAATGTATCAGATATAGAAATGATTAGACCACCTATTGATATACTCCCTCCATTTCTTTCATTTTTTACGTACTCCGTTTTCGGCAATTTCAGTCAACTCTTTACGTTTCTATTTTGGGACATCTTTGAAAAACATGTGCAAAAATAAGAAGAGAAAAGAAGCAAAAAGAAAAAAGTAATCAAATATTTTCTTTTCTTTTGTTGTTAAAAGCACAATAGTTTTGATATATATATATATATATATTTTTTACAGATGTAAGAACATTTATGCAAGGCGTACTAGATCAGGGTGTTTAGATGATCAGACCACCTACTGATATGTCTAGGACATCTCTCCAATATCACACAGGCTGTTGCATTTTAAATCCACTATGTGTGCCATCTATCAGACACTTGAAGCAACCGACGTGTCTTTAAATTTAAAATCCAAGATGAAAGGTTGCGAGCTCAAGAAAGACTCTGAAATACAAAGTTATTCATGTATCTGTTGGGCCTACAGGCGTTGGCAGATGGCGCTAGAAGGGTACGCGTAAACTGCATCTTAGTGTGTTGACAACCTAAAACAAAATCTGAAGCAAAGGTAAAGGATGTCTTCAAAGGCTGAGCAGGACAAATGAGGACAGAATATTCAATGCAACAGATAGAGCAGTTAGAGCAGCACAGATCCAACTCCATGTTGTTTCTGGCAAAACACCCGGCTTGGCCTGTAACTGTAGATGTCTTACACAATTTAACAGTTGTAGTCACCTCTCACAAACTCTCCACGTACAGGACGTATCACAAAAGAATACCCCTCTAACCTTTACTACAAAACATTATAAGCAAAGCCAATCATCATGTAAATTAAGCAGGTGCAAAGCAGTTCAGCCCTCCAAGGGTAAAATAATACCTTGATACGAGTATAATATACAACCACTGCCATGTTTACATCTTGCCATCGGCTAAGTCTAGAGTGGTCAAAACATATCCAAACGAAACCATGCATTATTTCCTAACTCATCCGAACTTGGATTCTGCACAGCAACATTATGCTAGCATTTCCAAACCTAACGATCCTCCTCGTCCACAAATCCCCCTGCTACGTTTCAACTAGCACCGCCTTAAGTAACTCAAGAAAAGCCTTAAAAAGCACGAATTCCTTTGCTAGCCTGGCTTAACCTAGCGAGGGTTCAAATATACGCAATCTTACATCTACTGATCTACCTGTCCTCGGACTAGTATAACTAGTAAGGTCACTCACTTAAAATCGTAACAACTCAAACCCGAATTTTGGCATTAGTACGTCTAACGATGTCCACATGCACGCAACCTTTGCCACTAACTAGCTCAATTTACTTTAACTACTCTCACATTTTGACCAATAAACGAAAATTAAAAAATAAAAAAAACAATAAAAACAAAAACAACAAACACCAAAATTACGAGGTCAGCTAACATGAATCGTCATACGAGTCCGTCACAAATAAAAAAAAAAAAGAAAAAGAACGGCTTAGGAACACTCACTGTGTATCCTTCACGGAGAAGCTTTCCTTGTAGATAATGATAGGCAGCAGCTCCCTGAACTCTTTCTTCACTCCCACTCCCTAAAAATCACATAAAAACAAAATTAAAAATGGATAATGCTGCTTAATTAAGATAATTACGCACTTAATTAAGTTGATTAGCAAGCAGTACCAAATCGACGGCGGAGGCGGAACTGAGGCGAGATTGGCGCATACGGAGGGAGGACCAATCAACACTATGGCGGCGAAGATAAAAGAAATAAAACAAGAATAATATGATCAATGTGAATATAATTGGACCAGAGAATATTATTGCTTCATAAAATCTCAATTCTTCAGTGTGTTCATTCATGTGGCTTGTACTAGAAGCACCACTAATTCTCCCATTTCCCTCCATTTTTGCGAGGAGAATTCCCCAAATTTAGTGGAATTGGATTGGGAATTAGGGTTTGTTGAAGGTTATCATGCTCTGTCTGTTGATTTTTATTTTATTTAAGGCTGAAGAAACAGCGGGGAATAGAATAGAAATGAACGAGGACGGAGTGTATGTTGTCTGTTTGTGTGGGTGTCAGACTGTTAGCGGAGAGATTCACCGCTTCATGATTTATGGAGGTCTCGTTTGTTAGCGTTTGGTTTCCGTAGGAATAAATTTATATTGATAATTTACAGATTACGATATCTTATTGTGAGATCATATATGGTGATCGTTTTAGTTTACGATGAGTTTACCTAAACTCATTCCTGGGGATTGTAAAGGGCCACGTTATGAATTATAACAATTTTTTACGTTAAAATCCTTCAAATACAAGTCATCTGGCTAATAATAAAACTTAACGATCACTGAGAGCAATAAAACAATCACAATGCAAAAAATGACCACTCTAACTAAATAGTATAGTGGTTTACAAAAAAAAAAAAAAAAAAAAAAAAAAAAAAAACTAAACTAGACACCGTTCTTAAATAAGACTCGGTTAAACGGAGCGATAACCGACTCTTTTAACGCAAGGAACCAATAAAACAACCACGACTCCAGGAGCAGTTAGTTGACGGAGGTCATTTTCCGAACAATAACATGACCGTGAACCCAAACAGCATGCGGTCTGAATTCCGAGTAACCACGTCTTAAATTTGCTAAAGTTAACATACACATACAATCCAGATGAATTGGGCACCTATTTTTCGGACTCCCAAACAACTAAGATTGCGCATAACTCAAATTGGGAACTATACTCAGAATACAGAAGTACATGATCAACTGTGTCTGGTTTCGGAGCACCGTGACATGGCTTTAGGTTTGTCCTTCCTGGAGACGAACCGTTATTTGGAGACGTAAACTACTAATTTAGTCATCGGTCTTCAAAGGTTTCAGAAGGATTGCAAGGGTATCGATTGACTTCACAGCTTCAGGAGAATCATACTTGATGCTTTTCTATACAAACTACATTCCAAGAAGCATGATCGGGCTTGGATGCGCTAATATACAACAACTTCTCTTCCCAAACAATTTTTGTGTATTCAAATCAAGGATTTACATGTACAAGACTCGAAAGAGGCTGTTTACAGAACAATCTATATCAAAGGCTCAAAGCTATGTGATTAAACATATCCAACATTATCAACATATCTGAGCACGTGATCGTCTATACAAAAAGGCCTTCAGCTAAAACACAGATGACCTAGAGACCTAAAAAACCAGGTGAAGAAATTAAATGTACTTATATCAGATACCCATCAGTCCCTCACCTTAAGCCTGACATCTGAGCTCAGCTTCTTTGGGCTGGATGAAGTTGGCTTAAATCTCCGTACAAGAACCTTGAAACAAGGCAAAAGTAGCACATAGAGCAAAGCCATGATAAATGGCGCTGCGGATAGCCATCCCAGTATCTGCAGACACAATTCAAAGCACCAAATTAGGCACCAGATAGTACTGCAGGTAGGGGAGGGGGCACACAAATATCATATACGAAGGAGGCCACTTAATATCCAGTCTTGATTTGCCTCGAGGGTGTTTAGGACTTGATAGTTTTAGAGGGCGAAGGAAAGTGGAGGAGAGGGTGTGATCGAGAATCCTTTATTTGGGTAGCATATGGGTTGGGGAAGGAGAGGAACGAAAGAGTCCCTTTTCCTGCTATATTAGGATAAACAACCGGAGAAAAATTCTCCCTCCACTCGTCCCCTCTTGCTTATCCAAATAAATCTTGATGACAAAAGAAAGAGAACTGAAAGTTAACTCCGTAGAAGGAGAAGACTACGTGAAAGGTGTGTGATATTTAAGCTGAAAGGCTAAACAAGTATAAAACACAGTCGTCAGGGGGGGGGGGGTAAAAAGATAAAACAATCAGTCAGAGGAGCTCAGAAAGACCTATAAGACCCCCACTCCCCCAGCATGGAAGATAAGACAATGGCCTCACCCAAAGGTGACATAGAACTGTACATATAGAGTCATCTCCATTTTTTCCAGTCACCAGCCCACTCAAGGCTATCCACTCGACAACTCCATCAATCGTCATCTTTAAAGATGTCTTGTTAGTTGTTACCCATCCACCAGCTTCAGTCTATCAGTTTTTAAGTAAATACTGTCTTTAGGTTTCTAAGTAACCCCATCGAAATAGTACATATATCTAGAAAGGGATTACATAACTCCTGTAAGTTATGTATTGGCCTATTGAAGATCAAAAACTCTTTTACTTGACCATAATTTTACAAGTTAGTGGCGTAATGAACTATGCAAGAACTAGATCAATTTGAGAACCAAGTTAAGCCATACAATTTTAGCATGATCTCCAGAAAACTTCTACCTTTTGTTTTACCCCTTACAAGTCACGTTCCCAGGAGTGCTCAACCCCTGTGGAGCAAAGGGGTTATTAGGGGAGTCTAGCTCACAGCTCAACCGAATAGCTGGAAACTGGGCAGAGACACCACAAGGAACTGAAGAGAGTCTATCATCACAACATTCTCCCAGAATATTATTTGAGGCATCATTCATCTTGATTCTAGACTTAAAAACAGTGCTAACAAAGAACTGGATGAGCAAGAAAAGACAAATATGCATGTCCTTTGACGGACTGGTTACTCTTGGAATTTTTGGGGCTACAACTTGATGAGAATATTAAGATTAACTTTCTTGATTCAATTCTACATCTGATATGAGCATGGCTAAAGCTTGTTTATTAACGCCCACGTTAGCTAATTGAATATTTTAGAATACTATAGTTACTAGATTGTTCTATAACATTTTTAGGGAATTCCAAAACATTCTATGATGCTCTAGAGTTATCTAGATTAATTCTAACAGTTACAACTAAATAGATGCAAAACCATATACATCCAAGTGAAACAGACACTCAACGGGAAGGCAGTGAAAGGAAAGGATGGAGACAGGGAAGGAGAAAGTGAACTGAGAACCAAGAGGATACATAACAGGTTCAGTAATACCGCATGAGCAATGCTTAGAAGAACTTCAGTTGAAGCTTGGCCAGTGAAGACCTTCTTGAGAGCATCAGAGGTTAAAGGGAAATGGGAACCGCCAGAAATAGTTTCTCCAAGACGCAGGAAAGGTATAATCAGGCTACAATGTAAATGAACTATGAATAAGTGAACAGATATTAATTTAAATACAGGAAAACAATATATGATACCATCAACAACATATTTGAGTAGTTGTCACCAAAAAAAAAAAAAAAGAAGATAAAAAGAAGAAGAAGAAGATGGCTGATTATTTCCATCTCAAATAAAGATGCGCTCAGCAGACAAGACAAAAAAAAATCAAAAGCTTTACCTCAGCTCCACTGGAGTAGCAGCAAAATTAGTTAATAACACGGTTGGCGGATGGCAACGCGATCCCAGGATAGGGATAGCCAGTCCACATAGAAAAACGGTAAGCCCTGTCAAATATTAAAGTAATCCAGAAAGGAAAAAGGTGTTTGTCAGTTGCATCTAGATATATACAAGAAGAAACTCCGTATTATATACAAATTTCAGTGTATACATCACCAACTCATGGACACAGTGACTCAAGCAGATTTATCAGACAGGAAGATACAGAAAAGAGACCCAGCATGATTCATCACTGATTACTAATTACTGTACATCGTTATGAAGATATTTCTCCTCAATGACCTTGCTTTCCATACAAATTTCCCGAAGCACTAAGTAAATTCTGCAGTCAGAAGATAGACTTCTATAGCTTAGTCTACTACCATAGTGACAATAGATACACTAAACTCTTTATATTCAGGACAAAAGGACCCTAAATTAGAAGATCGACTATAGATTTGATATGAAACCTTAAGCCAGTGAGATACTTGTAGACTCTACCAATAAACTATACTCGTAGGTATTTGTTCCTACCGTCCCAGGGATTGAAAACAACAAAACACTCGTATGAGAAGGTGGATTATCGCTTGATCTTAGTCTAAGCTATGTTACACTCTATCATCTATCATTGTTTCAGGTGACCATCCTATTCCTGAGAGACAAACTTAGAGGTCGTGTACAGGCCCCACGAACCAACACAAGTGATATCCAAGAAACAAATTCCTACGATCTCGCGCTTAACTGTGGAAACTTAAGCACATAGAATTTCGAAAAGGAAAGCCCACATTGTTGTTATCAGTAGCACTCCTTATTAAACATCATCCAATCTTCTCAAATCTCAATAAACCTAATTTTTAAGTCAGACATAAACCCTTAAAGCACTCATTTGAGCTCCTCCAATCAATCTCCAACATCAATCATTCATTACAAAACAAGCAACAAAACCGAACACGCTTAAGAACCCGAAAAACATAGGTGCATCAATTACTTCGAATACAAGCATTGTGTTATCCACTTTTCAGATAGCATAACTATGAGATTACAGCAGAATTAATTAAATCTAGAAAAGAAAATCCCATTTAAACTAGGAAGCATTTCATTATTCATAAGCAAATGATTAATCTTACTTACACCCAATAATAATCACCAAAAATACTGAAGTTAAATAGTACAACATACCACATATTGGGAAAACACCAAGAGTAATACCAAGAGCTGCTGAAAAAGCCAATTGTTTAGGCTCTGCACCCCTATTTTACAATCATATAACACAAAATTAATCAAATAATTAACCAAAATCACATTACATAAATAATAAATATGAAATTGGGAAAAAGTATGATATAAAGTAGGAATCCTCAATAAGACCCACAACCCAGAAGAATAAATACTTGAATACAAATGGGATTATAAAAGAAAGAAGAATAGAGGAAGAAGAAGAAGAAGAACCTGCGAAGAATTTGGAGAAGGGGGTCGACGATCTTGTTGTGTAACCAAGAAGCTATGTCCCACGTTGGAATCCGCATTTGTTTTGTGTGGGTTTTCAGGGAGTTGAAGTTTTGTTGACGCCTGGTTTTCCTTTTCTTTTGCTTTGGATTTGGCATACGAGTATGTCAAATATGACTTGAGAGTTGCGAGTTCTTTTCAGTTTGTAGCCTTTAGCCTTCTAGGCCGGCTTTTACGTGACGGTAATGAGAATCGAACCCAAAAATCACGACCTGACTAATTAATGTTGAGTACACGGATCTTTTGTGATAGAGTAATCGGATCTATAACCGTATAATGTTATTTAGGAAACCAATCCTTTCGGTAATTTAGCTTCCTTCACTGTTGCCATCATCCGTTTACCTTCGTATAATTCTATGCTCCGGGTACTTCTAGACAATTGCCATCACGGAGATGATAACACTCGAAGTCATATTGTAGAATCCCAATCACCTCCTGGGGATACCAATCAAGACGTTTTCTCCGAGCATCCCCGGTGGTAGCAAACACCAAAGTTGCTTACCTTGTGACTTGTGAGGCTGCTGATGGAGCAGTAGCTCACATAAAGAAAGCATAACATGGTTTGGGGTAAACGGCCAAATTTAGTGCTACTTTGCGTTGGTATGGAGAACCGCAGCTTCATTATACTTTGAATCTGCATTCTGAGGATCTTGATATCTAATAAAATTGAATGCCCCAAATTTATACTTCTTCGAGTTACAAAAAGCTAGAATGCAATGGTGTAGAAGCAAAATTAAGGATAGAAACTGTCTAGTGGAGAAACACGACACGCTTTGAAGGCATGGAGTCGAGTTTGGAACTAAAAACTTAAGAAGCTCAGTCTCAAAATCTCGAATTTTCACCCTGTGACGAGATAATCTAACCACAAGTTTTCATCTTTGGGAACGATCCTGATTTTCAAGTACAACTACCTTGATATTCTCTGCCCCATTCCGAGGGAAGGTACAAAAGTGAGAAGCCTATTGGTTCGAGTCTAGTCTTCTCCAGGCAAAATGCAGGCTAGAGGAATAAACGGATCTACTTTTACATATTAACCTGGCACCCTACAATTGTTTCACATTTACGGAAGAAGCCTTCATCCTGGTGTGTCCACAGGGGCTCCCAGCTCCATATAGGCTATAGCTCATAACATGCATGCCTTATCGATCCCATTCCGAGTCGAATTGCTTTTGACCCACCTTGACGTAATTATCCTTCTTGAGTTGCGGAGGCTTGCAGGAGATATCCCAACCCATGATGTGAGGCAATGCAAACTACAAAACCAAGCCAGACTCGTGAATCAGACATAAGAACAGATAAGAATAAAACATAACAGTCATACACACAAGTCAGTCACAGAGAAAAATGATAAGCGGGGCACCAAATACTACTCACAAGCCAGTAAATTATGCCGAGGATAAAAAAACACACTCAACAGAGAAATATGGGACCCCAGGAGCGTGCCGATATTTAGAAAACAATTCAGATGTCGGAAAAGTTACCAATTCAAATGCCCCCTCCCCACAACCCAGAAAACAAAAATAAACTTTTTTTCTCATTCATTTCGGAAGGCAAAGAGGCTCTGCTACAATACGAACGGAAGTTAGCCACAAGCATTCATAGGAATAATAAAGGAACGAAAGACTGTACTGCTCATGGTATAGAAGATAAGAGCCAATAGTGGGTGAAATTAACAGAAGAGCTTTTCTTTGAAGAGTGTAAATAAAAAGCTTCACCAAATATGAAATAGAAGAGGAAATTATCTGCTTACTCAACCTCAGGCTCCTGAAACTACAATCCCAAGACATATGTTCATTAATTTCCGAGAGAACATAGTAAAATTCCAAATTCTCAGACAACTAACTTTGGTCCCATTCAGATTGTTCTTCACCATTTCTCATGAAACTTCAAAGAATTGAGGAAGGTCAACAAGAGCTCAACTAAACAATCTGAATGGCAGTCACTGGGGCACTGCCAGAATACATGTACAGTTTGATCCGCTCTACATAGACAAACTTAAATTTTGCGATCCCAAGTAAGATTGGTTCAGGATCATGGGATCTTTTTCTATCCGATAGGAAGGGCTGTTGCACAAAATGTACTTCTACGCAATTGCCCTATAGATTCCATACCTATCTATATGAAGAATAAATCATGTAACTAAGGGGTTTCTTCTTATGACAAATGGTACTTGGAACGAGCATACAACATATGTAAACACCACACTTGGACAATCCATGACAAGAATGAGATCATCATTTTTCAAAGAAACAATATTTTCACCTCAATTGATGCGAAAGGTTCACTTTATGATCTCTTTACTGATTAGCCAAGCACAACCCTAAGTCATTATCTAATGTAAACCTAATTTCAAGTTATATTACTTGTTGTGTAATATCTACGAGATGCTCAGATAAAGGGAGTAATTTCAATTTTGCAGAAAGAAGTGTCTTAGCTAAATTTCACCACACCTGCCAGCACCACTGGAAATCTAAGCTTCTTAAGTTCATTTGCGACCCCCCCCCCCTTTTCCCATCACCACCCCCACACTACCCCAAAAGTTCAAGTTCAACCCAGCTTTGAGCAAAAATCAATTCTGCTATTGGATTTTGAAAACGCAAGAACAGCAACATGGAATGAGTTACATATATTGAGAACCAATCAAGATGTAAATCAAAGTCCTTTCCCTTCTAAGCTCATCACTCCAGGATTCAAACTCCATAGGCAGTATGCAGGTTCGATGCTTTTGCTTGTAAAATCAAATAAGTTAAGGTACATTATAAACTGACATCTGTATAAGTTAGTTTAATTCATAGGACTGAGTTCAAACATACAAAGTACAGTGTAAAAAAGAGAACTCGAGAATCAGGATCTCATACACTGAATGAAGTACGCATGACAGAAAATTCTCCAGGCGTCACTGGTACTGAAAACCGTTCATTGATTTTCTTGATGCTATCATTAACACCTGAAAGAGAAGGCAAAAAATATTAGAAGAGTAAATGACTTGTAAGAAACGAAGCAGTCTCAAAAAACCAATTGGAAGTCTGGCAAATTTCTTTTTGAGCCACATCAATTGAGCATATGAGAAAAGTTAAGCATCCTGCAGATTAGTGAAGAAAAGAACCAACAAGGATCATCTAAAGAGAATCAGGTAATATACCAAAACCACCACCAAAATGATAAGCACATAGGGAATTCTTAATGGCTAAACCCATGGCGCTCTATATAACATGGCAGCAAAGAACCCGGTAAGAAGGTCAACAACAACGAACCCTGATTCTCAAAATGATTTGGGGTCGGCTAACATAGATCGTCATCTGTAACCGTCTTGTGCAGGCCATAAAATTAAAAAATATCAAACAAGTTAAAAGAGTAGTGAAAACCCATTTAGCAAGAGTTTTAAAAGGCCACCAAAAGAAAACGAACTCCAATAGATTAAAACAATTAAAAATAATAGTTAGAAAACAAGGGGAAAAAGTGTGAACGTCTTTACAAATGATAAGGAAAAAAGGTTTAAGAAAAGGAGACACTATGAAAATTGATATCACAAAATTGATATTTTCTTTTTACTTTGAAAGTTGAACTGCTCCTCAATTTATTTGCCAATTCGAGTATTCGTCTATTCGACCACTTTCGACAACTTTCTCTTGGGTTTGTCTATGCAGTTTTGAAGGGTTGAAGCGGTCATACCAACCAGTCTGGTTTTCAAAACATTGTTTGGCACAACACTTGACTAAATTATCAACCTTCTTATGCACTTCCTAGATAAAAATTTCCAGCTTCACCTCTATTTCACTGTTTTACACTTGTTCAAACTCATATGATGAGCACGGTCTCAGAAAATTATATATACGACCTTCTCTGAACTAGAAAGTGCGTCAAAGAGCCAGAGCTTTAACACCGCACTTATATAATAAAATTTGATAGATCGGGTGGAAACAAACACCTCATTTCCCTTATTTATGGGGGAGCAGGAGTTGCCTTCTGATATACATATAGTGAAAGCATTGAAACCTAGAGCAAATCAGACTAAAACGTAGGGAAATGTAGCTACAGAAAAGACTTACTCAAGCTCATGAAATAGCCATTTCCATCAGGATTTGCTTTAATTTGTAAGGTCTTTCGCACTTGCCCAGCATTACTGCGACATTAGTATACAGGATTACAGGTTAAGAAAATTCAGCTTACAACTAATCAAGAGATGATAAAGCTTGTATGCTGAAAGCTAACCTAGTCTTCATTCCAGGGTCATGGAAGAAATCACACGAACCAGTAGGACCCAGGCTAATCAAAGATCCAACCTCTGTAGCCGACATAGCAAATTTCTGTAAGAATAGAAAGAATTGCAGGTCAATCTAAGAAAAAATTAAAGAAATTACGGAAAGAAAAGATAAAAAGAAAAAAAAAAGCAGGGACCCATACAACTTTTCATAATACATAAACCAAAAGGCTGAAGCAATATATTACTCATGCAAAAGGTTTATAACAGTTCAACATAACCTATAATAAAATAAATCATATTGAAATAATAGCAACACAATTAAAAGTATAAGCAATATCCACAAAGGTTAAACATCTACGCTTCAAATACAACAAGCACTGAAGACGCAAGGACCAGAGGGGAAAAAAAAACTCATATTTTCTCTTACTTCATCCATGAATATAAAAGCATTTCCTTATACTCCAAACACCCTAAGCCTGTTCAAGAAACAAAATTATTTTCCCTCCTATTACAAGAAGCAAGTGATAGTTTTCTAATATGTACCCTCAGAAAATCAGGAAACTAACAAACCACACACCATGTAGCAGTGTACTTAGGCCCTCAACTTAGATTGAAATACGATACCCAGCCTTTCGACCATGAGCTAGTCAAACCCCAACATCATTATGCTTTAACCCTCAGTAAAGAAGTCAAATCACATCATAAAAGTATACCCCAACAGGGATCATCACATCAAATACCACTTTTAATAAAGAAACTCAGATTAGAAATCATCTACATCGAGAGATTAAACAACTACAATAAGAAAGTAAATCCCAATATTCTCATGTTCTCTAAATGAATAAATGCCCCATGGTACTAAATTGCATCTTGTTTTAACATTATCATCTTAGGAGACTTGTGCACGCAATGAATAGAAGTATATGCTGAATTCAGATATCCTTGATAAATTTATTTGTTTAGTAGTTTGGCACAGACCAAACAGATGTGTGAGGCTTAAATAATCCGTAAAACATGGGTGTGGCAGTATAGGTACACTTACTATTCAACATTCCCCACTTTAAAGGGTAAATTGGCTACTATTCATAAATCAAAATAGGATATTTTAAGGCATCTAAAGGCTACTAAACTACACCATCACTATTCCGAGAGTTTCAAGTACACATAGGGTAAAGGTTCGGACCTAATTAACAGCAAATTATTTGGATAGAGTGCAAACTACTGGGGGTTAATTGGCCATTTTACCCCCATTGAAAGTACAAACTACAAAGCCAATAGCTCAGAGCCAAACATTTTCAAATAACACTTTCAGAAACTATTAACATTTACGAGAAAAGAAAAAAGGATAGACAGCTACTAATAATAAAGTAACAAAGCTCTATGAAACAAGAAGACGAGTAGGTGTAGTGTCTACTAGCCTACAAAAGTTTGTAACTTTGATGCGTGAAAAGAACAAAAGGAGCACTATGAGAAGACTAATCTTTGAGGGGTAAGGATATGTCAACTGCATGAAATCTGAAATATCAAAACGACGAGGTGGTGGAAAAGCAAGCAACTCTGACCTGTTTTCGCTCCCAGTCATACTTGCGCTCCCCAATACTGGGAGAAAAGGTCAACATTATGTAACCTGGACGCTTGACAAAGAGATCCCCGGTCTATTAACAAGTAAAACAAAGTGAATCCATAATTAAAATACTAAACCAAGATATTTCCTACTTAACAACTTTGGTAAAATAACATCAAAAGAAGGAGAATAATCGATTCCATACATCACGTTTACCAAACGTTGGTGGTACAGGGTCAGCAGAGAGTGCGGCCTTGCCCTTGTAGATGGTGAAAGCAGCATAAATGCGATCTGTAATAGTTCCACAGACATGTTAAAGGCACGAAGTAAGCATAAAACAGACTTGCAACAAAACAGCCATATTAAATGCACGAAATGGGCATAAACATCTCGAAGATTTCGTCATTACCACCAGTAGAAGCTTTCTGTCCAACGGTTGAGAAACTAGCACAGCCCATCGCGGTTTGCCAGCCAAACACATCTTGTGCACTTTTGTTCCGAACCAAGAATTGTCCAGAAATACTTCCCCTAGCAAAAAAAACATTACTATCAGTGAGACAAAGTTCTATGCTAATGCCAACACACGATACTGGTGACAGAAATGCTAACCAACGGACAATTATCTTCGCAAAATCCCAATGGTTCACCAAAAGATAACAAGTTGAACAAGAAGGGAAATCCAAATCTTCATGTACAAGATTCACGGGTTAACCATCCTCTCCGCTCGCGCACTACATCGATCCTAATTCCTACAATACTTCTACATCACAACTTTACAAATATACTCCACCATTACACTCCATACAAAACACTGATGTCATTCAATTAATCACCCCAAACCCAATTCTAAAACAAATTTCACCCCCAGTAGAATTACATACCCTTCGCCCGAAATATCGATTACGAAACAAATTAAAAGCTTTTTATATAGAAATGCGATTACCAAAACCAAACACAATCATCATCATTTCATTTCTATTATTTACAGTACCCATAGCAGTTGAAATTTACCCCAGAAAAGGAAATTAACCAAACAGGCAGTAAAAACTATCAAATTACTGAGAAGCTAACCTATGTAAAAGTATTCAAGACAATTATTGAAAGGGGGGGGGGAGGCAACACATAAACCCTAAAAAACGCAGTAAAAAAAAGTAATTGAAATGAGAGGGTAAAAATGAAGAAATTAACCTGGATTTGAGGGTGTTTGCTAGTTTCATCATCTTTGCCGAGGAAGTTGGAAGGAGACTGCGATAATTTTGGTGTTATTGACAGCAATGTTGAGGGTTTTCGAGAGGTTTTGTGCGGGAAATAAAGGGGAAACTGAAGTAGACACACACTTAAGAAATTAGAGGATTTTTTGGGTCCAACTAGTAAATTGGACTAAATTTTAAAGCACATTATCGCCTTATTGGTGTTTACTCGACGATGTCGTATGTGAGTAAAATTTAAATCAAACATTGCGACTTTAATAATAGTTAAGTTGTTAAAAAATTCGTAATTTAAAATATTCTAATTTGTAAATCATACATAATCTAAAACACGTGGAAAATCCGCGTTATACTATACGAAGTAAGTCTAAATCTTTACGGTTGAAAAACGTATTTAGATACATCAACCCTCCAATTGGAGAAGGTACAATGATTGGATACAATCAATCTCCACAAAAGTATTTTAGAGTGCGCACAAGTGAAATTAAGGTACACCGAAAACACATGTTTAAATAAGACAATCGAACACCATCGGATCTATTATCAATCACACGTACAACGTGACCACTAGATCTATTGCCGACCACCGGAGATCACCAACCCAATCGTTGATCAATTGAAAAAGGGTTTAGGGTCCTACTTCTAGGCACCGCTAGAAAGTGGGACCCTAAAATTTTATTCAGACCACCTTTAGAATATCACACCTTGGAGAAGTTCAACGCATCCCTTAAATATCGCATCCTTCATAGGGTTATGTGTTGCAGATGTGCTAGGGTGGTTTGCGGCCATTATTGTTAGGTTGAGTGGGGTTTTCAAGGTAGGAGGTGGTGATTGGTGGTGTGTTGTGGTTGATGGTGGTGGTCGGGGTAGTAATAAGGTTGGAGAGATTAGTGGATGTTTTTTACTTAATTTGTCTCCCACTTGCATGTTGCTTGTCTTATGCTGTCAAGCGTGATGTGCATTTGTTGGGCTAGCTAGCAAACCTCATCCCAAAGTTCACTAGAATGACATGTATTGGTTGATAGGGTTCAGTTCTCATGAAAACACCCTTTCCAACGAGAACATTCCACCATTGGATTAAAATTCTAAAATTATATCAAATCACAAATTAAAAATAAAAAATGTCCCCAAAATAGCAGTTAATTTATTAAATAACTCCCAAAAATGTAACACCCTAATTAAATAAATGGATATTATCCACGGTACCCTGAGGTTTACGTAATTCTTTGTGATACCCTACTGGTTTTCGTACTGTCCATGGTACCCCTGAGATTTGCATTTTGCCAAATTTTTAACAGAAAACTTAACTCCATTAGCATGTGTTATGTTTAAGATTTTAATCAACATAAATTCTAATAATATAAAAACAACTTAATTTGAGCCATCCATATTTAACAATCAGTGGTTGACAATTAAAACCCTCAAAAAATAAAAATGGTTCACAAATACTAATAAAAAGCAAATGAAAAAATACACACTAACCCCTTTACTTTCTCTCTCCTCCTCTACCCACCATACCACCATTATCATTAGGTCACACCAGTGCGCACCACCATCATAACTCCGACGATCACCACCACTTGGTCAGCTGTAGGCCATCGAGCCTACCTGGACCACGACCGACCACCGTCTATTCGTCCTTAAGTCTCTACGCGCGATTGACATCACCACAACCTTGACCACCACCAAACACAATAAACAACTAACCCTAATAAATTGGAGCCGGGTGGTCAATGGTGGTGGTGGTACGGTGTTGGTCATGGGAGAGGAGAGAAAAAAAAAAAGAGGGGGGATTGGAGAATGGGTCACCATATGAACCTAATCTTTGATTGATACTCCCCACGACCCATAGAGTTTTTCACCAACAAACACAATAAACAAACCCTAATAAATTGCTAACTAAATAACCAATTAGTATTAACTATTCTGCTTAACCAGTTAACCTGACATTCCACCCCTCTCTCACCACACCACGGTGCAACCAATCTCACCACCAATCAGACTCCTCTATCTTATCTCAGCTCGGTCTCCCTTCCAGTCGATTAGCCCATCATCAATCAGACTCCTCTTGATCTCATTTCCAAAACTGGTGGTAGCGTGCGTGGTGGGTAAAGGTAGAGACAGATAGAGTGTAAATGATGCTGATCGCGTGGTAGGTAAAGGTGAAGATCGTTGGTTGAGATAGGAAGGAGATTTGGGTTGCCGGAGCTCAGATGAGGGAGGTTGTGACTGGTGAGAGGCGAGGGCATCTGGGTTGGGGAGGATGAGTAGTAATTAGTCTCTAACAGAAAATTAGCTAGGGTATTTTAGTCTCTAAAATTTTCCAAATGGGGTAAGTTTCGAAAGACAAAAATCTTAGTGAATTCACCCAAAGAGGAATACATGAAAATTTCTTTGGATTGGAGGTAGTACGTGGGATCTATGCGAACTATCATATACGACTACTATTTCATTCCTAGAATAACTGGGATGCCAAGATGCACTATTACACTTTTTTTATATATATATATAGTTTTTACCATTGATTAAATAGGATAATAACTTTACAACAAACAAAGTTAAAAAAATAATATTTGAATCAAATACGTACAACAAAGTTGCAATGTTACACACTTGCCCTTAGAGTGTTCATGTTCAATAATCAAGCTCATCTGCACGTATTTTTCAAATTAAATACATCTTTTGGGTATGATTCTCGATTGAATGCATTTCGATAGGTAGAATTGTCATTTGTATTAAGCTTTACTAACTCTATTTGACGTTATATTACTATGTTTTTTTTAGCATTTGCCACAGTAGTCCATAAACGTTTGGATACCAACATAATTCCGACAGGATAAATTCTCCACCAACGGAAAGACAAAGATTCTAGATAAGCGCATTGGACAGTTGGACACCATGAATCGAAAGATTATAGAAGCAACTAACACACTTTATGATATTCCATATATGTGTATAAATAAGTGCATCAATGGGTAGAGGCTTGGTGTGCAGCAGCAAAGAGTACGTGCATTCTCAAATCTCAAGAGGTAAATTCTTGTTATCAAACCCGGCCTATATATATATATGTTCATGTCTACTTCAATTCCAAGTTCGTTCTATTATGCTAGTTTGTTTTCTACAGAGGATAATCTATTAGCAATCGTCTATTCTGAAACATTTACCTGCACACACAAAAAAAAAAAAAAAAAAAAAAAAAAAAAATTGTGTTGTTGCAATTTATATAACAAAGCTAAGTAGTGGTACATCTTATCTATACTCCCTCCTACCCAAAGAGTTCTCCATCTTTCTTTTGATTGTTTTGACGGGTCATGTTGTCTATGTACAATTGAATTGCGTTGAACTTTTATTAAGATCTTGACACTTGATCATTTACAGTGTTAGCAATATAAAAATTTCAACATGTCTATTAGGTTACTCGTCAAGATCCTAACAAACTGAAACAATAATAGTGCCCACAAAGATCTCTCCCTTTTGGAAATAATTTTTGAGTTGACAAGTTTGGAATTACTTTTATACCAAATGAATCGTTTATTTGTTGTAAAAATTAGTACATATTCTATTGTACATAGCATTCTACCAACTCCACTTGATTTTAAGGTAAGCGGGTCTTCCATTTGGTCTAGAAGTAGCTTCGAATATAGCTACTCAAAAATAGAAAACGAAATGAAAAATCTCTGTAAGCAGGAGGGTGTATATAGTGAGACGAATCATCTGCTATATATAGACTCGTATACATTAACAGGCTATTATACATTAGATACTCTGTATGTAATGTTGTATAAGTGGAGATTTTGAGTATATGAAACTGCAGCAAACACTAAGAACATCTCAAGCAAGAAAAATCATGGCATCGACACAAGAAGTGGCACAAGTTCAATATGGCACAAGGGGCACCATGAGGAACACGACCCCCAGTAGTCTAATGAAGTTGGATAGGTCCATCAACTGGTTCGGAACTCCGTCAACTCCATTTCCTGCTAATATCCCACACAATGCTAACTCAAAGTTCGTCCACAATCGAGACGGCCAATTGGGCTCCATGGCTGCGGTCCAGTACAGTGGCCCTAAGGCCCCTGGCAGCCAGGGACCAGACTCTGCATACATCCTCGCTTGGAATGCACCCTCCGACAACAACACAAGCCCAAACCGGGTAACAAAATTAACTTGTCGTGTTTTATAATGGTTTAATTTTTATCGAGTTTAAGTCTCAACTATCAGTTTAAACAAGGTTCAATAACTTGTCACAGGTTTACGTGGCTTGCGGAACTAAAGACCGCATGGATAAGATATCTTGGGATCAAATCCAGCTCAATTTGGAGGAATCTTCGACTAAGTCTCATGCCCATGACTCGTACTCGAAAACCACTGCTGATGCCACTATCGATGGTGACTCGATCCCCAAATTTGCTGACCTCACTTCAGATTTCGGATACATGAACTGAGATCGATCATATATTGAATCATTATCCTATAATATATACTAAGGTTTACAAATATACTCCATGCAATATACTAGTATGTAATAATCAAGCTATATAATCTGAGTTGCATGCATGCTTGTAATATCATCATGCACGTTTAATTTGTATGGTGGACAATAGCTACGTACATCTACTATTGCTTGCTTATTATATTTAGTATATTAAATAAATTATATGGACTTGTGACCCTTTTATGTTAACAATTTTATTCTTTAATAATCTTTTAAGCTGATTATTACTTTTTGGCAATTACAAATTCACGATTAGATGTTTGTTGTTTGTCACATCAAGATTTGGTTTTACTACGAAAGACTTTCAATACTCAATCCTATCTATGAGGAAGTCATTGGTTTACACAACACAATTCTGAATGTAGGGGAATGAATAAAATCATGTCGCCCCAAATACACAATGCTTATACCATGTTTTCGGGAGCATAAGAAGCATAGTGTTCCTCCTCGCAATAGAGGAGTATGGACCACATTTAAATAGATTTTAAATTATTTTAAGTGTAATGGTTTCTACTCCTCTATCGTGAAAAGGACACCATACTTCTTGTGCTTTCGAGAGCATAGTATAATTTGCGCCAAACCCACCTAGTTTCAGGAGTCATCTGAGAACCAAAACCACCGTAAAAGGACCAAAAGCATAACAAAAAGACTAAAAGATACAAGTTATTGCATTAGAAGGATACAAGTCCGATCCTCCACCATAGTTTAGTACACATTATCTTAGTTCAGAGTAAATTAGAAGATACAAATTACAAAGTTTGAACAACTAACATGGACGAATGAGTTCATCATCATCAAGCTAAGAAAAAACAAGCTTAGGGTAAACAAGCTAAGAAAAAACTAGAATTTATGAATCTATAATAATGTTTATAAACTTAGAGGGAAATGATTGAACCATCATTTCTTTTTAGGAGGTGAGGATCAAAGGAGAAAGAGATTAAAAATCTCTTCAAATGTTTTGAGTTGGTGAACTTTTGAGCTCCATAAATACCCTTTAATGGAGCTCAATAATGATGTGTTAAGTATGCTACGTACATGATGATTTTAGGGAAAACTCAACTTCTAAAAAGAGTTACCCCCATCACTAAGAATGTACAATTAAACAAGGCTAAAGCTCCAAAATTTAGCCCTATGAGCCAACAATGAAGATGTTATGTCGGCTCAAAGATACACAATCCCGCAACCGTGTGCGGGAAAATGTAATGAGGTCTAAGTAGCTACTAGCATCACTAAATGATTTTGTACATGAAAAATGCTAAACCTAGCTAATTCCGAAATGGTGACCAATGAGGTATATGATGCAGCTATGTTAGGGAAGAGTACGGGCATTCCTTGCCCGTACTCTATCACTGAACAAGAAGCCTTGAATCGAAAATTGACTACACGATTTTCAATTGTCAAGGCTGGCTTGTTGGTTGAGTTAGTGTCTAAATGATAATAATGCTACCCCCGTCTACATTACTGAACTATCAACTATGTACTTCCATATGCCGCCTTTTGTATCAAAGGCGGCATCTGAAGCTGAATTCAAAAGATGTAATTATGTTCTCTAGCCTTTCCTTGGCTAGAATGAACAAATCTATATGCATCCAACTTATTGGCTCTCCAAAATAGCCAAAGTTGGTAGACTTAGCTTTGATCTTCAGGAGGCTAATCCCTTGATTAGACTCAAACTTGAAGATAAATGCAATGGGTATGTAAGGTTCAACGATTTCTGTAGTCCCGACAAGGGACTAACTTGTGTTAGGAGCTGTCCAACTCCGTACTTATATAGAAGTCAGGCAGCAAAGAGCAGAATACTTGTGATTATTCGATGGGAAAGGAGGAGATCGAAAGCCATGGTTGGACCGTACACAGCCTTGAGCACACGGCAGAACTGCAGTCTTCTTATCAGTGAGCTATTGGAGCCTGCAGAACCAGGTTCATGCCTGCGGTACAGCAAAACACACGATCAAAGATGTTATTGACCATCGTTAATTACTTTGTGAATACCAAACACAAACTTTTGAATATTGTTCGATGACAAACAAGTTTGGGTCGTGTTAGCTGTAAAGAAGTTATTTTGATAACAATTATACTTAGCATGCAAATAACGATTTTGATCTATTGGTGACCCGTTTCATAAAATTAAAGCTTTTTTATGTGAAACGGGGTTATCCAAAAATTAGAATTATATTCATTTTTTCAAAACTCCTGTATTGGAACTTGTTCTGGTGCTGACTAATAGGAAACTTATTTTGTCACTGTAAACTAAAGAAAGGTACAAACCTGATTGCATTGGGTTCGCGCCAGCGGCGAAAGACATGGGAGTACTGTAATGCTGCTGAGGATAAGCAGCAGAAGGAAACTGATATGGATGAAGAGGATAGTGAAGGCCATAGGACTGCATTGCAGCAGTTGTGTATGGTGTACCAGCCGCGGCTGTTCCCCCTGCAGCAGCATTCGCCTGATCACTGAACTGCAGATTGTATGGGTAAAAGCAGCTCATCATGCCTCCTACAGCTGCTCCGGGCGAACCATACATCTGATATTGGCTGGCTGCCCCTCCATGAACCCCGTAGTAGCCCTGCATATAACCATTTAGATATATACGTCAGATAAAACCTGATTTTCGCAAAGTAATAAACATTGGCCATGGCCTATTACTCTAAACTATTGAACTGTTTTCGCGGATGTTAGTTGTGCTTTATATACTCCTATTTACTTGGTACAATCAGCCCTACAGCTAAAACTTTCCTATGCTTCCAGCATGCTAGACTATGAGATCTAAGAACTCGAAAATATGTGCTTAGCTTACATAACAAGCATTGTCTTACTGTGCAAAGAATCTTCACTCTTCATACATTAAGCATCTTATCGGCTCTATTTTGTTTTTCCCAAATTCTTTCATTTGGCAGTCAGTCGGTGCGATTTTTCAAAGCAATTTTCATATTGGGTCATCAGTACGCAGTTTCTTAATTTATGTTTCAATATAAATAAGGCTTGCGTACATCTAACTCCTCATATCCCGCCTTATGGCGGAAGCTTTTAAGGGGCTGAGTGAATGATATTGTTGTTATTATTTCATTTGTGAGGTGACACCACATTATAGGTGAATGTATATGGAAACTCTCATAGATTCTTGCTTAGCTGTTCAACATTATTCAGACATGGCCAGACTCAATAGAAGTTGAGAAAAGTAAAAATGGAGTGTATAATTTACGCACTAACCGTAGGATAAGCGTAATCTGATGAGTATGGAGAGTACCTGAAAGTATACAAAAGAAATATGTAAAGAAAATAGAAAATAAACTAAACATGATCAAAAGCAACAAGTATAAAATCTATTACAGAATCATAAGCCCATGATTAAAATCCTTCACTTTTTAAAAAAAAAAAAAAAATATGAATTAAGATATAACAAAGAAATGGTGGGTTCACTTTAGTAGAAACAGAAATTAAGAATCTTACAGCAGATTGCTTGTATTTCTGAATGGAATTAAAGTCATCTAAATAGATGATTAAATCAAAGACTCCACAATATAGTTGGCCTCGCTGTTTTATTATTGTATTATTTAGGATATTCCACAAAAAGAAAAGGGTTTGTTCAACATTTTCCCCAATTCGTATATGAGATAATGAGAACAAATCAGCACCAGAAGAATATACAAGTGTACAATCACATATCGATATCCAAGAAATGTTGTAAGCGTGAAGAACAGCCTGAAAAAATGGAGGGAGTATATTATACGATCTTCTAACTTTCATTTATGAGTTTTGTAAACGTGTTTCCTGAAACAGGAGTCGTTTGGAAAATGGAGGACATCGGAACAATATCTCATAAGATTTGATTATATATCTGATAATGGGCAAAGTCACAAAAACATGCTTACATAATTACAGAAGAACTATTCGTTGTTATGATTGTGATGAATTTATTAATTAGCATGGGGAACAAAGTTCTATTGATAATTGATCATCACATATAAGAGAAATGCATTGCTCATTGCACTTTGATAATGCTCTATAAATAATTAACCATGTTCATCCCATACTACACGAGAGAATTTATTAGTAGATGAAACCCTTGCAATAATTTACATTGTATTGTTTCGGTACCTATAGATCGGTTCCGAATTAACTTTTGGTTTCAATGTCTAATTTTTGATCCAATGTTACTAATCCAAAAAAACGTCAAGTTAAGGGCCATCAAAATAACGACTCATGCATTCAGGAATCACAATGAGGTATGCTACTATGCTAAGGTACCATGCACGTTGTATATCTGTCAGTTGAGTAGTGTGTACCACAAGGAATGTGGGATGAAGTGAGCACGCGAGGTAAAAAAAAAAAAAAAAATCAAGAATGAATTTAGTTACTTTTGACAGTGGGGACTTACTGTGAGCTGTAATACACGTGACATTCACCAGACTAAGCACGTGATGACAGATAGAAAGGGCAACAATATGAAAAAAGTGAAGAAAAAGCAGGAGACAGTCAAGATCATGACCAGCAAGCACAAATGTGCAATATACACATTATTGTCAGAAATAAAACTTATGATAAAAATGATTATATATGCGTTACATAACATAATACATACCCGTAGTAATGAGCTAAAGGTATCCCTTGTTGGATGGCATACTGAGGAAAGTTAGTTGCTGGTGTCCCTATAAAAGCTGCTGCTCCATACCCACTCTCGCTGGTGCTGTTGCTCATTCCTTTTCCATTCCTGCTCATTCCTGTCATGTCCGACATAATGTTATTGTCAAATCGTCTTTTACAAGTTTCAAAAGAAATTTTTTGTACTAGGTAATTACGGAGTAGTATGCACTGTCTATACTCATACTAGTATATAACTCATGGTATGAAAGTTGCGTTTTACATGTATAAGTATGTGTGTACTCCGTATAATTAACGGATTTCATCATCACTTGAACGTGAAGCTACTCCAATTTCATTTTCACAAAGAAGGTAAAGGGACTACATCACACATTGTGGAGTTGTGGTCCAAATCATTGGTCCACAATAATTCTAGTGACAAGAGTTTCTCCTAACACAATAACATCATCATGGTCACCAATTACGCAACTGAAACAATCTAAACATGTTCTTGACGCCCCACTGATCGATAGTCCGATAACTTCCTACATTTAGTAAATGTCTGTACTAGAACGTGATTTTATCTAGAACCAAAACTACTACTCCGTATATCGTTATGGATTGGTAGGTGGAGAAGTGCGTGGTAATAAGATTAACAAATTGCAAATGACTAAAAAAAAACAATTGAGTTTCGAGTTCTTGATGAACAAAATGAAGTACGAGTACATGGAATAAGTGTAATACCATGCTGAGTGTAGTGTGAAGGCGTTGAAGGTTTAGATTTTTGAGCACCAAGGAAAGCAAGGTTACAGTTAGCCCTTCTTCCATCAATCACTGGGCTTGGATCAAGGCATGCTCTCATTGCTGCTTCCGGCTCCCGGAATGTCACCTGTTACACATTCATATAAACGCGCAAAATCACAATCATCGTTATCATTACCCCAGTACCTCCAAAAACACTATGCAATCAATAAGCATGCCGATGGGCGTGTAGTGAACATAACATTATTACATTTACAAACAGGATGATCCTAGCTAGAAGTCTATATGTAAACAATAGAAATATTGTCTATAACATAATCAAGTGTTGTAAATTAAAGATTGCAATTAGTAAGTAATATGTTTGTGTAGTAAATTTAACATGTTTGACGGTAAAATCAACATAATTATGAATCTATCAATATAAAAAAATTAAATTGATTTAATTCTCAAATCAAGGACCATTGATTGTCTCTTTTTCCTTATAATACAACATTTACAAAATTATGCAACAAAATTTAATGCACAATTAATTAATTTTACTACAAACTAACTATAGATATTTTTTTTTATTTGTCAACATGTAGACTCCTAATATTTTGTTACAAATTAATAGAGATGCCCCATACAATCAAATTATGCATTCAACAATAGTTGATCTAGTAGTAATAAAATATAGGGATACCAAAATTGTAACCTACCAATTCAAGCATATATGTACCTAATTAATTCTGATCGTTACCTCTAACCTAGATCAATCATAATAATTTCATTTCAGTGTTAATTATTGAATTTCATTTCAATGTTAATTAGATACTAATAACAACAATTAAAGACGTAAATAGGCAAATTCCATCTCTTGATACTCCCCTTAATTAACTACATACTCCATTTGCTAGTATCCTCTCTCCATTAGTTAACGTTCGTCAACAATCCACAAAAACGGAGGGATCGTAACATATACGGAGTACTAGGGTCTAGATAATGTACTTTATAAATCTAGCTAGACACTTCTAATCAAAATTTACATGAACTAAAAATGTACCCAACTTAGTCCTCACGCTAGCTACTAGTCTTTCATGAGTAGTAACACAATTTCCTAAAAAATGTTCTACTAAATCATACGCCAAAACTAACAATCCAAAATACTAAGCAAGTTTTCGCCTAACGGTTAACACAATCGGCCATATATTCAATCCACTCGCACTCACTATACTGAACTTTGCGCCTACTCGCCAATTACGACTTCAGATAAAAAAAACAAAATGGAGGAAAATAAAAAGAACGTACAAAACCGTAGCCTTTGGATCTAGCAGTGGCCTTATCAGTAATAACAACAGCTTCAAGAATTTCACCAAACTGCTCAAAATAACTCCTAAGAGTGTCCTTTTGAGTTTCCCATGCTAACCCTCCTACAAACACTTTTGTGTACATGGTATCCCCGAACTGCCCGTTTCCGGGTGTCGCCGCAGCCGCCGTAGGAGTAGCCTTGATAGGAGAGAGGCTCATGTTGTATTTTTGGAGGGAAAGTGAATGATCAGATCTTGGGAGAGTTTTTTTTTTTAGGGTTTGTGTGTGACGGTGAAGTTAAATTTTTAGGGTATGAGATCCAAAAGGAGTAGAGAGGGTGTGGACTGTGGAGTGGAGGGAAGAAAATGTGAGTGGGAAGAGAAATTTGGGAGGGAAAGAAAATAGGAAATATAAAGAAAGTTGGAAAAAGTTTGGGTCGAAATTATTAAACTAAGGATAAAGTTGGAAATGTGGGTCTTACTCTTTACTTTGTGTCTTTGCCTTTTTCTACTCACGCGATTTGTCTTTGCCCATTCCTTACCCGCGCAATTTTTTCGTATTTTGAATTTCTTTTTTAAAATTGGAATGAAGAATTAAGGGGGATTTAATTCTGTTTTATGTCGACTGTCGAGTTTCTTGGCGTCTTTTTCTATTTCGTATATTGAGCGGGGTAAGAATACGGTTGCTCAGTCGTAATGCAGTTTCTTTCTGCACTCCTGTGAAGTGAAAATAGTAAGCCCATCCATAAATTTAGAGGGATTCTACAATGGTTACGAAGGTTTGGTAGCCATTGATAAGAGAAATAAATCTGACCGTTCATTCTTATCATGAAATCTAAACCGTCAAAATTTTGACTTTAGGAAAAATAAAAAAAAAAAATAAAAGAAAATATAAAAAAATCAACCCAGCCCCCAACCCTTTCATTTTCTCTCTCCACCCCCGTCCCCTTCCCACCAGTCCACCAACCTCTCAACCACCGCCGTCTTGCCCGCCTATGCCTACTGACCCACGCCACCTTACCAGCCTCCTTTCCCATCACCGAATTCGCCGTCTCCGACTAAACCACGCTAGCCACCCCCATTCCCCACCCCCACGAGTCTATCTTTCTCTCTCTAATTTCCCTCCATCTTTTTCCTCTCATTTCCGGCTAATAGCAGCTCCGCCCCCCTCCCCCCACCGCGCGTTTGCCTCCGCCGCATTCCTTATCCTCTGCGGCCGTCGGAGCGGGCCAATGCCTCTAGAAGGAGAGGACGTGGTAGGAGAGAGAAACGCAAGAGAAAGGAAAAAGAGGGGAGGAGAAGATAAAGGCGCGGTCGCAGAACGGGGGGCACGGCCGTCGGAATTCGAGTGATTCGACGGTCGGGCTGGCTGGAGAGGCGCTGGTATTAGTGCAAGTAGGGGGCGGCCGACGGTGGGGCAAGGGTGACACGAGTGGAGGGGGAAGGGGGAGGAGAGAGAAAACGAAAGGGATATATTTTTTATTTTTTATTTTTATTTTTAAGGTCAATCCTAATTAAAGGCTAGGATCTATTTAATCGAAATCAACGGACAGTATTGATCCCTCTACAATGGCTACCAAAGTCTCGTAGCTATTGCAGAATTACTACATAAATCTATAATGCAAGTGTTGGAAAAGCTCCTTCCATAACGAAAATTCTACGGTCATTACCACTAGTGGTAATTACCATAAGAATATAGTATTTTATTATGATTTGATATTTTCCTATATTAATATAAAAATAGCATATAATATTTTGTTAAAATTTGGTATCTTCTTATATTAATTTAAAAATAAAATATCTCATCTTTACATTATGAAAAATTGTAAAACTTAATACATGTTTGGTATTGGTTAAACTTCTCGAAAATTAGAATTAGGCTAAATTCACACATTAAGAATGACATCCATCATTCTTCGGTGATCTTCACTAGATCAATTAATTAATCTTGTTAAAAAAAAAAAAAAACAAAGAGGCAAACGTGAGCTTGTGTGAAGTTATTTTTGAAACATGTGACTCCCAAACAAAACTCATCTAGTAGCTAGTAATCCTACTTAGCGGCTCATCTAACGAGTAATCCTACTCAGGGGCTGCTATTTGAATGCATGTCAATCATTAGTTTTTACAGCCCCAAACTTCTACTGTACAATTTTCTGTGCTTGTACGTGATGTACAACACCTCAATATGTACAGCCCCTAAATTTTTTTGTTCGTGACGGGATAACCCTAATTTTTTTCGAGGGAAAGTAGTACTCTAATTAATCACAAACAAAGCCTAAAAAATTGAATAATAAATGTTTTTTTAATTCTAAAGAAAAGATTTCTATGTAATTAAAATATTGGATTGAAATAACTACCTTTAATAAAATACTATACTTTTATGGTGATTACCACTAGCGGCAATGACCATAGAATCATCGCTTCCATAAACAAGTAAAACAACCGTCTCTCTTAGGCGTGTGTATTGCATGCACGCGCGATATGAACATTTTTTGGTATCATCAAGCAACCTTGATTACAACAGTGAAATTTTTTTAGTATCGTTTTTAAGGGTATCATCACGCAATTCAACGTCCTCCCGATCTCCTCACTAGAATCGTTTCTAGTGTAATCGACTCGAGGCAATAAAGTCCAATTGCATAACTTAGTGTTAATGGACTAGGGCTAGCCCACTCCCCCGCATCTTTAGAACCCAACAAAGTAAAGTTTGACAACGGCGGAAAGTAAGTTATCTATCTAGTTCTACTAAAACAGAAGCCACTAGGACACGTGGCATTCTGTGGCTAAATAATTTCCCGCTCAAAAGCTCCAAGATATTTTCGGTTTGCTGCAAACTAACTCTCACCCTAATATTGCCTATAGTTTAGGAATAAAATATTAAATTCCTAATATTGCTCAAACAAACCCCTGATATTTCTCCTTCAGCCTGCTACAACAAATTGTGTTGTTTCTCAAAAAAAAAAAAAAAAAATCGCCAACCACTATAATATGTTGTCCTCTAAAAAAAAAAAAATTGGATCAAATATGATATCCTGGCCTTCATCAGGTATGATTATTACTTCCTCTTGCCTATGAATATGATATGATCCCTTATAATTTTATACAATCGAGGGTGGATGTCGATAAACTTATTGGGTAGTTCTATCGAATCTAGGTTGACCATAAATTTGAGTATTGCTGTATTAGTGTATGTTGATGCTTGGTATTATGTTCAGTGACTGATTTTCTAAATACATACATTCCTATATCACATGGTACATTCCTCCATAAGAATTATGATGAGTTGCGTTACATAATTTCATGAGTTGTTGTAAAGGTTAAATTTGTATGTCAAATTGTTCCCATAGCTACTATATTTATGGCTTTTGCTGATTGCATCATTAGTATTTTCTTCTTTTACGAGATATAATATTGAGTTGCTAAACCATTTTTTTTTTTTTAAAGTTGTTGCTAAACCATTCTTCAGTAAGTCTATGGCTCTTTTTTAGCCATTACTCGTATACAATTTGATACTATCACTCACATCAAAAGCCTATGACTCCTATGATCATTACATAGATTTGGACCTATATTTAGACAATGGTGTGTGTGTTTTGCTCGAGCTATTCAATTTTTTTTTTTTTTAACATGAGATGATTTGAACTTGGGTTACTAAATAAGTTCTCAACAACAAATAATATATAATTTTATCGAATATATTGCTAAATATCTCCGTGCAACGCACGGGTGTTACGCTAGTTTTTCTTAATTGCAATTGCCAAATTGTTCAATTTGAGTCGATATGGATGAAATGAGTTGAATTGAATATGTGAATTGCGGCTATGATCAAAGAAAAACTAATTGTCAAATTGTTCAATATATAGATCAGATCTAAAGTGAATTGGGCTGCCGTTAATCTAGCCCTATAAAATTAGGGTAGTATTTGATCATGCATGTTACATGTAGTATGGGGTGCCCTAAATTGACCCAACAAGAAGGAATGTCCTTGAAGAGGAAGATTACTTCAGCCGATTGCCGGATGAAATTATTTCATGCGACATACGAGTATTATCAAAGTTGAATAATGTACAAGATTTGGTAAGAAGCAGTATCCTTTGTCGTAGATGGAAGAATTTTTGGGTTCAATGCATCGTTATGCTTAATTATAAATTGGTCTTTTCGCTCGCGTGACCGTTACAATCGTACATCTGATCAGATCAGAGTGATCAGAGACCACCTCAATCAGATACGACCAATATACGCACAAGGGTTGAATCGTGTGTGAATTGGAATATCGTTGTGAACTAAAGCTAAGAACAACACTCGACGAGCGAGTTAACTACTAAAATAGGACCTAAATTTTGGAGTTTATTTGATTTCAGGACTTCTAACTTTTAATTGTTGATTTGAAGACCTCAATGCTTATTTTCGTTAGTTGTTTAACGTCGTTAGCTGAGGTGGCGCTACTACTAATTGCAATAATATTTTTTCGTATTAAAAAGTAAAAAATTGGACCAAAAACTCAAAATTAGTTTTGCAGAGATTGAACAATCCTTTCTCTCTCTTGTTCCCGTAATGAAGTCGCCTTCAAATAAAATAAAAATGAAGATGATGACTAGCTACGGCGGCGCCCCGTATAATGCCTAGGTGCTCAGATCTCATCGGACGAGAATTATTCTGTTTTCTTCTCTGGCGAATTTTCTGATCAAAACAACAAGGTTGGAAGAAACTGATGTTCTTGAAACTTCTCGAGGAAAATCAATTATTTGAAGTGGATGAAAGACGCATGTGATTTACGGATTTGGTTGTGTGCTACACTTGATGGTTGAGTTTTTGTGGGTTTAGATTTTATTGTTGGATTTTTGCGGGGTTCTGATTTTTATTGTTTGATTCTTATTCATTTTGGGTTTGAATGATGATCTCATGATGATGATGGGGATTGAGTGCAAGTGAAGATTTGTTAAATCTCATCTCATCGTTGTTTTGCTTTATCACCTAAATCTTCAATTCTTTAAAAAGAAGAAGGTTTACTGGGCATGGGCATGAGTATGATTGAACAAGGAGATTGAACCCAAAATATTTTGGAGCAAAAACCATGATTTATTTGATTTAGAAAAAACTCAAAAAAGAAGTTGTCAACAATCCTCTTTTGACACACAAGTTCAAGTCCTTCACTATCAAAATGCCTGACTTTCTCTTTTTGTGTGAGAGTTGAAGTCCTTGACTGTGCCATGTAGTATTAGCCGTTAGGGGAGTAACGGAGGAAAGGTCTCAGGTCCTCAAATCAGCAACTGAAAGTTAGAGGTCCTAAAATCAAATAAATTTCAAAGTTCAGGTCCTATTTTAGTAGTTAACTCCTCGACGAGCTAACATACAATTTACAGACAAGAGTTATCGTTATGTTTTGTGTAAAACTAATTTTAATGACTTGTCACGTAGAGCTGGAAGAGCACCATATAACCTCAGAAGCGTTTGTTTTAAATACGTGGATGTTCCACCAAATGTTATTGAGATGTAAACTATTTTTTCTGGTTTTAAAAAACGAGACTTAGGTTTTCAAAAAAATAGAAAACAAAAAACGTATCAAACATTCCCAACCGACTTTTATGATCCATGTCATGTACTCCATAAATGTTTCAGGAAGATATCTATCATATATTAAGTGCAACCAATACAGACAACATCGCAAATCATCGTCATGGGTTGAGTTTCGAAATTTCCGAGGATGTAGGTGTATGTTAACTTTCTAAACTACTACTTTGAATTTGTAAAAATGTAGAAAAGCTTGTAGTAGTACCGAGCCCACGACATGTGCCTACTGTTGGTGTTCGGAAGTTGAAAGCCTGGCTTCCTCTAGGTGCAAATATACTAGTGAGATCATTTTGGCAGTCTTCCCACTAGGATCCCTTACAGTGTAATCGACTCGGGCAGCCAAGGTAGATGTTGCTCCGATCAGTAGCACTGTGGCAGAACCTTGGTGTTGATCAGCCACAGTGAAGTTCGCCCTCAACTTTCTAACATGTTTCTTGTGAATAGCTATTCGTCGCCCACCCTTTTACTATTATCGCCCTACATATTCCAAAAATACCCTTCATTTTTTCTCGTTCTCCATAGGCAATAAAGTCTTGCGTCAAAACTTCTACATCCAAGCTTTTCTCTCTTTTTGTGAATAGCAGATCCGACTAGTCCACATATGTCATGGGTGATTAACTACAAGATGTCCCTGTTCATGCCATACCTGAGTCTGCAGCTAAACAGAGCCTATCCAGCAATAAAATGTCACTACATAATCATAAATCCAAAATACCAACCAAAAACTCGCGCAATGGGACACTGAATAAAAGGGCTTCAAGAATATATTTACTACATTGATAGGATACTGACATGTCTGATATTAGCAACATCACCAGCATGTAATGTTTGGATCAGAACTTTGACAAAATAGATGATGGCCACTAACAAATCAGAGCATCAGGAAACCTCCTACCTAATTCCGAGCAGTAAGTGCTTAAAGTCTTAAACGGCTGCACTGTACTATAAACTAGGTCGCAACCCTCTAGTTAATACGGAGTAGTTAATAACTTAATACGATATTGACAACATGCCAAGCAGGTCAATCTAGACCTTACCTTCCACAGACAAGAACTAAGACAATTTACACTGCTATGCAAGCTTCATAACCGAGAAGTATTCACTGGATTTTCAGAAAAGCTCTCTCTACAGCATATCCTCATGGTAAAGATGAAGGCCAAGCCCAAGTCTTGCACATGCTCTGCGGAATGCCATTGCTTCTGCCTTCTGCACGGGATCTCCAAAGCCTTTCTCGTCCATTGAAACTGTGCCCGTTGATTCCCTATAGATCTGTTGTTGACAGAAGACAGTGATCAAGAACAACAGCTTATGTCAGTAAATTGTCATACATACAACTATGAATGTGCACTCTCCGAAAAAATATTCTACAACTACAAGGCAGCCTTACATAAAAGCAAAATGCTAGAACAAGCAACTGAAGCAAGTGTTCTCTCACAAGATGATCAGTCAACTTTTTCATAGTCGGCTTGAGTTCACACATGACATGACACATGTACAAACAGTGGTTGCTGACAGAGAAGAAAATTCAAAGGGTAAACCCTAGATCCATTACAAGAATCAGTAGTTCAGTACTACCCTTGTTCAAGTTATCAATGTAACAATGGTACCCAATCACCCTTAGCAGCCTTTATTTTTTCTGATAGGAGCTTGGGATTCTATAATCTATAGACCTCAAGGTCAAAAGAGGGTAGCTGAAAAGTGTCGCACACAAGGCATAAAGCCAAGATACAAACACGAATGCGGAAGGGAGACAAAAGGAAGGAAACAAAAAACATCAGAAACAAACCCAAAGGACATCTGATATACACTAACTCCATCTTTTTCAAACAGACAAAACAACCCAAGCAACTTAAGCTCATACATACACAAGCACCAGTCAATGACATAATTTAGCAGCTTGTACAAGTGGATTAGACAATGAATGTGCCAGCAAATTGAGACCCTTGGATCTCTAATTGAGTGAGACATAAGGTCACTGATTAACAGAGAAGTAGTTCAGTCACACTCGATTATAACAGTTCAGTCACACTCAATTATAGCAGTTCATTATGTTATTAAGTGATAACTGAGCGTCTGAGACAACTAGTACCGTGAGCCATTAGTTAGTCAAGATAACCTAACAATGAAACAGGGTACAGATTCTAGAGTTTTAATGCTCATAGAACCCATGATTGTGAAAAATATGTCTAATTCTAGCTATGAGCAGCTTTCAATCACATTCGATTGACAGGGGAACTTTATCCCAAAGAATTTTTCTACTGTCCAACACTCTTGATCAACATACGAATTTATCACTTGAAACACATAAACAAGGGATTTAAGAAAAAAATGAAACTACCTCAGCATCTGTTCCATGTAGTGTCACACGATAGACAACAGATACAGACTTGCAATCAGGTGAATATGTAATACTCCGGACCTCGCCAGACCACTCTGCAAGATATCAAATCAAGCACATTCAACTATTAATAAATAAAAAAAAGGCAGCCCGGTGCACATTAGCGTCCCCGCTAAGCGAGGGTCCGGGGAAGGGTCCCACCACAAGGGTGTAATGAGGGCAAGTCTTCCCTTGTCAATTTATTCACATTCAACTATTAATAAGTAATAACCATGAGAAATTGTAAGCACTTAAGAACGGAAACATCTAATTGATGAGTGAACTACCTGGAGCATGTAAATTCAAGATACGATTCACAATATGCCTGCAAAACAACACAGAGCCAACATGGATAAGTTTTGAATTCAACACTCACGAAGCGAATGCCTAATCCTGAAACCCGGCTTAGAACACATCAAACAGAGCTAACTCTTCTTGACATCTAAAACTCCCTTCACATTTCTCGACCAAATATACTGCAAATATAATTCGTAGGTCGTAGTGGCCTATTTATCATTCACAACAACAGCACAACTGAAGTATGATTTAAGCAACAATTGCAGAAGAACCTCAAATTTCAATTTGCAAATCACAAACTGAAGTGTCACCGTCTCACCCAAACAACCTATGAGCCGTGAAACCACCACAACACACTCGCTATTTGTGTTGTTCAAAGTTACCATTTACCAGCAATATACACGCACCAGCAACCCAATTTGGGTCGAGTAATTAACCTAACCTTTCCATCCTAATCTTGTGTACATACTACATTGCATCAGACATCACTTCTAATCAAAGAACGAGCACAAAATTCTAACTTGAACATGATTTTTGGCTGCTTCAAGAACAAGTACACATATACAAGTTCTTGATTAAATTAAGTGTGCTTTACAAACTTCTACTCATGTGAGAATTACTTCTCTTCCCAAACTTCCCAATGGGACCCAAGCAGCACTATTTTTCGACTTTGCAAAATAGCACACTAAAACTATGTGAGCTAATTGTGAGTAACCGGTCGATGCAAATGTATACGCATTTCCATTTTAGGACATCCTCTATGTTCGCAACATAAGCGTACATCCGACCCCTCTTACCTCGCCCAACAGCAGGCATTATTATTGTTATTCATGTGAGCATTTAACAGGCAGTGGTAGGTCCCAACTACCAAATAGACCTGGCAAAACAGACCCAGACCCGAACATCCGAACTTGACCCGAATTTCTAATCTGAATTCAACCCGAAACCCGAAATGACCCGACCCGAATCCGAAAATACCCGAACTCTGTTTGACCCGATATTGACCCGACCCGCACATGACCCGAATTGAAATGACCCAGACCCGAATAACTAGACATTTTAATGATTCGGATGAGAAAAAACGACTTAGATTCGATACATCACATCCTTAATCACTCAAATTAGCAGTTAAACTTCAAATTAAGATAGTATTAGACAAAATTTTAAGAAATCTGACATTAATATGATCAGATTTGAACAATTTGAAATGACCCGATTAAAATTTGACCCGACCCGAATGTGACCCGTAGTTGTCACATCCAAACTAGACCCGACCCAAACCGAACCCGACCCAATCCGAAATAGACCCGAAATACATGACGGAAAGATGACCCGATAGAGAACCAACCCGAATGACCCGTTTGCCAGGTCTACGGTACCAAATGACACTATAATTTCATGTACTAATATAATTAAACCTAGTCGATGTCAACTAGCTGTTGCTAAGGTTATTCCGAAGAGACAAGTTACATACACTAGCACATATGAATGAATGATTCGAAACTCGACTGCATCAATTAGCAAAAACACATTAAATAAAACTGAACTTAAAAAAAAAAAAAAAGAGGGATTACCAAGGGATGTAACTCATGGAAAACCCATCTTCAGTACGAACTTTGATGAGAGATTCAGGAACTTTCTTGTTAAGCTGCTTGAGAATTTCTGACAAGGGTCTGCTGATTCCTTCTGTAGGTATCCCGCTATTATAGTCTTCTTCCGATTTTGCCCTTCCCTTGTCTCTCTCCTCCTTGTGGGCGGCAGCGGAGGTGGAATAAGAGGCTGAGTTCTTCTGATTGGCCGAGCACGGGCAGGGGTAAAACGGGGATTCCAAAAGAGATGACAGTGACGAGGATGACATCATGACCGTTAATCTTTTCAGCGATGATGATGATGATGATGATGATCTGAGTATTGAAGACGCCATTTTTACTGCGCTGAGAACTCAAAACCCCAGAAAGAGTGAGAAAAGAGAGGAGAGAGGGTTTTGGAATGGGCAGGCAGAGGGTTTATGGTTCAAGGGGTAAACGCACCGTTTTGGGGTGCGAATGGACTGACCTAAGTGACCAGTACACTAGTCTAGTACCGATTAATTTGTCTTTCCAGTTTACTCCCAATTCGAGTTACGTAGACTTGTAGCCTATAGAGCCAACACAGCCTCAGGCCTCAGCAGCTCATAAATCGCAATACTTTTGGAGGGAGACTTCTGGTTTTACGACATTTCTCTTGCCTACTCCATAAGAAATAGTGCATAAAGTAATACCCTATTGTTAGTTACAGTATTGACCCTAAATAATATTTCGTACTAATCTGACTTCACATGAGTCACACCATATCTTCTAATGCGCAAAAATTGAAGCTAGGTTACACTTCAAATAAGGCGCAAGTGTGAGATATAATATGCATCCGAACTTATGTGTGTTACACAAGGCGAGTCAAACAAGTTTTGTGACTCATGGCCTCATGGGAAATATTGTTTATGGTCGCCGAGTTATTTGTTATCATTATCTATAGTTCATTTCCTTAATAAAAAGGCTAATTAAATGATTTGCAAAATTCGTAGTTACTTGGATTCTTACAACACTCATGATGAAAATAGGTAATCTAGGCTTTGTAAACCATGTTTCTTGTGTTTCTTAGAGGGTCAATGGGTGGAAGGGAGATCAGATTATATTAAGTCAAGTTCCACCAAAGTCAAAATATTTTGGGGTAATATGCAACAAATACAACGTGCGTTCCTTGCTGAGCTACATCAACGAGCAACGTTATTAGCAACACAGTTTCCACACTGTTTCATTAGAAATACAAGAACTCATAAATGAAATTTAACAAAATCAAAACGTCCTCCTCAATAGGTTCTGATGCCCTTCTATTAAACTCCTTCCCATGCAACACATCCACCACTTCAGGTGAGTCGCACTCCGAGTCCAAGACCACATTAACAAACCTGAACTCACGCGCTATAGAGAGACCACAACGTGCAGCACCCGCCTTCGCTACCCTTGGGATCCACTGTGCAGCTAGCCGTGTAGAAGCCATTTCTCGAACCTAACTACTCCAAACTCATCCCACGTCACCATAATTGTCCTACGAGTCGTTATATACTTATATCTCCACTATGTTGTTACCTTCTCTATTTGTTTTATACAAAAGAAATACAACAAACATATATACAATCGAATCTTGTTAACTCACATGACTATATGTCTATGTCAAACCACTTAATATCTCTTAGGATAAGTCAAACTTGTCCGTGAGTTTTTTTTTTTTCCGTAATGATCCTTTTGTTCAACCCAATTCAAATTACTCCAACATCATCCCAATAATCCCGGTTATCTCGCAACTTATTATAAAATCAGAACTTTTAAGCTATATAGTCGAAAATACAATATACACTACTACATAATGATATTAGACCGATTTCGTCATTTATTTTCACACATGCCCCAATTAAGCTCAAACATATCAATATTGACCATGCTAAAATCCAAATGTCCTAATTCAAACTTGAGATCCAAACATAAACTATTTTATTACATTACATAGACCCATCTTTGAAGAATATGCTGAAAAATGAGTAGATTAGACGAAGAAAAAGGGAGTAGCGGGAAGATAGGGAATAGCGGATATCATAATCATATTCCCCCCTCTCACTCTTCGTCTTCGATGGTGGGACGAAAAACACTCTAGTCTCCATCTTCATTTTCTCTCTCCTCCCCTACACTTTCGCTTCTCCATCACTCCACCTTCTTTTTTATACATCATATTTTTCTCCACCAAATCTTCTCCTTTACGATACCATAATAATACTCATTACATGATTCTTTCTGTACAATTCGATCTCGATTTCCCAAGATGTCGACCATTTTTCGCTGGAAGAGACTCTCCGAAGCCGCCTTGTCTGCTACGCGGCGCTCTTTTATTTACGGCGCTTACCGCCGTACAGCGGTGCTCAACTTCCCCACGCGCCACCAGGAGCGGTGCAAGTGGGGCGGCGGAGATAACAATGGCGGCGGCGGTGGAAGTAGTAGTAATAATAATAGTCGTAGTAGTAATAATTGTCGGAAGATTAGGGCGGAGGTGAATTGTCCAAGATGTTCGAGACACATGGATGTGTTATTTACCAACGGTAATTCTTCAATTAACAGCGGTAATAATAATAATAATAATAATAATAATAATAGTAAGAATGGTGGTGATGTTGAGGTGGTAAGTGTGTGTCCGAATTGTAGGTCAGCTTTTTACTTTTACCCTTATAAAGTTGCGCCTTTGCAAGGTAGCTTTGTAGAAATTAGCAGCAGTAAAAATAATATTGATTCTAATGGTAAAACTAGCAATGACATTTTTGATGATTGTGATGATAAAGTTAAAGATGATGATGAAAATAATAATAGGATTCCGGTTCATTTTTGGGAGGTGTTGCGGAATTCGTATATTAGAGGTGGTAATGGTGGTGGTGGTCGTGAGACGCCGGAGAATGGGATGACGGTGCACGCGCCGCCAATGCCGCCGTTTATGCCGGGGGTGCATTATATTAGGGGTGGTGGGTATGGTGGTAAGCGTGGTGGTAAAGGTGGCGGAAAGCGCGGCAATGGGAGTGGGAGTGGGAGTGGGAGTGGGAGTGAGGGTGAGGAGAAGAGTGATAAGTGGGGAGGAGCTAATTTAGGGAAGGATTTGCCGACGCCGAAGGAGATTTGCAAGGGATTGGATAAGTTTGTGATTGGTCAGCAGAATGCTAAGAAGGTTTGATTTTGAACTCTTGAAGATTGCTGTTCTTTTTTCAGTGTATAATGCTTAGACGGTTACAGATGACGATTCACGTTAGCCGACCCCTAATAAGTTTAGGAATAAGGCTGTTGTTGTTGTTGTTGTTGTATCTTAGTGAAACCCTGAATCTTATGTGCAGGAGAATTATTGCTTTACACCGAACTTTTAGCATGGGAATATTGGTACATGAATTGTATGAATCTTAGATTTGATGGAGTTATAGTCTAAAGTATTTATCTTTTGCTATGTTTGATTATGAAATTGTCTGCTTTAATCTGTATAGAAGGGATAGAACTTGTTTGTATGTTGAAATTATGGAATTTTAGGGTATTGATATGGGAATATTAAGCTTTTTTTTTTCTGCTGAAGTAAAGTTGTGCACTTGTGCATAACCTTACTTTCGCGAATGTGGTGAGGGGTTGGTGTTGGAACCATCATTGTCTCTTACTGCATATAGAGTAGATTGGTAGCCCTTTTAAAAGTTGTAGAACATATGATGGTGGTGGACAGGTGGTCGTTGGTATTAATTTTTTCGTTTTTTTAAAGAGGGTGTAGGTGTTTTATTAAACTTTTGAAAACCTACTTCTTTACATGAGTAGTTTATGTTTTGCAGGTCCTTTCTGTGGCTGTACATAACCATTATAAGAGGATATATCATGCGTCATTGAAAGGGTTTGTCTAATTGTCAGCCTAATACTTCATGGTTTCCTTGTTAATCGTGCAAAAATGTGCTATCTGATCTACTTTTGTTTTTCTAGAATGACTTAGTCTACTCAAATGATACATTGAATGATTATGCTTTACAATGTGTCGTTCTACACTTATAAGGGTTTGATACTAGATCAGAAGCACAATTGCCTGGCATCAACACAGAGAATGATGATGTTGAATTAGAAAAGAGCAATGTCATATTGATGGGCCCAACTGGTTCAGGTAGTATTTGGTTATTCCGAAAGTTTGGAGTTGTTCATAACTTTTCCTTGTGAATATTCATGTAATATGTAATCTCTTACTTGCCCATTGCAAAACAGGGAAGACATTGCTTGCAAAGACACTGGCTCGTTTTGTGAATGTACCTTTTGTGGTTGCAGATGCAACAACCTTAACACAGGCAAGCATTCTCTTTCTGCTAATAATTAAAAAAAATGCTCTTGATGTATTTGTCTGTCCATCTAAAAGGGATAAGGAGGGGAAAGGGTAAAAAGCAGTAGTAGTGAGAACATGACAGTTCAATCGCTGCTTGGACATTTATCAATAATTCAATATTTTTTTCGTACCATATATTATTTCCTTCTTGGTGATTAAACAGAATTGGAGCCAATACACAGAATGTTTTTCATTAGTAGTTGAGGGATCGATTTGTCGTATGTTGTTTTTTTTTTTTTTTTTTTTTTTTTTTTTTTTTTTTTTTTTTTTTTTTTTTTTTGGCTCCACTAATACAAGGCTGTGGTTGGTGTCTTCCTTGGGGCTTACCGAGGGAAAGAGGGTGACAACTTTGAATTTACCCAGCTGAACTTCTTGATCTGTTATGCTGCAAGTTGTTCTTTTTTCAAGGTAGTTAAAGAAGAAAATCACTAACTGATTGAAAAGCTTTCTCATCTACGTTGCTTATTCATGAAGAGTGTTGAAGGATTGTAAAAAAAATGTTTATCTAAACTTTTTTAGCGTGATAAATCCTGGGAATGATAGTGAACAAAAAGAAGCTAATAATACTGGAATACACACTACAAAGGAGCAAGAGGAGTTCAACTGTTGTGCTTATCTGATACACACATCTCTTTGATTGAATATCTATTATGGTTTTTGTTGACTCCTCTGTCATAAACTCATAATCTAAGGTTTTCTGATTGTTGGCTGCTTAGTGGAATATTAAAATATGAAAATTAGTCTTGGGTTGAGTAATTCCGCTTATTTACAATTTTCTTGGAGCTCGACTCTCTTAACTTTTAAGTTTTGCTAGATCCTTAATAATGTGCAATGGTTCTCTTGCAGGCTGGATACGTTGGAGAAGATGTTGAGTCAATATTATACAAGTTACTTACGGTATGTCTGGTGCCATACGCGAGAGCTCATCTATCGATTTTAAGTAAAATTTCTATTTACTGCATGTTTTGAAGAGAAGGCAACTTTGTAGCTGTTTCTGATCCGTTTTTGTTACTTCTTACGGGGGCAGTGTGGGTGTGGGTAATAGTATTACTTTCGTGGCACTTTTTTTTTCACCACTCTGAATTTTTCCAAACTGTGAATTCACTGAATCTTTCTGAACCCACCGAAACTAATCAAAGACCTTTGGGAAGAGTATGTGCATGATGCACGCGCTATGCTCAATAGTTCTGCTATTTTGGCGCTGTCATGTTGATATATGTGCTTTCTTTGAGGGCTTTGTCATGGTAGGAGGTAGGTTTTAATGAACGTGGTCTTGCTTGTATAGTACAAAAGAAGTTTTTTTGGTATTAGCAGTACTACTGCGAAGCAGCCATCCTGTTTGACCCTTGATTAAATATGGCAAGTATTGTGAGGGACAAGTTCTACACTTTTTTAGATACTTTCAGTGATAGAAAGCGTTAGACTGCGATAAACAATAAAGTGAGATAAAAAGTACATAGCAGCTAATGACAAATGCATTGGTATAGTAGTGAGTTACAAATGTTATGCTGAAATGCACCTTGGAGTAGTGGGGAAATGATCTGTTTTAGAACATGTGACATAACCATCTCAATCTGCATTAACTTCTTCGATCTCCCCCCACCCCCCCCCCCCCCCCCGGTTCTATACAGCCATTCTCGTATTTACTTCGTACTATCCGATGTACAGGCTGCGGACTTTAATGTTCAAGCAGCTCAGCAAGGAATTGTCTACATTGATGAAATTGACAAGATAACTAAAAAGGTTCCTACTCCGCCCCCCTCTCTCTCTCTATCTGTCTGTCTTTCTCGTGGTGGGATTATGTCTGCTATCGGTTGCTCATAAAGCAAAAACACTATTGCTGCGTACTACTTTCTCTTACCCTCGCCCATATTCAATGTTGAAGTTAGGCCCTCACCTTATTTTTCCGTTAAGAAATGGGAAAAACTGTTAACACTTGAGTTTCTGTTACAGGCTGAGAACATGAGTGTTAGCAGAGACGTCTCTGGTGAAGGTGTGCAGCAAGCCTTGTTAAAAATGCTTGAAGGAACTGTAAGTGATTGGTGGTGTTTGTTTCCTGGAATGGTTACTTGTGGCATGCAAGTCTTTCACTTCTGAGTTCTGATACTGAATAATATCTGTCTATCCTTTGTAAATACTCATCTCTGGCCTAAGCCCTCACGCTGGTATGAACACTAAGGTTTTTACTTGTCGGACAAACTTGTCAGGGCTTTTCTCAATATCTATAAGCTTAATTATTGGTATAGACTTTCAAAATCTAGGAGCACAGAAATCCATTTTTTTTCCTATCATAGTGGAACAAGAACTGATCCATGCTACGAAAGCTTTGTTTTGGACCACAGATGTCATGAATAACCTAAGTTTGAAGCAACTAAACTTTTGAATACATTTTTTTTCTTCTTAATTATATGAATGATGTCAAGATGAGCTCTTCTGCACTCATCTATAAGTCTTGAGTCCAATATAGGTGTTTATAAGCATTGTGTACGCTTAGTGTCTTTATCATATCCCAATTCATTTGGGGACTAAGGTTTTAATTTGTTGTTATTGTTAGATTGTGAATGTTCCTGAAAAAGGAGGAAGAAAGCCTCCTCGCGGCGGGGACCATGTTCAGGTATATTGGAGCTTTCTGCATCGATGTTATATGACAACCTGAAACTTAAATAGCATTTTCTGACAGTACATCTGTTTCATAATTAAGGGGTTAATGATATTAGTCTGGATTTTACAGTGTAGTACGCTGCTTTAGGAAAACAGATGTACTTCTAAAAGCTATTGTTATGATATCACCCTTCCTTTCTGGCCCTTCTATCTCTTTTTTGGTATTTGTTAGAATGTAAAAGTCAGTTTTTTTTAAGATGCTGTTACAATTATTGTTTTTGATGTTTAACCATTGGCATCATTATTAATGACAAAGCATCTCAAACGAAATTGGGGAATGGGTATGGTAATGTCCACAGAATGTACAGGCTGTCGCATGCCTACTGCATTTATCAGCAAAAGTTTTTTTTTTTTTTTTCCCCGAGTAATTCTGGCTGACTCAATGTAACCCCTGACTCCCCTGTTAAGGTAGAAATTGTACACTCTGATATATGTGGTTCAGAATTTTCCTGGCTTCAGCTTTGAAAGTAGAAGTCCATAAGCTTTGTCATGGTTACAGATCCAGTTAACTTGCCTGGCTTATTGCCAGCTTCAATTACCACCTGCCTGTTATGTGTATAAACTATCCAGTGCCAGATGTATCGTGCTTCTCATTCTAAGTTATGCATGCCAGTCATGTTTCATTGACCCTCCCCTAGGGTGTACGTTTTGGAACTTGACCTTTATTAGGCAAATGCATTGATCTGTTTGCTTTAATGTACTTTCATCTAAATGATTTGACTCATCTGACCTTCAGCATACTGGGTGGTAATTTGCAGATTGATACGAAAGATATTCTTTTTGTCTGCGGTGGTGCTTTTATTGATCTGGAAAAAACAATTTCAGAAAGGTCTTGTACTCTTACAATGTTATTGCAATGAAGGGAAAGCTTGTAGGGTTAAAAACAAAGTTTCTTTTAGATGTTTCCTAATTAACTTGCCTGCCTGCAGACGACAAGATTCTTCTATCGGTTTTGGGGCGCCTGTGCGAGCAAACTTGCGAGCTGCTGGGTCAACTAGTGCTGTGGTGACATCAACATTACTCGAATCAGTGAGAATTCACCTGTATCTTTTTAGGCAGATATTATTCTACACACTCAAATGCACTAGAATTTAACTAAACACTTGGCTTAAAATTCTTTATAACCAATTACTGCTCAATCTTTGAACAATTAATCTGCCCTGAGCTTACTATTGATCATTCTTGATTGCGTACAAACTGAGAAGTAATCTTCTGATTTTCAGGTAGAAAGCAGTGATCTGATCGCTTATGGCCTTATTCCAGAATTTATTGGCCGATTTCCGATTCTCGTCAGTCTATTGGCATTGTCTGAGGACCAGCTTGTTCAGGTACTAGTGCTTTTGAATTCATTTTGCTTTGACAAATTTTTTTCAATGTTATAGGATTTGGTGAAGTTCCTTATTCTCTCCATACTTTTCCAGTTTTGGTATTGAACCGTTAGTTCACCCATTTGGATAGACAAGTGCATTCGTTGATTATTTTCTTTGAAAATTGTGTTCTTATATATTGGGAAGTTGTTTGAAATGTTTTAGTACTGGAGTACCTGTACAAGTCATTATCTTTCCCAATTCAGTCGTTTGGATAATGTCCAAAAGGTGCATCATGTTTTCCTAGCTTCCTCAATTCCAAAAGCTTATTTACCCGTGTCTTCCTTTCCATAAGATATACACTTAGGTTATGTATCCTCAATTGTTACTCATAGATCTCATCTCAGTAAGTACAAAAAGTGGGAAATAAAGGTGAGAGAATACATCTATTTTTGTATTAGTGTCTGAATTTGTTGAACTTGAGCAATTGCTAAATACGAATACATCAAAAGATTACTCCTATTGAATTACACTTCCCTACTTGTCATTCTTCTGTTTAATGAAAAAAAAAAAAAAATCTTTGCTTGTAATTGGTTTAAAGTGAGAAGACTTTTCCACACCACCAATAGCAGAGGCTTTGCTTATTGTACGATTCTACTGGGTGAGAGTAAAATCTGTAGTTGAGAGAAACCTTGACTGAAAATATTCTAGCCTGCATGCTGTTTGTATTGGCTTATCTGCTGACCTGACTGTCGTTGTAGGTCCTCACTGAGCCAAGGAATGCTCTGGGAAAACAGTACAAAAAACTGTTCAGCATGAACAATGTAAGGTCTTACGCTTCCACCTCTCTCCTTTTACCTGTCCTAAAAGTTTGGATGTACTTTCGTGGGCAAGGCTACGTCTTGCATTGTTTTACCTCTATGGTTCTATATGAATATGAGCCATGTAATTTTATGAACATAATACTAACTGATGTTTGCTATATGTCATTATATCTCCATTGAAGTTCAGAATAAATCATTCCTTGTATTGATGCATCAAAAGCTTTGATTTGAAACCTTAGGTTAAACTTCACTTTACGGAGAAGGCTTTGCGACTGATTGCCCAGAAATCTATGGTCAAGAATACTGGTGCAAGAGGTTTAAGAGCTCTACTGGAGAGCATACTCACAGAGGCAATGTATGAGGTATCCACAACAAATGACAGATTGACTTATTACTAAATGTGTCTCCTACTTTTTTTAAGAACCGAAATTTAGTCCTTCGGGAAAAAAAATAACCAGAATTTTCTTATGTTGATGCTGATCCCTGTTTGCTCTTGTTCAGATCCCAGATGTGAGGAGGGGAAGTGATAGCATAGATGCAGTTGTCGTTGATGAAGAAGCTGTGGGTTCCGTTGGTTCTCCTGGAAGTGGGGCCAAAATTCTTCGAGGAGATGGTGCACTGGAAAAGTACCTTGCTGATTCTGAACTTGAAGTATGTTTACGCATTTACTGCTACCTCCTGCAACCTTATGCATTTTTTTTATCCACTGTGTCTTAATGCCTGATAAACACGAAATGCCTGTATATATGTTGTTCGTGTATCAATTGCCTTATAAGTTAAATTGATGCAGGACAATGTGGTATCTTTATCCACAGAGTTTCAACAGGGGCGAAGAGGGATGGCTACTAGAGGCGTTAACATATAATATAGGCAGCAGACAGTTCATAGGAAAGTCAGCAAACGTAAACAGTACAGTTGCTCTCTTTTAGTTGTTTAGCAATATCATAGCTGGCAAAGAAGGTCAATACACACTCAGAATACTGTACACTCAGAATACTGTACTTAGTCGTCACATACGGAGGCCTATGTTGAAGGCTTCCATGTCCTAAAATAAGCTGGCCGAGTCTGCAACTTTACTAGAACATGTTGGTTACATAAGCTTGAGTACACACATGTATGTCAAATTGGTTTTCAGCAGTTCAAATTAATAAGATTTCTTCTTTTCTGCAAATGTTGTTTACTGATGAGCCTCAGTGACCTTTTTCTCTCTTCCGTCTACCGGGGGTTATAACGTGGATGAAGTAGAAATGTCTGATAAATGTGAAGAGAGTGACCTCCCCGAAAATGGTTCGCTATCGGTATGGACTATGGAGCTGCGTAAATCATACCCAAGTGTTGGTGAACACCATATTGGTGATAACTTGCTGAAGCTTGTGTCTATAACCAGGGCTTTCTCGAAAACAACTCTTGAATCAAGTCAATGATTTTTAGAGTCCATATGCTCACCACCTGTTTCATTCGTTGGACTAATTTCCAATGTGTGTAAATTTTCAATTTACAAGCTCGTTTATGAAAAAACGATACAAAATGGACGGAGTTAGAACTCGTGTAATACAATCGATTTTATATGTCCAAGTCACCAATCCGTTATTAAAAACATACTCCGTATACGTCTTTTTTTGCGATGGGGAAGTTCATGCACAAAAATTAATTTCGATATTTTTGAACAAGAAAATGAGGCAAAACGTGGTAGTAATAATATTGAGTAATTTTGTTTCAAAAATAAAATAAAATAATATTGAGTAATTTGCTCCCTACAATTTTTTTTAATTGTACAGTAAAGAAAATACAAAAAAAAAAAGAGAGAGATTTAATTAATTGAAAAAGTATAAAGCAGAAAAAAAGGCAGAAAAAGAGTGATATGAGAAAAAAAAGAGTAAGAAACAAGATGAGCAGCGGAGAAGAAGACAAGGGTCTACTGTGGAAGCTTCCAGTCGTCAAACTCAAGGATGTTGGCAAAATCGGGCCGGGTTTCGGGTTCGGGGCGGGCTGTGGTCTCGGGTTTGGTCTCGGTCTCATCGGCGGTAAAACTTCACTTTCTCACCTTCTCCATTATTATACATCATTTTTTACTGCTTATTTTGCTGTTCATCTGTAAATTTTGTAGAGGGAAGTAAATTGGATGATGGGCATTCTCTAAATTTGATCCTAAACATTATTATTAATCAAAGTTTGTTGCTTTATTTGTTTTAAACTAATGTTGTAATCAGATTATTATATAATGAATTAATGCTAAGTGTTCTTGTGTATGTAGTAATTAGTTACATGATTAATGTTTCTAAGTGATTTGTGGAAGTAATTTATGTTGAATTTGACTGACCTGATACTTATTGGTGAACAGGGAGGAAATCTGTGTAGTAGTATTTGTTTTGTTAATTAGAGAGGCAAATAGGCAGTATTCCTGTGATCATTTTTCGGGTTATTTAAGGTTGAATAGGTTTGTAATACCCCATATCAATTGAGTTTTGCATCGGATTACTGCTCAACTAATTTGGTGTTGTGTGATAAAAGAGAGGGTTTCGAGTTGGAGTTCAGTAATGGGTCATTGAAGTAGTATCTGTGCTTTTGTTGTTGCTATTTGAGATACTGTGTGTTAGTGACTTTCAGTAAATTTGATCCGGAGTGCTGTAGAGGTGAGAGAGGATCTTTTAATCAACCATGTACTTTAAGTAATAAGTCAGTTAGGCACTACTCTTGAGGTAAATTTTCGGATTAAGTAATCTCGGAGAAGTTTTACATTTTATTGGAGTTTTGGATTGGGTTATTGCTCAACTGATTACACTTGGTATCTTTTATGATTTGGTGTTTTGTGATTAAGGTGGGATTTGGACTGTGTATCAAGTTATGGGTGATTTGAGTAGTATCTTGGCTTTTGCTGGGGAATCGCTGCCTGTTATTGCGGTCTTTCACAGTGTCATATTCCAGTGGGAATATGTGAATGTATTCAATGTAAGTGCTGCGATTTGTCTTGGGGTCTGGATGTCTGGTTGTAGAGAACCGTTTGACCTATACTTCCCAGCCTTGGTTGGAGCTTGAGGCACCATGATATTGCTGATGAAGTTGATGTGGCTATGGAGAAGTGGAACTTGGTATTGCCTTTCTCTATGGTTTTTGGTGCAGAATATTAGGTCTACCAACCATTTGTTATTCCCTAAGTGCTTTGCAGGGGAAGGGGTTCTATTTGCTAGAAATATCAACCGTTATTCCCTGAGAAATAACAACCACCTAAGAGCGGAACATAAAGGAGTTAAGTCTAGCCCTCTTACAGAATCTCACTGCACAATTAAACAAGCATTTCAACTGAATTAAGATAAGTGTTGTATCTGATAAAAGATTTGAGCTCCTCTCGAACCATAGAAAGTGTGAGCCATAATTAGGCAAAGGTGTTCTCCATCTACACAGGTTATTCAACCATCACATTTCAGAGGAGAACACACAACTGTGATAGGTTCCACATGGTCTGGCGGCCAACCTTCTTCAGTTTTAGATATCGAACATTTTACAACCCATTTCTTGAACTTTTGCTTAAAATTTTTCGTAAGGAACTATATTTTGATGCAAGAAAGATCGGTTGTCTGTTGGTGATGGTTTTACAGGAGCTGTAAAATTTAGCCAACAAATGAACAGGGTCATAAGTTTGTAATGCCTGTTGGATGTTTTTCAATGCTCTTACTCATCCATACTCATATTTCAGGTGCAGGCTTTGGCCCTGGAATTCCTGGACTGCAGCTAGGTCTTGGAGTTGGCGTTGGATGTGGTATTGGTGTAGGTTTCGGATATGGTTTTGGTAAAGGTGTTGCTTATGACGAGAGCAGGAGATACTCCAATATTGGAAAGCCTCCTTTTCGCGGGTCATATGTTCCATCACAGTAAGTAAAATATTCTTTCTTGATTAAAATGCCCTAATAATTTCCTCCGTGCTTATAATCTACTTTTGAGTGTTTTTTTTTTTTTTTTTTTTTTTTTTTATCAATTCATTGACCTTCTCCATTTTACCTTTATTGCACCTTCTGTTGCATGTTTCTCTTGGGGCGGCTCCTGCAGATGTCTGTCTCATTTAACTTACATTTCGTTGTGTAAGTTTAGATTGGAATGCTTCTAATTTATAAAAGTTGGCCTTCCATGGAATGGTGCACAACAACAGCTAGAAGAACATAACCCCCCTGAGCCTTTAAGGCTCTCAAGTCTCACCTATGGTGACGATGCACAACCTTATCCATATATTGTGTTTTTCTGGATAATCCATAATGAATTAAATGGAGTCATAATTGCATCCAAAGACTGTTCTTTCACACTAGATAGTTTAATGAGTCGTTTTGCTTTATTCCCATGTATTTTAAAAGCAAACAATAGTGACTTTTAGCTCCATTGAATATGTGAACTTTGGGGAAAAAAGTAATGGGTTTTAAAATATGACAATTTAGATATCAACTTTTTCAACACAGGAAGAAAGTTCTTGACTTGTTTCCATAAATCCAAAAAAAAAAAAAAAAGATGAAAGAGAAAGAGGACAATACTTCCCCGAAAGAGAGCTAAACAATTTAGTTTCAGAACAAAGCGTATTGGTGGTGAAGCATAGCATTCAGGTTCTCTGACAATGGATCTACTCGTCATATAGCTAAGATGTGGCTTGATCTCTTGGTTCTTTTGTGTGGCTTAACAATGTCCCAGTGATAACATGGTGTGCATTGTTCTTTAGAAACGTTTAGCTCATTTGAATAATCCATAGACAGCAAACGCTGCCATGGAAAATATTGCAGTATGTGTCATGGTAGATGGCGGAAGCTAAGGATTGTGTGTACCTGATGTTGGGGGGTAGGAATGAGAGGCAAGGTGACATTCAGCAACGGTGAGGAGATGGTGTTAGTTTTGAGGTTAACCAATTTGGTCGACTATCATGGTCAAGGACATGGGAGCATATAAGGGCTTGCACTTTCGATGTTGGTGGTAGGGTAAATGAGAAAAGCTCATTAGGGGAGTGAAATAGGGTGGGATAGAGCACTGTCTGAATATGGAATTCCATAGCCTGAGGCCTTCTACATTATTTCTAATAATAGTTTGGTGAAACATCTTACTCATATGCTAGTTGGGTACTGGTAACTATCATTGGATGTAACTATTGGGAGAAAGGAGTGGACACCCAATGCTAAGTAGTGATGTTTTTTTTTGGAGGGTCAGTGATGTATTTGTTACTTGTTAGGGATGGAAGTAATATACTAATACTTAAGGAATCTGGGGTTGCAGTTCTCAGATTTAGCATGTCGTGTCTGATAAGCCAATTAATATACAGTTTTGAGTCCTGGAGACGCAAAAAAGTCCTCAATGAGCATGTCAGCTGTGGGTCTAGTGTTTTGGATTAACGACAAATTGAGATTGATTGCGTAACTCGGATTAAATGTTCCCTTCTATCTATTGCATACTTGCATTGAGCGATTGACACAAGTGCTCATTGTTCATATGCTTTTTCAGGGATGAGATTGGCCCTTTGCTTGATGAGCTTGTCCTTAACACCAAAAGGCTGGTTGGAGCTGCTTCAAAGGAAATCGACAAATGGAGACGATAGATAAAAAGTCTTCTAGCCGAACTTAGTGGCGGTTTATTCTAGGTGGAGTACATTTAAATCATATCCTCACAAGACCAACAAATTGCTGCACATATTTAGTATATCTGTAATTGGTGACCATTCTGATCGACCGTACATCATGTGAATGCTCCTCTAGGTCTAAATGTTGTTTTCAGTTTCCACCTTTCTTCTTCTGTTTGACCCCCGTCATCCTACTATCTACATCCACCATGTTCTTTATAGTGATGTAGAGGTCATTTGGTTTAGGTCTAGAGGTACCGTTTGCAGATAGAATTATGGTGCCGGAGAATTGTATCAGACATAGATCTACGACTCTACAAGTATATGTGGATGGTATTATTGCAGTAGCTATGCCTAAGAAATTCTTTTGGTCCGCTTCAATTCCCAAAGGTGGTGAAAATAGACAGAGACTTCAGCTTGTGATAAAAAGCACAGGAAAACGAAGAAAATGAAAGGAAAGAAAAAAAATGCGAGCGCTTCTATCAGTATCTTAGGTGTAGAAGGTTTTCTGTAATTTTAGGCACCCAAACTGAAGTATCTGATTCTGCACTGCAACAGTAATGTTTTATCCCGTCACCTGACTTTGTAGGCGGGGGTTGCCGGTAAATTAGAGTTCGACGTTCCAAACTGCAGCGTCCCCTTCTCCACAGCTTTTGTGCACCTCTTTCATCCTGTCGATAGATTTGCATACCCCGCTGCAGGACCAGTCGAATGATGCTACACATACATTTCCTGCTTGTGTTTTATATTCGCATTCTGTGACATGAGCAAGAATGAGTTTCAGAATCATACTCCATTGGGAAGCTCAGAAAAGCAGTGCAGTCAGTATAAACTTTTAAAGGCCTAAGTTTGTTCAACACATTACATATCAGTCTATCTCGTACCTGGAGGAGTACCACAGCACATGGACCGTTCATCCACATGTTCGACTTCTAAACCAATCAACCAGGAACCCAATGAAACATCCTCGTTAGCATAACGATGTAGAATTGGCCTGTGAATTCGGTTTTCAATATGCTGATCTGACTATTTTATAGAAGGTTGAAATATCAAGAAATCGGAAAGAGACTCACGCATTTGTGGATATATAAGCTGCCAGATCTTTAGAGATGCCATATATCTGACCGGTGGCGTGTCTGAAGTATTTGTTCCCCTCTTCTCCAAATTTCCAGAATTCTGGTTCGTGATACTTAACAACCCTGTATAGATCCATTAAGACTCACACACAACTATAAAATATTTCTTGATTCGACCGGCAGAATATTGATCAAACTTAGTACTCACTTGTCAGAAAGAACAGGTCCAGACTTCATGCAACCGATGTAGACTCTGGGTTTTAATCGGTACCTTGCCAAAGTCGTGGCCAGCGTGCCTTGACAAGCCGAATGTTAGATGTTAAAGAGTGCAATATGAAACTCTAATTCAACCAGTATGAACTCAGAATGTATTTGTGAATTTGACTAACCTAAGTTCAGGTGGACATCATCATCCACTTTGACATAGAAATCTGCATCCCAAAGTGTAATAGCAGACGAAAAATAGAGTCGCGTCTTTGTGGAGAGTTCATGGTATCCTTCGACATGGTTGAGACGGAGGAAATCTTTGTGTTCTTCATCTTCAGCATCAATTGATTTGTCGAGAACACCTCCTGGTGTCGCGCTGTGTCCAATGACAAAGCGAATTACTATGCCCTTTTCTTTCTCTAGTTTCTTCAGCTTTTCCCCTGCATTCTCAACATGGAATTCATGAATAAATCAACAATGTCAAAGGCAATCAGACGAAATGAAATGAACATTAACCTTGAGGCATCCATGTTTGTCTTAGAGACTGTCTCCGTTTTTTGCTGCTGAATGCTGTGTTGATCCCAATCACAACAAAAGCCTTCTGTATACTGAGATTAGATGCCCTTTCACCTGAATTTTGCACCTCTGCTTGTCTGTTTCGTGCTAATGCCAGTTCAATCTCCATATCTGAAATCTTCTTATCAAGTGATCTGGAGTTGTTTTTTGACAGAAGACGTTAGGCTGGAATAAAAGCTGAGAAAAGCAGAAAACCTGATATCTGCAAGAAACTGCGCATCAGCATGCATTTCGAGTTAAAAGGTGACAATACTTACTGAACTGCTTGGTGTGTCTTCCTAACTTCTCCCATGATATCTCCAGACTTCCCTTCAGCTAACATCTGATCAAGTCGAAATCACACATGAGAAGGACTCGAGCATCAAATGGCGGCATTTAACAGGTATGGCAGTATGATTTAATCACTACAATTTACAACATTCTGAATAGCACCACAAAACAAAAGGAAAATGAAACAAGAATGATAGAATTTTCATCAGACTTAGTACTGATTTACTGAACCAAAACAGTCTAGAAAGCGAAAAACTTACCCTCTTATTAAGATCTGATTCTTGAGCCATTCTTGTCGCGGGTAATTTATCCAATTTAACATGATTGCTGATAACTGAAACCTGATTTTTAACTTCTGCATTCTGAGGACTCCAAGTCTGCCTGGTAAGGAATGACCCTGCCAGAAAGCTGGCTAGGCACAGCAAAATTAATGCTCTCCCTGAAACAGCCTTTGCTCTCATTTTTTTCGAGTCAATTTCGAGTTGCCTTACACAAACCATCACATTTGTTGTCAATGCAATTCAAGTACTAAAGCTTCCTTTCTTCCTGCAAGAGATTTTACCTTAAACAACAGTTTGCAACTGCTTATCACCGCGTAATGCGCAATTAAGTATCGTAATCTTCCAATGTGGTGTGGAAGTACGAAACTATGACATACATATGCACTTGTCGTGCAATGTTGGTTGAAAGATGAGTACTCGACCAAGATTATATGTTCTGTTTGTATGACTTATAACTATGTCTTTTATGGTCTATTAGTTTTTGGTTTTGTCATGTTCTTCATTATGGTGAAAAGGGCAATGCATATGTTTAGTCTTTTGCCTCAAATACATGTTAGTATTTATAGTAATTGGCATATATATGAGGAAAGTCAATTAAATGTTGTATTATGCACCATAATTGCAGGATGGGCAGGAATACATATAGTTCATGTATTTGGGAAGTGTCATAATGAGTTTTCATTTAGTAAACATATTTTGATTAAATACAGATTGGGACATATAACTGATAAACAATCAAAAAGAATATTACCCTGTTGCCTCTAAGACTTCCACATATGTATAGGTAAGGGGACAATATCCGATATACGCAACCTTATTATTATGTACTCCGTAGAAAGATAAACAATGAACAAACATTGAATGTCGCAAGAATATGAAAAAATGGGCGACCTATAATCAGACACAACAATTGGACACTCTTTTATAACAAAAACAAGAAAACATTTCACACAAAAGCAGAGTCCTACCTAGGACACACAACCGTGTCCGACACTTACATCCTAATCTAAGTACATAGCTCGAGAGGTTTTCCCCCAAGGCGAATACGAGAGCTACAAATGCAAAACTCAACATGTCAAACAGAACAAGGAAAAAAAAAGCGTAAACAAGAAAAAACAATTACATCTGATCATCAGTTTGCTTAGTCAAATACCTTGTGATGACTGACATTGTTGGCCAAATTTGGAATATTAGTCGTGCAGATATCAGAAGCTGTTCAACCAAGATATAACCAGTTTATATGACTAATTTATTTTCTTGAAATAATTTTACTTGCCCTTCTTTTGAATGTTCTTGTAATCTCCAAAATTTACCACATTCAGAGCATATAATTTAGGAGTGTAGTAGATGAAACAAGAGTAAATTAATTGCGTGTCCTAATATCTTTCATATTAGATGGTCGAACTTCTGCTTCTAGCTTGGTTGGCAGTTCACTCATGCAGTTTACATGGTCTTAACAAACTTGTTTTATGTTACTTATTAATTAATAGTAGCATTTAATTCCTAAATATAATTAACTCTCATTTTAATAAATTTCCTTTTTGTTCTACAAAAGTTCATTTTAGTTATTAACTAGGATCTTAAATACCCCCTCCTTAAGTCCTTTTAAATTAAGTCTTTTTTCACATCTTGAGACACTTTGTTGACTTTCGTCTTATCTCAAAAGTATATAAGCAAAAACTATACTCCGTATAAAACAAATCATGTGGGAGTATATTTACAACGAATCCGACGGCATAATTTTCTTAATGTATGGCCAAATATGTTTAATAAAATTCGAAGTCAAAATTTTGAAAATTGTGAATATCGATCATATATGTTAAGGAAGGAATACAATCTCGTCTAAACCTCGAGCAGATTTATTTTTCGAGTTTGACAAGTTGTTAAGATAATTTTATTGAGCTCCTGTGACCCAATCAGGTGTGAATCTAGTCCCATGAAACTGGTAAGTGAGAAGAATTCTGATATTCTCTCATTTTCATTCATTTCTTTACGTTGGGAAAACATATAATTTGACTATTATTTATTAAAAATGTTAAGATAATGAACATGCTTTGACTTTCTAAAAAAAAAGGCTTTCACAAAGTAGGGATAGCTTTTGATAGACCCGCCTTGACATAGCGCGACCTCAGTACGGACCCGTCACCCGACCCAACCGGTTGCCACCCTTATGTATACGAGCCGAAATGTAAGTAAATGTTGTACATTTGATTGAAATCTTACGTAATTTTCATTACAACCTGTGGCATTTCTGATAGTCAAACTTCTTGTACTTTTTAGACTCTTACAAACATGGCTAGTCGGCTCCATGGGTGTACCGTGTAGTCGTATACAAGTCTTAACATTTTCTTTTGAGGTCTAGAAGTCTAAATATTTATCATAAGGTACAAGTCTTGCTAATTTGCTATTTATCATAAGGTCTTATTACAAATGTTGCGTAATTTATTAAAAAAGAAAAAAAAAACAATTAAATTACACAAAATGTAGATACGGAGATGTTCTCGTAAAAAGTACTTCCACATGACAGCCTTGACTACAGGTGCACCCCAAATGATACAACTTGGTGACAAAACAAACTTAATCTAAACGTGGCTCATAGAGTAACCTGTTATTAAGCTAGCTGAAACCTGCCCTACATTCACATTAGTATTCGAGTAGAAGACTTGGAATTACATATTTTTTTTCTTACAGTTGGGATGATAATTTCTGTGGGTGCAGTCATAATATTTTATTGGAATGTTAGGTGATGGCCTAAAAACTCAAAAGTATTGATCAGATTGCGACGATGACGAATGTGAATAACTGCCTAAAATCTAAATGGTGAATAGCGTGTATATATGAGTAAACTAAGGGCACATTATTACTTAGAAAAAAAGGACAAATTAAGGGCATGAAAAAGGAGGCTAAGGTAGACGTTACATACTGCAAAAATGAGAAAGAACCCCTTAAAATAAGGGAAAGTGGTGTGGAAAAAACTCTGGAAAACATGAAAAAGGTTGGCTCTGCAACTCTTTAATTTCCTTGCTGATGGAAGCTAATTAAGCCGTTATCATTTATTAAGAGCCAATTTGGAAACTTATTAATGAATACATTGTATACTTACATTACATGTGAGCTCAAACTACCAACATATATAAAATGTGTTACTTCGCAGTAATTTTCAGTTACATAGTTATTTTCATTTTGGATTTAAAGAGGGTCGTCACACTAATAACGAGTTTTGGATTTCAGCCATGTTCGTCGTGAGTCATGACCGACTACCACTTGGTCGTTAACAATCTTACAAATTGAGATAAGTGACACGTCAATTTCAAATCGGATCGTATATTGTGGAACATATAGTCATTATGAACTACATACTACGGTTTGAATAGTAATTCCACTCATCCAATAACAATAATTGGTGCATACTTCGGCAAAACTTACATATCATAGTCTGATCATATCTAGCAGACTAGCACCTGGCCTTAGTACTTATTTCGATATTACCTTAATTACTCTAAAATAAACGTGATCACTTTTTAATTTTATATGTTGGTTATTATAAACGTACATCTCTTTTATATGTGTCGGTTATTTACATACTTTATTATTGACTAATTATAATAGATCATTTTAACCCTATAATAAACGTGACCACTTTTACCAAAATGGTAACGTCATTATGAAGCTTCTATAAGTTGTTACTCATGCAGCTTGAGTCAAGCAAGCTTCAAGACCACACTAGTATAAAAACACCATACGCCCACCTTGATTATTCTTGATCATCATACATCCCTTTTCAACAAACAAATTAAAAGCTCTGTTCTATAGCGTAAAACACCCCTAACTAAACATGAAATTCACTTCAATAAGAGCATCGATGATGAGCTACTACTTATCATCCTTGCTCTTAATCCTTCATTTTACATCGATATACGCTCAATTTCCTGGACAAGATCAAGGGCAAGCTTCGCCTAGGCCGGTTTCCGGCCTATTTGTCTTTGGAGACTCTATAATCGATACTGGAAACAATAACTACCTCAGCTCGATAGCGAAATCGAATTACTGGCCTTATGGTGTTGATTTCACCCAAGGTCCAACTGGAAGGTTTTGTAATGGTCGGACTGTAATAGACTTGTTGGGTGAGTTCATTGTATTTCAATCGTCGTTTGGTTGCATACGGGAATTCGAAATGCCCATGAAATTCCCCATTTTGTTTTTATTTCTTAACCTCTGTGCTTTTTTTTTTCCCCCCTTTTGTACTTATTAATTAAATGTAACACGGTATGTGTTATTTGTATATTTTGTCAGGTGATAGAGTGGGTGTTCCATATGTTCCTCCGTTTGCTGATCCTACCGCCGTTGGATTAAAGATTTTGTCAGGGGTTAACTATGCTTCCGCAGGGGCTGGAATCCTCGACGACACTGGTCGCCATTGGGTAATTTTCATTTAGAGTTATCGTTTTTCTATATTTAATTATACACTTATACAAATTTATTATCCATAAGTGATTACGTGGTATGTCATTTATTGGTCAAAACCTGTCACCGAAGATGTTCTTATATCATTGCACCATAAACTTGACAACTTGTATGCATACTACTCAAATCGTTTCTTATGACGTGATACGTCTTCTAGTTCACGCTAATTAATCTCGTGTGTCAAGTGACCCTTTCGGCTTTCCCCACATGATTAGCAAGTCTATTACAAATTTACATGTGCGAATGTATACAAAGAAATATTCTCAATCGTCAAGGGTTCGAATCTCCCTCCCCTCATGTGCCTCGTGATAATCTCGTAACACCAAGTCGATTAACAATTGACTATGATTGATGCAGGGAGATCGATATAGCTTAAGCCAGCAAGTGGTGAACTTCGAGAGGACACTGGATCAGCTAAGAAACTTGATAGGTGGCCAGAACATGACTCGATATTTACAAAGATCCGTAGCTTTCATGTCATTTGGAAGCAATGATTACATCAACAACTATCTTCTTCCTACAATGTACACTACAAGCATCACTTACACGCCTCCTGAATTCGCTAACCTTCTCCTTAATCATTATTCTCGTCAACTCTTGGTACGACACAATTAATCTATCTATCTATCGATCTATCTATACATCTATTTATGTATCGATATTACTAATGAAATTACCAAGTACGTTTACTTTATTACCAGGCATTGTACAACATTGGATTGAGAAAGTTTTTCGTGGCCGGCTTAGCGCCAATTGGTTGCATCCCTAATCAGAGAGGAGGAGGTCAGGCTCCTCCCGGTAGATGCTTGGATTCCGTCAACCAAATGCTCGGAACGTTTAACGAAGGTCTTCGATCTCTCGTCGGGCAGCTAAATGCTAATCACCCTTCTGCCATCTTTGTCTATTTCAATTCTTATGGTGCTATGGGTGATATCCTTAATAATCCAGCTTCTTATGGTAAACATAACATCAGTTCTTTTAATTCACTTATTTTAGTGTTCGATTTGAGTATCACCTAGTGGCGTTATTTATATATATATCTCAATCACATTCGATATGTACGTAGTCACATAATAACATTGTGTATGTATGTGGTTTCGTTTCGAAATAATGCAGGATTCACAGTGGTGGATAGAGCATGTTGTGGACTAGGACAAGTGACGTGCTTACCAGCAGCAGTGCCATGCCCAAACAGAAATCAGTATGTGTTCTGGGATGCGTATCATACAACTGAAGCTGCCAATTCAATCCTTGCTCAACGTGCGTTCGACGGTCCACAATCTGATTGTTACCCTATCAATTTCCATCAGTTGTCCGTCATTTGATTGTAATTGTCTCATGTGTTTCTTTAATTCGTACGCAGCTATGTTTGTGTTTCTGCAGAACTAAGACTAGAAAAAAATATATAAAAATTATTATCATCTTTTCATCCTAATTTGCATCAACTATCGATCAGCATTACTCCGTGTGCGAATGTATGTTCACAACTTTTTTTTTTTTTTTTTTGAACAAATACAAAGTATTTAGCTAAGAGCCTAAGATGTTTTGAGATCTTTTTTTTTTTTTTTTTTTTTTTTTTTTTTTTTTTTTTTGAGGTCAAGCTAAGAGCCTAAGATATATTAATGTGGTGTTACGAACAAACGAATCGAGTGGCGAATAATGGTTTCATACTTTCATTGTGTGCCGGTTTGCGACAATAAAATTTACTAGTTTGCATGCCCGTGCCACGCCCGGGCTATATATTTATATTGTTTATACTCACTCTATAAGGAAAATGTTGGCTTATCTTTAAACTAATAAATTACCATAATGATTATATTCCAAAAATTAGTTATACTATACTACGGCTTATTTTTGTTAAAATAAATTACCTTAATAATTATTTTCCATAAATTAGCTATATTATTATACTACTCTATGATAATTTATTGCCATATCTTAACCGATTATTATATTTAATGCTATTTTTATGTTCTATCCAATTAATAAATGCCAAGTGTCGTTCTAGGAAAGACTTGGTTTCAGGTTTTAATATATAGTTATAGATGGATTTCAGTCAATATAATTTCAGATATAACCCTGCTCATGAACATGTCCAGGGCGATACATTTATGTCCGAGTCCACAACTAGGTAGCACCGATACGGACTTGGACACGGACACGGACACGAACACTGATACGAATACGTGACACGACACTTTGAAATTTAGCGGACACGGACACGGCAAAAAAACCAAAAATAATAAGTGTTTTGAATACATATTTTTTCAATTACGCGAACTGTGGATGGATTGGTAGAGGTGGGGTTGGAGCGGGCAGGTGCAGGTGGAGCGGTAGTGATGGGGCCTCTATCGACGTCGGTTAGAGGAGGTCTGCTAAGACGCCGTCAGTCGAAGGTGGAAGAGCCGTTCAGAAAAGGAAGATGGGAAACGGAAGGAGATAGAGATGTAAGACATGTAGTTAAGTTACCGGTTAGTGTATTTAAATAGGAGAGAGAAAAAATAGTTTTTTTTTAAAAAAACTTGTCAAAAGGACGTAATTTTGTGTCGTGTCAGGTGCCTGGTCTGTGTCCGGTCGGTTTCCGGTTCGTGTCCAATTAAAAAAAACCGTGTCTGTTTCCTAAAATTAAATAAAAAAACCGGACATGGTTTTTGGGCGTGTCGGACACGTGTCATACCATATCTGATCCGCGTCCGTGTCCGATACGGTGTCGGACACAGACACGACACTGGATAGGCGTGCTGTTGGGAATTAGAAGGACTAACCTTGTTGCGGAAGCGATCGGATCGTTGTGTTCGCCTACTGTCCACGAGCATGTCGGATCACCTCCGGGGCTACTGGAGTCCCAGTATACGTCCACGCCCCCAAGACCCAAAGTCCTCTCTTTGATGGTAGACTAACGAACTAGAGAAAATGTGTGTTTGTGTGTATAATCGTATATTATCTATGCGTTGTTATTGATAGATCATCTACACAATAGTGGTATACCAGCCCATTATATAACTCACAAATAGGAGTTTAAACCCAATTTAATTCACACATCAATAGGACTTAATGGTGTGATTACTCTTGTAATACCAACAATCATATTAATGTGGCCGTTACAAACCATTAAAAACAATACTCCCACTCGGCCACATAGCCAAGGATGTACTTATGCTTGGGCACTAAACCCTAGACATATTGTCGTCACTGGTCACAAAGACAAGACAAATCTCCCACTTGGTCACACAACCAAGTTGTCACAACAAACACACATACACGGTCTCTCACGTCTCATACGGGAAATGGGATGTGCGACCAAAACAAACAAGTAGCGTTATATTAAGTTACCATCACACTAACATAACACTTTCATAGTAACAACAACAATACCCCAAGTCATTCGAAACGTCACCGTAGCATACACTTTCCCTTTATGCTATCATATTATAAAGTTATATACACAATATAACCCCTGGCCAGGTTAAATATGGTGAAGTTGAATTGATTATTCTTTAGACACTAATAAAAATCCATCTCAATTTGACTACTTTCCTAACATGGTCCGCTGAACCGCATTTATCCTGGCTTTTGGAGTACATATTAAAGTAGCAACATCAAACCTCGACTTCAGAACATAGCTCTAAGTCGAAGGGCATCGTACAAACATGGACACTCAAATCCATAGGGATCACACAGTGACAAAGTAGGGAATCATTTGTCACTCCCACTGGTCGATAATAAAACACACATAGTATATATGATATATGTGTACAACATAGCTCCCACTACGATGGGCATGTCACTTTGCTACGTTGTGCGAATCATAAGTCTAGATACTACCTAAGTATCTAACCCGAGCCACTTGATTGATATACTAATATCCAATCCGACACTCGAGATTCGGTCTTTACATACCCGACTCTCTTGAGTCTCAACTTAGACCCACTAAGGCGACTATATATTGAGCCAATATCTTTACTACCCAAGCACAAAGATAACCCACATTTTACACACCTAGTGTTAATGGGGCTCAGTCTCATCTTGCCCACTACTAAAGCGTCAAGGCGATTACCTGTGTGACTAGGTGAATCTTAAAGCCTGGTGACATTTCACACGTGCCTACAGATGCAACATATGCATACGGACATTAAAAAAGAAGCAACTTCTTTATAGATCATGAATGCTCATAGTATAAACATGTCCATAATGACAAGATTATTAAAATTTAAACCAATACTTTGCTAACCCGACTCTACACATGAGTTTAGAACACATCTTTTGCAAGTGGTTTAAATCATCTTGTCAGTCAACATAAAATTGACGACAACTGTGAAATCCCATAAAGGAAAGAGGTTACTCGTACCACGAAGGTAACACGAGACTTCCTCGATTGCTTAACACACGTAGGTCATCAACAAGGTTTTCAACAAAGCTACCTACTTTATGTGCATAAGAAACAATGCTCTTCATTTCTTACTATCATCTGTCTCGGACATAGGTTAAGACTTTAGGATTGATAATTCACAAATAACGTGTCGGACACGTGTCATACCGTGTCTGATCCGTGTTCGTGTCCGATACGGTGTCGGACACAGACACGGTACTGGATAGGCGTGTCCGTGCTACCTAGGTCCACAATGTCTTGGGTAATTTTTTAAAGACCTAAACGATAGGCAATGCCCAAATTGATCAAACTATAGGCTGTGTCCACATTAATCAAGCGATCTGCACTCAAATTAAATTTCGTAAAGACGTAAATCATAGCCTCATATAGTCATAGGCTGTGTCCAAACTGATCAAACGATCTGAAGTGATCAAAACATTGAATTACAATCGACAAAGTTATTAATCTTAAATTGATCAATATGTTTTTGGAGATCAGTTTGTGCTACACAAATGAACAAGGTTTATAATCTCGGGTCGAAATCGGTCGAGGAATCAAGGAAACGACCAAATCATCGGAAATTCACAAAACTGTCCGGCCTGCACGAATTTATACGAATAAATTGATCCAATTTTCCTAAGATCGGAACACCCCCTTTCCGAAATTGAAACACATCAATGAGATTCGGTACAAACCAGTAAAAAAAATTAAGGTACAAAATTCTACAATTTAAATTGACAAATAATTAGGTTTCGATAATTTCTGGGATTTTAGATACGATAATTCCAAATTATTAGATCACATAACTCCAAATTATTTTTTATGTTTTACCATCAGCTTCCATTTTCCAAAAGGAAAAGGATGAATTATTTTCTACAAATTATTAGTATATTTTTTAATAAAAATTTGCAAGAAAAAATCATAAAATCTTTTTTTTTTTAATAACGAAAATAATATATTTTAAATTAAAAAAAACGTCAAAAAAAATAATTAAAAAATTAGAAAAATACAGAGAAGGAAGAAGAAAGAGAAGGTAGCCAAAAATGGAGAAGAAAAAAAAAAAAAACGACGACGATGAATCAATCAAACCGACTAAACAAAATCAACGGCCAAAAATCCACAAATCAAAATCAAACGGCTGAAACCACCCTAATCACCCTCCAACATTGGGCCTTAAAACCTATAAATACCACAAATACTCAACTCCAACAATCACAATTCACAATTCACAATTCATTCTCCCAACAACAAAGTTCTTAGATTTCTCTCTCCAAAGATTAAAACCCCGAAAAGATGCCTCGCAGAGGAAACAACGATCGCGAGAAGCGTAGAAGGGAAGATGAAGAAGAAGACGAAGGCGTAACGGAGAAGTATCGGACGGAGAAGTATCGGAGGGTGATTCAGTTCTTGGATATTGATGCTCAGGAGGCTGATTCTGATGAGGATGAAGATAGCGGCGATGAGAACGCTGATGGTATTTTCTCTCTCTTTCTTTTTTTCGAGTTCTAGGGTTTTTTTTGTGGGTGTGCAAAGAATTTGGGAGAGGAGCGGTTTATATCTAGTTTCCGGATTTTAAGTCGTGGTAAAAGTAAAAGAATTCCGAGTTATACGGCGGGAATTTTTACGGTTTACGTTTTCTTTCCTTATTTTTAATTGGAATTGGGTTAATTGGGTAAATTTCCTTATGAGAAGCCCACGTATCTTTTTGGTTCAACAAGTACTGGGCCGTTTTAATTTGAACTGGGCCTAATTAGTAGTATCGGGATTCGGATATGTAGGCCCCACTGGTTCAGTTTTATGGTCCACATTTTAGTTCGACCCGTCAGACCACTATTCTCGTGTGATAAATATAACGTCCCTTAATAACACGTGTTTTAGTTTGACGTTAGATTGAAATAGTGGTAATTGTGGTCGAATTTAAAATAAAAATGGAAGGACTATGAAATGACAATAGTAACCGTGATTTCGTTTGGTTTGACGTGAACTATGCCAATTACAACGGTGATAAATCGCTAATTTTGATACTCGTGGATATATTTCTTCAAAATGTTTTTTACATTAAGAAAGATTAAAACTTGATCGAGTAGTTGGAACAAATACGAGCTAAGTAAGTGAATAGGACGACACTGATTAACAGGATGATTTTGTAGATTTCTTTGTCGATAAACCTGATGAAGAAGAAATCCAGGATGATTACGAAGTCCTCGGCGAGATTGGACGTAGATCACCTTTGTTGGGTAGGAGAGTTGAGGATGAGGAGGATGATGGAGAGAATGATCGATGAAAGATACTCTAGGTTTGCGACACATGACTACGACGACGAAGATCCCCATGACGAAATCTCCATGGTTGAACAACAGTCTCTTCTACCCCTGTTCGTGATCCTAAGCTATGGTTGGTTAAATGCTTGGTAAGGACTGTACTTCCAAAATAACTAGAGTAATAAACACGTTAGATCAATCATTTCGTACTCTACTATTAGTAAGTTTTGACTAAAAGACGCTTGTTATGCTTCTGAATATTAGATCTTTAGCATTTAGCAGACCGGGTTTGAGCTTTATTTACGTACACTATTGGGTAACGGAGTATTGGACTAACGGTGTCATGTGTTTACGTACGATGCGTCTCAGCCTGGTCATGAGAAAGAAGTTGCTGCTTCGCTCATGCCGAAATCAGTGGATAAATGTTTCAAATTGGGCATTTTATCAGCTATCGCCCTTGATAATCTGCAGAATTACATATATGTTGAAGCTTACAAAGAGGCTCATGTGAAGGAGGTGAGCTAGTCATTGTTGTCGTACTCGTTTGTTTAATTACATGGTGGATGTGTGAAATAAGTAAAGAGGTTGCCGTTTTTTTTTTTTTTTTGCTGACTTTGTATGTCTTTGATTTAGGCTTGCAAGGGCATGCGTCATATTTTCTCGAAAAATATAACAATGGTACCAGTGGAAGAGATGAGTAATGTTCTCACTGTTAAGAGTAAGAGGATTGTAGATGTTTCGATAGGCGACTGGGTTAGGCTGACGAGATCAAACTACAAGGGTAGCCTTGCTAGGGTATATATGCAGCCTTTCAAATCCATTTGTTCAGTAATTTTGTGTTTCGCGTCACTGATCTGACAGTTTAAGATCATTGTTTTTAGGTTGTGAAAATTGATTATGAAAGCCTTAGAGTGAAAGTGAAGGTTGCCCCTAAAATGAGCTCACTATCGTTGGAGGATAGGCAGGTATATGAGACATGTCTTCTTAAGCATTTTGCAATTTCCCGTTGCGTTTAGCATAGATCAGAGATTATATAATGCACCTTTGTTTTGCAGGACCGTCGTATAAGAAGCTTTTACAAGACTGTTGCCCTGAGTTCAGTTGCCACGGGAAATATAAATCCAAGTATTGAAGAAGTAAAAAATTTTCAAGAATTTGGTGTAGATGATGGAGAACTGGCAACTCTGTTTAAACGGCTAGATCATGAGTGCTGGACTAGGGGGGAAGCTGTTGTGGTGGTTAAAGGCGAATTGAAGAATTTGAAGGGTACAGTTGAGTATGTGGAGGGTGAACTTGTCCATATCAAACCTAATGTGAAGATTCCAATGGTGAGATTTCTGTTTAGTTCGTCAAAATATGTGGTTGAGCATACGATAGTGTAAAATTCTTGCATTTACTCATGTATTCAACATCTGTTTTTCGTGGCAGAACACGGTAACAGTACGCAACAGCGACCTTGTGAAGCACTTTGAACCTGGAAGTCGTGTGAAGGTACTACATGGTGTACATGAAGGCGCAACTGGCATGGTCGTTAAAGTCGATCAAAAACAGCTTATTATTCTTTCTGATGCATCAAAAGAGCAGGTAAGTGACGAAATCTACATACTGTATATGATATGAGAGTATGAGACTATTGAACAGTATCGTGAAGGTGTCATTAGTCGTAACACTGATTTCCTTGGTCTGCAGATCACAGTGCTTGCTAGTAAAGTCGTAATGTCCAAAGACACATCAGCGAGCATTTCAACCATTGACAGCAATCAGGAGAGATCTGTAAGTTCTGCTGGCCTGAATTCTACAGTACACTTGCTGCTGATTTCTGTAATTTAATCATGTCGCGCTGTGCTTCACCATCCTGACTCTGTTATGTGTTATCTCCACATTATGCAGCATAACTCTGCAGTCTCTAGACATATACCTCATCCTGCATCTGCAAACAGACTGCCTCTTGGAAATCGTCCCTTTTCAGCTGGTACGCGCTGGTCTGAGTACCAAATTCTCATTACAGGGCAATTTATTTAGACTTCACAGATTAGGAATTTTCGCGCCTGATCATGTTCCTTTTATTGTTGAGCAGGACGAGGGGCAGGACATTTTTCAAAGAGACAGGACTCAATGACAGGTAAAAACGTCAAAATTACCCAAGGTCCGTACAGAGGATATCGCGGATGTATAAAAGGTGTCAATGGACAGAGTATAAGGATTGAATTAGAAGCTCAGATGAAAGTAGTTACAGGCAAGTTTAGCACACAGGAATATGATATATCTGGCCTCATTTTCGGCATTTTTGCTTGGTAGCCTAAATCTGATTTCTGTGGTTTTTTTGGCAGTGGATCGTACCCATATCTCTGACAACATATCTGTCCCAAGCACCAACTGGTAACTTGGACTTCACACTATATGTACCTTTCTTGGCTAAGGTGGTATATGTTATCATCTAACCAAAATAGTTGTTGCAGGAATATGCAGCGAGACAAACCAGGGAGTGAGACGCCTTTGCCTCCTCGTACACCAATGCATTCTATGGGCGGGGAAACACCTTGGCGAACTCCTTTCAGAACTCCATCTCGGCCATGTATGATTTTTTAGTTTGTAAACCTGTTTCTTATACGCTCTCATCTAAATTAACTAATTTCTTATATCATAATTAATTTGATTGTGCAGCTACACCAGTTCACCGTGGTTCTGCAACACCTACTTGTGAACAGTGGAATCCATTTTCATTCACTAGCCCAACTCGTCTCGTACCAACGCCATAGCTTCAGGGAGTGAAGTAGATGACTTAGCTTGGTCGATTGTACGTTGGACTCACTTTCTAATTAGCCTTGATTTAGTGAGATGGACCTCTAAAGTTGTACACTAATTTTATCTAATGGAATGATTAAGTTATCAGATTGAGATGGCCGTCAGATCTCCATCGAGTAATTATAAACAAAGCGTTTTTAATACATTGATCTAATGAACTTTACTGATGTCAGGACAAAATTATACAAGACTGATACTTCCAATACACACATACAAGAGCATGCACTACATACTCTTAAAACTACCGTTCTGTAGGATCTATAAGTCCCCCTTTTTTTTTTTGGTACAACGACGAAGTCCGAGAAACTAGCTACTACTGCCTAATACATCCTCCATCGGAGGTAAAATAATACAATCCTCATAAAAGAATGAGCAAATGCCATCAATATCCGAGATTCCCACTTCAAGATACTCCAGCCCATCAATAGTCTTCAAAGTGACCTGAGGAAGAATCTCTCTCGTTTCCCTCGCCATGTGGTCCGCCACCTTGTTGTGCTTCCTGCTGACAGCCCCGACATGCGCTTGGAGTTCCATACCTAGCTCTCTGCAATTCAAGTAAAAGTTAGCCAATCTATCCACGGGATTCTTAGGGTCAGTGATCTCATGAACCACCAACTCGCAGTCACAGAGGAGAGTGACATCCTGTCTATTTTGCATCTTCATCCACCGCAAATCCATTAGTACTGCCAAAACATTTAGGGGATTGAACATTTAGGGGATCACGTCAGCAAAAACCTAAAGACCCTTTAACTTCGTCTGGACCGTCCCTAATGATAAGAAAAAACGGACACACAAACACACAATGAAAAAACCGAAGAAAAAAATGTGTCCAACCTCCAAATGGACTCTGTTTTGTCACTTCAGTGGCGCGACACGGACTCACGGAGCAATAGTGCACTACTAAAAGTACCCTGGTGCACATATACAATTAGGTAGCGTTTGGAAACATGAATTTGGAAATTTGTAATCATTTCAAATCCATCATTTGAGAATGTGGAATTCAAATATAAATTCAATGTTTGGGGAGAGTGAGATTTCAAAATGACACATCTTGAGGTGTCATTTGTTTTTGGCCTAATTGGATTTGATACAAATTCCAAAGGATTTGACACAAATCCAAATTCTCAAATTTTTGAGTTCCCAAACATGTGATTTGTGTCAAATTTGGATTTGAGAATCAAATCCTTGTTCCCAAACACTCTCTTAGTCAATTACACATCAACACATGCATGCATTTGACTTTTGTTCTCCGGTAAATGCCACAAGTACTCAAGTAGTCTAGTATAGCCTATATCCCTTCATTGCGAGCTCTTAGAAAAGTTCAATTCAAAATGTAATTAACCGTATTCTCTTGGTAGTGAATGATTATGCTATACGGAGTATTATATTAGGAAAGGAATATGAATATTAGCCTTACGGTAGAACTAGTATTATATTACGAAAATACTAAAGAGAGACAATTAATGGTCTTTGATTTTGAAAATAAATCAATTTAAATTTCTTTCTATTAATAGATTCGTAACAATGTTGATTTTATTATCAGTGTAATAAATTTACTGCAAATATGTTAAATTTACTACACTACCATATTTTTTCACTACTTACAATCTTTAATTTACTACACTTGATTATAGTGTAGACAATTTTTCTATTGTCTACATATACATGCTTTTCGAAACAAATATAATGATATATGTTTCGAAATGTGATACACATAACTAATGTTATGAGTGATTATGTAGTAAATTTATTAGTTAACTTTATCGATAAGTCTCACGAAAATAAGGATTCTATATGTGGATTATTAATAACTATCCATATAAGTTGTTAATACAACTACGGTATTTCTCATTTGTTAGACTCTCGGTATTTCTCCTTTGTTTGACTCTCTCTAACCTTTTCAAAAAACCCTCTTTTATTCTCCTTTTTCACCCGTTTTTTCGTCTTTTCCTTTCTCCATTATAAATACCTACCTACATACCCTAATTTGATAGTCACTTTTCCATTTTCTTAGATATTTTTGAGGTTAATTCAAAATAGATCAAAACTCTTTCTCTCCTAGTTCTAGCTTTGGTTTATCTACCTTTGTAATTCTTTTATCTTTTCATCTTTCATTTTATTAAAGATTATTGGAACAATTGTCAAGCTTTATTATCAATATAATTCAAGTATTATTCATTTCATTTCCTTTCATCTCTTTATTACCACACTTGGGTAACAATTCTTCTCTCTTTTATTTATTGCTATTTTTTTTTTTTTAATTATTGTTGGTTATTATAAATTCATGTTTATTTGTTGTTTAACTAGTTTACTCATCCAAGTTTGAATCTTTATATAGTTTTCATGTTTAGGGCCATATTAATTGGAGTTAATGTTGCCTTAATAATTTGTGATCGATCGAGTAGTCTTATTGTTAGGGGGTGAGGGGAATGTGATAAAGTTGGTATCTTTATGTGGGGAATTGATTTATTGTTATGTTTCTCATATGATTTATGCCTAATTGCTACCATTATGGTTCTAAGTGCATGATTGCCTAAGATATCCTTCACTAATTATACTAACATAAGAGATTTGAGGCCCAATTAAGCATAAGCGATTAGGATTAGTTGGTTAATTACATGAGAATGATTTAATCGATTAATCGGGACTTAGATTAACTACTTGAGAGGGTTTTTAATCGCTTGTTGTCCCTCTTTTTGCATGAATCAATTCACTAAATGTTGTTGTCAATTCCCCTAATTAAAGTAACCGTCTTTGTTGCATAAACCTCACTTAAACCCCTAACTCCTTAATTAAGCGGTTATCACCAAAGTCTCATCTTTATTTGTCTAATAGTTGATTAACGATGGTTATTAGATAAATTCCCTCATCTTAATTATACTAGTTTACTACCCAGGCTACGGCCGAAAGAAATTTTATGATTTTATTTTTTTGTGAACAAATTATTTTATCAATAAATTTCATCATTTATAAAACTTTCACTTTCTATATAGATGATGTGATTGCAGGTCAAATAATTAATAAGGAAAATATCAAATAATAAGGTAAAGATGAAATCAATTAATTGTAAATATTGATTTTTTATAATAAAAAATATTGTGAATTTTTTTATATGCAAAACGCCACTCATATATAACCTTGGATTGAATGTCCATTGATACTCTTTACCATAAAATACATTTTCAATGAATTTTTTATGTGGAAATTAAAGAGATGCCACCTGGCATGGCAAATGGCCTAACTGAAGCCGGTGAACGTGGTCGTTGCCTCTAATACAGCTTTTAATATATAGTATAAGATTAGACTAAAATTAAAGTTAAAATCGATAGACAATCACCCCCATCCATGTGGATTCGACCCTAGTTATACTAAAATAGATTCTCCTGGATCATTTAAAGAAACAAATAAAGTTTTAACATATGCCTAGGGGCTCACGTTAGAAAAACTCTAGCTAAAATCTCGATAGTTTATCTCGTTATTAGTATTTTTTAATACTTAGAGTCATCGCCTTTGTGAATAAATGACAAACAACCACTTTATTGATTCGATCATCCTAGGAGTCTATATATAGACACAAAGAAAATTGTCTACAATTCCAGAACGGTTAATTCAAATAATGCTAAAAAAAATAAAAATTATCAAAATGGGGTTTAAAAAAAAGTATTTGTCAAAGTAGGGTGCACTTAGACTCGGAGTCTGGTCCGAGACAGACTCGCCATGGCGCCTGGCGTGTTTAAGAATTTTTTTTTATTTTTCTGTCCAATATTGATTTTTCTCTTTCTATCTCTCCTCAAAACGTTCTCTCTCCTCAACCTTGCTAGCACCGCCATAGCTCGCCTGCTGTTGGTCGCTTGCCGTCGTTGCTAATCGCCAGCCACCGTCAAGCCCACCACCGTGGTCGTCATCCGTCGTTTCAGTCACCGCGTTCTTTGTGCCGAAAAACAGGAGCTGGTTGAGGCTTAGGATGGCGTTCGCTTCGGTGTGATCGAGACAAGCGATTGACCTAGGCGGTTGGGTATCATAACCAAGGCATTAAACGACGCCGGATGCATAGATTAGGAGTTTGGGGCCATCATCTGGAAAGACCTAAGCACAACTTGTTCCAAAAAGCTACTGCCGTGCAAATGAAGAGCAATATATGCATCAATTGCTCCACTAATTTTTGCCCTTTGCCTATTCATTATTCTGATTTTCTTCAATTTCTAATTTAATTGAAAACAACCCTAGAAAATAATCACAATCAAAGATCATAATCCATTGCAATTACAGTAACAATATGGTTGAATCTTCTTTTTAAATAATTATATTGAAAGTAATTGAGATTTTGAAAGTGAAAATTTGAGAAGAGAGGATAAAGTTTTTTTTTGTTTGTTTTTTGTTTTGAGGGAGAGAGAGGATAAAGTTACTAAGGAAAAACAGGGAGAAAGCATCGTGAGAGAGATGAAAGAGAAAAGCAAAATTTGAAAGAAAAATAAAATAAAATAAAAAAATCTTAAACACGCCATGCCCCATGGCGGGTCTATGGCGAGTCTGTCCCAGACCAGATTTCGAGCCTACGTGCACCCTATTTTAACAAATACTTTTTTTTGGACCCCATTTTAATAATTTTTATTTTTTTTAGCATTATTTGAATTAACCGTTCACAATTCAATATATGTACACTAAGTGTAGTAAAATAAATTTAGTCGACAATAATTAATTTGGTTTTGCAGTAAATTTTAGAAATGTGTAGTAAATTTGTCTCAGTGACGGTAAATCAAAAATATTTTGAATATATCAATGGAAACAATATATAATTTGATTTGTTTCCAAAATAACTAATCCTTAATTTTTGTCATTTCCTTAACACTAACTATTTCCATATTTGTACTAGAAAATTTACTACACATCACATTTTATTTACTACAAACTTAATATAGACAAATTCTAATTTGTCTACATATAAACTCCTAACAATTTCCTTATTGATTACGCGAAAAGGAGAGTAATTCGAGAGAATGCTTACTTTATTGCTCATGTTTTAATTCGTCCTTCTCAAGTAACACATTGTGGAATAAAAAAAAATGGATGGTAGTAAAGGTGAAGAGAAGCAGCCAGGGATAGGAATCGATCTCGGAACAACCTACTCTTGTGTGGGAGTTTGGCAGTATAACCGTGTTGAGATCATCGGCAACGACTTGGGTAACCGTACGACGCCGTCTTGTGTCGCATGCATTTACCCAAACTCAGCGCCTTATTGGTGAAGCTGCTCAAAATCAGGCTGCCATCAACCCTACCAACACTATCTTTGGTTTGTCTTTCACCTTAATTATTTCATCTCTTTTACTTTTTACCTCTTTCTTAGAATTGAATTTCTAGATCTACATTTTGTTGAGTATTATTCTAGAATTTTGATTACATAGAGGTCTGAATTACTTAATTAAGGTTAATTAGAATTATTCTAGAATCTGAATTACATAGAGGGGTGATAAGGCTGTGGTAACAGGGCTGGATGAGGTTGACTGAGAGGTTATTTTGAATTATTGACTGGTAGTTCCTACTATGTGAATTCGAGGGGAAGTGCATCATGACATCGATGGTTGGATTGGAATAACATGGCCAGCGAGGCTTCTTTGTTTGAGCAAAAACTGGAGGAGCTTGAGAGAATTTGCGATGCCGTCTTGAGAAAGATGCATAATTGTGCGCAAAGGGGGGATAATGAGGTTGGGAAAACAGAGCTGAATGATGTTGAGTGAAAGAGAATTTTAGTGAATCAATAGTTAGATTGTTTTCTGACTTTTGTAAGGATATACTTCCTTGAGATTATTGATCGTTAATCAGGTCATTTTAATGGAATCACCAATTAAATCCTACTCTTGTTTTCGCTCTTGATCTTAGAAAAAGGGGGCTTAACGTATACTCCTTACGAGACATGAGAGAAATTGAAAAAAATATTGTAACTTGATGTTTTCCACAGACTCAGTTTTCGTTCAGGTGCCGCACTCGTGTAGTTCAATTCTAACCCATAGCTTCAGCTAATCAGCTATGTAGATGACTCAGTTGGTGGTTGGACTGATCATTTTCTTATTACCCTTGAACCTTAATTGTTAATTCAGTGAGATTGACCTCTAAAATTGTACTCGTTTTGCACTAAGTTTACATGCTAAATCGCAGAATGATGTTAATTATTTTGCTTGTACTAGCCCAACAAGCGGTTCTTTAATTTATTTAGAATATATCGCAATATGTTTTTTGGGTATTAATTCGTCGAAATTTAGCTAAAATTTCTACTAATTAATTCATGTCATCGATCACACAAGAAAAAACAGTGGTATGTATGTAGGTTCAAAATTATTGAGGTATGTATGTAGCTTTTTAGTTTGTAATTTTCTAGGCTTTATGTTGTTCTCCCTTTTTCTGTTTTATCCTTGTATTTTGTAATCTCTCAAACTTTGTTTCTTTTGCTATCCCACGAAAAAAAAAAAAAAAATCGAATTTATTATGGAAAGATCAACTAAAGGTGGAATAATTAATGGTGTTCAATTTTCCAATAAGAGCGTATAAGTACTACTGTACTATGGTTTCAAAACTTTCATAATGGTCCGTGCACATCATCCGGAAGTCCAAACACAAATTTGTTGTCTTTTTTTTTTTTAGCTTCTTCCAAGTCTTCATCTTCATTGCAAATACAATTTGCCGGTTGAAGATCAGAGAAATACAGATGGCGGAGGAAGGGAAAAATTTATGGCCTGCGATAGGAGTTGATCTCGGGACAACGTACTCATGTGTAGGCGTATGGCAGCCGCGACAAGGCCGTGTTGAGATCATCACCAACAACTTAGGTAACCGTACGACACCCTCTTGGGTTGCCTTTAATCAGCACGAGCGGCTTGTTGGTGAAGCCGCCAAAAACCAAGCCCCCATTAATGCCTCTAATACTATCTTTGGTATATTCATCTCTTTTACCCTTATTATTTATCGCACGTTTTTAATTACTTCGCAGTTTCACAATTTTAAAGTCCATGTATCTGATATTTCTTAATTGTTGTTATTGCTGAGGTAAAAGTAGCCAATGAAGGCCCATCTACATTATTACACCATGCTCTTACCATTCGAATTAATTAAGTATGAAGTAATTTTTTACAGATGTGAAGAGGCTGATAGGGAGGAAGTTCAATGATGTGACGGTACAGAATGACATGAAGTTGTGGCCATTTAAAGTTATTCCCATTCCAGAGTCTGATGGCAGTAAGAAGCCGATGATTTCGGTCATCTACAAGGGTGTAGAGAAGCGATTCTCTGCTGAGGAGATATCTTCAATGGTACTAAGTAAGATGAAAGATGCTGCCGAAGCGTATCTTGGGTCAGAGGTGAAGGGTGCTGTTATCACTGTTCCGGCCTATTTCAGTAATGCGCAACGTCAGGCAACTAAAGATGCCGGAACTATTGCTGGACTGAATGTATTGCGTATAATCAATGAGCCGACTGCGGCTGCTATTGCTTATGGCCTAGACAAGAAGGTCGATTCAGGTGATGTTACTACGAAGAATGTGCTGGTGTTTGATCTTGGTGGTGGGACTTTCGATGTTTCCTTAGTCGCCATTGCGAAAGATGCCTTTGAAGTGAAGGCCGTTGGTGGACATACCCATCTTGGTGGACAAGATTTCGACAACAGATTGGTTAGCCACTTTGTAGCCGAGTTTGAGAGGAAACACAAAAAAGACATCAGTATTTGCAGGTTAAGAGCTGCGTGTGAGAATGCGAAGAGACTCCTTTCCTCAGTCGTTGAGACTACTATCGATATTGATTGCCTCTTTGAGGGAATCGATTTCTCTTCCACCATAAATCGTGCTCGATACGAGAAGTTGAACATGGACTTGTTCACAGATTGTATGACGCCTGTGGAAAAGTGTTTGAGTGATGCTAAGATGAGTAAGAGCGATGTGCATGATGTCGTTCTCGTGGGTGGATCAACCCGGATTCCTAAGGTTCGACAGTTGCTCCAAGAGTTTTTTGGGGGTAAGGAACTTTCCAAAAGCATAAATCCAGATGAGGCTGTTGCCTATGGCGCCGCTTTTCAAGCAGCTGTGTTGGCTGGTATTGGAACTAATAAACCTTCAGTGGTTGTTGATGTTGCTCCTCTGTCTCTTGGACTTTCTGTCGGCCTTGCTAATGAGATGAGGGTTGTTATTCCTCGGAATACGACTTTGCCAACAAGGATAAAGGGTAACGATCTTACTACTGTATATGACTACCAGACAGCAGCTGATTTTCCGGTTTATGAAGGTGAGTGTCCCTTGGTTAAGGATAACAACTTATTGGGTAAGTTTACCTTGTACAACATTCCCCTAGCTCCCAGTGGAGTCCCGAAATTTGATGTCTGGTTTAATATTGATGCTGATGGCATCCTGACCGTATCCGCGGAGCTTCGTGGCTCGGACAATAAGGATCAAATCACTATCACTAATCACAGTGGGAGGTTGTCCAAAGAGGAGATTGATAAGATGGTGGCGGCCTCAGAGAAGTTCAGAGCTGAAGACGAGGAGCGCAGGAAGGCATCTAAGGTGAAAAACACATTGGAATGTTACGTGAATGAGATTAGTAGCGCCTTAAGAGGAAGCGGAAGGACGATTGGAAACAAGGATAAGAGAAAGTTGGGTGATGTTGTCGAGCAGACGATCAAGTGGCTGGAGTGGAATTACTTGTTGTTTGATGCTAATAAGTTTGAGGATAAATTGAAGGAAGTTCAAAGCATTTGTGAGCCTATTATCGAGAAGATGCATCGACAACGTGCTGCTGATGTTGAGGCTGGCTACACTAGCCCCAAACTTGAGATAATTGACCTTGATTAAGCTTTATTAAATTAATTAGTGCCTGTACACTAGCCTAGGTTACATTTTGCTTCTCAAAGACTCTTTCTTTCCAGTAGCAGAACGCTCAAGTGTAGGGCGAATGTATTCCAAACTCGGATTTCACAAACACGTACATTCCCTGTATATATAACTTAGTTTTGCTCGGTATGTTATTAAGCCGATTACATTTTACTGTGTTTAGTCTTTGTTCTTAGAAATCTTGGGCTAGCCTGGGGCTTTGAGAAACTGTTAAGCTTCTGGAGATAGAGCGAAAATGAACTCGGCATAAGTACCAACTTCGTTGTTAATTTCCGAAATTATAAGTGATGTTTATGGAGATTAACGTTGAGTCTTGCTTAGTGGTGAATTTGACATGGCGAAACTTGAATTACAACGCGTACATTGCAGGTTTGATTAAGGCAATGCCGACTCCTACAATAAACCACGCAGTCGTGTCAGATACTTTTAGCAGATCACGTCTGAGTAACATTGATGATTGTAAAATAATCTTATGCTTGATTGTAATGCAATTTTTTTCTTTTTTCTTGAGATGTCTTTTTCTCTGCTCGTTCATTACCCCCTATTTTTGGTTTTTAGAGATTTTAGCATCAAATTCAACCCATTGGCATTAAATTAAATCTGTTCACGAAAAATAATCCAGATACACAGAATGCCACTGGAAAACACAAATTATATACTGATTTTGACTCATAGTACTTTGGTATACTCGTGGTAAAAGGAATTTGACAGTCACACATTTGAATAAACTTTTCAACTGCTGCAGATTATTTTCTTTCATTATTACCAAACTGTATAAATTTGCTTTTTATTCAGAAACTAGAAAGCCATCAAACTGTGCCTTTTTCTCATTTGTTTCTAAGTTTGAGCTTCTGTAGAGTTTGGTAAAAGAAAGTATGGCTGGTAAAGGAGGAGAATGGCCAGTGATAGGAATCGATCTTGGGACGACTTACTCGTGTGTAGCAGTTTGGCGGCATGACCGTGTTGAGATCATTCCCAATGACCAGGGAAACCGTACAACACCGTCTTTTGTCGCCTTTACCGACTCTGAACGCCTCATTGGCGAAGCTGCAGTCAATCAAGCTACCAAGAACCCTGTCAATACTATATTTGGTTTGTTTCTATTTTGTAAATGTTGTATCCTGATATCCTCATGTGTTCCAATTGATCTTTTACTGTTATGTTTTGTGTTTCGATTTCTTGCAGATGCAAAGAGGCTTATAGGTAGAAAATTCAGTGATGAAAATACACAAAAGGACATGAAATTGTGGCCGTTTAAGGTCATAGATGGGAGTGAAGTAGGCAAAGACGAGAAACCTATGATTGTCGTAAACTATATGGGTGAAGAGAAGAAATTCACTGCTGAGGAGATATCAGCTATGATCCTCACCAAGATGAAAGGCGTTGCAGAAGCTTATCTTGGCAGTACTGTGAAAAATGCCATAGTCACGGTACCAGCATATTTCAATGATTCACAGCGCTGCGCGACCAAAGATGCTGGTACCATTGCTGGGCTCAATGTGGTTCGGATCATAAATGAGCCGACTGCTGCTGCCATGGCTTATGGCATGGATACAAAAATCAATGATAGCGATGACGCTAAAAAGAATGTTCTGGTGTTTGACCTTGGTGGAGGAACATTTGATGTTTCCTTGGTCGCTATGGAAAAGGGTGAAATCAAAGTCGAGGCTGTAAATGGAGACACCCACCTTGGTGGATCGGACTTTGACAATAGAATGGTGTCCGAGTTTGTGAAGGACTTTAAGAAGAAGTATGGTAAGGATATCAGCAATAGTTCGAGGGCACTTGCAAGACTGAAAGCTGCTTCAGAAAGGGCGAAAAGAGTACTGTCATCCACATCAGAAACTGATGTTGAGATTGATTGTCTTTATGAAGGGATTGATTTCAGTTCAAGGATTACTCGTGCTCGTTTTGAGAAGTTGAACATGGATTTGTTTACTAAATGTATGGAGACAGTTGATGATTGCTTGGAGGATGCTGGTATGGAGAGGAGCGATGTAGATAATGTTGTCCTCGTTGGTGGGTCGTCTAGGATCCCCAAGGTTCAGCAGATATTGCAAGAGTTCTTTGATGAAAAGCAGCTTTGCAAAAGCATTCATCCAGATGAAGCTGTTGCCTATGGCGCTGCTCTCCACGCTGCCATTTTAAGTGGTGTTGGTACTAGTAATAAGGGAATTGTCCTAACGGATGTCACATCTTTATCTCTTGGTATAGAAGTGAAAGGTGGTATAATGTCCGTTGTGATCCCACGGAATACAATCTATCCAACAAAATGCTATGAGAAGTATTTAACTAATAAAGAGAATCAGGTAGCTGTACAGTTCGCTGTGTATGAAGGAGAGCGACTCATGACAAAGGACAACAATTTATTAGGCAAATTTCAGCTTTTTGGTTTCCCTCCTAGACCAAAAACAGAGTTTGATGTCTGCTTCGACATTGATGTAGATGGGATTTTGAGCGTGTCGGCTGAAGAAACCGTTACAGGTCTGAGGAACCAAATCACCATAATCAGCAACCATGGCCGACTTTCAAAGGAGGAAATAGAGACGATGATAGAAGAGGCTGAAAAGTACAAGGCTCAAGATGAAAAGCATAGGGAGATGGTGCGAGCTAAGATCAAGCTGGAGGAATATGCAAACCATGTGCGGGATGCAGTATCTAATACTATGAGCCCCAAAGTGAGTGCAATGGAGAAGAAGATGCTGCACTATTGCATTGAGGAGACATTCGAATGGCTAGCAGGGAACTCTAATTGTTCTGAGGCTTCAGAATTCGAGGAGAAATTGAAAGATCTTGAAAACATTTGTGAACACTTCGCGTCTAAGCTCAACCTGCTATGATGTTAGTACGTACTACTTGTAATCAATGAGTAAACTGAAGTAATGAATGCTAAATTATATCATGGCATCCAAAGTTATTCTATCAATTTAGTACAGCTCTGTTGACACTGTATGGAATTTCAATGTTACAAGCTAAGTGTCCAAATTTCTTACAATGCTGAATGTGAATCATCTGTTAACAAGAATGTACTGTTGCTCTTGTATGTGAATCGAACCCGCCATCAGAGTGTCAGAGGTTTCATCTATTTGCCCCTCTTTTTTTAACAGAAACAGGATGTTCGGATTCAGATATCATTCCTAGGTTAATCCGAATGAACATTTACTAATTTCATTCGACTTCAGACTGTCTACTGGTTCTGGACCATTTAATTTGCTAATCGCTCAAAGACGTTTTCGAGTTTGGGTCCATGACGATAGAAACAGTTGGGAGGTTCTAGTAGTCAATCCTTATGGCATAGTATCTCCAATATAATTAGTGTGCGGGAGTCAATAATTCTTGGAACATAAAAGGGGACTTAGCTTGTGACTAGACCTGGGCAACGGGGCGGGGCGGGGCGGGTCAGGGTCACTCTCAGATGGGGCGGGCCGGGGCGGGTCACCAGTGTGCTATGATGGGCCGGGGCGGGTCATGACCCGACCCGACCCTTGCCAGTTTCAGCCCCTCTTCATAGACCCCTCTGTCTTTCGCACTTTCTCATTAGCTTCAATATCTGCTCCTCTCCTTCTCTCTCTTTCCTCTCTCTTTGTCCACCATATCTCACCAAAGCCAAAATTCAGCCAAAAATCCTCTTCAAAACATCCCAATTAATATGAAAAATGTAGATCCAAAATATTTCTCTCCTATTCCATTATAAGTAGAAGGATAACATAATAATATTAATAATAATATCTCATTCCAAATAATTGATAATTAATCTTCATGAGGAGAGAGAAATGTAAAGCAATGAAGAAAAACAAAATGCAGGACCTATATTCAAGGAGAGAGAAAAGAGAGGTGAGATTTCTGTAAAATTTAACTTCTTCTGACCCTTGTTTGCCCCGCCCCGGTTAAATACATTACGGGTCGGGCCTTAAGAGGGGCGGCCCTTTTTAGTGACGGGCCGGGTCATGACCCTGTAAATCAGGGGCGGGTCACGGGTCATTACTGGGTCCCCGCCCTGTTGCCCAGGTCTACTTGTGACATACATACATATATATATATATATATATATATATATATATATATATATATATATATATATATATATATATATATATATATATATACACACTGAAGGTCTTAAGGAATTATCAAATACATGATTTTCGTACGTCATGTTTAATAAGAAGCACAACAATTCAAAGACATTAATGGAGACGGTTGTTGTTCAATAACATTTGAAGGATAATGCGGCGGGTATGGAGTAGAGTGATGATAACTAAACCAGCTATTAATTGCCTATTGCCATCGAATTTACGTGTTTAACAGCTACACTTATGTTGTACCGTGCGACTGTCTCGTATACAACTCAAGATAACACACAAGCACTTCATTACGTGTATCTTCCACAAAAGAAAACCTCTAAGCTAAGCTCGTGAACGTACATCTTCTGAGCCTTAAGCGTAACCTAAAATGCGTACACGGTACATCTAATAACATATCATTCCAATGAACAAACTCGATAAATCATGAGCGCAACACTAGTTGACATTAGTTAAAACTAGAGAAGGTATAATTTGGCTTAAAGTGTTACATGATAAAATAACAACAGGTAACAGTATACCCGTGCTACCTAAGGCCTTATTTTTTTTTTCTTTTTTTTTTAAATCTGATTGAAGTAACAATTTTTATATTTCACGAAGCACTTTAATTTTAGGTATCGAGTGTTAGCTAAAGACCACCCCACCAATTTTCTCACAAATTTAGCAATAGGTACCCACATTCTTAGGAGAGATTTAAACTTCCATGTTCCGCACCTAATTAAACACATACTCCCTCCTACCCACTAATATTTTCCCCTTTCATTTTACTATTTTGTCGAGCCATGTTTGAGGCTACTTGTAGACCAAATGACTCGTTCACTTGTTGTAAAAATTAATATATATTTTATTCTACAATGCATTATACCAAATTCACTTAATTTTATGGCAACCGAGTTTTTCATTTAGTATAGAAATTGTCCCCAACATAGCCAGTTAAAATAGCAAAATAAAAGGGGGAGATCATTTTGGATAGGAAGGAGTACTCTTCAAGCTTATAATTGATTATCATCTTAAGGATTCGTTTGAATTGTGATGAATTATTAAATACTCGAGTAATAGATCAAAACCAATGCAAAAGGAGAAGTCCTATTTCGACTCGTATACTATATCGATGTGATGGTTTCTATTCCTTTTTACTATCCGATTTCCCCTCTTGTTATTTATATATATATTGAATTGAAATATAATAATTATATCTGCTACCGTTGAGCTTGGCAAATTAGTAAAACGAAAAAGAAGGAGAACTATGGGTGGCATAGGAAGCAAAGCAAAAGCAGGAGTAGAATGGCCAGTGATAGGTATCGATCTAGGAACAACGTACTCGTGCGTGGCAGTTTGGCGGGATGACCGTGTTGAGATCATCCCCAACGATCAGGGTAACCGTACAACGCCATCTTGTGTCGCCTTCTCCGACTCGGAGCGTCTTATTGGTGAAGCTGCTGTGAATCAAGCTACCATGAATTCTGTCAATACTGTTTTTGGTTGGTTTCCTTTTCTCCCTGTTTAATTCAAGTTCTCTCCTTTAATATTATTCATCATAAAATTGGTTAGTTTATTTCGTATTGACTGTCATTGTAATTTCAAAAATTTGAGCTTAACTGACCGGCCAGTTGAAATTTTACATCGCACAACTACTAAAAGCGATGCTGCCTTGTGGCATGAAAATTGAATGACTTGCCGCGGAGTATGGAACAAGCTGTTGAAAAAGAGAGAACTTTTATAATTTGTTTTCTCCAAAAAAAAAAAAAGGACTTTTTTTGGTACAAAGACGAGAAAATTCTTTAAAAAAAAAAGGACTCTTCTAATTGGTGTATAAATTCCTTGTATAGAAAATTTTGACCAAAGATGAATTTTTCTAGGAATTTGGAGGATAAAGTTAAAGTATAAGATAATACTGATTTCAATTTGTTACTCTGATTGGAATTGATTATTATTGTCGATACAGTTTTCCTTGGCATTCATCATTTTTCTTATGAGTTACTACATATATTCTACTGAATGCCGCTGATGCAAAGAGGCTTATAGAAAGAAAGTTCAGCGACGAGAGTGTAAAAGAAGACATGAAGTTCTGGCCTTTTAAAGTTGTAGATGGTGTTGATTTAGATAAAGAGGATAAGCCTTTGGTTGCCGTCACTTACATTGGTGAACAAAAGACGTTCATTCCCGAGGAGATATCGCCCATGCATGGTGCTCACGAAGATGAAGGGAATTGCCGAAGCTTTTCTTGGTACCACTGTGAGGAATGCCATTATCACTGTACCAGCATACTTCAACGATTCACAGCGTCGAGCTAATACGGACATTAGTAATAATCCGGACATTAGTAATGGTGTGCGAGTTTGTAGAGGAGTTTAAGAGGAAGCATAATACGGACATTAGTAATAATCCGAGGGCTATTGGAAGATTGAGAGCTGCTTCAGAGAGAGCGAAAAGAGTGTTGTCATCAACTCCACAAACTACCATTGAGATCGGTTGTCTATTTGAGGGAATTGATTTCGGAACAACCATAACTCGTGCTCGAGCGATTTGAGAGGCTGAACATGGATTTATTTAGGCAATGTATGGAGACAGTTGATAAATGTTTGAAGGATGCTGAGATGGTGAGGAGCAGTGTCCATGAAGTTGTCCTTGTTGTGTTGTGCCTAAACGACACCAAACGAGTCTAGCGAAAATTCGGCAGCAATTCGACGCAAATTGACTAAACCAAATCAAAACGAAATTCAACAAAGACAAACAACCAACACCAAGAATTAAGTGGAAAACCCTCCAATTCGAAGGGAAAAACCACTGGGCACCAATAATCGATTTCACTAATCAATTTAGCAAAGTTACAAGGTTCAAAGTTTCAAGCTATGCCCCTAACTCGAAACAACAAAATCCCAGCTACAACTTGTATCAATCGGATCACTACTACTTGATTATCCTAATCAATTGTAGTACCAAAGAATCCAAAGGAATGATACGAAATACCTGTAGCCGTGATACGAATAGAGAATACACCTTCAAACAGCTCCACCTTAGCCAAGCTAATGACGAACGAAAGACAGGAACTCTCTACGTGTTTCTCTGAGTGAATCCAGAAGAAGCCCTCTCCCTCACTCTCTCTGATTTTCTGATTTTTGTGTGTTGTGTTTTTGTGCTTTTGGTTCTGCTCTCTGCCTCTTGCTGCTGTACTCTGTCGAAAAGCTCCTTTCCAAAAATAAGCCCCTGGACTCACTTATACAATGTGCACCACACAAATAAGAAAACACACGACACACCCACTTTCCTCTTTTTCTTTTTTTTCCTTTTTTTTTTCTTTTCTTTTTCTTTTCTGTTTTTTTTTTTTCTCTTTTCTGAAATTGAAAACTAATAAAAAAACAATAATAAAGAATTGGGGTTGGACCCCACTCTAACAATCTCCCCCTCCAACCCGATTCGGAGGAGATACGTCTCCTACAACTCACTTGGAGACAATCCCGGCTAGCTTGCAAAAACTTGCAAACTTGTGGCCGGGTAAGACCTTAGTCAACATATCAGCCCCATTCTTGTCAGTGTGGATCTTCAACAACTTTAAAAGCTCATCCTCGATGACCTCTCTCAACCAATGGTACCGAACATCGATGTGTTTTGTTCGAGCATGATACATGGTATTTTTGCTCAAATCAATAGCACTTTGGCTATCACAATGTACAATGTACTCCTCTTGTTCCAAACCTAACTCTAGGAGAAACCGTTTAAGCCACAACATCTCTTTACTAGCTTCAACGGCGGCAATATATTCAGCCTCAGTGGTAGACAAAGCTACACACTTTTGAAGCTTAGATTGCCAAGATATGGCTCCCCCCGCAAACATGAACAAGTAAGCCGAGGTGGATTTTCTACCATCAATATCACCCGCCATATCTGCATCAGTGTATCCAAAAAGTATAGGATCAGATTTTCCAAAACATAAACACATTTTCGATGTACCCCTCAAATATTTAAGAATCCACTTCACCGCCTCCCAATGGGATTTTCCGGGATTAGACAAGAATCGACTCACCACTCCAACTGCATGTGCAATATCAGGTCGAGTACAAACCATTGCATACATCAAAGAACCAACGGCAGAGGAGTATGGTATGGAAGACATACCTTCTTTCTCTTCATCACTAGTCGGGCAATCTTCTTTTGTCAACCTAAAGTGACCCGCTAGTGGCGTACTCACTGGCTTAGTGCTCTTCATATTGAACCTTTCAAGTACACGTTCAATATAGCGTTCTTGTGAAACCCATAACTTACCAGCTTTCCGATCTCGTATGATTTGCATGCCTAAAATCTGTTTGGCAGGGCCTAAGTTCTTCATATCAAAAGACTTAGACAAGTCTTCTTTAAGGCTGCTAATCATATCTTGATTCTGCCCCACAATGAGCATATCATCAACATAAAGGAGGAGGATAATAAAGTTACCATCAGGGAACAGTCTAAAATACACACAAGGATCAGCCTCTGTCCGCGTATAATTATGACTCGTCATAAATGCATCGAACTTCTTATACCACTGCCTTGGTGCTTGTTTAAGCCCGTAAAGGCTCTTCTTCAATTTGCACACTAAGTGCTCTTTCCCTTTCAATTCAAATCCATCCGCCTGCTCCATATATATCTCCTCGTGCAAGTCACCGTGTAAGAAAGCGGTCTTCACATCAAGTTGTTCGATTTCAAGATTCAAGCTAGCGGCTAGGCCTAACACGACTCGTATCGAAGTCATCTTCACAACCGGTGAGAAAATCTCATTGAAATCGATACCCTTCTTTTGATTACAACCTTTCACCACCAATCTTGCCTTATGCCTCACTAGATTATCACCGTCTTTCTTCAACTTGAATAACCACTTGTTTCTCAACACTTTTCTGCCTTTTGGAAGCTTCACCAACTCATATGTATCATTTTTCATCAAAGAGTTCATCTCATCTTCCATTGCAGCATTCCACTCACTTTTATCGGATCGTGACTGCACTTCTTGATAGGTTTCAGGCTCCCCCTCTTCAGTAAGGAGGATGTACTCATCACTTGAGTACCAAGTTGATTGTCTACGCTCACGGGTTGATCGCCTAAGCTCCTGATCAGCCCCTGTGGGATGAATAACGGGCTGCTCCCCCTGCTCTACAGCCTCGTCTTCTTCATCCTCTTGTGTCACTTCATTGTTATCTGACACTTGTGGATTATCTTCTTCAAAGATAGCATCTCCACCTTCATTTTCACCATCACCTGCATTAAGATCAACAATAGGAATAGAAATAGTTGTTAAGTCGGGAGTAGTATATGTGTCGACATACTTTTCAAGTAGCATGTCGGAGCCCATCTCTTGCTCACGAAAAACCACATCTCTACTTCTGACCACTTTTCTCCTCTCCTGATCCCAAAGCCTATAGCCGTACTCCTCATCACCATACCCCATAAAAATGCAAGGAGTAGCTTTGCTATCAAGCTTTAACCGCTTCTCCTTCGGAACTAGCATAAACGCCTTGCATCCGAACACTCTCAAGTGAGTGTATGAGGCATCACGTCCGGACCAAACTTTTTCCGGAATGTCCAAACCAAGCGGAACCGAAGGCGAACGATTGATCAAATACACTGCACTATTGACAGCTTCACCCCAAAACCTTTTTGGAAGGTTTGCCATCCTTAACATGCATCTCACTTTCTCGACAATGGTCCGATTCATCCTCTCCGCCACACCATTGTGTTGTGGAGTGCCCGGCTCAGTCTTCTCATGTCGAATCCCATGCTTGGAGCAGTAACTTTTGAACTCATTTGAGGTATATTCACCTCCATTGTCACTACGGAGACATTTCAACTTTTTCTCTGTCTCCCTCTCCACCATAGCATGAAATTTCTGAAAAATTTCAAAGACTTCGCTTTTATGCTTCATAAGATGAACCCATGTCTTACGTGTATGGTCATCAATGAAAGTCACAAAATATAAATGACCCCCTGCCGATTCCACTTCAATTGGACCACACACATCAGTGTGCACTAAAGCTAGCTTGCTTTCTTTCCGTTTCGATCGTTTTCGAAAAGAAACACGGTGATGCTTACCTAGTACACAATGATCACAAGGATTAAGAGATATACTCTTATCCGCTGGAATAAGAGATCTCTCTGCCAAGATCTTTATCCCCTTTTCACTCATATGCCCGAGTCTCCTATGCCACAAATTTGGTGAGGAAACTTCTTCAACGGCATTAATTTCACCACCACACACTCTCATGTGTGTCTTGTAAAGAGTGCAACACAACTCTCCACGAGCAACAAGCATCGACCCTTTGGTCATCTTCCACTTTCCACTACCGAAAGTGTGATGAAAACCCTCTTGATCAAGGACAGTTGCGGATAGCAAGTTAAGACGTAAATCGGGTATATGACGCACATTCTTCAAAATAATCGTGCATCCGACATTTGTCTCTACCCGAACATCACCAATACCAACTATGCTCGCCGAAGAATTATTTCCCATTTTCACACTACCAAAATCACCCGTTCGATAGTTTGAGAAATATTCACTCTCCGGAGCACAATGAAAAGAGGCCCCCGTATCAATAAGCCACTCACTGTTGGAATTAGTGATATGAGAACAGTCACTTGTAGCACAAATCAAAGTGACTGGCTCATCACTTGCAATTGCGGCCGTACCCGCATTATCCGCCTTTTTCATCTGCTTGCCATTCTTTAGATCCTTTTTCCGAACCCAACAAGAGTTCTGAACATGTCCCGGCTTATCACAATAATGACAAATGATATTGTCCTTGTGATCCCGAGACTTAGAACGACCCTTGGACTTGCCACGGTTCTTTGGACCCTTACTTTTGCCCCTGCCCCTACTCTCCGTAACAAGGGGCTGAGCATTATCCGAACCCATCTCCTTCCTCCTCATTTCTTCGTTGAACATACTATCTTTTATCATATCCATCGTTAGCTTTCCACTAGGAGCGGAATTGCTAATAGACACCACCATGGTTTCCCATGTATCCGGAACGGAACTCAAGAGGAAAAGTGCTTGCAATTCATCATCAAGCACAATATTCATGGACGTCAGTTTATTAATGACATCTTGAAAATCACCAAGATGTTCCGAAACTGACTTCCCCATTTTCAACTTCAAATTAACAAGTCTCTTAATCAAAGAGGCTTTGTTATGAGCCGATTTCCTCTCATAAAGGTTTTGCAACTTCTTCCACATTGCAAAAGCATCGGTGTCTCGCGATATATGACTATAGATAGTTCTATCAACCCACTGCCTAATGGTAGCCAAAGTCTTCCGTTTCATATTTCCCCACTCTTTCTCAGTCATAGAGTCGGGCTTAGGAGGAGGGTTATCAGGGGTTCCGGGATTTGCGTCAATAGGCTCAAAGAGGTCTTTACACACTAACAAGTCCTCCATCATACACTTCCACATGGAATAATTTGTGGAGGTCAATTTAATCATTGAACCCGAACTGCTAGACTCCATTATAACCTAGCTTACAACCTAAGCTCTGATACCACTGTTGTGCCTAAACGACACCAAACGAGTCTAGCGAAAATTCGGCAGCAATTCGACGCAAATTGACTAAACCAAATCAAAACGAAATTCAACAAAGACAAACAACCAACACCAAGAATTAAGTGGAAAACCCTCCAATTCGAAGGGAAAAACCACTGGGCACCAATAATCGATTTCACTAATCAATTTAGCAAAGTTACAAGGTTCAAAGTTTCAAGCTATGCCCCTAACTCGAAACAACAAAATCCCAGCTACAACTTGTATCAATCGGATCACTACTACTTGATTATCCTAATCAATTGTAGTACCAAAGAATCCAAAGGAATGATACGAAATACCTGTAGCCGTGATACGAATAGAGAATACACCTTCAAACAGCTCCACCTTAGCCAAGCTAATGACGAACGAAAGACAGGAACTCTCTACGTGTTTCTCTGAGTGAATCCAGAAGAAGCCCTCTCCCTCACTCTCTCTAATTTTCTGATTTTTGTGTGTTGTGTTTTTGTGCTTTTGGTTCTGCTCTCTGCCTCTTGCTGCTGTACTCTGTCGAAAAGCTCCTTTCCAAAAATAAGCCCCTGGACTCACTTATACAATGTGCACCACACAAATAAGAAAACACACGACACACCCACTTTCCTCTTTTTCTTTTTTTTCCTTTTTTTTTCTTTTCTTTTTCTTTTCTGTTTTTTTTTTTTCTCTTTTCTGAAATTGAAAACTAATAAAAAAACAATAATAAAGAATTGGGGTTGGACCCCACTCTAACATGTTGGTGGGTCGTCGAGGATCCCAAAGATTCAGCAGATGTTGCAGGAAATGTTCAATGGTAAGGAGCTTTGCAAAAGCATTTACCCTGATGAGGCCGTTGCATATGGAGCTGCGGCCCAGGCTGCTATATATACTTGATGATATTGGTACTAGTAATAAGGGCATTGTCCTTGTTGATGTCACTCCTTTATCTCTTGGTCTTGAAGATCCCGATACCAACATAACTGTTATTATTCCAAGGAATTCAACCATTCCAGTGAAAAATGTATTGTTCCCGAGTAACTGTGGAAGACAATCAGACGTTTGTGTGTTTCCGAGTGTTTGAAGGTGAGAGACTCATGAGCAAAGACAAACAACTTCTTGGACGAGTTCACGATTTCAGGTTTCCCTCCTGCCCCGAAAGGGCAAACTAAGTTTGATGTGTGGTTTAATATTGATGTGAATGGCATTCTTAATGTGTCAGCTGTGGAGTTGGGCACTGGACTAAAGAATCAAGTCGCCATTACTTATCACTGCGGTCGCCACTCGGAGGAGGAGATAAACAAGATGGTTAAAGAGGGTGAAAAATACAGAGCTCAAGACGAGGAGCGAAGGAAGACTCTGGATGCTAAAATGAAACTTGAGATTGTTGGGGAAGCGTGCAACAAACAACGGTGTGGGAGACGGTAAACGACCCACGACAATTAGGAGAGGAGTACTACAACGATTATGTGCAATGAAAAAATGGAAATTTCGGCAGCCCTCCGGGACTGTATAACTGCCCCAAAAACAAAACCTCAAGAAACCAAATGACACAAGGATTTATGTGGAAACCCAAGATGGGAAGAAAACCACAGGTACCGTAAGCCCGGTACCAAGCCCTTCCACTAATCAACAATATCAATGGAGTACAACACTACAATCCTCCCTAGTAACCACTAGGGGCAACCACACTCTCAAGGTAACAACCTTGGACAAACAACCACACCTATCTCCACTACAAAGTAGCGATTAACACCAAAATACACAAAGAGGCAGAGGGAACGAAAGTACCAGCTAGAGAAGTCGAAACGACTCCAAAATTGGCAGGAATGAAGCTTGTATATGCAGTAGACACCCCTCCAAATTTGGCTGCAATCCGAGCTCGGACGGAGCGGGAATCAGGACTTCAAATTCTGGGTTTTAGGGTTCTACGGGATTAAGCTCCTCCTCTCTTTCTCTCTCTTTCTCTCTCTTTGTGAATGTGTTTTGTGTGTGTGTTTTGATCTCTCTTTTTCTGCTCTCAAGCCTTCCTCTTTTGTTTGCCAAGCTTCCAAAAGAAGGAACCAAGTAAGGGCAAAGTAGTCTTTTTACTACCACCCAAATACTAACACATAATACTAATTACTCTAATTAGTATTTACAACACAAGGTAAGATATATATTTGGATATTAAGGGGTGATTTCCTAACAGAGATGTACGCCAACGAAGTGTGGGACGCATTACATAACTATGCAAAGTTCAATATCAGCGAGAGTGATAGAAAGCAGGTCCATACTGCAGTTGAGGAGATATTGGAATGGCTAAAAGAGAAGTCTGATACTTCCAAAACTTCAGAGTTTGTGGAGAAATTGAAAGAGCTGGAAATTATTTGTGAAGGCTTTAATCCTAAGCTATACCTATGATGATTCATTGGTGTTTTTACCTTAATAAAATTGATGCAGATGCGAGACTATTGTAAAACTTGTAGTCGTCTTTTCGTATTGTAATGTGGTTTTCTCATGCATGTTGCTTTATTTCGTCTTCAAAAACTCGGTTGTATTAACTTTTCGATCAAAAACGTCGATTTTGAGAATCGATTCAGTTTCTTCCTTCTTCAATATTCAAACTTCCTCGACAATCTTTACATCAAATCAAACTGTTAGGAATATAGAACATATATATGTATCTTGTGGGACTAGGAAAGTTGTCATAATATTGTGTTAGGGTTATGGTAGGACGATTATGTTAGTATGTTTCTAGTATCTTCTAGACGTCTTAACGTCTAAGTCATCTATTTGTATAAATAGGGGATTCACCCCCAAGTCATTCACGAGGACTCTTCAAAGATCGTTTCCGCCCCGGCCGGTGGGCAATTTGATCTAACCCACCGGCGGGATTTCTCGTCTCTTTATTTCAATGGTCAATCTCCTCTGTTTTTTTTTTTTTTTTTTTTTTTTTTCCCCTTGCCGTTTACATGTCTTACGGCTTGTCAATCCTTCTCAAATCTTTCATAATTGTCCTCGTTATTCCAACACAACACAAAGTCATGTTTATTATTATTGTTATTTATCCTCTTTTGCTTGACGTCATTATCATCCTATTGTCAACGCCATCGTCTTTTATCGGCAATTTCATCTTGTAGCCGAATATTTCACACCAATTCCTCCGAGTAATTCCCACACAATTTGTCATCTACATATTGTACGTGAATGTCAAAGCGTACTTTTTGTTTACCTCAACTCCTTCTGCCGTCTTGAGACTATAGTTAATCTCGAAGATGTCTTTTTCGTCGTCATCGATCAATTGTACTTGGTTTGTGGTGCATCACCGTCTCTATCGTCAAGGTTATGTTATGCCAGAATCAAGTCAATTATTGATCATGTTATCTACTTTTTCGTCGTCCGTCGTCAATACGTGGAGCAGTTAACACTTTCTCAATTGTGTGGCCATAGTCAAGTCCAATCGAATCGTCCATGTTACTACCGTTTCGATTGCGGGGGAGTGTTAGAAATATAGAAAATATATGTATCTTGTGGGATTAGGAAAGTTGTCATAATATTGTGTTAGGGTTAGGGTAGGGTGTTAGGGTTAGGGTAGGACGATTATCTGAGTATGTTTCTAGTATCTTCAAGACGTCTTAACGTCCAAGTCATTTATTTGTATAAATAGGGGATTCACCCCCAAGTCATTCACACATCATCAATATATCGAATATCATCCAAGTCTTATTCTCCTTTATATTTTCTCACAAACAATTAGAAACCCAAAAGACGGCCCTGAACTCCAATTTCACAAATCTAGCAACACCAAGATCGAACAAAAGAGCACATTTAGTTAGGCGAGATTTAAGCATCTTTCTGTAACAGAGAAGACTGAGGAACCGGTGATAAGTTTGAGATTTCAAGTTTCCCTGTTGCGCTAAAAGGTAAAACTAAGTTTGATGTTTGTCAAAATGTTTTGGTACGAAATTGTTGGAAATGCATTGCTTTTTCTCTCCTTTGTCCCACATCAGATCGGTTGGGTAGGGGAATTTTTGTGGGTTTATAAACACATTCCTTCATATAGTGGGTGGTGAACAAGGACCAGGGGAATTCTTCGCGCATGCCACCGCCGTCGCTCGGCCTGAGTTCTTGACAAGTGGTAGGGCTTCCGACCGGAGGTCAGTTTATAGTTTATTACGAGACTCATCAATTGACGGAGTCCTTGCTCTCACTTTTCTTGTGACTGATCCTTTTATTTCCACCTTCAGTCATTCATTTTCACATAGAAAAATCCAAATCGTCTTCTACACTACTGAGCGATATTATGAGTTCCATGACTTCTATCTCCATTATTTCGAGTGCACGCAGTTATAGAGCGCTGTGAAAACCTTGGGGAGGCGTCGTCTGGCAAAATTCGCTTCTAAGGCAGTGGAACACCACGGAACAGCAATATTAATTTCGTTTCGGCCAACATTCAGATTAGTATCCTTCTTTCTGTAATTTTATTTTCCTTTATAATTTCAGTTTCATTCTATTGTAATTTGTTATTTTATCTACTTAGCGGTAGCAATTTTACCAACAGAAATAACTAGCAATGTCGATGGGAGTAGGAAACCAGAGATAAATAAATTACAATACAGTAATAGTGAACAAAAAATTCAGAGGCGTGATGCACTAATTTGTACCTATCACAGATTCACAGCTTAGTAAACACAATCTTCATTAATCATCATGCTAATACATTAGCTTCTAAGATTTTGTATGCTCCTGTTTCATAGTGTTAGACAGTGAAAACAACTAGCCCATACATAAAGAGTAGGGCTATTTGTACTCCCTCCTATCCAAAATGATTTCCCCATTTCGTTTTGCTGTTTAACCTAGTCATGTTGGGGGCTATATCTAGACCTAGCAAACGGGTCATTCGGGTCGGGTCTGGGTCGGGTCTATTCGAGTCGGGTCATCTTTCGGGTCTATTTCGGATTGGGTCGGGTTCGATTTGGGTCGGGTCTAGTTCGGGTGTGACAACTACGGGTCAAATTCGGATCGGGTCATTTCAAATTGTTCAAATATGATCATCATATTAATGTCAGATTTATTAAAATTTTGTCTAATACTATCTTAATTTGAAGTTTTACTGGCAATTTGAGTGATTAAGTATGTGATATATCGAATCTAAGTCATTTTTGCTTAACCAAATCATTTAAACGTCTGCTTATTCGGGTCTGGGCATTTCAGTTCGGGTCATGTTCGGGTTGAGTCAATATCGGGTCAAACAGAATTCTGGTCATTTTCGGGTTCGAGTCGGGTCATTTCGGATTTCGGGTTGAATTCAGATTAGAAATTCAGGTCAGGTTTGGATGTTCGGGTCAAGTAATTCGAGTCGGATGTTCGGGTCTGGGTCAGTTTTGCCAGGAATGAAAAACCGGATTGCCACAAAATCAAGTCAATTTGGTAGAATGCAATGCAGAATAAAACATGTATTCAATTTTACAACAAGTGAACGAGTCATTTAGTCTACAGATATCCCCCAACAAAACAACAAAATGAAAGGGGATATCTTAGTGGGCAGAAGGGAGTATATCCCATACAGATATGGGGGGTAGTTTAAATACTTTTTTTACTAATATGCGGTAAGATCGAAGAGGGATAAATGGGATGTGGTAGGACATTGAGTAAAATATGATCCCATATACATACATGCATTAAGATTTTCTCATATATAAAACCAAAGATATTTTTCCAATGTGGGACAAAGTAAAACTGTGTTTTGCAAGTGTTGTCCAAATGCTCAAAACCCTTGCATTACTAAGCGAATAAGAATGATTTTTTTTTTTAAATAATACTCTAAAATAAATTAATTCAAGATTTGGATGCGGAATCAAACTATTTACGCAAAATGGGTTCACGTAGGATCGGCAATCCCGAAGCTAGCTTCAATTTTTTTTTTTTGAAACAAACCAAAACCGTCACGGCGCGTGACGTTATTACCCATAACCGCTGAGAATTAGGGCGGTTATGGACCGAAACCGCTGAGAATTGGGGCGATTATGGACCAAAACCGCTGAGAATTGGGGCGGTTTTGGTCAATCTTACAATTTTGACGTTAAAAGACCCCGTCAAAACCGTTTGAAAAATGAGCAGTTATGGTCATTACTGCCACGTGCCATAGCGGTTTTAGTACAAATTTTTTTTGGGGTATCCGATCCTACGTGGACCCATTCTACATATATAATTTCGTTCCACACCCAAAACTTGAATCAATCAATATATATATTATTAAAGCAGACTCTTTTTGAGCTCACACAACGATTGGAACATTCTACAATGTCCAATTTTCCTATTATCAATAATTATTACAGTTTGTAATTTTTCCTAATATGTGTTGTACTTTCTATATGTAACACCCCATATTTTTGGGACGTCTAAAGTATTAAAGTCGTCGTGAGATATTCATTTTTGAGTTACGAGTTTCCATTTTGTGAAATTTAGAGTCACTTTCCTTTTTGGGTCGTTTTCCTAATTGGGTAATTAACTGGCAAAATGACATAAATACCCTTACTAACCCTCCCTCACCTTTATTTAAAAACAAAAAAAAAAAAAAAAAAAACACACACACATCAACTCACGCACGCAGAAGGAAGGAAAAGAAGAAAAGAAAAAAAAAAAAAAGAGGAAGAAGAGGAGAACAGAGGAGAACAGAGGAGAAGCGTGCGACCTCTTCCGCGAACCACGCCGCGCTGCCGCCTTCGCCGCCGCACAGCCGCCCGCGTCGCCGGCCCCCTACCGTCCTCTCTCTTGATTTTAATCAAGAGTAGTAAGTCCCTTAAACTTTTCTACAATTGAATTAATTGGGAGTTTTCGAAATTGTGTTCAATTGATGATTAAGAACACGATTGGTTGATTAGCTTGATTGTTTTAGGGCTTTGATCGTGTTTGCGTTGATTATGATTTATGGGTTATGATTTTCGAATTTAGGGGTTTTTCGATTTGGGGTTTATGTTGATTATGGTTGATTTTGTTTATGGAATTGCTTGAATTTTGGAGGAGGGCTTTGTTATGAATTAGGGATGTTGTAGTACCGTTTTAGGAGCGTTTGATAATGTTTTGAATGAGGTTTATTCCCACTGCCCACTTCTGATTTTTATGTATTTTGGGCGTTATTGTTGTTGAATTGGTGTTTAATTGATGAGATTGTATAGCTAGTAAGGTTAGGATGGTGTGGTGCGAATTTAGTGTAATTGCGAGTCCGTTTGGATGTCGAAAACGTGAGTTGTAGTGACCTTGTTGTTGTTGGTTGGCTGTTTTGTGATGGAGTTATGATGACGATTGATTAGTAATTCAATCTTGTTATTTTGTGATTAGGGGGTGTGTTTGAGGAGATTCCGTTTTAGCCTTGCAGCAGTTTAGTGTTTCGATCAGAGTAAGGTAAGAACGTTGATCAAACGCTTGAACTCCACCTACTATTATCGCACCAATGGTGATTCGATTCTTACACCCTTGTTACCATGTTTATTGTATTTGATTCCTCTACTTACCATTATTCGTTTCTGACATAACACACTTGTTTGACCTTGCCTCCCCTAAGGCCCTTCGGCCCTGTTGTTACTCGGCCACTCGGCTTCTCGATCGAGTGGTGTGTTTCCTTGATAATCTTGAATCGTTAGTCGTTGTATTGAATCGTTGACTCCGGCTACGGCCGTTTATAGATTGTATCATCGAATAATGTACCATCGAATAATGAATATAAAACGGATGAATGAAAAGAACGATATGATTACCACCTAGAGTGAATGTGATGCGGCACGGACCGATCACTGTTTATACCTCTGATCAAGGTACTGTTTCGGTCGGAGTAGCTACCGACTGCCTATTAGGCTTTCCTCCTAGAGGTACGCATCCTACTGGATCTCTAGCGAGGGGTGTGCACATTTTAAGTCTTTAGGAATCGTTTAAATGTACTCTAGCTCGCGCCGGTTCGAGATTGTGGTGGCTGCGGGGTAGGAGCCCAGCCGTGTATGTTTGGCAAGACCGTTTGTCTCGTCAGCGATACGTGACTATCGCACTGCCGTGTCCTGATGGTACTCTGTATTCATTACTATATCCAATGCTTATTATTTGTTAGCTACGCGCCTCAAGGCGCGTATCTTTGTTTCTCTGCTTTATGTTTCTTACTCAGCCTGTGCTGACGTTCTGTTTTCTGGTTTGTTCCCTACCGTGTTCTGGGGCCTATGTCATTCTTCGATGGCATAGTTGACAGGTCTTGATGATGTGGATGCTTGCTAGAGGAATTCATTTGCATGCCGGGAACTTTTCATAAACATTATTTAGACATGGATTATATTTGGTTTTGTAATTTAAATTTCAGTTTTGAGAACTGTAGTTCGACATTCTAAGTCTTCCGCTGTCGCCTTTTCGTTTGTTCGAATTTATTAAGTTGTAATTGAATTTCAAGCCTAGTAGTTGACTCGGTAGTCAACTGCGGCGTAACAATTCTATAATATTTCCTCATTTATCATGGCGAAAATTTAGGGTTGTTACAGTTGGTATCAGAGCCATAGGTTCTGATTCGTCGTGTCTACAAAAGTTTTCAAAACTTGTTTTAAGAAATTGGTAAACTGGGAACGGGATGGGTGCATTCATACGCATGCTGATTGCTAAGTGCTATGTGTTTCCCCTTCATTTACTACGGAGTTTTAGAGCCGACTTTTGAGACTTTTGATTTGAGACCGAATGTCATTATTGGGAAGCATCTCATTGTAGGTTTTCTTTGATACTAATAGAAATTATGATTCTTTAAGTTATAACTCCAAGGGTAATTAGTTCAACATATTGTGGTTATTTATTACGTGGAGTGTAATGTGAAAGTACTAAGGGCGACTAGAGGTTATGTTAGAAGGACTTGAAGCTATTTTAAGATATATAAGGACGTGAAAGGTATTTGGGATATATTGAGGATAAGTGTGAGGATGGTTTAGGCCTTGCTTATTTAATGTCGCCGTTGTCAAATTCTTTGTCCTTGAAGATGAGTTACGATTTGGAACATGATGTTAGATTGGTTTAAGTGAGATGGTGTTAAACCACAAATTTCAAAACACTTATTGGGTTCTTCTTTTCTAACCACGATACCCTATTCATGTTAATGAGAAAATTGGGAGAAATCAATTGACAAAACTTATGCTTATCCCTTTTAGAATACCCCATGCTACTCCATCTAACTTGATCACACGCCCATAGGTGAGAAACCTTGATTACTTTAGGTGAAATGTGGAAAGTTGAAGAAGGGACTAGTAAGAGTGAGTATATATATGAGGGAGTTGAGCATGAGGAATGTGAGAGTTTCGTGTATATTGTTCAATTTATTATTTGGGTTAGATGAAAAGGACTATGTGCATGCAAGTACACTACTGTGAATTTTGAAATTTAGGAATGAGTTCGAGGGATCGATTTATTAAAGTGTCAATGAAGTATTTGTATGAATGATGGGATTGGTAGCGAATGAAACTCTATATATCCTTGATCATAGTATCGTTTGTTGAAATATTGAGGATCGCTCTTCTAGTGGAGATTATTGAGGGAGTGATTGGTTTATTGTCCTTATAATTGTGTGAACATATGGTACCGATAAGTCGGATTTGAAGATTGTATGTTTTATCAATTAATAATTTTAGTCGGAGTCTTGCCAGTGCATACGTCTAAGTGGGTACAATACCCCAATACTATTACGATATTATGATTATTCACTGATATTGATTCGATTATTTGCAATTTGAATGTCATTATTGATTGAGTAATGTTTTTGTCAATTGAAATTACGTTGTAGAGCTCAATCGAGAGCTGCACGACTCGTGCCCATAAGGACACGACCCGTCCCCGAAATTTTGTTCGTCTGTTGCTGCTGATCCGGACATGACTCGTGCAACTGTGGACACGAGTCGTGGTTCCCAAAAAAAAAAAAAAAAAAAAAAAAAAATCCTCTTACCTCGTGATACTTACTCTTCTTTTTGATCAACGTTGCTGGTTGAGGGTGAAATCTTGAGGAGTGGGTTTAAAGATTCGGGACGAATCTTTGTTTTAAGGGGGGAAGACTGTAACACCCCATATTTTTGGGACGTCTAAAGTATTAAAGTCGTCGTGAGATATTCATTTTTGAGTTACGAGTTTCCATTTTGTGAAATTTAGAGTCACTTTCCTTTTTGGGTCGTTTTCCTAATTGGGTAATTAACTGGCAAAATGACATAAATACCCTTACTAACCCTCCCTCACCTTTATTTAAAAACAAAAAAAAAAAAAAAAAACACACACACATCAACTCACGCACGCAGAAGGAAGGAAAAGAAGAAAAGAAAAAAAAAAAAAAAAAGAGGAAGAAGAGGAGAACAGAGGAGAAGCGTGCGACCTCTTCCGCGAACCACGCCGCGCTGCCGCCTTCGCCGCCGCACAGCCGCCCGCGTCGCCGGCCCCCTACCGTCCTCTCTCTTGATTTTAATCAAGAGTAGTAAGTCCCTTAAACTTTTCTACAATTGAATTAATTGGGAGTTTTCGAAATTGTGTTCAATGGATGATTAAGAACACGATTGGTTGATTAGCTTGATTGTTTTAGGGCTTTGATCGTGTTTGCGTTGATTATGATTTATGGGTTATGATTTTCGAATTTAGGGGTTTTTCGATTTGGGGTTTATGTTGATTATGGCTGATTTTGTTTATGGAATTGCTTGAATTTTGGAGGAGGGCTTTGTTATGAATTAGGGATGTTGTAGTACCGTTTTAGGAGCGTTTGATAATGTTTTGAATGAGGTTTATTCCCACTGCCCACTTCTGATTTTTATGTATTTTGGGCGTTATTGTTGTTGAATTGGTGTTTAATTGATGAGATTGTATAGCTAGTAAGGTTAGGATGGTGTGGTGCGAATTTAGTGTAATTGCGAGTCCGTTTGGATGTCGAAAACGTGAGTTGTAGTGACCTTGTTGTTGTTGGTTGGCTGTTTTGTGATGGAGTTATGATGACGATTGATTAGTAATTCAATCTTGTTATTTTGTGATTAGGGGGTGTGTTTGAGGAGATTCCGTTTTAGCCTTGCAGCAGTTTAGTGTTTCGATCAGAGTAAGGTAAGAACGTTGATCAAACGCTTGAACTCCACCTACTATTATCGCACCAATGGTGATTCGATTCTTACACCCTTGTTACCATGTTTATTGTATTTGATTCCTCTACTTACCATTATTCGTTTCTGACATAACACACTTGTTTGACCTTGCCTCCCCTAAGGCCCTTCGGCCCTGTTGTTACTCGGCCACTCGGCTTCTCGATCGAGTGGTGTGTTTCCTTGATAATCTTGAATCGTTAGTCGTTGTATTGAATCGTTGACTCCGGCTACGGCCGTTTATAGATTGTATCATCGAATAATGTACCATCGAATAATGAATATAAAACGGATGAATGAAAAGAACGATATGATTACCACCTAGAGTGAATGTGATGCGGCACGGACCGATCACTGTTTATACCTCTGATCAAGGTACTGTTTCGGTCGGAGTAGCTACCGACTGCCTATTAGGCTTTCCTCCTAGAGGTACGCATCCTACTGGATCTCTAGCGAGGGGTGTGCACATTTTAAGTCTTTAGGAATCGTTTAAATGTACTCTAGCTCGCGCCGGTTCGAGATTGTGGTGGCTGCGGGGTAGGAGCCCAGCCGTGTATGTTTGGCAAGACCGTTTGTCTCGTCAGCGATACGTGACTATCGCACTGCCGTGTCCTGATGGTACTCTGTATTCATTACTATATCCAATGCTTATTATTTGTTAGCTACGCGCCTCAAGGCGCGTATCTTTGTTTCTCTGCTTTATGTTTCTTACTCAGCCTGTGCTGACGTTCTGTTTTCTGGTTTGTTCCCTACCGTGTTCTGGGGCCTATGTCATTCTTCGATGGCATAGTTGACAGGTCTTGATGATGTGGATGCTTGCTAGAGGAATTCATTTGCATGCCGGGAACTTTTCATAAACATTATTTAGACATGGATTATATTTGGTTTTGTAATTTAAATTTCAGTTTTGAGAACTGTAGTTCGACATTCTAAGTCTTCCGCTGTCGCCTTTTCGTTTGTTCGAATTTATTAAGTTGTAATTGAATTTCAAGCCTAGTAGTTGACTCGGTAGTCAACTGCGGCGTAACAATTCTATAATATTTCCTCATTTATCATGGCGAAAATTTAGGGTTGTTACAGTTGGTATCAGAGCCATAGGTTCTGATTCGTCGTGTCTACAAAAGTTTTCAAAACTTGTTTTAAGAAATTGGTAAACTGGGAACGGGATGGGTGCATTCATACGCATGCTGATTGCTAAGTGCTATGTGTTTCCCCTTCATTTACTACGGAGTTTTAGAGCCGACTTTTGAGACTTTTGATTTGAGACCGAATGTCATTATTGGGAAGCATCTCATTGTAGGTTTTCTTTGATACTAATAGAAATTATGATTCTTTAAGTTATAACTCCAAGGGTAATTAGTTCAACATATTGTGGTTATTTATTACGTGGAGTGTAATGTGAAAGTACTAAGGGCGACTAGAGGTTATGTTAGAAGGACTTGAAGCTATTTTAAGATATATAAGGACGTGAAAGGTATTTGGGATATATTGAGGATAAGTGTGAGGATGGTTTAGGCCTTGCTTATTTAATGTCGCCGTTGTCAAATTCTTTGTCCTTGAAGATGAGTTACGATTTGGAACATGATGTTAGATTGGTTTAAGTGAGATGGTGTTAAACCACAAATTTCAAAACACTTATTGGGTTCTTCTTTTCTAACCACGATACCCTATTCATGTTAATGAGAAAATTGGGAGAAATCAATTGACAAAACTTATGCTTATCCCTTTTAGAATACCCCATGCTACTCCATCTAACTTGATCACACGCCCATAGGTGAGAAACCTTGATTACTTTAGGTGAAATGTGGAAAGTTGAAGAAGGGACTAGTAAGAGTGAGTATATATATGAGGGAGTTGAGCATGAGGAATGTGAGAGTTTCGTGTATATTGTTCAATTTATTATTTGGGTTAGATGAAAAGGACTATGTGCATGCAAGTACACTACTGTGAATTTTGAAATTTAGGAATGAGTTCGAGGGATCGATTTATTAAAGTGTCAATGAAGTATTTGTATGAATGATGGGATTGGTAGCGAATGAAACTCTATATATCCTTGATCATAGTATCGTTTGTTGAAATATTGAGGATCGCTCTTCTAGTGGAGATTATTGAGGGAGTGATTGGTTTATTGTCCTTATAATTGTGTGAACATATGGTACCGATAAGTCGGATTTGAAGATTGTATGTTTTATCAATTAATAATTTTAGTCGGAGTCTTGCCAGTGCATACGTCTAAGTGGGTACAATACCCCAATACTATTACGATATTATGATTATTCACTGATATTGATTCGATTATTTGCAATTTGAATGTCATTATTGATTGAGTAATGTTTTTGTCAATTGAAATTACGTTGTAGAGCTCAATCGAGAGCTGCACGACTCGTGCCCATAAGGACACGACCCGTCCCCGAAATTTTGTTCGTCTGTTGCTGCTGATCCGGACATGACTCGTGCAACTGTGGACACGAGTCGTGGTTCCCAAAAAAAAAAAAAAAAAAAAAAAAAAATCCTCTTACCTCGTGATACTTACTCTTCTTTTTGATCAACGTTGCTGGTTGAGGGTGAAATCTTGAGGAGTGGGTTTAAAGATTCGGGACGAATCTTTGTTTTAAGGGGGGAAGACTGTAACACCCCATATTTTTGGGACGTCTAAAGTATTAAAGTCGTCGTGAGATATTCATTTTTGAGTTACGAGTTTCCATTTTGTGAAATTTAGAGTCACTTTCCTTTTTGGGTCGTTTTCCTAATTGGGTAATTAACTGGCAAAATGACATAAATACCCTTACTAACCCTCCCTCACCTTTATTTAAAAACAAAAAAAAAAAAAAAAAACACACACACATCAACTCACGCACGCAGAAGGAAGGAAAAGAAGAAAAGAAAAAAAAAAAAAAAAAAGAGGAAGAAGAGGAGAACAGAGGAGAAGCGTGCGACCTCTTCCGCGAACCACGCCGCGCTGCCGCCTTCGCCGCCGCACAGCCGCCCGCGTCGCCGGCCCCCTACCGTCCTCTCTCTTGATTTTAATCAAGAGTAGTAAGTCCCTTAAACTTTTCTACAATTGAATTAATTGGGAGTTTTCGAAATTGTGTTCAATGGATGATTAAGAACACGATTGGTTGATTAGCTTGATTGTTTTAGGGCTTTGATCGTGTTTGCGTTGATTATGATTTATGGGTTATGATTTTCGAATTTAGGGGTTTTTCGATTTGGGGTTTATGTTGATTATGGCTGATTTTGTTTATGGAATTGCTTGAATTTTGGAGGAGGGCTTTGTTATGAATTAGGGATGTTGTAGTACCGTTTTAGGAGCGTTTGATAATGTTTTGAATGAGGTTTATTCCCACTGCCCACTTCTGATTTTTATGTATTTTGGGCGTTATTGTTGTTGAATTGGTGTTTAATTGATGAGATTGTATAGCTAGTAAGGTTAGGATGGTGTGGTGCGAATTTAGTGTAATTGCGAGTCCGTTTGGATGTCGAAAACGTGAGTTGTAGTGACCTTGTTGTTGTTGGTTGGCTGTTTTGTGATGGAGTTATGATGACGATTGATTAGTAATTCAATCTTGTTATTTTGTGATTAGGGGGTGTGTTTGAGGAGATTCCGTTTTAGCCTTGCAGCAGTTTAGTGTTTCGATCAGAGTAAGGTAAGAACGTTGATCAAACGCTTGAACTCCACCTACTATTATCGCACCAATGGTGATTCGATTCTTACACCCTTGTTACCATGTTTATTGTATTTGATTCCTCTACTTACCATTATTCGTTTCTGACATAACACACTTGTTTGACCTTGCCTCCCCTAAGGCCCTTCGGCCCTGTTGTTACTCGGCCACTCGGCTTCTCGATCGAGTGGTGTGTTTCCTTGATAATCTTGAATCGTTAGTCGTTGTATTGAATCGTTGACTCCGGCTACGGCCGTTTATAGATTGTATCATCGAATAATGTACCATCGAATAATGAATATAAAACGGATGAATGAAAAGAACGATATGATTACCACCTAGAGTGAATGTGATGCGGCACGGACCGATCACTGTTTATACCTCTGATCAAGGTACTGTTTCGGTCGGAGTAGCTACCGACTGCCTATTAGGCTTTCCTCCTAGAGGTACGCATCCTACTGGATCTCTAGCGAGGGGTGTGCACATTTTAAGTCTTTAGGAATCGTTTAAATGTACTCTAGCTCGCGCCGGTTCGAGATTGTGGTGGCTGCGGGGTAGGAGCCCAGCCGTGTATGTTTGGCAAGACCGTTTGTCTCGTCAGCGATACGTGACTATCGCACTGCCGTGTCCTGATGGTACTCTGTATTCATTACTATATCCAATGCTTATTATTTGTTAGCTACGCGCCTCAAGGCGCGTATCTTTGTTTCTCTGCTTTATGTTTCTTACTCAGCCTGTGCTGACGTTCTGTTTTCTGGTTTGTTCCCTACCGTGTTCTGGGGCCTATGTCATTCTTCGATGGCATAGTTGACAGGTCTTGATGATGTGGATGCTTGCTAGAGGAATTCATTTGCATGCCGGGAACTTTTCATAAACATTATTTAGACATGGATTATATTTGGTTTTGTAATTTAAATTTCAGTTTTGAGAACTGTAGTTCGACATTCTAAGTCTTCCGCTGTCGCCTTTTCGTTTGTTCGAATTTATTAAGTTGTAATTGAATTTCAAGCCTAGTAGTTGACTCGGTAGTCAACTGCGGCGTAACAATTCTATAATATTTCCTCATTTATCATGGCGAAAATTTAGGGTTGTTACAGTTGGTATCAGAGCCATAGGTTCTGATTCGTCGTGTCTACAAAAGTTTTCAAAACTTGTTTTAAGAAATTGGTAAACTGGGAACGGGATGGGTGCATTCATACGCATGCTGATTGCTAAGTGCTATGTGTTTCCCCTTCATTTACTACGGAGTTTTAGAGCCGACTTTTGAGACTTTTGATTTGAGACCGAATGTCATTATTGGGAAGCATCTCATTGTAGGTTTTCTTTGATACTAATAGAAATTATGATTCTTTAAGTTATAACTCCAAGGGTAATTAGTTCAACATATTGTGGTTATTTATTACGTGGAGTGTAATGTGAAAGTACTAAGGGCGACTAGAGGTTATGTTAGAAGGACTTGAAGCTATTTTAAGATATATAAGGACGTGAAAGGTATTTGGGATATATTGAGGATAAGTGTGAGGATGGTTTAGGCCTTGCTTATTTAATGTCGCCGTTGTCAAATTCTTTGTCCTTGAAGATGAGTTACGATTTGGAACATGATGTTAGATTGGTTTAAGTGAGATGGTGTTAAACCACAAATTTCAAAACACTTATTGGGTTCTTCTTTTCTAACCACGATACCCTATTCATGTTAATGAGAAAATTGGGAGAAATCAATTGACAAAACTTATGCTTATCCCTTTTAGAATACCCCATGCTACTCCATCTAACTTGATCACACGCCCATAGGTGAGAAACCTTGATTACTTTAGGTGAAATGTGGAAAGTTGAAGAAGGGACTAGTAAGAGTGAGTATATATATGAGGGAGTTGAGCATGAGGAATGTGAGAGTTTCGTGTATATTGTTCAATTTATTATTTGGGTTAGATGAAAAGGACTATGTGCATGCAAGTACACTACTGTGAATTTTGAAATTTAGGAATGAGTTCGAGGGATCGATTTATTAAAGTGTCAATGAAGTATTTGTATGAATGATGGGATTGGTAGCGAATGAAACTCTATATATCCTTGATCATAGTATCGTTTGTTGAAATATTGAGGATCGCTCTTCTAGTGGAGATTATTGAGGGAGTGATTGGTTTATTGTCCTTATAATTGTGTGAACATATGGTACCGATAAGTCGGATTTGAAGATTGTATGTTTTATCAATTAATAATTTTAGTCGGAGTCTTGCCAGTGCATACGTCTAAGTGGGTACAATACCCCAATACTATTACGATATTATGATTATTCACTGATATTGATTCGATTATTTGCAATTTGAATGTCATTATTGATTGAGTAATGTTTTTGTCAATTGAAATTACGTTGTAGAGCTCAATCGAGAGCTGCACGACTCGTGCCCATAAGGACACGACCCGTCCCCGAAATTTTGTTCGTCTGTTGCTGCTGATCCGGACATGACTCGTGCAACTGTGGACACGAGTCGTGGTTCCCAAAAAAAAAAAAAAAAAAAAAAAAAATCCTCTTACCTCGTGATACTTACTCTTCTTTTTGATCAACGTTGCTGGTTGAGGGTGAAATCTTGAGGAGTGGGTTTAAAGATTCGGGACGAATCTTTGTTTTAAGGGGGGAAGACTGTAACACCCCATATTTTTGGGACGTCTAAAGTATTAAAGTCGTCGTGAGATATTCATTTTTGAGTTACGAGTTTCCATTTTGTGAAATTTAGAGTCACTTTCCTTTTTGGGTCGTTTTCCTAATTGGGTAATTAACTGGCAAAATGACATAAATACCCTTACTAACCCTCCCTCACCTTTATTTAAAAACAAAAAAAAAAAAAAAAAAACACACACACACATCAACTCACGCACGCAGAAGGAAGGAAAAGAAGAAAAGAAAAAAAAAAAAAAGAGGAAGAAGAGGAGAACAGAGGAGAACAGAGGAGAAGCGTGCGACCTCTTCCGCGAACCACGCCGCGCTGCCGCCTTCGCCGCCGCACAGCCGCCCGCGTCGCCGGCCCCCTACCGTCCTCTCTCTTGATTTTAATCAAGAGTAGTAAGTCCCTTAAACTTTTCTACAATTGAATTAATTGGGAGTTTTCGAAATTGTGTTCAATTGATGATTAAGAACACGATTGGTTGATTAGCTTGATTGTTTTAGGGCTTTGATCGTGTTTGCGTTGATTATGATTTATGGGTTATGATTTTCGAATTTAGGGGTTTTTCGATTTGGGGTTTATGTTGATTATGGCTGATTTTGTTTATGGAATTGCTTGAATTTTGGAGGAGGGCTTTGTTATGAATTAGGGATGTTGTAGTACCGTTTTAGGAGCGTTTGATAATGTTTTGAATGAGGTTTATTCCCACTGCCCACTTCTGATTTTTATGTATTTTGGGCGTTATTGTTGTTGAATTGGTGTTTAATTGATGAGATTGTATAGCTAGTAAGGTTAGGATGGTGTGGTGCGAATTTAGTGTAATTGCGAGTCCGTTTGGATGTCGAAAACGTGAGTTGTAGTGACCTTGTTGTTGTTGGTTGGCTGTTTTGTGATGGAGTTATGATGACGATTGATTAGTAATTCAATCTTGTTATTTTGTGATTAGGGGGTGTGTTTGAGGAGATTCCGTTTTAGCCTTGCAGCATTTTAGTGTTTCGATCAGAGTAAGGTAAGAACGTTGATCAAACGCTTGAACTCCACCTACTATTATCGCACCAATGGTGATTCGATTCTTACACCCTTGTTACCATGTTTATTGTATTTGATTCCTCTACTTACCATTATTCGTTTCTGACATAACACACTTGTTTGACCTTGCCTCCCCTAAGGCCCTTCGGCCCTGTTGTTACTCGGCCACTCGGCTTCTCGATCGAGTGGTGTGTTTCCTTGATAATCTTGAATCGTTAGTCGTTGTATTGAATCGTTGACTCCGGCTACGGCCGTTTATAGATTGTATCATCGAATAATGTACCATCGAATAATGAATATAAAACGGATGAATGAAAAGAACGATATGATTACCACCTAGAGTGAATGTGATGCGGCACGGACCGATCACTGTTTATACCTCTGATCAAGGTACTGTTTCGGTCGGAGTAGCTACCGACTGCCTATTAGGCTTTCCTCCTAGAGGTACGCATCCTACTGGATCTCTAGCGAGGGGTGTGCACATTTTAAGTCTTTAGGAATCGTTTAAATGTACTCTAGCTCGCGCCGGTTCGAGATTGTGGTGGCTGCGGGGTAGGAGCCCAGCCGTGTATGTTTGGCAAGACCGTTTGTCTCGTCAGCGATACGTGACTATCGCACTGCCGTGTCCTGATGGTACTCTGTATTCATTACTATATCCAATGCTTATTATTTGTTAGCTACGCGCCTCAAGGCGCGTATCTTTGTTTCTCTGCTTTATGTTTCTTACTCAGCCTGTGCTGACGTTCTGTTTTCTGGTTTGTTCCCTACCGTGTTCTGGGGCCTATGTCATTCTTCGATGGCATAGTTGACAGGTCTTGATGATGTGGATGCTTGCTAGAGGAATTCATTTGCATGCCGGGAACTTTTCATAAACATTATTTAGACATGGATTATATTTGGTTTTGTAATTTAAATTTCAGTTTTGAGAACTGTAGTTCGACATTCTAAGTCTTCCGCTGTCGCCTTTTCGTTTGTTCGAATTTATTAAGTTGTAATTGAATTTCAAGCCTAGTAGTTGACTCGGTAGTCAACTGCGGCGTAACAATTCTATAATATTTCCTCATTTATCATGGCGAAAATTTAGGGTTGTTACACTATATGTGTTAAACCTAACTTATTTTACTTATTGCATTGTGCCATTGTACAATGAACATCATCTACAGCCATATGAGTAGATATTACGCCATATATAGTATAAGAAGGTTAATAATAATTTGGATAAAGTTTGAGAACGAGCAGGTTTCCTATGAGTTTTTTTTAAGTCACGTACTTTGTACATCATTGAGTTAACTTTAATATCATTCGTACATTGATGAGATCAATTAAGTTACAAGATAAATTATCTATTTGCCTATTACTTTGTTATCTAATCTAATACTATACTATATATTTAAACCTGAAAGCAAGGCTTTTCTAGGAGGACACTTGACACCTATTAATTGGATGTCTTACACCATGAAGGGCTTTTACAAAGTTACCACTATAGATTAAGGAGCAAATGCTATACCTGTACATTCAATTCATTTTTTTTTTGTTCTTTTGTTCATGCATGGTTTTGGCAATTATATGTTTTTTTTACATCATGATCATGTTGTCACCATATTTTGTGGCACCTTATTTATCACATTATTTATCGCTTTTTTTTTTCTTTGTATAAATCTTGAAGAATAATTATCACTAGGAGTAGAATTTTTAGTAGGAGTATGTAGTAGTAGGAGTAGGAATAGGAATAGTAGTAGTCCAAAAATGGTCTTTTGTTCATGCATATCTCCTTAGCTTCTGTTATAAATTGGTGTATGGTCACTTGATGAAAAATGAAGATCCTTATATGATATTGAACACATTAATCATGTAAATAAGAGTTACATATTTGTTAATTTTTTTGTTGTTCTTAGAGTCTTATGTGAATAGAAGATAAATAAGAACAAGGATATAATAACAATAAATAAATATATAAAAAGACAATGTAATGCAGGGGAGGTTAGCTAAGTGTAATCCTACTACAAAACAATATCTTACGTACTTGGACTAACCAACATAAAGTCTAATACTTTCTTAATTCTTCTTAATCGCTTGCTATAAGATTGTCATTGTCCTACCCTTATATGATCATTACCCCAATTTGGTCATCTCACCATCGCTAATCTGGCTATCCAAAAGCTCCACGAAGTAGATCATTTTCACAATCTTATTGAAGTTAAACCTTAATTATATGTATTATTTAAATAACAATCCTATAATTATTATGTAATTTATAGTTCTTAAACTATTTAGACATGAGCTTCAACTTTCGAGAGTTAAGGTCACATAGAACTTTTATGAATGAATTAAACAAATTACATTCTTCAATTTTAATTTAAAATTTATCTATTTAAATTTAATTAGTATAAGTTTTTGTGTGAAACATTTTTTTGTCAATATTGGCTAACTAATGAAGAATAATACGAGTTGAAAAATCAATCGTAAATGAGTTTAACAAGAGTCTGTGCAACGAACAACGATCGAGTGATATTAGAGAGTCCAGTTTTATATGAACTATTGAATACTCCCTCCGTTCGCCTATAAAATGCGACGGGAACACAGTTTTTAAGAAAAATAGAATAAAGAATGAGTTTTACAGTCCACTTGGTGTAAAATTACACATAGGGGTATGTCCCATATGCATTTTAAATAAACAAGTAATGGTGTTTTCTTACAATATAGGTATATTTGTTTTAATACTTTCTTACAATATAGGTATATTTGTTTTAATACTTTCTTACAATTGGGTCGAATACAGATTTGGTTAATCGTCATCAAACATAAATTTCAATGATAATTTTGTAAGAGTAATGGAGTAGATTATTAAGAGACCCGTGCAACGCACGGGCTTTCATCTAGTTATTTTAATTTAGAGCATTATTTAAAAAAATCAATCCTAAGGGAAGGGTATGTATTAACCCCGAGCCGGAGGATGATATTGCCATTGATCAAATCAAACAATTAAGAATGGATTTATATTCCCTAAAATTGAAAGTAAAGTAGTACATAGTAAAGATTTACTAAAAACGGTAAGAATTAATCATCTTCCATTTTCTTTGTACTTTTAAAATTCCTCCCAAAAGACGGCCCTACTGATTTTCCTTAGCAATGCCCAGATCCAACAAAAGATATGTTTAACTAGACGTTATCAAAAAAAAAAAAAAAAAAAAAAAAAAAAAAAAATTGGTAGGAACTGTCCGTTTAAAAAGTCCAAATGCATGTAAAACAATTATTTTAGGCGTACGTAGTGAGGATAAGGTCAGAGGTCACAACTCAGAACTCACGGGGGTATACATTTTCCAGTATACTACCCTTAGAAAAGCAAGCAACTTGAACAAAAAGAAAATTAAAAACAAAAAGACAAAAAAAAACAAAACCAAATGACCAAGCAAAACACGACTTTCCCTCCCTCTGTCCCTCAGAAGTCGACTTACTCTTTACTCTTCTCTCCCTCATCCTGTGGCTCTGCCTGATTGCCTCAAAGTCGCCGAGTCGGCGTCCGTTCTCCCATCACTCGTCACCCTTTTATTCGAATTTGAAGGTAATCTCCTGAATCTTAATTTCGTTATTTCACAGTAATTGTAATTTAGTTTCAACTTTGAATTGTTTTTTATTAGTAGCTCAGTTATTTGATTACTTGTTCTAATTCGTTTTTAGTTTAATTGATTAAATTGTGTTCTAATCATTTAGAGATTTGGCATTCATTTTATTCAGGAGTATGACTTTTGTTACTTTTAGATTGTTTGCGAAAAAAAGACCAAAGGATTATGATTTTTTTTTTTTTTTTTCTTTTTTTTCTTTTTTGGGACACAAAAGAATCCCCGATTTAATTAGTTTGTTGCAAAATACGGAAGATTTGTCGCATTGTGTTAGATTTTCCTTCTACGTCGATCTTTTTTAATGGATAGATTTTACATAATGACAATAATTATGAAATATGATTATGCAATTATGTTTGAAATATAAAAATAATTAAAGGTATGGGAGAGGAAGGAGGAGAATGGCCAGTGATAGGAATCGATCTCGGGACGACTTATTCGTGCGTGGCAGTTTGGCGGGATGACCGTGTTGAGATCATCCCTAACGATCAGGGTAACCGTACGACCCCGTCTTGTGTCGCCTTTTCTGAATCAGAGCGACTGATCGGTGAAGCTGCATTGAATCAAGCTACTACGAATCCTGTCAATACAATCTTTGGTTAGTTTTTTTTTTTTTTCCCTGGAAATCAATGCATAATTTTCTTATATTTTTAGTATAGTTTGCGTTGTATGGTAGATGTTTGAGTGTTTGACATATGGTGACTTGAAACACTTCTTCATATGGATGGCAAAACTCTATGTTTTGGTTTAAATTTAAGTCGTATGAGGAATTCTAACCGGAAAAGCAAATTGGGTAGAAATGTACTCTTTGTGTGGTAGAAAGCGTAAGGGATAAGCTAGTGTAAACGAGGATCTTATGCCATAAACAATAGTATACAGATCGAGTATTGGTATTCAGTTTTTCCTATGTTGGATTACCAATTCGATCTTTATTTGATTCAACTCTATTTTTTTGGTCGAAAATACAGAATATAGATTCAATTAGCTATTTGATTGAGAATGGGATTACACATACAAGGGTTGTGATATATGCTAGTATCTTACAGAAGCAAAGAGGCTTATAGGCAGAAGATTGAGTGAAAAGATTGTACAAGAAGACATGAAATTCTGGCCTTTTGAAATAGAAGGCAACAAGGACATTCCCATACTTGCTGTCAACTACAAGGGCAAGCGGAGGACTTTCTCTCCTGAAGAGATATCTGCTATGGTCCTTGCAAAGATGAAGAGTGTTGCAGAAGCTTTTCTTGGCACCACAGTGAAAAATGCCGTTGTGACTGTACCAGCATATTTCAACGATTCACAGCGTCGAGCAACTAAAGATGCTGGAACCATTGCTAGGCTCAATGTGGTTCGCATCATTAATGAGCCTACGGCTGCTGCCATGGCTTATAGTCTCGACATGAAAATTAATAGGAACAATAATATTGCTCCAAAGAATGTGTTGGTGTTTGATCTCGGGGGAGGAACATTTGATGTTTCTTTGATTGCTATGGAGAAGGGCGAAATCAATGTCAAAGCGATAAATGGAAACACTCATCTTGGCGGAGTGGACTTTGACAAAAGAATGGTCGAGGAGTTTGTGAACGAGTTTAAAAAGAAGCACAACAAGGACATTAGCATGGATCCGCGGGCTGTTGCAAGATTGAGAGCTGCTTCAGAGAAGGCCAAAATTGCACTGTCATTCACGACTCAGACTACTATTCAGATTGAATGCCTTTTTGAGGGAATTGATTTCAAAACAACAATAACTCGAGCTCGATTTGAGAGGCTGAACATGGACTTGTTTAGGCAATGTATGGAGACTTTAGATAAATGTTTGATGGATGCGGGCATGGAGAAGAGCGATGTCCATGAAATTGTCCTTGTTGGTGGGTCGTCAAGGATCCCGAAGGTTCAAAAAATGTTGCAGGAAATGTTCGATGCAAATAAGCTCTGCAAAAGCATTCACCCAGACGAAGCTGTCGCTTATGGTGCTGCAGTCCATGCTGCTATGATAAGTGGTGTTATTTCTTGTAATAAGGGCATCGTTCTGTCAGATGTTATACCTTTATCTCTCGGAATGGAGAATAAGGATGGTAGAATGTGTGTCACACTTCCTAAGAACACGGCCATACCAGCAAAGAAGTTTGATACTTGGATCACGACATATGACAATCAAACCTCGATCAGATTCAATGTGTACGAAGGCGAGAGACCCTTGGTTGAAGACAACAATTTCTTGGGCGAATTTGACGTGTCTGGCTTCCCTCCTGCACCGAAAGGTAAAACGAGATTTACAGTCTGCTTCGATATTGACGTCAACGGTATACTAAATGTATCGGCAGAGGAACAAGGTACCGGTATCAGGAACCAAGTAACCATTGTAGGCCACCAAGGGAGGCTTTCGAAGGAGATGATAGACAAGATGATTGAAGACGCTAAAATATACGAAGCTCAAGATGAGAAGCGAAACAACATGTTGAGAGCGAAGAGCGAACTTGAGACGTATGCCAACAATGTGTCGGACGCACTGGATAATAATCCAGAGATGGAGATTAGCTCAACAGAAAGGGAGAAGCTCCAAGACGCAATTGAGCAGACGTTTGAATGGCTGGAAGAGAACTCTGACACTTCCAATGCATCAGAATTCGAGCAGATTTTAGAAGATCTGGACGGAATTTGCACACCTTATGCTTCTTATTTCCTGTGATGTTGATAGAGAAATCAAACGCATTTTTCAATCCTTGAAACTAATCATCAGTAAGCGATTGGACTGTATTTTTCAGATCTGATTTGATTTAATTTGAATAAACTTGATTTGATTTGATCTGAACTGAATTAATTGATAAATTAACTGCAATTAGACGAATTAATAACTAGAATTATCCTAGATTCATTTATTGTTATTTGGATAATTCTGATCTGATTTGATTTGATTTGAATAAAACTGATCTGAATTGATTTGATTTGAATAAAACTGATCTGAATTATTTGATTTGAATAAATCTGATCTGATTTGAAAACAATATTGAATAAGTTGAATCGCATAGGGTCTAAGTCTGCTGAAATGCATTCTTTGTATTGTAAAATCAATGTAAATGATCAAATGCGACGGTTCTAGTTTAACCGTTGCATTTGCTTGTCTATATATTGCAGCGGTTTGGTAACTCATAACCATTATACGATACCATGCGTCGCTATTGGCAACAATGTTAAATCAGCTAACCAAGACCATAAAAAGTTAAAAACAATGAATGAATCGCGCAGAGCAGCTGGAAGTCTCCTAACAACAAAATCTCCAAGACCAGGCAAAACCATCAATTGAATCCCATTAAATCTAGGAAAAACGCTCCTCACGACATCGTCAAAGCTGCTCATCCACCGTCTCATATCATCTGTCATTCTGTCAATCTTCGTTTCTTTAGTAATGATATATGGTGAATGAATTTGGGCGAAAATGACACATAGTTGTAACGAATTTGATTGAATTTTTGGTAAGTTTCTTCAACTTTTTTATGTGCGATCTAAATTTAATTTGTTCGTAGACTATAATAGACTAAGCACAGACTAAAAGCATCACACACACGTTTGTGAGGAGGGAATTTCTGTGTGTTATTCCGTCTCTTCTGCAGCCTCTATATACAAGAGTTTTATCCTAGGTTTACAATGTGTTCACATCTATTCACACCTAATTGCCAAGAATACAGGAGCATATCTCGAAAAAAATTTAACCTAATTATATACAAAATATATTTACCAAGAATATATCCTAATACCCCCCCCCACTCAAGTTGGAGCATGTAACGAAGTAGTGCCCAACTTGCTCAACAAGGTATCAAAAGGACCCTTGTTAAGGGCTTTAGTAAGAATATCGGCAATCTGAAGATGAGTGGGGACGTATTGAGGAGCAATAATGCCGGCTTGAAGAGCATCGCGGACGGAGTGGCAGTCCATCTCAATATGCTTGGTCCGTTCATGGAAAACAGGATTACGAGCAATGTGAAGAGCGACCTGATTATCGCAATGTAACTGAACAGGCTGAGTAATAGAAACACCCAATGTAGATAAAATCTGTCGTAACCATTTGATCTCACGAGTAGTATAGGACATGGCACGGTATTCTGCCTCAGCAGAGGAGTGAGAAACCGTTGTCTGCTTCTTGGACTTCCACGAAATGGGAGAGTCGCCGAGAAAAACATTATAAGCGGTAAGAGATCGACAACTCACGGGACAACTAGCCCAATCAGCATCACAATAGGCAGTAAGATCCAACGAAGAGTCAGCGCGCAGAAGAATACCTCGACCAGGATCTCCTTTCAAATATCGAACAACGCGGAGGGCAGCCGCCCAGTGTTTCGCACGCGGAGCCGACATGAACTGAGCCAGAAGATTTACCACATAGGACAACTCCGGACGTGTATGGACAAGATAAACGAGGCGACCCACCAACCGACGATAAGGAAGAGGATCAGCTAACAACTCACCAGAGGCCATTGCAAGTTGATGATTTGGCTCAATAGGCGTGGTAACCGGACGAGCACCGAGTAGACCCGTTTCACTGAGAATATCTAGAACATACTTACGTTGTGAAAGAGAAATGCCAGTGGGATTGCGAGCTACCTCGATACCAAGAAAGTATTTTAAGACACCCAAATCCTTCATATGAAAACATTCTCCCAAATAAGTTTTGAAACGAACAATGGCCAACTTGTCATCCCCCGTAATAACCAAGTCATCAACATAAATAAGAACATGAAGACGAACGCCATCACGAATATAGGTAAACAAAGAGTGATCAGAAATACACTGAGTGAAACCATACCGAATTAAAGCGGAAGCAAGCTTAGCATACCAGCACCTGGGAGCTTGTTTGAGCCCATAAAGTGACTTCCGTAATCGACATACTTTACCGGGAACTGCATGCTTGAAACCTGATTGAAACCGCATATACACTTCTTCGGAAAGATCACCATGTAAAAAAGCATTATGAACATCCATCTGATGAAGCTCCCAACCACGAACTGCAGCCACAACTAACAAGGTACGAACGGTTACCATCTTAACAGTCGGAGCAAAAGTGTCGGTATAGTCGATACCCTCAACATGTCGATCACCCCGAATAACTAGACGTGCCTTATACCGCTCAATAGTCCCGTCAGACTTGTATTTGATGCGAAAAACCCACATGCAGTCAATGGCCTTTTTACCAGGAGGAAGAGACTCAACGGTCCAAGTATTGTTGCGTTCCAATGCCGAAACCTCCTCATTCATAGCCTGTCGCCAACGGGCGTCTGACATAGCCTCACGGAAGGTAGTGGGCTCACTACCGCTGGTAATGGCTGCAAGAAAACATCGATGCGAATGGGATAGGGCGTACCTGAGGAGGTGACGGAAAGAGCGGAGCGCAGATTACACTTGTCCTTAAGAGTTACATAGTCCTTCAAACGAACATTCTCACATTTGGCCCGATGACCTCGACCCAACTGCTCCGTTACCTGCATTCCCGACTCATCAATCGAACCACCCTCTCCCGGAGCAGCTCCCGGCGGTGAGCCTGCCATAACAGAAGTGTCAGAAACCGAGACCCCTCCTGACCTCGACAAAACCCCAGTAACCGTACCCAAAGTGCCCTGTGATGTCGAAGCAGCTCCTGTAAGATCATCACCACGACCAGAACCCGAGCTCCCTGATGTCGAACCATCACCAACACCGGATCCCGAGGCACCACCCGGAACAGAGTCATCCCCCGCATCTAACCCCATAAAGCCGTTATCCTCCACACCCATATTCCCAGCCGAGCAGCCCCCCCCAGATTCGTCCCCCCCTGGGTGCGAATCCTCAAAAGTAGTTGTAGCGGGAGTTGTAGACTCAAGTTCGTAACTAGGCTCACTGGTATGGGTATGAAAAGGAGAACCCGAATCATCCGAAATGGTAGAAGTATTCTCAAGAAAAGGAAAAACAGTTTCATCAAACACGACATCTCGACTAGCAAAGAAATCCCCATTATCCAAGTCATATAGAGACCACCCCTTTTTACCGTAAGGATAACCCACTACGACACACCTACGACTCCGACTAGCAAATTTGTCTCTAGAACGATTGATGGTCTTTGCATAACATAAACAGCCAAACACTCGTAAACGCCTAAAATCAGGAGCACGCCCAAATAAAATTTCATACGGTGTTTTCCAACCCAAAATCTTACAAGGAGTACGATTAATAAGATGAGTAGTAGTAGACACACACTCACCCCAAAACTCGAGAGGCATGCTAGATTGAAAAAGAATAGCACGGGCAACATTAAGTATGTGTCGATGTTTACGTTCGACCCTAGCATTTTGTTGTGGAGTATCAACCATAGAAGTGTCGAAAGCAACACCAATCTCCTCGAAATAGGAAAATAAACACTTAAACTCGCTACCATTGTCACTACGAATACGCTTAATACGTCTATTGAATTGTCGTTCCACCAAAGCAAAGAAATTACGCATATTACGTGCCACAAGACTTTTGTCGCGCATCAAATAAACCCACACACTACGAGAGAAATCATCACCAATAGTAAAAAAGAAGCGAGCACCACTGTTAGTAGTGACAGAATAGGCACCCCAAACATCACAATGAATTAGTTCAAAAGGAGCCGTAGCCTTAGAATCACTAAGTGGAAAAATCGAACGAGTCTGCTTAGCTCGGAAACAAATGGCACAAAGTCGATTATGCAAAGAATCGCAACTCATGGAAGAAACAAAGGGAAAATGTCTAACTACGGTTGAAGAAGGATGACCCAAACAACGGTGCCACAGTTCGGCGGACTCACCCACTTCAACTTTATTTGCGCAAATCGGCTTTGTAACTCTTAAGTAGTATAATCCATCTTGCTTTTCACCCAGTCCAATCACCGTCCTCGAGATACGGTCCTGAAAAATGCACAAATTGTTAGTAAATTCCAAAGTGAGACTCGAATCGGTAACCACATTCGAAATCGAAATAAGATTGCAATTCAAAGTGGGTGCAAATAAAACTCCACGTAGTACCAGGTGAGCACCCAACACCACTTCGCCAACTTTGGTAGCCGAAGCTACATCCCCGTTAGGTAATGTAATCGGAACAGGATCAATGGCAACAACTTTGGACAAACAATCGATATTGCTTGTCATATGATGCGAGGCACCGGTATCAATTATCCAAGAATTAAAAAGATGCTTACCGGTAAGGTGATCGGTATAAGGCTTACGATCCTTCCACAGTGACAAGAGCTCCGACCATTCTTGATCATTTAGGTGACTGAGCTCACCACGAGATGGACCCGAAGAAGAGCCAACATCAGGCGCTCGTCCAGCCCCTGAGAAAGCCGTGGTACCTCCTGTACAGGTTCGAGTGCTGCTGCCACCACCCCGTGGCTGAGAGGACCCCGCAGCTCCACTCCCACGACCCTTACCACCATGATTGGTGCCCCCACCATCGCCCCGAGGTTTGAATATGACGCATCAACACCCATCAGCAATTCAAAGACACATTCATCATCTCTAATTTTCCGTAACTTGCTAGCAATATTACAATTGCACCCGGAACAAGTACAAACAGGAAATTTAAACACCGAATTAAACTCATCCCACAATTTCTTCATACGGCCATAAAAACTCATGATAGACTCACTGGGATTTTCACGACAAGAAACAATTTCTGACTTAATTTGATAGAGACGAGACCCATTACCAATAGAAAATTGAGTTTTGAGTTCGTCCCACAATACCTTGGCGTTGTCGCGATAAGTGATGAAGCTGCGTAGCTTCTCTTCAATGGTGGCGAAAATCCAAGAGACGATCAACGCGTTAACCTGCCTCCAGCGCGGCAAATCTTCGGAACCCGCAGCAGGTTCAGAGATGGACCCATCAACAAACCCAAGTTTATTCTTTGCGATCAAAGAAATACGCATAGCATTAGCCCAGTCATAATAATTGTCCCCTCGAAAATCGATCGGTGAGATTTTGACTCCCATATTGTCCCCACCCATGATGGTGTAGGGAGTGACTTTCTCCACCTTATCAGCCATCCGAAGAGATTGACTGATACACGAAAGAAACTCTTGAAATAATAGACGCTGTATTTCCTCGTCTGTAACGAGAGCACTCATAAACCACCCCTGACGTCTGATACCATAATAGACTAAGCACAGACTAAAAGCATCACACACACGTTTGTGAGGAGGGAATTCCTGTGTGTTATTCCGTCTCTTCTGCAACCTCTATATACAAGAGTTTTATCCTAGGCTTACAATGTGTTCATATCTATTCACACCTAATTGCCAAGAATACAAGAGCATATCTCGGAAAAAAATTAACCTAATTATATACAAAATATATTTACCAAGAATATATCCTAATAGACTATATATTTTGTTAGATCGTATCATCTATTTCTTGAAAATCCTGGGTATAGTAATTTTATTGTGCAGGCTCCAACTTTTGGACTTGAGTACTTGGCTTTGAACGAAACTAGACTTGCCAGTCTTGGGAAGGTTTTTCGGCAAGTGACGATTGTCATTAGTACCACCATTATCGAGCCAATGCTCTCAAATCAGTGGTCTTTTACCGTGATAGAACTTGAAATGGATAAGTTCTTTCGTTCTTATCCATTAGTTCATGAGTTTTTTGCGAAATCATACTTTTTAAAATAAAAGTGGTCAAAATTACCTTAAAATAATAAAATTTGCATAATCCTGCCTTTTTTGTTATCCCCGTTAGATTTTATTCTTACTCCTCTTTGACCGTTTGTTGACCTCATTTCCCTGCCAAAAAATTGATTTCCTTGCCCAAATTCATATTTCTCCCCAAAAGTTCACTTTCCAAGACCATGATGAAGAGGGCCTGGGCAACACGGGCCTCATGCATATGGGGCCTGGTGGTGAACCAGGGGAGCTGACAGGTTACCCTTACGAAGTTCAAGAGTCTTGTGAGGCTCGCGGTCCATATGAGGCTCCTCGCGAGTCTGGCAAGGCCTAATCGTAAGTTGCCGTAACTTTTAGCAACCCATAAATCTCATGGCGCTAGAAGTAAGGCCTCATCCTAACGACTCTCTCAATTCAAGCGAGCCTCAAATCTGGTCACACTCTCATGTTTCCAAAGAAGCTCGCGACCCTTAGTAGAGCTTGCCGACCTATGAAGGTTCTTAGCAGACCCTTAGTGGAGCTTGCCGACCCTTAATTGAAGTATTGGGAAATCTGGGTAAAGGGATAGAGAAAAAATTGGGGAAGTTAGGGTTTATAGAAGAGGAAAGTAAAATTTTGGGGAGAAATCAATTTGGGCAAGGAAATCAATTTTTTGGCAGGGAGATGAGGTCAACAAACCGTCAAAGAGGGGTAAGAGTTAAATATGACGGAAAGAACAAAAAAGGTAGGATTTTGCAAACTTAATTTTTATGAGGTAGTTTATGACAACTTTATTTTAAAAGGTAGGGTTTCGCAAATTCCCAACTTTTAAAGGTAGGATTTCGCAAAAGCACCCTTATTTCATTGACCTTTGGTAATGAAGTTTGGATGGCAACATCTTTATATCATCAGTAGGTTTTTTATAATCATTTTAGTCAAGGGTCTTTGAATTTTAGTTAATTTTACATGATGGGATCCTCAAACATCATAGATAATGTGATTTATAATATTAATTTAACCAATAGCCACCCTCATTAGGCTTCAATTAGACTATCCACGTCATCAGTGATGTCATCGATGACATCAACACTCATTTAATGATATCACTGCTGATGTCATCGCCACGTCATTATTGAGTGTGTTTGACTACAAACAAAATGAGCTTGTGAAGGTTTGAACCTACAACCTCAGAGTTACAAGTTTAACATTTCAACCACCAAGGCAAGTGATTTTTTTGATACTTTTATTAATAAAGTTATATATAAAGGATTTGAGATTTTAGGAGATAATTTCGGAAACAACTTTGGAAGAGATAATCTGAATCATATCAAATCATATTATTTTGGAGGTAATTTAGGAAGTTATATATATATGCGCAATATATTAGGAAATAACACATCTTGAGTTTGTTTCGTTTTAACTCCAAATACGGGTCAACGGGTGGGGTCAGTGTTAAAAAAAATGTGTTAAAAAGTAGTCGGGTCTAATATGAATTACAATTCAAAAAAACGGGACCCGAAAATAGAGGGTCACGGGTCATAAATTTTAATTCGTACATAAACTTAAAGTATTAAAATAAATTCGTAATACTTATTAAATTGTTTTCATTGTTACAAACTTAACTTCACTAAGATAATACCAAATTAAACGCGTTTCTTTTCATCTTAATTTTAGAAAAACTGGGACAACGGGCCATGTCAAGTTTAACCCAAAAGAATACCGGTCAAAACGGGTTCGAGTTATCTATGGCCAGAACTGGATCAGGAAAAAAATGGGTATTAACCTTGAACAACTGGTCACAGGTCAATTAAGTTTTTTACAGTCCTAATATTTTATATTAATTATGAGTAATAAAATAGAGTTATAATCAAGTTCATATAATGGTGAGACTAAAGTCGCGATTATCTAACAAAAATAATCCTAAATCTTAACAACAGTAGTAGGGAAGTAGGGATCGTATCCACAGGAAAATGGGTTGTCAAATGTGATGAATTAAGTGCCAAGTAACAAGTAATGGGGGGTAAACATTTATTGTTTATCAAACTATCTAAAAGTAACAATTGCGATTTATGAATGTAATTCAGGAATAAAACGGATCTTGATCAATTAATTCCCACAACGCACAAACTAATCGGTCCTAGTTATCACTATTCCTTTATCAATTTCAATTACTCTAACGTGGAAACAGAATTCCCAAATCTCTCCTTAATTATAGCAAAAAGGCGTGATCGGCACTACCTAATAACCCTAACTATCAAATAACCTAAGCGCACGATTAGATTCAATTCGATAATAGCAATAAGATTTCGAGAAATATCGATAGAGACATGTAATACTAACGCACGTTTCGTATTTAACATGTAAGTCAAATCTTTGCCCTAATCCACTAACGATGATTACATACAAATCAATGAATTCGAGTTGCTACAATGTAAAGATCAATCAAACAATGGATTCCTTTGACTAATCTAAACTAGCAATCAATCAATCCTAAGGAATTAACTAGTTGTACACCTAGCAATCACAAAAGACAATTGTATAGAATAAACACCAAAGATAAGACAATAATTGAAAGCAATAAAACGAATAGATCAAACTCACGATATTGTCGATGCGATGCTTCGATTAATAGATCAAGAAATAATAAAATTAGCTCCTCATACAATCCATAAAACCCTTGTGTTCTTCTAAAAAAGTCTGAATGTAAAACCTAGGGTCGGGGTTCTTATTTATATAGTTCTCTAAAAACGTAAAATAGAAATATACGGAAAATAGGAAAATCGCCCTTCGCGGTCCGCCAAACTGCTGGTCGCGGCCCGCGATAAGTCTCTGACTTCCGTCTTCGATTTCTCTTCGCGGCCCGCTATTCTCCCAGCGCGGCCCGCCAAATGTCTCGGGAAGCTCTTCTCTACAGTGCCTCAAGGTGTCCGCATCCAAAATGTGCATAAAACGACCAAAATCACATAAAACTTAAAAACCAATGCTCAACACCAATAGTGAGCAAAATACATCATTTGGACCGTTAAAATGCAATAAAAACTGTCAATATGAAGCGTACAAAATGGGCAGATCAAACTCCCCCATGCTTAAACCTTTGCTCGTCCTCGAGCAACCTAACTCTCCAAAAGATGTCTCCAAGGTCTATTGACAGTTAACACGGGCGAAGTTCATCTCTAAACCTATCTCCTCTACTCCAAACAAAGGACGGTGAGTCGTCAACTTGCTAGTAAGGTCCGTCACAGATGTAATCTCACGCAACGGACCAAACCATCTTATATCATCATGCCGCAACGTAACCAAGAAGCAAGGGAGGCTAAAATGTCCTAAATCACTCCCAAGCTAGCTCACCTCCAACTCCCTCATCAGCCATGGTCCGGAATAGCACCGTCGGAGCCACAACTACCTCGAAATAAACACCAACGCCACTTATCTGCAAACGTACCGAGGGTTTTCTAGCCTAAACACCACTAAGGAGTTCCAACCAAACCTCCTTATACCATCCAAGAGAGACCTACCCAGACACGACCTTCAAACACCCTACTTATGCACCGGTAAGTGATACGCTCCGCTCATTTTGCCTCGGCGCCCAATGGGTTTTCACCTAGCCTCTCGTTAACTTTTCCACCTCACCGGCTTACTTTCTTCTCTCGTGTCTTTTCCTTACTTTCTTTTTCGCTCCTCTCTCTTTTCTGGCTTTCTTTTCTCTTTTTTTTTCTTTTTTTTCACTTGTTTTTCATTTTTTTTTTTGTTTTTTTGTAGATAACGAAAGAAATGTTCGCAAATACCTATTCAAAAGATAGACAACCAACCAATTCCCTTCCCCCATGCTTAGTTCACACATTGTCCCCAATGTGAACTAGGAAAGTATTACAACCAAAAGAAAGGGAAAAGGCCAAATAACGTACCAACTCAGCTGCGTGAGGGCCCCGTAGGGTCCTCACCGTCATCAGAAATGCCAAAGTGGAGGAGCATCCGCCGCTGCAGCCTCCCAATGTCACGCACCTCCGCTCTCAAGGAGTTCCACTCCTCCTTAGTGGGACAAAAAGGACCACGTCCACCACCTGATGTGGCAGCTACCTCCTCACCTTCCTCCGCAAAGACTACCCCTCTCGCCGTACCAGCAGGCAGCTCCGGCGCATCAGACAAATCAGGACTGAGGTAGAAATCTCGGGCAAAATCACCAAAAGGTATCGGGGGAGCGTCAGGAAGTCGAGGCAACCGAAAACAACATACAAGGCCCGACCCATACCGATAGTACCAATGTCCCCGACAGGTGTCGGCATAAGTGAGGAAGTGAGTCTGAACCATCGCAGCATGGTCGTACTGAAAGAATGAAGAAATGGGGTATTGATGAGGGTACCTATCCTTCTCAGCGGCCACCTTCTGCTCATCCGAAGTCGTCAACCCACAATAGTAGGCGATGCACGAGACCATGCCCCCTACAGAAATGTTCCCCGTACTAGAGCTACGGATCCCCAAACAAGCAGCTACGAAAATCGCAACCTAATCTGGCATCCCTGGCCGACTAGGAAGGAAAGTACTAAGCACGGACATATCCGTCTGCCTTAATTTCGTAGCCTCACCCTGACCAAAGAAAGCGGTGGCCACAAACCGCCCAATCAAGCGCACCACCGGGTGATTGATCCTAGAATTCTTAAGGTTGTAAAAGGCATGCCTCGTCAAAGCTGTCCAAAAATCTCCGGCCTCAGTGGTACTATACGGGGGAAAATCAATGGGGTCAGAAACACCAAACACCTCTCTCAACTCCGTATAAGTCAAGCCGTACTCCTCATCATTCAGTTTAAATCGAATACCCTGCTTCTCACTCTCATCGTCTCCACCCGTCTTTTCAAATGTGGACAAGAATTCCAAAGTCCACCTCTTAACCGTAGGGTGGCCCTTGTCAATCGTGCCCTGCAAACCCATGTTCTCCAACAACCGAAGGGTCATGTCCTCAATCCCCAACATCCGTAGGGTGAAACTATAGAAAAACAACGTGGGCGGAATCCCTCTACCGGGAGCGGACAAACTCGCCCACCTTTGTTTCTCAACATTAGTTAAAGTTCGCAAACCCAAATATGCACTAGAACCTGCCCCATCCCCTCTTCTCCTCTTTGTAGGTGCCATAATACTACAAGAGAATCAAGAACACACTACAACAGGCAACTCTAACAACACCCCTCCAAGTAGGCGATAAACACAAACAATTCAACAACGGCCTACCAAGGCTCTATACTGGCAACAACCCACAATTACCAGAACAAAAATCAACCAACAACAATAACCCTAAACTAGTTTGGTAACACAATACTAAGCAACAATCCAAAAATCAAAGAGAAACTTGGAATTTTACCTCCAATCAACGAAATAAGCTATCAAACGACCTCAAACTGCGATTAGTGTTGATGTAGAACCAAGGCCAACCTCCAATATGACACCCCGAACCTTCCAATCACTCCAATCGACCAATTTCGAAAACCCCCAAATTGCTAGGGTTTGAAGTGATTTGGGGTATTTGGGGAGTTGTTTGGTGGTAGAGTGATGGTGAAGGAGTGATGGAAACAAAAAAATGAAGTGGGTGATGGTGGTGATGGACGAATGGGTGGATTGGTTTTTTTTTTTTTTTTTTCTGGGTTTCTGTCGGGGGGAAGGGGATGGAGTGAAGAGAGAGAGAAAGAAGAAGAGTATACATACCTGCGCGGGGGCTCTTCGCGGTCCGCCATGATTCTGTCGCGGGCCGCGAAAATTCACTGATGTCTCATCATTTTTTTTTTTCCCCGCGACCCGCTATTATCTCCACGCGGGTCGCCAAAAGTCACTGATGTCCCCCCCCCCCCCCCCCCCCGTTCTTTTTTTTTTTTTTTTCAATCTGTAAAAACAAACAAAACACAGCATAATTCTACTCCAAAAATCAAAGCATAAAATAAAAATACAAAAATAAAAGAGTAGGAGTAAAATCTTTCGGGTTGCCTCCCGAGAAGCGCCTTTGTTTAACGTCGATGGCTCGACTCAGCAGAAATGGAGGAATATTCTTCAATGATCGGGTCCTCAAGGCTTATCTCCTCTATAGTCTCCATTTTAAAACCGTCATAATACGGTTTAAGCCGTTGGCCATTCACTTTGAGCACTTTATCCGAAGTGAGGCCACGAATCTCAACCGCTCCATGTGGGAACGCTTTCACCACTACAAAAGGACCCGTCCACCTGGAACGAAGCTTACTAGGAAAAAGCCGAAGACGAGATTGGAAAAGGAGAACTTTATCACCAACATTGAACTCCTTCCTCAAAATAGACTTGTCATGCCAAGCCTTCGTCTTTTCATTGTAAATTGCCGCATTCTCATATGAATCGCGGCGGATTTCTTCCAATTCCTGTAGCTCTAGCTTCCTATTCTCCCCTGACTCATCCATCCTCATATTGAAGCTCTTTACCGCCCAATACGCCTTGTGTTCAAGTTCAACGGGCAAATGACAAGCCTTCCCAAACACAAGGCGATACGGTGACATACCTATAGGCGTCTTGTATGCAGTACGATACGCCCATAAAAATCTTCTAAACGCAAGCTCCAATCCTTACGGTTTGGATTCACCGTCTTTTCAAGGATGAATTTAATCTCTCTATTGGACACTTCAGCTTGACCATTTGTCTGGGGGTGGTAGGCGGTGGAAACTTTGTGAGTCACAAAATATTTCTTCAACAATGCTGCCACCGTTCGATTGCAAAAGTGGGTACCACGATCACTAATCAAGGCTCTTGGGACGCCGAACCTAGAAAAAATAAAAGATTTGACAAACTCTGCAATCACTTTAGAATCGTCAGTCTTGGTGGCTTTTGCTTCCACCCATTTGGAAACATAGTCCACCGCAAGAAGAATGTAAAAATTGCCATTAGAATTGGGAAATGGGCCCATAAAGTCTATTCCCCACACATCAAAGATTTCACAATACAACAAAGAAGACTGAGGCATCTCATTACGCTGGGAAATGTTACCCATTCGCTGACAATTATCACAACTCTTACAAAAAGCATATGCATCTCTAAACAGCGTTGGCCAAAAGAAACCACAATCCAAGACCTTCCTAGCAGTTCTCTTTGCACCAAAGTGACCACCACAAGCATGAGAGTGACAAAATGTAAGGATAGAGGTTACCTCATTGTCGGGAATGCATCGCCGAATAATCTGATCAGCGCAGTGTTTCCATAGATATGGATCATCCCAAACATACCTCTTTGCCTCCGAATGAAGCTTGTCCTTCTGATTCCTGGAACAACCTGGAGGAAATTTACGAGAAACGAGATAATTCACAATGTTAGCATACCAAGGCCTAATATCCCTAATGGCCATCAACGCCTCATCGGGAAATTGTCCTTGGACCAGCATCTGAGCATAAGGCTTATCCTCATCACGAACCAGTCGGCTCAAGTGATCGGCCACCAAATTCTCAGTCCCTTTCTTATCTCTCACCTCCACATCAAACTCACTCAACAACAATATCCATCTAATCAACCGTGGTTTTGCCTCCTTCTTTGTCATGAGATAACGAATAGCTGCATGGTCAGTACCTTAGTGCCAAGTAAATATGACCTGAATTTGTCCAAAGCAAAAACCACGGCTAACATCTCCTTTTCCGTAGTTGAGTAGTTCCGTTGGGCACCATTGAGAGTCATTGAAGCATAATGAATAACATGGGACGCTCTTCCCACCTTCTGACCTAGCACCGCTTCAACCGCATAGTCGCTAGCATCACACATGATCTCAAAAGGCAGAGACCAATCTGGAGCCTGAATGATCGGTGCAGAAGTGAGTTGCTCTTTCAGCTCATCAAACCCCTTTTTACACTCATCATCCATCACAAACTCGGTCTCCTTTTGCAACAGCTTGCACAAAGGAGTGGCGATCTGGGAGAAATTCTTGATAAACCTGCGGTAAAAACCTGCATGACCAAGAAAAGACCGCACTTCGCGAACATTAGTGGGGTAGGGGAGAGATCGAATAACATCAATTTTCGCCTTATCTACCTCAATCCCCTTAGACGATACTAAATGTCCTAACACAATACCTTGTTCAACCATAAAATGACACTTTTCAGAATTTAAAACAAGGTTAGTATCAATACAACGCTGGAAAACTAGAGACAAATGACCCAAGCAAGCATCAAATGAATCACCGTGAACGGTGAAATCATCCATAAATACCTCAATGAAATGCTCAACATACTCTGAGAAGATGCTCATCATACATCTCTGAAAGGTTGCTGGGGCATTGCACAGACCAAACGGCATCCTACGGTATGCGAAGGTGCCAAACGGACATGTAAATGTCGTCTTTTCCTGATCCTCCGGTGCAATAGGCGCTTGAAAATAACCTGAATAGCCATCAAGAAAACAATAGAAAGCACGCCCTGCCAGTCTCTCAAGCATTTGATCGATAAAAGGTAAGGGAAAATAATCCTTACGAGTCACAGTGTTAAGCCTACGATACTCGATACACACCCTCCACCCAGTTTGAGTGCGGGTGGGTACCAACTCACCTTTATCATTTGTAACCACAGTGATACCTCCTTTCTTAGGCACCACCTGCGTTGGACTTACCCACTGACTATCTGAGATAGGAAAAATGATTCCCATACTTAGCAGTTTCAAAACCTCCGCCTTCACCACCTCCATCATAGGTGGATTCAATCGACGCTGAGGTTGCCTCACCGGTCTTGCATCATCTTCAAGCAAAATTCGGTGCATACATGTGGTAGGACTAATGCCCTTGATGTCGGCTATAGTCCATCCCAAAGCGAGCTTGTTCTCCTTGAGAACCTCTACCAACTTCTGCTCTTGCACCTCAGTCAGCTTGTTGGAAATGATCACGCGAAGTGTATCACCAACACCGAGGAACACATACTTCAAATGATCAGGAAGTGGCTTCAACTCTATCTCAGGGGCCTGCACAACAGAAGGTAAAGGTCTTGTGCTAGACACGGTTAGTGAGATGGGTGTGGAACCCACAGGCATGAGAGGAGATCTTCCTTGGAGTGATAACTCCGCAATGACTTCCTACAGGTTAGTAGACAATACAAAATCCAAGCAATCATCTACTAAACTATTATCTAAAGCACTCTGCAGTTCATCCACACCATAGACATCAAAAACATCCTGCACTAATGGATCAACCACATCAATGGAACATAGAGAATGATCATCAGTTGGATATTTCATAGAATCATAAATGTTAAATTCCACAACTTGACCATCAAATTCCATAGTTAAACTACCACTAAACACATCCATTTTTGTTCTAGCGGTTTTCATGAAAGGCCTCCCCAACAGAATAGGGGCGGCGTGGTTGTCATGCTCCATCTCAAGCACATAAAAATCAGCAGGAAAAATAAGCTTATCAATCATCACAAGCACATCCTCAACAACACCCTTAGGAAATGCAGTAGATCTATCAGCAAGTTGAACTACCACATTAGTCGCACACAAAGGACCAAGATTTATGGACGAATACACAGAATAGGGAATCACATTAATTGACGCACCTAAATCTAACATGGCCCTTTCAAATTGGGTGTCTCCTAAAGTACATGGAATGGTAAACATGCCAGGGTCACTACATTTCTTAGGCATCCTACGTTGAAACACAACAGAAACATGTTCACTAATTTGTACCTTTTGTTCACCGTTCAACTTATTGCCCCTCTTAATAGTGTACAACTCTTTCAACAATTTAGCACTACGAGGAATAGCTTTAAGAAGATTAAGGAGAAGAATATTTACCACACACTTACTAAATATGTCGTAGATGTCCTTGTCCTTGTCAAATCTACGAGTGTCTTTCAATGCTTTCGGAAATGGTGGGACCGGCTCGTAGACTGGAAACTCAGGTGGAATATAGGGGGCAATAGCAGATGTCTCCCCCTCTTTCAAATTGGCCGTCTCCGTCGCGGCCGAAAAGGAAAAATCGAGATCCGGGCTCAAAGGATTTTGCGGTCCGTCAAGATCCTCTCGCGGGCCGCCACGTACGTTGCGCGGTCCGCCACAATACTCTTGCGCGAAAATTTACTGTCCCCTCTTTTTTGTCTTCTTTGGCGCCCCGCTCCACATCTTGGCGGGGTGCCGAATGTTTCTGATCCTCCTCGTCAAATTCATCGAGATTACAGTCCGGTGGAATGCTTGACCTTATCATCTCCTTTTCTTCCAAAACCTTTCCACTACGCAACGTAATAGCACTTACATTCTTGCGGGGATTCACTTCCGTTTGAGATGGAAGTTTCCCAGAGTTTTGAGACTCCAATTGAGTAATGGCACTCGACATTTGACCCATTTGGGTCTCCAAATTCTGAATACTAGATTGCATTGTGGATTGCATAGTGGTGACATTCTGAGTGAGGGCCTTAATCATGTCCTCAGCCGACATGGATGAAGAAGAAGTACCTTGCCCTTGAGAGGAATGATTATCTTGTTGATATTGGGAACGGTTGTTGGATTGATAACCAAAGTTGCCTTGATTGAATTGACGGTTGCCTTGATTAAATGGCGGATTAGAATACCTATTGTTCTGGCCATGCAGCTGATCACCTTGTTGATTATTGTAACGGAAATTAGGATGATCCCTCCACCCAGGATTGTATGTGTTAGAATAAGGATCATACTTCCGTTGAGGAGGTCCAGGAAAGCCAGCAGCATTAACCTCTTCAACATTGTCATCAAAAAGCGTAGGGCACGAATCAGTGGGGTGCCCATTACCATGACAAATTACGCACACTCTAGCCACTTGACCTTGTTGTTGAGACATAAAAGTTTTCATCAACGTGGTCAACTCCGCAATCGAATCACCATTAGATGAAGTAGCCGCGTACACCTTTCTAGAGGAGGTCCTCTTGTAGCTCTCAGAGTTTTCAACCAAACTAGAAAGTAGCGCCCTAGCTTGAGCTGGGGTCTTGTTCATCAAGTCACCACCACTAGTAGTTGTAACATATCTCTTATCTTCCTCTCGCAATCCATTGTAAAAGTAGAGAATGAGATCTTTCTCCTCATATCCGTGGTACGGACAACTCGCACACAGTTGCTTGAAACGCTCCCAATAGGCATGTAAATTCTCTTCATCCGTTTGCTCCACATTGCTAATAGCTTTCTTGAGATTGGAAGATCGTGTAGCGGGAATATATTTCTCCAGGAAGAACTGTTTCATCTTAGGCCATTCAGTGACACTTCCCTCAGACAACGTGTACAACCAATTTTTGGCCTTATCCTTAAGGGTGAAAGGAAAGACTCTCAGCAGCAGATTTTCCAACTTCACACCTTTTGGTTTCATCCCGCTGCAGATGTAGTAGAACTCAGTGAGATGACGGTTCGGGTCCTCTCCGTCCATACCATGAAATGAAGGAATATGGTGTAGCAATGCTCCCTTGATCTCCAGACTCTCCTCCTCCTGATCAGCCTCAGGAGTGGAAAATTTAATGCACAACGGTTGAGTCGTAAGATCAGGGGCTGTGAGCTCCCGCAATGTCTGAGTAGACATCGGAACTGCAAATTCGAATTCGTCCAAATTTGTATCAAACGGCAGCTCTAGAAATGTATCACGAATCTCCTTCCGCAAACGCCCCAAAGTTCTCTCAATTTCTGAATCAAAAGGGACAAGAGATTGATTAGTAGCACGGGTGGTGACCATAAGCAGCGGCCACCACAAGAGATATGACTCCTAGAAGTAAATCCAAGAATCAAAACAAGCAATTCACAACAAAAACAAAACCCAACTCCCCGGCAGCGCCGCCAAAATTTGGTGAGACTAAAGTCGTGATTATCTACCAAAAATAATCCTAAATCCTAACAACAGTAGTAGGGAAGTAGGGATCGTATCCACAGGGAAATGGGTTGTCAAATGTGATGAATTAAGTGCCAAGTAACAAGTAATGGGGGGTTTAGATTTATTGTTTATCAAACTATCTAAAAGTAACAATTGCGATTTATGAATGTAATTCAGGAATAAAACGGATCTTGATCAATTAATTCCCACAACGCACAAACTAATCGGTCCTAGTTATCACTATTCCTTTATCAATTGCAATTACTCTAACGTGGAAACAGAATTCCCAAATCTCTCCTTAATTATAGCTAAAAGGTGTGATCGGCACTACCTAATAACCCTAACTATCAAATAACCTAAGCGCACGATTAGATTCAATTCGATAATAGCAATAAGATTTCGAGAAATATCGATAGAGACATGTAATACTAACGCACGTTTCGTATTTAACATGTAAGTCAAATCTTTGCCCTAATCCACTAACGATGATTACATACAAATCAATGAATTCGTGTTGCTACAATGTAAAGATCAATCAAACAATGGATTCCTTTGACTAATCTAAACTAGCAATCAATCAATCCTAAGGAATTAACTAGTTGTACACCTAGCAATCACAAAAGACAATTGTATAGAATAAACACAAAAGATAAGACAATAATTGAAAGCAATAAAACGAATAGATCAAACTCACGATATTGTCGATGCGATGCTTCGATTAATAGATCAAGAAATAATAAAATTAGCTCCTCATACAATCCATAAAACCCTTGTGTTCTTCTAAAAAAGTCTGAATGTAAAACCTAGGGTCGGGGTTCTTATTTATATAGTTCTCTAAAAACGTAAAATAGAAATATACGGAAAATAGGAAAATCGCCCTTCGCGGTCCGCCAAACTGCTGGTCGCGGCCCGCGAAGTATAGGTCGCGGTCCGCCAAGATTATGGTCGCGGCCCGCGATAAGTCACTGACTTCCGTCTTCGATTTCTCTTCGCGGCCCGCTATTCTCCCAGCGCGGCCCGCCAAATGTCTCGAGAAGCTCTTCTCTACAGTGCCTCAAGGTGTCCGTATCCAAAATGTGCATAAAACGACCAAAATTACATAAAACTTAAAAACCAATGCTCAACACCAATAGTGAGCAAAATACATCATTTGAACCGTTAAAATGCAATAAAAACTGTCAATATGAAGCGTACAAAATGGGTAGATCATATAACAATCCGTGCAATTTTGCACGGGCTAATGAACTAGTAGTAAATTAATACAATCACTTACAGCTTGTTTGGTAGAGAGGATTTAATATAAACGGAAAGAAATGGAAGGAAGAGAAAGGAATGGAAAAGAAAAGAAAAGAAAGAAAGGGAACTACGGTTTCCTTTGTTTGGTTCACTTATTAAAATTTTGGAGGAATGGGAAGGAAAGTGAGTGATTTTATGTTGTAAATTGGTTTTCCGTCCAATTCCTCCCGTTTTGGGAGGGAATGGAAATGACAGTTTAATGAAGGATCATTTCCTTCCATTTCCTTTTCTTTCCTTTCCTTTCCACTTCTCATGTATTTTTTATAAACCAAACGTACGAAAGTTGTAAAATCCGTTTCCTTTATTTTTCTTTCCGTCCATTTCCTCTCTACCAAACATGATGTAAAAACATTATATTGGTTACAAACAATGTAAAAAGAGTCACTTTGTAACACAGTATAATGGTCTCTCAATAAATTATTGAGAGACATTCTTTTATGAGAATTTGTGTTATATCATATATCACATCCATTTGTCGAAAGCAGAAGAATCGTAAGACAAATTTTGAAACCTCACATTCAACAATTCTTATAGTTCTTTTTTTTTTCGTTTGATGACACGGGGAACCCGCATCTACTACCTTGTATATATCATATACGCCTTACTATACTTTTCAAGTCTTTGAACGATAACTGGAAGAACGATTCTTACAGTTCTATACGACTACACCATTCTTAAAAGAAGAATCATAGACCTAGTATACTAATATCCCATCTGCGGATAAAGAAGAAATAGAATCAAAGATCGGTAATTAATAATATGATAGAACCAAGTCGCTGGTAATCAATAACCATTGATAATGTGTTGTATCTGTCTAATTGCAATCAAGTGGTACTTGGCCATAATAATAACCTAGACAGTAAATTTGACATCAATGAAATTTTGACATCGACTTAATATTTAATAACCTTGGCCATATATTTAATGTAGGTGTCGCTTACCTTGCTTAACTTTTCATCCCTTTGTCGTATCTGCTTCAGTGTGACCACGTCGTAAATGACCTTGGGTTTGGTTCTCTTCGACTAAGATTAACCAAAGTGACCGAAACCCCGTCTTAAGGTAAATCCGACAACTAGTAGTAGTATGCACATATCCCGCAAGCAAATCAAATAATAATTAAACAGAGTGGCTAACTAGGCCTTAATACGTGTAGCAGAATGACGATTCAGCTCAACCACCGAGACACGACCGAGTAACGTAACAAATTTAATGTGTGCAGGGACACATACGCAACGGGTTGGGTACATAGCATGCATGGGGTAAATTAGACGGCCCCAGGGGGCCCTCTCTTTTTGCCTTTCTATGCCGGAATATTTGGACAAAACGCAACTTATGACTTTTTGAATACAAGAATATCCCTGATAACACAACCATTATTACTTCCCAAAAACAAAATACATAATACCACCTGACTAAACAGTTGTTGGGGTCAGTTCGATTTCGGGATAGATCGGGATCAACCTTGTTTTCCTGCGCGCACAAACAAATGGTCAAGGGGGGCCGGCTTTCGCCAGACGACGCCCCTCCGACGCTCAAGTCAGTGTTGAGTACGAAGGATGGGGTAGTCACAAAGTAAGATAGTAATAGAGTAGAGAGTGGGTATATATTGTGTGTGTGTCCCCCTAATTATGCCAAATGAGGGGGTATTTATAGGAAATATCAAGAGTCCAAGGAAATAAACCAAGGTTCTCTTAATCAATCCTGACCCTTCATTCAACCAAGATCTGATGGCTAATAACGTTTTGGCTTGAGAGTATCACATGGGCATTTTCAAATGAGCACTTTCCTAAGGGTTGTGGCCCATTTACAAAATGGGTACCAAAAACAGTCTCCCTCCCCTCTTCTCACTCACGGCCCTAGCTGCCCCATGACACCACCCTTTACCTCGTCCATGATGTTTGTTGATACATCTTTTGATTCTTCTGCTGGCATTTCTGGATTAGCGTGTTGTTTGCTTCATTCACAGGGTAAATGGATGGCTGGTTTGAGTTCATGTAGATCGTGCCCTGATGCTACTACTTAGAGGCATGATTTGGTTACAGGGAGCATTAGGATTCTCTCGGATTGTAAGTTGGCGGTTCTTGTAATTAATGATTGTAAGCAACCAAGCGATAAGCTTGGTAATTTGTACGATCTTTGCAGGGGTTTGCTTGATGATTTCGATGGGGTTACAATTGATTTTATCAACCGAGATGATAATAAAATGGCCGAAAAACTGGTGAAAAAGGTCAGAAGGCAACTTGACCTCCACCAGGTTGTTCATCATGGAATCCCAGATGAGGAAATTAAAGAGTTTTTCGATGAGAATTTCATCTTCATGCCGTTCAAGGCAGATTTTAGTGTTAATTTGTACCTTTTTAGTTTGTATTTTTTAATTTGTCTATTTTAGACTTATGTTTTGTAATCTCTCAAACTTTGTTTCATTTCTACCCTACGTCCGATTTTCAAAAAAAATGAGATAGGTTGTGACTTGTTAGCCTACAAGTTGGGAACCTGAGGGCCTACTATATGAAAATTAATGAATTAGGCTACGACCCTACAAGTTAGGGAGACCGAGGGCCAAACCCCAATCAAAAAGGAAAAGGCAAATTTGTGTAGGGTACTTGCCTACAAGTTGGAGAGCACGATGAGGGCCTACCCTAGTTGAAAATTCCGAGCTAGTTAGGCTGCGAGCCTTTAAGTTGAGGGGCCTGAGGGCCTACTCCAGTTAAAAACTACCACTCCGTCCCAAATTAAACTTCCCATGAAATAGTGTTATGTGAGAGGATTTCAAATTTCATGGGAAGTTTAATTTGGGACGGAGTGGTAATGAGTTAGGCTGCAAGCCTATATGTTAGGAAATGTCGAGGGACTAACCCAATTGAGATAAAAGCAAATTGTGGGTTGCGAGCCAAATGAGTTTAGAAGGCTGAGAATAACGACAAACGCAAAATGAAAAAAGTACAAGTGTAAGGCCAGGGTCATCAACACGCCAGGGCTGAGAACCTTCATAGGTCGGAAAGCTCCACTAAGGGTCGCGAGCCTCTTTGGAAATTAAACATGAGAGTGGGGACCAGATTTGAGGCTCGCTTAAATTGAGAGAGTCGTTAGGATAAGGCCTTCCTTCTAGCGCCATGAGATTTATGGGGTTGCTAGATGTTATGGCAACTTATGACTAGGCCTTGCCAGACTCGTGAGGCCCCTCGTACGGACCGCGAGCCTTACCAGACTCTTGAACCTCATAAGGGTGTCCTGTCAAGTCCCCAGGTTCAGCGCTAGGCTCCATATGCTTAAGGCCCGTGTTGCCTAGACCCTCTTCAGGCAACTGGATGTCAACCCTCTGATTTTCAGACACCCCATCTATCCAGGTTAGGGGTCGAAATTTTCAGGTTCGTGAGTAAGATCTTAGCTAGACTTGGAAGGAGCTCAGATGTCAATATTAAACAAAGGGCCATAGCTAGTTTTCAACTATATGTTTTAAAGCAGTCATCATCACTTTAGGATGAGCCTAACAGGCCGAGGCTGTGATAGGCTTGCCAGGCCCGATGCCAGTATCATTCAAACAAGGGCTAACTACTTGCTTCTAGCATTGTTTGAATGAAACCAACCTCAATTGTTGGATGACCAAATCCCCTCCAACGAGAACAATGCACATTGGAATAAGGGTCAACTAGTTGTTTCAAAACGATATTCGATGGTGATTTACCTCAAAAAAGATAAAAGCAATGTCGGAAAGTGTTAGTGTTCTCAAGAGAACCTGGGCACTCGAAAAGACCGCGATTGGTGCTTTTGCCGGGGGGTTCAACCAGCCTGACCTTTTAGAATAAGACTTCACCCGCCCATCTTGATTGAGCGGGAGGTGATCAGCTCAATCTATATATGTACCTTCCTTTGGGTACCTCGAGAACGTGTATCCTAGTCAGGAGCTCTGTCTCCTGTTGTAAGTAGATTTGGTACTACTGGCTTTTCCATCTACTGGGTGGGACTACTCCGAAATATTCGTGATTTAATTGCCATGTATTTAGCTATTGAGCTTCAAAGGAATGCATTTCTTGAGTGATCGTCGAAAGACATGAAGGAGAAATGACAGCTACGTCTACTATATATTGATGATGGTCGGGCTCCTGAGGCTCCAATGTGAGCAAATGCTTGGTCTGTTCTGGGAGCCCCTAGGAATGTTTGCTTTTTAGGAAGGGAAAGGCGAACCTCGTGGCATACAACCGAAACGACTCCCGCCAGATAGCCACCCGAGTAAGCGTTAGAGCTTGTTTTCAATACTGGGCGGCTTGGTGTTTTCTTATCCGCTCACGCTTCGCTGACCTATTGCGAACACGGAGTCAGAAGTGAATTATGAGGCGGACCAATCGAGCGTCCCGTCCTCGAGACTGAACTAAGACACGTCCCTTGGGCAAATCAAATCCATTGCCTTCCCGGATCTGGCAGGCTTTTCTCGCTCAGTCTCAGGGTCTCCAGGAAGGGTCTTGACACCAGGGAGAAGCTCAGTGGGAGGAGAGAGAGGAATGGAGGAGAGAAAAAATAATTAAAGGGGTATTGAAATTTGTTACATTAGTTTTGAGTGAGTTTCATTTTGAGGGATTAGAAAGGGAGTGGGAAAGGATTAGAAAAAAAAAAAAAATATTAAAACAAACACGATTAATGGAGTGGTAATCGAATCCGTTTCCAATAACCCAAAAGTGATGAACCAAACACACTTTAATGTTCCCCATTTGCTGATAAAGACTACATTATTTCAACATATTATATAACCCATTTGCTAATCAAGAAGAAATAAAAGATCGTAATATGATACATCCAAGTTGCTGATAATCAATAGTCCCTCTGTCCTAGCTCAAACGTCCGTGGGGGTATTTGTAGTGGAGTAAGAAAATTTAATACTCTCTTTTGTTCAGAATAATCTTCTCATTTGTTTTGCAGTTTTTGACTATCTATATTGGGACTAGTAAATAGACTAAATGAAAAGTCCGTTTGATTTAAAATCAAGTGAAACTTGCAGAATGCAGAATAAAATATGTGTTTATTTTTACACCAAGTAAACATTTTATTTGATCTATGTGTCACAATATGACTAGTCAAAAAGTGCAAAACAAAATGATGATCATTCAGAAGAGGAGGGCGTATAGTAATTAGTCAAGTAGAATAATATTAGGAGAAATGAGGAGAGAGAAAGTGAGGATTAATAAAAATATGAGAGATGATGTGATCGATAATTTAATAAAAGTAAGAGAAAAAAATATGTTCCAAAATAAATGACAATATCGGCGATGGCAATGAAGGTGAGACGTACACCCCATCTTGATATTTACCCAGTCGAATCAGACTCCTCGTAAGTTGGTCCCATTAAAGGTGCAGGAGATGGATTTTGATCCAAAAGCTGCAGAAGATGTGTGACTTGCTTAGAAGATAGGCCTTGGAGCGGAATAGAGGACGATGGAGCTGGGTCATCAGCATTATGGGCCTGCTGAGCCGCATGGGCAAATGTTGGTTGCGAAGCAGAGGACGACTGTGGAGCAGAGTACCTGCCCTGATGACCACCTCGAAAAGGGGTTTCACCTTTCGCCATATTGAAAGAAGGTGCGAGGATGACTATGAATTGGAGGAGGACTGTGTTTGTTTGAAGAGGACAATGATTAGCAGAAGTAGAATTTTGAAGAAATAAGAAATACGGAAGCAATGGAGATGAATAGGATCGATTAACCTAGCGATGATGCCATGATAAAATCGTGATTTAGGACTAGATTTAGGAGAAAGTTTTTCTGTGTGTGTTATTGCATAAACATGAGGAAAATATATACAATCCGATGACTTGACGGCCAAGCTAACAACCCTAGAGAACTTGCCTACAACTATGGGAAATTTACATAATGTACAAAGATGCATATATTGAAGTTTCCTAATTTCAGCAGTGTTTAAGGTCGGACGTTTGAGTTAGGACCGAGGGAGTAACCTTTACAATGTGTTGTACTGTATCGTTGTCGATCGACCTGTCGTGCAATACATGTAGAAATTCAATGTAGAGCAGACTTTTCCAAACTTGAAATTGGTCTTACAGCATAAATCTCTGACATCGACATTTCAAGTTGACAATTGTTGTTTGTCCCTTTGCTGTATTAGCCCCTATGTTAATATACCTTAAGACTTTCTCCCTCTAACCCTCATTTTCCTGATCTCTCTCCCATATTAAGTAATACTTTTTTTACCCGTGCAAATGCACGGGAATTCTAAATACTTAATTAAAAATATTACTATGTCATGTTACTTTGAAATACTAAAAAAATCTACTTTTGCAAATTTAAACCTAATTATTTACAAATATAGATTTAAAATTCACTAAGATAATAATAACACCAATAAAAATTCAAACAACATCAAATATAATACACCCTCTGACTTTCTTTAAACACCCGTACTCAAAATACCCCTATGCTAAGGAGGGAGTACGCAATAATCAGTTAATCAATGTTTGAAAAAAATTACACGGCGAGTTAGATAGTAATCTTAGCAAAATTTCCATGCAATTATTTTGGAACTTAGGTTAACCGATTAGTATGTACACTCTCCTCAATTAAGTTGCGTATTGCATATAAGGTGTTTAAAAAAAGACAGAGGAAATATTGGGTTTATGTAATTTTTGTAGACCCGCAAACACCTATTCCGACCCGCTTTTTTTTTGTCAAGAACCATTTTTTCGGACCAGAATCCCTTTGTTACCCGCATTTGTTGGTCAAACCCGAATCAACTCGCTGACACGTATTCAAAACAAAATTAGGACAAATTTTAGTCTTATGGTTGATTCTAATAGTCCAAGCGCGACTCGAACTTGTATATGATCCGACTTGTGGCGAAATGGCCAATAATATTTAATCTGATCCGACCCATTTAATTAATAGGTCTACTTTTGTGTGATCTTAATTTGTTTTAAAAAATAAGTAGAATCTAAAATCTAGAAACTCTCACCTCCCTAACCTCTTACCAACTTATTTGATCTCCTACTTCACCCTTCACCACCCGTTGACTATTGTACTCGATAAACCCGTATGATGTTTTTAGTTGACTCCCTCCCTTAGGCATTCCCATAATCCGTTGTTAACTCGTATACACAGATCTCAGCGTAACAACTCTCACATATGTTACGAACTTTCGTAATTGACAGCCCCACTTCACCCACTTTCTTAGCTAAACTAACACCCCTATGACTCGACAACATTGTATTCGACGCCCAGTTGCCCCCAATCAAATATTTTAGCCAACTCTTAATTTTCGCAAATTTCTTACATGCCTTCCTTAATCTGCACTTCAACACCCGTCACATTTTCTAAATGGTATTCAAATTAGGGTTCAATTTTGTTTGATCAACATAAAGTTTAAAACAAAGATTACTTAATTATAATGAAACATAAACCGTAGAAATGAATAAGAAAAAGCCATATTTATCTCTTTGATGTAACGAATTCTTGATACATTTTTCAAGTAAGAAAAAAAGATACTGAGAAAGTGACTTGACTGTATCATGACAATTTTAAAAGACAATTTGATGTGTGCAATCACACCACCTTTAAACAAAAGAAAGAAAAGATATCATACTCCCTCCATAAAAGAATATTAATCGTTCTCTTTGTTCGAGAAAGTGGTTTGACTGCCTTATATTTTTAAATAAATAAGGGTGAAAATAAGGATTTTTCGCTACAAATCTAACAATATAAGTTTCATAATTTTATGCCAAATATTTTTTTTTCTTTAATTTAATGGTCAAATCGTCATCTCGAAATGTGAGAACGACTTATATATACTTTTATGGAGGGAGTTAGCCCCTGTTTGATATGAATTAATAAAAGTAGTATTCAGATCAGCTCAGAGTCATTCAAATCAGATCAGATCAAAATTGGTCAAATAACATTCAATGAATTTAGTCCATTATTTATAGTAATCCGTTAAAATTCAATCAAATTTTCAACGAATTCAGATCAGATCAGATTAGATCAGTTCAGAGTCATTCAAATCAGATTAGGAGCAATCAAATCAAATCAGACCAGATCAAAATTATGCAATCTTATCAAACGGGGTCTTAGGTTATCATATTATTTTTTGTTATAAAATATATATTTAGCACATCATTTTATTTTTGTTCATAGAAGATATCATATTATTTATTTTTGGTTAGAAAAGATATCTTTTAAAAAATATTTAATTTCACTGAATTGTGCTAAGATAACATTGGAATATACGGATGTCAGTTTTTGTACATGTGTCTGCTTTATTTTATCGATTGTCCATGTCAGCTTTTCATGCACGCAATTATTAAAAGTAATATATATTATTCCCCAACACAGAGTTGGAGATAGTAAAACAGCACTTCGACTAGGATAACCGGATACTAAAACAACTAAACAAGGCTAAGCAAGGAGCAATCAAATCAAATCAGACCAGATCAAAATTATGCAATCTTATCAAACATGGCCTTAGGTGTATCATATTATTTTTGGTTATAAAATATATATTTAGCACATCATTTTATTTTTGTTCATAGAAGATATCATATTATTTATTTTTGGTTACAAAATATATCTTTTAAAAAATATTTAATTTCACTGAATTGTGCTAAGATAACATTGGAATACACGGATGTCAGTTTTTGTACATGTGTCTGCTTCATTTTATCGGTTGTCCATGTCAGCTTTTCATGTACGCAATTATTAAAAGTAATATATATTATGCCCCAACACAGAGTTGGAGATAGTAAAACAGCACTTCGACTGGGATAACCGGATACTAAAACAACTAAACAAGGCTAAGCAAAGTCGGTCGGTCCTATATAATAATTATACCGATCAAACTTTAATTGACCCAAAATCCGCCTTAAGGTAAAACCGAGAACATTAATCATAACTCGCAATTTCAACTGAACTCATGAACAGCTGAGTAGGTGTCTTATAATACGTACTCAAACACCACCCAATAACCTAACAAAACGATCGTACATGGACCAAAGCATTAGCCCGTCGATTTTATGGCTCGCGCGCAATAGTCAATAGATAAGTACAAAGGAGAGGGATTGTAAGCAATAATAGTGTTACTAAGTCCTTTATATGAACAAGAGATACTACAATACACATAAATATAGATTCCTAGTATATTTTTCCTTGTATTTTCGAATAATTATAGTCTATAGTTGTCTATGTCTGATGTACGACTTGGCAATACTCTTTTAACGCGTCTGATGACTTTTCATAATGGAACGATCGAGTACTGGCATATACGTGCTGTAGTTGACGATTTAATATACCTACCCAAAATTCTAAAACTAGACGATCGATCGACAAGAAGACTTGAGGCAAAACAATACTAAAGAACAAAACCCAAGTACATACTACAATTTGATAGCTTGTGTATATACAAGTAATAGATTAACCTGTAGGAGCCATTACAGTGCGTAATTCGCAGGTGAAAACATGGTTAACCCATTAGTAGTTGAGGCCGGGGGAGCTGCGGCTGCTAAGGTAATGGAAACGATTGGCACATTCGCTCTTAATATGATGAAGCTTAACGAGGAGAAACGAGAGAGAGAGGAGCGCCGAGAACAAGAGAAGGAGGAGCGCCGTCGAGAACTAGAGAGGGAGGAGCGCCGAGAACGACAAGAGCAGCGCGATGACCAGGAAAGGCATGCCGCAGATTGGAAAAGAGAAATAAAAAAGGGACAGGAAGAGCTGGACAGAGAAAGGCAGGACCGAATCGAAGCTGGACAGTTGCATGCGAAGATGCAGGCCCAGCGAGAAGTCGAGCACGAAGCCGCAATGAAAAGGCAAGCAGAGGTGCTGGAGAGAGAAAGGCGAGATCGAATGGAAGCCGAAAGAAAGGCCGATCATTCGAGGGAGTACGTTATGAATTGTATTAAGATCTTCTCTCAAATGATGCGCCAGCAGCAGCACCCGCAGAGCGAATCGAGGTATTTATTTAGTCAAATTATCTTCGTATCGAGTAAACTAATTAATATTGTTGCTTGATAAATCAGAGGGGTGAGAAAAACTGTAGGGTACCCGGTTTCAAAATGTCTAAAAAAATACCAGTTCCCGTCCCGAAGTAAAGGAGATACCCGGTTTTCAGGCGCTCGAAAAATTCGGGATCCTTATTTCGGGTACCATTTCTTAGTTTATAGATTTAAATTGTCAAACTTTCTTTCTTGAAAAAGAAAGCTTGTGCAACTGTGAGATAGATGATGGATGTCTACTAGACTAGTGTGTAGAGAAGAAGAAGATGGGAGTTGAGATGGAAGGGAAAGAGAAAATGAAAGAGCGGGCTGTCGGGTCAGGGTTTTGCAGGGCGATTTTTTTTTTAATTTTTTTTACTTACCTGGACCAGTTTCCCGCGATCGCGGATCAAATGCGATCGCTGCAAAAGGGTGGCGATCGCGAATAAGACTGAGTCTTTTCCGCAGTTTTAACTTCTTTGTGCATCCTGTGTAAGTCGCAATAAACACCCAAAGTAAAAAAAAAAAAAAAATGAAAAATAAAAACAAAATATTCACAACACTGGTTGCCTCCAGAGAAGCGCACTTGCTTAACGTCTTTGGCTCGACATTCCTTAATGGGATCGAGAAGGGTTAACTCGTCTACTGTTTCAACTTTGAACCCCTCTTAATACGGTTTGAGTCGCTGGCCATCTCCAGGTGGTAGTTTCCCGATGTCCGAGGTGGTGGTCGGTGCACAAGGCTGTCGTGGGCGGTGACAACAAGGAGGTGCGTGGTGGTGGTTCTGGGAGGGTGAAGAAGGAGAGAGGAAAAAAAATGCTTGGCTTTTTTTTTTTTTTTTCTGTGTTTAATTAAAGTTATGAATTTTAGTGATTAGAGTTATTAGAGTTACGTGTTAGTATTATTGGTGCTATTATAGTTACGTGTTATAGTTATTGGAGTTATTATAGTTACGTGTTGTAGTTTGTGAAGTTATGTTAAAATACGTCTTTTTATTGTTGAAATTAAGTTAAAGTTATTGGAGTTAAATTAAATTTATTAAATTTAAGTTGGAGTTACGATGATGTTAAGTTAAAGTTAACGAAATTATTGGAGTTAGGTGTTATAGTTACTGAAGTTACAGAGAAACTGAACTTATGAGAGTTAATTAGTGGAGTATCAAGATGTGTAGTCCAGATTATATCTTATTTCTAACTTTAAGAGCATTTCTTACTTAACCTAATTTTTATATACAATATATATATATATATATAAGATTTCTAATTAATTAAAAGACCTCTTTGCTTTGAATCAAGTGTATGTAGTTGGTATAAAGCAATGCAAAATAAAAGTATTTAATGATTTTTACAACAAGTGAATGATTCATTTGGTTTAGAAATAGTTCCAAACATGACAAGTCAATATGGTAAAATAAAAAGGGGAGATATCCTAGGCCTTTAGGTAGGATGGTAGGAGGAAGAATAGCAATATACGGAGTAAAAATACCTGACGTGGTTTAGCTACCCGGTCCCAATCTGGTACCCAAAATTAAAAATTTCTAGTTTTATAAATAATTAACACCCTTCAAATTAATAAAACCTAATTTTAGATGTTAGAGGAACTCTATCTATTACGCGTTTTGGATAGGTTGTTTACACAATCGTACTAATAAATACTGTTTGTTACACTATGATTGTGATTACGCTAGGCCCACTAATGATCCTTACATCTCAACAATATGGTTGTGTCTTTGTGAGTGGTGCATGAAAAGTGAAATGATGATTATGATATGCACACAAATGTCATAAAATACACGTATACAATTCTAATTACATATTATTTTTTCGACCTAATTATACAAGTTGGTCGTGCGAAACACGAAATAATTCCTAGTATTAGATAATTTGAAGTGGATTGAAAAATGAAAAAAAAAAAAATTGAAGTGTGTAATCGTTGATATTTAGCATATGGCCTTTTGAGAATTAATTAATCAACTTGCCGGTTCAATCCGGGTTTTTACATAGGTGCCGTACGGATAGGGCCAAGACATTCGAATACTCTTCCGAGCAAGAAAGTTCTGAAAAACACTCTGCTGCATATATAGTGGAACTCCCGAATGATTTTGCTGATGGCAAAGAACTCCTCAATGTGTTCAATGCGTCTTTGCAACAAGGTACAAATAGTAATAATAATGTATTAATTTTTCCCTTTTTTTCTCTAACCGCTAGTGGTAATCACCATAAAAATATATTATTTTATTAAGTGTAAATATTACGATGCAATATTTTAATTAAATAAAAATCTTTTTTTTAAGAATTAAAAATATATTTTGTTATTAATTTTCTTTAGGCCTTGTTTGGAGTTAATTAAGATTACTACCTTCCCACAAAAATTTATGAAAATCAAGATTTACCTACTTGAACCTTACCCTATAAATTAAATCTCCTACTAATTCATATACCCTATAATTTAAAGCTCTTACTAATTAATATTTTGGAGAAGTTTAACCAATACCAATTACCAAACATGCCTTAAGTTTTGCAATTTTTAAAAATATAAAATAAGATGTTTGTTTTTTAAATTAATATAAAAAATAAACCAAATTTCAATAAAATATTATACTCTGTTTTTAAATTAATATCAGAAGATATCAAATCTTAATAAAATACTATATTCTTATGGTGATTACCACTGGTGGTAATGACCGTAGAATTTTCGTTCCCCCTAACTACTACAACAGTTAATTATTTACAATGAAAGTCTCCTATAAATAACACATGCATGTAACACAGTTTATTATCCATGTAAACACCGGTCCTTTTCCCTCCCTGCAATATTCGACAGTTATTTTGAAACAATTTAACATAATTTATGATTATTTTGGAAAAATTAAGAATTTTTTGCAACATTACCTTTAAAAATCTCAATTTTGCGAAATCCTACATTTTATAATAATAATAATTGTCAAAGATTACCTTAAAATTAAATTTGTTTGCAAAACACTATCTCATTTGCATATTCCGTCAAAACTAACCCCTCCTCCCCCTTGACTGTTTGTTGACCTATCTTCGCTCAACGCTCACTCCTCACTCGTCACGATCGTTCCCCAATTATAGAGATCCCCACAGTCAAGCACAATTTCCCAGATTTTTTCAAAATCAAACCAAAATTTCCCCAATTCAATTTCAATTCTCCATAATTAATCCCCTTCTCCTCTCTTCCATTCATACCCTCTTTGCCAGATTTCTACTAATTAATTGTTTTTGTACTTTTTAAATGAGCTCAAAAATCATCCGAAGTTTTTTGAAATTCGTGAGTTGGTTAATTGATTTAATTTGTTGAGAGAAAAAGAATGGTTAAAAAAAAAAAACAAAGAGGAATCAAAGAAGGATTTGTTGGGAACAAGGGAACCCCTTGAAAACCCGCATACGCTTGACAAAAATACCCATCTTCATCTCTCTTGGAAAAAAACAAGGTAAAAACCCCCAATTTGATTTTTTTTTTATTTATTTATCCATTTCTGGGTTTTATTTTGGGGAAATGTAAGGAAAATGAGGATGAATTTGGGAGGAAATATTTGTTGGAGTCTTGGAGGTGGTAAATCGAGATGTTGGGTGCGAAATATTGGAGTGAAGACTTTCAGCAAACAGTCAAATGCCGGAGGTGCCGTAAGTTTAACAGAAAATCCAAATCGGGTAATGTTTCGTAAACAAATTTTTTTTGAGGTAGTCTTTGACAAACCTTTTTATAAAAGGTAGGGCTTTGCAAAATTACGGTTTTATTCTCAGTGAATTTTCGTAATATTAAACATGAGTTGAAGTCAATACAGAGTACATTAAATGGAATGGATAGTCGGAGTAACTCCTATAGGAAGGTAACCTTTGCGTATCATTGTTCTTGCAGGTTCCGGGACCAATTCTCCCAACGCATCTCAATCTTCACAGCTATTGGAATTCCTCGAGCAACCTCCCACGGATTTTGAAGACACCATATATAGTATGGTCCTCGCAACTATAAATGGTATGGGCATCACGAATTTGATTGACTACTTGAGAAATGTCTTTCCGACCTTTCTATATAAAAGTTAAAAGTGGCGAATTTAGTTTCCATTGGAATAAATAAACGGATAGTCTAAATGCAACAATAAAAAGGGTTAAATGTCACAATAATATGCTTAAACGGATAGTCTATTTAAGCATACTAAAACTTTAGCCGACGGGGTGGGTATGAGGGTCGAGAATTCAAGATGACCGGGGGTGTCAAGCCGGACAGGGTAGGGTAGGGGGTCGGAAATTGAAGCCGACGGGGTAGGGTAGAGGGTCGTAAATTGGAGATGATGGTGTACGTGAATCGGATTTTGAACTGTTGGTATCAGGCGGACACTTTAGAAGGGGGGTGAATAGAGTGTTTGAGGGACTTCGAGTAAAACACCCAAATTTTACAAGTTTTTCGCACTTTATGGAAGATAAGGATGGGTGAGAACAGTGTATGGAACAATCTATGTGTGATTGTTCTCTACGCAATGCTACACAAAATAGTGGATGTGGAAATGTTCCATGTAATATGGAAAATATGCAGTCCGCAGATAACACAGAGATTTATCACGGTTCGACCTTATCTCAAGGTCTACGTCCACCCTAACCTAATCTTCAATAATCCACTATTATAAAGAGTAATATAAGCACCAATTCATGTTCTCACTACAAGACCAATTGATGTTCTTACCACAAGAACCTCTACCCGAATATCCACTACGAATATTGCGACTCTACCCGCAACACTCTTAACAAATAAAGATTACAAAAGAATAGCTATTTTGATAAGCTTCCTGAGAGCCAGGAGAGATACAACTATATCTAAGCCCTAAATCAAGATGACGCACTAGAAATTTTGTTTGCTTTGACGAAATACTGTTTAAGCTCAAAACGTTTTAATCTCAAGGTGCGTGAATAAAAACAACGTGATTTATTTGTGTTCTACTTATAACAGAGAACAGGTCTCAAAACTGATGAAATAATATTCCCAAATTAGAGAAAATGTTTTCGAAATAATATCTTATAAAAACAATATGAAAATCCCTTTAAAAAATAATAAACGAAAATAGGATAAAATTTGAGATATTCATTTTTACCAAAATCTTTGTGAGACAAATCATGATCTAATAAACACAATATGAAAATCTCTTTAAAAGATAATACCCGAAGATAGTAAGATATGAAATAATCGTTTTTACCAAAATCATTTTGAGACAAAATCATAATCTAATATTATATATTAAAACGTGAAACCAAGTCTTTCATATAAGGACACTTGACATTCATTAATTGGATAGCACTAAATAATTACATAATATGGAAATTATTAGCTAATTTATGTAAAATAATACAATTTATGGTGATTATGTTGGTAAGCTAACTTATGGAAAACAATAGTGTTGCTAATAATATTATAACAAAAATAAACTGACAATTTTATAAAACGAATATAACAATATAGATATACAGCTCGGACGCAGGTCGGGCATGCAAACTAATATTTATAAAAGTTTTTTTTTTCTTGGAAAATCACGTATAACCATTTGTAAAATCTAAATGCATAGATACAGTGTATGGAACCGAGATTATGAGTATGTTCCATGCTCTGCTTATCTCAAGGTAAAATTCTTTTCCATGTGCATCAACCATGATTAATACAATAGATCTGTACTAACTAAACCAGATTATCTTGACGTCTCTTGGAGTTGCACCACACTTGTAGTTGTTACATTGAAACTAGACAAGTATTAGATCATAAAGTTAGTTCAATAAGCACATCAATCAAACTACTAACCTAAATCGTGCAACAATATTTGTTATCATCACAATCGGAAACTCAACATGAACTGATTGCAATGAGTTGTTCACGATGGAGGGGAGAGAATGGAGTGGCAAAGGAATAGCCATGGGAGCTGCAAGTGTGCAACCCATTATTTGCTTAATTTAATCTATAAAAACTCCATAATTGTTTTATAATTGTAAGGTTAATTTGGGAATAAAAGTAATTTATTTGTTGTACTTGGCCTTCTTCTTTATTTTATTTAGATCGTCCCTAAATAAATTAGACTATACTACATACGTACCCGTTCATATTTCATAAGGCCAGACGCTATAACCCTCAATAAAACTAGTCTAGGTTTTTTATGCTTATTCAACCATGTTCACCCCAGTTTTCATGAAATCAAACCAAATCAAATTAGCTTACAAAGTTACGTTCAAGTTATAAGAATATGATATGAATTTTACTGAATATTAATTGAAATTAGGGAATTAATATCAACAACAGGATTAGATTCATTGAGTTTACAATGTCTTTTATAAATAGGATTTTGCTTTATTTATTACTCCATCTACAAAAGTACATAGGTGCAGCATCCGATAAATAGTTAATTTATTATCATAAATAAGAAACAACTTGAGTCATACATCCACCCAAAATCAATGGATGAAATTACACCAAATTAACAAAAACAAAAATATCAAAAGAAAAAATAAATAAATAAAAGAGACCCACCCCCTTCCCCCCTCTCTCCTCCCCCAACCCCCCCTTACCCCACTCAACACCACCCACTCCACCGCCTGCTACAACCACCACCACCCTCACCGATCACCACCAAAACGGGAACCACCACCACCACCAGCCGCCCAGCCGGTCCGCATTACTTCGGCGTCCCTACCACCACCCGTCCGAGACACCCCCGCCATTTCCTTCGCCACAAATTTCTCCTTCTTCATTTTTTCATTTTTCAAGAACGACGACGACGATGAGAAATGGCAGCGTGTGTGGGGTCAGTGACGTAGGGCGAGGGCCTGGGGAGGATTTATGGGCGGCGGTCGTAGAGGATAGGGGCTGGGGAAGGGAGTGAAATTGAGGAAAATAGGTTTTGAAGGATGATGGAGGCTGTTTCGGGCGGAAAAGAGGGTGGGGCTGAGGTCGGATCATGGTGTCGCGCCAAGTGGTAGAGATCCCGGTGGTGGTGGGGGGAAGGCGGAGGAGGAGAGAGAAAGAAAACTTATTTTCTGTTTTTATTTTTTATTATTGGTGTGATTTATTTTAGTCTGTGGAGTTATTATATTTGCGTGTTTTAGTTAGTGGAATTATTATAGTTACGTGTTTTAATTAGTGGAGTTGTATTAAAACACATTGTTTAGTTATTGAAGTTAAGTTGAAGTTATTGGAGTTAAGTAATTTAGTTAATGGTATTATGTTAGAGTTGCGAACTTATTGGAGTTAGGCCCCGTTTGATAGGACTACATCTTTCTGAACTGATACAATCAAATTGAATGATTCTGAACTGATCTGATTTGAAGAGTCTGAATTGATCTAATCTGAACTGAATTGGTTGAAAATTTGATTGAATTTCAACGAATTAGTATCAATTATGGACCAAATACATTGATACTCCCTCCATCCCATCTCAAATGCCCCGGGTGATATTTGTAGTGGAATTAGAAAAATTGATATAGTAAGTTGAGTGGGGTAATATTAGGAAAAAAAGGAGAGAAAATGTGAGGATTAATAAAAGTACGACAGATAATGTGAGAGATGATGTGATAATTTAATAAAAGTAGGAGAGAGAAATATGTCCCAAAATAGATGGGGTGTTTGAGGTGGGACGTTCCAAAATAGAATAAGTGGCGTTTGAGCTGGAACAGAGGAAGTAGTTATTTTGACATTTCTGATCTAATCTGATCATGAGTTGAATGACTCTGATCTGCTGATTTGAATACTACTTTTATTAAGTCATACCAACAGGGCCTTAGATGTTGTCGAGTAACATAGAAATTGGAGGAATGAAAGTTAGTGAAGTTCTTCTCAGTTTTCGAGACAACTGTTTGACCATCAATTTAACGAAAAAGTATTTGACAAAAAATTATGAAACTTATATCCTTATATTCGTTGCTAAAAATCCTATCACAAGAATATGGTTTTATAATTTTTACCTATATTGAGAGATATAAGCCAGTCAAATGACTTTCTCGTAAAGTGAAGAGGGCTTATTTTGTTTTATGGCGGGAGTATTTTTTAACCTACGAACAACAATCTCTCTTTCGACTAACAATCCCATTACTTTACCATTTATATATAAAATTTACGTGCAGGTGTTACCGTTGATGAAGCAAAAGAAGAAGGGAACGCCTATTTCAAGGATCAAAAATTCAATGAAGCTATAAAATGTTACACTAAAAGCATTGATCAGGCACCAACTGCAATTGTTTATGCAAATAGGGCTATGGCGTACCTTAAGATTAACAGATCGTTCAAAGCCGAGGAGGATTGTACTGAGGCCTTGAAGATTGATCGGTACTACTTCAAAGCCTATGCACGGCGAGCAACAGCTCGAACAAATCTTGGGCGTTTGGAAGAAGCTTTGGAGGATGTAGATTCTGCACTGCAATTGGAGCCGATGCACCAAGAACTGGATGACCTAAGGGCTGAACTCAAGTGCTTACTTTTAAAGGTATATGACCTCCTTTTTCATGGCAAAATTATGGAAGACTTGTTGGATCTCTTAACCGTCCTGACCCCATATTTCTTTGCTCAGGCTCCAACTTCAGGACGTGCATGTGATATAAAAGGTAAGCATGCATTTGTGCAGATTGACATTCTATACGTACTAGACTAGCAAGTACCCTGTAAAAGGGGTCGATTGGTCTCTAAATCTGTGTCTACTTTTGCTAATTAAAGTCTAATTGGTAGCTAAAGACATGGTCACTAATATATCTATCGTGTTAGAGACTGATTATAGCTATTGATATAGGGACCATATGACGATAACAAACTTTGATTAGATAGCACACAAAATTACAGATTTAGCAAATAAAGTTTAAGCTGATGGTTAATACCAAATAATCGGCTTTATACCTATTGGATTAAAGTTTCATCCCAAGTATTAACTTTCTTCACATTGGAACGTAATGTGAAGTTAAGAGGTTAATTGCATTCTTAATTTCAACAATTAAGAATGTGTTATTGTTTCTTTTGGTGATTTATCCATGAGATGTTATGGGAGTGGTACATCTCGGGTTTAAGAGCAAATTGAATTAATGCATTGTTCATTCAAAGCATGCATGGGGTAATTTCTTTGCTATATAAAGGAATGATTTTTTCTTTGGCAAAATACACATAGTACACTCACACACTTACACAAGAAAAATTATGGGGTGACATCACAAGAGAGAGAAAATACTATGAGTGTTAAACACATTTAGTGTGGGACAATTTTGGGGAGTTAAATAGTTGACTCCGAAATTGGGTCAATCTTAGAGGGTTTGACTCTAAAATTGACTAGTTTTTATGTTGTGAGGGTTCTAAGTTGATGTGTAATTTAGGACGACAGTCTTTCCACTAACACTATTTTATAGTGGAATTACAGTCGTTTGACTGGTGTGTTTACCTCAGGATTTGCAGGGTTTTCTTTAGGTTAAGTCCCTAAATATTTTGTTTCATCGTGTTATTACGTGCGGTTATTTTTACTTTTACGGTTACTTGTCGATTGGTGCTTCCGTTGGGCGGAGAAATTGGGCATTAATTTCCCTTCAGTGTTATTAGAGCCACTTGATTGGTGGCTTGACCTTGTGGTGTGCGTGGTGTTTTAATCGACAAGGTGTCAAGATGAGGTCCCAATTCGTGGTACCAAAATTTGACGATAAAAGTAGCTTCACTCTATGGCAAAGAAGAATGACGGATCTCTTGGGGCATTTGGGCTTGGCTAAAGGCTTAAAAGGAGATAGGGCAAGTCGGCAGCGATGAGTGCGAGGGATTGGGAGGATGTGTGTACTAAGTGTGCTAGTACCATCCGACTGTGTGTCGCGGATAATGTCATCAATTCTGTTGTTGATGAGGACTTTCCATTAGCGATATGAGAACGTTTGGAAAAGTTGTACATGACGAAAAGCTTGACCAACAAGTTGCATCTAAAGCGACGGTTTTATCGGTTACAGATGGATGAGGATGAAAACCTCATTGGATATATGAACGTGTTTAGTGGGTTGTTAGACGAGTTGAATAAAATCAAGGTTAAAATTGAGGACGAAGATCATGCATTAATTCTCCTTAATTCTCTAAGGGACTCATATGAGACTTATGTGGATACAATCTTGTGCGGCAAGGATACAATCACCTTGGAGCAAGCACAGTCAACTTTATTGTCCTTTGATGCGAGGAAAAAGAATAAGGCTTGAGTACCAGGCGACGACACGGGGACCTCTACACACTCACATACTTACACAAGGTTGTGGGGTGGCTAGAGTTGTATTTTGGCGGGGTGAGCTGGATTAGGGCTGGACCCTTTATATATGGGCTGAGTTAGGGTTGCATTAAAATTTTTGTGGGCTGGATAGCGGCAACAGATAATAAAAACGGCTTAACTGGGCCTGTACATGGGTAAATAAAACAAAGAAAGCTAGATATTGGTAAAAATATCTTCCCCCACCTTAACACCTTCTCTCTCCTCCCATCCTCCTTCCTTGAACAGCCAATCACCGCTCCCAACCGCCGGCGACGCATCACCATCTTCGTTCAATCGGACACCCTCGCCTTCAAATTTCCCACCACCATCTCTCGGCTGCCGTCGATTTCGGCTGAGGGAGAAAACCGATAAGAAAAAAGGGGGAGAGGAATTGGGGAGAGTCGGTGCGGGGGTGGAGAATCTGGATCCTGGTGCTTGGGACGGTGGGATACAATGGTGGTGAAGGGGATGGCGGCGACAGTCTGTAGTGTCGAGGTACGGTAATGATGTGGTGGGTAATATGAGTCCTATGTGCAGCCCAAAGGGCTAGATTACCCAAATAAGCCCTACCCAAATATATAATAAATGGGTTGGGCTTTAATTTAAAAAAGGCACATAATACAGCTTTAGGGGTAGCATCACAATATATAGGGAGAAAATAGTAGGAGTGTTAAATACATTTAGTGTGGGAGACAATTTTGGAGAGTTAAATAATTGATTTCGAAATTGGAACAATCCTAGAGGGTTTAATAGTTGACTTTAAAATTGGTTAGTATTTTTCTTGTGAGGGTTCTAAGTTGGTGTGTAACTTAGAACGACAGTCTTTGCACTAACACTATTTTATAGTGGAGTTTTAGTAATTTGACTAGTGATTTTACCTCCGTATTTGGAGGATTTTTCCTTGGTTAAGTCCCTAGATATCTTGTCTCATCAAGTTATTACTTGCGATTGTTTTACTTTTACGGTTACTTGTTGATTGATGTTTCCGTTGTGCGAGGAAATTGCGCTTTAATTACCCAACAATACCTAGCTTCACACACCCTCTCACGTGAATACTCGTTTGGGCTTGAAGGGTGAATGATCAAGGCACAAATCCTCTCATACCTTGTGCTGAAATTCCATTTAAGAGGAGGGCGAACCTGTGAATTGAACTCGACTTCAGGATTCACTGAATCCCTGATACCATATTAAGTCACTGAATCCCTGATACCATATTAAGCTGATAGTTGAGGCTCAATAATCATTTTAACTAGTTTGGTGGCGCACGCCCGGGCTACCAAATTGTATCAATCATACTCGTTTCAGAAAAAAAATTAAAACATTGTTAAATAATTGCAGTTTTGATAGTATAGACATATTTTTTTCAATACTGAGTATATCCTAAACACATTGTTTAGGTAAATACTTTTGAAATAAAACTCTTTCGACACTTAATTATACGAAAGAGTGACATAGGCCAAATTAGTAAACAAATAACTTTGTAATTATTTTTTAAACTAATATCAATTCACCTTAAAGCTTATACTTTCTCCAATTCTATATGATTTGCACATTTACTTTGGACTTTATTTTTTGTAAGATATTAAGATGTGTTACAAAATGAAAATATGTCACAGTTATTATGATCATAGTAACACATAGGAAGAGAATTTTATACTTAGTACTCCTTCCTCCCAAATTAAACTTTCTAATTCATTTGAATATGTGAGAGAAATTCAAATAAAGTAGGAAATTTATAGTGGGACGGAGGGAGTATAGATTAGAGATTATTTTTATTATTACACTGTTTTAACCATTTCATATCTTGTACTCTAATGGATTTTAAAACTTTCATATCTCTTAAAATTAAATTATTTAAATTTTTAACTAATTATGATATTTATTTATATTGTTCATTAATTTCCTTATCAATATTTCAACACTTACATTCTAATATTTAATACTAATTATTTATTCTCATCGATCCAAAAGTATCCATTAATAAAGGCATGTACTCGACATTTATTATCAGAATAAATTAGATAGATAGATACCTTAACATATATATCTGTATGGTTGTTATCTCCTATAGAAAAAGCAAATCAGGCGAAAGAAGAGGGCAACTCCTATTTCAAGGATCGGAAATTCAATGAAGCCATAAAATGTTACTCTGAAAGCATCGATATGTTACCAACTGGAGCAAGTTATGCGGATAGGGCAGAGGCGTACCTCGAGCTTAACAAATACGCAGAGGCAGAGGAGGATTGTACTGAGGCCTTGAAGCTAGACGGTGGCGACTTTAAACTGTATGCACGCCGAGCAATGGCCAGGAGGAGTCTCAAGCATGATCTTATGGGAGCGTTGACGGATACTGGATCTGCACTCGATTTAGAGCCTGCTGATCTGGAAATGAAGAAACTACGTGCCGAGATCATGAACTTGATTTATTAGGAGGTAAGCTACGTGTGGCTTCAGACTGAGAGTTTGAATAAAGCTGTAAAAACTTTGTCGCATAATGCTGTTTTTCTTATTGTGGCAGATTAGCATTGTTTTGTTAATCTGTAAAGGACCTTTAATACGCATCTTTCCATTCACAGCGTTTATCATTATTGTTGAAGACTCTTTGAATTCCTAATCAGATTAAATTTGTTGGATATGAAAAGGCATGCATGTTGTTATGTAGTTGTGTTAATGCATGTTGTAATTGTATGAACAGTTCTAGATCTTGTACTTCTAGAAGCCTCTACAACTGGGTTGGTCCTATACATAAAGGACCTTAAGTTGTGTTGGCAGATATAGAGAGTGTAGTTGCCACAACAAACAGAAAGAGTTTTGTAAGAGGTTCTCCATCTAAGTTCCCCAGAGTGAGAGGTTGCTCGGGTTCTTAGATTGGTTATAGTGTGAGGGTTGTTAAGTTTGCGTTAAACTTTTATTTGTGAGACTACTTTACTAGTAGAGTTGTGTTGTGGACTAGGTCTACTTTGAAACTAGGGGTGTTAATGAGCAAGGTAAACTCGTGAGCAACTCGTGCTCGACTCGGTTAAAGCTTGGTCAAAACTCGGCTCGAGTGAGCTCGACTCGTGCTCATGATCGATTCGAGAACTAAACGAGCCGAGTTGAGCAAGGCACTGCTCGACTCGAAAAGGTAGCGAGCACCTCGAAGTGTAGTTCTTATAACATATTTTAATACATGATAATCAATAATATTATTGTTGCTGGCAGTATAACGTATTGTGTGGACGTGTGGTCTCAAAACAGCTTAAAGTCCCACGTCGATGCTGAAAAAAAGGAGCCGAGTAAATGACAAATATAAAATTTGATGAGTAACAACTCTCCCACATCGGTTCTGAAAAGGGTTTTCGTGTTGAATGGGTACTATAAATTCCAAGATGTGACTAGTAGGTCGTGCATGTGGCCTGTGGGTAGTCTAAACACTTTACATTGGATATGGGCTTAGTTACCATCACAGTGTGCATTTGACTGTTGGGCCTTACCTAAATCTGCAAGGCTCGCCAAGCTCGCGTGCTCGAGTTCGAGCAACGAGTTTAGTTATCGAGCTGGAAAAAATTAAGCTCGCGAGTCGAGTCGGGCAGGGCTGCCACCTTCACGAGTTCGAGTTGAGCAGGGCTGTGCTCGGAATCGACTCGACTCGTTATCACCCCTATCTGAAACTACTTTAAAATTGTTCTCTTACACTTTTCCTCTATTTTTGTGAGTGTTAGCATTGATTTCCCAATAAGTGGTATTAAGGCTAAGGATAGACGTATCTTGAAGAGGGAGTTAGTGCCTTGTAAAGGGAGTGTTTGTACTGTTGGTAATGCAAAGGTTTTCAAGCCTTTTGGGAAAGTATGTAAACACACTTTTATTTGTCCCACATTGGAATTTTAATAAAACTTCTATGGGTTTATATATGGGAGTGTGTGAGTAGTGTTTGAAGTGATTCTGGAGGGTAGACCATGGTCTCCCCACGCGCGCCGCCGCCGTCCGGCACGTGCGCGGCGCAGCTGATTTTTACTATTCGTTGTATAACGGTTTCATTTGGGAAATCCGTTTTCTCCATAATTGTTGATTTGATTGTCATTCAAGCAATTTTTCTACTGTAATGTCAATGGAGATGAACATGATGAACAATGCCAGGACCCTTCCCGATCTCTCGAAGTTGGAGCCACTTGATGGTACACTTGATGGTACCAACTACAAGCGCTGGTCCAAGAAGCTCTTGATCTTCTTCGAGCAACTCGAAGTCGATTACGTTCGCACTGAAGACTGCCCTACTGTGCCCGCCTCCACCAGTACCGCTCCTGGTCCGGTGCCCAGTGATCAAACCCCTTTCTGGACAAGATTGCTAGGTACGAGAAGCACGACAAACTTGTTCGTGGTCAACTGATGAGCCATATGTCCGACCCAATTTTCGACCTTTTTTGCGAGAACAAATCTGCCAAATCGATTTGGGAGACTCTCGAAAAGAAGTATGGTGCAGACGATGCTGGGATGAAGAAGTACGTGGTCGGCAAATGGATCAATTTCCAGATGGTCGAGGATCGTCCAATCATGAAGCAAGTCCATAAGTACGAAAACCTTGTTGCTGATATCTTGGCTGAGAAGATGGTCATGTGCGAGGTGCTTCAAGCGAATGTGTTGATCGAAAAGCTGCCAAAGTCGTGGGATGAGTACTATAACCATCTCAAGCACAAGAAGAAGGACATGACTCTTGAAGATTTAGTTAGCCATCTCAAAATTGAGGAGGCTAATAGGCTTAAGGATAAAGAAATTGTAACTGATGTAAGGAGTGAATCTGTTTTAAAGGCTAACCTTGTTGAATCTTCTTATCCTAAATTTGACAGGAACAAAAAGAATTCTTGGCTCTTTCCAAAAGAAGAACCAGAAGTCCTTCGGAGTATAGAAGAACAAGTCTACCAGTTTCAAGAAGAAGAAGGACGACAATGGACTCAAGGAGATGGGCTGCTTTGTTTGTGGCAAATCTGGCCATAAGGCATGGCAATGCTATCATCGTGCTGGTGGTCAAAAGCCGAACAACAAGCCTGACCAAGTCAAGCCTCAAGCCAACTTGACCGAAGACACCGAGATCATTGCGGTCGTGGTCTCCGAGGTCAATTTGGTGGAGAACAAGACCGAGTGGGTCGTGGACACTGGTGCTAATAGGGAGCTTTTTGGCGAGTTCGAAAATGCTAAGGAAGGCGAGGAGGTCTTCATGGGCAATTCGAGCAGTGCCGAGGTACTTGGTAAAGGGAAGATTTCTCTCAAACTCAATTCTGGAAAAATCTTAGCTTTGTAGAATGTTTTTTTATGTCCCCTCCCTTCGTAGGAATTTAATTTCTGGTGGTTTATTGAATAAGGCTGGTATTAAGTTAGTTTTTGAGGCTGATAAGCTTGTACTTAGCCGTAATGGGGACTATGTTGGGAAGGGCTATTTGTCTGGTGGTCTGTTTGTTTTGGAGACTTTTGTTGACACTAATAAAGCTTCTACTTCTGCCTATATTGTTGAGTCTATTGATCTTTGGCACGCTAGATTAGGACATGTGAATGTTAACTCCCTTAATCGTTTGAGACAAATGAACATTCTCCCTAAACTAGACAAAATTGGCATCGACAAATGTGAGATTTGCGTTGAGGCTAAACACCACTCCAAATCCTTTAAATTCGTGACTTTGAGGACAACCGTATTATTAGAGTTAATTCACACGGACTTAGCAGACTTTAGAAACATGGAGAGTAGGGGTGGTAAGAGATACTACATTACATTTGTAGATGATCATTCCAGATATACGAGCGTATATCTTCTGAGAACCAAAGACGAGGCAGAACAGAAGTTCCTTATTTTTAAGTCTGAGGTAGAAAACCAATTGGACAGGAAAATTAAGAGAGTGAGGTCCGATAGAGGTGGGGAGTATAGCACGACTTTCCTAAAGGGAGTATGTGAGAGAGAGGGCATTATACACGAGACTTCTGCCCCGGGCATACCCCAACAAAATGGGATAGCTGAGAGGAAAAATAGAACCCTCAAAGATATGATGAATGCAATGCTTATTTCTTCTGGGTTATCTGACAACATATGGGGGGAAGCTATCCTGTCAGCAACTTTTATTCTTGATAGAGTACCTCACAAGAAATTAGACAAAACCCCTTATGAACTGTGGAAAGGTTACCCACCTAACCTTAAATACTTGAGAGTGTGGGGGTGTCTAGCTAAAGTAGGATTGCCTGCTATTAAACGTCAAACCATTGGACCTAAGACCTTTGATGTGGTTTTTATTGGTTATGCTGAGAATAGTGCTTCTTATAGGTTCATGCGCTTGCCTGATCGTTCTTTGTGTGAATCTGTTGATGCTGAATTTTTTGAGCATGTATTCCCTTTGAAATCTAGTTCCCGAGTTGTGCTTGATGTTAGTCCTACTACTATTACTCCTGTTTCTGCATCTTCTTCTGTGCCTTTACTGTTGTTAATGACCCTGTTGAGCCACTTAGAAGAAGTAAGAGACCAAGAACAGAAACTAGTTTTGGACCCGACTGGGTGACGTCGTATCTTACAGAACTCAATGATGTAGACAATCTTAATGAGTTAATTATTTGTTTATATTTAATTGATGATGAGCCTAAAACGTATGAGGAGGCCATGAGATCTGTAGATGCTAGTTTCTGACAAGAGGTAGTAAACAGTGAGATAGAGTCGATTATGAGTAATCATACTTGGGAACTTGTGGACTTGCCTAAGGGGAGTAAAGCGATAGGTTGTAAGTGGATCTTTAAAAGGAAACTTAGAACCGATGGTAGTATTGATCGCTATAAGGCAAGGTTGGTAATAAAAGGATTCACACAAAAATTCGGCTTAAACTTCTTTTATACTTATTCTCCTGTTACTAAGGTTGCTACTATTAGAGCTTTGTTCGCTTTGGCTTCAGCTCATAATCTGATTGTTCACCAAATGGATGTGAAAACTGCATTTTTGAATGGTGATTTACAGGAAGAAATTTATATGGAGCAACCTCCGGGATTCGTTGTTTCCGGACAAGAGAATAAGGTTTGTAGACTCAAGAAGTCTTTGTATGGATTGAAACAAGCGCCAAAACAATGGTATGAGAAATTTCATAGAACTATTCTCAGTTTTGGTTTTGTTGTGAATGGATCAGATGCATGTGTGTACACTAAAATGTTTGATGATCATTGTGTGATAATCTGCTTATATGTAGATGATATGTTAATCTTTGGTACATATATGAGTGTTGTTGATGAAACTAAAAGGTTTCTTTCCTCTCGTTTTGAAATGAAAGACATGGGTGAGGTGGATGTAATTCTTGGAATTAGAGTAACTAAAACTAATAATGGTTTCAGCTTGTCTCAATCACATTATGTAGAGAAAGTGTTAAAGAAATTTAATCACTTTGATGTTTTGCCAGTTAAAACCCCTTATGATCCTAGCATGCACCTAAAGAAGAACAGAGGTTCTAGTGTGTCTCAAGAAGAATATGCTAAAATAATAGGGAGTTTAATGTATCTTATGAACTATACTCGGCCTGATATCGCTTATGCTGTTAGTAGACTTAGTCGGTATACACATAACCCTGCCAATGAGCATTGGAATGCTCTTTATCGGTTGATGAAATATCTTAGAGGTACTATGGATTGGGGACTACATTTTGTAGGTTATCCATGTGTATTAGAGGGTTATTGTGATGCTAATTGGGTTGCCGACAATGATGAGGTGAGCTCCACTAGTGGCTATGTGTTCACTCTTAGTGGTGCGGCGATCTCGTGGAAGTCTGCTAAACAGACTTGTATTGCTCGATCTACGATGGAGTCAGAGTTTATAGCTCTTGACTTAGCTGGGCAAGAGGCTGAGTGGCTTAGGAGCCTACTGGCAGATATACCATTGTGGGGACGGCCTACGCCGCCGGTATCTCTACATTGTTATTCGCAATCTGCGATTTGTGTTGCTAAAAATGATGTGTATAATGGTAAGAAAAGACATATACGCATTAGGCATGAAGCCGTGAGACGGCTTATACAAAATGGCGTGCTAGCGATGGAGTACGTCAAATCTGAGAGGAACGTTGCTGATCCTTTAACAAAAGGACTTAATAGGCCATTAGTTCTAGATTCGTCGAGGGGAATGGGGCTAAAGCCCGTTGGTTGAGGAATTCACAGTGGATCCCCGTGGTCTTGTACTTCCAAGGTCTAGTGGTCAAACGAAGTTGTGGAAAGACTCATGTTTTATACACATTACCCATTCCTATGACCGTGTATTTGAAGGTTGAGCTAATGCTCTTAATGAATCTATAGCCCTACTTGTTGGGTGGTCCTTTGAGACGGACTTGATAGATTCACCGTTGTGTTATGTGAGGTTGAACGTTATATGTTCTTAATGATTTCATATCCCTGCTTTGGGTGGTCTATACTGAGATAGGGTTGATGAAATCACCTACGTGAGTATGAAGGGGTAGCCGCCTTCTATCGACGACGAGGGCTGTCTTCCTATTAATACTCATGAGCATCCCAAGGTATTTTGGCTATTGTTATTGTTGTGAGATATATCGCGGAACTCGAAACGGTTTTGGTGCGATGCGTGCTGTTAGGCTCTTCTCTTGACTCGAGGAGTTCAAGTCTTGTTTCACTCACTTGATAAAGAGTATCCTAGCTTCACTATGTGTTGGTTCAAGACACGTTCACCAACACTTTAAGTGTCAAACCTTCCTTATACTCGGAATCAGTATTCGTTCTTCACCTTTGCATTAGTGGGGGATTGTTGGTAATGCAAAGGTTTTCAAGCCTTTTGGGAAAGTATGTAAACACACTTTTATTTGTCCCACATTGGAATTTTAACAAAACTTCTATGGGTTTATATATGGGAGTGTGTGAGTAGTGTTTGAAGTGATTCTGGAGGGTAGACTATGGTCTCCCCACACGCGCGCCGCCACCGCCGTCCGTCCGGCTCGTGTTCGTGGCACGTGCGCGGTGTGGTAGGGCTGACCTTTTGCTATCGCGCAGTTTTTTACTGTTCGTTGCTTTCGGAAGCTCGCGATTGTCCAGATTCGTTGTATAACGGTTTCATTTGGGAAATCCATTTTCTCCATAATTGCTGATTTGATTGTCATTCAATCCCTTGATTAACTCCCATATTCAATCCCATTCATTCTTAGCCGTTTCAGTTTTTGTCTTTAAAAGGACGTCGTCGCGGCCTTCATTCTACACAGAAAATCATCCTCTCCCTCCTCTTTTCTAATCCTCTGGTTCCGAGTGCGCTTTGAGTTCCACTTCTCTTGGGTGAGTACACACCTCGGAGAAGCGCTGTATTACCTTGGGGGGCAACGCCATAATCCGGTTGTACCAGAGTCGGGGCGAAAATTCCTTCTCATTCTGTGATTTCGATCACGCCACAATATTTCCCGTCATTTCATTTCCGTTATATTTTGCCCTCAGTAGTTCATTTTTCCAACATGTGCAAGTAAAATGGCGATGAATGGTACAAGTAAGTTTGAAATTCCCTTGTTTGATGGGACGATGAATTTCATGATTTCGAAGAGTACGATCGAGGTTTAGAATTATCTGTGCATTAGAATCTCGATCAAGCTTTTGAGAACACTAAATGTAGACACCTACATTTGTCCCTACCCAAATGCCTGATGATGAAAGGACACTATCTATACTGTTAGATGCGTCTACTTGCTCTTCTATATGAACCACCGTTGTCGCGAATATGTTAGCAAATGCGTCTTCACTCAAAACAAGGCCGAAAACCACCATTTTCCAACCATTTAACACCTGACCTAACTCATTCGGAAAGACTAGCGCACCTAATTTGCCATAAATCATCAAGAAAACCTGTTTCAGTCGATTATTTGCACACCCATATTCAGAGGTACATTAATCATGTTATGACAAAGCCAGAAATGCAATTTTGTCTGGTGCGTCAATGGTCCAGACGCACCTCCGCACGCGCACAGAGGCTTTTGCGCATCGACGCGTACGCCTATTGCATTGACCCGCGCGCCTGGCCCATCTCAACTTTAGACAGCGGCAACCCTAGATCTTCTCTCACCACAATTCTCTCACAAAAAGCTCTAACTACAACACAATAACCCTAACAACAACACCACAAAAACCTAGCCGCATACTTACAAAAACCGTAAGGCCGCCTTAAACTTCTAGGGCACTTACATCACAAAACACATCAAATATATATAACTCAAAGAAAGCCCCTCATAAACACCTACGTTCAAAGAGCATCGCATCGCTCAAGAACAAATCTAGCCTCCCAAGACGCTAACTAAGGATGAACACATAGATCTCGAAGCATAGTAGAGCAAGTAGCCTCCCTATTCTTTTAAGCCTTTCCTCCATGATACGAATGCATGTGCCTGATAGAATAGAACCAATATCTGTACCATCAGTTAGTGCATAGTTTCTGCAGAGACGACGGAATCGAGGTTTGTACTATCCAGTTTGAGTTGGTTCAAGTTTATTAGCTAGGAGGACGTGGTCTCTTCAATAGATCACCTACCTTAATCTCTATTAGCCTAATTATCCATAATATTGTTAGAATAAAATTAAGGGGATAAGTAGATTATCTAGTTTCCTAAGGAGTCTTATTTTCCAAATCGTATTAGGTTGGTTTAAGGAAGATTCTAGAGTTAGCTTTAGCAGGGGCGACTTTACCCCGGGCGGCATGGGCCGTCGCCCTGGGCCTCCAAATTTTGGGGCCCAATCGCTGATACTTTTACTACATATAGTTTGTCATGTAAAATGAATCATGTAGATGTTAGTAGCCTGCTAGTAGTAATGTTTCACCACTCCCCTTCTGACCAGGGTTCGAATCCTAATTGCTTCATATTGGTGTATTTTTCACACTACGTCAAAAATGTCCTTTAAGAACGGTTCCTCTAATGCTAAGCAGAACGGTTGTAGAACCGTTCTCTAGACGACGGTACTTAAAGGCTAAGAGAACGGTTGCAACCGTTCTAAAAGCCTATGAGAACGGTTGTGGGAAAAACCGTTCTAAAAGACCTTTTAGAACGGTTTTTCTGAAAATCGTTCTCTTAGGCATCCTACCTATAAGAACGGTTTTACAAAAAATCGTTCTCAAAGACTCCTTCTAAAATTTAAAAATAGTCATAAGGCGTGCTTTTTTGAGGGGGGCCTATGAGAACGGTTTTTACCAAAATCGTTCTTATAGGTCTTTTTTTTTGGGGATAAAATTACAGGCTCCACAAATCATAACCACTCTTCTACTCCATTCTCATTCTCCAAAATACAATAGCAATCAGAGTAGTATTGCAGACGGTCTTTCATAACATGGTACAAAAAAACACAAAACTTTAGTCAATAATAACAATCTATTGTGCTCCATTTCAAATTTATTGTTGAGAAGAATCAAAATATATGAAAGTAGTTTTTCATAATTACCGATTTGGGAATGAAATTTTTGCCCGTTTCAACTACTTCTTTCATATAGCGACACACATAGCAGCCACAATCCACTGATCCAAGAGGTTGTCGAGGGACCTACATTAAATCACGAAATAAAGTTAATTATTCCATATAAAAATATAGATAAAAAATTAAATGAAAAATAGAAGACAAGAAGTTATTATGATTGATTTAGCGTCACTATCGTCCATCTTAACTTTGAGGAATTTTCAAGACTCGCAAGAGGATTAGCACTCTGAATCTATTGTTGCTCCTACGTACACTTTATGCATGGGTATACAAGTTCTTATCATATAACATAGTAGTGATAAATTCCAAATTAAAATAATAGATAAAAATAAAACTTACTCGGCTAGTAGATTAAATAAGAATTGTGGAGGTTCATCTCTTGTATTGCCGTAATCTAACCAATAAACAATCTGTGCTCCGGGATTCACCACCGCAAGCATCCAATGGGCACTATAATTATGAAACAATAATATCACATGCATGGCCGGAAATAGATAAATAACTAACTAAACTATAGTAATCTAACAAAAGAGTTTTACAAGAATGCAAAATATACCTTTCATTATAAGGAGCAAAGAACAATTTACCCCCACTTAGACATGTTGTACATTGAAATGCTTTTAAAATATAAGCCACACGTGTTTCTTTGCTTGCAACACTATTTGGGGACAACATACTTAGATCCAAAAACCCATAGGAATGAATTGTCCCATTTTGGGTGGCCATATTATGCAAGTACCTATATCATACATATATCATATAAGTATAAAAATTGGGAATCTATGCATTTGATGAATTTCGAAAAAATATAAATTGAAAAGATAATAACTATTGTATGCAAATTCTTACTTCATGAATATGATCATATGAGTAGATTGAATTTCGTTTTGAAGACACCATTCTTGCATCTCTTCCCAACCAACATATGCTATTTGCTCATTGTGTGCCACATGTTCAGGAATAGGAATCTCATCCAAAGGTTTTTTACCAAAACTATCCTCACAATCTTCTTTTTCTCCTCAACAGTCGACTTTTGGAGTGGGTTACGAGTAGGTTTGGAGCTGGAGGGACGGGCGAGTTTTCTTGGATGGTTCTTCCGGCGCCTAATAACAAATAATAAAACAATAAATCCATAATAATAAATTACTTTAACCTATCAGCAAATTTAAAAAAAAAACTTATAATCAAGACAAACATATAGAAAAAAGAAATATCAAATTACCTTATAATATTTTTTGGGATAAATATATGCAATAGGCCATATAGTTCGGATGTTTACAACTTGACTAATAAAAGCTAACTCTAAGTTGGGATATGACAATGGTTCATGTGACACGATATCTTTGAGTATGATCACTTCCTTACAGTTATCGGGTAGAGGCATGCAATGTACCCTGATGGAAACCATGCTTCTTGGATATGATCTTAATTCCTAGCCTTCCCCTCCGCCACTATGTCCTTCGTTTTCGGCGATAAAAAGTAACACTCCGTCCATTCCTAAAACACAATTAACATATATATCTCAAATCAATATTATCAAACAAAATTTACTTTTTATATGATAATATATGAATAAATTAATCAAAGTTTTACCTCATGCCCGAGATCTACAAAATTATGAGAGGTCTTTGGAATAACAATTGGACTTCTTTGTGGAAATTGCATCTAAGGTGGAGTATGATAATTAGCATCACCCTCTTGATTTTGGGGAGTTTTCGAGTTAATACCGGCTACTTCTTCCTCCATATCATCACGATTTCCAGAAAATTGAGAACTAACCGGAAAAACTTTAAACAACAACTCCATTTGCACTTGACTAAGCACACCATCACCCATAGACATAACAATTTGCCCTAATACATCGACCTTATTTAGAGTTGAATTAAGTTTCTCTTCGGTAACATGACGTTGTTCTTCCAACTTAAGTTCCGAAGTCCGTTTTTTTTTTTTTGTTTACCAAAGACATCGGAAATGGTGAGACTCGTAGGCGTCCCTAGAACACGTCCCGGATGGTCAAGCTTCTTAATCGCACTTGCCAAAATTTCATTTCGGCCTTGAGGAATAAACTTTCCTTCCTTAGCCTCTTTTTCCAACCTCGCCTAATTACATGAAAAAAATAATTTATTATTATTATAAATGTTCAAAAATTTTAAGCTACAAAAAAGTATTTTAATCTATTCATTGAAGATAAATGTTCTTACAATTTCTTTGGCAATTTCTTTGTCATAATCGGTCATTTCGCCTTTTTTTCTCGAATGTCCTTTTAGCCAAGTGAGATATCTAGGTATATCTTGTATCTTGATCCCTTGTTTTGCACAATCTTCGACCTTATATATTGAAAGTGAAAAGTAAGGATAGTTATAATTAACAAAATAAATGTGTATATAGTATCGAAGATTAGCCTTTCAATGAAGCGATATAGTGATTTACAATGTCCTCATTGATTCCGATATACCCTTTTCGAGACCCATAATATAGTGATTTCTTCTCTTTAATATTGTCAACTCCGCTCTTGCTTTTTTTCTTGTAAAAAACAAAACAAAACGTAATAAATAAATATGAGCAAATAATATAACATAAAAATGATCTAAATTACCAAAAATAGGATGATTCAATTTTGCAAACTTACTTGAAATACATCGGAGGTATGATACTCAACAAAGTCGTCCCATTGTTCTTGAGTGATTTGCTCATAACAATCAGGTTTCACCTTATTTATTCTTAACCTCTTTGTGTGTTTCTTGTCATCCTTGTCATATACATACATATGATGGATGTGAAGGGTACATCTCCATCTTTTGAAATGTTTAGCGGCCTCACATAGAATCCAATGACCTTTACGTTTGTCAGGAACAAAGAAAACACCCTACATAATGCAAATACAATTACATATCATTAAAAGTTTATGATAAGTGCCTATTTAATAGGTACTATATATGAGGTAAAAAGATGTTTCTGACTTACTTCAATGTCTTCACATATTCGCCTCGCGGTTGCTTTGTTTAGGTCTTTCCATTTCCTCAAATTGCAAGATACGTGTCTATGAGTAATTATGCCTATCCAAGAACAGAAATTGGAACGGTGCGTTCCCATAGGAAGTAACGGATCCTCACTCCAATCCAAAAGAATAGGTCTCTTCACTTGTAAGGCCCTCACACATTGCAGAAGCACACTCGGACTTCTCTCACCTTCCGATTCACCTCCATCATCGTTAGCGCTACCACTTGATTTTCTCCTTCTAGTCGTCATACCTCAAGTCATCAACCTACAAACACATTAACATTGACAAACTTATTAGATAGATAAAAAAAAAATTAAAATAGCTACAATATAATATAAACGAAACATTAATAAAGAAAAAATCATGTGATAATGAACATATAAGTTTATAAATAAAAATGAAGGAGATTAAATTAAATAAAAGTAAACTACGTACATCTCTACGCACACGTTTATTAGATTGTGAAGTTGAACCTCTTTTTACGTGAACGGAATCGGCATCTACCCAATCTCCTTCAACATGATCGTCACGTACGTATTCCAATGAATCATTATTATTAGATTCATCAACGAGTGTTGGAGAATCTAAACCCTCAAATATTGATTCATCTTCATACTCGTTAGCCTTATGTCTAGGTTTTGTAGATAGAACAACTGACCATTTTTTATCACATGGATCTGTGACATAAAACACTTGTACAGCTTGGGAAGCCAATATGAACACTCCATCTCTATAACCGACTTTTTAAAAGTTCACCAACATAAATGGCCCATCTTTTTTTACACCATTATTATTGTCAACCCATTTGCATCCAAATATGGGAATTCGAATACATTGGTAAAATATTTCCCATATCTCTTCGATTCTCCCATAATAGAGCATAGAAGCTTCTTTTGGATTTTTGTCTTTTGCAATAGCAAAGTGCAATGCCACTGATTCAAGAGATACACCACTATTTTGCATTGTACTTTTAGTGTCTTGAGCTACGGTACAGAATGTTTAGCCATTAATTACATGGCCAGAATATGATGACACTTGTGCACTCGGGCCAAAACACAAAGTAAAGAGATGATCAGAAACATAATTAGAGTCTTCATTCAAAATTTCATTCTTGAACCAAGTACCCAACTTCCGATGGTGCTCTTGCTCTATCCACATTTCACTTTTGCTCGGATTATTTTCCCTCACATACAACTTATGGTTCTCGAAGTAAGCAAGAAAGTCCTCGTCAGGATCATTGTTTAGAACATAAGTATGGACCATATGTTTTTCTTAGGAAGCAAGCTGGATGTTCTTGTGACCACTGATCCCTTTACCTTCTATTCTATCAATGTGACGAGGCTTAGGTAAACCGATACGTTCAACATTCGACAAAAACTCATAGCAAAAAGAAAGCGCCCTCTCAATGATGTAACACTCCGCAATACATCCTTCCTAGTAAGCTTTATTGGTTGTATAATCTTTGTAAATCTTCATGAGTCTCTCAAAAGGATATTGATATCTCAAATATATCGGACCACATTTTTCACCTCTTTTACCAAGTGAACAGGCAAATGAACCATAATATTGAAAAAGGAAGGAGGAAAATACATTTCAAGCTGACACCCTCTTTCAAGGCGTCCAGTTCCTTAATGGAAATCTCTTTACTACAAATGTCATTAACGAACTTTCTTGGACAAAATAGAACGGATAGCCACCGCAACAATTGTTGCATTAGCTTATGACAATCATGAGATTTCATACCTACAAATTTCAAATCTTGCAAAGAAACTCGACTACTGATATTAGATGAATACCCTTCCGGAAATTTAACTCCCTTCAAACACTCACAAAATGCTATTTTCTCTTTTTTTTTTTTTTGAGAGAGTATGGGCAGCCGGAGGTAGAAAGTATTTCGACTCTTTCAATTGTGGCTTCAATTCACTTCTTACTAGACCTGGCAAAAATGACCCAGACCCGAACATACGACCCGAATTACTTGACCCGAACATCCGAACTTAACCCGAATTTCTAATCTGAATTAAACCCGAAATCCGAATTGACCTGACCCGAACCCGAAAATGACCCGAATTCTGTTTGACCCGAACATGACCCGACCCGAACTGAAATGACCCAGACTCGAATAACCAGACGTTTTAATGATTCGGTTGAGCAAAAATGACTTAAATTAAATATATTACACCTTCAATCACGCAAATTATCAGTAAAACTTCAAACTAAGATAACATTAGACAAAATTTTAAAAAATCCATCATTAATATGATCAGATTTGAACAATTTGAAATGACCCGATCTGGATTTGACCCGACTCGAATCTAACCCGACCCGAAGTTGACCCGTAATTGGCACACCCGAACTAGACCCGATCCAAATCGAACCCGACCCGATCCGAAATAGCACCGAAATACATGACTCGAAAGATTACCCGAACCGAATAGACACGACCAGGAACCGACCCGAATAACCCGTTTGCCAGGTCTACTTCTTACCTCCCATGACACAATCATGTCATTCCTTCCTTGAACGGTGTCTTTGGTTTTCGAAGGAATCAATCAATATATATTGTTAAAGCAGGCTTTTTTTTAGCTCTCACAATGATTGGAACATTATAAAATGTCCGTTTTTCATATCATGTAATTAAAATATTATATATAAATCCCATGTATGGTAAATAACCAAAGAATATAATGTTAATTGTACATGATATGGTAAATAAAAAATAATTAAACGATTGAAACATTCTAGAATGTTCATTTTTCCATATCATGTAATTAAAAATAATTAGACTGTAACAGTCCACCTCATCGCCTGAATCGGAAGTAGCCAGGTAGTATGGCAGCTTGCCAGACTGTGTACTGACCACACAGACCAACACCGGTCCTGTCAGCGCATTTTGACCTCACTGATACGCACCCTGGGAAATTTCCCAGGAGGTCACCCATCCTGAAATTTCTCCCCATCAAGCACGCTTAATTGTGGAGTTCTTATCAGATGGGCTTGCTAAAAGGAAAGTCGACTTTGTTGGTATGAGTAGCACTATCGATCCTTTTAAGCAACTCATACGAGCCCTTAATTTCTTATAACCTTCCTCTGAAATCTGGGGTATTACATGTACATTTATTTCGCATCAACAAAACTAAATCATAAATCCATAGATGTTGTGATCGAGTAATTGAGATAAGGTACCGAATACTATAGTTTTCAGGTTCGAAATCCTCCCCATGTTGTATATTGATGTCAAAGCTCTTTACAACCGATGATAGTAATAAGACTTTAACAAAACCCATCTTAATTCTTGAAATCACTTTTCGAAAACCCCTTTGATCAGAAACCATGTAATTCAACCATCAATGTTAATTTAACCATATGAAATACATCTATATAAGGAAATGAGATACAGTTGTAAAATAAGTTTTGCTTAAAGTAGGTAATAAAAGTAATGGATTTTATTGAATAGAGTTTGCTAACTAGTTTGAACGTTGATCTCATGTACGTATATATTGTGGGAATTAGTTCTAAAGAAATAATCGTAACTTTATATAGTTATTATAACCTTAAAAAAAAACTTGTTTAGCTATAACCATAATGGTTTAGGTAATGGATATATGGTATGTATATAAATACAATAAAGCTATTTGTACCCGTGCAACGCGCCAGCTTTAAAGTAGCTGACTTAATATTTGAGCATAAAGTGGATCTTTGTCAAATGACACATGGCCCTGATCACACCCGTAAGGAAAAGAGAGAATCTACTTTATAGGCTCAATAATATCCATACCAAAACAAGTTAGGTAAGTAATTCCTTGGTTACTAACTAGCTGTCGTTTTCAGTGTTTGGTTTTTATGTCATGAAATTTAGTTAAATATGAGTTACATAATGAACATCAAATTGGTTGGTTCAATTGTAACACCCCCAAATTTCGGCCCATTTAAAAAAAAAAATTATTACAAAACATGCCAAAATTCGATAATATTACAATCGATATACAAAGCTGGCAAAATATTAAACTAATTTACAAAAATTTACATGGCGATATATATGGCCTATACAAAATGCCACCACAATAATAATGCACAGCGGAAGCTAAACGATTCCACAAGTAGGACCAACAACAAAAGAGCATCCATCACAACCACCTGTTGTAGATTTAAAGCACAAAAACTAGAGTTGAAAAAGTCTGTGAAATTGAGCAAACCAACACCTCATCGTGTAGAAAAGCAAAACCCTTACTTGGATTTCTACAAACATTTTAGTTTTATTTTCAAAAACACACTTAGCACGTTATCATATAAACCATCCACTCAAATAAATCAAACCACCCAAAAGAAAAACATCACAACAATCCAACATTTGTTTCACATTCCACCTATATAAACCAATAACCCAATCTTTTTTTTATCTTTAATGAGGAATCCACACCGAAATTTATAAGTGCGATGAGGTGAAATTGTTGCTGAATCATACAAACCGTACAAAAATTATAGGCGAAAGTGGCGATTTACCCTCTAGACTTTTACCAATTGTGCAATTGAATACCCTAACTTCTAATTGAGCAATTTACCACCTTAACTTTTCAATTTGTGCAATTTCACACTTACCTCTATTTTTCTACTAATTTGTGTAATATAATCATTTTCCTATATTCACAAAATTATAAAAAAAAAATATTATACTGTACAAATACATTACATATACACGATTTTTATACAATACCTCAAGTATGAGTATTATACCCTAAAAAAAAGCTATATTATTTAAAAAAAAACCTATTACATTATACATATCTCAAATCATCACCAGACAAATGAATTTAGGGTTCCTCTTTTTTTTTTTCTTTGTATTCCGCAAGAGATGAATTTAGGCTTCCTCTTTTGTTCTTTGTATTCCGCAAGAGATGACATATGATTTTTTTTTTTTTTCACGTATATGTGATGTAGGTCTGGGATTTGGGATATGTATAATGTAATAGTTTTTTTTTTATGAAATAATATAGCTTTTTTTTAGGGTATAATACTCATACTTGAGGTATTGTATAAAAATCATGTATATGTAATGTATTTGTACAGTATAATGTTTTTTGTTTTTTATAATTTTGTGAATATAGGAAAATGATTATATTACACAAATTAGTAGAAAAATAGAGGTAAGTGTGAAATTGCACGAATTGAAAAGTTAAGGTGGTAAATTGCTCAATTAGAAGTTGGGTATTCAATTGCACAATTGATGAAAGTGTAGGGGGTAAATCGCCACTTTCGCCAAAAATTATATATAAAAGTCAGCAGCTTTATATACCGAGTCACCAAACCATACCATAATATATAAATGGGTGAGCCAATTCTTTGTCGACTTACCAAACCATGCCAAAAGACTACTAGACCTTAATTAGTGTGCGCACACCCCCTATTAAATATTGATAACCCAATAGAATAGTACTAGAGTCATGCCCACTTAAAAACTGATATGGTGGGGCTGGTAATATTCTATGTGACTTAAATATAATCCTCTTGTATCTTTTTTTACTTTACTTGTTTCTTTTGTTTACAATGTCGATCATTCCAATTATATAGTATTCCAATAACCATAAAACCACTTATATATATCTCCACCACAAACAATATCAAATGCAGATCCAGCAAATCATATCTTCAACAACATCTTTTGAATCACAAACCAACAATATACCAATACAATAATCCAACCAAACATGATATTAAAGTCATAAAATTAAATTGTCCTCCACCTATCATGATATATACTAAGTTCTCATCCATCACACCAATCACACCTACCATTTAAATTTGAAAGGTTTCTACAAAACTAAGAAAGGTTGAGCATGTTTTTGTTGAGAGTGCTTGTGAAGAAGGTAAGCTAGCATCCTCTTTAATTTAAGTCGCATAGACTATTGGAAACCCACAACATCGGTTTTTTAAGTGGGCTTGGCTATAGTACTACTTTATTGGGTTAGCTATAGTTAATAAGGGGTGATGGGGTGTGCACACTTAAGGTGTACACTACGCCAAAAATAGCATATAACACCGGGGCCGGTGTTAAAATTCAATAAGACACCGGTTGTGCTTCACCGGTGTTATAACCCATTTAAAAAGAAAACAATTGCTAAAAAAACTTAAAAAGGAAAGATAAAAAAATTAAAAATTCTGGGGGCAGTTTTAACACCGGTTTTATGAACAACCGGTGTCTTATGTGAACTTATGTGTTCACATAAGACACCGGTTGTTCCTAAAACCGGTGTCTTATGTGTCAAAAAAAAAAAATTCTTAATTCACATTCCTTGTTATATCCGTCAATCAACTCGGTCCCTTTCTATTCCCTCTCTCCTTTACGCATTCAGCCCTCTTCCTCCTTCAAAAAACAACAAACCCTTTATCTCACTCTCACAGTCTCACCTCAAAACAATAACCCTTTATCCCTCATCTCAATCATCAACCTTCTATCAACGCTTTTTCCAACATCTTCATCCTTTGATTCTTTTTTCATGATCTCTTCATGATGTTTCAACTGATTGATGGTTTAGGTAATGGTTTTTTTTTTTCGTTTTTAATTCAAGTTATAGTATGTTTTTTTTTTTGTAGAAATCGAAAATTTATTTAGGGTTATGATCTAGGGGGGATGTGTATTGTGTGATTTTTATTGATCTAAAATTTAAATATATTTTTTTTTCGAACGTGTGTTTGATGTTGGGTTGTTATTCAAGATCTTAAGGAAGGAAATTTGATTTTTAAAATCATGTTTCGTGATTTTAATGATAGGTACGTTGAGTTTTTTTGTTTTTAATAGATCTCTGATCCCTTTTTTATTCATTATATTTTTTGCTTTGAATTATTTTCCTTTTATTCCCAAAACCAATATTTTCTAAAGAACACCATGATGTAGTGCTTGATTTTCGTTTTTAATTTCCTTGTAATTTTCTTTGCTTCGTGTTGTATGATGATTTTTTTTTTTTTTTTTTACGTTTGATAATGTTTTGTTATTGCATTTCAGGTCCATCTTGTAAAGGTAATAAAGAAATTGATGATAAAGAAACATGAGATGAGGAAGAACAACAAGGTGGAGGGAGAAGACTTGGAAGAAGATGTTGATGACGGTGGACAACACGATAATAAACTTGCTGCTAACACAGGAATTTTTTTATTTTAAGAAGATGTTGCTAACACGATGACACCGGTTAGTCATATAACCAGTATCTTATGTGTGTATAAATTAATTCATATTTAATACATATGACACCGGTTTTGAGCCGAACCGGTGTCTTATGTTTACCTTTCAACACCGGTTGTTTTTGTAGTGAATGGTGTCTTATGCTAAGACACCGGCAGTCCAAACACCAGGTGTAACCGGTGTCTCGATGATTTTTGACCCGTTGTCAAAAGCGTTTTTTTGGCGTAGTGGTAGTAGTCTTTTGGTATTGTTTGGTGTGTCGGCAAAGAATCGGCTCACCCTCTTATATATTATGGTATGGTTTGGTGACTCGATAAATAAACCGACTCACCCACTTTTATATATATTTTGGTATGGTTTGGATGACTCGGCAGTAGTTTCGCCTTATCCCACTTATAATATTTGGTATAGATTCCTCATTAAAGATATAAAATAATATTTGATTGGTTTATATAGGTGAAATGTTAAACAACTGTTTGATTGCTGAAGTGTTCTCTTTGTTAGATTGATTTCTTTGGGTGATTGGTTTATATCATAATGTCCTAAATGTGTTTTCGAAAATAAAATAAAAAAGTTTCAGAATCCTGTTAAGGGTTTTGGTTTTCTACATGTTGGGGTGTTATCTTACTCAATTTATCCGACTTTTTCAATTGTGGTTTTTGTACTTTAAATCTACCACATCTGTTTGTGATGGATGAATCTTTTTTGTTGGTCCTATTTGAAGAATCGTTCAGCTTCTGTTGTGCATAATTGTGTTAGTGTTTTGTATAGGCTATATCGCCATGTAAATTTTGTATAAATTAGTTTTGAATTGTGCCAGCTTTGTATATCGATTATATTATTATCGAACTTTGACAAGTTTTGTAATAAGTTAATGTTTTTAAATTGGCCGAAATTCTGGAGTGTTACAGATGGTATCAGACCAACCCTGCTACTGCGTGATAATCCTACGATCAGGAGTGCCAAGTCAGCAGCCTATCGAGGAAAAGATCCTGGAGTTAGACTATATGGTTGGCTTTCAGGCGCAACGAGAACGTTGCTTTCTTAAGAGGGGTGAATGTAATACCCCATATTTCAGAGGAGGTTTAAGAGGTATAAGGTGCTCATATAATTGTTTAATTGGATTCATAGTACTACTCATACAAACAACAGTCGACTTTCCTTTTAGGAATCCCATGTGATAAAAACTTCACAGTTAAGCGTGCTTACAGGAGAGTAATTTCAGGTTGAGTGACCTCCTAGGAAGTTTCTCAGAGTGCGCACGAGTGAGATAGTGCGTCGAAACGACCCGTGGATGTCTGTGAGGTGAGTACACAACATGGCAAGCTGTCATAGGTGAATAGTTCCGTCTCAGTTGATGAGCCGAGTATTACATCAATAATACGGAGTAGCCATACTGAAAATAAACCTAACAACTAAAAACTAGAAACTCATTTTTTTTTTCTTTTTTTTCAAAAATGGGATTTTGGTTTGAAAAAATTAAAAATAAAAGACGATGCCAAACGAGCCAATGGTTAAATCATTGAAACCATGGACATAACCATGGGTTTCGACACCAGGTGAATTTATTCATGGGCGTGGGCCACACCTGTAAGGAGCTAGAAAAGAGATTTCTCTTCAACAAGGTTTTATACGAAAAATAAATGACAATTAAAGGAATAACTTCTTGATTTATTAGGTAAATAATTCTCTTCTCATTTTATCATGCGGGACATTGACATTTGGAGTTTAATGGGCTTATTTCAACATTCTTTGCCCCTCAGCCGAGATCACACGACTAGTTCTTAAATGTGCAAATGTCAAAGGTTTGTTTGAGTTAGGACTGCAGATGATTTTTTTGTTTCTTTTTACAGTTTTGAATTGCTCTATTGGGTGCTAATCGTTTACTTGTTACAAATATTAGTAAACAATTCATTCTGCATTGCACTATACAAACTCCACTTAATTTTAAGGCAAACTAGTACAACTAATCCTTAATATAACAACTCAAAACATGTAAAAAGAAAAAAAAAGGAAAGGATCGGAGTAATATATATATATATATATATATATATATATATATATATATATATATATATATATATATATATAATTGTATATATACTCTGAACTATTCGTGGACAGAAAAAGTCGGTAGAAATGCAACGAATCAGCCCACTTGCATATCAACGTGGTGACTGGTTATGGACTTTGTCGTTACAGTAATGTACGGAGAAAGTTTCTTCCAAAATTCCACCTACGCGGCATTAACTCTTTCTCTCGATCAATCTCTCTTCACGAAAAGTCCACATACTCGGATACATATGCAAATAAATTCCTTACACTTGAACATTTTAGATTTAAAGTTTCCAATTGCCAGAAATCTGGTACTTATTTGAATATCAATTCTGAGATTCATCAAACTGTCTGAAAACCCTTTGGTGCTAAGTTTTTACTTCTCTAATTGGGTAGCATTAATTAAGCATTAAGTATGGATGGTAAAAGGGCAGAATGGCCAGTGATAGGAATCGATCTTGGGACGACGTACTCATGCGTTGCAGTTTGGAAGAATAACCGTGCTACGATCATCTCCAATGACCGGGGTAACCGTACCACGCCTTCTTGGGTCGGCTTTACTAACTTAGACCGTAACATTGGCGAACCTGCAGTCTTACAAGCTTCAACGAATACCGTCAATACTGTATATGGTTTGTTTCTTATTATCCTCGTTTGATATGATAATCGAAGCGCTCTCCTTTTTTTTATTTTTAGTCCACTTGTTAAGTTGTTATTTTTGGCATGAATGAATCTAATCTTGAGGTTCTAATCAAATTGCAACGTACTAAGACGCATACTAACATAGACAGTCCGAAAAAGAAAAGTGGAAATGATATGTTTACCCCCCTTTAATAAGAGTGTATATTTTTGATCTGCTTTAATTGCTCATCTAATCTGATCTGATTTGAATAACTTGAAACTGATTTAAAACGTGAATTTGTTAAACATTTGATTGAATTCCAACGAATTAGTATAAAAAATATAGCTGGTATATGGTACACTTGGGGTACCTACCTCTACGTACCTCGCGTGTCCATTAATAGCCCAGTTCATAGATGTGTGGCTCAAATTGTTTCTTATTTCTGACTTTAAATTACTTTCTTACCTGATGAATCCTTTATATACATATGTTTAGGTGTTTACTGGACTACTGGGCTAGACTCCTAACGGAAAAAAAAAAAAAAAAAACAAACTCTTAGTACAGATAGGAACAGTGACACGCATGGTACGTAGATCTACATACACCAACTGTACTTGATCATTTATGTCAATAATAGAAGAAATTTATTGATCGTTATTTGAACAATTATGATCTGATTTGAATGACTCTGATTTTATCTGATCTGATTTAAATGAATGTAATTTGATCTGATTTGTTTTGAATGACTATATATGAACTAATCTAAATACTATTTTTATTAAGTTCTATCAAACAGCTTTAGTCCACATGTATTCCGTTTTTTTTTTCTTTTTTTTTTTTTCCAGTTTTTTATACGCGATGTTTAGTTTGAACTTTCTCACGTATATAAACCTCTATATTGTCGATTAGTATGCACCAAGACCTAGTGTCCCAATCTCTCGAGATACTTGCCCTGCCCTTAGTGTACACAGAGTACCCATATCATGCATTATTAAAGATAGTAGATATAGAGATAGGGATTATTTTCCAAACGACCATTGTGGTGAAACTATTATTCTAAACAACTACTTTCTAGAAAATTATTGCCCCAATCACAATCAAATGAAAATGCAACATTAAGTATTTTGCTAATATTTTTAGCACTAGTTATTGGAGTATGTATATGTTTAATGAAACGGCGGAAGTGATTTATGACCCTCATACGTTTGCCTCTACGTGAAATGTAGCTTCAAAAGTATTGAAAGAAGCAATTGACCCCCACAACTTTCACAATTGGTGAAATCGAACCGTTTCCCAATTTATCGCGAGATATTCAATATCTGCCCAAAATACCACCTTCAAATCCAAATATGTATTTTTTAGCCACCAAGGTGATAACGGTGGGATCTAAAAAACACCAAAGTCGTATGTGGGACTTATGAAACTCCAAAGTTAAAAACCTTGTTTTTATAACACACTTTAAACTATTTGGTTTTTTATCAAACACCAAAATAAATAAATAAATGTTAATTTTTATTTTTATCTCTTAAATTATTTTCATGCTTTAAAAAAAAATACTCATCTTCTTCTCCTCCAATTCTCCATTATCGATTTTCTCTACGAAGGTATGGCGCAAGTTTAAGTCATATCCAAAAAACTTCACAATTAGAACCTAGGATTATGGGAAGTCTAAACAAGGTTTTATGCTACATTTTGAACTTTGCGGTATTGTTCGATCATGTTCGTATTTTTTTTCGATATTTGCTAAATTATGTGATTTTTTTTCTTTTTTCTTTTTTTAAGATCAATGAACTGGATTTACTCCATATCTTTACTCATTGTGAAACAAGCCTAGTATTTCCTAATTTAAGTAAGAACATTTTTTTATTTTATTTTTTAAAGTTTTTATTTGTTTTGGTGTTTAATAAATACTCAAATAGCTTAAAGTGTGTTTTAAAAACAAGGTTTTCAACTTTGGTGTTTTATAAATACCAAATACAACTTTGGTGTTTTTTAGATCCGACCTTCATCACTTTGGTGGCTAAAAAATACTTCTTTGCTTCAAAACTAATATCATAACATCTAAAAAAAAAAAAAAAACTAATATCATCAAAATAAAATCTTATCACATGGAAATTTAAAAAAAAAAAATTCCATCCGAAGGAGAGAAAAACACTCCAAGGAAAAAAAAAAAAAAAGATTCAGGGACTAGTGATGCGTTCATCGCCATTAATGTGAACACAATTTTTTTCTTGAAGTTTTTTCTCTCGTAGTAATAGGAGTAGTGAGATTGAGCCGTAAAAAGTGTAGCTTTTTGAATTTAACTTAAATAATATTTTTGATAATATTAATTATGTAGGTGAGATATTGGAGAGATATTGAATATTTCGGGATAAATTGGGAAGGGGCTCGATTTCACCGATTATGAAACTTGTGGGAGTGGGGCTACATTTCACGTAAAGGCAAACGTATGGGGGTCATAAACTACTTTTCCCTAGTGAAACTATCCAACCCTTTCCCCTCGAAACAATTTTTTATTAAATCTTGTCCACGACTTAATAACTTTTTGTGAATAGCAAGTCCTATAATCAATTGACAATATAGTCCAATCTTGATTTCATATTGAAAGCAATGATAAAATGAAAGATGACCAACAAAGAGGATTGTGAATTGTAAATCTTGAACTTTTTGAATGACCAAAGAGCAAAAAGGGTATAGAAAATCTTTAAAGGTTGATGGAGCAGATCGGATCAGTCGGGTTTCTTTTTTTTTTTTTTCATGTGCGTGATTAGCAGCTAATTTGTTTTTTTTTTTTTTTTCCCCTTGAAGGGAAAGGGGCTATTCTTTCCCACTTACAAATTACAATAGCTACATGCCTACATTGTAGAATTATTATAAGCACAACAAACCTTGATTTGGGCAGGATTCAGTGAATATTGAGAAAGAAATTAACAACACACAAAAAGGGAATTAAAGTAAGTGAATAAATGAAAATAAAAATAAAAACCAAACCTGGTTCACTGAAATTGGAACAAAACTAATTTTTTTGCACTTCCATTAGAATTGGTTACTTTGGGCAATAGTTTTAGAAAATGACGGTTTTGGTAAATAGTTTAATCAAAATGATCATACTGAGAAATAATCCTAGAGATAGGCACAAGTCATCAAGAATAGATACTTATAATACATTTTGCCGTAAAAACCAAGCATCTGTGTACGATTCATGAGAAATGCTAGCTGTAATTGCCTTAAGAGACTCCAAATCAGTAGTCTTTTTCTATTGGTTATTTACCTATTCCTTTTATTTTGAAATGACAAGTGAAATATACATCTGATTTATAAACAGAAAAAAAAATCTACGAAAAATGCTAGAAATATAATAATGCAAGGAATCATGAAAAATATGGAGGCAAAGTTACAGTTTGAGCGCATAGTAGAAATTGGCATAAACTTTACAACTTTATATTACTTGCATATATACTTGACCAGTTGACGTTGCGCCTTGATTGTAACAATTCAAGCCCTATGGGAATTGCCGAATTGCTAGTGCCAATAATAATAAAACACAAAGCCCGGCCAGACATATGAAATTGGGTAAGGTGATCATGCTATATTTTATATGAAGCAAATTTATTGCTCCGAAAGAAATTTGTAACAAATCCAATTATTAGGTACACCTTACACTCATAAACTGTTTAGCAATCCGTCTTCAAAAACTTATACCGTATTTTCGACGGAGTTAAAATTTTAATTCAATCCAAACACTTATACCATGCACATACTTGTCAATCTTGCCCCCATGGCTTTATTCTTGATTCCCTCCATTATACTTACACCATTTTAGTAGAATTTATTTTTTCCTATAAATAAGATGTATATTTCAGTTTCTAGTTAACACTTGTTTGAAATTCACATACTCTAATATTTCTCGCAGATGCAAAGAGGCTTATAGGCAAAAAATTCAGTGACGATAGTGTACAAAAAGACATCAAATTCTGGCCTTTTAAAGTTGTAGATGGTGGTGACGATAAACCTGTGGTTTCCGTCACTTATATGGGTGAACATAAGAAACTAATTCCTGAGGAGATATCTGCCATGGTCTTGTCGAAGATGAAAGGCATTGCTGAAGATTTTCTTGGTACCACAGTGAAGAATGCCATCGTCACCGTACCAGCCTACTTCAACGATTCACAACGTCGGGCAACTAAAGATGCTGGAACTATTGCCGGGCTTAATGTGATTCAAATTATAAATGAGCCGACAGCTGCTGCCATAGCTTATGGCTTAGACAATAATATGTTGGATGAGGGACATTCGACGCTTCTTTGGTGGAAAAATAATTCTGCTAGAAAGAATGTGTTGGTGTTTGATCTTGGAGGGGGGACATTTGACGTTTCTTTGGTGGCTATGGAGAAGGGTGATATAAAAGTTGAAGCTGTGAGAGGAGACAGCCACCTTGGTGGAGGAGACTTCGATAATAGAATGGTTTCCGAGTTTGTAGGGGAGTTTAAGAGGAAGCACAAGAAGGACATTAGTCAGAATCCGAGGGCTATTGGAAGATTGAGGGCCGCTGCAGAGAGGGCGAAAAGGGACCTCTCAGCAGTATTGGAAACTCAAGTTGTGGTTGATAGCCTTTTTGAGGGGATTGATTTCAGCACAAAAATTACTCGTGCTCGATTTGAGAAGCTGAACATGAACATGTTTAAGCAATGCATGGAGACGGTAGATATATGTTTGAAGGATGCGGGTATGGAGAAGAGTGATGTCCATGAACTTGTCCTCGTTGGTGGCTCGTCGAGGATCCCCAAGATTCAGCAGATGTTGCGGGAATTGTTTGGTGGGAAGGAGCTCTGCAAAGGTATTCACCCAGATGAGGCTGTTGCTTATGGGGCTGCTGTACATGCTGCTAATTTAAGTGGTGTTGGTACTAGTAATAAAGACATGAAACTTGTCGATGTTACTCCTTTATCTCTTGGTTGTGAGAATGTCGACAGTGAGTGTGTTGTTATGATTCCGAGGAATACAACCATCCCAGTGAAGAAGAATAAACAATGGCAAACTCCGACAGATAACTGTACCAACGCTCTTTTCAATGTGTATGAAGGTGAGAGGCAAATGGCCAAAGACAACAATTTCTTGGACGGCTTCACGCTTACAGGTTTCCCTCTTGCGCCTAAAGGTGAAATCAAGTTTGATTTATGCTTTGAAATTGATGTGGATGGCATTTTAAATGTGTCTGCGGTGGAATTGAGCTCTGGACTGAGGAAGCAAATCACTATTATGCACCAGCGTGGTCGGCTTTCAGAGAAGGAGATAGACAGGATGGTTAAAGAAGGTGAAAAGTACAAAGCTCAAGATGAGAAACGAATGAAGGACGTGAAAGCTAAAGACGAACTTGAAATGTATGCTAACAAAGTGTCGGAAGCACTCGATACTACGCAGTTGAAGATTAGCGAATACGAGCGGAAGCAACTGCAGGATGCAATTGACGAAACATCAAAATGGCTGGAAAGGAACTCTGACACTTCCACGGCAGCAGAGTGCAAGAAGAAATTGGAAGCAGTACAAATCATTTGCAGACGCTTTGGTTCGAAGCTATTATTATGATGAATTATATTGCCGCCCTTTTCTTTGATGAATTTATCAAACTTGAACTCAGATGCAACTCTTTAATTTTGTGTGTATTTTAGTGAGCATGTAGAGAAGATAAAAATTGTCTATAGCATAATTAAATGCGGTAAATTAAAGGCGACAACTAGTAAAAAAATATGATTGTGTAGTAAACTTAACATATTTGTAGTAAATCAAATCTATTTGATTTAATAATTTGTTGTATGCCTACCCAACTATAGTAGTTGGGCTATTACCAATCTATCAATGAAATTTTTTTTAAGTTGATTTATTTTCAAAATCAATGACTAATGATTGTCTCTCTTTCCTTATAATCCATCATTTCTTAAAAAATGCATCAAAATTTAATGCACCTTTAAACATTTTTATTACAAACTAATTATAGACACTTTTGTATTTGTCCACATATAAACTTTCAACAATTTGTTATTTTTTTGGCTGACTTGTAATTATGTAAATGTTGGGGTGTCCACCCAACAAATTCAACATTGAAAAAATGAGTAGAAGATTTCCTTATAAGGGATCACTCCACAAATTAGTATGAGACCAGGTCAAATTAACCCACTTTCGAAAAACCATGCGGCCTTGTCAGTCGGTTCAAAGCGGACAGTATTATACTAATTTTGGAGCCGTTGGCTACGCAGACCACAACAATTTCGATAGACTTACCATAAGTACGAACGTCAAGCGTATCAAGACTTCCCATATTTTTATATACAAATTATTAGGTACACCGGGGGTACGTAAAGCTACGTACCTCCCGGCTCCCCAATAAACAAAAGTCCATAATTCTGCTTTTAAGAGTATTTCTTTTGTTTGATAAGCGCAGTCAGGCCCACAAATAACAAATAAAAAAACATGAAAAAAAAAAACTGAAATAAATCCCCAACTCTCTTACTCTCTCTCCTCCCCACTTCCCCACCTCTACGGTTATACAGACCCCAATCGCCGACGACCTCCTCCGCCACAGACCCCGCCACACTAACACCACCATATTCGTCACTCTTCCGACGACCATGCACTGGCGACCTCAGCCATTTTAACCATCATTATTATCGCCAGACTCGCCACTTTCTCTTTCTCCCTTATTTCCTCTCTCTTCCTCGCTTATCTCTCCTCAAGAGTCTTCTATTTCTGGCGATAGTGGACAACGCTGGATATAAGGTACCGGGGCGGCGAGCAAGGAAGGGGAGCGGCGGAGCCCGAGAGGGGGGAATCACTTGGTAAGTGACAAACCAAAGGGAGAAAGAAGAAAGGACGAAGGGGAAGGCGGTGGCTGGGGGATAGGGAGAAAAGGTCGCCGGAGGAGGAGATTTCTGGTGGTTTGGGCCGGCGATAGGTTGGTGTTAGTAGCAGGGGCTGAGCTAGGATTTCAGGACAGGGGGTTCGAAAATTTTTTAACTAATACATGCTGTAAAATTGATTTTCACTAAATTTATACACGAGTATATACTACTTCTTGCTTAACTTAGTTAGATGATTTAATACCCCAAAAGTTTTATTAGGTCAGATTAATATTAGTGTAATTGAAATTATTTAAAATTTAAGTCTCACACCATTCAAAAAAATTAATAATAACAATTAAGTCTCACTGCACTAACAGATTATATATAATGTATTTTGCCAAATTACAACATCATGATGGGGTTGTCCTAGTGGTAACATGCGAAAAATTAGAGAAATGTAGCTTATTACGTGGTTCGAATCTTGACGGTGACAGATTTTTGCTGATTTAGTTAGATAACAAAAATAAAAATAAAAATAAAGTAAAACTTTATTGACAAGGTTCGATCCTGTGACCTGTAGGAGACATCAATGACACACCAGCCGCTGCGCTAACTCCTGAACACTGATTTATATCTACTGCAATTTATTTATATCTTGCCTAAGGGGGTTCAACTGAACCTCTTGAACCCCCTGGCTCCGCCCCTGGTTAGTAGGGGTGTCGGTTCAGTTGGGGCTTTGGTGGTGGTGGTCGGGGTGGAGATTGGAAAGGGAGGGGGAGGAGATAGAAATTTTTGTTTTGGTTTTATTTTATTTTATTTTGTTAGTTTATGTCATTATTTCTGACAAAATTGAATGAAATAATGATAGAAATGTGTGAATAATTTAAAATAAATAAAGACTATAATGTGGTATATAATGGATGAAAGTTGTTAAATAATGAGTGAAATTGAGAAATAATAAGCGAAAATCGGAAAACAGTGAGCGAAAATAAATAAATAATGACTATAAAGTGGTATATAATAATAAGTGAAAATTGAGAAATAATGAGTAAAAATTAAGAAATAATGAGTGAAAATTGAGAAATAATGAGTGAAAATTGGGAATTAATGACTATAAAGTGGTATATAATGATTAGAAATTGAGAAATAATGATTGAAAATTAAGAAATAATGAGTGAAAATTGATAAATAATGAGTAAAAAATTGATAAATAATGATTGAAAAATAAATAATGAGTATAAAGTGGTATGTAATGAGTGAAAATTACAACATAATGAGTGAAAAATGAGAAATAATGATTAAAAATAAATAATGACTATAAATTGGTATATAGTGAGTGAAAATTACAAAATAATAAGTGAAAATTGAGAATTAATGATTGAAAATAAATAATGACTATAAAGTGGTATATAATAAGTGAAAATTGAAAATAACGAGTGAAAATAGGGGAATAATGATTAAAAATAAATAATAACCATAAAGTGGTATATAATGAGTTAAAGTTGTGAAAATAAATAATGACTATAAAGTGGTATATAATGAGTGAAAATTGGAAAATAATGAGTGCAAATTGTGAATAATGAGTGCAAATTGAGAAATAATGAGTGGAAATTGGGAAATAAATAGTGAAAATATTTAATGACTATAAAGTGGTATAGAATGAGTAAAAAATTGAAAATGAGTGAAAATAAATATTGAGTATAAAGTGGTATATAATGAGTGCAAATTGAGAGATAATGTGTGGAAATTGAGAAATAATGGGTGAAAATTGGAAAATAATGATTGAAAATAAATAATAAATATAAAGAATGAGTGAAAATTGAGAAATAATGATTGAAAGTTAGAAAATAACTCTAAAGTGATATATAATGAGTGAAATTTAAAACATAATGAGTGAATATTGTAAAATAATGAGTAATGTTATTCAATTTTATAATATCAATACTGACCACTACTAGTCCTTTTTTTTTTTTTTGACAACGTTTAAACTGAGGTCCTCCTTCCTTTCTTCTTCTTCTTCTTCTTCACAAAAACATGTTTTCTCTCTCCTCCCCCTTCACCCCACCCGACCACCACCAAACCCCCAATCGCCACAACCGCCACCCCCACTAGCACCACAACACATGTCGGCCAATACCACCAAAAACGACATGCTAGTGACGTCGACGGAGTGGTACAACCGATGCCAGCAGGGAGGACGGCGGAGCTGAGGTGGGTTGGAGAGGGGATGAGGGAGGAGAGAGAATGAGAGTGGGGGTTTATTTTTTGTGGAAGAAGAGGAATGCGGGCGCAGAAAATGGTTAGCTCAGGTGGAGTCGCCGGTGACTGGTCGTCCAGTCGATGTCTTCGCCGGAGTAATTATAAGTGGTGGCGCGGGTCAAGGGCGGCGGCTTATGGTGAGGCTGGGGTGCGTCGGGGATGGGGATGGGGGGAGAGAGAATATGGGGGTGGCTTTTGTGTTTTCAATTTGTTTGATTAATAACTAGTATTTATGGGCCAACTACTAGTACAACGTATGGACTTATCAAGAATGGGCTTTTAAAGCAAAGTGTGGATTTTTATTGGAAAGAAGCGGGGGCCCATTGATTTTTATATATTGTATGCGGTATAAATACCGAGAGTTGTCATTAAGGAATCCAAGCAATTAACAAGCACTACAAATCTTATTATGGCATCTGGTTTTTGATAATCCTAGCCTCTTACCAAAAGTTTATACACTACTACATTAATGACATTTTGTAACAACGCAAAATCTTTACATTAGACCTAAGGTGATCGACGCTAGTGGCCGCTACATTAGCCATTAAACGTTTATCACGAATTATTGGTCAAAAAAACTTTGACATTTTAAGAGTCAACTTCAAGTTTCACAACTCCACCTTTTAATTTCTTCTATGTTCGCCATTGTTTCCTACAATCACTTGGTAAAATATATCGTAGAAAGAGTTCCAAAACTATTTCAAGTTCAATTGGCTTCAATTTACACTATTGGGAAATATTTTGTTTCGATAGTTTTACCCAAATGTTTCAAAACGAAGCCGAATTTTAAGAATTACACGCATTTTTACCTTTTTTAAAAGTCAACGAAATTTTTGACGGATTTTTGACCGTCTTTTTTTATGACTTTGCCGTTTAATACTCGCCGTATTACACCTATAGTTTTTAACTATCTATGGCTCTGCTCAAGCGGATCCAGTGATTCTATAGGATGCAGGATATCGGTGCGCAGGATGAAACCTTTATTTTTAGTAGTATTGATTTTACCATAGCAAAAGGGGTGAGGGCTCATATACTATCTCGTCTCCCCTCCAATTTCTTGTATATTATTATTGAATTGATTCTTCGTTCGATATAATAATAATAATAATAATAATAAAAATAATAATAATAATAATAGTAATATTATTATTATTATCATGAATGGTAATAATTTACGATTGGAAGATATAAATATAAGAAAAGTAAGAATAACATTTCACTAATTAATTGATAGCTCATAATTAATAATTAGCTTAGCGCTTGATTACAAAATCCAATAAAGCTATCTAAAATGTATGTGTCAGGACATATATATTAGCTCATAAGCCCAAAAAAAATTGCTAGCACATGCGATAATCGTTTCTTATCCAAAAAATTAAATTTACAAAATTTCATTGGCTAGCCTTAAACTCTTCTACATCACTCCAATACAGCGTCGTCTTCATTGGAATCCTCAAACATCTACAAACATTGAGAAGTAAAATAGCAACAATAAGATTAAATTCCTTGCAAAACAAAGAATATTGGTTTTGTGAATAACGTAACAATGTGGCAATTGCAAATCTACTGAAAATTCGCCATGACCTCCCCGTAAAATACAAATCCAAAAAAACCATTACACCATGTCATAGAAACCTACATTGCAATCTCCACAACCACCAGAGGCGTGGCAGGGCCTGTGCCCAGAGCCCCTTAAGAGATAACAAAAATAAATACTTAAACATGCCTCATTTTCCACATATCCTCTTGCTAACCCAGTGGGAAAAAAACCGATGGACCATAAGATTGTGACTCATGTTCCAATCACAGTGCAAGCAATTTCATCTTTATTTTTTTTTAATGGATTCTTCTTTCCACTTTTTTTTTCTTGTTTTGGCATTTACGAATATATAACAATGTTTTATGTATACAATCAAATTTTAAAGCATTTCTAAAAAAAACCTTAAAAGTAGACACTAATATATATCTTTCTTCATAGAATGCATTTAATTAATTAACAATATTTCAGAGACAAACGACATTAAGAAAAAAATACAGGGGCCCCATTTTGAAAGTTCGCCCAGGACCTTCGAAATCTCCCACACGGCCTGACAACCACCACTATTCCTACCACCATATTGTACACTTCACCAGCCTTTATGAGCACAAATGAGACCGTCAAGTCTCATAGCCATAAAACCAAGTGTGGGAGACAGAGTGCTAGTAACCGTAAGGATGTAACAAGTATGCACAATATTCTAAGATTAGAAGATGATCTTATTGTGGACTGCCAAACCACCGGCTCCACAATTAGTATGATATTGTCCGCTTTGGGCCCGACTACCAGCCCGCACGGTTTTTCAAACATGGGTATCTTTTCAACCCAAAAGGCCTCATACTATATAACGTGGATATGGAACTTATATACAAGGATTCTAGTCCCTGTTTCTTCAATGTGGGACTTGGGTTGACACCCCAACAATCCTCCCCTCAAACCAAGGCCCAATTCATGGCCAGACCTCCTTCCGTTTATTATACGGAGACACACGGTCACGAGGTGTTACCGAGGGGGGATGCCCACAAACCGCAGAGTCCACTCCACCACAGGAGTCTTTAAACCGTGGCTCTGATACCACTTATTGTGGACTGCCAAACCACCGGCTCCACAATTAGTATGATATTGTCCGCTTTGGGCCCGACTACCAGCCCGCACGGTTTTTCAAACATGGGTATCTTTTCAACCCAAAAGGTCTCATACTATATAACGTGGATATGGAACTTATATACAAGGATTCTAGTCCCTGTTTCTTCAATGTGGGACTTGGGTTGACACCCCAACAGATCTCACATGTAAATGGACATATGATAATCGATCTGATAGCCACTGTAACCAAAAAAACAATATCACCTGACTAGAAGAAACAAAATCAATGCCATATAGATCAAACAAAAGTTCACAAGCTTCCTAATATAAAACTTGAAACTTGTATTTTATTTTGAATTTAGAAGAATGTCTCATGTGGTTAATTTTCGTTGTTCATGTGGTAAAATATCTCGTGTGATTTCTTAGAGAGAGGGGGGGGGTTTTAAAAGATAGAGAGAGAAAAGTATTGAAGCCGATTAGTTGTGCTCTTTCTAACTGATGGTAGGCTATTTTGCATATCTTGATGTTGTTCGGGATCACTTACTTGCATCACGTGGTTAAATGCTCACACAAAAATCAGGAATAACGAGATTCATACCAGGATTTGCTGCTTGAAGTTTGATTATATGATGGTGCTAGCTACGCCAGGTCCTATCTGAAACACTACATTTGATTTTATGCTGTCCATGTACACAACAGGTAATATGTAGCTTTTCTTTTCTGTTAGTTTTAAGTTGGTCTTGGTTACACCTCGTCCACGAAGTCGTAGGTGTCCTTTCTACTCATCTTTCTCTCTCACTTCATAATACGGATCCTTAGGCTCTTGATTATCCCCGAGCTCATATCCAGCTTCAAGGTCACTCATTTTGTTTTTCCTAATTAAGCATTAACTGGTAGAAAGTAATTTATAAGGATAGGGTGAAGCTCAAATATACTAAAATTAAAGAATATTTGATTTCCTTAAGGTGTCGAATTACTAAATTTGCCTTTATGGATTTAAAATCAGTCTTATTGTACTTGCGCTCTGGCCCTTGTTTTCTAGATTCTTTGTAGAACTTCTCTCCTGGGATGGTGACTTCTTTTTAGGATCATTTATTTGCTCACGAAACTAGAAAATACATAAGGTTCAATAATAGTGTTGTACAAAAAATAATAAAGTGCATTACCAGTTCATGTCTCAATAATGCCAATGACTTCGGACCCAAAGTGTGCATGTCTGTTTGTGTCTCACAATTGGCTTTGTTGTCTTTAGCTTCTTCCTACTCATTAATTACAATGATATGTGATGCAGTAATTGTGTCTAGCATGAGATTAATCGTACTGATTTCACATGCAGCAAAGAAAAATAGTAAAACCATACATCCTGCAGTGTTTTGCCTTTATGCGACACTTAAATCCCCGCCATAATTCATTATTGAGAGTCGCATTCACCCATTTCTTTCCTTCTTCAGGGACTATATAGGACCTCTGCATAAAACAACAATTATGAGTCATATATTTGATTATAGCTATCACTATAGTTGTTATCATATCACCAATATGTTTGAATTTAGGGTCATAGCAAAACAGAGTCCCATATCCTATTAGATGCACCATCGGGCAACGACTTCCAATACTCGTAGTTCAATGGTGCTAATTCAGTATCCCTAGCAAAAATCCTGTTAAAGAGCGATTGGGCCTGGGCCGCACCCGCACGGAGGAGAGAGAGTCCACGTCATAAGCCCAAGGAGGTTTCATCCTAAAACCAATTGGCAATAGGTGGAGTAACTCCTTGGTTTATAAACATATCAACTCTCTCCTCTTTTTCCAATGTGGGACACTCACATGTGGTTCACTTCAACACTCCCCTTCATATGTGAGTTTCCTTTAACTAGAAGACTGGGCTTGGTGGCTAACCGGGGCTCTTCTAGCTCTCTTCGGTTCCACATATTTGTCCCATCTGAACAGACTGGACCTTCACAAGCTCACCGGGGCTCTTCTGGCTCTCTTCGGTGGCATCGCAAATCGGGGCTCTCCTAGCGCTCTCGTCGGTTGCGTAAACTTGGTCCATCTGCAACGAGCTCAGTTCGTCCTCTTGAGTCCCAAGTCTTTAACCATGGGCTCTGATACCATGTTAAAAAGCGATCGGGCTTGGGCCGCGCCCTCACGGAGGAGAGAGAGTCCACGTCATAAGCCCAAGGAGGTTTCATCCTAAAACCAATTGGCAATAGGTGGAGTAACTCCTTGGTTTATAAACATATCAACCCTCTCCTCTTTTTTCAATGTGGGACACTCACATGTGGTTCACTTCAACACTCCCCCTCACATGTGAGTTTCCTTTAACTAGCATACTGGGCTTGGTGGCTAACCGGGGCTCTTCTAACTCTCTTCGGTTCCACATATTTGTCCCATCTGCGCAAAACTGGACCTTCACAAGCTCACCGGGGCTCTTCTGGCTCTCTTCGGTGGCATCGCAAATCGGGGCTCTCCTAGCTCTCGTCGGTTGCGTAAACTTGGTCCATCTGCAACGAGCCCAGTTCGTCCTCTTGAGTCCCAGGTCTTTAATCATGGGCTCTGATACCATGTTAAAGAGCGATCGGGCGTGGGCCGCACCCGCACGGAGGAGAGAGAGTCCACGTCATAAGCCCAAGGAGGTTTCATCCTAAAACCAATTGGCAATAGGTGGAGTAACTCATTGGTTTATAAACATATCAACTCTCTCATTTTTTTCCAATATGTGACACTCACACGTGGTTCACTTCAACAAATCGCAAGAAAAACGACTAAACTCCTTCATAAGAGCAGTTGTAGGTCCAATTGGTTGGCCAGACTGCAGGGTATTATTTGCATTTTTCTATAGAATATTGTATATTTTATGTACATATACTCCTATGAACTATTCGTGGACAGAGAAAGTCTTAGTGCTCGATCAGCCCACTTGCACATCAACGTGGTGACTGGTTATGGACTTTGTCGTTACGGTGATGTACGGAGAAAGTTTCTTCGAAAATCCCACGTACGCGGCATTAACTCTATATGTCAACACTCCCCTTAAGCCAATAGTCTACAGAGAAATGCAAATAAATTCCTTTGACAGTAACACATTTTAGATTTAAAATTTCCAACTTCTATAAATTTGCCAGTTACATCCTGATTCTTGAGATCAATCAATTCAAACTGTCATTTAGCTAACATTTGTTGCTTCTGTAAAGTCGTTTTTGGAAAAAGAAAGTATGGTTGGTAAAGGAGAATGGCCAGTGATTGGAATCGATCTTGGGACAACCTGCTCGTGCGTGTCAGTTTGGCGGGATGGCCGTGTTGAGATCATCCCCAACGAACTGGGTTGCCGTACGACTCCATCTTGTGTCGCCTTTGCTGGCTCACAGCGTCTCATTGGTGATGCTGCAGTGAACCAAGCTCGAACGAATCCTCTTAACACTATTTTTGGTCAGTTTCATTTCTCCTTACATTCATAGAATGAACCTACATCTTCTCGTTTTTTATGTTTATATATTTTATATGAATATTGTAATTTTAATTCCATCTCTTTAACCAACTAATCACCAAATTATCGACACTCCGTTTCATGTATTACACATCAACTTCATACTCGCTCGGATTGTTTCCATCTGCTTTTGCATGCAATATTTAGGTAAATGTTGTAAATATAGGCAGGGCCGTCTCACAGTTTTTGTCGATGATTCTATGGTCATTACCGCTAGTGGTAATCACCATAAAAATATATTATTTTAGTAAGGGTAAATATTTTATTGTAATATTTTAATTACATTGAAATCTTTTGTTTAGAATTAAAAATATATTTTTCTATTCTTTTTTTTAGGCTTTGTTTGGGATTATTTAGGGTTACTACTTTCCCTTAAAAAAATTAGGGTTTTCCCGTCCAAAAAAAAAAAAAGTTAGGGTTTAACGCATGATTTTTGTACATGTATATATTAACGTGTTGTACCGACTACATTCTTCGTCTATTTCATTTTTTTTTTTTTTTTTGTGACGTATACATTGTGCTTTAACCATGGAAAACATTGAGGACATTGTTACGGCTATTACTGATGAAAAATTTGACCTTGATATGGCTATTGTTGATGAAAAACGGGAGGACAATACCAAACATGGATTAAGTTTTACAATTTTTTATAATATAAATAGAAGATATTTTTATTTTTATAATAGTATAAGAAGATAACAAATCTTAATAAAATAATAGATTGTATTTTAAATTAATATTAGAAGATATCAGATCTAACTAAAATAATATATTTTTATGGTGGTTACCACTAGTGGTAATGACCATAGAATTATCGAGTTTTTGGGGGGTCTATGCGAAAAACATATTTGGGCTACTAAGATGTTGAAGTGCCCATTTACACTTCACATGTAAGTGTCCCACATTGGAAATGAGGAGATAAATTCTCTAGTTTATAAATCAAGGAGTTACTCCACCTATTGTCAATTGGTTTTAGGATGGAACCTTCTTGGTTTATGAAGTGAGATTCCTCTTTCCTCCTTTGGGTGTGGCCAGACCCGTTTGCATTTTCACATAAGAGATAAACCGTAAAAGTGATTTAGTTGTTAAAAGATATATAGGCGTTGAGACATAGATTATTTATGGTCAAGATTGTGTTAAAGAGGAGCAGATTAAATTAGGTCTATCGAGTTATATGATGGAAAGATCTAAACTTTAACTTTGGTTCAATTGCGGAATTAATTTCGAACTCATATTAGAAGTCCAACAGAATCAAATAGGTACTAGCTTTGCATAAAAAGGTTTTCCCATGGGCTACCATCTATATATGTATGCATTTGGCAGAAATATTATTTATAGGGCCCCCTGTTATCGTGAGGCCTCGCACAGTCTTATAGCCGGCCCTGAATATAGGGGTTGATCATGGCATATCGTAAGCTTCGAGTCGCGTAAATCCGCTATCCTAAAGACTTAATTGGCCTGGTCCCCTCGTGCATGAGCCTATGAATTGGTTTTGAGATACAAAGAGAGCCTCGATAGAGCTTGCACTAGCGATATCGACACACTAAATGGCACTCGAAGCATTGATATTTGCATGGAGATAAATGTGGGATGAAATGAATTAGCAATTTGTGCTAACCTTTATCCTTAAGTTGTAATTGTTAGACCATGACGGTCTTGGTTGAGCTAACATAATCTACTTACATTTTCAAAAAAAAAAAAAAAAAAAAAAAAAAAAAAAAAAAAATTCTCTATTCAATTTATCATATCACTCTGATGTGAGATTGTCTAAACGTTTTGGACCTCCATTTTTTTTTGGTACAAAGGAGCAACTAATGTTGCGGGGGTGGGGGTATGAGGATTTGAACCCGGAACATCCCCCAGGCAGGTTGAGTTCCTAACCATTAGGCTAACCTTGATCCTCATATGTTTTGGACCTCCATGGGTATATATAATGTAATGGTGCCCCCTAATATTAAATCTTAGCCATTGATTTATTCTACACACCCAATTACATTAAATATAAGTTAGTTACTACTCCCTCCATTCAAGTCCACTCTTCCTAACACTATTCGGCACGCACTTTAAGGTGCGATTTTCTCTATGTTAGAGATTACGTAAAATTCCAAAAATTTTAGACAAACAAGGTTAAATGTCAATAGTGATTTTCACAAAATTTTAGAATTTTACGTAATCTCAAACATAGGTAGAATCGCACCTTAAAGTGCGTGCCGAAAAGTGATAGGAAGAGTGGAGTTGAATGGAGGGAGTATAACTAACTTACCACATATAGACATAACAAGTAATTAATTATTTTTTTATTTGGAAATTCTCCAACAATAAAGGCAAATTAAATCTGGTGGGAGAATAAATATGAGGCAGGTATACTACTATATACCCCCTCCGTCCCAGCTCAAACGCCCCGGGCGATATTTGTAGAGTAATAAGAAAAATTGATATAGTAAATTGAGTGTGGTAATATTAGGAAAAAGCAGGAGATAGAATGTGAGGATTAATAAAAGTAGGAGATATAACGTGAGAGAGGATGTGATAATTTAATAAAAGTAAGAGAGAAGAAAATATGTCCCAAAATAGATGAACTGTTTGAGGTGCAACGTCCGAAAATGGAATATGGGGCGTTTGAGATGGAACGGGGGGACTACGCCGTAATTAATAGAAAAAAGTTTGGGCTACCTTGAAACGGTTTTTCTAACGTGTGCCCACTGAGCACATGCTTAAACTTCTTTATTTCCTTAAGTAAGTGATATTTTTCACTTGAAAAAACAAATTATGAAATCTCATTGATTAATTCGAGAGAATATCAGAGTTTTAACATGTGCCCAATAAGCACACATTAGAAAAACCGAACATGAAATAAGAACAATTTGGGTGATTTCAACTAAAATAAATGTGAACATTAGCAATGATAGATCAAGTCACACATCTCCTAACGCTAAAAAATAACATACTCTGCATATCAACGTAAGTACCTAACTCGCTCTCCTTCGTAATGTAGAATTTAAGAGGGGAGGAATAGAATGAGAGTAAACCCTGGAGTAGTCTTATACTGTGAAAAACTAACTCAATTAAACTCTTAATATTGAAGCCCCTTATATAGGCGATACAACAATAACAAATCCTATAAATTAGGAACTAATCTCTGACTATGCCAAATCCCACATATCCCACTAAACCACAACACTAACATGTATCTTAATTAGTAGAAACAACTAACTAATAATTAGGAACCACTTTGACTAATATTTTTTGGATCAATAATCCAACACACCCCCTTGATCCAAAAATCTCTGGAGAAATCTTCATCGTTCGTACATTAAGTCGAACACACCGTTACACCATTCGCCGCAACGAACATATGAACACGGTGAATCTGTATCTTGCCTTCGGATCTTGATCTCGATTGGGTTTGCACACCCGTCGTCTTCATGGAGCACTTCTCTCCACATCTCGTGACGCACTTCTCGTCACCTTGCCGATGCACATAACCATCGACCATACATTGGAGCACTTCTCTCCAACAATGTTAGAGCACTTCTCTCTAACCCTCTATTTTGCGGTGCACTTCTCACCACCCTCAAACATGTTGTTCTTGTCGGAGCACTTCTCTCCGAAATCAATAGAGCACGTCTCTCTATCTTTCCATGGTGCACTTCAAAGATGAGCAAATTACCTTCACCGTTACGGCATTTCCACAACCTCATCGTCATCGGTACTATGACCTGACTTATTTGGACTCCACACCCAATCCTTGAAACGTCTCCTTTCGAGACCCAAGAGCCTCATTGATTAGACCCCTTTAATCTTGTAATTTGCTTCATCAAATGATCACACGTAAGACTGCGTTGTCTTACAATATTTTTTGGATCAAGGGCGTGTGTTGGATTATTGATCCAAAATGAATAAGTCAAAATTAGTTTATTTGTTCCTAATTATGTGTTAGTGGTTTCACCAGATAAGGATACTTGCTAGTGTAGTGTTTTAGTGGGTTACTAGTTTTAAACCCGTGCGTTGCACGGTTCAAATATTATATTTTTAATGATTTTTTATAACCAGCTATGCTATCATTTCAGTTAAAATAATCCATACCAATTGTTGTGATGTCGCTTACATGTATTTTTAAAATTTGATCAATTCAAAAAAAAAAAAATATACAAATTTGTCTACGTTGTCCATTTTTAAATTATACAACAACATCTATTGTATACTCTTCAAAAAAACCCTTCTTTTAATAAAAACCATGTTTCCATAATATAGCTTTATGTAAAAGTTTAACGAAAATGAGAATCTCTTTGTGAATTGTTAATAATATTTTTTGTTCTTTCACCGTACACTAAAATCTCTATATTCTTCAAAAATTCTGTGTGAATTGTTAATAATTAAATTATCCTCTCATTTTTTGCTCTTTTACCACCCACTAAACTCTTTAAGTATTTCTCAAATAATGGACTCTCTCTATTGCTCTTTCAACATACACTAAATTCTCAAACGATGGACTCTATCTATTGCTCTTTCACCGTAAACTAAACTCTTTGAGTATTTCTCAAATGGACTCTCTCTATACTCTTCAAAAATCTCTCTTATATATCGGAAAAATGTGTAAATGGATGTCAAATTGAGATATATTTAGAAACAAATCTCATGATATATGTTTTTAAATTTTCTACACAACCAATGTTATGAGTGATTATGTCTCAAATCTATTACAAACATTTATGAAATAGTCTCACGAAAATAAGGATTCTATATGTGCATTATTAATTATTATCTGTGTGAGTTAATAATAAAATGTAGGTATTTCTCATATTTTAAACTCTCTCAGTATTTCCCTTTTGTTGGACTCTCTCTTTTGTTTGTTGAGTTTAGCTTAGGAATAGACACAATATATCATTTTTCCAATTTTCGCTCGATGACTGGTGTTTAATACAAAACATATGTATAAATGGAACTCATTTTAGATTAAATAAATTTCAAAATAGGTTTGATGAGTTATATGTATAAATGAAAGTTAGGACTAATTATGTCGTTTCACATTTAAATTGGTTAATAAATGTTGTGAGAATTTTCCATTCTTTGGACTCTCTCACCAGTTCTCTTATTTTGGATTCTCCCTAAACTTTTTAAGAAAAAAAACAAATCTCTACTAAATGTACACGCAGTAACTTAATTGTTTCATATCGGAAAAATGTGTAAGTGGATCTCAAATTGAGAAACATTTCGAAACAAATCTAATGATATATGATTTTAAATTTTCTAAACACGTGACTAATGTTATGAGTGATTATGTCGCAAATCTATTAGATCCATTTATGAAACAATCTTACGAAAATAAGGATTCTACATGTGGATTATTAATAAGTGTCCGTGTGAATTATTAATAATAAAATGTGGGTATTTCTCATTTTTTAAACTCTCAGTATTTCTTTTTTTGTTGGACTGCATTGCACGGTTCAAATATTATATCATTTTTAATGATTTTTATGTTTATAACCAATTATGCTATCAGTTCAATAAAAATAATTCATAGCAATTGTTGTGATATTGCTTACATGTATTTTAAAATCTTGATCAGTTAAAAAAAAAAAATACAAAGTTGTCTAGATTGTTCATGTTTAAATTGTACAAATAACATTTCTTACCTATACTCTTCAAAACATCTTTTTTTTTAAAAATAAATATAGTATATAAAGTCGATTGTAATCATTGAGCATTACTTATCGGAAAATGTATAAATGGATCTCAAATTGAAATTCATTTTAAATCACATAAATTAATATATGTTTCAAAAGTTTCTGATACACATAACTAATTGTATAATCAATCATACCGTGTTTCTATAATATAGTGTGAATGATTAATAATTAAATGTGTAAGATACATTTATTAAAGAGTCTCGCGAAAATAAGGATTCTTTATGTGGATTATTAATAATTGTCCATTTGATTTGTTAATAATAAAATGTGGGTATTTCTCATTTTTTAAACTCTCTCAGTATTTATCTTTTGTTGGACTCTCTCTCGGCTCTTCAAAAATCTCTCTTTTATATATATTAGATTATACGTGGGAATTGGATTAGTCAAGAGATTACCTCCTAGTCAATAGGGATTGTTATTGTTGATGTGTTGTATGTATGTACGGCCTATAAAAAGGCTGATTTTTAATGAAATTAAGTTGAGTTAGTTTTTCACAGTATAAGACTACTCTAGGGTTTACTCTCATTCTATTCCTCCCCTCTTAAATTTTACATGGTATCAGAGCTCTTGAGATGGAGACGGATCGTCTCCAATCAAGTAGCTAGGTTCGATTCCATTTCAAATGGGGCGAATGAAACGCTGCTATCAAAATCAAAATTGAGGGTGAGTGTTTACAAAAGAGAGATCAAGAGAGTACGAGTGTTTGAAAGTAAATCAAATACAAAAAAAAAAAAAAATGTAAGTGGGTTTACATCCCACATTGTTATGTTTTCATTTCTAATAAATTCTTATCTACATGGTCGAATTATTCTCAACCCCATAGGACCGGGCCTCAATCCACCCTTAAATCTGCGTTATCTTTATATACACTCGAGCATTTTCGATGAAATTATGACAAGTATCTAATTAAGAAAGATGTACTCGGGTCTTCACGTTGAAGATGTTGTGTTTTAATATATATAGCCAGTGTCGGATGCATGAATATGGTTCCGAACACCAGGATTTCTTAATTCAAAGTGCAATTTTTGTACTAAAAACTATGAAAACTCATTTAAAGAAAAAGGGAGAATATCAAAAGATACCGTTCGGACATCGGTAATTTTAAAATAACAATGTCTTTTTTTTTATAAATTTGCCACTCCGGACCCATGATATGATGCATAGACCTAGACCCAACCCGGAATCACTGTTTCCCAAAATTTATAGACCCGGACCCATTGGGCCTGGATGGGGTTTGAGTCTCGTTCAATCCTTTTTATAAATGGTACAACGCCTTTAATTTGAAAAATTAAAAATCCAACTAAGAATGAATTTTGCTATATATTGATATTATTTCGTCGTATACAACTATATCTAACTCTTCAATTTGGAACAAAAACATTCATTTTGAATTTAAAAATGCACGGGATTTATACGCTTAATTATTGAGATATAGAAGGAGAAAATGAAATTAAACACTGTTTAAAGGGATAACAAGTCCTAAGCGAGTTATTGCCAGTAGTTCAATGTTTCATAATGGTTAAAATACAAAATAAGATTTTAGACTTTAGATCGGTCAATGGGTTTGGGTTTCAATGTAAGGACCCAGACCCACTAAATATTTCAATAGGTCTTAATTCGACCAGAACCGTTAGTTGGGTCCCAAATATTAGGACCTAAACCCAACCCAGGTCTAGGCTGGTCCTGGGTCTCTTCCCATTCATAGTTCGAACCGTGTTCCTATGTACGCTTAAATAACCGCAAATATATTTAATTTTTCTTCATTGTTGTTTGAATAACATATACTCTCATAAATAAATCATAATATATATGCTAAAATTGCGCAGATATGAAGAGGCTTATAGGGAGAAGATTAAGTGATGATAGTACAAAAGAAGACATCAAATTATGGCCTTTCCAAGTAGATGGAACCGACGATATTCCCATGATTGTCGTCAACTACATGGGCCAACAGACAAAATTAGCCCCAGAGGAGATATCTGCTATGGTGCTTGCGAAGATGAAGGGTGTTGCAGAAGATTATTTAGGTACCACAGTGAGAAATGCCATTGTTACTGTACCAGCTCACTTCAACGATTCACAGCGTCGAGCTACGATAAATGCTGGCACCATTGCGGGGCTCAATGTGATTCGCATCATAAATGAGCCGACAGCTGCTGCCATAGCATATGGCCTAGACATGAAGATTAACAGCAGGGATGCTACTCCTAGAAAGAATGTGCTGGTGTTTGATCTCGGAGGAGGAACACTTGATGTTTCGTTGGTAGTTATGGACAAGGGTAAAATCATAGTCAAAGCGACTAAAGGAGACTCCCACCTTGGTGGAGCGGATTTTACGACTAGAATGGTTTCCGAGTTTGTGAAGGAATTTGAGAAGATGCATGGTAAAGACATTAGTGATAATCGGAAGGCTCTTGGAAGATTGAGAGATGCCTCAGAGAAGGCGAAGAAGGTACTATCAGCAATACCGCAAACTGATGTTGTTATTGATAGCCTTTTCGAGGGGATTGATTTCAGCTCAAGAATTACTCGTGCTCGTTTTGAGGAATTGAATGCGGATTTGTTTAGTATATGCATGGAGACAGTTGTTCAATGTTTGAAGGATGCTGGCATTGACAAGGGCAACGTAGATGACGTTGTCCTCGTTGGTGGATCGTCGAGAATCCCCATGGTTCAGCAAAAGTTGGAGGAATTTTTCAAGGGTACAATGTTTTGCAAAAGAATTAATCGAGATGAAGTTGTTGCTTATGGCGCGGCTGTCTACGCTGCGATCTTATGTGGTGTGGGTACATCCAAAAAGGATATTGTCGTGCAGGAACTCACACCTTTGGCTCTCGGTATAGTTGTTCACACCTTGGAGGATGCCGGTAATAAAAATAGCGGTGCACATGGCATTTTAGGCTCGATTAAGCAGGGTTGTCAGGATTTCTTCAAAGGTAAGGAGCATAGCAAAAGCTTTAAACCGGATAAAGTTGTTGGTACTTATAATAAGGATACTGATGTCATGATGACGGGCGTCACATCTTTGTCTCTTGGCAATGTTATTCAGTGTTTGGAGAATGCCGGCATTGACAAGAGGGATTTACATGATGTTCATCTCGATGGTGTGCGGTCGGAAAACCCTAAGATTCATAAGATATTACAACAATTTTCCAATTCTAAGGAGCTTTGCAAAGGTATTAATCCAGATGAAGTTGTTTCTCATGGTAACGCTGCTATCTTTAGTGGTGTGGATACTAGCAATAACGATAGTATCCGAGGAGATATCATGCCCATCCTAATAATTCCGAGGAACACGACAATTCCAACGAAGAAAAATTACACATATTGGACTACCGTAGATTTTCAAACTCATGTTACAATTCAGGTGTACCAAGGAAAGAGTTCTTATATTATGGACAACATCTTGATAGACGAGTTTGAAATTTCGGGGTTTCAACGTGCTCCAAAAGGTGACACGAAAATTGATATCAGTTTCGAAATTGATGTTAATGGCATTTTGAATGTGTCCGTAGAGTCCGCACGGTTGAGGAAGCAGATCACCCGAATCGGGCACAGACGCGGACTTTCAAACAATCAAATACAGACCATGATAGTTAAAGCTGAAAACTACAAGGCTCAAGATGAAATACATAGGAAGATAGCGCTAGCAAAGAACAAGGTGGAGAATTATGCAAACGAACTTTGGGATGAATTAAATAGTGATAATGTGCTCGAAAGTAGTGCGAAGAAGCAACTTAAGGATCGGATTGATAAGACATTAGAGTGGCTAGTAGACTCTGATACTTGTGAGGCTTCAGAATATGAGAGAGAATATGCTGATCTAAAAGGCTTTAATTTTAAGCTTCACCAGACAACGTCCACTCTTGATGTCGCAGGAACACAATTACGTCATGAACAAAATCATCCCGTAACTCAGGGCATCAAATCCGTCGCTGCAGCCTCCTACCGGCCCAATCCAGTCCCTAAAGCGTCAGCCTCCCAGCCCTACCCACCAGTTCGTAGCCAAGGAACTGTGGATAGTGTCAACAATCGCGGTCCCCGCGGGAACTCAGGCTCCCGCGTGTCTTCCAAGAACCAGCAGCAATGTCCAGCTTATGGCCAGGGATATGTTCCGCCCACCTCGGAGTCCGATGATCTAGCTGAGGAATGCGATTCCTTGACGCGCAATCCTCCTGACAATAAATCGTACAAGGAAACAGGTTCGACTTCGCATTTCACATCGGGCTCAGGTACTTTTCAATTTGCTCTCTCAATCTCAGTGTTATGTCTTCTTGTATGGTTGGCAACGGCAGCTCACTGACCGTACAGACGATAGTGAGAATGGCAAGAAGTAGACTGTTGATTTTTTATGATCCAAGTATCCAACTACTTGACTCAAAGTAGTTATACTTATTAGCATTTCCTAAAAATTAGATAATCTGTAGTGGTTTAATGGGTGTGTTACGCTAATTGTGGCAGCATATATTAGAGGGTAGTTTCCCATATTTCCTAAGTTTTAACATTTTCTAGTTAAAGGCCTTGAGTTTACGAGGATAATTGAACAACTTTATCAATACAAACTTCTCCATTTTTACACTTCAAACTCTAAAATATTCCCTACAAAGTGTTACCAGAGAATTTGAGATGAGAGGTAACCTCCACTTTTATAACCAGGGGTACGGTCGGATTCTGAAAGGGACGAATGAATATTCCGTTACTATCAAAATTTGAGAGAGAATGAAATTCACAACAAAAAGATCAAGAGATATATATAATAGAGTCTAAGGGTACAATTGTAAAAAAAAAAATGACAATTTACAATTGCATCCTTTGACCATCTCCATTGAGGGTATCAAGATGAGTCTCAAAGAGGAGATAGAGGGTTTTCCCCCAATGAACAATAATTTGACAGGTCTCGTTTTTAGAGACGGAAACCGTCTCATTGTCAATAAGACTATACTTTTGCTAAATATAAATTTTTAAATAATTTAATATGTTTTAAGTTTCACTATAGAGACCCATTTTAAAATGTTAGTAATGAAGTATAGGTTTTCAAAGTGAGTCTCCAAATTCAAGACAACATAATTTCGAAAATAATTTGTATTTGAGACTCAAGTTGAGTTTCACCAATAAAGATGCTCTTATACTCGATCTACTAGTGTTCGGCGCCCAACATTAGGCATTTATGGGCTAAGTTGGTGTTATGATGCGTTATTGCAAACGAAAACCTTTTTACAACCATATGATGCTGCTGGGCAGCTGAATCTTTTTTGGCATTTCGAAGGCTAAAAAAGGAGCTGGCCTTCTTCCATGACAGTCGGAGGTCCATTATTTGATGCTTAAATTAAGAGAAAACACAGAGAGTGCATCTCCACGTTAAGTTACATGTCGTAGAGATAATTTTGATATTGGTGGAGATATGCCAAAATACAGCAACTTAAGGACATATCCCCAAGTTGCAGTAGCTCCACACAATCTTTGATGGTGCTGGTTTGGCGTGTAATTGCTCGACCCCAAAAAAGGACACTGTAGCAGCTTACGCTCAGTCCATCCTCTCCACTTTGCCAGATCATGTTGGGGAGCTGTACTGCCCGAAAATAATACTTTTGGTTTTACATTGGATGTCCATTTAAATCAAAATCACTGCATACTACAGCTAGACACATGTACCAACATGATAATGCTAACTCTAGAATGTTTGTCAATAAACCAACTCGTCCCAATAACAACGGTTCATGAATTACGTATTAGGTATTCGTGCTGTTTTGGATAAAAAGCGACCAAACTAAGCTCGCCTTCTTTTCTGAGACAATCAATAGTTGTTATGAAGTTGGTAAGACACCTTTGGGACACTCTGGAAAAAATTCTGACCAGCCTCCGGGACTGCTCCTATATAGAGAAAAGTCACTAGCCTGGGGGAGGGGATCGAGGAAGCCCCCTCCGATGCCTAAGTCAGATTTTAGATGGTATGTGAAGAGAGTGGAGAGAGAAACCCCCTTTCTTTCATACCTTTGCGTATGGGGTATTTATACTAACTTTGCCCTAGTCTTGTGATTGTAAACAATGCACGTGCATGGACAACATTTAGCCACCTCATCAGTTTACAGAAATGAGGCCCACTTCAGGGAGATGTCCTCGAGTGTTGACCTTGCGGGGTCTGTAGCCCAACCTGGCCTGGTCTTTACCATCTCAGCTGGTGTGCTGGCTTGGTCTAGACCAGCATCTGGTCAAGCTTCTGTCGTTTGATATAGTTTTTGACCTAGTAAATACCAGCTTCTGGCCAGCTTGTCCATATTAGCTGACAAGCTCATGCGGAGGCTTGTCAGCTAGTCTGGGAAACTCCTTCGGAGGCTCCTATCAGAATCTTCCTCCCATGTTGTTTGTGGCTGTTCTGCTTGATATAACGAAGGTGGGTTAATTGTGGAATCACCCGGCAATACGTGCCTCTGCAGGTTGATGAACCACTTAAAAGTCCCTTCAATTCGGAATTCCTTTGTAGCATTGCGCATCCATCTCGATGTCACTTATGAAAAAGCAAAGGACAAATGTATCATGATCAGTGGTAGGGTAAAAGGTCTATTGCGGGTAGACCTGTCAAAAACTGACCCGACTCGAAAAACCGCCCTGGACCCGACCCGAAAATAGCCCGAAAAAACACGTTTTTCTCAACCCGGACCCGAAAATGACCCGAACCCGAAAATGGACCGAATGCCTGGGTCACTCGTATTGGTTTTTTTATAGCCAAGGGTGTGGGGGCCCAGATTGTTTCGCGGCTCCCAACCAACTTCTTCTAATTTATTATTTATAATTAATATATCAATAATAGTCGGCTAAATATTTTAAAATAATAAAAAATAAAAAATAAATAGATAACTAATAATTAAATATTAATAATTGATTAATTTAAGACACATAAGGACACAAATATAATTAAACTATTATTATTATTATATGATATAATACATAAAATGCTTGTAAAATAGTAATAAAATAATAGTTTGATGATTATAATTAGCGAGAAAAAAAGGCGCGAGTGTGTATTTTTGACCAGTTGGTCAACCCATAACCCGACCCGAACCCGTAATAACCTGTGTATAGTTAACCCGTATTTGACTTGAACCGTATTTAACCCGAACTCGAAACCCATCCGCCCAACCCGTTTGACAGGTCTAGTTGCGGGGTACTAATAGGCATGAAACATGTTAGTTATAACAAATCATGAAGTGATTAAGACAGGTAAATGTACCAACTTTGATTTTGTTCGATTAGACCAGCTCTCCGAGGACCTCAAAAAAGATTTTTTAACAACTCCTCGGGAACCCTGCCTACCATCAGCATCTACAGTTACGACCCTTAATTGCCTTGCTGTTAGCACGAGACAGTGACACGTATAGTTTCCCATGCGAAAAGCAAGGGGTACACCAACACGTTGCAATGTCTGACCCTAAGCCTTGTTTATAGTCAGCTGAGCTTTTATAGGAAACTGTGTTCGTCGAAGCTGAAAAGGATATTTAGACGAGATATATAGTTTCAATGTTATATGGGGTAGAAACACCAACTCTCCTTTGTCGAAGCCCGTTGATATCTCACATTCAATCATATTTGGGAAAAACCTCTTGCAAATTATTAAGAGTGTTCAATTGCAGAGACCAGCTTCTGGATCTAAGTTTCGCAACAAAATAACCAGTGATTTTTCCTTCAGAGTTAACTTATGCGGGCTCATTCCGCCTGGGCACAAAGTATTTAAAAACTCAGTTGGATACATTGTGCGTTTATTATGAACAACAATGTCGAAACTCCTATAAACATGAGCCCCACCGATGCATTTATCGCATCCACATCATCATTCATAGCTGTTAAAATCGCCTGCTTCGTGAATATATCAGACGTGAAAATATATATGTGTCAAGCTCTCGAAAGATATAATCAGCTAGCAAGTTAAGTCCGTTGGTAACCTGTGGTGGGTGCATCAACAAGCCTGCAGGCAAGCGGATATCTTCATCCCCGCGTTTCTGGAGCGCCCGATTTCCTAAGCTTAAGAGGAAATTAGAAAACACGGGGTCTTCCCTGACCCTATGTTCTGAGTCAATTTAAACTTCTCTATTTGTGGCAAAATATATGAGATTACCAAGCTTGCTTTGACGACCTCTTGTTGGGTACGGCGTGGTAGCACGGGCAGAACTAGTTTGAAGTCCCCACCAAAAACAACAATTTTACCTCCGAATGGTGAATGACTAAAGCAAACATCACGTAATAGCAAATCTAATGCTTCGATATTCTCCCTTTTTGCCATGGATGCTTTGTCCCATATAATGAGCGCGGGTTCTGCAAGAGAGTTGCAAGAGCACCTTTCTTTGCCACCACACAACTAATAGACGTATCATCGACGGTAGGTATTTTTAATCTTGAATGCCTAGTTCGGCCGGTGGGTATTTTTGATACAACAATTCTCGATGTTGCCGTTGGCAGGCAAATCTTTCCCATAGCACGGACCTTTGCATACAAACCACAATATAGGAAGGTTTTCCCAGTCCCAACAGGCCTATCTATGAAGAATGACCTTGGCTCACCAGCTTTCGACACGACGGAATATTGCATTATATGCTGATCGTTGCTCTGCATTAAGGTCTTTGCGCGCCATTAAGTATTCCTCAAGCACAGGAGCTTCCAAAGCATCAACAACATCACGAGTCTTCCTCACTGTCTTATCTTATCTAGGAGTTTGTGTAAGTGATCCAGACCATACATTGCAAAGCATTTCCCCATTCCTTCTATGTATGCCTCAACTCTCTCCGAAGTGAGTTATAGAACCTCATTATGCGGGTGATAGCGCTTGTAGTCTTGAGATAGTGTGTCATAACACTTAAGCCATAATTTCTTAGCATCCGAAGGCTCGCACAAAACAAGGATTGTGGCAAATAGTCTCTGGAGTGCAAGGGGCATCTGCACTTTTCAATGCTCTCATCAGACTCTAAAAGTCCACGCTTCAAAGCAAATTCCTCGAAAGTTGCACAGCTATGCCCTCCAACAAGGAGAAAATCCTCGTACGATGTAGGATAAGGTACATTTGCAAGCAGAAGTTGTAGATAGTAACAATCTCCATCCCTAAGGGCGACTGCGGCAACCCTGCCTATTATCACCCCACACTTGCTGTCCTTCAAACTTTTCTGCTTTGCATCCCATAGAAAATTCTTAGGGAAGTCAGCGTAGAGGTACTTAGGACCGTCAGGCCATTAGCCATTGAAAGTGGAGAATTCAGTGAGCAATGTCTTGGAATTATTCTCATTATATATCATGATGTAGGCCAGGTTCTCGTTATTAGCAAACCGGACAAACTACATGTTTTTTTGTATGCACATGGAGTGCCATCACTGGTGGGTAAATTTCAAAGATATCAAACCCAAAAATGCTCCACGCTGCTTCGGTAGGAGACACCCACCGGCCTGCATGGTATCTTTCAATTTCATCAACCAGAGCTTTCTTGGTGCCCTCAACAATAGAAAAGAAAACACGGTCATGGCCTTTAGTATGTACAAATACTTGACTGCTTTGATGCTTGAACAAATCTCGACATTATATGACAATCTGACATAGCAAGGAGATATGGATTGTAAGGCACAACCCATCTATTGGCAAGATTAGCTTCCCTCACACGCATCATTTCTCCTGAGTCTTCTATACATGGGGTAGCAATCATCACAAGTCGTAGTGAATTCGTTGTAGATTTTGGGAAAGCTGGACTTACATTTCCAAGTACGACCTTCTTTCCTCATGCATGGACAGTCTCATTTGGAAAGCGCTATGGAATTCAGATACCTCCTAAATAATGATGGCTGGAGTATAACTCGATGGCCAACATTCCGAGCATCACTTTCTCCTTGCTTCGTCGTGTTAATCACCTCCTGATATAGCTCCGCTCTTATCACATCGTGGAAGTTTCTACAAAAATCCAACCGAGTGTTTTCTAGCTTTATATACATATCGACAATAAATTGCTGAAAAAGTATCTCGTCGCGTAAGAGTAGGTTTTGGGCCGTATTTGCAATTGATAGCAACAATACTCTTTGCAAGATATATGCTTGCCTTTTTCCCCATCCTCTTTTCCACAACTAAAACACGTTTAAGCGTGGGTCAATTGAGCAAAGAAGCAAGCAGTGCTTTACGGGGTCAAAATACCAAAGGGACATTACCTCTGCCTTCAGCCCCCAACAGCTCCCCAACATTTTGAGCCAAAGCAGCACAACTAAGTGTGTGTGCATTAATTAGCATGGTTTCGCCCTCTTTCGAGACCCTCTATAAACCTTGGAGCCAACCAAAACCTCCTTTGGGAAATAATAATGGATACTATAGTGGATCATTACATCCATAGTAATGCATTATTCGATGTGATTATCGGATTTCCCATACTTGGCAATATGTGGCCAGCCACATTTGCGAGGAAGAGCTGTCCAACCACACTCCAACCACACAGCTGCCACCTCATCCGCTGTTATTGGAGCATTATATACTCTTTGATCCAAATTGAAGTTCTAATTCAAAAGAATTCTACTATTCTCGATGACATTGAACTCACAGAGTGATTTAAAGAAACATGCGAATGGATTATCTTCTATGACTTCCATAAGAGTAGATATCACTGAAAACAAGAGCTGGGAAAGTGGCCTAAGCGAATTTCCTTTTCATGCTGTACATCATAGAGTTAGAGCTGTAGGTATTTTGACCTATAGTTCGTGGGAAGAATAAGCAACAAAGGAGGCCTAAAATCACCGATCTCTACAGAATTAACCTGGAAAAACGATCACATAACCCCCCACCCCATTCATTACGCACAGATTTGAAAACAACACAGGACCTCAAACCAAATAAAACCCCCCAACATGCACAGACCTTAATAAATCCCAGGTCGATTGATGGGAAGACGGATCTGCAAGAAGATAATCAATCGAAAGCAATTAGCACTGGCACACCCCCAAAAAAACACAATTCACTTTTTAAACCACCACTCTTCTAGCCATCAATATATGAGCTAAAGATGAGCCGCGGATGTGAAAAAGAAGCAAAAACAACAACCCCAAAAAACAAAGAAATCACATATTGAACCATGAACCAAATCATACATTATTCATGGTTCCATTGATTGATCTCCAAAATCAAAACGAATTGAGATAAAAAAAAAAAATTGCGGCACGAAAAAGGTTCTAAAATTTCACTCATCGAATTTATGAAGGAACAAAAGTTGATCAACTCTATATTGAAAGACATCAATAAATCAATAAATCAACAAATCCAAAAACCAGAAATTCATAACAAAAATAGCGGCGGTTGAGAAAACGAACCTGCGCCAAAACAAACCAAACAAACCACCGGAAACCCAGAAAATCGGACAAGGAGATCTCCCCAGAAGATCGAAGCAAGCACACATTGGATCCAATGAGGCGCCCCAAGAGAGAGAAAGCAGCGAAAGAGAGAGAAAATAAGAGTGAAAAGAGATGTTGTGACTGAGGGGGTCTTTTGATGGGGAGCGTGGTATGGTTGAAAGAGAAGGGACGGCCAAGATCTTCATGGACAACGTGGGCAAATGGGAGCAACTAGATGAAGACAATGAGAAGCAATGGAGGAGATCTCGATGGGAAACGTGGACAAATGGGTACACCTGGATGAAGTGAACTATTCATTTGAACAGTAGTGAACAGTTATAAGGGGGAAGGGGCAGTAGATTAATATAGAGTGTTTGAGAGTAAATCAGTTATAAAAAAAAAAAGGTGAGTTGTTTTGTTAGGCGACACATGTACAGTTGCCTTGTAAAACCAAGAAGAAGAAAATTTTATGTGATCAAGTCTTAAAGGCAACGTAGCCTTTGTGAGGAAATCAAGAAAGCAACAACGTAGCTTTGAGATTAGAAGAAAAGAATGATGTAAAGAAGTTAGGGTGGAATCCAACAACTTGTGAAGGTAGGGGAAAATAAAAATGTTAAACGAGTTTGAGTGTGCAACGCAGCATGCGAAGTTGACAAGTCCTAGAAATAGAGAGATAGAGAGAAGTGGTCTTTCAAGGTTTGTCGGAGAGAAATGCTTCGACGTATGGGTTGATAAAGTAGTGTTTCGGTAAGGTGATGAGTAAAAGAATTGCACAGGATAATGGAGAGAAGTGCTCCATAAACAAGAGGGGTCTGCAGATGCCGATTGATTGAGATTATTCGAAGGCGAGATGATTCTGTTGGTTCGTTGCGGTGAAGGACGTAGCGACAAGATTAGTTGTGCATAAATGAAGGAGGCATGTAAGATTGCTCTTAAGATTTCGGATTAAGGGGTATGTTGGATTAGCCAAAAATAATTATTAGTCAAAGTAGGTATTAGCAATTCCAAAAAATTACATAATCTAGTGGTTAAGTGGGTGTGTTACATTTGTTGTGGCAGCAAATATTAGAGGGTAGCTTTCCTAAGTTTTAGCATTGGTTAGTTAGGTTGTAAGCGTATTTAATTTAAAGGCCTTGAGTTTAAGCAAACACTCTGACAGTACAAACTTTTCCATGTTTACTCTTCTATCTCGCTCCAAAATAACCCATTGCGTACACTCTGATGGTTGTGATGAGGCTAAAGTATATGACAGAGAATCTGATGATCTAAAAGGCATTTATATAGGGGTAGGAGCTCCTATTCGTTGTAGCTCGATTAATTTTTTTGGTTTGTTGTATTTATTGTGCAACTTGTTATTTTTCTTTTCTTATTAGTCTGTATTAACTTGTAACTTCGGTATAATTTTATCTATTGGCACATAAATTACAAAAAAATAGGCATTTATATGAGCTTTACTTCTGATGTCGCAGGAACCCAATCGCACATTGAACACCATCATCACGTCACATCTGTCTCTGGAGCCTTCGCTGCCGCTGATCGACGTGAGCTGGCCCCTATAGCGTTTGCTTCCCAGTCTACCCCACCTGTTCATAGCCAAGTCCCTGTGAACACTACTCTTCACCATCAAAATTATGGTTTCAGCAGTGGTCATGGCCCCTTAATTCACGACAATCACTATCCCCATGCAAACCAATGTGTGCCTCTCGTCACTGGCCAGCAGCCTTCGCTGCAGTGGCCTTTACAGAGCAACACTAGTGACCAGGTCTATGCTGCGCAGCCTGCACGCACCTCGGATGACCATAATATAGAGCACATGGACACTGATGCGACTTCGGATGGCTCATCAAACTCAGGTACTCCTCTATTCAGTCTGAGTGTCATTCTATGTTTGTTGGCAAATGACGACTCACTTCTGGTTACGACTATTGGAAGTAAACCTTTGGACCTATACCATGTCCCCTTTACCTTGAAAGCAACTTAGTTGTCCCTAACATTATTCAAAAAATGATAAATTTACTATATATAGAAAACCTTGTTGAATCTGAACTTAATGTTTTTTTTTTTATGTGTGAAGGAGCCAACAACAACTTGACTATCATGTCACCACCAAGTCTACCGTCCATCCGCCCAAGCCAACCTCGTCCTGATAATCATGTCACCAGCCATCCCGGGCATAGTCGTCGCCCTTAGACAAAGATTGCCACTTGCCAGACTAGTAAACAAGGATCGTGACTCCAATCTTTTTCTTGCCAGACTATCTATTGAACATTATGATGCCCGTTTTAGTTTTTTTTTTTTTTTTTTTTTTGAACACGTTTTTTTTTGTTTCCGTTTGTTACATTGCAAACAGTGGACTTATTCTGTTGCTATCTTTTGTTAACAAACGATTTTACTAATTATCTTTGTTAAAGAACGATCAGTCCTAGATCGTACCCGCACGGAGGAGAGAGAGTTCACATCATAAATCCAAGAAGGTTGCATCCTAAAACCAATTGGCAAATCAATCGGAGTACCAACCCACCCACCTTATAAACTAGTCTCTACTCTTCTATTTCTCCAAAGTGGGATAATATCCCACATCTCACATATGGGGCGTTGTCACTCAAACGCCCCTTTTCACATGTGAGCCCATCAGATTCGTCACATTCAAATTCGTCAGACGCCCTTGCCCGGGTCAAGTTAATTCGCAAAGCTCCTATATGGGGTCAAACCTTTATCGAATTCGCCGACTCTCAAACTGGGTAAATCCATGGACCAGATCATCGGACGCAAGACCAAATTTGGGCTCTAATACCATGTCAGAAATATAAGGTACACGTGCTTGGGAAAACTTATAAACTCAATATAATTCTCATAAATCGTACTTGTTAACTTATTCAATGAGCATAAGGTAATCCCCTATATATACTAACACAAAATTTGACACTTACGAAAATTATCACACAATATATTCCTAAACACATATTTTAGTATATATTGTTGGGTTTTCGGTTTTGATTATTACAAATATTATTGCATGATTAAAGTTAGTATGTGGTTTGGTCATTGTGCTTATGGAACTAACCTCATGATCTAAAACTTGTTAAGTTGTTTAGTTCTCTAAAGAACAGGTTTCACCGACAATGTTGAGTTGATCGAGATTCAATCAAACAACTACAAGTGCGATGCAACTACAAGACACGTCAAGAACATCTGGTTTAGTCGAGTAGAGATCTCTTAATTTAATCTTGTTTGATGCATTGGAAAAGAACTTTGCCTTGAGATAAACAGAGCATGGAACAGACTCATAGTCTATGTTTTACACGTTGTTCCTATGCATTCAGATTTGACAAATTGTTATTCGTGATTTTGCAAATCTTTTATAAAGATTATGGTTTTGTCTCAAAAAGATTTTGGTAAAAATAATTATCTTATATTCTCTATTTTTGGGTATTATGTTTTAAAGAGATTTTCATATTATTTTTATAAGATATTATTTTCAAAATGTTTTCTTTAGTTTTTAAACAATATCTTTTGGAATATCGTTTTTTAATCAATTTTGAGACTTGTACTCTTAGAAGTAGAACACAAATCATGTTGTTTTAGCTACGCACCTTGAGATTAAAATATTTTGAGCTTAAACAATATTTCATCAAGGCAACCAAAGTTCCTAGTGCGTCATCTTGATTTAGGGCTTATTGTATATCTCCGGGCTTTCGAGAAGCTTACCGAGATAGCTATTCTTTTGTAATCTCAATTATCTTAAGAGTGTTGCGGGTAGAGTCTCAATATCTGTTGTAGATATTTTGGTAGAGGTTCTTGTGGTAAGAACATCAATTAGTTCTTGTGGTAAGAACGTGAATTCACTACTACATTAATGACATATTGTAACACTCCAAAATTGTTACATTAGACCCAAGCATCGTCACAATGCTATTCGCGACACCTTGGTGGAAGCCTGCTATCAGTCCAGGATTTTACCAGGCAAGGAGGTGGATATTAGACTGGTCCGTGTTACGTTCTAAATTTATACCGCAAGCGTACGGGTTGTCGTAGCATACGGGTCGATCACAGGGAGGTGTAAGATCAAGTACTAGCCAATTCCTAATTAAGAGTTATCTACGCCAATCGAATTTGAGAGGTTTTAGTTACCTAATTACTAATCTAATAAGATTACGATGTAAAAATAAGGTGATAAATCAATAAGATAAAAGCTCTAGGGCAACGGTTTCACCACTAACATGGACTGATCAACGCTTACAATACAAAACACACTTATTCAATTGCACATTTAGGTGGGACTAATGTTCTACTTCGATTCTCAAGAACCAAAACAATTACTAATTATTCTCTCTCGAGATATAATAAGCCTATCTATGGTGATATAATTCCTATTCTCATGGCACTTATAACACGCATAGAAGCATTACGATTCAACATTAAAATGTCCCAATTATCACTTCCACCTATTCTCATGGGAAAGGTCTAATTTCGTTGAGGGTTCTCTCAGTGAAAATCCGACTCTCGCAGTAATCCTCACTGAGTAGTAATTAATTAATTCGATTAAAGTTCACCTAACAACTCACAACGATCAAACTCAACTCTCGTCGTAATTTAGACCTAAAATCAACCACATGAACATAAATCGAAATAACTAATAATTAGCACAACTCTAACAAACCTAAATTGAACAATTTAATAAGCTAGCAACAAGCACTACATTGATCAATCCATATTAAGGTTCAACCTAACCCTAGATAAAAGAACTACTCACTATTCATAACGGTAACAACAATTGAACAATAGAAAAACATAATTGAATAGTTGAAAGTGAAGGAAGAAGAAAACTTAGTCTCAGATTAATGTCGTCGGAAAATTGAACAAGCGGAAGTTTTTACGTACGAAGAACAATCGCCCAAATTCAATGATGCGTCCAAAAACGAAAGTTCCCCAAAAAAACAAAAACTAAGGAAAACGTAACCCCACGTGTGGTAGCAAAATAAGGGATTCTGTTGGCCTTTTTCCTAAACCGATAGCAGCGATCAGAATGCTAAATCAATAGCATCTTTGTTCCAATTCCAATAGCGGCCCAACTCTTGATTGCTTGAACTTCGTGCTTATTTATCAGCTTTCAGTACCATCTCGTCTTATAAGTGTCCAATTCCTCGACCCGATCCGTAATTTGGCTCTTTCAGCATTAAAATCGTCTTCCTGCAATATTTACGAAATCTAATATATATATATATAAGAGAGATTTTTGAAGAGCATAGAGAGAGTCCAACAAAAGAGAAATACTATGAGAGTTTAAAAAATGAGAAATACCCACATTTTATTATTAACAGCTTACACAATTATTAATAATCCACATATAGAATCCTTATTTTCGTGAGACTCTTTAATAAATGTATTTGATAGATTTGCGACATAATAACTTATAACATTGGTTACGTGTATCGGAAAATTTCAAAACATATATCTTTAGATTTGTTTCGAAATGTATCTCAATTTGAGATCCATCTACGGATTTTTACGATATGCAAAACAATTTAAGAGTCCATTATTTGAGTTATACTCAAAGAGTTTAATGCATGGTGAAAGAGCAAAAAAGAAGAGTCAGTCATTTAAGAACTACTCAAAGAGTTTAGTGTATGGTGAAAGATAAAAAAGAAGAGTCTAACATTTAAGAATTAGTCAAAGAGTTTAACTTATAATGAGAGAGCAAAAACGAAGAGTTTAGTATATGGTGAAAGAGCAAAAAATGAGAGGATAAATTACACATTTAATTTATTAACCATTCACACTATATTATAGAAACACGATATGATTAATCATACAATTGGTTATGTGTATCAGAAATTTTTGAAAACTATATCATTTTATTTGATTTGAAATGAATTTCAATTTGAGATCCATTTATACATTTTCCGATAAGTAATGCTTATGAGTACCATTGACTTTATATGCTATATCTATTAAAAAAAGGTGTTTTTGAAGAGTATAGATAAGAAATGTTGTTTGTATAATTTAAACATGAACAATCTAGACATCTTTGTATTTTTTTTTTTTTTTTTTGGAATTGATCAAGATTTTAAAATACATGTAAGCAACATCACAACAATTAGTATGAATTATTTTTATTGAAATGATAGCATAGTTGGTTATAAACATAAACATCATTAAGAATGATATAATATTTGAAACGTGCAACGCACGGGTTTAAAACTAGTAATCGTAGTAAAACAGAACTAGGAAGGAAAATCACCAAAATAGACTAGAAAATACGATGAATCATATAAACTCGGGGTGAAATACGTACATAAATATAGTCAAAATACGCACTTAACAAACTCCCCCATGCTAGACCTTTACTCGTCCTCGAGTAAACTCAAGAGGCATAAACAAATGAAACCCAACCTAAGGTCTAGTCAGCAGCAAGATCAAGGGAGATGAGCAATAATCCAACCAAGGTTTTCGAAAAGATATTAAACACAAGGTCAAAATCAATTTAATTTCGAAAAGTAGATTGCGATCACAAAATAGAGTAGCAAGAACAATCATCCTAACAAACTCCATAGAACTCCTTGTAATGTGACACAAGTGACCAAACAATCTTACCACATTCAATCCAAGACCAATGACGGACCGATGGACCCTCACTTTAGGGAATGACCATGCTAAAGAGGAGCATGCGGATGTGAAAAATATGAACCACTCAACTCTCTTGTGTCCATGTAATGTGGGACACGGGTCACACAATAGCCTAAACTAATTCATCCAATGTGAGTAACCAATGACAAGTGCATGTCATGAGGACTTTGAGGGTTGTAACGGGGCCGAGGGATAGGTAAAAGGTGGAAAATATTTGGGAAATGTGGAGCTAGGAGCAACCAGCATATGCAAGTATTAAGCGTAACAACACTACTCCAGCAACATGAAACAACCATCCGATTCAATCGGAATAACCAACAAATCTCCAAACGTCAATTACAAAACGTCCACCTTCACACCTCACAAAAAGTACCAACACCCCATGATTCACATCAAACAACTTCCTGAAGGACTTTATTCAACAAACAAAATTGAAAAGATAGCTATTTTTTGGATTCTGTATTTTTTTTCTTTTTTTGGTTTTTTTTTCTGATTTTTTTTTTTTGTTTTTTTTTTTTTTTGTTTTTTTTTTTTTGGATAATAACAATAAATTGAAAAATAAATACATTATACAACCCCATTGAATATATAATACAACTACCATTGACCACCACGAACTCCCCCATGCTAGCCTCAAAATAACCGATTACAATCTCCCATCTTCCAACACTTACATAGCCAGTTGCTAAGGTAAGGTAAAATTAAGGGGAAACGGCTTGTAATGAGGTTTAAACAAGAAAAACAAGGCTAAAGGCTCAGACGGGGTAACTGTCGGAAATATTATGCAAGGTGGCCTTTGGCAATGTAGTTAAACAACAAAAGAAGGCCTCAATCATGTGAGCTCATGCACTAGTCATACCGACGAACTCCTAAACTAACACTCGGCCTCACCGTTTATGTAGCTTTTTGTCCACGGTCTCTGAGTGTCATATAGAGGTCTCGGCAACCATCTTACCATATCGGTGTCACAAGGTACTCAAGACAATCATGCTATGGAGTTCTCAAGAATGAAAACGTCTCACAATGTAATACCCCGGATTTCAAAGGAGATCCCTGAGAGATTAAGGGCTCATATGAGGTGCTTAAGAGGATTGATAGTGCTACTCATACCAACAAAGTCGACTTTCATTTTAGGAATCCCATGTGATAAGAACTCCGCAGTTAAGCGTGCCTGACTGGGAGTAATTTCAGGATGGGTGACCTCCTGGGAAGTTTCCCAGGGTGCGCACGAGTGAGGTCAAAATGCGCCGGAAGGACGCGTGTTGGTCTGTGAGGTCAGCCCACAGCCTGGCAAACTGCCATAGGTGACTACTCTCGGCTCAGGCGATGAGCCGGGGTGTTACAAATGGTATCAGAGCAACCCTGCGACCGCGTGTTGATCCTGTGGTCAGGAGAGCCCAGGTCAGCAGCCTAGCGGGGGAAAGATCCTGGAGCTAGACTATTGTTGGCTGTCAGTCGCAACGAGGACGTTGCTTTCTTAAGAAGGGGTGAATGTAATACCCCGGATTTCAAAGGAGATCCCTGAGAGATTAAGGGCTCATATGAGGTGCTTAAGAGGATTGATAGTGCTACTCATACCAACAAAGTCGACTTTCCTTTTAGGAATCCCATGTGATAAGAACTCCGCAGTTAAGCGTGCCTGACTGGGAGTAATTTCAGGATGGGTGACCTCCTGGGAAGTTTCCCAGGGTGCGCACGAGTGAGGTCAAAATGCGCCGGAAGGACGCGTGTTGGTCTGTGAGGTCAGCCCACAGCCTGGCAAACTGCCATAGGTGACTACTCTCGGCTCAGGCGATGAGCCGGGGTGTTACACACAAACCATACAATGCAATCAAAACATAAAATCATTTATAAACAACATTGTAAAATCACAACCAACTTGATCAAATTATGCTCATATATCCCAAGACTCACTACTAATGCAAAAACATGCTCGAAATATACCCCCCCCCCCATGCTTGAATCATGCATTGTCCTCAATGTATGCAATTAAAACACGAAATAAAAAGGTGAAGGACACAAAATAATGGGGGTAAGGAGACGAGCTCACCAGATCAAGTAGAGGAGGATGGAGAGGGTGAGTCTCTACGCAGCTGCCAATCACGAACTTCCTCAACCATGGAAATTAGGCGCTCCAGCAAAGCACCTTGGCGCTTCTGCTCATCAGCAATTTGAGTAATCAAGTGCATCTCCGTCAGTGAGCAGGAAACAACAGTAGCTGAGGGGAGCACAGGCCCAGTGGATGTAGGGGGCGAGGAAGTGCTCGGAACGGAGGGTGAATCCCAATCCTCGGTAGGCAAGAGCCAATTGGTCTTGTCGCGAATGGTAGTACGGTCCACATTAGGGAGTGAAACACGAAGCACCGTACCCTCTGCTTTGTCCTCTAAAATCCAATTGTACCTCTCACCGATTTGCTCTACCATTCTCATGGCGAAACAAGCATTAAAGTTAAGCCGCTCACTCCCTTTTACCACGGAAAGATCAGAAAATAAGAGGCCAAGTTTTCGAGCAATGGTAGTGATAAAGCCTCCAACCACGATCTCTTTCGATTTTGAGTGAGCTACAGTCATCAAATGAGAGGCTAAGAAAGCACCTGAATCAACCTGGCGACCTCTCAATCGTGAAAAACCCACCAATTGAAAAATCAAGCTTGAGAAACGACTTGTGGGTGGTTGAATCGGCATCGGCAGGAGGCGTCGGGGTGGTGATTGTGCGTGTGATGTTGAGGGAGTATACGTATGATGGCTGAAGGAGTATAAGAAGAAATAGGAGGGAGAAATGACGCTTCTGCCCTTACTCTTTGTCTCTCCGTGCTACACTTGTGGCGTTAACCACAACTTCGAGTGTGGTTGACACTGTTCCTGGCGGGTAAGAAGGAGGCCGAGGGAGAGCTTTTGCCACGGGTGTGGCGATGACTACAACCTCACTTGTGGTGCCAACTGCAACCCATATCAACATAAATCCCTGTTTATTATTTTCACCCACAAAAACTCACTGAAAAATCAAGTAAACGAGAAATCCACACAAATAAAATGAAAAAGTAAAAATCAAATAAATCAAAATTAAGGGAAAGAACACGGGTTGCCTCCCGAGAAGCGCTCGTTTAAAGTCAATGAGCTCGACTCCTTAGAGATTAGTTCAAATGTGGAACGACGGAAAGGGTGTAAACCACTTTCTCATCAATAGGCTCACCAGCGATGTAGTGCTTGAGGCGTTGTCCATTCACCTTGAAACTACCTTTTACTTCGTCAAATACCTCAATAGCTCCATAAGGAAAAACCTTGGTCACACGGAATGGTCCAGACCACCTAGAACGGAGCTTGCCGGGAAAGAGCTTGAGACGGGAATTGAATAGTAGAACTAAATCTCCTTCTTGGAACTCTCTTTGCAAGATTCTCTTGTCATGCCATCTTTTAGTTCTCTCCTTATAAATACGAGCATTCTCATAAGAATCAAGACGGATCTCATCTAGCTCGTTCAATTGTAAAAGACGACGCTCTCCGGCACTCTTGTAGTCATAGTTAAGGGCTTTGATGGCCCAAAACGCTCTATGCTCCAATTCAACAGGGAGATGACAAGCTTTGCCATACACCAAACGATATGGAGATGTACCGATCGGTGTTTTGAATGCGGTGCGATATGCCCATAAAGCGTCCTCTAACTTGAGTGACCAATCCTTCCTCGAACTTGTAACCGTCTTTTCAATAATAGCTTTGATCTCACGGTTAGATATCTCAACTTGACCACTAGTTTGAGGATGATAGGGAAGAGCATACCTATGTTGCACACCATACTTCTTCAAAAGAGTTTCAAGCTTATTCTCGGTGAAATGAGTCCCGTTGTCACTAATGAGCACTCTAGGCACACCAAAACGGGGAAAAATCATCTTCTTGAAGAACTTGGAGACAACTTTGGCATCATTAGTAGGCGAAGCTATCGCCTCCACCCACTTAGAAACGTAGTCGACCGCGACGAGTATGTATTTGTTGCCGTGTGAGGAAGGATAGGGACCTTGAAAGTCAATTCCCCAAACATCAAATAGCTCAACCTCTAGAATGAAATTAAGAGGCATCTCATTCCTCCTCGAAATATTCCCCGTGCGTTGACAACGATCACAACTTTTGACAAAAGAGTTCACATCTCGAAATAGGGAGGGCCAATAAAAACCACATTGAAGCACTTTCGCTGCGGTTTTCGTGGTGCTAGTGTGCCCTCCACAAGGCAAGGAATGACAATGAGAGATGATAGATGTGGTTTCTTCAATCGGCACACATCGACGAATGACCCCATCGGAACATGACTTGTAGAGAAACGGGTCATCCCAATAGTAATGCTTGGCATCATGATAGAACTTCTTGCGTTGATAGGAGGTGAGACCCGTAGGAAGGATTCCACAAGCAAGATAGTTCACAATATCGGCAAACCATGGAGCTTCCGACGATATAGCAATAGCAAAGAGTTGGTCATCGGGAAAGGAGTCGTCAATAGGAAGTTCCGCATTATCCTCTATAAGAAGGCGAGATAGGTGGTCAGCTACAACATTCTCGGCACCCTTCTTGTCTTTGATCTCTAAATCAAACTCTTGAAGTAGCAGTATCCAACGAATCAGTCGAGGTTTAGCATCTTTCTTGCTCAATAAGTACTTGAGAGCGGCATGATCCGTATGGACAACAACTTTCGATCCCACCAAATAAGATCGAAACTTCTCAATAGAAAACACAACTGCCAACAACTCCTTCTCAGTGGTGGTGTAATTGGCTTGCGCTGGATCAAGAGTTTTGCTAGCATAGTAGATGGCATGGAGCTTGCCATCTTTCCTTTGGCCTAGGACGGCCCCAACAGCATGGTCACTTGCATCACACATCAACTCAAACGGAAGACTCCAATCAGGTGGTTGTATGATAGGCGCGGATACAAGTGCTTTCTTCAACCTGTTAAAAGCCTCAAGACACGCATCAGTAAACACAAATGGGGCATCCTTGGCTAGGAGCTCGGTGAGAGGTCGGGCGGTTTTTGAAAAATCTTGAATAAAACGGCGGTAAAACCCCGCGTGCCCAAGGAAACTTCTCACTCCCTTCACATTGAGGGGAGGAGGCAATTTCTCAATGACCTCAACTTTAGCTCTATCAACCTCGATGCCCCGATGGGAAATAACATGCCCTAAGACAACCCCTTCTTGCACCATGAAATGACACTTCTCCCAATTCAAAACAAGATGGACTTCTCGACATCTATGAAGTACTTTAGTCAAATTTTGTAAACAAACATCAAATATAGTGCCATAGACCGAGAAGTCATCCATAAAGACTTCCATTATATGCTCCACAAACTCAGAGAAAATAGCCATCATGCATCGTTGAAAGGGGCAGGAGCGTTACACAATCCGAATGGCATCCTACGATAAGCAAAGGTGCCATAGGGACACGTAAAAGTCGTCTTCTCTTGGTCGCATGGATGGATGGGGATTTGAAAGAAACCAGAATAGCCATCCAAGTAACAAAAGAAGGAATGCTTTGCCAACCTCTCAAGCATCTGATCGATAAAGGGGAGAGGGAAATGGTCTTTCCGGGTGGCTTTATTCAACTTTCTATAATCAATACACATGCGCCAACCCGTGACCGTTCTTGTAGAAATCAACTCATCCTTATCATTCTTGACAACAGTCATGCCCCCTTTTTTAGGAACCACTTGAACTGGGCTCACCCACGCACTATCGGAGATAGGGTAGATTATGCCCGCGTCAAGCAATTTTAAAACTTCCTTCTTGACAACCTCTTTCATATTAGGATTAAGGCGTCGTTGAGGCTCAATAGAGGTGGCATGATTGTCCTCAAGAAAAATACGATGCATACAAAATGATGGATTGATTCCCTTAATATCATCAATAGTATACCCAATAACACTCTTATATTCACGAAGAACGCACAACAATTTGTCAAGTTGAGTGTCATCAAGTGCAGCATTGACAATAACAGGATAGGTAGAATTTTCACCCAAGAAAGCATGTTTCAAATTCGAGGGAAGGGGTTTCAATTCAACACTAGGAGGTTTAGGACTTACCTCGGGTGTGGATTGCACCGATAAGATCTCTTGTGGAGGTTCACCATCATCATAGAAAGAAGATGCATCAAGAGCTTGAACGTAAGATATCACCTCCATGTTATCGGTCTTATCATTAGCTAGACATCTTTGGAGCGGGTCAGTAGATGCATCCTCCAAAGATTTCTCCTCAATCAGTTGTTCCAAAACGTCAACCCTATAGCAAACTTCACGCAAAGTTGGTTGCCCCATGGATCGATTAAGTTCAAATTCAACCTTATCATTACCAACATTCATAGAAAGCTTGCCTCCCTTCACATCAATGAGGGTACCGGCGGTAGCTAGAAAAGGTCTCCCTAGAATGATAGGGATTTGCACATCTTCCTCCATTTCCATGACTACAAAGTCACATGGAATCACTAGCTTCCCAACTTGAATAGGAACATCCTCTAAGACACCAAGAGGAATTCTTACCGACCGATCGGCTAATTGAAGGGAAATCAATGTGGGTTTCAACTCACCCATGTGTAGCTTCTCGCTAATAGTCAATGGCATGAGACTCACACTTGCTCCAAGATCGCATAAAGCTCTTTGGATAGACACATTACCAACGGAGCAAGGAATAGAAAAGCTACCTGGGTCTTGAAGTTTCTTAGGGAACTTGTTTTGCAAGATAGCACTACATTCCTCAGATAAAGTAACAACGGAATGATCTTGCAACTTCCTCTTTCTAGAAAGGAGATCTTTTAGAAACTTGGCATAGGAGGGGATTTCAGAGATAGCCTCCAAAAATGGGATGTTAATCTGCAGCTTCTTCAAGATTTCAATAAACTTCCCGTATCTTTTCTCAAGCTTCTCTCTAGCTAATCGTTGTGGAAACGGAATGGGAGGAACATAGACCCTTGTAGACCCAGTAGTAGTCTCAACACCTTTCTCAACCGGAACAGTTTCTCGAACATCTTCCTCAACCAATGCGGGTGTAGCACTACCCTCTTCCTCATTTGCAACCACGGGCTTGGAGATTTTAGGAACAACCACGGGCTTGGAGATTTTAGGAACAACCACAGGCTCATCAAGTTGCTTGCCACTCCTCAAAGTTATAGCATTCATATGCCCTTTTGGATTCACCTGAGGTTGCCCCGGAAGCTGATTAGGGGACTTTGCAATCTGATTCATCTGTTGGGACAGTTGGGCAAGTTGAGTTTCCATCAATTTCTGGTGGGAACTCATTTGTTGTATAGAGGACATGACAACTTCATTTTGTTTGGCTTGAGAGGCAAGGAAGTTCTCCATGAGTGACTCCAAGTTGGATTTTTGTGGTTGTGACGGTGTAGGAGTATTCATGGGTGGTCTAGCTGGGAAACCAGGTGGTTGAGGGGTTGGATTTGGAGAGCGGTATGAGAAATTGGGGTGTTGTCGCCAGCCGGGATTATATGTAGGGGAGAAAGGATTATTCGCCGGCCTAGCATTGTGAGCATGGAATGCATTGAGTTGAGCTATGGTCATCTCTTGGTTTTGTTGAGCATATTGAGCTTGTTGACAGTCTTGGGGTGCATGGCCTTGGATGCCACATACCTCACATGGAAATTGGGATTGATCATTGCTTGGAGATGTAAACTGAGCCAATTGATGTGTAAGAGCATCAAACTTGGAGGAGAGTGCATTAATAGCTTCAGAATCACCCTTACTCCCGCGTTTAGCACGGTCACTACCCCAATGATAAGTGTTATTGGCCATCTCTTCAATCAATGCCTTAGCCTTCTCCCCACTTAAGTGATCAAGAGCTCCAACCCCGGATGCTGCATCTAATGTCATCTTCAACTCTTGCTTCAATCCATTGTAGAATGTGGTAATCAATAGGTGGGTTGGTACTCCATGGTGTGGGCACTGTCTCTGTAGCTCTTTATACCTCTCCCATGCTTCATATAACGATTCATTATCAAACTGAAGGAAAGAGGTGAGCTCATTTCGGAGCTTAGCAGTCTTGCCCGGTGGAAAGAACTTGTGTAAGAAGGCTTTGGAGAGAGCATCCCATGTTGGAAATGAATTTGCATCACAATTTTTCAACCAATCTTTCGCCTTATCTCTCAATGAAAAAGGAAAAAGGCGTAACCTGATGGCATCGGCGGAGACCCCATTAATCTTGAAAGTATCACACTTCTCAAGAAAATTGTTGATGTGATCATTGGGATTCTCCATTGGCGACCCATTAAATTGATCCTGCTGAATGAAATTGATCAATGCAGGCTTGAGCTCAAAGTTATTGGTCTCTATAGCAGGTCTCTGGATACTAGAGTTGAGAACAACAGATGGATTGCTCTCTTCTCTAATAGATTTTGCAGCATCCCCCGACATGTGTAACTGATGTGGAGGAGATTGAGCTTGTGGTATGAAAGGTGGTGGTGTCGAGGGTGGTGATGTCGGAGGAGGTTGTTGTGTAGTTTTCTTCTTTTTCTTTGCGTTCAACTTACGCGCTGTAGCCTCGATTTCAGGGTCAATAGGAATTAAACCGTCTGAACCTTGATTACGCCTGCGCATATAAGTACAAACTAAAAGAGAAGTGAAAGATAACACAGCAAAACCAAAAAGGGAAAAAAGAAAAGAACGTAGTCTAACAAACTAGAAACTATTCTAATATTAATCCGTTACCTCCCCGGCAACGGCGCCAAAAACTTGTTACGTTCTAAATTTATACCGCAAGCGTACGGGTTGTCGTAGCATACGGGTCGATCACAGGGAGGTGTAAGATCAAGTACTAGCCAATTCCTAATTAAGAGTTATCTACGCCAATCGAATTTGAGAGGTTTTAGTTACCTAATTACTAATCTAATAAGATTACGATGTAAAAATAAGGTGATAAATCAATAAGATAAAAGCTCTAGGGCAACGGTTTCACCACTAACATGGACTGATCAACGCTTACAATACAAAACACACTTATTCAATTGCACATTTAGGTGGGACTAATGTTCTACTTCGATTCTCAAGAACCTAAACAATTACTAATTATTCTCTCTCGAGATATAATAAGCCTATCTATGGTGATATAATTCCTATTCTCATGGCACTTATAACACGCATAGAAGCATTACGATTCAACATTAAAATGTCCCAATTATCACTTCCACCTATTCTCATGGGAAAGGTCTAATTTCGTTGAGGGTTCTCTAAGTGAAAATCCGACTCTCGTAGTAATCCTCACTGAGTAGTAATTAATTAATTCGATTAAAGTTCACCTAACAACTCACAACGATCAAACTCAACTCTCGTCGTAATTTAGACCTAAAATCAACCACATGAACATAAATCGAAATAACTAATAATTAGCACAACTCTAACAAACCTAAATTGAACAATTTAATAAGCTAGCAACAAGCACTACATTGATCAATCCATATTAAGGTTCAACCTACCCTAGATAAAAGAACTACTCACTACTCATAACGGTAACAACAATTGAACAATAGAAAAACATAATTGAATAGTTGAAAGTGAAGGAAGAAGAAAACTTAGTCTCAGATTAATGTCGTCGGAAAATTGAACAAGCGGAAGTTTTTACGTACGAAGAACAATCGCCCAAATTCAATGATACGTCCAAAAACGAAAGTTCCCCAAAAAAACAAAAACTAAGGAAAACGTAACCCCACGTGTGGTAGCAAAATAAGGGATTCTGTTGGCCTTTTTCCTAAACCGATAGCAGCGATCAGAATGCTAAATCAATAGCATCTTTGTTCCAATTCCAATAGCGGCCCAACTCTTGATTGCTTGAACTTCGTGCTTATTTATCAGCTTTCAGTACCATCTCGTCTTATAAGTGTCCAATTCCTCGACCCGATCCGTAATTTGGCTCTTTCAGCATTAAAATCGTCTTCCTGCAATATTTACGAAATAATCGTAGTAAAATAGAACTAGGAAGGAAAATCACCAAAATAGACTAGAAAATACGATGAATCATATAAACTCGGGGTGAAATACGTACATAAATATAGTCAAAATACGCACTTAACAGTCCGCACTGATGACAGGCCTCTTCATCCGACGGATGTGCTATTATATTGGTGGGATGGTAGGCTTGACGTGTGTGTCGATTTGACTGGTTCATCGCCCTTAACTCAGTCTAGCTTGGTCGATTTTGAGCCGACCGGGGTGGTGCATACTGCAGCTCATCGTAAGCGTACTAAGTATAATACTGTATGCGCTTATTTGGGTTATGGTTTCCTCCCTTTCTCCTTCTCCTCATTGGTAGATTTGAAGTTAGGTGTCGTTGCTCTGCTTCAACGCATTCAGCGGTACTCCATGACACAAGACATTGGTGCGCAGACTGCGCCACATATTTTCACTCGTATTGGTTTTTCTATAACCAAGGATGTGGGGGCCCAGATTGTTTCGAGTGTTCCAACCAACTTCTTGTAATTTATTATTTATAAATAATATATCAATAATAATATTAGACCCAAAAAATCGTTACATTAGACCTACGGTAACGCTATGGGGAGTTGCATTTGTCCGCGCTGCGTTGGGCCTCACATAACGCATTTTTATATCGATTGTAACGCATATGGTTTCTCAAAAGATATCATTAGCTTAGCTTATAACCATCGTTGCAATATGTACCCCGGAACGCAACAAAGCTAAGGGAGACCATGCCTATGTTTGGTAAAACTAGCTGAAATAGTAGTTGAACGCTCATATAGTAGATGAATGATGAAATAGTAGCTGAAAGTTGAAATAATCGCTGCAATAATAGCTGAAAGTTTTTAGCTGATAGTATATAATTGGAGTGTTTGATAGAATTAGCTGATATAGAAGCTGGTGTATAGAAATTACATAAAAATGCATTATTTATTTTTAATCCCATTTTATTTTAGTAAATAATTGAGGGTAATTTGGAATAAAATTATGATAAGCTAGCTTATTTTTAAGTTATATGAGGTAACTTCTTAAATACGCTAGCTTATTATTTAAGCTAGTGGTGTTAACAAACCAATTTTTTTTTTTGAGGGCATCAAACCAACTTATTTTGTCAAAAAGAGTAAAAAACTAGTCAAATAATCTACTTTGACCAAAAACTAGTCAAAGATCAGCTGAAATGTAAGGGAGGCGTTGTTGAGATTCGAAAATATAAAATGTGACATTACTTCAGTAATGTTTCTCCATAAATTAATCACCCAAATGCTATATGAAAACTAATCTATTCTCCTCAAACAATTTGTTTTATATTATGTTCTTTCGAGCCGAAAGTGTAGAGATTGTTGATTGTTTCGAAGGTTTCTAAATATCACTAAGAGTGTGTTTGGAAACAGGGATTTGATTCTCAAACCCAAATTTGACACAAATTCTATGTTTGGGAACTCAAGAATTTGAGAATATGAATTTGTGTCAAATCTTTTGGAATTTGTTTCAAATCAAACTAGCCTAAAAACAAATGACACCTCAAGAGGTGTCATTTTGAAATCTCACTCTTCTTAAACATTTGATTTATATTTGAATTTCACATTCTCAAATGATGGAATTGAAATGATTACAAATTTTTAAACTCTTATTTCCAAACACTATCTAATAGCAATGCATCAGTTTAAAAATTATCGTCACCACATTGAAGGAAATGGATTTAGTGGTCATTCTTTGCAAGATCAACAGATTTCAATGGATGTAAATATGATAGAAATGTCTTTGTTTCTGGTTTTGTTAGATTTTCTTCTAGAGCTGTTTCATAGCTTGCGGTATAACAACATATTGGAAGCTCGCGGGATGGAATTTGATTGTCTTTTTATGTCACAGAGGATGCTGAATTGTTGAACAAAGAACAGAGATCGATTCAATCCCCTTTTACCCTATTTTATTTAATTTTGCTGTTTCTTCATTATGTATCTTCGCAGATTTGGCGGTAGAACAAGTTATTAAATTCATCGAGCGAGGTACTGCCGGTGGCGCCGTTTTTGGCGAATTCAAAGCCTTGATATCTTTGAAAGAATCTCAGGTTTGAAAGCTAATCAGGCTAAAACTGATATCTATTTTGGAGGGGTGAAGAATGATGTTAAGAACCAGATTCTGCAAATTACAGGGTTTACGAAGGGGAAATTTCCCTTTAGATACCTAGGCCTTCCTCTTCACACCAAAAAGCTCAAGACAGAACTTTATCAAATGCTTATGAGAAAGATTAGTAGAAGTATTCAGCATTGGTCCTCTAAACTCTTATCATATGCAGGGAGAGTTCAGCTTATAAATGCTGTAATTTTTGGTTTGGAGAATTTCTGGTGTGCCAGCATTCTGCTCCCTAAGAGTGTGATCAAGAAAATCAACAAAGCTTGCAAGGATTTTCTGTGGAATATTGAAGAAGGGCACAGGAAAATGAGTTTCAAAAGCTGGGAGAGCTCTTGTAAGCCAAGAGAGGAAGCAGGGTTTAATATAAAGGAAATTCTGTCTTGGAACAAAGCCCTTATGTGCAAATGGATTTCAGTAATCATCCAAAATCAAGGGAGCATATGGACAGATTGGATCAAGACTTACTGTATTAAGAGGGATAATTTCAGGACATTTAAAAGCAAAAGCAGTAGCCCTGAGAGTTGGAAAGGTATTATGAGTATCAGGGATGAAATATTGAGAAGAGAGGGAGATGAGGAAGCTGCTTGTCAGCTTGTAAAGAGTTGGAGTGCAGAAGGCGAGTGCAGAAGGCAAGTTCAGCATGAAGAAAGCCTATGATTACTTTAGATCTCCGGCAACCAAGAAGAGATGGAGTAAAACAGTTTGGGACACTGTAACTATGCCAAAGCATGGGTTCATAACTAGCCTAGCTGCTCAGAATAAATTGGCAACCATAGATAACATCAAGCGCAGAGGGATCCCGATTGTTAACAGATGTACTCTCTGCAAAAGAGCTGAAGAAACCCACACTCACCTGTTTTTCAAGTGTGAGTTTTCAGCTGAAATCTGGCAGGATGTCCTGACTTGTTTAGGGCTGCAGAACAGAAGCTGGAGACTTAATCATGAGCTAGATTGGCTGGCTAAGCACAAAAACTAGAAGAATTGGAGATTTAAGTGGGCGAAATGTAGCATTGCCGCAACTGTTTACTGCATCTGGAGAGAAAGAAATCAGAGAATTTTCGCAAATTCTCAGCACAATAGTAAGGATATAGTCATTTGTATTAAGTTCCTAGTTTGTGTAAGGCTATTTAGTTGGCTCAAAAAGGTAGGAAATGAGGAAGTAGTTGAAGCCTCAACGGGAATTAGTCATTGTAGCGGTTTCTATTTTTGTAAGATCCCGATTTATTCCTTTATGAATAAATAAATACAAAACTTCTTAAAAAAAAAAAAAAAAAAAAAAAAAAAACTGTTTATATATCTAGATTGACCACATGTTGAAGATTCCTCTAAAAAATTAATAGATGGAGTAGCGTATATGCGGAATTTACACCCCCTACAATATAGTAGTGCTAATAGTTAATGACTTTTCAATGATTGGTTTATTTCTCTAGGCACGGTAAGATGTAGAAGTTACTTTCCGTTAACATGGGAACAGTAGATTGATTTCACCTTAAGGCCAGGCATTTAGTTCGAGACTGTACATTTTGTCATTTTTTTTGAATTAATGTGGATGGAAATATGGAATTGTCTAGATTTTTATGGTGCGAACGAAACTTATACGAGTATGTATATACAGGGCCGTGTGGGAGCGATCCGGGGCCCTGGGCGACAATTTAGGACGGGGCCCTTACGAATACCGAAATTTACAATATAATAAACTTGGATATATAAAAAAATACGTGTATTGCAAACAACTTATATTTTTATTAAGAAAATGTCATAAAGGAATAAAAATGACAATCATTCATGGGAAAGGAGATGCCCTCCTTACATTCTTGGATGCAAAATTATCAATGGAAGTCTTTATAACTAAGTTTACTCAATATGTCAATTTCAATAACTATCATCGCTAATTTATTAAGTCGATCCTGCAACATTGTAGAGTGCAAATACGACTTCAGCAACTTCAACTTGGAAAAAGCTTGGAAAAGCTTCTTTCCGCAGATGCAACCATGACGGAAATTGTCAGTAAAATCCTAGGCAATATCTGCATTGGAAAAGCAATCACCAACGTCTTTCCAATTTTTGTTTCCAATTCAGTTCTGAATTTCGTCATATTCTTTTCAATTAATTCTTAAAATCGTTTTCAAATAAATAAATCAAAAACATCAAAATTTCGATTTTTCCCCAATTCGTTTCTAAATTTTGTCATAATTGTTTCAATTAATTCGAAAATTCGTTTTAAAATTAAAAAAAAATCAATATTTTGATTTTATCCCCAATTTGATTCTAGAATTAGTTATAATTGTTTCAATTAATTTTTAAATTCGTTTTCAAATAAAAAAAAATCAAATTTTTGAATTTTCTTCCCCAATTTAATTCTTAATTTTCGTACTTTCTAACAAATTAGTACAACAAACAAAATCAATCAAATTATCAAACAATTACAAAGTATAAATTCAAAACCAAAGTTCTTAATAAACGAAGAGAAGATTATAGATTAACCTCATGAAATTGAAGATATCAATCGTAGCCACACTTGTTCTAATCGAGTTCTTGTTGTTGTAAAGAAATCATCGATCCTTGAACACCTCATGATTTGAGAGAAGGAAAATTAGAATTTGGGGGAAATTCATTTAGGCAGGAGAAAGATGGGGAAAATTTTGGGGGAAGGGAGTGTCGTGCTGCTTTGCGCGTTTCCATTTTTTTTTTTTTTTTTTTTTTATGTTGGACTGGGTGGCTGAAAATTTTTTGGGGGGCCCTGGGCATGGGCCCAGCTCGCACAGGCCCCCCACGCCTCTGTTGATTAGCTCTTTTTTTTTTTTTTATTGATAAATATGTAATCATAGATCTATACTCAACAAGCCAAAAAGAGAGCAAAAGACTATAAAGTAACAAGCCAAATAGGATAATGAGCGAGATAGTCACAGATGTGCAAGACTGTGTGAGATGCTTCAACCGGAAGTGATAGACCTTTATGGCAATTGCAGTGGTGTGGCGGGGCCTGGGCGAGCTGGGCCCCCGCCCAGGGCCTGTAGCAGAAAATAGATAAATACAGTAAAAGGATTAAGTATAATACCTAAGGTGACAACACTTGGGACTCAAGTTCGATTCCCAGCTGGAGCGTTTTCAGTTTCCTTCATGCACTTTATCTTCTTTGTACAAATAACTTTTAAAGTATTCCCGAAAAATATTTTTAATGTAGTAACAAATATTTTTTACTTTGTTTATAGAATGAATTTGATTAGCTAACAATAGAATATTTCACAAACCGACTTAAAGGAAAAAAAATGTCAATTCAAGGGGTGGCCCATTTTGAAAGTTCGCCCACGGCCCCCGAAATCTCCTACACGGCCCTCGGCAATTATTGTGGTCTGTACGTTATTTGTTATTTGATTGAACTGTATCCTATTTTGCAGAGTGTTAGTGAGGAACTTATTGGATGGATATTATACAAGACAAGACTCTTTCTAGGTCTGATGTGCTCTTCGCTAATTTTAGACCCTATATATTTGTTCCCTCATTTTCTTCATTCTCCAACTTTTACACAAGCGGATTGAACGCAATTTTAATTAGGTTACTTTTCAAATTCTTGGTGGCAAATGTAATTGCGGGTCAACTTCGAATACGACTCTTGGGCTAAGAGCTATTAGTATATAAGACTTTTGATGGTAGTAGGGGGAGAAGGAAGGATCGGAGTTGGGAAATAAGACCGACGAACATGACAATGAGGAAGTAGCTGCATGCCTAGCTGGCGAACGATGTTTGCTCGCGAGCCGAGCGGCGTGGTGTTGCTGGCGAGTTTGTGGCGTGGTCAGCATTTGGGTCAGGGGACGGAGGAGATGAAAGAGAAAGAGTGAGGTTGAGATCGAGAGAGTGAATGTGTACGTTACATTAAAATGAATTATGTAGTAGTGCATGCTAAGTTCGATTAATACAGTGAAACTTTACGAAGACAAGAAATATGCATGAAGATTGCTCTTAAATGTCCTTTGGCAAGTTTGAAGATTGATTTGGAATGGATCTGTATCATACGTACACAACTAACATATGCCATCATGGGCTAGAACTTTTGATGATTACGAAAAAAAGGACTTAAATACAGTCCCGTGATTTCACGGGCACAAATACTAGTTAAGATTTCATTAATTTTCAAGACCAGAAACTTAATGTTTGTCAAATTACACATGGGCTTGATAACACCCGTAAGGAGAAAATAGAGTCCATTTTATAAACCCAATAATGCTCCATACCAAAACCAAATGGCAAGTAACTCTGCGGTACTAATTGTTCGTTCGGTATCAACTCGTTTTCAGTTTTTGGTCTTTTTATGTCATGAAATTTAGTTATCTGAGTTACATAATGAACATCAAATTGGTTATCTTATACGGTAAATTAAAAGATGTGTTTAAAGCAACGACCACAAAAACACAATAACAAAATATTGTATTATTTCCAGATTCAAGTATTATCATCATTTTAATTTGCACCTATGTACCTTAACTCTATTACTTCGGCCCTGTACATGAACTGCATTTTTTAATTTGATTTGATTTGAATTGAGCTGATTTGATTTCATTTCATTTAATTTGATTTGAATGAACTTGCTTTGATTTTATCTAAACTAAATTTATTGATAAATTAACTGTATGTAGACGAATTAATAACTAAAATTAGACTAGATTCATTGATTGTTATTTGGATAATTCTAATTTAGTTAGAAATATTTGAATGAAACTGATTTGATTTGATTTGAATATACCTGATCTCATTTTAAAGCCTAATAAGTTAAATCGCATGGGGGCTTATACAACTTTAATTTTGTACGCACTTTCCAAAAGATTAATAAGAAAAAGTTAATTCCGGCGTAACCCGGTAGTAAACTAGTAATTCAACAATAGTCATATTGAAAATAAAAACTGACAACTAAGGGTCTGTTTGGTATCGTTTTCTATTTTCAGTTTTCAGGTTTTTTGAAAACCAAAGTTCCGTTTTTGAAAACCAAAAAAAGTGGTTTTCAATTTTCAGTTGTTAGTTTTCATTTTCCATATGACTATTATAGTACTAAACAATTTAAAGTTATTTTTTTAATTTATTTAACTAAATTATTTACGTAAAAAACCCAAAAACTGAAAACGACAGTGATACCGAACGGGTCCTAAAAAGTGAAAATTGTTTTTTTCTGATTTAGAATAACAGGATTGTGGTTTAAAAAAAATTCAAAACCAAAAACGATATCAAACGAGTTGGTGATCAATTTGTCTAGCTCATTTTCCAATGTCGCACACTCGCTCCCATATGATATCTTTAAAGGATTTTTTTTTTTGTTCGACCACACCTAATATAACTAACATATTTTGTTAAATCACACCTAATAAAGTCTCTTTTTGTTAGATAACACCTAATGTTGATTTCGACCTTCATCCACCCATTGCTGCCTCTTACCCACCCATTGTCGGTCATACCCACTAAACCACTTGTTTAACATGTGACTTATTCCCCCTCTCTCTCTCTCTCTCTCTGTGTAACAACCCTCTCTCTCTCTAAGTTTTTCCTTCTAGTTAATTTTCAAAGTCCCGCTTTATTTTTTTCTTTCTATTGCATCACAAATTCATTCAAAGTGAGTGATTCGACTTAATTTTGGAGCAAAAACTCAAATTCTTTGTGGAAATTAAGTTAGAGCTAGTCAAATGGGAGGTAATAAATGCAACTTTGGTGGTTGTGGGGTGGCTTAGCCTGGTAATGGGTAGGTAAGGGGGCGGTTATGGGTGAGTAAGGGGCGGAAAGACTACATAAGGTGTAAATGACCAATAAAAAGACTTTATTAGGTGTGGTTTCACAAAAATTATTATATTAGGTGTGGTCTGTAAAGAGAACATTTTTGTGGTTTGACCAAAAATTCATCTTTAATGCGGCGAATATATCTACTTAAAAGTCAAGTTGCATAATTTATCGACATTTACGTCCCAAATTAATTCATTGAGACCCATGGCATAACTATGAGCTTTGATACAATGTGAAATTATGCCTGGGCTTGGGTTACATCTGTAAGTAGAAGCTAAATTTTCCTTTACAAGCCCAATAAGTTTGCATCCCAAAACTAATTAGCAATTAGAGGAGTTGACCTAATGGTTATATCATGCTCACGGAAGCACAGTAAGCATGGTAGACCATCTCACAATAGAGGAGTAGAGATTACACTTAAAATTATTTAAAACTTATTTAAGTGTGGCCCCTACTCTTTTTTTGTGAGAAGAGCTATCATGCTCTTTGTGCTCGTGGGAGTATAGTATAATTTACCGAGTTGACCTTTTATTTATAAGGTGGGATACAATATTCGTATTGGGACAATTCTCTTCTCCTTTTCTAATATGAGACATTCACACTCAAGCATTTAGGGGGTTGATAATACATGATTTATCTCCCTCAACAAAATTCAAAATCCTAACACTAACCAAGAATTTGATTCTTCCAGCAACTCCTCCCCGAACCGCCTTGTGTTTCTTTCTATCCAAATAACATAAATTGTAGATGTTAGATAACATCTTGTCCATCTAGCCTTCTAATTCTTTCCTTTTGCATTATGTACAAACCAAAGTAGCAGCCTTCGCAAGCTCCCACCATCATATCCGGGCATGTATACCATACTCTTGGGTTTATGTACTCCCAAATTTGCTTTTATGTGCTTTAACAGGTTTTTCATGTACTTTTGCAAGTTTTCCATGTATTTTAGTGGATATTTTATATATTTTTGTGAGTTTATGTATAGTTTTACTAATTTCCAACCAAGATATATTAATAAGAATTTAAATTGATAATTTAAGGTTCCAGCCTATTTACGTAGGCATTTTTCATCCATTAAGAGACTCTAATGAATTGATAATCGATATTTTCATTTTTGTACTTTAAGATCGTGTACATCTTTGTATTATTCTACATATTTATACTTCCAAACACTATAAATATTAGCAAAACTATTCGAAAATGGTTTGATAAGTAAATTTACACTCTTTTAACAAAGGATACACAAAATTGTACTTAAAGTACATGAAATTAGGGTAAAAGTACATCAATTTCTATGTTAAAATACACAACCTGAGAAACGAGAGTACGTACTTTCGGGTGTATACAATAATTTTCCCATCATTTGCTGATAAAGCTCAATATTTAATGAGTGAAGGGGCCTCCAAAGAATTTATGTTTATGGTCCTCAGCATTCCTCATACAAAGGCGACATCAATCAAACAAATACCCCTTTTCACAACATAATCCACTGTTGGCAGAGCCTCTTTAATAGAGGATTATGAAGTATTCCGGAGAATCCCGATAAGGAATATTATGTGTGTTTAGGAATATGATATATACTAGAATATATGTTTAAGAATATATTGTGTGATAGGTTTCGTATGAGTCAAGTCATTGTAATAGTATAAATAGGGTCTACCCCAAGGTCATTGTAAGCAATTCATTACGGAATTATATTGGGTTTATGAGATTCCCAAATAGTGTATGTTATATTTCTAATATGGTATCAGAGCCTCTTTCCTAGAGGATTCTAAAAGGTGCTTCCGCTGCCTGTCGGTGGGCACGTGATCGATGATGCCTGGCGGCGGGATTTCGTTGTTCGTCGGAGTTTTATTGTTCGTGATTTAATATTTTAGAGTTTTATTGTTCGATTTTGTTTAAGAGTTTTATGTTTAATTTTATTTGTCAAGAACCCCCTCCATTGTCGTATATTGCGATTTGAAGATGTTGATGTCGAGATAGTGCTGACCTTATTCGGAAAGTTTCGTTGATTGTACGCATCCTGCGTACGTATATGTTGGGTTGCCGGAACGAAGACTTGACATGATGCTTCGTGATATTGGGTTATTAGCGTGGAGATGTTTTCTCCGTACATTGCATGCATGTATTGTATCATGCTATTTGATTGTGTGTTCGTGGAAATTTGGGTGATGAGTTTGTGCTAGTATTGTCGGCAATTTATGATATTGTTTTTTGATGAGTAATTGGTGCGTTTTTATGGGTTGAGTATGTGGAATTAGTGAAGTTATTGTTTGATATTGGCTGAGAAACACTCTTATGAGATTTTGGTTGATTTTGTGTGATGATTTTAGGCCGATCAAGGAATGGGGGTGTGCCCCTACCTCTTATGTCTTGTAGTTTTAAGGTGAAGTTGATAATTATCACTTCACGTTTTGAGACCATGTTAATCGATTCATGGTATTTGTTTTTGGTGAATTATTGGAGAGTGCCCCTACCAGTTATGTTTGGTTCTTTTTAGATGAAGCTGATAATGGTCGCTTCATAATTTATGAGACCATGGTGATTCATGGTTCCCTTGTATCTGGAGTTTAGTGGTGAAGCTGATTATGGGCGTTTCGTGGCGTTGATTTTGAGTGTTCTTTGAATGAGTGTGGGTGTATGAGTTACTCAACGGCGAAAGTGACAATTTGCCCTCTGCACTTATATTAATTGTGCAATTTAGCACTCTAACTTTTTACTGTGGCAATCGAACCCCATACCTTTGATTAGGTGAGCAATTTACCACCTTCCCCAATTTCTCAACCAATTTTTGCATCAAAATTATTTTGTGGTAATTAATAATGATTAGAAAATTAATTTTCATACTTATACGTCTAAAATACATCGTAAATACACTCTATATACGACATATATATAAAATCCATAACTCATCTTTTCCCTCCTCCCTCACCCACCATACCAACCACCCACATCCACCTGCTCCGACCACCAGCCACCCCCACCACCACTATAACCTCCACCAGACCTGCCATTCTCCGGCGACCTGACCCCAACCCCACCCCCTCCTTTACTCCTCATCCATACCCTTCCATTGTCCCCTTCTTTCCATCCTCTCTCTCCTCGTTTTCATCTCTTACAACTTACAAGGGGGACAATGGAGGTAAAGGGGGCGGCGACGCTGAGAATGGACCGACGCCCGACGGAAGCGGGTGGGGAGAACGTGCAGTGAAGTGAGAGAGAGAGAGAGAGAGAACGAATAAAAGTGGTGATGCGTATTCATCGGCGGGAGGTGAGCACCGTGGCAGTGGCATAATTGGGGGGTGGTGCTTGAGCGTTGGTGATTCGTGTGCACGGTGGTGGAAATGGGAGTAGAGGGAGGAGAGAGAAAAGGATGGTTGGAGTAGAGAGAGGAAAGATAAGTACGTTGAATTCCTTTTCTGATATACTGGAGTATGTATTTTTTTTAATTAGATTTTCTATGTATTTATTTAGATGTTTTTGTAACTTTATAATTTTATTTTTATTATGTTTTTAGTTATGAAAATGAATAAGGTGGTAAATTGCTCTCCTAAGTAAAGGTATGGGGTTCAATTGCCACAGTCAAAAGTTAGAGTGCTAAATTGCACAATTGATATAAGTGTAGAGGTCAAATTGCCACTTTCGCCGTTACTCAACTGGTTTTGAGACGACGACGATCACCGTGCCGGATTTGAAGATCTCGATGGAGTTATTTTATTTCCTTATCGTTTTGGCAAACTCATTGTAATTTTAGTCAAATTACCATGAGTTTGAGGGGGGTAATAGAGGATTATGGAGTATTCCGGAGAATCCCGATAAGGAATATTATGTGTGTTTAGAAATATGATATATACTAGAATATATGTTTAAGAATATATTGTGTGACAGGTTTCGTAAGAGTCAAGTCATTGTAATAGTATAAATAGGGTCTACCTCAAGGTCATTGTAAGCAAGTCATTACGGAATTATATTGGGTTTATGAGATTCCCAAATAGTATACGTTATATTTCTAATACTCTTGAACAACCAAATTCGCAATATGGCAATGTTTGGGAGTATCTATGGATCCCATATTGTTCTATATCCTCGAACATTTCTAAATTTTTTTTCTAAAAAACTCATGCGTATGAAACTTCAAATTTACCCTTTTAACCGAAGGATTTAGGATGTTTGCAGCTCCCTCCTCTGAGCGTGATTTGGCTACAATTTCTTCCCTAACTTACATCGTCATACTTCTCCATACCTCAGGATCTTATGATATGTTCGTAACCTTCCAAATAAGCTAGTTTAGAGTCAAATAGTTCTTGATCCATTTATTCCACAATGTCGCATTGTATTCTTGAGTTGCAGCCCACAACAGTACAAGTTAGAAATGAGTGCCTTATTCCATCCTAAGACTTCTTTAATATATATAGGTCATCGAAAGGATCTCGGAGACCCACCAAAGCACGAAAGCCAGGATCTTTCAGAAAATGGATTCCTATTCGAAGAGTGCATAACCGCATGGATAAGCTCACACTAACCCGTCAATTTGGGATGATCCAAATCGGGATTTTCCTTGGGAGGTCTCGGGAAGGAATTGGAATGTAATCGATTCATGCAAGTACTTTACTGAGCTTACGCAAGGAAGAGATTCTCGTGGACCGCTTGCCCCGGGGTGAACTCATGAGATCGAGAGAGATGGGGAAGTAGGCGAAGCTGTTTAAGTAAGAGTTACCTAATTGATTGAATACCAGTTAATTCCCCACAAGAGTATAATCATTTCCGCAACAAAATATCATTGCCTATATGGAAACCCCCTTCCTTCCTAGGAGAGCAAGAAATGGACTACCTCTTTAACAAGAGCTTAATAGTACTCTTAACGCCTTGTATATATGATGAGTACAAAACATCTTTGGGTGTGTCGGCTCTTAGTCCACTTGCTCCTAGAGTGGAACAAGATAACTTATTTGAGGATTATTCATGTTTTTGGGGAAGGAGGTCTAGGAGGGTGATAAGAAGGTCACAATTTGAGTTGTACATCGAAGAGGATCCCCGTGGGTGGACTTTGGAGTTGGATGTTTTGGAGTGTTGGCGGCCAAATTCAGCGAGATTTCTTGTGTGTTCCAATCTTGCTCGTGATATGTTGACTATCCCAGTTACTAGTGTCGCGTCCACATCCGCTTTAGTGTTCCGGGGAAAACTATTTCTCTGGCCCGAAGTTCTCTAGCCTCAAAGACTATTTAAGCATTCGTGTGTGTTCAAGATTGGCGTCGTGCCGAGGATGAGACTTCTAGCTAATTTGATTTGCTTAAGGAGAGTGATAGTGATGATGAGATCTATGAGGAGGATGATAACCTAGACCTATTTGAATAGAGGTAAGCATTCTTCTTTCTTACTGCGTATAGTGGCCTTCTGTTGAGTATATTAGGTTCTGCTTCCTCACTGTGTATAGTCGCCTATACATTGTGTTTTTTTGCCAATATAGCTATCATGCAGTGACCATTTGTTTTTATACTTTTTCCTTGTTATCTTGTCTGACGTAGACATTTGTGACTGGTGTGGGATAGACTATGCAACCCATGATTATGGTTCTTCTTGGTCCCATTTTGTAGAAAATCAAGACTACATACTTCGGTTTAAGATCAGAAGTTGAGAACAATAAATTGGCTCCAAGGGAATGGGTTGAGTCACCTGGATCTTTATTCGGACTGGGAAATTGTTGTTAATGGAATTAACGATATTAGTCACCATGTGGATAGGTTGAGAAATCTTTATAACATTTGCAGGGGACTGTCAAGAACACTACATGTGAATGTGGTTCACATTACACGATCTTGGAACAACAACGCCGATCTTTTGGCAGCACAAGCAAGGTGGGCTATTCCACAAGACCTCGTCAAGGGTAATGTTCCAGCACCGATCGATCTCAGAGTAGTCAGAGATGGCGTGGGGCTTTTTTGACGAGAATGAACATCTCATACCTCCGTGGGAGGATATAATAGCTAGTACTAGTTAGTGTTGTTTTTCTTCGTCGATTACCAAAAGAAAAAAATGTCATACAAATGGGAATGTCTGATGAACTTTTGTTTGAGCTACAGAGTCCTGACCATGACGCCTGGCAAGCGTTGCATTCATGTGTTAAGAAAACCTGCCTGTAGGCCTGGGTTGTGGAGTATAGGCACGTCTGGGTTAACCATTTTTGCTTGTTGACGTACGTTAGTGTTAGTTTTCGTGTTTTGTCAGAAAACTAGTCCTTAGGCTCGTGAAAATTACGGGGTTTTGTGTAAACCATCATTTGTATATATACTAGTTTACTTCTCGGGCTACACCCGAAATAAATTTAATCATTTTATTTATTTGTGAACATATAATTTTATCAATAAATTTTATCATTTATAAAACTTTCCCTTTCAATATAGATAATGTGATAAGTAATAAGGAAGGTGCAAAATAATAAGGTAAAGATAAAATCAACTAATAGTAAATATTAATTTTTTATAATAAAAAAAAAGTTTTAATTTTTTTATTTGGAAAATGTCACTTATACATATCATATTATCATCATGGATGGAATGTCCATCTACGCCCTTTAACATATAAGACATTTTAAATAATTTTTTAAGTGAAAATTAAATAGACATGCCACGTGGCATGACAGATGATCTAACTGAAGGCGGTGAACGTGGTCGTTGCCTATAACACACCTTTTAATATATAGTATAAGATATATATATTTTCGATCTTTTGGCCGCTGTATTGTGATAACTGAACATATTATAGTCAACTAAGCGCTGCTATTCAACATCCATATAGCTTATTATCTTAAACTAACATGCAATAACAGAATTCCAGATTGATTACTAATATCAAATGCTAACATTGAATTGATATGTTCGTCATTTTTTTAAGGATTTTTTGTGCGAAACCACCTCCTATTTTGTACTTTTTTTGGGGAACCACCTTATAAAAAAAAAAAATTTGGGGAACCATCAAATAAAAGCAAAAACCCATGGTAACACCACCTAAGGCCCTCTCCCACCCTATACTCGCCTGAAAATGCACATGTGGCATCGGCAAAAGGCCCCCACATAGCCAATCCTCAAACCGGCTAGGGATTGGACGACGGAGCAGATCAGCCGCGTAGACCGGCCACCCCCACGGCGGCAAGCAAAGGCTTATCCCCCATCGAACCAACAACCCCTCTCGATCGCCCCTGTGATTGAGTGTCCCGATCGCCCTTCTTGGGTCGTCGTCTTCTCAAGCCGATCGGATTAGCGCCGGCAAAAACAAATTGTCGCGGCTATGAGCGGTAGTCGGAGTAGTTATTGTGTTTTATTTTATTCCTTTGTTTTTTTGTCAATTTAGAGTGGATCGTAGGAGTGGGTTATTGGATGTGGGTCGTCGGGGAAGAACGCCGATGCGAAATCGCGGCGGAGGAAGGTGGTGGGAGATCGTCGGCGTCGGTGAAGGAGAGAGATAAAAAAAATTGGTGGTTATTGGGTGGGAGAGGGCCTTAGGTGATGTTACCATGGGTTTTTGCTTTTATTTGGTGGTTCCCCAAAAAAAAAAAAATTATAAGGTAGTTCCCCAAAAAAAATACAAAATAGGAGGTGGTTTCCCACAAAAAATCCTTTTTTTAATAATATGGCTATTTTATTATCGGAAACCAAAGAAAACTATAAAAGTGAGAATTTCTCATAGGTCGGGCCGTACTGGGCCAAAATAGACTCGTGACACGCTCCACCCCGTTTGGAAGATGTATGACCTGGCCTAGCTCTGGCCCGTTTAAGAGTGACCTAGGCCCACCTCGACCCGGCCCGTTGCCCATGCCTACCACCACCACCACCATTATCACTTACTCGGCCACCACCATCATGAGCACCGCCAGCCCACCCAATCCACTACGCACGCACAATCCTGCCTCAACTCAACCATTTTTCTCTTTCCACATGATGACCTCCTCCCCGGCTCCGCCGCCCCCCTTTCATCATTGCTGCTCATGTCCCTAGTAGCCGGCGTATCCTACTGTTGTTGCCTGAAAGAGAGAACTCATAAAAGGAGAAAGAAGCGAGGAAGGGAAGGAAAATGAGGGAGAAAGAGAAGATGGATTGATGGTGGACGGCGGAGCTGTAGTCGGCGGTCCCTAACTTCAAGGCGGTGGTGTCACCGGAGGAGTATGTGGTGGCGTTGGTCAGGGGCGGCGGCCTGTGACGGGGATGGTAAAGGGGAGGAGAGAGAATATGAGGGTTGCTTTTAACAGGGAAAATGGAAGGGGTCAAATTTATGAGATAATATCGAGAGATATTATAGAGTAATATGGTCGGAAATATTACCATACGCAAGTGTGGTGATATATCGTGAATATGTGAATATTGTGAGTATATGTACGAAGTACATCTATGGTACTTTGTAATTACGAAAGTTGTATTACTTGTAGGTTAAGACGGTGAATTGTAACTAGTAAAAGTATGTTGTACAATGAGAAACTGAGAAACCTGTACGAACGATTGAGAAACTTGTACACGAGAAACATGTATGAGAAACTGAAAACTGAGAAACCTATTGCTTCGAATGAATTCTACCCGTGTGTTTTGCACATGAACTAGTTTCATGGTATCGACCGACGACCTGTTGTTTTTTTAATTTGTTTGATTAACTAATTAATAACAATGGGCCAACTATACATATGGACTTATGAAGGTTGGACTTCCCTACACCAACTGCATGTCTTGTGTTTGAGTGTTTCCTTTAACAATACTTACATTATCTCACGACTACAACAGAATTACATGGGCATCACTAAGGGGAGAAAATGGCCTCAATTATGCTAAGCCAAATCAAACAAAGGCCAAAGTGAACTGCCAAAGAGTTGACCATTTATTTTGAACAGGTTTTAACCACACTAAACAAAAGTGCTCTTATGACTGTAATCAACAGGCCAACAGCCAAATAGTTGATCAAGTCTACGGACATAAGAAATGCAACTAGCCATAGAGTAAATAAGAAATGGAACTAGCCATAGAAGTGCAAGTGCACTTGCAGTTGATCGAGTCTAAGGACATAAGAAATGCAAGTACTAGTGCACTTGCAGTTCGACACTTATTCAATTTACTGTTATAAGAAACTAGAAATTAAGTCATCCATGTATCCGTCTCTCTGTATTTTAAATAAGTTTTTGTTTGTTCAGATCAGATAATTAACACTAATAACAATACATTAAAAAACAAGAGGTATGGGAGAGAAAGGAGGAGAATGGCCAGTGATAGGAATCGATCTTGGGACAACCTACTCGTGCGCTGCAGTTTGGCGGGATAACCGTATCGAGATCATCCCCAACGTCCTGGGTAATCGTACAACGCCATCTTGTGTGGCCTTTGCTGACTCGGAGCGCCTCATTGGTGAAGCTGCTGTGAATCAAGCCACCATAAATCCTTTGAATACTGTCTTTGGTTTGTTCCTTTTCTCACCCTTTTAAATTTATTTATTATAGTCATGAGGTCTGATGTTTACGATCTGAAATTAGTTCGATGCTATCTCACATTTTGCTGAAATTTACACAAGTAATGAGAATTTGTGTAAACTGGCCTCAGCTTGTGACTTGTGATACTCCTTAGGGCATGTGCAATGGTAGTTCGTCCACCTCGAGTTCTTCAATAAGAACTACAAAATGCAAGTTCTTCCACTACGAGAGGTTTAAAATAAGAACCGAGTTTTATTTAAGAACCCGGTTTTTGCGGAAAACTAGATGAGAGAAAGAGTATAAATGTTTTAAAAATATCAATTAAGAACCAATAAAGTTAGTTCTTCTATTGTAGATGTAAGTTCTTATACATTGACTTTGCAAAATTATGAGGTGACATTGAAAAAACTCAAATTTCAGTTATTTCATTGCTAATGTGTTAAAAATGAACTATATTTTTTACGTCCATCTATGTAAGTCCTAAAATTCGATACAACCGAAGAACTTGACCGAACCTGAAGTTGAATGTAGACGTAGGGGATATCTTATATACTGATATACATACAGATAAAATATTGAATTGATGTTAAATTGAATCCTTACATGATCAGATGCACATAAAAATCAATCTTTGAATTCCTACCAATTATCTTTCGATAAAATGGAGCGTGCCAAAGTATTAGGAAACGGCCATATGTTGATTCGATCTTCCTTTAGTGTTATTTTGCAAAACGACTATCTAATACTATATATTAAAACCTGAAACAAAGTCTTTCCTAGAAGGACACTTGACATTCATTAATTGGATAACACTAAGTAATTACATAATATATAGAAATTATTAGCTAATGTATGGAAAATAATATAATTTATGGTGATTATGGTGGTAAGCTAATTTATGGAAAATAATAGTGTTGCTAATAATATTATAACAAAGATAAAATGACAATTTTATAAAATGAGTATAACAATATAGATATACAGCCCGGGCGCGAGCAGGACCTGCAAACTAGTTTTTCTAAAACTATATACCAAATTTGGTCGTTTTGGAAAAAGAAAAACCCTCCTTTACATCCTATTCTTTTCTTTTCTTTATTTAACTGAAATGTTGCACTTATAAAAATTTGTTGGGTAATCCTAGGAGTCTACGGCTATGTTTGGTATGAACAATAAGCTAGTTTATTTGGTCAAAATAGCTTATTTGACTAGTTTTTTAAGCTATTTGACCAAATAAGTTGGTTTGGTAACACCATTAGCTTAAACAATAAGCTAGCTTATTTAATAAGTTACCCCATGTAACTTATTTAAAATAAGCTAGCTTATTATAATTTTATTCCTAATTTACCCTCAATTATTTACTAAAGTAAAAAGAAATTAAAAATAAATAATGCATTTTTATGTAATTTTATATATATCAGCTCCTATATCACTGTCAAATAGTCCTAATACTTTTAGCTAAAAACTTTCAGCTATTATTGCAGCTATTATTTCAATTTTCATCTACTATTTTAGCAGTCAGCTACTATTTCAGTGTTCACCTACTATTTCAGCTAGTTTTACCAAACATAACCTACATATAGATAAATAAAAATAGTCTATACTTTGTCATTGGTGTAGTAAAATCAAGATGATACATAGTATAATCCCAGGTGTAGTAAAATCAAGATGATACATAGTAAAAAAAATATGTGATTAAAGTAAATGTTCATGATTTACGGTAAATTTTTGGCATCGGTAGTAAAATCAAATATATAAGATTTCTCTCCAAATGAATATCCTAATTTATCTCACTTTCCTATTATCTAATTAATTTCTAAATTAAACACTAAAAATTTACTGCAATCATAATTAAATTTACTACACATTAGTTGTAGACACATTTTCCTTTGTCTACTACATATAGACTCCTATCATTATTGAAATTTGTTATATATGCTAAAATTTGGTAGATGCAAAGAGGCTTATAGGCAGACAATTCAGTGAAGACACTACACAAAAAGACATCAACTTATGGCCTTTCAAAGTTGAAGGCAACAAGGATATTCCCATGATTCTCGTCAATTTCATGGGCAGACAAACGAGGTTCTCTCCCGAGGAGATATCTGCTATGGTGCTCGCGAAGATGAAGAGCACTGCGGAAGCTTTTCTTGGTACCACAGTGAAAAATGCCATCGTTACTGTACCTGCATACTTCAATGATTCACAGCGACGAGCAACTAAAGATGCTGGAACCATTGCGGGTCTCAATGTGATTCGAATTATCAATGAACCGACAGCTGCTGCCATGGCTTATGGCTTGGACAAAGAGATTTATAAAAATAATAATGCTGCTAGAAAGAATGTGTTGGTGTTTGATCTTGGAGGAGGAACATTTGATGTATCTTTGGTCGCTATGGAGAAAGGTGAAATTAAAGTCCTAGCGATAAATGGAGACACCCACCTTGGTGGAACTGACTTTGACAATAGAATGGTGGCCGAGCTTGTCAAGGAGTTTAAGAAGAAGCACAACAGAGACATTAGCAATAATAAGAAGGCTCTTGGAACATTAAGAATCGCTGCAGAGAGGGCGAAAAGGATACTGTCAGCAACATATCAAACTGAAGTTGAGATTGATTCCCTTTTCGAGGGAATTGATTTCAAAACAAACATGACTCGTGCAAAATTTGAGAGCTTGAACATGGACTTGTTTAGGCAATGTATGGAGACGGTAGATATATGTTTGAAGGATGTCAGTATGGAGGCAAGTGCTGTCCATGATGTTGTCCTCGTTGGTGGGTCGTCCAGGATCCCCAAGATTCAGCAGATGTTGCGAGAGATGTTCGGTGGTAAGGAACTCTGCAAAGGTATTCATCCAGATGAGGCCGTTGCTTATGGGGCTGCTGTCCATGCTTCTGTATTAAGTGGTGTTGGTAGTAGTAGTACAAACATCACTCTTGTCGATGTTACTCCTTTATCACTTGGTCTTGAGATTTCGACGGGCATAGTTAGTGTTGTGATTCCGAGGAATACAGCCATCCCAGTGAAGAAAAATGAACCATATGCAACCGTGGAGGACAACCAGACCTCTGCCCGTTTCTCAGTGTTTGAAGGCGAGAGACTCATGGGGAAAGACAACAACTTCTTGGTCGATTTTACAATTTTAGGTTTCCCTCCTGCTCCGAAAGGGGAAACTAAGTTTGATGTGTGCTTTGAAATTGATGTGAATGGCATTCTTAATGTGTCTGCTGTGGAATTGGGCACTGGACTACGTAATGAAGTCTCTATAACTTATCACCGCGGTCGCCACTCAAAGGAAGAGATAGACAGGATGGTTAAAGATGCTGAAAAGTACAGAGCTGAAGACGAGGAGCGAGGGAAGACTGTGGAAGCTAAACATAAACTTGAGTTGTATGCCAACAAAATGTGGGACGCATTACATGACTTTGCAACGTTCACTATAAGTGCAAGTGACCGGAAACAGGTCAATACTGCAGTTGAGGAGACATTGGAATGGCTCAACGAAAAGTCTGATGCTTGTAAGGCATCAGAGTGTGAGGAGAAATTGAATGAGCTGGAAAGTAGTGGTCGATGCTTTAATCCTAAGCTACGCCTATGATGACTTATGTATAGCCGTCTTTACCTTGATGATGAAATTGATTAAGTCATTAAGATGCGACACAATTGTGAACTTGAATCCAGTTGGCCTTGGAAATCCTTCATGTTCTCATATTGCTTTCATTATATACATGTTTGTATAAGGATTTGCGTTAATATACTCGGGAGTATCCCATGGTTCACATAGCCTGCTTGCTGGCATATGTTTGTATGAAATAATGCTGTTTTCTTATTTTACCTTTTCATTAATGATGTATTAATTAAATGTTTGATATTTCATTAATCCCTCTGTTCCCCTATAAAACGCGTAGGGTCGGAATACAGGTTTTAAGAAAAATAGAATAAAGAATGAGTTTTAGAATCCATTTGGTGTAAAATTACAACATAGGGGTATCACCTACTTGCATTATCAAAAAACAAATTAATATACGAAAAGTGTTTTGGTCTTTCCAAGTACAAATATGGAAAGATTTTAAGTAGGAAGTTTAAAATACACACCCCAAAATAGAATGTAGGAAGTTTTAGGCGAACTGAGAGAGTATTTAATTTGCTATCACTACGCCAGAAATAAGATTTAACACCGGGTACGAAATTCAATAGACACCGGTTACACCTGGTGTCTGGACTGCCGGTGTCGTATCCTTAGACACCGGTTAACAAGTGGAGACCCGGTGTTAAAAAATAAAACATAAGACACTGGTTATGGCCATAACCGGTGTCTTATGTCCTGATCAACCCAAATCATATGCACACCTTAGACACCGGTGTTTGGTAAAACCGGTGTCTTATGTATATCAAAAAATAAAAAAATAAAATAAAAAAAACTAATAATGATTCAAAAGAGAATCATATTCGAAAAAATTTGAATGTTAGGGTTCTGGGTTGAATTGCCAGAATATTCGTCTACAACAAAGAATTGTTTGCGCGACAATCAAAGACAACGAATCCAACAATGATCGAGTAGCAAAAGAACTATTTGTGGACGTTATTCATAGACCCAATTAATAAACAACTAACGCATAAGTGATATAGATAATTACGATTGCAGCTTAACTGATTACGCTAGATCAGACACATTTGTACAACCACTATGAACAATCTGTAGACCACGAAATTGGAGAAAAAAAAATTAGATCTCAATGTCGAAAAATCTGTAGATCAATCCAAAACTAGACCACGAAATTTTTCTGCAAATACTATGAATAATCGAAATCTAAAAAACCAACATTAATCAATAAAAGTATCTTTCAAACCAACATATCAATTTAACAAAAGAAAATCCTCAATTGATTGAAAATAAACCCATAAAGGAATTACAAACGGCAGCAGATCTACAAAAATATTGTATACAAAAAGAAACCCACAATTAATTGAAGGTCAAGAAGAAATTTCTATATCACAAATTTACAAAGGTTTACAAAAAAATAAAACTAGATCTACAAAAAATCTAACAAAATTCACAAAATTTACATAGAATAATTAACTTGTAACACATCAAATTATACATCTTCTATTCGAAACCTTGTGTTCATCAAAGATTAGCCGCTCATCGAAGATACTGATCGACATGTAAAGAATTTGTTTTTTTTTTGGAAGGATTCGCTTTTGAAAGAAATTATTCGAAAATTTTGGAGAATTAAGAAGGATAGAGTGTGGTTGTTTATGGAGAAGGGATGAAGTGAGAGGAGAGCAGTTGATAAAGGGGGGAAATTGGAAAGCAACGAAGGAGAGAGATGGAGCGCCGTGTGTTATGTGTGGATGTGAAATTAAAGAGAGGGAGTAGCTAGCGGAGAAAACAATGACAATAATTTTTTTTTTTTTTTTTTTTTTTAGAGATAAGACACCGGTTTTAAGCATAATCGGTGTCTTAGGTATTCTTCAAAAATTTGTTTTTCTTTATTTTTGGAAAGGCATATAACACCGGTTTCCTTGATAACCGGTGTCTTATATTTTTCCAGTGAATTTATTTTTAATTTTTATTATTTGAGTACACATAAAACACCGGTTATCTAGAGAACCGGTGTCTTATATTTTCCCAAGAATATTCTTTTTAATTTTTATTGCTTTTAACACCGGTTGCTCCAAAACCGGTGTCTTTATAAATTCTAACACCGGTTATTAGCGTTCCGGTGTCATATGTTCCGGTGTTATATGTGATTTTTGGCGTTGTGTATGCTCCATTGTTGAAGTATAATTTTTTTTGGTGTATGTGTAATATTGATATTTTTTGAACAAATTTCGGGGGAGTATATATGATGAAATTGAGTTGTGAAGTTTGTGTTACTTGGGCATCCGTTTGCTCGCCTCGGCCATCATGCCATCGTGGGATGCAATTGACTGGCTGTGGAACCATTCCTCGAACACCTATTTCCACCTAAATATAAGATTCACATCAATCAAAACAAGAGCGGGAGATTGTGATTTACCTATTCATTTAAAAACAAGTATTCTGATGGTCAACGGAATCGCGCGGTAGGCTATGACGGAGGTTTAACGATTAGGGCTTGATTTCAGAAGAAACAATCAACAAAGTACATACAAAGTGTGATAATTTTTAGAAAACCCCGCACGTTTTTTGCTTTGTGACATTATGTACATGGTACCTTCGAGAATCCACTTAATAGCATCATAATCGAATCCACACACTGATGATGTGGGATATTTGTCTGGGTTCATTGTTGTAGGAATAAAATACGAAAATGGCTAACGGAAGAGACAAATACTTATCGGAATTCATGACTGTGCCGCAATAGGAGATGAAGTGGGTGGGAATAATGATGGGAGTTTTCATCTAGGTCCCATCCTCCCCCTCCCCCCCCCCCTCCCTCCCTCTTATGGTTTGCCCCAGCACAGTGCTAGAATTAGCAAACCCGCAAAATAAACTTGTCCCTCGACCTATGACTTTTTGGATAGGGCTTACCAGTAAATCAAATGGCATTTTGGACTAACCGAACTTGTGGTCTTATTGGAGTTTATCACCAGTTTGGGGTTAACATTTCACAAATTTTTTAGTTGAGCATCTCAACGTTTTTGTTTCTCTGATCTGTTAAGGACCTAGGGTAGATGGACGTTAGTTCAAAGCTGACTTATCACTCTGCTTTCCTTTCTTTCTCTCTTCTCACTCCTCAATCACTTCCTCTGCAACTCCATTTTCATACCTCAATCTAATTAATTCTTGATTCATTAATTCAACCAAAAAAAGGATTTGTCCCAAATGAATTAAAGACCAATGCTTGCGCTTGTATCTAAAAATCCCTGGCACTTCATTATCTAATAGAGTATATTAGGGGATATTGAGTATGGGGAAATAATATTAGGAATAATATTATGGAATATCTTGAGTATGGAATAATATTTTTTGTTTAGGGTATGTTATGAGATAGGTTTCGTAAGGGGCAAAACTTGTAATAATATAAATAGGGTTACACCAAGATTAATGTAACAAGTGATTTACGAGTTATATTGAGTTTATGAATTCCCCAAATAGTGTGTGTTATAATTCTACTAGGTGAAACGCCCGTGCAACGCACGGGACACTTTATCATAATCGCTTATTCTTATTTATTAAGTTAATCTCAAAATAAATAAGTAAATCATGATAACTAATTAAAAATTTGTTAGTTAAAATGTCTCCTAATCACACTCAATCGTCATTGTACATTTGTATGGAGTATTACTTGATCTTTAAATAATATTCTATTTTTGTTTATTTTTGAATCATTTTTCACAAAAATCTTAAACTTGTCAATATATCTCTACCAAAATCATACTTAACTTTTCAAAAGTATGTGTAAATGGATCTTATATTGAAATACATTTTGACACGAACTCAATGATACATGTATCGTAATATTTTGATATACGTAACTCGAGTTATAACAGTTTATATTATGTTTCATGTTGATAACTTTATTACGCAAGAGTTTTACAAATATTGAACTCTCATCGCATGCATTTTTTAATGTTTAATGTGGATTATCTTAATATTTTATGTGAGAGTTTAACATATCTTGGACTCTCTTTGTGCATTTTTTTACCTCAATGCTCTCATTGCGCTCTAAATTATTAGCTTTTTAATTTTTCAAAAGTATGTGTAAATGGATCTTATATTGACATACATTTCGACACGAACTTAATGATACATGTATCGTAATATTCTGACATACGTAGCCCGAGTTATATATGTTTACATCATATTTCATGTTGATAACTTTATTACATAAGAGTTTTACAAATATTGGAGTCTGTGTGTGCATTTTTTAATGTTTTATGTGGATTACTTTAATACTTAGGTGAGAGTTTAGCAAATTTTGGACTCTCTCTGTGCATTTCTTGATCTCCCGACACCCTCAATGCGCTCTAAATTATTCTTTTTTATATCCATAATATATATTAGATTAGGAAAATATGATATTTACATTGATTTAATTATTTTTTTATTTACCATATATAGGATTTAAATATAACTTTTTAATGCATAATATGGAAAATTGGACATTTTAGAATGTTCCAATCGTTGTGGGAGTTCAAAAAAAGCCTCATTTAATAATATATATTGATTATGGTATCAGAGCCTCTTTCCTAGAGGACTCTAAAAGGTGCTTCTGCTGCCTGCCGGTGGGCATGTGATCGATAATGCCTACCGGCGGGATTTTAGTATTTGTCGAAGTTTTATTGTTCGTGATATAATGTTTTAGAGTTTTGTTATTCGATTTAGGAGTATTATTATTGTTATTTTAAAAGTCTCATTTTTGGTTCAATTTGTGTTTGAATAAAAGAGCCCCCTCCGTTGCGTTTTGAATATGTTGTGTCGATGATGGCGTGAATTGATCGTCCGAAGATTTTGGTCTTTGGAATCCCGGAGTTATGTGTGTTGTGCGGCTGACGATGATCCGTGATGATGCTACGTTTGATATTGTGTTTGTTTTGGGCAATGATGATGTTTGGGCCTAACATTTTATTGGGAATTTTTATTGGTTTTGTGATGTTAGATCATTTTATCGCCGAGTGTTTATAGGACTGATAGATCCGCTTATTTATCGATTTAAGGGGATTTGTGTGATGATAATTTTGGCCGATCAAGGAAATTTTAAATGGGGGTGTGTCTCCACCAGTCGTCTTGTCTGGTTTTTAGGTGAAGCTGATAATGGGCGCTTCACGATGTGTGACCATGTTGATTCATGGTATTATTGAGTGGGTTCGGAAAGCATTGGTTTTGCAACAACAACGATCAACATGCCGGATTTGAAGATTTGAAAATCTCGACGAATTTATTTTATTTCCTTATTATTTAGCAAACTCATTGTAATTTTAGTAAAATTAATATGAGTTTGAGGGCGGGTAATAGAGTATATTAGGGGATATTGAGCATGGGGAAATAATATTATGGAATCTCTTTAGTATGGAATAATATATTTGTTTAGGGTATGTTATGAGATAGGTTTCGTAAGGGACAAGACTTGTAATAATATAAATAGGGGTTACACCAAGATTAATGTAACAAGTGATTTACGAGTTATATTGAGTTTATGAATTCCTCAAATAGTGTGCGTTATAGTTCTATTATTATCCATCAATTTTTCTCTTACCTCTTAAAATCCTGCTTCATTTCTTCAGTTTTTCTTCATCATCTGATTCTCTTCATACTTCTTCGATAATGAAGTATTTTAGAAGGAAATTGATTGAGGAAAGATCATGGTTTGGGGAGAATTGAATAATCAATTTTTGTTCCAAAACATCCTTGAGCACCTTCATCGTTCCTGGAAGAAAAAAAAAAACCCTTAATGAACCCACCAACGTCGATGGATCGTTCATCGATGGCAACAATTTAGACAGAAATGACCATGCAAAGGAGGTAAATTTAGACAATCTTTCTGGCTTTATTCGGGAATATATATGAAGCTTTTTCTGGGTTTATTTGGCAAAATATGGAACAGTTTTTCTGGGTTTGTTGGGAAAATATAGTACAATGTTCTGGGCTTTTTTGGAACGATTTTTCAGGGTTTATTGGGGAGAGTTTGGACGATTTTTCTGGGTTAAGTGACTCGAAATTTTTGACACAAACTGATTTGGGAAGAGATGAAGAAGGAGGAATGATTGGCATAAAATTTTGCTACATCAAAATTGTTTGTGGAGTTTGAAAAAGAATTATGGGACACTTTTAACACCGGTTTTAAGGACAACTGATGTTATATCATTAGGCAAAGAAACTAGAAAAAAAAAATTAACACATATAACACCAGTTTTGTGTAGCAATTTGACTCCAAAACTTTACTTAATTGTGTAATTTACCACCTTAACTTTCATTAGTAGCAATTTCCCCCATTTCCTTTCATTACGTGCAATTCAATTCAACAATTTTCTCTAATTTTCAATAATTATTCTATAAAATCAAGTTTGTGTTAGTTAAAAAACATAAAAAATATTTTTATTCGATAAATTCAAATTAATATCTAAAATTAGACAAGAACGTTAGAAAACAATCCAAATAGTTATTTTTGTTTCAAAAATGTTTATATCGCTTAAGAAATCGAAAAATATAAAAAAAAAATCATAAAAATGTGAATTTTGTTCACACCATCTTGCGTTTCAATTGTTTTTAAGATGATAGCTCATGATTTTATAGATATATAATAACAAATTTTATTTGACACATATTTTTTTTTCGTTGGAGTTTGCTGTCTTCCTTTATTTTTTTTTAATGCATATCTACTTTTGTTAGATGAAAATGATTTTTAAGTTATTTTGTTGGTGTTTTGTATGGATTTTTGAGATGGAAATTATATTTATCAATTATAAATGATTTTCAATATCTTTTTAATTGTGATAGAATACTTGTAATAGACATTAGACTAATAATTAGTTAAGGTTGGATTGCACATGAGTGAAAAGTTAAGGGGCCAAATTGTCACCATTGAAAGTTAAGGGGGTGAATTGCACAATTGAGTAAAGTCTTGGGGTCAAATTTATACTTTCGCCGATGTGATCAAATGAATCGTATCAATGAATCTTCTTGCTTTGGAAAAAAAAAAAAAAATCTTCAGCTCTGTTGTGACTTGTGATCAATATCAAGCAATTAAAAAGATTTAGAAAATCATTTATAATTGATAAAAATAATTTCCATCTCAAAAATCCATACAAAACACCAACAAAATAACTTAAAAATCATTTTCATCTAACAAAATTAGATATGCATTAAAAAAAAAATATATCAAGCAATGTTTAGGTAGCTTGGCATAACTTTGAAGGTCTGACGACCAGAATCACAGAAATAGGCAGAAATTTTTAGAATTTGTCAGATTGCGAAGCTCATCAGATTGCTATGCTGTGATCAATAGAAAGGCTTAGAAGACTACGGCGAGGCGGGTTTTAAAGATATGCAATTCAAATACGAAGAACAATGCAGTACATCAACTTACAATTATCATAAAAACATGCTAAGTCCTCAAGGATTTCAAGTTTCGTGTTTGATTTCCATTGCTAAGGCTTAAAAGTAAGAAGCAAAAGGTCGGCAAATTGTGTCGAGATTTTCCAATTTTTGCTCAAACTCTGTTGCCTCGGAACCAATGGTTGCCGAAATCGCTCATACCCCCGTGAATTGCGAATTATTGATTCGCGTGCCCTCAATCGCAGATCGTTTTCGTACAAGTCGTCGGAGATCGCGATTTAGATCGTCATTTTCAGCGAATCCAAGAATCCAAAAATATGAGCAAAAGCAAGAGGAGAATGATGGGATAACAATGGAGGTTTGAGAATAAATAAAATGTGATGCAACGAATGAGAGAAACTGATCATAAATAAAGCACTTTTTTAGGTAAAATAAATGAGTCAGTATTTTATTTCTCCCATTTATTCCACCCATAAAAGTAACCGTTTCCAAAATCATTAAAATAGCATCGGTAATATGAAAAGCTGTCCTAAAAAAATTAAACAAAACATTGGGAATTTCATAAATACCATAATAACTTCACGATTTCATATCGAATTCTTAGTGAATTGCCTTTCGATTTCTAGCGAATTTCAGAAACAGAAATCGCTAGCGAAGAGAAATCTCTTTTATTGGCGAATTGCGACTTCGATTGCGATTTCGATCTCGGGCGATCTACGATTCCGGCAACCCTGCTCGGTACTATCAGTCTTCTCTTCCATCCATTCAAATGTCTGTTCAATTGCATCCTTGAGCTGCTTGCTCTCATCCGCGCTTATAATCTCCATCTCCGAATTATTATGTAATGCGTCCCACACATTGTTGGCATACATCTCAAGTTCGCTCTTCGCTTTCAGCATCTTATTACTTCGCTTCTTGTCTTGAGCTTTATACTTTTCAGCCTCGCGAACCATCCTGTCTATCTCCTCCTTTGAAAGTCGAGCACGGTGATTAGTTATAGTGATTTGATTCCTTAGTCTAGTCCCCAATTCCACAACTGACACATTTAGTATGCCATCGACATCAATTTCAAAGCACACATCAAACTTAGTTTGACGTCTTTGAGCAGCAGGAAAACCTGAAATTGTAAATTTGTCCAGGCAATTGTTGTCATCGGCCATAAGTCTCTCACCTTCAAACACCCAGAAACACTGAGAGGTCATGTGGAGAGAAGGGCTCCAATGAATTGATCGAAGAAGCAAAAAATGGTCAAATTGGTGATTATGTGCATCAATTAGGTGGTGATGAGAAGTGCATCAACAAGATGGTGATCGAGGAGGAGTGCGATCATGGTGACGAGAAGTGCGTTGTAACTCGCAAGGTGAAGACAAGGGCTTCACCCACGTACAGATTTTTCTTTCTTAGTTTTTTTTAAAAGGATATTTTGGAGCAAGGGGTTGTGTTGACGTTGCTCCAAAATATTGGTCAAAGTTGTTTCCTATTATTTAACTATTAGTGGTTTATTGTTTCCTATTAATTCGATAATTAGTGGGAGTTAGTTTTAGTATTTTACGTATGATCATGGGTTAGAACGTGTTTGTGGGTTAACTTCCTAGGTTTTAGTCGTTATCCACTAGTAGTATTTAAATGATGTTGTATTAGGTTTTGTATTGCACAAGTCATTAATAAAATTATTTTGTCAACTGTCCTATTGTTTCTCTCTTAAACGTATATGTTATCGTTCTAGTACTATAATTGGTGTTATATTTCGAGTCCAGACCATAAGCCATGGTGGCAGCTGTCGGCTCATTAAGAATCCGAATCACATTAAGGCCTGCAATGGTTCCAGCATTTTTAGTAGCTCCAAGCTGTGAATCGTTGAAGTATGCTGGTACAGTGACAATGGCATTCCTCACCGTGGTACCAAGAAAAGCTTCGGCAATGCCCTTCATCTTTGCGAGCACCATTATCGTAGATATCTCCTATGGAATAAATGTCTTTTAATTTGTTCGCCCATAAGTGACGACAATCATAGGCTTATCCTCTCTGTTGTGCGGAAGCGTGTATGCGCTAATTAAGATAATCGATGGCAAAACAACAATAAAGAACACAAGAATTTAACGAGGTTCACTATTAACGCGATAGCTACGTCCTCCGGGGTCTAAAATCAATCTCACTATGATGATTGGAGTTTACAGATACAAAAGATGATCTGGGTTCTCAAGATCTGCCTTTCTTGAGAACCCAGGTTGGCTCTCCCTAATTTTGTCCCATATGAAAATTAGGTTAGGACTTAGGAGGTTTATATATTCACTCCTTTACAAAGACCTAATTAATTAATAAAATTAATTAAGGTAAGTCAATAAAACAAAGCAAGGCAAATAAGCCGACCAAAACTCGAGTAAGGCCAAAACCGCGTGAAGACTGCCGACAAGCTACCGCGGGCCGCGCACCAGAGCCGGTGGACAGTTGTTGGGTCCCGCGCTCCGCGCCCGGACCTCCCGTGGGCCGCGCTAACTCACTGCCCCAGATCTGCAATCAACCACGAATCATGTCTTCGCGCCTCGCACCCAGATCCACAGCGGAGCGCGCGTCCGTCGCCGCGGACAGCGCCTTGGTCACGACAGACTGCCGCCTTCCTCTGGGCTGAGTCGTTCCTCGTCCACCTCGGCGACTTTCCTTGGTCTACATGGTGGCTCTCGACCACCCATGGCAAGTCACAACTTGCCATCTTCCGTGCTTTGCTCATCTCCGATGCATCGATCCGTTGGCGAAACCGTGCTTCAAGGCACATTTCCCAACAATTCTCCACCTTGACTTGAACAAGTGTTTAGCAAACGTAATTCAAAGTCAAACAACACGACCCCCCGCAAGTATTCCCGCAAGAATACCAAACCGAGTTCTAGCTCATGCGCGCCAAGCTTGAACTCCATAGACTCAAAACGAATCTATAACCGTCCAATATATCCTGGATTAGGTCTTCAATCCTCTAAACCCGGATAAGGTCGCTCAAAGCTCCACCTTGAGCTCAACACCCCAAAGGGATAAGACACACATGTCTTACTACATTCCGTTAGTTCATGTAACAAATAAACTGATAGAACTCCACCAGCTTAGCAAAGAAATACCTGAGATTGTCAGCGATCTCTATTTCTTCTCACATTCTCAATACCCAAGAAGTAATAACCGACATCCACGTGCTTGAAACCATGTACTTGACGATTGATCAACAATAAGATAGTTCTCAAACTATCACCCCTTGCCGCATTAAAACCCGTAGAACAAACTAGCCAACTAGCCGCACCAACTCAACATCCTCTTGACTGCTTTTGTAAAAGTCACTTGTCTTTGTGGGTGACAAGTCCACAAATTAAATGGCAAAACCCCGACTTCTAACACAACAAAAGAATCCCCAAGTGTCAAGTAACAAACTAGTTACCACGACTAGTATCATCTACTCAAGTAACACCAAACTGGAATCCACAAATTCCGAACCAACAAGCACCTACAATTACTTCCACAAATGAGAATAACCAAGTCGATCTTCCATGATGAATTACATCCACCACAAGCAAGTGTTCTTCCTCAGGTTGAGTCATAAACCTGAATAACACTTGCTACGCGCAACTTCCGGCTTACATATACTACAGTATAAATCATAGCCAACAACGTACCATCCTAGCACATGGTACTCAAAAACATGCAAGATTTTCAGTTTTAGATCAAGGTAACCAACAATATCAAAAGTCCCATACCTTTCATATTGTAAACGCTAAACTGAATAATGCCAACAAAAGCTAGAAACCCACCTCAGCTTCAACAATTGTATAAGTTCACTTAAGGACTCACCACAAAGAACATCGTTCTCACTCCACAGAATCTCGAACTCCCAAATAGCTTTATCAAAAAACCATCTTCAATACCACATGAAGAACATACGATCTTGACATAAAGGAGAGAGAAAGTGGAAAGAAAACCAAGGAGAGAGAAAATAGAAAGAAAGAGAAAATGATGGTGGAAGGGTGGTGGCGTCGTGGAGGTGGTGTTGTCAGATGGCTTACGTGCACCTGACAAGTTGGTTGCGTCGACGACAGTGTTGGTGGTGGGAACTAGGAGGCTATTGTGGTCACTTAGACTGTGGTGGTGGTGCCGGCGGTTGGTGTTGTCGGTGGTGGTATGGAGTGGCTGAACTGGTGGTGAGGTGGGAGGGGAGAGGGGAGAGGAGAGAGAAAAATGAATGGGGTTTGGAGTTGATTTGGATTTCCTTGTTTTGTTTTATTTTTATAGGCTTATTTGGTAAACCGTTAGATCTAACCAAATTGATGGTTAACGTTGGTTCCTAAAGTTTCTATATAACTAAGGTTCCTACCTGAACCTGTCCCTATATATATATATGCATCCGGTCAGAAGTAGTTTTAAAGTCAGAAGTCAGAAGTAATATGAGCCACACATTTATCTTAGATCAATGGATGAGATTAAACCAAATAAACAAAAACAAAATAAAATAAAAAAGACGCACCCCCTCCCCTTTTCTCTCTCCTCCCCCAATCCCCCTCTAACCACCCGACACCACCCCAGCCTCGCCCGGTGGCCTTCGCCGAAAAACCGGCCCCGACCCAGCCATAGTGATCAGCCGGCCACCCCGACCTCGCCTCCGCCGTTCCTACAAGCCGCCGCCCCTTCCTTCTCCCCCATTTCCTCCCTTTTCCACTTCGAAAATTGGGGGAGAAGTGGCAACGAAGCTAGGAGGGGCGGAGACAACGGGGGAGGGGCGACGATATTCAGGGAGGGGCAGGGGTTGAGGATAAGGGCTGGGGAAGGGCGTGAAAGAGAGGAGAGAAATTGAATATAAGAGGACGTGGAGGACGATAGAGGAGGCGGCGAGGGGAGAAGGTTGCCGACGTGGGGTCGCCGGAGTGGGGCGCGTCGGTTGGTGGTGGTGGCGTCGCATGAGGTGGTGGTTGGCACATGGGGGTGGCGGTGGCCGGCTGGTGTGTGGTGGTGGTTGTGGTTGTGGGAGGGTGGAGGAGGAGAGAATAAAATGGGGTTCATTTTTCTGATTTTTTTTTTTAAATTTTTTATTATTATTAAAGTTACGTATTTTAGTGTGTAGAGTTATTGGAGTTATTAAAGTTATCAAAGTTATTGGAGTTAAGTCGGGGTTACGTGTTTTATATTTATTAGAGTTATTATAGTTATGTATTGTAGTTAATGGAGTTATATTAAGACACGTGTTTTAGTTATTGAACTTATTGAAGTTATTAAAGTTATCGGGGTTACGTGTTTTATAGTTATTGGAGTTATTATAGTTACGTGTTGTAGTTAATGGAGTTATATTAAAACATGTGTTTTAGTTATTGAAGTTATTAAAGTTATCGGAGTTAAGTCGGGGTTACGTGTTTCCGTTATCGAAGTTAAGTTGTAGTTACGTATTTTAGTTATATGGTATATATATATATATATATATATATATATATATATATATATATATATATATATATATATATATATATATATATATTATAGACTAGGTGAAAAGCCCGTGCGTTACGGACACTTTACCATAATCGTCTATACTTATTTATTAATTACTTAATTTCAAAATAAATAAATAAATAAATAAATAATTAATGAAAAATTAATTAAATATTTGTTAATTATGTGTCTCTCACTTATGTTATTGTACAGAGTGTTACTTTATCTTTACATAATACCCCTTTTTAATTTTGTTTTAAGTATTTTTCACAAAAGGCTTAAACTCTCTACGCATTATATTAATGTTTTATAAAAGTTTAATATTTTAAGTAAAAGTTTTACAAATATTGGATTATCTCTATGCATTATATTAATGTTTTATGTAGATAACTTTAATATTTTTATGTGAGAGTTTTACAAATATTGGACTATCTCTGTGCATTTCTTGACTCTTCAACGCGTCAAATACGCTCCAAATTATTAGCTTTTAAATATATATATATCAATCTAATCTAATATATATCTTAATCTTAATATATTTATAAACGAAGCTTTTTTCGTGGGCATTGAAGAGGTCTAGAGCCTTTCGAATTTTCTTAGAGCTTCTTGTGAATAAGGAATTAATTTATGTTATGGAATTGTCGTTATACCATATGTGAGTTTATGGTAATCATGTATAAAATTCATATACTTTACTTATGGAAATGTAGTATACCATATGTAGGTTTATGGTAATTTTGAAAAAAAATCATCAATATAAAAGTTTCCTTTTTAAGTTATGGTAAGATAATAAGTCAAACCTACATTTTAATATAAGAGAAAACTATACGACATTTTCTACATTTTGGTAAAATATAATAACCAAATATTTTTTTTTTTTTAAAATGCGTCTACAATTAATGAAATTTTATTACAGTTTTTGGTTAATAAAAAGTCCATTTATAAGTTCAGTTAGTGTATAAGCGACCCCAACATGGATAGTCAAAAGCAACAAGCAAAACAGAAAATTATAAAAAGATCGAAGAGAGTATATGGCGATTAATCATGAAATGGTAAGATCGAAGAATTTTCAAACGAAAATTATTTAGTCAGCTACCTTAATGTAATCTTAAGTTTTGAAAATTTTAATACATGGTCCTAGAAAATATAATATTCGATTTATAAATAATAACTATTGAAGAGACAAACAATTATAGGTATTTTATGGAAGTCTAGACAGGCCATCATCGAGCCATAATATTGAAAATGATAATATAAGATCTTTAACTGACTAATAACTATAAGTAAATTCTTGATTAACAAACATTTGCAAAGTGCATGTACACATATTCCAGCAGTCATAAAACTATTTATCACAAATCTAGAATTACCTTTTATTGCTAGATAGTTTGAAACATGGCCACATAAGCAAAGTCATTGGTACGAATCACAGTTTTTCATGTTGAAAATTTGTAATGTACAACGTGCAAGAATTATTGCAATTATAAAATTTAAAATAACTAATGTATAATCTTTAATTTGAGTCATTGATTCAACAAAACAATATATAAGATAACTTAAAAGAAACATACAATTAAGATAATATATTCTTTTTCTTCGGTTTCGTAAGTCATCATATAATGTTATTTGGATTTATTTAAATTTATTAAACTTGCACTAAAATTATTAGATTTGAACTAAAATAAATTCATTTGGAATCAATTTTTTTACTAGATTCATTATAGTTACAACATCTTACTCTCGTGAGACGAATATGTTAAAAAGAATAAGTTGATTCATACAAAATCTTACTAACACCAAGTGTAATAAGCTTAGAAATCGGTATACAATATAGGGAACCAATTCGAAACTGAAACTTATTGTATTCGGTACCTCTATCTTAATCACTATAGCACAACATCTGTCAATTTGTTATTTAGGTTTGTTGATGTGAAATGAATAAATGTATATATCTTGCATAATTTGTGTTCAGTTTTGTTTAGTATTGATATCTTTATATTTTTGTCATGAGACATAAACACGTAAAACGATAAAATTAAAGTTGGTTGAAGTAGGTAATGGAAGTAAATGGTTTTATGAAGAAAGGTAATTAATTAGCTAAAACATTAATGTCATGTAAATATACAGTGTGAGAACTTTAAAAAATGAATTAATCAATAGTTCTAGATAAATGGTAACTTTATTATTTCGTTATTACCTTAAAAAAAACTTTATTTAACTACAATAATTATAATGATTTTGGTAATGGAAGTGCCTATATAATATAAAATAATGTTAATGTCAACGTGCAACGCACGGGCTTTAAACTAGTATATTTATAAACGAATCTTTTTTCGGGGGCATTGAAGAGGTCTAGAGCCTTTCGAATTTTCTTAGAACTTCTGGTAAATAAGGAATTAATTTATGTTATGGAATATGGTGAATAAGGATTTAATTTATGTTATGGAATTGTTGTTATATCATATGTGAGTTTATGGTAATCATGTACAAAATTCATATATTAGTCATGGAAATGTAGTATACCATACATAAGTTTATGGTAATCATGAAAATAAGCTTATGGTAACCCTGAAGATATGACATTTTCATAATCATGAAATTATTTGTATATGTTATGGTAAAATAATACGGAGTATTCCATAAGTCAAAAGTCTAATATAACATTTTTTACATTTTGGTACATATAAGCAACAAATGATGACCTTCAAAGTTGAGATACTAATACTAATAACTATAAGTCACCCTATTATAGTTTTTGGTGAATAAAAAAAATTCCTTTATAAGTAAGGGAAGATAATAATTCCATATATTCAATTATATATGGTAATTATGAATGGTGAGATAATACAATTTTTTTTTCTTATAAGTTAAGAAAAGATGAAATTCCAAATTTGAGTTTATTGTAGCCAGCTACGTATTTATTTAACCGCAAACGTACGTGTTATTGTAGCTAACGGGTTGATCTCAAGGAGGTGTGAAAAATGTCTAAATCCTCTAAAGAATTGAAGTCAGGTACGCTATGGTCGAAATGGTTGGTGATTCTATCAACTAAAACTCATAAGAATTTAAATGGATTGGTGTATTAATCCAATCAACTAAAACCCTAGGCCGTACATATCCCCACTAACATGCATCAACTACGATAATAAAACACATTGCAAGTCATAAAAACATATATTAGGGGGGGATTATGCAACACAACTACTACTTATCCCGGCGAGGCTATCATAGACTTTCTAATTACAATCCTAATTTAAGTCCTACTTTCCGTACTGAAATGATCATGCAATAGAAGCATTAAGAACGCATAAATTTCCCAATTAGTCCTAACAACCCACTTTCGTGATGAAACAGTCCTAATCAATATTAGAGGGCTAATCACTAAACAAGAATTGCAACTGCATGTCGTTTATAAACTCCGTTTAGCACTCAACAAGCATAAATTAGTATAAATCTAATCGCAACAAGAAGTATATAAATTAGACAACAATAATCAAACTCAAGTTGGTAATTAAACCTAGCCATAATAAGCCCTAATTAAATGAATCTAAAGACTTACAAATTTACAAGAATTAAATCATAGTACTAAAATATTAGGGTTCGACCAAACCCGAAAAAAAGACTACTCACACATATCCAAATTAACAAAAACAATAATAATTGAATCGAAAAACATAATTAAAGAAGTGTAGAGAAAGAATTGCAATACTGTGATGGTCTGAATAATACTCTGGATAATAAAGAAAATAAATCTCCGAATCTGGTACAAAAATGCTTGAATCTTTAAATAAAGTTGGATGCATAAAATAATGAAAGTTTAGATAGATAGTACAAGGGTTCAATAGGTATAAATAATTAGGAGGTTATTTTATAATTTGCTAAAAGAAAATAGGAAATAAACCCCCAAAATTAAAATAAAGGAAAATCCGGAACTCGTGCATTTACATGAGTCATGCAACACAGCGCACGAGTCGTGCTCGGATCAACGGCCAATTCGTGTTTATGCACGAGTCGTGTAAAACTGTTCCGACAGTCCAACTTCAAACGCCTCTAATTTCTTCGTTAGTTATCGGATTAAGGAGTCTGACCACTTTTTAGAAAGTTAAGACCATAATCTTTCACCTCCATTTTGTTTCACTTCAAAATTCAAAGTGGTTTGGCAGATATTGAGCTCCAAAGTTGGCACTGCGTAAAAGACTCCAATCATGCATCTTCAATACTCCAAAATTTCATTTTTATGTCCCGAAAAGTTCAAAAACCAACAATTATACCAAGGACGTGAAATATTTGATAATCAAGTGTAAATGGGTCAAATATATCAATTATTGCACCGTAAAGTCCTTTATAATTATGCAATATAAGGACTTATCATAGCCATAAAAACAGATATTCCCTCCTTTGAGTCCTTTTCAAAATGTATGACGATTTCATTTTGCGAGATAAGGTATTGGTGATTGATTTCGCGAAAAAAAAAATGACTTATGTACTTAAAGTTATACTCATTTGGTTGGTATCTACTTTCATAATATTATAGTTTTGTAGTTTTTGGCTTTCTATTTTAATATATTTTTTTTTCATTTTAATGACTCACCTCCAAAAATGAAATGATATTGAAACATACTTTTGAAGAGCAAATGTTGTATATATAAAATATAGCGTCATCATCATTGTCCCCTTTTTTCATATTATTTTTTTTGAAAATTTTCTATAATTGTCATCATTTGCATTTTTTTTATTGCATTTTACATCAACGCATCTTAATAAATTACTGTTAAAAATATTTTGTTGTAAAAAAAGGAAAAATCAAGAGAACATCAGCCTACCTTAGCTTGTGGTTATTTGCATGAAAATTGATTATGTCTTAGTCATTTAGAGCCTGTATGATTTGATAAAAATATTTGATTAAATGAGAAATTATTTGATGTGAAATGAACATTTCAGATGTTAATTGATCTAAATTGATTAAAAAAAGAATTGCAATTAATTAGAGAACCTTAGTTTGAGGTTATTTGCAAGAAAATTTATTATCTCTTGGTTATTTCGATTCTACATGATCTGGCATGAAGCTATATGATTAAAATGAAATTTGTTTGTATGGAAAATGGCCACTGAGTCGTGGCGTGAGGAGAAAGCTTCCCTCTGAGTCCGTACAACACCACTCACCATTGAAATCACTCAAAGCCATGGCCAAACGTGGACACCCACCAAAACCAAAGCTACCACCGGATCCCCAACAGAAAGGAGAAGACATTGATACTAATTTTGAGGAGAAAGGTGAAGAGACGGAGCTGGAAACACAAACCCAGCTGCACGATGAACCTCGATCACCGTTCCTCAATGATGTCATCGGAGATGCAATACTCAAGTCAGGTAACGCAAATTCAGCTACTATTAGGAACTCTAGCTCAGTTTTGCAAAGGAATTCTGATAGGAATAGGATTGTTGAAAACCCTGGTTTGAAGGAATCAGAAACTCTGCTTGGTAAACCAATTTCTGAGAAAATTGATTTGGGTAAAACTTGGAGTACTGTTGTAAGTAGTAAGCCAAAAATTGAGATGAGTTAGCATATGCATAAGAATCAGAAGCAGGAGGATGCAGTTATCATTGAGGAAGATGACATAGGGGAGGAATTAGAAAGGTGGAAATGCACATTAGTGGGAAATGTTCTGGGTGCAAAGCCACAATTGAAAGAGATGAAGGAATTTGTGAAGAAGAACTGGAGTACTATTGCTCTTCCTGATGTGCAGTATTTCAAAAGGGGTTGGTTTATTTTCCGATTCTTCACTGAAAATGACAGGGATGCAGTTTTAAAGGCAGGACCATGGAAATTGGGAAATCACTCCATAATCCTTAAGCAGTGGTCGCCTACATTTTCTCAGGAAATAGATTCTATCTCTCATATACCAGTTTAGGTTTTGTTCCCAGAACTGGATCCATGGTACTGGATAGAGAAAGCGTTGAGTAAGATATCTAGCAGGATTGGGAAGCCCATGTATGCGGATTATACAACTACTCACAAGGACAGGTTGTCGTTTGCCAGGGTGTTAATTGAGTTTGATGTGTCCCAAAAATTACCAGAATATGTGACCTTGAGTACTCCATTTTCTGGAATCATGGAGCAAAAAGTGGAATATGAATGGGTGCCATATTATTGCCAGGGATGCAAAAAGCTTGGGCATGAGATCCAAACCTACAAGAAGAACAAACCAAAGGCACATGAGAGGAAGATAAAACAGGTTTATCAACCTGTGGAAAAGTCTGAGAAGGTTAAAGAGAAATCTGCGGAAGTAAGTGGGGAATTGCAGGATGTTGTTCAAAGGGAGATAATACAGGAGCAGGTCATAGTGGAAGATCATGAGCACGAAAGCCCAGTTTCCCCTGAGATGATAGAGGAGATGGGATTTCAGAAGGAAGGAGCATCAGTGGCTAGGAAATCAAGGTCTGCTGCACTAATAGCTCCCACAATGCTGAAGTATAGATTTGATGCTTTAATTGGGGTTGGATTATCAGGTGCAATTCAAGTGGAGAATGCTAAGGAAGGGGTAGGAGGGGGGGGGAAACCCCCAGACCCTGAATGATAATTGCAGCATGGAATGTGAGGGGTATGAATAGCCCCCTCAAGCAGTGTGAGGTGAAGGACCTCATGCTGAAATATAGGGTGAACATTATAGGTATCTTGGAAAAAGAGTAAAAGAAAAAAAAGCGGAGATAATAAAGAAGAGGAGATTTGCAAATTATAAAGTAGTCACTAGTTATTCTTCACACTATAATGGAAGGATTTGGATTGTTTGGAACAACCAGCATGTTGAGGTGGAAATAAAGGAAATTCATGCTCAATTTATTCACTGTGGGGTTAAGCATAGAGTGTCGGATAAGGAGATGGAGATCACTTTTATCTATGGCAGTAATGATGCTCAAGATAGGAGAGATTTATGGAGGAATTTAGAAGGGATCAAAACTCAGAAGCCTTGGATTTCTTTGGGAGATTTTAATGTCATTAGAGATGCCTCTGAGAAAACAGGTAGTTATGCCCCAATTCAGAGGGATATGGATGACTTTAATGCATGTATCTCCAATTGTAACCTGATGGATATGCTCAGTCAAGGGCATTTTCTCACCTGGACAAATAATCAAGATGGGACAGAAGAATTTGGACTAAATTGGACAGGACCTTGATTAATAATGAGTGGTTAGTCCAATATACATATTCCATAGCAGACTTTCTCCCATCTGGATTATCTGATCACTCCCCATGTGTGGTTACAATTTTCCCTTCTCCTGTCATTAGGAAGAACTTCTGATACCTTAATTGTTGGGCAATGCATCCTGCATTCATGGATACAGTGAAACAGGCATGGATTCAGGAGGCTCATGGGAGTAAGATGGTCATTCTCTTCTAAAAACTTAAGCATACAAAACATGCTATCTCTATGCTGCACAAGAATTCATTCTCAAACCTCTCCCAAAGGGTTTTAGATTGTAAAAAAGAGCTGCTTAAGTGTCAGGAGGACTTGGATGGAAGTAGAGATGATGCTGAAAAGGAGAAGGCTGTGGAGGAGGCAAAAAGCAAATATTGTGAGATTAAAATGGCAAAGTTAAGTATCCTGGGGCAGAAGGCAAAAATCAATCATATCAACAACTCAGATTGCAGCACTAGCTATTTTTTCTCAAGAATAAAAGAAAGACAACATCAAAATATGATTGGGAAAATTGTAGACAGGAATGGAATAATTCAGGATAATCCTGATGCAATTTCAAAGGCTTTTGTCGACTTTTATGAAAACTTGATTGGGAAGGAAAAGCCTGTCCAGCAGTTGGACACATATTTCATAAGGAAAGGTGATTGCAGCGGCTCTCAACAATCTGAAAACCTCATTCAAAGGATTTCTAAAAAGAAATCAGGGATGCTCTTTTTAGCATGGATCCAAAGAAATCTCCCGGCCAAGATGGTTTTGCAGCTGGGTTCTTTCAAGAATCTTGGAGTATAATTGAAGGAGATTTCTGCCATGCTATTTGGGAATTTTTCAGAACTAGTAGGATGTCCAAACAGGCCAACACCACCATGGTCACTCTTATCCCAAAAAAAGAACATCCTACAACAGTTGCAGACTTTAGACCCATTTCTTGCTATTCTGTGGTGTATAAAACAATTACTAAGGTAATTGCAAACAGGTTACAAGGTGTGATGACAAGCTTGGTGGGCAAAGAACAGGCAGCTTTTGTAAAGGGCAGAAGTATTTTTGATAATGTGGCTCTTTCCCAAACCATTCTGAAGGGTTACAGTCAAAAGAACACTTCCCCAAGATGCTTAATCAAGGTCGACATCAAGAAAGCTTTTGAATCAGTGAGCTGGAGGTTTATAAGATCCACTTTGCAAGCTTTTAATTTCCCCGAGAAGTTCATAAATTGGATCATGAGCTGTATTTCAAGTTCCTGGTTCTCTTTAAGGATCAATGGAAATTATGAAGGGTATTTTCCAGGGAAATGTGGAATTAGACAAGGAGATCCTCTTTCTCCCTATCTATTTGTGCTGAGCATGGAGGTTTTATCAAGATATTTGAGAGAGATGCCAGAAAGAAACCAGTTTAGTTTCCACCCCAAATGCTCAAGGATCAAGCTCACACATTTAACTTTTGCAGATGATCTTATGATCTTCATAAGGGGGGATATGCCTTCAATGGAAGCTGTTGTGGATTGTCTTAAAACTTTCGAGAGTATCTCAGGGTTAGAGGCAAATCAATCTAAGACTGATGTCTACTTTGCTGGGGTAAGGCAGGAGGTCAAGCAGCAGATGCTTAGTATTTCAGGTTTCACAGAGGGGATTTTCCCTTTTCGATATCTTGGGATTCCACTAAACTCTGCCAGGTTAAAGAGGGATATGTATAACTCTCTGATTAACAAAATTCAGCACTGGTCCTCAATTATGTTATCCTATGCAGGGAAGGTCCAATTGATTAATTCAGTGATCTTTGGATTGGAGAATTTTTGGTGCGCCAGCTTGTTGCTTCCCAAAGGAATTATAAAGAAGATTAAGGAGTTGTGTAAGGACTTTCTTTGGAATATAGAAGTTGGGAAGAGGAAGATGGTGTATAAAAGCTGGGAAGGTCTTTGTACTCCAAAAAAGGAGGTGGGTCTTGATACAAAGAGGTCTTGGCTTGGAATAAAGCCATGATAGCAAAATGGTTGTGGCAGCTTCAGGTTGAAAGCAAGGGAGCCTGGAATTGTTGGATTAGGGAGTATAAGCCGAGAGAAAGGAATGTCTGGCAGATCGGGGTGAAAGATGGGGACTCTGAAACCTGGAAAAGCATCCTAACTGTCATGGATGAAATTCTCTCCAAAGCTGACAATTTTGAAGCTGCGGAAAAGCTCATTCAAAGTTGGCAGAGGAAAGGAAAATACAATGCTACTGAGAGCTATCAAATTTTCAGAAAGAAGCATCAGGAAAATGCTTGGCACAAAGTGATATGGAGAACAATAAATCTGCCTAAACACAGCTTTGTAGCTGCTCTAGCAATTCATAATTCATTAGCTACTGTGGATAATATCTGTGCAAGGGGCATGATTTTGGTTAACAGATGTTGCCTTTGTAAGAGGGAAGCGGAAAGTCACAGACATTTGTTCTTTGAATGCCAATATGCTACTGAAATCTGGGGCGGCATTTTGAAGTGGTTGGGTATTCGGGGGCAACCAAAATACTTGGAGAAGGAAGTGCAATGGCTGAATCAAAGGAAACGAAGAAGACATTGGAAACACCAGTGGATGGTATGTAGCCTCATCACGACAGTTTATGCAATTTGGCAAGAGAGAAATGCTAGGATTTTTGGAGAATTGGAGCATAATGAAGCCTGGGTAGTCAAGGAAATCAAAAATATTGTTAGCATTAGGATTTTTGCTAAAATTAAGAATTGTGATAGTATAGAAGTAACGAATAGTCTAAAGTCGTAGAGGAGCTTGGGGTTGTCTAGTGTTTGCTTGTTAGTGGTGTCCTTTTTGTAAGATATCCTTTTCTTTTTATTCCCGATATGGATGAATAAAAAGTTCAAATTCTTACAAAAAAAAATATCGAAAGTTGTTGATCTGATTTGCATACTTCAGATGTCAAGTGTTCTAAATTAATTAGAAAAATAACCGAATTTACTTAGGTGAGTTATGCCTTCATGGAAGAAATTAATTTGGATAAGTATGTCTCTTTGCACTAAAACTATTGCTATCAGCCAAAATTATTAGGTCAACCACCTTAATGTAATCTTCTCAGAAATTCAATCTTTTTTTTTGGTGTATTGAATGCGTTTGGAAATGGGGAAAACCCCACAACGCAGATGGAATTCTCCTAGAGTTTTAAAAAAAAATAAGCACAGTCCTAAAATATATAATACTCGAATTACAAATATATTCTATCTATTAACATAGGGATTGTTATGAGCTTAAATTTAACTTTTTTTTTAACTATATCATAATGATTTCGGTGATGAATAATGCGTATATAACATATAATATTTTTAATGTAATCGTGCAACGCACGGGCTTTAATCTAGTATATATATATATATATATATATATATATATATATATATATATATATATAGCGCTACCAAGTCGTACTATATATATATACTAGTATAAAAGAGAGATTTTTGAAGAGCCAAGAGAGAGTCCAAGAAAAGATAAAATAATGAGAGAGTTTAAAAAATGAGAAATACCCACAATTTATTATTAACAACTCAAATGGACAATTATTAATAATCCACATAGAGAATCCTTACTCTTTTTGAAGAGCCAAGAGAGAGTCCAACAAAAGATAAATACTGAGAGAGTTTAAAAAATGAGAAATACCCACATTTTATTATTAACAACTCAAGAAGTAAAGTTATGTCAGAAGGTTAGAAGTAATCTCAGCCACACATCTTGATAATCCACTAACTCTCATAACTTTAGTTGCTCCGTAACTCCAGTAACTACAGCACATAACTCCAATAACTTTCCAACTCTAACTTAACAATATTTGACTAAAATACGTAACTACGACTTAACTCCGATAATGGAAACACGTAACCCCGACTTAAAAAATGAAGAGTTCAGTGTATGGTGAAAGAACAAAAAAGAAGAGACGATAAATTACACAGTTTATTATTAACAATTCAAAAAAAAAAAATATTAACAATTAACACTATATTATAGAAACACAGTACGGTTGATCATACAATTGGGTATGTGTATCAGAAAATTTTGAAACATACATCATTTTATTTGATTCAAAATGTATTTCAATTTGAGATCCATTTATACATTTTTTGATACACAATGCTTAATTTTTACAATCAACTTTATAAACTATATTTTGTTAAAAAAAAAAAAAGTTTTTTTTGAAGAGTATAGATAAGAAATGTTGTTATATAATTTAAACATGAACAATCTAGACAACTTTTTTTTTTAGTTAATTAAGATTTTAAAATACATATAAGCAGCATCACAATAATTGTTATGAATTATTTTAATTGAAATGATAGTATATTTGGTTATAAACATAAAAATCATTAAAAATAATATAATATGTGAACCGTGCAATATACGGGTTTAAAACTAGTATTAATCTATTTTAGAGTCACTCGGATGTAAGAGAACGCTCGCTTCTACATTGAAACATTTTTAATGACGATCACTATTTTCATAGGGTAACACTGTACCGAACCGATTCCTTATCCATTATCTGACATAGTCGTCTACTACTCATTTAATTTTCTCATTGCAGCCCACTAACAAATTAAAATACTATAGTGTTAAACTGTTAATTAGATGGTGGTTGACGTGTTTGTTGGTAGTGTGAAATAGTGTCTACATGCTCTTATTATCTTTCTTATACTCCGTACGATGGAACCAAGTCACTGATATATCAACCTGATCGATCATGTGGTGTATGTTGTTTAGCAATCATGTAGAACTTGCCTTTCCAGATGGGCCAGCCTGAAGATGTCAAAGTCCCAACTCCCAATTAGGGAAAGAGTTGACTATAAATTTAAATTAAACTAACACATCAACAAAACTTTGGCATAGAAGTTTAGATGTAGGTGTTCGCCGCTTAACCTTTCAACCCTTTGTTGTATCGATCAACCTCTATATTAAAATATAAAATTAATTATTGGGACTTAATCATCGGTCTAAACTTTTGACTGAGTTGACTCTCTAACATGATATCAGAGTTTCAGTGACCTTAAAATCTCTTTTTGAGTGGAATTTCAACACAATTATTGTTGGATTTCTTGCTTCATACATGGACTTGAATAATTCAAGGTTAAAGTGAACATTCACGTAGGCAGTACTCTTATAACGCGTCGGAATTTTTATAATGGAACATCTACTACTGGAATACGTGCGGCAAGCATTGATATTCCTATAAAACGAGACGATCGACAAGAGGACTTGAGCCACAAGACCATACCGTAGGGTGAAAACATGGTTAACCCATTAGCAGCGGCAGCTGGGGTAGCTGCGTTTGCGAGCTTATTCGAAGCTGTTGGGGCATTTACTCTTAATATGCTGAAGCACGACGAATTGAAACGAGAGAGGGAGGAACGCCGAGAACAAGAGCGAAGCCAAGATCAAAGGCAGGCCCAGCGAGACGCAGAGTGGAAAGCCGAGTTAAAAAAGCGACAGGAGGAGCTGGACCGGGAAAGGCAGGACCGAATCCAAGCTGAAAACGAGTCGAAACGAGAGGGAAGGGCCCGGGAAGAGCGAGACAGGGAGGCGCGGCGAGAACAAGAGAAGTGGCACGAGAAGATGCAGGCCAAGCGTGATGTCGAGCACGAAGCGGCAATGAAAAGGCAAGAGGAGGTGCTGGAGAGAGAAAGGCGATACCATATAGAAGCCGAAAGAAGGCGAGATCGAGAGGCCGATAATCTACGGGAGTACGTTAAGAATTGTATTATGATTTTCTCTCAATTGATGCGCCAGCAGCAGCACCAGCAAAGGCATTGCAGGTTTATATTTAATCATCTCTCATCGCTCAATTATTTTCATATCGATTCTTGAATACTTATATTTATTATCTGGTTGCTCGATCGCTCGATAGGATTACACGATATGGTATGAATAAGAATTAAAGATGGGATAAACACCGCTCCTATATATATCAATATATGTAGATAATAGAGAAAGTCGTCTCATTTACATTGTGACGAACGTTCTTGAGTACAAATCCTATAATTGTGTGATCTCATCCCAATCATTTTCTCAAGTTTGTGCATTCGAGTAACCAATTCTGCGTTAGGCTAGTATATGCTTGTGACTCTGAGAGACACGCATATATATTGATTACGGTACATGCTTTTGCGTATAACTTTTTAAATCAAGCTAATTTCATTCCTACATGCATATCAGCTGGAGTTTTTGAGTTTTATTTATCCCCACATTGGGAGATTACACAAGTTCTTGTGTGTTTATAAGACTGAATCTTGTATAGACTATTGAATATGTTTAACCATGGATTGAGCCTAATTTTGTTTGGGTCTAATTAGTGCATTGAGCTAATATGATTATGAATATAATTGTATAACTAAACTCTCTCCTACCCAAAGAGATTTTCCTCTATGGGTAGGACACAACAACCAACACTACAATAAACAAAGGCTAAAATAATTTGATAAGTACTTAATTAATTAAACTAATTAGTATGCTTTACCTCAAATCCTACCCTCCTATCACCACCTCAACTTATCTCCATCACCTTACCCACGACCAGCCACCACCAACCCAACCGGCGTCCCTACCCAATTTTTCTTACTATATATACAAATACGATCATTACATACGGAGTAGCGGTCTGCCTAACAACAACCACCACCACATCGTCGCCGCCAACCACCGCGAACAACCATGTTCAGGGATGTTTCAAGCTGCAATTCGTACAACTATGGCGACGCGCACTACTGGGACGCTCGTTATATACAAGAAGGCGGCACTTTCGACTGGTACCAGCGCTACTCTTCTCTCCGCCCCTTCGTCTATGACCCGACTCGCCTTAGATCTGAGCGACTATGGTCGTGAATTAACTTACATCTGGGCGATTTTGGGCCTTAATTAGACACAAATTCCTCGTCGGGAAGAGGGAGGTGATGAGAGGGGAGATAATTTCTGGGTTTGTGGATGTCGTCGGGAAGAGGGAGGTGGTGAGAGGAGAGAGATTTTCTGGGTTTGGGGATGTAGTCGGGAAGAGGGAGGTGGTAAGAGGAGAGAGAATTTTTGGGTTTGGGGAATTAATTAGTAATTAGTCTCATAACTGAAAATTAGTAAGGGTAAATTAGTCCACAAAATTTGCCAAAAAGGGTAAGTTTTGAAAGAGGAAAATCATAGTGAATCGTCCCAAAGAGAAATACAGGAAGATATCTTTGGGTAGGAGGGACTATTTACTAATCATACACTTGGTACGAGCACGAAGACGGTAAATATGGATTAAATTTTAGTTATTTCAGTTAATTAATTTTGGATAATTAACAGCAGTTATAGGCGGTTACCATAACCGTCGGCAGTTATCCAATGGGGGTTAATCTTGTGTCTATGTCATACCACTCTATATATACATTGTTCTTCCTTAATTGGGATATGAAAAATCAGTTTTTATAAAAACACAAAATGGATTATGATCACGGTTAAAATCAGTGAGTTTCGAGGGTTAGATTGTTACTTCAAATAATCTAATGTTTTAGGCTTCATTGTATCCTACGGCAATTCGCTGAACTTATGCACGAATTTGGGTGTGAATTTCGCCTAAAGGAAAGTGTTGCGTGCGCGCCTTGAAATCCGTTTGTAATTTCGTAATTATATGTAATTTTAATTAGAACTTGTAATTTCAGTGTGTAATTTAATTAGGATTATCTACTTTGTACTTAATTTCTAACAAAAAAAAACATGAGATACTCCGCGGTAAAAATTATGATCGATAGGAAAGCTTAAAGTGTCAAATTGTGGTTTAGCATTTGGCCTTTGAAGAAATAATCAGCTTGTTGATTGCGTTTGGTTTGTTGCATAGGTGCCACGAATGCCAAAACCAAAGCAACGGCCATTGGGCCAGGACATTGGAATACTCTTCTGAGCACAAAATTTATAAAAAACACTCCGCTCCATATTCAGTTGAACTGCCCGAGGATTTTGATGATGACCAAGAACTTCTCAGTGTGTTCAATACATCTTTGCTACAAGGTATATACATATCCTTCTATATTATTAAAGGAGGCGTTTTTAAAGGTTTCACAACGACGGAATGTTTTTAGAGAATTTTGGTAATCTAATACTATCTATTAAAATCTAAAACCAAGTCTTTCCTATAAGGACACTTCACATTCATTAATTGGATAGCCGTAAGTAATTACATAATATGAAAATTATTATTAACTAATTTATGGAAAATAATAAAATTTATGGTGATTATGGTGGTAAACTAATTTATGGAAAATAATAGTGTTTCTAATAATATTATAACAAAGATAAACCGACAATTTCATAAAATAAGTATAACAATATAGATATACAGCCCGGGTGCGGGCCGGGTGTTGGGGGAGGAGAGACCAAACGGGGGAGTCAAACCCTACCACATACACCCAAGCGGGGTTCCATCCTAAAACCAATTGGCAATAGGAGGAGTAACCCTCTTGTTTATATGGCTAGCAACATCCCACTTATTTCTCAATGTGGGACAAGCTCACACATGTTCCAACAATCTCCCCCTCATGTGTGAGCCGATCAAATTCTCTCCCCCTCGAACCAAATTGGGTCAGATCACCACCAAATTGTAGCGTCCAATCTGATAAGAACCTACCAGAATTGTCTGTGGCACCCAATCTGACAAGGGCCCACCAGACGGTGTGGTATCGGCACCCAGGCCCAGGCCGAATTTTGGGCTCTGATACCACTTGTTGGGGGAGGAGAGACCAAACGGGGGAGTCAAACCCTACCACATACACCCAAGCGGGGTTCCATCCTAAAACCAATTGGCAATAGGAGGAGTAACCCTCTTGTTTATATGGCTAGCAACATCCCACTTATTTTTCAATGTGGGACAAGCTCACACATGTTCCAACACCTGGCATGCAAACTAGTTTTATATTATTAAAAGTAATCCTACGTTCGTATAAACACCTTACATGTTATTATTGGAATATCAATCTAGGATACAATATGACTGCTGTTAAATTAGTTGTGGTAGTATGCTCTACAGTCACATTAACAATAGAACTCTTTGTTGTACCAAATCTAGACAAATTTGATACTGTGGGTTATTTTCTTTGACCACAATTTAACAATTTGAGTCGCAAGTTAGATAGTTATAGCTTACAAAATATTATGCTTGATTGGTTTAACAACGTATTTTTTGAACCATTAACGATTTTTTCTTTTTAACCTCCTCCTCCTCCTTCGTCATTTTTTTTTCATATATCACCCTAACTGCTTCAAATGCCATACCTCTATACGCCTAATTTCTTCTTTTTTTTTTTCTTAACCACAATCGCTCTCTCGCCTGACTTACACATATGACAAATTGTTTTCGGACTGTTAAGAAATGCATAGATAAATCTAAATTACAGATCATTTTAATTAATAAGTTGGTCAGATTTACAAATCGTTCTGATCAAATTATTGAATTTTGGTTACCTTTTTTTTAGCTAAATTCAGAGAACTTACTACGGAGTACTTATTAGTTAAATGAATTATTTATACAAAATTTAATCATTATTGAGATATACTCCGTTAAGGATTAAGAGGGAGTAGTAAACACGGTAACTGGTAAGGGAAAGGGGGGAGGGGGGGGAGAACATATTTGTTTTCGGGCAACAATGACGCCAAAAAGAGAAGTCAAACGGCAAGCTGGAATTTTTTTTTGCCGAAATCCGATCATTTTGTAGTGTTTCATAAACAAATGGAAAAGAAAGGCAGTGTTCTGACATAGTATTAATGGAAATTTTACGTGGTACCCTTGAATTTTGATTGATTGCACTTAGCAAGTTTGTGCACATGCTACCCCTGAGGTTACCACTTTGTGCACATGGTACCCAAATAGTAACAACCATTAGATTTTTCCGTTAAGTGATGATGTGGCGGTTAGTTGTTAGGTAATTAGTTAATTAAATTATATAATCAATATTTTTAATAAAAAATTCAAAAAAAATTAGAAAAAATTATTTTTTTTGCAGATTTTTTAAATAAAAATTAAAAAATAAATTATTGAAAAATGATTTTTCTAGGGGCAACATGTGCACAAAGTGGTAACTTGAAGGGTACCATGTGCACAAATTATGATATTTTAAGAAAAAAAATATTGTGTGAAAAAAAAAAACTTATTTTTTGGAATTTTTTTTGTTCTTGAAAATAATTTTTGGATTTGTTTTAAAAATTCAAAACTTATGATTTTTTTATTTTATTAATTAAAATGGAAAATCATCATTAATCGTTAATTAGTAACTTTAATTAAGTAATTACCTAACAACTAACTAACTCATCATCATTTAACGAAAAAATTTAGCGGAAGTTACTACTCCGTATTTGGGTACCATGTGCACAAAGTAGTAATCTCGGGGGTACCATGTGCACAAACTTGTCAAGTTAGGTTCTATGTCGAATCAGTCAAAGTTCGAAGGTACCACGTAAATTTTCAGTAGTATTTATTTTGTTACATCTAATAGAGATCTTTATTAAGAGATTTCAATTAAAAGTCACATTACCACTTGCGTATAGTAAATAAGTTTTTGAAACATGTGTCCATTGGGCACATGATAGAAGCTCATTTCCTTTATTAATTAAGAGAGATTCTCACAATCAAGCAAAAATAAAATATAAGATCTTATTCATTAATTGAGGAAATTATTACTTAAATAAACAAAAAAAAAAAATGGCTTTTATCATATGCTTAGTGGGCACATTAGAAAAACCAATATCTGATGGTAGGAAGATTAAACGAAAAAAGACGATTTGAATTCCAAACCGTTATTCAATAGTAATACAAATTCACAACTTTGAACGTAACGTAAAATGTAACAGATTCATAATTCGTCGGATATCCAATTTTGCCATCCAATGTGAACATAGGGGCACGAATTTATCACCATTAATCATAGAAATCATAATTAAGGGACCTGTACGGGTCACATGATATATAATGTTTTCTATTAAAATGATATATAAAATGAAAACTAATTTTCACCGGGGGTATAATGTACGGTTAAACACTTAAACATCCAAATAATAATGGACCAAGATTCCCCTGGAGTTATTTTTTGTAGAGTTTCCTTGAGCTAGCTAAGGAGAGGTGGTCACATTGATGCATGTAATAAGAGTGAGTAAGTGAGTTTATAATGTTGATTGCAATATATATTTGCATGAAGGTGAATATAGTACTATACAATAAGCTATGGTACTATTACTTTAAACATTTATATAACTAAAGATTAACCAGCTCATAAATTAAGCACAAAAGACCTCTTTAAATGGTTTTTTGTATAATAAGTTAACTTTCTTTAACATCTCTTATGATTCCACTTAAATATAAACTTTTTAAATTTTATCATAAGTGATGAGATTATATGTACAATATATATTATTTTTGAATCTAGATCCTCTGGAGTTATTTCTTCTGTAGTTCTCTAAAGTTTACTTGAAATGGAAACATCACTCTAACATGTAGTGTTTTCCCTTATTTAAAACAAAACATTAATAAATTTTTATTTCTTCTTCAAGTAATATAGGCATATATCAATGATTCTACAGATTTTATAATTTATTGTAGCTACCCAACTATAGTCGTTGGGCCGTTGGGCAATTATTATAATTTATTTTTGTTAAGTTGAGCCTCTTGGTTTATTTTCGTTTTCATTGTTGATTTGTATCTTTAATACTCTTGTTTCTTTTTATATAATGAAGTCTAATTTCCTAAAAAAAAAAAAAAAATTGATTATACAGATGACTACCCTAATTTTAACAAGTATATACTGCGAGTATTTAGCATGAAAATCTCAATCTCAAACATCTAAAACGTAGGGAGTAATTCGTAATAAGCTAACCTTTGCGCATGATTGCCTCTTGCAGGTTCTAGTTCCCATTCTTCAGATGCATCTCAATCTTTTAAGCTATTGGAATTTCTCGAGCGACCTACCGCGGATTTTGAAGACAAAATATATAGCATGGTCCTCGCAAAAATAAATGGTATGTACATCGGATTTTGATGGACTAATTGAGAAATGTCTTTTCTTGACCTTGTATGATTAAATAGAACAATTTCACTTGATTGGACACGGAATTGAACTAATCTGAATTTTATTGAAAATTTACATACTTAGGCGAATTAATGCATGCAAACAACTCCATTTGCTAATTAAAATCGTCGGTAAGTGTTTGTCCGCGAGATACTTTAGAAAGTAGTAACCAAGTCGATCTCTCTTCCAGTCGATCAAGCAAAAGAAGAAGGGAATGCCTATTTCAAGGATCAAAAGTTCGTTGAAGCTATAAAATGTTACACTAAAAGCATTGATCAGGCACCAACTGCAATAGGTTACGCAAATAGGGGTTTGGCATATTTCTTGATTGACAAATTCATCGAATCCGAGGAGGATTGTACGCAATCCTTGAAGATTGATGGCTACTACTTCAAAGCCTATGCACGCCGGGCAAGAGCTAGAACAAAACTTGGGTGTCTCGATGGAGCCCTAGAGGATGTCGATTTTGCGTTGCAATTGGAACCGCTGCATCAGGAAATGGAGAACCTAAGGGCTGAACTCAAGTGCTTACTTTCAAAGGTATGGACTTCTGTACCATAGCAAAATTTTGCGCAAGTGTCATCAAAGGTTTAAGAATTCGATTAGTTCTTAAAGATCACAAACGGGTATTCGATCGTATTCTTATAAGAGTTAGAAAGTCCACATAAACTCATGAAGGTTTATAAACTAATTAATCTCTCCTATTTCTCTTTATTACATATGGAACACTTACATGTGATACTTAGAGTGAGTGAGTTTTAACACATCAACATGTAACCGTGGACCGACACAGACAGTTTTATCCAAATCTTGCTCTCGTAGTCATATTCCTAAGTTTCATCTATGTCTACCTACATGGCTACATGGTTTAAGGCACTCGGACCTAGCTTTCTTCACCTGACCCCTTATTTTTCTGTTCAGGCTCCAACTTCAGGACGTGCATATGATCATAAAAAAGGTAAGCATTGTACAGATTAATTAAGTGATTAACATTCTACGGTAGACTAGCTAGCTAGTATATATGGCCTGTTTTAAGATTTTTCCTTACCTTAATAATAAACCAACAAGTCCTTTACTGTATGTTACGTTTGCTCTTTCAAAGTGGCCGTCTTCACAAATCAAAGTACATCTGTACGATTATTATGTCATTGCAGAAAACGCAATTCAGGCTAAAGAAGAGGGCAATAACTATTTCAAGGATCAAAGATTCGATAAAGCCATAAAATGTTACTCCGAAAGCATTGAAATATTACCAACTGGAGCAGGTTATGCACACAGGGCAGAGGCATACCTCAAGCTTAACAAATACGCAGAGGTGGAGGAGGATTGTACCGAGGCCTTGAAGCTTGATTACAAAGACTTCAAAGTGTACGCAGGACGAGCAGTGGCTAGAAAGAGTCTCATGCATAACCTTAAAGGGGCTTTAATGGATGTTGAATCTGCACTGGACTTGGAACCGACCGATCTAGAAATGAAGAAACTACGTGCCGAGCTCATGAACTCGATTTAGGAGGTAAAGCTATGGGTGGCTTGAGACGTTGAATTTGAATAAACTGTAAAAAGTTGGTCGCATAATCCTACTTTTAACATAGTGGAGGATTAGCAATGTTTTGTTACTCTGTTGGGGAACTCTAGAATTCCTCTTTGATTCAAATTGTGTCTTTCTTTTCGGATTTTCTACTATGTGCACAGCAAGGAGCCACCATTGCTGATCCCGCACCATCTTCTTCAGCAACATCGTCTCACTTTGTCTAATCCATCTTTATTTGAGAGTTGCCTGGATTAATCGGAATTGCATAAACAGAAATGACGAAATAGAGTAAAAAGAAGGGGAATTGAATAAACAGAAGATGATCAAAGAAAAATCGGAATAAAAACTGATGATTTTTTTTGTTTTGTTTTTCTTTTGGATGCGGGGGTCTACAATGGAAACATTTTGCTACAATACTAAATTTTGCGCAGACGCCACTAAATTTTTATTACGATTCAAGGTTCTCCTAATGGTTGGTAAATCAGCCTACCCGAAGGTTATCTCTGGTTCGAATCTTCATATCTCCACCCCTGGCCCGTAGCATGTTTTTTTTTTTTAGGTCAAAACACGAGCTATTAAATTACGCTACAGTAGTTGCTATGAAATCCGCAGCAGCAATATCAAGTTCATCACCAGCCCTAGTAGCCACCCACACCCGGTCGAATACTCCATCGGACCTATATGTGCTGCTAAATTGTTAAGGCATAAAACCAGTTATGGTTGAGTTGTTTCTCTACATGGTATCACAGCCTCATCAATCGTGTGTCCTCGAGTTCAAATCTTGGTAGAGCTCCATCCTCTATAAAGTGAACGGGCCTAATAAACTCAGAATGTCTATCTGAAACAATAAAATCAAAATAAGACGATGAAAAGGACTCGGACTTTAGGACGTTAATCGGTTGCAGTGAATCCGACTCGAAAATGACATCCCCAACGCCTTGCTGCCATGCTGTCTGCAGACCAAAGCTCAAATGCCTTCGCCTCCACCATCTCATGTTCCCATTTGTTCGGAACCTGACGGACTGCTACTTGGGTCACCTCGCCTAGCCCGTACTATTATTAGTTGGTTCTATATATATACAGAGGAAAAAAAAAACATAAAGAAAGAGAGATTTTGACGTGGTCTTTAACGTGTGATTTCTGTCACCACTAAGTAATGATGTGATGGAAACAAATTAAGTACTACAATAAAATGTAATAATAAACGATCTCAAAGCAGAATAAGCAGGAAAGAAGCAGGACAAATTCTTCCTCCAGCAACTTACATGCCCATCACTAAGTTAGTGGACAAAGTGGCCTTAAATTATACTACACCAAATCAAACAAAGGCCACAAAGGACCGCCAAAGAGTTGACCTAGCTAGTATTATTCATAATTACAACCATATATAGTTGACCGATCCAGTTTATTTCTGGAATGATGGACATGAGAAATGCAAGTAGTCATAAGAGTATTAGAGTCTATATATGATCTATCCATCATTCTCTGAATAAGTTTTTGTTTGTTCAGAGCTTGTCAAATAACGATAGTAGTAATAATATATCTACAAGGTATGGAAGGGAAAGCAGAATGGCCAGTGATAGGAATCGATCTTGGGACAACGTACTCGTGCGTTGCAATTTGGCGGCATGGCCGTGTTGTGATCATCCCCAACGATCAGGGTAACCGTACAACGCCGTCTTGTGTGGCCTTTGATGGCACAGACCGTCTCATTGGCGAAGCTGCAGTGAAGCAAGCTACCATGAATCCTGTCAATACTATCTTTGGTTTGTTTCTATTTTTCTCCGTCTTTAAAAAAATCAAACAATAATGCAAGCTCTCTCCTTCTTTCGATAGGGCAGCCTGGTGCACATTGGCGTCCCCGTTAAGAGAGGGTCCGGGGAAGGGTCCCACCACAAGGGTGTAATGAGGGCAAGCCTTCCCTTGTCAATTTATTTGACAAGAGGCTGCTCGCAGGACTTGAATCTGTGACCTATCAATCACACATCAACACCTTTACCGGTGCGCCAAGGCTCCCTTCTCTCTCCTTCCTTCGATACATGTAAGAATTTGCGATGTGCTTGATATCATATTCAGCCAATGACTCATGAATCCAAAGTTTAATTTGACGATTTAACTTGCAACAAATTAGCTGATTATAGTGAATTAAGCTCTCTCCTTTCGATCTAATACTTCACATTCTACTCTCTTTCTCAAATACGAAATGGATAAATAAATCATGTTGGATATAATGCTAAGTTAATGGGGTGTATTAACTAGGTTAGTGGGGGTTACTTTTTCCTCTTAAGATTCCCCCCATTAATCCTATTAATGTGCTTTTTTATCACCACACTAACACCATTATTTAGCCTTTAATAGGGGAGGTTTTATCTTATAACCCCCTAGTTGTTATGCCTATATAAATGGGTGTGGGAGAAACATTTGATACACATCTAATATCCCTCCTCCATGTTTCTCCATTATTATGAGCATGCCCTTGAAAGTTCCAACTCCCCATGATTGAGCACACAACTTAGGGGAGTGTTGTGTGGACTTGAGAACGACGTCCATGCGATTGTGTCGTGGTCGGCGCGAATTTTGTTTCTCATTCAATGATTGTCGATCATGACACAGCGATTACAAATTTCTATTCTCTCATAATTCCGCCCCATACAATAACCAACCTATATTTTCCAACAATTGAGAAACGAAATTCGGGTTATTGTATATTCCGTATGTTGTTCGGCTCATATTGATGATGAGAAACAAGCATCGGGCGTTTCGTATATCAATTTGATGAAATGTTGGTTTTCATCTATGTGTCATATTTTGAGCAAAGTGTCGATAACATTGGTAGTGCGCATGCTTGTATAGGATTGACTGATTGAGTTATCCTAAGAGCACAAGATTAGACATGTGATAAGCAACAGTTGCGTCGTGTATCGGTGTACCCATGTACATCATTGTCTACGATAATTATGATCATTTGAAGAATCGCCGTATAGGGATTATATCGTGTGTAAGAAATCCAATCCTACGGAGTGTTATTCTTATTATTATTGTGATGGTGAATACCGTTTCCGAGGAGTGCATTTGCGGAAATGAGCCATACTTGCTATTGGTAATTATATTATGCAATCTTATGTCTCATTTATATGGAGTATATTATATATCGCGACTCGAGGTATGTTACCCAACCTTGTCTATATTAATTTTAAGTATGATATATAGACATGTTATGAGGCAATATGCTTGTGTGATGTGCTATTTTTTTAGAGTTCATGTTATTTTGTGGGACTCTATTATTGATTAAAATCTATTTATTAGCGTATTAGCATATGTTTTGTGTGCAATTTTTCAATTACTAGTTTCGACAATGTAATTGATGAGATCACCTCATGTTTACGGGTATATGCGATATTAAGTGATGAGTTGTTCATGTTATGTAATGTTGGGTTGGCACATTAACTTTTGACCAGTGTAGTTTTGGTTTTGGGGTAGATTGTCTTGATCCCACAATTGTTGGTCTCATAAAACGGAAAACCGATCTGATTAGCATTTTGTTGCGATTACCTCCTGTATATGCTCGGTTTTGGTTGCGCGTTTTTTATGTGTTGTGGTATCAGCCCTTTTGATAATGATTAACTGATTGAAATTGGAAGGAAAAGATAGTATGGTAGTTGTGAGCTGTGGTTTGACTACTACGTGAGTTACGTTTCCTTATTTTTTAATCTTAATGTGCCAGTAGCTAGTAATAAGGTCACATCTATTGACACACTGTAACAGCCCGATCCACCATACGTCGCAACACAACCCAATAAGATGGGTAGTCACCCTTAGCCCCATATATCCTCACGTGAGCTCTAAAAGGTGAAGGCCTTGTTGGTAGTATGATGGTAGGATTCAATTATAAACTGATCATATGAGCCTTAATTTCCCAATGTGGGACAAACCAACTTCATAAACCACTTTCCATATTCCGTAGTGTTACAAACTCCCCCACTTAGAGAACGTAACGTCCCTGTTGCGCCTAAACCAAATCATACCAACATCAGCACAGGTCCAAGATCTCCCCCGCTAGACGGCTGGTCTGGGCCTCGCCCCAGCACCCAGCACGCGGTTGCAGGGTTGCTCTGATACCATCTGTAACAACCCGATCCAGCATACGTCGCAACACAACCCAATAAGATGGGTAGTCACCCTTAGGCCCATATATCCTCACGTCAGCTCTAAAAGGTGAAGGTCTTGTTGGTAGTATGATGGTAGGATTCAATTATAAACTGATCATATGAGCCTTAATTTCCCAATGTGGGACAAACCAATTTCATAAACCAATTTCCATATTTCGTAGTGTTACACACACTTTTGTGTTTGGAAGTCAAAGAGTTAGTTTTTGTTGAACTCTTATATACTGTGAGTCGTTTAATACTCCATCAATTATCTTTCCATAACACTACATTAAATAACTTGAAAATGTGGGGGAAAGTGACGGTTACACTAGTGTGTTTTCAAGTGATAGAGTATTGCCGGCCTTATCACTAGAGCTCAATTTATATTGCTTATAAGTTGTCGGTTTTGTGTATTTCTCGTATGGGCTTTTACGTGTCTATTTTAATGTCATATGAGTTGACTAATATGTAGTAAAATGTGATTTAGACAAACTTCGTGAACTAGATATGTGTTGTTTTATTTGTGAAGTCTTAATGGCTAATAGAACGCAAGTAGTGTGTGAGAAGTTTTGTCTTTTACGCCCTAATGTGTATATGGACAAAAAACATTGTGTTGAGATGCTAATCTACATGAGGTAGATGATATGGCTAGTGGATTTTCATATACACGAATTTTGTGAATACGAGAAATTTCTTGTACGCTTGATCGAATGGTTCGAAATGTTTGTGATTTCGCATTTCCTCAATCATAATTTGTAGAGAAATATTTTAAGTTGTCTATTTCACTACAATATGTTAAATGAGAATTGGTGATAATTCAATCATATACGTTGTCCATATTTTGCCTAACTAAATGAACGTAATTAAATGGTTTACCTAGAACCCCTTTCTTGTGTTTCATGGACTTTAACGTTGAGCTTTCGAGACGCTCTTGTACGTTGATTTGATGAGTTACCTTAGGGTACTTTTTGTTAAAGTCTTGTGTTGTAGGGGTTCGCTATTCAGGGGTTTCACTCGAAATTTGTGTTGGCATTGATAGAATGGTTGAGAGAATTGTTGAGAGTTTTACTAGCTTGTACACCATTGTGGGGGTAATTACAAACTAGTTTTACCTATTTCTCTATCATTGTGGTGTTTCTCAACTTAATATATCTTCATGTATTGAGACTGATGTGTATTGTGATATGAGATATTATACACATCTTGTACATGATATATCGAGGTAATTCTGATTGAGATTGAAACTCACGTGTTTGAGTTTATGAGTTGTGACAGGAACTTAATTGTTGATCTATCACAAGGAAAACTAGATACGTGGCTAGTTCCTGAGTTGTCGAGGGGAATGGGGCTAACGCCCATAGGGTGAGGAATTCATGGTTGATACCCCGAACTTGCTTTCGCAAGGGTGGTCAAACGAAGCCATGGAAAGACTCACATTGTACACACCTCCCGTTCCTATGACATGTGTACTTTGATAGGTTGAGCGCTTAGCTCTTAATGAGTCCATAACCTTCGGATGGTCCTATTGAGACGGACTTGATGGATTCACCGAATATGATTGAGGTTGAACACGTTGTGTTGTTAATGATTTTATATCCCTAATTTGGGTGGTTCTAGTGAGACGGATTTGATAAGATCACCGTATGTGGAGGTTGAGATTTATCTCTTAATGAGTGTTCATCCATATGTTAAATGGTCCTATATTGGGAAGGATTTGGACTCACCGCTTTACTTTAATTTGTGAGGTTGAGCCTTTGCTCTTAATGATTCTATAGCCCTATTGTAGGTGGTCTATGTGGAGATAGACTAGGCGGAATCACCTACGTGAGTGAGAAGGATTGGCATCCCTCTATGAAAGACTTGGGCGGTTTTTCTAGAAGCACTCATGAGAAGGTCACCATTTACCAAATTTGTTTTATAGCTACAAATCCTTATGGATGAAGGATCTTCGCGGAAATTAATAGGGGTCTAAGAAAAGACATGTGTCTGGAATTTACCCTGGATTCTAGGAGTTCAAGATGACTCACTAGATAAAAGAATCGTTCCGTGTCACTACGTGGGGGTTCAAATCGAAAGATACCCACACTTAAGTGTTGAGCCTTTCCTACATGCTCAGAATTGGTTGCTAACTTAGCATTAGTGGGGGATTGTTGGATATAATGCTAAGTTGGTGGGGTGTATTAACTAGGTTAGTGGGGGTAACTTTTTCCTCTTAGGATTGCCCCCCATTAATGTGCCTTTTTATCACCCCACTAACACTATTATTTAGCCTTTAGTAGGGGAGGTTTTATCTTATAATCCCCTAGTTGTTATGCCTATATAAATGGGTGTGGGAGAAACATTTGATACACATCTAATATCCCTCCTCAATGTTTCTCCATTATTCTGAGCATGCCCTTGAGGGTTCCAACTCCCCATGATTGAGCACACAACATAGGAGAGTGCTGTGTGGCCTTGAGAACGACGTCCATGCGATTGTGCCGTGGTCAGGGCGAATTTCGTTTCTCATTCAATGATCATCGATCATGACACAGCGATTACAAATTTCTATTCTCTCATAATTCTGCCCCATACAATAACCAACCTATATTTTCCAACAAATCAATACACGAATTTTATTAAAAACTCGGAAATATCATAAGGAATATTAAGTGTTATATATGCTAATATCCCACAGATGCAAAGAAGATTATAGGCAGAAGATTCAGTGACGTCGCTACACAAGAAGCTATGAAATTCTGGCCTTTTAAAGTTGAAGGGAACAAGAATATTCCTATGATTGTCGTCAACTACATGGGCGGTCAGAAACGATTTTCTCCAGAGGAGATATCCGCTATGGTGCTCAGGAAGATGAAAAACATTGCGGAAGCTTTTCTTGGGTGCATAGTGAAGAATGCCATTGTCACTGTACCAGCATATTTCAGTGATTTACAGCGTCGAGCAACTAAAGATGCTGGCACCATTGCCGGGCTCAATGTGTTTCGCATTATCGATGAGCCGACAGCTGCTGCCATGGCTTATGGCCTAGACACGATGGCCTACAGTAACGATAATACTATTACAAAGAATGTGTTGGTGTTTGATCTCGGAGGAGGAAATTTTGATGTTTCATTGGTGGCTATGGAGAAGGGTGAAATCAAAGTCAAAGCTTTACGTGGAGACACCCACCTTGGTGGAGCAGACTTCGATAATCGAATGGTGCGCGGGTTTGTAGAGGAGATTAAGAGGAAGCACAATACGGACATTAGTAATAATCCGAGGGCTATTGGAAGATTGAGAGCTGCTTCAGAGAGAGCGAAAAGAGTGTTGTCAACAGCTCTACTAACTGAAGTTAGGATTGATTACCTTTTTGAGGGAATTGATTTTAGTTCAATAATAACTCGTGCTCGTTTTGAGAAGTTGAACAGGGATTTGTTTATCCAATGTATGGAGACAGTAAATATGTGTTTGGAGGATGCCGGTATAAAGAAGAATGATGTCGATGATGTTGTCCTAGTTGGTGGGTCGTCGAGGATTCCCAAAGTTCGGCAGATGTTGCAGGAAATGTTCGTCGGTAAGGAGCTTTGCAAAAGCATCCACCCTAATGAAGCCGTTGCTTATGGAGCTGCTGTCCAGGCTGCTATGCTATGTGGTGCGTGTACTGGTGTTTAAACAGATATGATCTTTAAAGTTATATTTTACACATCCCTTGTTACAAAGAAATGATGTTTAAGGTCGCATTTTCAACATTTGGTGTAAATCGGAAATGATATTTGAAGTTATATATTTAAGTGTCGATTGTTTCCGCAATTGATTGATGTCTAGCCAAAGTCTTCTCTATACATGAAAATTAATAACTTATAAATACAAAAATAATAGGATTCTATATGTAGATAAATTAAAAAATATCTATGGTTATTTTGTAGTAAAATTAATCAAATATGCAGTAAATAAATTTTGTTGCATAATTTTGTAAATGTTGGACTATAAGCTAAGGAAAGAGATATAATCAAGGGTCCTTGATTTGGGAATTAAATCAATTTAAATTTCTTTCTATTTATAGAATCGTAACTATGTTGATTTTACTATCAGTTCCATAAATTTACTGAAAGTATGTTACATTTACTACACAAGCATATTATATACTACTTGCAATCTTTAATTTACCCCACTTGATTATATTATAGACAAATTTTCTATTGTCTACATATAGACTCCTAGGATCGTCCAAATAATTATAGACAACCCGTGTAGGATTCGAACCTACCCCCTCCGTGCATTTGCACATCGCTCAACCACTGAGTTTACAGGCTTAGAGAATAATTAGCCATAATTACGCGTCAATCTTACCATAGAGTCATATATACTCCATAGTATGTAGTATAACCTCTGTACCTTCATAAGCAAGCAATAATATTATCATAGACATAGACTAATGTTAAACAATGTAGTCCTATTACGCAATCATGTCTACACACCAAGATATGACCAATGTAAAATTGTGCTCCTACTGTAAGCATTTGTTGTTGGGTTAACGGCCTAAAGGCAAACAACTAGACCAGACCAATGGTAAAAATGCGTTTGAAATTCCACGCTCACCCTTTGATAGTTTCCAACTCTTTATGTGTTTACTATAAAGTTCAATACCATTGTGCCATAGTCACACACCTAACATCCTAACCAAACCTAGTATGACAACTCTCTCGACCAAGCTCACCAAATTTCACAGTATCAACCAGAGAGCAAAAAGTATAAAAGCGATAAAACGTACAATATAATCAAGTTCGCCAACATAATCAACTTCATGAAAATAAACATATGTACTCCGTATAATTCTTTCTTTGGTACTGAGTTGTGTTTCCCTATCTCTTGCAAATTCTTTGCCTAACCTTTTACTTTTAGTTCATAAAACACAAAATCACATAAACATTACCTGTACAAAATCTGGCATGTCTTATTTTTGAGTTGGTTTAGTGGTTATGCTACTCAAATTTGCATCAGCGCCATCAAACCATAAATGTTTCAGCATAACATAGTTAATTCATCACCCAGAATCCAAATTCCGAAAAGTCAAATTTGTACTTAAAAGAAGGCATGGTCTGGCATATATTATAACTTAGATTATATTAGCAAGAACTTGAAGGCTCTTGCAAAATTAAAAGCTGCAGCAGAGAGGGCAAAAAGGGTATTGTCATCAACATCGCAAACTGACGTTGAGATAGATAGTCTATTGGAGGGGATTGATTTCAGTTCAAGAATTACTCGTGCTCGTTTTGAGAAATGGAACATGGATTTGTTTAGGCAATGTATAGAAACAGTGGTTAAATGTTTGAAGGATGCCGGTATGGAGAAAAGCGATGTCCATGATATTATCCTTGTTGGTGGGTCGTCGAGGATCCCCAAGATTCAGCAGATGTTGCAGGAATTCTTCGTCGGTAAGGAACTTTGCAAAAGCATTCATCCTGATGAGGCCGTAGCTTATGGTGCTGCTTTCCAGGCTTCTATACTAAGTGGTGTTGGTAATAGTAATAAGGACATCGTTCTTGTTGACGTTACTCCATTATCTCTTGGTCTTGAGAATAGTAAGCACGAAACAGATGTTATCATTCCTAGGAATACTACCATCCCAGTGAAAATGAATCGAATACGAGTAACTGCGCATGACAACCAGACCGAAGTGTGTTTCCGGATGTTTGAAGGTGAGAGACTGATGTCCAAAGACAACCATTTCCTGGACGAGTTTACGATTTCAGGTTTCCCAGCTGCTCCGAAAGGGGAGACTCAGTTTGACGTGTGCTTTGAAATTGATGTGAATGGCATACTTAATGTGTCTGCTGTTGAGTTGGGCACTAGACTTCGGAATCAAGTCTCTATTACTCATCAACGTGGTCGGCTTTCAAAGAAAGAGATCAAAAGGATGATTAAACAGAGTGAAAAATACAGAGTTCAAGATGAGGAACGAATCGCGAAAAGCGAACTTGAGATGTATGCCAACACTGTGAGGGACACTCTGTATAATTATAATTCGGAGATCAACATTAGCAAGAGAGAAAGGAGAAAGCTGCAAGATGCAATTGAGCCGACATTTGAATGGCTGGAAGAAAACTCTGATACTTCCAAGGCGTCAGAGTTTCAGCAGAAACTGGAAGATCTCAGAATAATTTGCGGACGCTTTGCTTCTCAGCTACACCTATGATGACATTGGTGAAGACGCGACAAACTCATGAAATAATACATCTTTCATCTTTTCGTATTGTAATGTGATTTTCTCCCGTTTCTTTCGTCTATATATGTATGTTTGTGCAAATATTTATGTTAATACATTCTCGGTGTGAAATAAGATTCAAATCGATCTTTTAATTAAAAGATTATTTACTAAATTTGAATTCTAATGTTAAAAACCTATACACCTTATCCCCCTATCCCAAGCAGATGTAGGGTAAAATTATAAAATTATAATCTTGTGAAAGTGCATTTCACAACGAATCCAATTGTAAAAATTTTGACAAAATACTTTTTTTATAAAATTGAAAATCAAAACTTGTCTCGGAATTTGTAAGTCATATATATTGAAATGGAGCGAGGACATTCTGAAGAGGCCGGTTTCTAAAGCTCAGCAATGTAAATACGAACAATGGAACTAGTTCAACAACTGCCTTCAAATAAATGCAGATCAGCTACAAATTTAAAGAATGTATTTGAGTTTACTCATAGGGAAAGTAACAAGCATAAGGTTCGCAAATTCGGTCAAGATCTTCCAATTTTTGCTCAAACTCTATAACCTCGGAATTATCAGTATTCTCTTCCAGCCATTCAAATGTCTTCTCAATTGCATCCTTGAGCTGCCTCTTCTCATGGGCGCTAATAATCTCCATTTCCGAACAACTATGTAATGCGTCCCACACATTGTTGGCGTACTGCTCAAGTTCGCTTTTAGCTTTCAACATCTTGCTTCGCTTCTCATCTTGAACTTTGTATTGTTCAGCCTCGCCTACCATCCTATCAATCTCCTCCTTTGAAAGCTGTCCACGGTGAATAGTTATAGTTATCTGATTCCTCATCAGTCGAGTGCCCAATTCCACAGCAGATACATTTAGAATTTCATGGACATCAATTTCAAAGCACACATCAAACTTAGTTTCTCCTTTAGGAGCAGCACGGAAACCTGAAATCTTAAACTCGTCCAAGAAATGGTTGTCTTTTGCCATCAGTCTCTCACCTTCAAACACCCGAAAACACACCGCGGTCTGATTGTCAAGCGCAGTTACTCGTGTTCTATTCTTCTTCAAAGGGATAGTTGAATTCTTCGGAATCGCAACGGTTATTTTGCCATCGGGATCCTCTAGACCAATAGATAAAGGAGTGACATCAACAAGAACGATGTCCTTGTTACTATTAATATAGCAGCTTGGGCAGCAGCCCCATAAGCAACAGCTTCATCAGGGTGAATGCTTTTGCATAGCTCCTTTGCGTCAAACAAGTCGTGTAGCATCTGCTGAATCTTTGGGATCCTGGACGACCCACCAACAAGGACAACTTCATGGACACTGCTCCTCACCATCTCAGCATCCTTCAAACATTTATCAACTGTCTCCATACATTGCCTAAACAAGTCCTTGTTCAGCTTCTCAAATCGAGCTCGAGTTATGCTTGTTTTGAAATCAATTCCCTCAAAAAGACAATCAATGTGAATAGAAGTTTGTGTAGTGGATGATAATACCCTTTTGGCCCTCTCCGAAGCAGCTCGTAATCTTCCAATAGCCCTACGATTTTTACTAATGTCCTTCTTGTGCTTCCTCTTAAACTCCTCGACTAATTCGATGACCATTCTATTGTCGAAGTCTGCTCCACCAAGGTGGGTGTCTCCACTTATTGCTACGACTTTGATCTCACCCTTCTTCATAGCCACCAAGGAAACGTCAAATGTGCCCCCTCCAAGATCAAACACCAGCACGTTCTTTCTGGTATTATAATCGATGTTATATTTTGAGTCTAGGCCATAAGCAATAGCAGCTGCTGTCGGCTCATTGATAACTCGAATCACATTAAGACCGGCAATGGTTCCAGCATCTTTAGTAGCTCGGCGCTGTGAATCGTTGAAGTATGCTGGTACAGTGACAATCGCATTCTTCACCGTGGTACCAAGAAAAGCTTCGGAAATGCCCTTCATCTTCGTGAGCACCATGGCGGATATTTCCTCAGGAATGAATGTTTTCTGTTCATCCATGCAAGTAACAGCAATCATAGGCTTATCCTCTTTGCCTAAATCAACACCATCAACAACATTAAAAGGCCATAACTTGATGTCTTTTTGTACACAGTCGTCGCTGAATTTTCTGCCTATAAGTCTCTTTGCATCTGCGACAATTATAAGGGTTCATGTAAGTAATGTATGTAACTCCAACGAGATCGACCAATACATAATAATTGCATATATATTAGATATTACAACAACTACATACGATGAATTGGCTTCTAATTAAACTATATTGCTTTAGATTAAAAAATTAATAGAAAATTTACACATAATTTTCAATCGAACATCAGCTATAGATTTGGAAATACTCCAGTTCATAGCACAAGGTACAACGTAATTGGAATGCTAGGTGCTACTTATCATCTAACATTGTATCAACCTTTTCGCCTCACAACAGAGCAAAAGACAAAACAATGACAATTTGATTCCATATGCCACTACAGATGAAGAAACAATTTTAGTATAAGTGAATTAACCAAACTATATGAACAAAAAAACGAAATTAAAGCGTTTGATAAATAAGAACAAGAACAACTAACCGTGCAATATTCCCAACAAAAACAAAAACAAAAACAAAAAAAAAAAAAAAAAAAAAAAACTAACCAAAGATCGTGTTCACAGGATTCATGGTTGCTTGATTAACAGCAGCTTCGCCAATGAGACTCTGCGAGTCCGAAAAGGCGACACAAGATGGCGTTGTACGGTTACCCTGATCGTTAGGAATGATCTCGACAGTCATTCCGCCATACCTTTTTTTTTTTTTTTTTTTTTTTTTTTTTTTTTTTTTGGAAATTCGGCGTCATTTGCTACGCAAGAGTAGGTCGTTCCGAGATCGATTCCTATCACTGGCCATTCTCCACCCTTGCCTCCCATTTTTTTTTTTTTTTTTTTTTTTTTGCTCAAACTCTACAGAAACACAAAATAGAGGAGATGAAGAATTGAAGGTCTTTCTAGTTTCTGATACACTTATAAAAGAATCCCTTTTTAATAGGAGCTTGATATTTAATATAATTTAGGGTTATAAAAGAAGACCCAATTTTGCGAAACTCTAGCTTTTGTAACAATTTTTGTTAAAAACTACCTTAAAACGAAAATTGTTTGCAAAACACTACCTAATCATAGTTTCCATCTAAATTAACATCATTGACCGTTAGTTGACTTTTTTGCACTAAAACCTCATCCCACCAAAATCGATTTTGAGAAATTTCCCCCAAATTCAACCTTACTTTCCCAGATTTCCCCCCAATTTACCATCTCTACAATTTTTCCCCTAATGGATTTCACTCTCTCCATAATTCATCCTCTCATAAAGATTCAAGCACAATTTAACCAAGTTAGGAAGATTAATCATGTTATTATGCATCTCAAGCTCTACAAGCAACTTATAATCAAGCTTAATAGACTGTATAGACCCCAATACAAGCAGTACCAAAGAGCGAGTGTTGAAAATGCAAGCAGGAAGAGTATCAATTACCACATCCCCATTTCCGCTGCCTTCCACGTCAAACACGATTTTCTCGACATTTTGCCCGCAAACCCGCTGCAGCCATGAGCCGATAACAAGGGACCGCGGCGACGATGAGGATTCGGGCTTGAGCTTGGGGGAAATTTCTGAAAATTGGGGGAAATCTGGAAAAGTAAGGTTGAACTTGGGGGAAATTTCTGAAAATTGATTTTGGTGGTATGATGTTAGAGTGTAAAAAAGTCCACTAACGGTCAATGATGTTAACTTGGACGGAAACTATCATTAGGTAGTCTTTCGCAATCAATTATTGTTTAAGGTAGTCTTTAACAAAAATTATTATAAAAGGTAGAGTTTTGTAAAATTGAGTCTTTTAAAGGTATGATTTCGCAAAATACCCTATTATTTATTAATAAGTGCATGTGCAATTGTAAATCAATTCCACGATTGGTACGGATAATCTGAATTGACATGAAATTTTCGATTAGATTTTTGTTATGATAGCCTTAGCTGCACCCATCATCGATATAAAATTATCGTATCCAAGTTTTGTTTTTTAAGAAAGCATTAAAAGGTCAGACTGAACTTGGTCATATCGAGATGATTAATGATTTAGTCATGAATTGCAAAAATGGAGTGACAATGAATTGATTGATGACAGATGCCAAAAGACTGATAGGGCGAAAGTTCGACGATGAAGCTTTGCAAAAGGACATCAAAGTTTGGCCTTTTTAGGTTAAACCTCTCACCGATAATGACAAGAAGCCGATGATTGTGGTTAACTTCAAGGGTGAAAAGAAGGAGTTTGCGGCTGAGGAGATTTCTGCCATGATCCTCACTAGGATGAAGCAGGTTGCTGAAGAGTATCTAGACTCAACTGTGAGAAATGTTGTTGTGACTGTGCCTGCGTATTTCAATAATTTGCAGCGCCAGGCTACAAAGGATGCTGGGGAAATTGCTGGACTCAATGTCATGCGCATCATCAACGAGCCTACAGCCGCTGCCATTGCCTATGGGTTCGATAACAAGTGTACTGTACGAAAGAATGTACTGGTGTTTGACCTTGGTGGTGGGACATCTGATGTCTCTATTGTTACCATCGATAAGGACCTATTTGAAGTGAAATCAGTAAGAGGAGACACTCAACTTGGAGGAGGAGATTTCGACAGCAAAATGGTCACACATTTTGTGGCCGAGTTCCAAAGGAATCACGGTAAGGACATTAGTGGACATCCTAGAGCTATTGGGCGATTGAGAGCTGCTAGCGAGAGGGCTAAAAGGATCCTTTCGTCTACAACTTCAACCATCATCGATATTGATTGTCTTTTCGAAGGCATTGTTTTCTCTTCTACAATAACTCTTGCTAAATTCGAGAAATTGAACATGGATTTGTTCGGGGAGTGTTTGATAATTGTTCATACGTGTTTGAAAGATGCTAAAATCGAAAAGGATGATATTGATGAGGTCGTTCTAGTTGGAGGGTCAAGCAGGATACCAAAAGTACAGCAACTGTTACAAGAATTCTTAGGTGTTAAGCAACTTCACAAAAACATAAACCCTGATGAGGCTGTTGCATACGGTGCTGCTACGTTGGCCGCGACTTTGGCTGGTCTTGATAAATGATAATAAAGACTTTCTACTTGTTGATGTCACTCCCTTATCATTAGGCACTAATGTTGTTGGTGGAGACATGGTCGTAATGGTGCCCAGGAACACTCCCATCCCAACGAAGAAGTCGAAATTTTTTACAAATTCAGAAGACTACCAGACCGCTTTCTTCATTAGGGTGTACGAAGGTGAAAGACCTAGAGTGGTAGACAATAACTTATTGGGTAAGTCTATACTTAGAGGAGTTACTCCAGCACCCAAGGGCGCTGCTATGATTAATAGTACGATAGAAATCGATGCAGATGGCATCCTGAAGTACTCTTCCGTAGATCTGTCCTCCAGCAACAACAATGCAATTACAATTACCGAACATAGTGGGAGGCTACCAAAGGAGGAGATTGACAGGATGATGAAGGATGCAGAGAAGTACCGTGTTGCGTGTAGAGAATAAGAGGGGAGAGGGAGGAGAGAATTATACATGAAAGCTTGAGTAATTTCATAGATGTGAATCGGTTTATATACAAGTACAAGAGAATCAAAACCTAATCATAATTCCTACAATTATGCTACTAATCTCGGTAAGAATCAATCTTTACTCATAATACAAAGCTAAGCTAGGAAGGTAGATATATAACCAATCAATTACAATCAATCACAATATGAACATATAACTTTATAATCATTTTCCTAATACGCCCCCGCAAGATGGACGGCCGGAGGGTAAGTTTAATCTTGAACGACAATTGTAGAGATCGGTGGAGAGGCGTGGAGCAGCATCAAAGAGAGAGGGAGGACATTCGGTTGTCATACGAACAATCCGAGAGGGACACAACATTAAGATTGAGGACATTCGGTTGTCACAAGATCAATCCGAAACCAATAAGAGTCGGGCAAAGGAGTGAACATGAAAAGAGAAATGAGAGGGAACAAGACAATATTAAGACCATGGTACACAATAGACCATGTCAGGAAGATGAGAGTAGTGGAAAGAAGAAGAAACAAAAAAAAAAGAGAATGATGAAAATTCACGAGAAAAAGAGGAGGGAGAGAACAAATATTTCACGAAAGTGTACAATTTGTGAGAGAAATTGAAGAAATATACGGACATGGTACACATGTCCGGAGAGGTGAGTTAGAGGAAAGGAGGAGAAAACATAGGATATTAGGAGAGCGAACAGAGTTGGGAACACTCGTGGGGACAGAAGTCACCACAACAAAGCTTGTTGATCACAAGAACAACGACAATTTGGTCGAGACATCGACAATTTGATGAAGAGCTGCAGCAAAATTAAACGTGCTGATAACAGTGACGACAATCGACAACAATGAAGATGAATTTGACAGATAAATTTGATAAAGACGAGAAGAAGATAAGAAAAGAAAAAAAAAATTAGACTAATAAGAGAAGAGGATAGATCAGAGTACGAAGAAAGAAAAGAGCCAGAATGAGAGGAGTTGGGAAATTTTAATTAAGAGATGGAAATAAGAAATGAAGAGAAGAAGAGAATGATAAGGTGAGGAAAATATGGGAAATAATTAACAAAGGGGAAGAAGAATTGTGAGAAAAAAAAATGCTTGAGAATAAGCGATGAAAAAAAGATTAGACGAGACTAAGAAAGGAAGAAGCACATAGAGGGAGAAGAAGACAAGAAATCAAGGGTGATGAGACGAGAAAGAAAATGTTCACAATGGAACAACAATTTAGGGTCAAAGTCACAACCTCGACGATCAATTGAAGCTTTCAAAGATAAGAAGAAATGAAAGACAATGAGGCGGAAGACATTGAGGAGCACGTCGAATGATTGACTGCTCTAACACCACGTAGAGAATAAGAGGAGAGAGGGAGGAGAGATTTATACATGAAAGCTTAAGTAATTTCATTGATGTGAATCGGTTTATATACAAGTACAAGAGAATCAAAACCTAATCATAATTCCTACAATTATGCTACTAATCTAGGTAAGAATCAATCTTTACTCATAATACAAAGCTAAGCTAGGAAGGTAAATATATAACCAATCAATTACAATCAATCACAATATGAACATATAACTTTATACTAATCATTTCCCTAATATTGCGGACGAGCAGTACAGACGAAAGGTTCAAGCTATGAACGCGTTGGAGCAGTACACTCAAGTGGCCTCAAACATGCTCAAGTGTCACGCTCCCAAAATCGGACTCCGGGATAAAAGAAAAATGGGAGATGCCCTTGAACAGACAATTGGATGGCTGGACTGGAACTATCCGCTTACAGATGCTTCTAAGTTCGAGGATATATTCAAAGAACTCGAGAGCATTTGCGAGCCTATCATTGCCAAGATATTTCAGAAACAGGTCGACATTGATCAAAACCGAAGATCATCAACATTGATTAGGCAAATATCACCGATGATTCAATTAGCGCAATGCTCCATTTGTAGTAATAATATAGTCTGTCCAATTATATAACTGTTTGTTCTAATTTCTATGAGCAAGATTTTGTCTTCCTTGCTTATTATAGGTTAGAAGAGGTGGGTTTTAAAAATCGACCAAATTTGCTCACCTTATTAGTAATTACAATAGAGAAATGGTATAAATCTCACTACGCCAAAAATGACATTTAACACCGGTACATATGACACCGGTAGGCTTAGAACCGGTGTCTGAAAAACATACGACACCGGTTTTCAATCAACCGGTGTCAAATTCTTTCCCAGTCTATTTGCGCGCAATTCCTAACTTAGCTAAAAATAATAAAAAAAAAAAAAAGTTGGACATAAGACACCGGTTTTAAGTATAACCGGTGTCATATATTACCCCAGAAAAGGGTATTTAAGCGCAATTCCTCACTTAGCTTAAAAAAAATAAAAAAAAAATAAAAGTTGGACATAAGACACTGGTTTTGAGTATAACCGGTGTCATATGTTACAAAAAAAAAAAAAAAAAAAAAAAAAAAGTTGAACATAAGACACCGGTTTTAAGTATAACCGGTGTCATATGTTACCCAGGGGAGGATCATTTTCTCCCACAGCGAAAAAACATTAAAACTTTATCTTATAACACGAAAAAAAAAAATATAAAAAAAAAAAAAAGGACATAAGACACCGGTTTTTAGAATAACCGGTGTCATATATCTACCGAAAAAAAAAAAAAAAAAAATAAGGACATAAGACACCGGTTTTAAGAATAACCGGTGTCTTATGGTACCCCAGAAAAGGGTATTTTGCCTTTGTCATTTGCCATTCTAAAAAAAACTATAACCCCCAAAAACCCGAAACCCAGAAAAAGAAAATTTGAATTCGCCGTCGCCGTTCTTTCTCCGTTGTCGCCGCTCGCCCCTCGCCCGCCGCTCGCCGCTCGCCCCTCGCCGCTCGCCGCTCGCCCCTCGCCCCTCGCCGCTCGTTGTTCGCCTTCGCCGCTCGTTGTTCAACCCTCGCCAGGCGTTGCTCGGTGCTCGCCGCTCCCTCGCCGCTCTGTGTCGCCGCCGCTATTGTGCCGCCCTTCCGTTGTCGCCGCTCGCCGCGTGTTTTGGTGTCTCTTTCATTCAATTAGGTTTGTCGCCAATTACTGTTTTTTCATTCAATTTTGTATATTTTTGTTTTTTCGTTCAATTATTGTTCTCCAAAATTGAATGTTTAATCGCCAAAATAATGAATTCTTCGCTCTGTGTCGCCGCTATTGTTTTTTGATGTGTTAGTTAGTGAATTGTCGTTAGTTGAATGGAATTATGTGTTAGTTAGTGAAATGCCGTACGTTCGTTGAGTAGAATAGAGTACAACTTTAGATTGTAGTGGACAAAGACACCGGTTATACATTTGACCGTTGTCTTATCTATAATAATGTTTTGTTTAGGTATTATGAATATAGTATGATAGTAGTGCGTTTAGTGGTATCAAAACAAAATTAAAGCATTATAGATTAGTGGACAAAGACACCGGTTATACATTTGACCGTTTTTTTATGTTTGATTTTTTTTAGGTTGAATTTAGACTAATTGGTTAATAATTCTAATAGTGAGTTTAGTTTGATTAAAACAATAAAATTTAGATTATTGAATTGGTAGTTTTAATTAGTTATGTTTAGGTGTTTACTTTTTTTAGGTTGAGCTTAGGATAATTGGTTACTAATTTTGGTTTATATAGACATGGATCGAAAATGGATAACAATGTCAAATCAAGGAGACCGTGATTATGAGGAGGGGATTCAAAAGTTTATAAATTTCGCCGAGAAAAATTGTGAAGACTTAAAGTGTATGCGGTGTCCGTGTTGTAATTGTTATAATATGAGATTTCACTCTCTTGATACGGTAAAAATTCATTTGGCTAAGAGCGCTTTTGCTTCAACTTATACAAAATGGATTTTTCATGGGGAGGCAACACATGACTTGAGCATGGAGAGTCAAAGTAATAGAGAATTTGTCCAACAAGATATTGGAGAGGATGATGATGACTATATTGGAGAGAGTGTTGATGAATATATTGGTGAGGATGATGATGTCGAGAATATCGATGCCACTAGTGGAGAGGCTGGTGGAGAAGAGGAGAATAATGATCCGAATGACGATGAAATTGATGTAGATGTAAGTGGTGATGACCCGAATATGATGGAGAACTTGTTGAATGAAAGTGAAGAAGAGTTGTATGAAAATTGCAAAAAGTATACTAGATTGTCCGCCGTTCTAAAGTTGTATAATTTAAAGGCGGCAAATGGTTGGAGTGACAAGAGTTTTACAAGTTTGTTAGAGTTGTTGAATGACATGTTACCAAGTGGTAATTCTCTCCCTACTCGGACTTATGAAGCCAAAAAAATGTTAGCTTCAATGGGTCTAGGGTATCAAAAGATTCATGCTTGTCCAAATGATTGTATATTGTATCGCAAAGATTATGAAGATGATGTTGTTTGTCCTACTTGCAATACCTCTCGATATAAGGAGAATAAGAATGGTGTTCCGGCTAAGGTTTTGTGGTATTTTCCCATTATACCAAGATTGAGGAGACTCTTTGCCAATCCAGAGGATGCGAAATTGATGACATGGCACAAATCTGGTGTCGATAGAGTTCATGATGGTAAGTTGAGACATCCGGCTGATGCTGCTCAATGGAAATTTTTTGATGCAAAATACCATGATTTTAGCAAGGTTTATAGAAATTTGCGACTTGCATTATCTACTGATGGAATGAACCCATTCGGGAATATGAGTAGTGCACATAGTACATGGCCCGTTATACTGATTACTTATAATTTGCCCCCGAAATTATGCATGAAGAGAAAGTACATGATGCTTTCTTTGTTGATTTCTGGCCCAAAGCAACCGGGTAACGACATAGATGTTTATTTGGCTCCCCTTCTTGATGATTTAAAATTATTGTGGGATGAAGGAGTACAAGTGTTTGATGCTCATGTGGGTCGTAAATTCAACTTACGTGCTATGTTGTTCAACACTAGCCAAGATTTTCCCGTTTATGGCAACTTGTCCGGATATAGTGTAAAAGGGGACAATGCATGTCCGATATGTGAAGAAGATGCAACTAATCTCTATCTTAATAGATCTCACAAGAATGTTTATCTTGATCATCGTAGATTTTTGCCATACAATCACCCTTATCGTAGACAACGAAAAGCTTTCAATGGACAAGTGGAAATGCGTGAGCGTCCAATTGTTTTGACGGGTGCCCAAGTGTATGAGAAAGTCAAGCATTTGAAAATCACATACGGGAAAAATGGGTCGAAACTTTCATCCAAGGGTTATAAGAAACGATCTATATTTTTTTATCTTCCTTATTGGAAAGATTTGACCGTTAGACATTCTCTTGATCTCATGCATATAGAGAAAAATTTTTGTGATGCTATTGTTAACACATTGTTGGATATTCCGAGCAAGACAAAGGACACTTTGAAAGGAAGAGAAGATATGTTTGAAAAGTGTAAAGTCAGAAAAGAGTTGTTACCGCAAAAAGTGGGTTCACGAACTCGTTTACCTCCCGCTGCTCACACTCTCTCTAAAAATGAGAAAAAACAATTTTGTGAGTGTCTCAAGGGGATAAAGGTCCCGTAAGGTTATTCTTCAAATATTAGCAATCGTGTGTCGATGAAGGATTTGAAACTTGTTGGATTGAAATCTCATGATTCTCATATACTCATGCAACAACTTTTGCCCGTGGCTATTCGTTCCATTTTACCAAAAAAGGTACGATTTGCACTTACAAATGTGTGTTTATTCTTTAATGTCATTTGTACCAAGGAGATTGATCCGACTGAGTTGGACAATTTGGAGGAAGGGATTATTTTCACATTATGTCAGTTAGAGATGTATTAACCTGTTTCCTTTTTCGATATCATGATACATTTGCCGGTCCATTTGGTAAGAGAGATTAAAGAATGCGGACCAATCTTTTTGAGATATCAATATCCATATGAAAGATGCATGAAAATCTATAAAGACTATGTGACTAATAGATCTCATCCAGAAGGTTGTATTGCCGAGCGTTATATCATAGAAGAAGCTCTTTCTTTTTGTTATGAATTTCTCTCTGATGATGAGCGTGTTGGTCTTCCAAAGCCACGTCATGTCGACAAAATGGAAGGCAAAGGAGTTAGGGGCCACAAGATTATCCAACTCAATGCCGAAGAAATGAATTCAGTTCACTCATATGTTCTTCACAATGATAAAGTTGTCGATTCTTACATTGATGAGCATAAAAAGCATTTGAGAAATCTTCATAGAAATAAGAGTGACATGTGGATTGAGAATGAGAACAAGAAGAGATTTGGCTCTTGGTTGAAGAACCAAGTTGTAAGTCAACCCATTAATAAGTTCCCTGATTATGTGAGAATTATGTCTTTTGGTCCATCTTTACAAATTTCCTCTTATAGTGGATATGCCATCGGTGGATATACGTTCTACACCAAAGAACAAGATTCAAGAAGCACTATGCAAAATAGTGGAGTTTCTGTTGAGGCCACTTCTATTCATTTTGCAAGTGCTAAAGATAAGAAACCAAGGGAAGAAAAAATGATTTATTATGGGCAAATTGAAGAGATTTGGGAATTATATTACCAAACTGTTCGAATTCCCGTTTTTAAATGCAAGTGGGTTGACAACAACAATGGTGTTAGAAGAGATGAGTTGGATTTCACTTTGGTAAACTTTGATAAAGTTGGGCATAAAGATGATCCGTTCATGTTCGCAAGCCAAGCAAAACAAGTTTTTTATGTCAATGACCCTTTGGATAAGAAATGGTCTATTGTTTTATCCGCTCGACCTATACATGAGTTTGATTATTATGTTGAAGATGAGATTTTAGAAGGTTTGGGTGCTCCGAATGCATGTGTCCAAGTGATAGAGAATGATGATAACTCCTTATCATATGTTAGAGATGATCATGATGAGGGAGTTTGGGTGCAAGATGATGCAAATGTAACAAAAAAACGTTCTAGGACTAACGTAAGTTCTCTAACTAGTTGGGAAATTTTGGTTTTACATTTACGTAATTATAATTTTCATTAATTGCACAAACTCCTCTTTATCTTATTTGTGTTACTTATGTTTATTATTTACTTAGACTTATTATAGTTATTTTATTTTATTTAGCTTTCTCTTATGTCTTTTAATACTTATAATCATGTTTATATTTTGTGAATATAGGTTGGATAATGTCGACTCGAAGAAGAAGAAAGCCTAGTGATAATTTCGATTCCGATTCCGATCATGAAAGAGGTCAAACTTTACTACGCGCTTGTGCAAAAGCATTACAAGATGGTTCTCCTTTTCAGCTACAATGGAGTACGGACGGGTTGTTAAATCCGATTGGCGAACATCGCCAAAAGTTTAGTAGTTGGATAGGCGCAATCGCACGTGCACATGTGCCTATTACTTTGAGAGAGTGGAAGAAGCTTGACGAAGCCACAAGAGAACGTGTCTTACACGATATTGAGGTTAGATATAATATTCAATTTATTTCATATGTCTTGTCTATAAAAGTTATCTAAATTCTTATTTTTTTTTTTTAATGTGTTTTTTGTTTTTTTTTTTGTGTGTTTTGCAAGGGTGCATTTTATGTTCCTCCCGAACGTAGAGGACGTTGGGTGTTGAAGATAGCCGGTGAAAGATGGAGAAATTGGAAGACCAAACTTCATCTTAAGTATATGTATGTAATTGACAAGAAGACCAAGGAAAGGGAACTTGTAACGAAGCCACCGGGAAAGTATCCACAAATCACACAAGAGCAATGGGATGCTTTCATTGAATATCATTTGAAAGATCAAAAGTTTCTTGTAAGTTTACATATAATTTTATAATTTTATTGAAATCTTAGCTTTAATGAATATTCTAATTTTTGTTTGTTTTTTTCACGGTAACTAGTCGCTTAGCAAAGATGGTAAAGAAAATGCTGCGAAAAAGAAGACTAAATACTTTGGCTCTCGGAAAGGATATATTGGGATCAACGAAGAAATTGTAAGTAAATATACACCTTTTTTATTTTTTCCGTTATTATTAACAAATTAGTAATCGTTTATTTTTACTAACACAAAAATGTAATAGATTGAGGAATATGCCACTAAAGGGTTGCAAATCAAAGAAGTACCACGTCATGTGACTTGGTTGAGAGGTCATAAATCCAAGAAAGGGGCAATGTCCGAGTATGACGAGGAAGTGGTGAAAGAAATTGTAAGTTATTTTTTTTAAGGGTAGAAATTGTACTTATTTTAAAATCGTTTCACATATTAATTCTAATTAAATTGTTATTGTCACTTAGGGTGAGTTGGAAGAAGCCGTGAAAGAAGGAAAGTTTGTTCCCCAAGGTCGAGATGATATATTGTCTCGTGCAATCGGCAAAGAGGAGCACCCGGGTCGTGTTCGTGGTGTAACCAACATGAGCAATTTGTCAAATGTTTTTGGTAGATCCACGAAAAAGATGTCCGAGGTAAAGTTAGAGAATACGGTGCGAACAATGCAATCCCAAATGTTCAAGATGAGTCAAATACTTTGCAATTTCGTAGCCGGAGAAACTCCGAGTCAAGCTGATATGAAAGAATTGATGAGTGCGATGATGAGTAACGATTCGCAAGCAATAGAAAACAATGAAGAGGATAGAGTGTCTAAGGATTCTAATGTTCTGAGAAAGTGAAAAGAAGTGAGTTTAAATGATGATCGTGAGCCTCCTGTTTCCCATTCATCTCCGAGACAAGCTCGTAATATCCCTCAAACGTCGATCTCATCAATTCAAGATACGTGTGAAGGGCCGGTTCAGGTATCTAATATAATTATTATATTACTTTACTTTATTAATCAATTCAACATACTTTATCTCAAATGAATGATATTTTCTAATTGTGATAGTTGCACCAACAATTTACATTACTTTATAAATAATGCAGGGTTGGCATAAGTGTCAAATGTCACTTCCTAGCAATTCACAAGAGATGGTAGCTTTAGGAGAAGTGTATGTGCCAGGCGCTTCGGAGGTACTTACTCTACACAATAACATCGTACCTCCCGGTTATAGTAGAGTGAGTATCTCTAAAGATTTGGTGCCAAATGCCGAATTGCCAGTTCCAACCTCGGAAGCTTGTTTTCTCTCTTCGGCCCTTGGTGGTTATGTGTTGTGGCCTTCTCCTTTCATATATATATTGTCTGATACGGTAATTTATACTTCATTATTGAAATTCTTATATTATCTTTAATTTATATTTAAATTCTAACAAGTGTTTTATTTTGTTTGATCATTTAGAATGAAACGGATAACTCTACGAATAAGAAAAACACACCACCAATCAACAATTCGACACCTACTTCCATTTCAACATCCTCTTCGGAATTCATAACACCGGAAGATAAAATGAATATGAGAAGAACTGTGTTGATGAAGTGGCTTTGTAAGAAAGCTCGAAGCATGAAGAAAACCGGAGATGAGGGAAAAATTTTGCATGTACCCGAGCATGTGCTTCATAATATGCAAGACTTGTTTGTGACACCAGAAGAGATGGAGCAATGGTGTTATCAATGGCAAATTCAATCTACTCACATTACGGCATTTATCTTGTAAGTCACTTTTTATACATTTGTTTAAGAAAAATAATAATTAGTTTAGATACTCATATATATTGGTAAATGGATTCATGTGACACTTTCTTTTTGTGGTTTTTTGTCATAGGTATTTGAAAAAGTTCTGTGAAAGGACACGTGTAGATGGTTTGTATGGTTTTTTATGCTCGGCATTTTTGTCACCTATAACACCGGTTGATGATGAGGATGATCGTGCGAATTATATTTTTAGTGCGTTTGCTTGTACAACATGTGCACACGGGCAAAAGATATTTTTCGCACCTTATAATGAGAGGTAACTAGTTTTACAAATTCTAGATGATTTTTTTATTTTATATTTCATAACTTATATTATTTTGATAATTTGTAGTTCACATTGGATGTTAGCTATGATTCATCCACCGTCAGGAACGGGGTATTGGTTAGATCCATCCAGAGGGAGTAAGAAACCACCCGAATTTCTTCGTAATCTAATACAAGAGTATGTATATATTATATATTTTTAAACTCCATTGTTCTTTAAACTCCACTGTTATTTAATTATATCTTTTAATTATATTGGAATACCATGTTATTTAACTAGCGCCGTAACGAGGATCATGACTTTGGATCCCCTAAACAAGTTGAATATGAAGTCGACGCTTATGAGATGGCATACTATAATGGTACGTTTGAATTTTTTGTGTTTATTAACTATACTTTTCATATCCTATTTATGCGTTCGAATTTGGGCTTATTTATTTTTTATTTTGTTTTGTAGTGTCCCCGTCAACCCTTAGGAAGTAACGATTGTGGATATTATATTTGTCGTTACATGTTCGAGATAATCCAAAATAAAGCCACAACTATTCCAATTACGGTAAATATCAAAACATATATCTATCACCCTATAGTAATTTATAAATGTTTAAGTTTTGGATATCTAAATTCATCAATTTGTCGTTTTAGTATGTTGTGAAGGGATGCAAGCAATTTACGAATGAACAAGTAGATGAAATAAGAGATCTTTGGGCTACATATGTCTTTGTGGATGGAGATGAAGAAGGAGACGATGATGATCTCTAACTACCTAGCGAGTTTTGCTTGTAAGTGCTCAAATCTACTTTGATTTCTTGAAACACTTAGATTCTCATTAAGTTAGAAATGTTAGTAAATTTTAGTTAGGAAATTAGAAACTAGGAAAAGCAAAAGATCTCCATTGTTGTATTTTGGAGAAATGTTGTGGATGGAGTAATTGAGATTGGATGGATGCTTATTATATATAGAGTGAATTTGAAGCTCCATTGTTGTATAGCAAAGAATCGACTTGGTTTCTTGTAGTCGAGGTTTTGGGAATTGGTGTCGTTGAAACGGCATAATCGTAATGTATGTTTATTTGTAATGTGGGAATTGGCGACTAATTGTTGTAGTCGCCAATTCCCTGGCAGAAGCAGAAGCAAGCATACTAAAAAAAAAAAGTCTACCCTATGACACCGGTTTTTTAAACAACCGGTGTCAAATGTCCTACTGGAAGGAAAAAAAAACAAAAAAAAGAACAACATATGACACCGGTTTTTTAAAAAAACCGGTGTCTAAAGCCCAACTGGAAAAAAAAAAAAAAAAAAAAAAACAATATATGACACCGGTTTTTTGTAAAAACCGGTGTCAAATGTCCACCAGAGAAAAAAATAAAAAAAAATAACAACAACATATGACACCGGTTTTACACAAAACCGGTGTCATATGTATACCAGTGTTGACTTTCTGGATATATATTTGACACCGGTTATTTTCAGAATAACCGGTGTCTTAACATAAGACACCGGCAGTCCAGACACCGGTTGCAACCGGTGTCTATTTTGTTTTACACCCGGTGTCTTATGTATTATTTGGCGTAGTGTCTCCCCGAAATTATAGTGTTGTTCCACGCAATTTAGAGCATTTTATCTAATTTGGTCTAACACAGAAAAGTCAATAAAGCAGTGGGGTAGTGTAGGTATTAAAAGCTAACTTAGTTAAAATAGACACATAAGCGGCAATGCTACTATATGGAGCACAAGGAGCATGGTATAATTTGAGCATAAGCGACTGTGGATAGAGGTGATGATAGGTTTAAGTTCGTAATGTTTGGATGCAAATTAAGCGCAACTTGAAAATTGTCAAGCTTGAACTCGAGATTGACGAGTTAGAAAAAATTTAAGTCAGTTTGCTGAAAATTGTCGAGCTCGAAATTAACTAAATGTTATTTTGATCCATGGCTACTTATATTTTGATACGACCGTACCAAAATCTCCCCATGACACCATTGAAGAAGACCTAAATAGTTTCCAACTTCTAAAAACCTCTATATTTGGCCAAATTTATGGCTTTAGGGACTAAAAACACTTTGAAAAGGTAGGCCAAACACATACGAAGTTATTTTCGGTGTATTTAGTATTGGAGGTTTAGGTTGCTATTCTGGTTTTGTTTATTTGGGCCAGATCACACCTCCTTTTACCAAATTCTGTCAAGTACTTCTCTCAATATTTATAAAAGTATTTTTCTGACCTGTAGACTTCAATCTAATATCTAATATATATATATATATATATAAAAGAGAGATTTTTGAAGAGCCGAGAGAGATTCCAACAAAAGATAAATACTGAGAGAGTTTAAAAAAATGAGAAATACCCACATTTTATTATTAACAAATCAAATGGACAATTATTAATAATCCACATAAAGAATCCTTATTTTCGTGATATTCTTTAATAAATGTATCTTACACATTTAATTATTAACCATTCACACTATATTATATAAACACGGTATGATTTATTATACAATTGGTTATGTGTATCAGAAACTTTTGAAACATATATCATTTTATTTGATTTAAAATGAATTTCAATTTGAGATCCATTTATACATTTTCTGATATGCAATGCTTAATGATTACAATCTACTTTATATACTATATTTATTTAAAAAAAAAAAAGGTGTTTTAAAGAGTATAGGTAAGAAATGTTGTCTGTACAACTTAAACATGAACAATCTAGACAACTTTGTATTTTTTTTTTTCTAACTGAACAAGATTTTAAAATACATGTAAGCAATATCACAACAATTGTTATGAATTATTTTTATTGAAATGATAGCATAATTGGTTATAAACATAAAAATCCTTAAAAATGATATAATATTTGAACCGTGCAATGCAGTCCAACAAAAAGAGAAATACTGAGAGTTTAAAAAATGAGAAATACCCACATTTTATTATTAACAACTCACACGGACACTTATTAATAATCCACATGTAGTATCCTTATTTTCGTGAGATTCTTTCATAAATGTATCTAATAGATTTGCAACATAATCACTCATAACATTAGTCACGTGTATTAGAAAATTTAAAAACATATATCATTAGATTTGTTTCGAAATGTATCTCAATTTGAGATCCATTTACACATTTTTCCGATATGAAACAATTAAGTTACTGCGTGTACATTTAGTAGGGATTTGTTTTTTTCTTAAAAAGTTTAGGGAGAATCCAAAATAAGAGAAATGGTGAGAGAGTCCAAAGAATGGAAAATTCTCACAATATTTATTAACCAGAGTCCATACTTTCATAAAATTGTAATTCGAAAGTTATTTAAATGTGAAACGACATAATTAATCCTAACTTTCATTTATACATATAACTCATCAAACCTATTTTGAAATTTAATCTAAAATGAGTTCCATTTATACATATGTTTTGTATTAAACACCAGTAATCGAGCGAAAATTGGAAAAATGATATATTGTGTCTATTCCTAAGCTAAACTCAACAAACAAAAGAGAGAGTCCAACAAAAGGGAAATACTGAGAGAGTTTAAAATATGAGAAATACCTACATTTTATTATTAACTCACACGCATAATAATTAATAATGCACATATAGAATCCTTATTTTCGTGAGACTCTTTCATAAATGTTTGTAATAGATTTGAGACATAATCACTCATAACATTGGTTGCGTAGAAAATTTAAAAACATATATCATGAGATTTGTTTCTAAATGTATCTCAATTTGATATCCATTTACACAGTTTTTCGATATAAAAGACAGATTTTTGAAGAGTATAGAGAGAGTCCATTTTAGAAATACTCAAAGAGTTTAGTTTACGGTGAAAGAGCAATAGAGAGAGTCCATAGTTTGAGAATTTAGTGTATGTTAAAAGAGCAATAAATAGAGTCCATTATTTGAGAAATACTTAAAGAATTTAGTGGGTGGTAAAAGAGCAAAAAATGAGAGGATAAATTTAATTATTAACAATTCACACAAAGAATTTTTGAATAATATAGAGATTTTAGTGGACGGTGAAAGCACAAAAAATATTATTAACAATTCACAAAGAGATTCTCATTTTCGTTAAACTTTTACATAAAGCTATATTATGGAAACATGATTTTTATTAAAAGAAGGGTTTTTTTGAAGAGTATACAATAAATGTTGTTGTATAATTTAAGAATGAACAGTGTAGACAAATTTGTATATTTTTTTTTTGAATTCATCAAATTTTAAAAATATATGTAAGCGACATCACAACAATTGGTATGAATTATTTTAACTGAAATGATAGCATAGTTGATTATAATGATAAAAATCATTAAAAATAATATAATATTTGAACCATGCAACGCACGGGCTTAAAACTAGTTCCTTCCATAATTAAGTGATATTCTCTTGAATTGGACCAATGCTTATATCATGCTCCCGGGAGCACAAGGAGCATGGTGGTCCTCCTCACAATAGAGGGGTAGGGACCACACTTAAATAGATTTTAAATTATTTTAAGTGTGGTCCCCACTCCTCTATTGTGAGAGGGACCACCATGTTCATTGTGTTCGCGGGAGCATGATATAATTTGCGGAATTGGACACACGTTAGAAAACCCGTTTATAGAATTTCGACTTTGTCAAAAAACTAGAAAAAAATACAAATACAAATCTATAAAAATAGTATTCGCAAATAGAGCATAGAATTTCGGGGTTCAGTAAATAAACTAATATGAGGGGAGGGAATACGAAGGTGCCGCCAATAGGAATCGATCTCGGAACGACGTATTCATGCGTGGCCGTTTGGCAGAACGGGAGAGCGGAGATCATAGTTAACGATCAAGGCAACCGTACTACACCATCTTGCGTCGCCTTTACTGAAAACCATCGCCTTATCGGTGACGCTGCCAAAAACCAAGCCGCCGTCAACCCTTCCAACACTGTTTTTGGTATTCGAAACCTTGTTGCTTTGCCTCTGTTTATATGCTATAATTTAAATTTATAATTTTACTTCATCACTTTATTGGAAAATTTTGATATAATTGTAATCGATCACTCAATCTTGTTGCCATGATATTAAATTTATGGATTAATGAAAGTTGATTATTAATGTAATTTACACTTGGTTTGACGCCATGTATAGATTGTGCAAATTACAGTGAGGTTAACGTCTTTCGTTCGCAATTAAAATTCTACGTTGGATTAGAAGTTGCTGCTGATCGGTCAGATCAGCACAAATTTTTGCTCTATGTTATCACTTTATATTATTTTGTAGTCGCGCTGTGACGTTTGTGTACGTATACCTGAGAAAATATAATCGGTCTGAGTACTTTTTTTGCTCTATGTTACCAATGTATATTATGTTGCAATTAATATTCCAAGTTTAGATCAAAGTTCTTTTAATGGTCTGTGAGAATGACCATAGCAATTCTTTTCCGAATTCCATAGTTTTGGTTTTGATAATCGAGGATTTGTCGTTGCGTGCTATAGTTTCTTTCTATTAATGCTGATTATAGTTCATAAGAAAGTAATGTGATTGATATACATACAGATACAAAGAGGTTGATAGGCCGGAGAATCGATGACGAGGACTTGGAGAAAGACTTGAAACTTTGGCCTTTTAAGATCAATCCTAGTTCCGATGGAAACAAGAAGCCTAGGATTGTGGTCAACTTCAAAGGCGAAGAAAAGGAATTTGCAGCTGAAGAGATATCTGCTATGATTCTTGGGAAAATGAAAGAGATTGCTGAGGACTATCTTGGCTCAACGGTCAAAAATGCTGTTGTGACAGTACCAGCTTATTTCAACAATGCACAGCGTCAGGCCACTAAGGATGCCGGGATGATTGCTGGGCTTGATGTTTCGCGCATTATTAATGAACCTACAGCTGCTGCCATTGCTTATGGGCTTGACAATAAATTTACCTCACGCAGGAATGTACTGGTGTTTGATCTTGGTGGTGGGACTTTTGATGTGTCTCTTGTTACTATTGAAAAAGAGTCATTTGAAGTGAAATCAGTGAGTGGGGATACTCACCTTGGAGGAGGAGATTTCGACAACAGAATGGTTGCGCACTTTGTGGCCGAGTTCAAGAGAAAGCACGGCAAGGACATGAGTAAAAACCCAAAGGCTATGGGGAGACTGAGAGCTGTTTGTGAGAGAGCTAAGAGGACTCTATCTTCTACACCTTCGACTGATATTGATATCGATTACCTCTTTGAAGGCATTGATTTTTCTTCTACCATAACTCGAGCAAAATTCGAGAAACTGAATATGGATTTGTTTGAGGAGTGTATGCATCCTGTTGAAAATTGTTTGAAGGATGCTAAAATGGAAAAGGGAGACGTTCATGACGTTGTACTGGTTGGTGGATCAAGTAGGATACCGAAGATTCAGCAGTTGTTGCAAGATTTTTTTTGTGGTAAACAACTCTGTAAGAGCATTAACCCTGACGAGGCCGTAGCAATTGGAGCTTCTACTTATGCAGCAAAGCTAAGTGGTGTTGATAACAAGGATTTTTTACTTGTCGATGTTATTCCTTTATCTCTTGGTGTTAATAATGATTATGGTGATATGGTTGTCATGATTCCGAGGAACACTACTTTCCCGACAAGGGTAGAAAAGGGATTCCAAACAGCATATGATAACCAGAGACGCTTACTTGTGCAGATTTTCGAAGGTGAGCGACCCATAGCCAAGAACAACCACTTGTTGGGTGAATTTAGGCTTACAGGTTTTCCAATTGCCCCAAAAGGTTCAGTTAAATTTGATTACTGTATAGAGATTGACGCTGATGGAATTCTAAGATGTTCGGCTCAGGAGAATTCTAACGGAAACAAGAATGGTATTACAATAACCGATCATAGTGGGAGGCTACCAAAGGAGGAGATTGACAAGATGCTCGAGGATGCAGTAAAGTACAAGATTTCCGATGAGGAGTATCGATTGAAGATTAAAGCAGTGAATGCTTTAGAGGATTATGTGCAGGAAATGTCGACATTGCTGGAACGTCATGCGGACAACATCAGGCTCAAAGATGAGATAAAGATGGGCGATGCTATAGAGAAGGCGACACAGTGGCTGGACTGGAATTCACTACTCTCAACAAGATCCAAGTTTGAGAACAAGTTGCAGGAGCTTAAAAGCGTTTGTGACCCTATCATCGCAGATGTCCTAAAATCGAAATCGTCCACATAATTATATTGATTAATTACGTTTGGTTATAAACTTTAATAACTGTTTGTAGCCTTGGAGCAAGCCGAAAAATTAGCGCCCATAATATTTGGTTAATAAATGAAATCTGTTTGAAGGTATATTTTTTCTTTTTTGGTACAAAGACGAAAAGAAAAGAACTAGCTAATGCCTATTACATCCTCCGACAGAGGCAAAATAACAAAAGTATCATCAAAGAAGGAGGAGGTTCCAGGGACCTCCATGATCCCCACTTCACTAAATTCAAAGTCATCAGTCATCCGGAAGGTAGTCCGTGAAAGAGTCGCTCTCGCTTCCCTCGCCATATGATCTGCTACCTTGTTGTTCCTTTGGTTGACAGTCTCTACACTCGGATGTAGTTCCATCGCAATCTCTCTACATTTCAAGTACACATTAGTTAGCATATCCATGGGATTCCTCCTATCCATAATCCCATGAACCACCAGTTCACAATCACAAAGGATGGTGAATTCATGTCGGTTCTGCCTTTTCAACCAAATCAGGCCCAAGGGAACCGCCATGGTTTCCACTAAGGTAGCATCAGTAGCATAGACATGCGCAATAATCCCTGCGTTCCACCTGCAATCACCATCTAGATAGGACACAAATAGCTAGCCCTGCAGAATTCTCAGCTTTAACAAATGAAGCATCAGTAAAGATCAAACTAGTGGGTGAAGGAAAGGAAGGTAGAGTGTTTTTTAGAGGAATGAAGGTTAGCTGTTGAAGAACAGTTGGAGGGCGGGAGTATTTACGTGTTAGAAGCTTTGCTCGAGGTATAATTGTGGTTTCGGAGATGTTTTTCTGATCAAAAATCCATGTGTTTCTTCTTTTCCAAAGCAGCCAGCAGGTAATAGCAAAACAGGAAGGCCAATTGGTGTCCGTAGCATGTTCCAGGTTATGAATAAAGCACTCATCAAATTCAACCTGAAACCAAGTTGCCGTCATTCTCAAAGGGTCGCAAACTCCCCTCGCACGAGGACAATCTCTGAAAATATGGAGAAGACTCTCAATGAGAGTTGGACAAAAGGACAAAAAGGTGACAAAGGAAGGTTTTTGTGAGCTAGGATAGCCCGAGTAGGCACATTGTTCCCTTTTGCAAGCCACATGAAAAATTTAACTCGTGGTGGACATTTTAGCCTCCAGATCATCTCCCACTTCTTATCCAAGTGAATAGAGTTTTTAGTTTTCCACAAAACTTCATAAAGCCGAGTAGTGTCAAAAAAAAATCCCAAGTGCACATAAGATTAGGGCCAATTTCGGGAATAAAAGTACCTAAAATAGCACTCACAATATCTTCATCAAAAAAGGAAGAATTATCAATTAAGTTAGAATTAGAGTGAAAATTCTTAACCAACATATCACACAAAGAGGAAGCCAAGAGGACAGTGAATCTACTTCGCAAAGGACCAAGACCACACCAATTATCCTCACAAAAACTAATTGCATTCCCTGTGCCAATGGCCCACTCAGCACTATCTTTAAACAGATCCCAACCCTTCGCCAAATTTTGCCAAATATAAGAACCTTTTTTTAAAACCAAAGGCTCCTCCCAACCTCTAATATATTTATGATAAAACACGTCCGAGGCCAAGTTCTTTTTCGAGTTCAAAGACCAACATAATTTAGTTATTAAAATCTTGTTCAAAGACACAAGATGTAGCTTCCTACAGTCCGGATGAGAGCCCCACAAAAAACTAGCACAAACCTGGTCAATTTGGTTCAAAGCCCAAGTCGGAAGACTTAAAGCTTGCATATGGTAAAGACTTTCGGTATTCTGCTTGAACCCCCGACTAGGACGACCTCATCAATATCATCCTTTTCGATTTTAGCATCTTTCAAACATGTATAAACAGTTATCATACACTCCTGGAACAAATCCCTGTTCAATTTCTCGAATTTAGCACGAGTTATTGTAGAAGAGAAATCAATGCCTTCGAAAAGACAATCAATATCGATGATAGTTGAAGTCGTCGATGAAAGTATCCTCTTAGCCCTCTCGCAAGCAGCTCTTAATCTCCCAATAGCCCTAGGGTGTCCACTAATTTCCTTGCCATGAATCCTCTGGAACTCGGCCACAAAGTGCGTGACCATTCTACTGTCGAAATCTCCTCCTCCTAGATGGGTGTCTCCATTCACCGATTTCACTTCAAATTGGTCGTTGTCGATGGTAACAAGGGAGACATCAAAAGTGCCACCACCAAGGTGAAACACCAATACATTCTTTCGTACAGTACACTTGTTATCGAACCCATAAGCAATGGCAGCTGCTGTAGGCTCGTTGATGATGCGCATGACAGTGAGTCCAGCAATGGTTCCGGCATCCTTTGTAGCCTGGCGCTGCAAATTATTGAAATAGGCAGGTACAGTCACAACAGCATTTTTCACAGTTGTGCCCAGGTATGCCTCCGCGACCTGTTTCATCTTAGTAAGGATCATAGCAGATATCTCCTCAGCCACGAACTCCTTCTCTTCACCCTTGAAGCTTACCACAATCATTGGCTTCTTGTCATCATCGGAGTGAGGTCTAACCATAAAAGGCCAAACTTGGATGTCTTTTTGAAGCGCTTCATCATTAAACTTCCGCCCTATAAGTCTCTTTGCATCTGTCGCCATTCAATTAAATCATTTGTTATGTAGCAGAATCACAAGCATTTCGCCCTATAGCGTGTAAATGCCGTATGAGATATTATTGTTATGAATGGAGAGAAATTAGAAAGAAACAACATCAACATTTCGAAACACCAACCTCCTATCTATGTCTGCCCCTGATCACCTATTATGAGGTATCTTTCGCTTATAACTATTGAGAATTGTTCTTTACTCAACAGTAGTAGTAATTAGAGAAAATCTGTTGTTGTGTACTTGTGTCTAGGTGCCCAAATTTAAAAAAAAAGTTAACGGTGTTGATAGGAGGGTTAAATTTAGGGTACCATGTGCAAACAGTCAAATCTTGAGGGTATTTTGTACAAATTTGCAAAACAGTGGGTACCACGTGCAAATCGGCAAAACATGGGGGGTACCACGTGAATTAACACTAACTAAAATAACTAAAGTCCTGTGTCATCCAACTTATTAAACAGTGTTTTCAAATCAAATCAAATTTATTCAAATCTAATCAAATCAAATCAGCTTCATTCAAATCAAATCAAATGAGATCAGAATTATCCAAATAACAATCAAATAATGTAGTCTACTTCTAGTTATTAATTCGTTTAAATGCAGATAATATTCGGTTCAGATCAAATCAAATCAAATTTATTCAAATAAAATCAAATCAAATCAAATCAGTTTTATTCAAATCAAATCAATTTAATTCAGAAAAATGCAGTTCAATCGCACAGGGCCTAAATAAGCAATAAATTTAGCTTATAAGCATCGTTTATTTCATTTCGGCACATTCAGGAATTTTAGAGGCTCGTCCTAAAATAACAAGGAAACGCTTCCCCCCTATACACCCTTGTGATACGACTCGCCAATGTACACCTTTTTAATTTTTAAAGAAATTTTAGAGCCTTCGGTGTCGTAAGAGAGCCCTTTTAATTTTCACCACCATATAGAGAGCTCTTTCATTATCCTAACAACTTTTTAACCTTGGCTAATACCTTATCAAGGCCATCTGGGCGCTATTTAAAATGGTAAGTGCTAAAATTTGTCAGGATATTATTTGACTTGTGATGATCTTACAGGACCATATCGATATGCATAGACTGCTTCTTTCACCGCTGCCACATCTAATAAGTAATAATAACATTATACATCAACATCAAAAAAATGCATCATGAAGAGTTCAAAATACCTGACCAATTCCGATTTCCACCAGCAAATACTGAGAACCAACAACTCACACAGAAAGAACAGCAATTTATTCAATTTCATCATCACAATCACAGGGAACGTGCGATTTCTCGGTGATAGGCTCGCAAATGCTCCTCAGCTCTTTCAACTTGTCCTCATACTTGCTCTTGGAAAATATAGGTTGGTTATTATATGGGACGGAATTATAAGAGAATTGGAATTTGTAATCGTTGTGTTATGATCGATGATCATTGAATGAGAAACGAAATTCGCCCCGACCACAGCACAATCGCATGGACGTCGTTCTCAAGGCCACACAGCACTCCCTAAGTTGTGTGCTCAATCATGGGGAGTTGGAACTCTCAAGGGTATGCTCAGATTAACGGAGAAACATTGAGGAGGGATATAAGGTGTCTATGAAATGTTTCTCCCACACCCATTTATATAATCATAACAACTAGGGGTTATAAGATAGAACATCTCCTACTAAAGGCTAAATAATGGTGTTAATCGGGTGATATAATAGCATATTAATAGGATTAATAGGGGAAATCCTAAGAGGAAAAAGTAACCCCCACTAACCTAGTTAATACACCCCACTAACTTAGCATTTATCCAACAATCCCCCACTAATGCTAAGTTAGTAACCAATTCTGAGCATGTAGGAAAGGCTCGACATTTAAGTGTGGGTATCTTTCGATTTGAACCCCCACGTAGTGACACGGAACGATTCTTTCATCTACTGAGTGAACTTCGTCTTGAACTCCTAGAATCCAGGGTAAATTTCGGACACATGTCTTATCTTAGACCACTTTTAAGTTCCGCGAAGATCCATCATCCACAAGGATCTATAGCTATAAAACAAATTTGGCAAATGGTGACCTTCTCATGAGTGCTTCTAGAAAAACCGCCCAAGTCTTTCATAAAAGCATGCCAACCCTTCTCACTCACGTAGGTGATTCCGCCTAATCTATCTCCATGTAGACCTCCCGCAATAAGATTACGAAATCATTAAGAGCAAGGGCTCAACCTCACTAAATAAAGCGGTGAGTCCAAGTCCTTCTCAATATAGGACCATCCAACATATGAACGTAAACTCATTAAGAGATAAATCTCAACCTCCACATACGGTGATCTTATCAAGTTCGTCTCACTAGAACCACCCAAATTAGGAATATAAAATCATGAAGAACACAATGTGTTCAACCTCAATCACATTCGGTGAATTCATCAAGTCTGTCTCAAGAGGACCACCCGAAAGCTATGGACTCATTAAGAGCTAAGCGCTCAACCTCAAAGTACACATGTCATAGGAATGGGAAGTGTGTACATAAATGAGTCTTTCCACGGCTTCGTTTGACCACCCTTGCGGACGCAAGTTCGGGTATCAACCGTGAATTCCTCACCCATGGGTGTTACCCCATTCCCCTTCGACAACTCAGGAACTAGTCACGTATCTAGCTTTTTTTGTAAAAGACTAGCAATAAAATTCCTGTCTAAACTCATAAACTCAAGCACGTGAGTTTCAATCTCAATTCTCAATCATTACCTTGATATAACATGTATAAAATGTGTATAATATCTCATATCACATTATACATCATTCTCAATACATGAACATATATATACTCGTGAAACACCACAATCATAGAGAAATAGGTAGTAAAACTAGTTTGTATTTATCCCCACAATGGTGTACAAGCTAGTAAACCTCTCAACACTTCTCTCAACCATTCTATCAATGCCAACCAAATTTTGAGTGAAACATCGAAATAGCGAACCCCCACAACACAAGACTTTAACAAATAAATTACCTCAACAAATAAACATATAGGAGCATCTCAAAAGCTCAATATTAAAGCCCATAAAACACAAGAAAATGGTTCTCGGTAAACCATTTAATTACACTCATTTAGTTAGGCAAAGTATAGCAAAGGTATATGATTGAATTACCATAAATTCATATTGAACATTAAAATAATATTTCTCCACACTTTATGATTGAGAAAAGGCAAAATCACAAATATTTCAAACCACTCTAGCGCACAAGAAATTTCTCGCATTAGTGTATATGAAAATCCACGAGCCATATCATCTACCCCAAGTAGATTATTATCTCCAAACTATTGTAGTGAACATATACACATTACATTAGGGCATTTTAATAGACAACTTCTCATATCACCACTAGTGTTCTATTAAGCATTAAAACTTCACAGCAACGAACACATCTAGTTCACAGAGGTTGTCAATCAAATTTTACTATTTATAAGTCAAACCATATGACTTTATAGACAACAAGCCCATACGAGAAATACACAAATCTGACAATTTATAAGCAACACAAATTGAGCTCTTGTATGGATAAGGTCGACAATACTCTATCACTTGAAAAACAACTTTTAGTTACTATTCCCCCACATTTTTCAAGTGATACAAAAATCACATTATTTAGTTTTGAGAGTCAAAGAAGTATTAAACCCACTACACAAGAATTTAAGTGTGTAATCCTTTGACTTGCAAATTATAGTTTGACCATTATCAAATAGAACAGGTTTGTTACAACTCCGTACCTTATGGGAAATACACATTTGACCATTCAAAACAATTCATTGCTCATAAATAGCACACATGGACAAAGCAACGTCTACGGTCAAATTACACAAATAACAAAAGCCAAACGCTTGAGCTAATCTAATCCACTTTAATGCATTCCTTACTAAGTGATATGACAAGCATACGAATTATAAACGTACAACAGTAACAGCACAAGAGGCAATTCTAAACAAGCACCATAAACAAAGGCCTGACATTACCAACACTTACAAGCTCAAACGACTTAATTATCCCACATAATAACAGTCAGAGTACATATATACATGGAAGAAAAGCCAAACCCCGATAGTATATAACATGAGCCAACTCATCACTTAATATCGCATGTATACCCAAGAACATGAGGCGATCTCAATTACATTCTCAAAACAAATAATTGAATTATCCCTACACATATGCCAATGAATGCTAACAAATAGATTTTGATCAATAAATCAATATTAGAGTCCCACAAACTAATACGAACTCTAAAATTTAGCACTTCACACAGTATATTGCCTCATAACATGTCTATATTTCATACTTAAAATTTATAGACATAGTTGAATAATGTACCTCAAGTCGCGATATATAACATACTCAATAAAAGTGAGACATAAGATTGCATAATATAATTACCAATAGCAAAGTATGGCTCATTTCCGCATATGTACTCCTCGGAAACGGTATTCACCATCATAATAATAAGAATAATACTCCGTAGTAATACTGGCCGGAGTGCTGGTCGTTAAGATCGGTGCACGTACGTACGAAAACAGTCACTATGAACAGGTCTCGATGGCCGTCATTTTCCAGAATAGCCTTGCACCATGTCAAAATAAACAAGGGAAGCATTAAATACTCTTGCTTAGGGACAATACTTGCCGCTGCAAAACCTTATTGCCACACAAAACATTAAATTCATAAAAGAATGGAAGATTAAAAGTAATACTTCCCTTTCAATGTGGAATAATCGCCTAATCAACTATTGCGGTACACGCTTGATTGATCAAATTATGAACCAGGAATACTTCCTCTTGATCTACGTACTTCACGTACCTCAATCACTCTCACCAACGCCAAACAATACAATAAACATAAATTTCGTTTCTCAATTGTTGGAAAATATAGGTTGGTTATATGGGACGAAATTATAAGAGAATAGGAATTTGTAATCTCTGTGTCATGATCGATAATCATTGAATGAGAAACGATATTCGCCCTGATCACAGCACAATCGCATGGACGTCGTTCTCAAGGCCACACAGCACTCCCTAAGTTGTGTGCTCAATCATGGGGAGTTGGAACTCTCAAGGGTATGCTCAGATTAACGGAGAAACATTAAGGAGCGATATAAGGTGTCTATGAAATGTTTCTCCCACACCCATTTATATAACCATAACAACTAGGGGTTATAAGATAGAACATCCCCTACTAAAGGCTAAATAATGGTGTTAATCGGGTGATATAATAGCATATTAATAGGATTAATGGGGGAAATCCTAAGAGAAAAAAGTAAACCCCACTAACTTAGTTAATACACCCCACTAACTTAGCATTTATCCAACACTTGCAAACCTCTGTGAGGGCGAAATTCCAGTCAAGCCATTTCAGGGTATGATCAATGGCCTCGTGCATCTTCCTCCAGTCCTTGCGACCGATCTTCTTACATTTCAGCTTGCCCTTCACGGTCCCAGTATAGTACTCTAACTCCTCCATGGCTGCAATCTTCAGTTTGTATTGCTCATCCTCAGCCTTGAATCTCGCGGCCTCACTCATCATCTTATTAATCTCTTCCTCGGACAAATTTCCATTACGGCATGTAATTATGATTCCGTTCCTCTTGCCAGTGACTTTCTCCTCGGCATAACATTCCATGATTCCATCAGCGTCAATCTCAAACCAGACATCAATAGCAGGGAGACCTTTGGGAGCAGGCGGAATTCCTGAGAGTTCAAAAGTACCCAAAAGGCAATTTTTGCTGGCAGTGGCCTCTTCACCTTCGTACACATTGAAGTTTAATTCGGTCTGGCCCTCTTCTGTAGTAGTGAAAAGCCTTTTCTTCTTTGTTGGAATCCGAGTATTTCTCGGGATAAGCACAGACATGTTTCCGTAATTGTTCTCGACCCCAAGAGACAGGGGAGTGACATCCACGAACAAGAACTTTTTATTATTGACAGAGTTCAGGACGGCAGCTTGAGCAGCAGCACCATAGGCAATAGTTCTTGGATCTTCGGGATCCTGGTAGACCCTCCAACTAGAACAACCTCATCGACATCAGTGTTTTCCATGCTAGCATCTTTCAGGCAGGTTTTGACAGGCAATAGACATTCCTCAAATAGTTCCGCATTCAACTTCTCGAATTGACCACGAGTGATTGTTGAAGAAAAATCAATTTCTCCACAAAGGCAATCTATATCAATATTTGTTGTTAAAATAGAAGAAAGGGTCCTCTTTGCATTCTCGCAAGCTGCTCTCAATCTCCCAATAGCCCTCGGGTTTTTGCTGATGTCCTGGCTATGCTTTTCCTTAAACTCTGCCACAAAGTGACTCACTATATATTCTGTCGTCAAAATCTTCACCTCCAAGATGAGTGTTCCCACTTACTGCTTTCACTTCAAAGACATCGTTTTCAATAGTTACCAAAGAGACATCGACAGTAGCCCCACCGAGATCAAAGATCAACACATTTTTCCTACCACTAATGTTCTTGTCAAGGCCGTAGGCAATGGCAGCAGCTGTTGGCTCGTTAAGAAGACGCATTACATTCAGACCAGCAAACATCCCAGCATCCTTGGTCGCCTGACGTTGCAACTTGTTGAAGTAAGCTGGAACAGTGATGACAGCATTCTTCACAGTCGACCCAACATGGTCCTCTGCCACTTCTTTCATTTTTGTCAGGATCATTCCGGATATTTCTTCAGGCGCAAATTTCTTTGTTTTACCTTTGTAACTTATCACAATAGTGGGCTTCTTAGAAGAACCAAGATGACGACCAGGAACAACCTTAAGAGGCCAAAGTTTCATATCTTTCTGTACACTTACATCATTAATTTCCCTTCCTATAAGCCTCTTTACATCTGTCAAAGTTGTTATGAACTGTATGAACTCGATTTCAGAGTGAAAATTATGTTCAAAGTAATTTGAGCACGAGATTCAGCTATCAATTATTCCGTATAACCTAACTGATTCATGCCAGAAGCATTGAAGCAAGAAGGACCATTACTAATGCAATGTACCACTGAAACATCAACAAAGTGATATAGAAATCGGACAATAACACTTTAGAACTCAAATCAAAACCACCCTAAAATATGACATTTTGATTTTTTCTTGCCTCACGATTACCTAATCCAAATTTTTACCACTTCCATATACGGAGTATTCAATATAAAATGAATTGTCTAATCCAATTGTTCAAGATTCAAGTGTCATACGCCTACATTCCTACAGAGATTTCTTAACCGACAACGAAAAGTCTTCTTGCCTAAGATCTTTGTTTTCATTATAAAATTGACTCACAAGGTTACACACATGAGGGGGTCATTACTCAAATAGTCTCATGGGACATGAGACATGCCCCAATTACTCACTACAATGGAAATGGACCGCTCCTAACCCATCCCACCCCGGCCATTGTACACTCCTATAACTTATTGTTACATCACTACTCAATGGAAATGAGACATGAGACATGCCCAACTACTCACTACAATGGAAATGCCCAATTACCTTATTTGCACTTAATCGAAAATCCCGTTAAATTGTAATGCCGCTCGTTGAAACTTATTGTTACATGAAGACCAAATCATGTAAAATTCGTCATAGAACTACTAATTATGCAAACCAACTCACAGGCCCCACAGTGCGGTTTCATCTTAAATCAATGAAGGGTCGAGCCAAACCAATATCTCAGACTACTTAAAAGGAGGTTGGTTAGACTAGAAGAGCCCAAAAAGGGGCGAAAAGGTAAGCAACTACGTATTATTTGAATTAAGGGGACCTATGAACCCAAAAAAAAATATCAATACTATATGTGAGTGAAGATCTATGTACAAAAATAATACTAGTACTCCGTCCTAACCTCCTATCCTAAGACTTCTCTCTCTTTTGTTTTGGTGTTTTGACTGCCCATTTTTAGGAGTTATTTCCACACCAAATGAATCACTAATTTGTCGTAAAAATTAGTACATGATCTATTTTTGTATTGCATTTTACCAATTCCACTTGATTTTTAAGGGAAAAGCGTCTCTCATTTGATATAGAAATACACCTACAACATGACCGGTCAAAACAACTTCCCAAAAGAGGGAGAAGTCTTTGTGTAAGAGTACTTCTTCCGTTTGCCTATAAACTCCTTACTTTTTATTATGGAGTGTTTATCTTTAAACTTACTACTTAGAATCTTTCCTCATTTCTACATGTAAATACCAAAATACCCTTACTTTATTAAAAAAATTTATTGAAAATGCATGTGAGCATACCTCAATGATGTAAATTTTACACCAAGTGGACCATAAAACTCAATACTCCGTGTTTATTACTCCCTCCAGTTCGGAATGATTTTCCTGTTTCCATTTTGAGTCAGTTCTAAATGATCTTCGACTTTCCTTATTTGTAATGCATTTTGTGGTCCTAATGGTTTGTGACTCATCTACTTTCATTTTCCACCACATCTTCCTTCTTACAAAAAATTCTGTACTATCTCATTGTGGAACATTATATAGATTTGCAGAGAGTATAATTTTCTTAAAAATTGTATTTCATCCCTACGCGCGTTTTAATTTATAGGCGAACGTAGGGACTTGTGTAGCAAAAATTCTATTATAATTTTCAGTATTTGACAATTAGAATAAGAAATAAAACCGATACCATTAAATTAGGATAAGATAAATTTCAGTAGTTTGATTTTTATTAACAATGGTTTAAAAAGTTTTTATAATACACCTCACCACACAAGATTACAACATAAAATAATTTTATATGTACTCAAAATATTTTCTTCCTTAATTTATTTTATTTTGTCTATCGATTACTATCTTAAATATTGACCTAATTTATCTTTTCTTATCTTAAATACTCCCTCCGTTTCTTTTGGTTCTTTACGTATTCCGTTTTGGGCAATTTCTTTTGATTCTTTACGTTTCTATTACGGGCCAATATTTGTGGCATGACCTTCCGTAACTACCCTTACTAACTCTACTAACAAATTTTCTAATTTGATTATTTACTCTAATTAATTAAAAACCCAACCCAATTACTCTTATTCCTTCCCAACTCTATTTTATCCAACAACCACAAAATTCAACCCACATCCCCAATATCAGCGGTCCTCATCTTCATCATTTTTCATCTTCTCACACATCTTCATCTTCATCATTTTCATTCAACTACAACATCTCAATCATTCATTTTTATTCAACTACGAAATCTCAATCTATCCTATCTTCATCATTTTTCACGCGCGAACCCTAGAAAATCATCCAAAAAAAAAAAACCATCTCCGATCCATTCCTGTAAACCCAGAAATTTCCCCAAATTAGTCAAGTTCCCAAATTCGACCAACCCAGAAAATCCCCAAAATCATCTTTGATTTCCTCTCGTCTTCTTCTCAAACCCAGATTAATCGTATTCTTCACCCCTTGATTTCGATCTTCATCTTTTTATCAACCCAGAAAAGCAAAAAGCCCCAAATTTTTTAAACCCATAAATTTTTATTTCTATTTTCCCAAAACCGTACACACTTCCTACCCAGAAAAATCATTTGTCAAAATTAAATTGGGGATTAGTTTCAATATAAGGGCCGCTCTTATTATTTTTTTTCCATATATTTAAAGTCACAATCTGAATTAAAGGGTAGCTCTTATTTTTTCATACCCAGAAAAATTAGATGTCAAAATCAAATTGGGGTTAAGTTTTAATTAAAGGGTCATTTTTTCCTACCCAGAAAAATTAGTTGCCAAGATCTAAGTGGGGATTAATTTCAACTAAAGGGTCACTCACGTTTTTTTAGGAGAAAATAGCAGTGGTCGATGGAGAGTAACAGTATGGGCAGTGACGGAGGTGGTGGTGGGCATGATAAGGTGAGTGGTGGTGCGGATGAGGTTTACGGCTAAAATTAGTATCTAATCACTCCTTAACAACTACCCTTTTCTTTCCTAATTTACTTCTCTCTCTACCTACCTTGGTACTCCCTCACTTTCTCTTTGTAAAGAAATAAAAGAAACGGAGTGAGTATTTGATTTTGTATGGGAAAAGAAATTGATTAACTCGAAAATAGGGAAAGAAAACAAAAAGATTGAGTACTGAGTACAAGGTTCTGTCAAATTAAAAGAAAAAAAAAAAGTACAAATGTAAAAATCAAACGAGTTCAATAATAATGACCATCTTCCTCCCATCTTCAGCCAACGCACCCAACTTCACCATTAAAGTCACCACCATCTCCTCTCACTACAAACAAAAAAAAAAAAAAAAAAAAAAAAAAAAAAAAAAACAGAACAAATATCACCCCTCTCCCCAACCCGTTTTCCAGGGTCAAGAACCGGAGCTCCGAGTCGGTTTTCCTTTGGTCCAACTCGGTACAAGTAACTGAGCCGGTTCGGCACGGGAAGCGGGGCTCGGGGAAGGCCCACAACAGCCAGGAGCAGAGGAGTCACCACCGGAAATCGTCGGCGGTCAGCATTGAGCACAAGGGGAAGAATAAGAACTCGGTGACTGAGTCAGGACTCGTGAATCAACTCGTTCGAAGTGGGCACTTACTGAAGAGCATAAACTTGATGGCGCCGAATGAGTCAATACCTGAGTCGGGGTCACTCGGTGGGTTCAACTCGGCTGACTCGGGGTCAAGCTTTTTGGGGTTGTAGCACTATTTCAGTGTGGTAAAACGTGGACAGAGTGTTGGTAATTTTGATAATTTACTCATGTTTCTCTCTCTCTCCTCCCATGCCACCCAACACCACCCCTCTCCCCGCCCTCCCCCCTTCCCGTTTCCTCCACCACCCCTGTAATCGCCCCCAGTATAGTCCAACTACCGCCCTGCCCTCCAACCCCGACGCCTCCATGCATCCCCGCCCCTCTGTTTCCCCTCTCTTCTCACCTCTCACGACGGCGGTGATAGGTGCGCGAAGGTGGCAGGACTCTGAGGTGGTGAGATTTGACAAAAATGAGGATGAGAAGGAGAGAGAAGACGGAGTTGCACGGTGGTGTATAACGCCGGTGGCAGGGCGGAGGGGACTGGGGAGAGTGAAAAACAGGGTGAAGGTGGGTCCGGCCGAAGGTACATATGAGAGAGAAAGTGAGAAAAAAAACCAGAGGAGAGAGAAAAGTGGGGAAAAATCGGAGAAGAGAGTGGCAGAGATACGATGGAGACTGGGATTTCTACGGAGGGTATAATGGGTAAAAGACATTTAATTTATTTTTTTTAATAATGGAGAAACATTAAGAATTGTTGATATATATTTCACAAATCTAAATTGATATTTTAAAAAACTGACAATTCTCATAAAATTATCGTTTATATAGTCTTTCTATTCTCTTTTTTTTTTTTTTTTTTTTTTTTTGTTTGAGGGAGTCTTTCTATTTCTTTTGATGGTTTACATTGGAAAAAAAGTAAAAATCTAAAAATTAGTTGAATTTGAAATCGGATATTTCTTGAAATTTTGGATGACAAAGTAGATGAGAATATTCCTTCTAATACAAGCCAATAAGACAAGATAGATAAAAGAGGATGCCTGAACCAACAGCCTTATATGTGTAGTCATGTCACAAGCTCACATTTCCTTACTTGGGTTTTGCGTGGCTTAAGAAACATAGAAATGCTCACTAACCAGACACCAAACAATAAAAGTGAGCACATTTCCCTACTTGTTTTGCGTAGCAGAACTATTTTGGAGGAAAAGTGAGAATTTTACAACTAAACAGTAAACACCCCAAAAAAAAGAAGTGAGAGTCCAAAACAAAGATGGGAGAAAGAATAGGAAAGATGCCGGCAATGGGGATCGATCTCGGGACGACGTACTCATGTGTCGCAATTTGGCAGTCTGGTGAGGTTGTGATCATCCCCAACGAGCAAGGTAACAGGACGACGCCGTCTTACGTCGCCTTTACCGAAAGTGAGTGTCTTGTTGGTGACGCTGCCAAGAGCCAAGCTGCAATGAACTCTTCTAACACTGTCTTTGGTTTGCTCCTCTTTTCTTTTATCTTTCTTTAATATATTATGATAATGTATTTCATGAATAAGAACTTTGTGTAGATCCAAATTGTGGTGAGATATGTTAGATTAGCTTGAACAAATTTTCCTTGTAATAAAAATGCGCATACAAGAGTGAACCATATTGTAACATATTGTGGTGACATATATTGTTCTTTAATTTGTTCTATTGATTTTTTGACAATGAAACGATAAATCAAAATAAGTACTTGTTCTATTAGATTGAATTCGACTTGCACATTATACTCATTGATTGAGGCACACTTCAGTTTATATGTTTTTGTTTCATATTGATAGAATATGAACATATTTAATTTGAATATGTTCATAGAAGGCACCTGGTGCACATTAGCGTCCCCGCTAAGCGAGGGTCCGAGGGAGGGTCCCACCACAAGAGTGCAACGAGGGCAAACCTTCCCTATCAAATATCATTGTCGATCTATATATTCCTACTGTCCTACCATAAAACTTTGAATCATAGGTGTAGTCTGATAAACGACTATATTGATCTAAAACAGAGTCGTAAACATAACAATTCATTGCTGAATTGAAAATTGAAATGTATAAAATTGATGGCATTGACAGATGTGAAGAGGCTCATAGGGAGGAAATTCAAGGATGAAAGTATACAGAATGACATACAACTTTGGCCTTTCGAGGTTATTCCTGGTCGTCCTGATGAAGATCATCCAAAGAAGCCGGTGATTGTGGTAAACCACAAAGGTGAAGAGAAAGAATTTTTACCAGAACAAATATCTGCTATGGTCTTGACGAGGATGAAACAAATCGCAGACTCGTATGTTGGAGCACCAGTAAAGAATGTTGTTATTACTGTTCCAGCTTACTTCAATAATGAACAACGTCAGGCAACCAGGGATGCTGGGGCAATCGCTGGTATGAACGTATTGCGGCTTGTCAATGAGCCCACAGCTGCTGCGATTGCTTTTGGTTTTCATAAGACCAGGGGTGTTGAGAAGAATGTGTTGATCTTTGATCTTGGTGGAGGTACTCTTGATGTCTCTTTGATAACCATTGAAAATGATGTATTCGAGGTTAAATCAGTCAGTGGAAACACTCGCCTAGGCGGCCAAGATTTTGACAACAAGCTGGTTCATCTCTTTGTGGGTGAGTTTAAGCAGAAGTGTCGGGTAGACATAAGAAAAGACTCGAGGGCTATCGAGAGGTTGAGAACCGCCTGTGAGAAAGCTAAGAGGGCCCTTTCTTCAACTACATCAGCCAAAATTGATATAGATTGCCTCTTTAAAGGGAAGGATTTTTCTTCAAACATTTCCCGTGTTCGATTTGAAACGTTGAACAAGGGATTATTTCAGCAATGTCTTGCTCCTGTCAGGAAATGCCTGAAAGATGCTAGGATGGATGTAACTGATGTTGATGAGGTTGTTCTTGTTGGTGGGTCAACCCGGATACCTAAAATCCAAGAACTGTTGCAGAACATGTTTCCGGGGAAGAGACTTTGCAAAAATATTCACCCGGATGAAGCTGTTGCCCATGGTGCTGCTGTCTACGCCGCTCTCTTGAGTTGTGTCGAAGATAAAAATTTCCTGCTCATTGATGTGACTCCCCTGTCTCTTGGGGTCGAGAACAATACCGGAAGGATGTCTGTTCTAATCCCGAAAAACACTACAATTCCAACGACAATGACCAAGGTATTTACAACCACGGAAGATAACCAGACTGAAGTCACGTTCAATGTGTATGAAGGCGAGAGAGCTTCTGCCAAGAAGAATAACTTATTGGGTACGTTTGAGCTCTCCGGAATTCCTCCAGCTCCAAAAGGTGAGCCTGTAATCAATGTGTGGTTTGATATTGATGCTGATGGTATTATGGAATGTCAAGCCGAGGAGCAGGCCAATTATAGCAGGAACGGAATTAGAATAACATGCCGTAACAATGGGAGATTGTCAGAGGAGGAGATTGCCACATTGATGGCCGAGGCAGAAAAGCTGAAAGCCGAGGAGGAGAAGCACAAACTCAAGATTAAGGCCGCGCATAATGTGGAGGAATATGCTGAGGAGATGAGGGATATGCTAAAATGTCGTAGTATGACAAAGACGGACTCGAAGAAGATGAGTGATGCCATTGATCATACCCTCAAGTGGCTGGATTGGAATTTCCTGCTCACAGAAGTTTGCAAGTATCAGGAGAAGCTGGAAGAGCTTCGGGCCATTTGCGAGCCCATCACCTCAAATTTGCACATTCCTTGCTATTGTGTTGATGAAGACGCGGATTTCATGAACCTTTCTGATTGAGTTTGGTTCGCAGTTTAATTCACTACTGTATCTTATTCTTAGCTTCTGCTAATCTCTCTGTAATAATGATAATAGATAGAACAGTATAACTCGAACTGTATGCGCGTATGATCCTGTTAGAACTGAGCTGCTCGCTTTTCATTTTATATATACGACTTAAGTTTTACCGTGAAAGTCCTCTAAGATTCACACAGGGAGTCACTTTCGCTCAATAACATCGTTACCTCAACGCCTTCAAAGCCTACCATCAGGACTCATGAGGCGGAGTCGGATGCGCGTAAGTTTTACCATATTATTTAAACATAGAGAGTCTTCGCACGGGAATCAAGGATGGAAACGAAAGTTCGAGAATCGCACTAATTATTGTTTTTTCTTCTAGATTCTTATATGCTTCATTGAGATTTATATAGCAAAAGGTCCGTTAAGAAATAAAGTAAATACTATAAAAAGAGACCCTTCAACGAAAGTACGATGAGTTATTTCTATATTGATGAATAATTAAAGAATTGGTGCAAAACACTATGGTGCTCGAAACACCCAGCGAAGCACCGACTCGGAAATGACTCAAATTCGTTGTGGGGCTTCCTAATAGTGTGTCTTATGCATATCAATCACATTTGAGACAATTTGATGCCATATATGTCCAAAGACACATGGAAAACCCTCCAAAACTAACACGTAATCGCCCCCGTGTCACCACCGAGTTTTCTCCGAGCAAACTCGAGTTTTTTTCGAGCAAATGATAGTTTTAATAGTTAGAAATCATATTTTGCCCATTGGCCACCCTTTGTATTAGTTTCACCCCACATTGTGCCAAAACCGAAACACATGTGGTGGAATAATTCAAGAGGACTATGATTGTCTTTTTAAATTTTGTGTTTGTGTTATTGTTTTTTCTTCTACATTCTTGTATTTGTCATTGAGCTTTATATAGCAAAGAGTCCGTTAAGAAATAAAATAAAAAATATTAAAAGAGACCCTTCAACCAAAGTACGATGAGTTTCTTTTTTTATATTGATAATGAATAATTAAAGAATTGGCGCAAAGACACTATAGTGCTCGAAAAAACCAACAAAACACGGACTCGAAAATGACTCAAATTCATAATGGAGCTTCCTAATGATGTGTCTTGGGCATATCAATCCCATTTGAGAGAATTTGATGCGACATATGTGCAAAGACACATGCAAAACCCCCTACAACTAGCCCGGAATCGACCCCATGTTAGCATCGAGTCTTCTCCAAGCAAAATCGAGATGTTTCCGAGCAAATGATTGTTTTAATAGTTAGAAATCATATTTTGCCCACCCTTTGGACAAGTTTAATCCACGTTGTGCCAAAATCGCAGCACAGATGATTGAATAATTCAAGAGGACAATGATTGCCTTTTTGAATTTTGTAATTGTGTTATTGTTTTTTTCTTCTATATTCTTGTATTTTCATTGAGATTTATATAGTAAAGGGTCCATTAGAAAATAAAGTAAATACTATTAAAAGAGTCCCTTTAACAAAAGTACGATGATTTATTTTTATATTGATATTGAGTACTCCCTCCGTCCATGCTCAAACGCCCTAGTACGTTTTTGTAGTATAATAAAAAAAATTGATATAGTGAGTTGAGTGGGGTAATATTACGAAAAAGTAGGAGAGAGAATGTAAGGATAAATAAGAGTAGGAGAGAGAATGTAAGGATAAATAAGAGTAGGAGAGATAAGGTGAGGAATGATGTAATAATTTAATAAAAGTAAAAGAGAGAAATATGTCCCAAAATAGATGGGGTGTTTGAGGTGGGAATTACCGAAATAGAATATGAGGCGTTTGAGCTGGGACGGAGGGAGTAATTAAAGAATTGGTGCAAAGACACTATGATGCTCGAAACACCCAGCGAAGCATCGACTCGCAAATGGCTCAAATTCGTTGTGGGTCTTCCTAATGGAATGTCTTGGGAAAATCAATCACATTTGAGACAATTTCTTGCCATATATGTCCAAAGACATGTGCAAAACCCTTTAAACTAGCCCGGAATCGCCCCCGTGTCAGCACCGAGTCTTCTCCGAGCAAACTTTAGTTTTTCTTGAGCAAATGATAATTTTAATAGTTATTAGAAATCATATTTTGGCCATTGGCCACCCTTTGTACGAGTTTCAACCCACGTTGTGCCAAAACCGAAGCACAAATGGTTGAATATTTCAAGAGGACTATGGTTGCCTTTTTAAATTTTGTGTTTGTGTTAAGGTGATGATTTTGCCAAGACAACAATTACTTTGCCAAGGCAAAATTAAACAACTCCCGAATTTGCCCTCGAGTGTAAATTCTGAATCCAAACTTTTTATTCTCATTATCTCAACTGAATTTTCTGTCACATATATCCTCCCCTTTCACAAGCAAACAACCCCTACGGCCCTACCCTGCCATGCATCTCCATCCAACGCTTCCACTGCCGTCACTTCCGACACCTCCAAAAAGACAACGGTATCGCCCAACCACCAATCTCCACCACAAATCTCCCAACCCCGCCACCACCTTCTTCTTCATCAGACCCATCACCTCCACCCTTCATATTAACCACTCATCTCCACCGTCGGCGTCGAATACACCCCAGATCCCTTTCCCCTACCTCCCCGCGGACCTCTCGCCAACGCTAGGGTCCACTCTCCTAACCTTGAGGATGCCATCAAGTTCTTCGTTGATGGGTACTCGGTCAAAATTCCAAAGGGATTCACCATCGTCGGGCGTGTGAGGTCGCCGACATTGATATTCCCCGATTTTGTTACCACAGCCGCCTTTCGAATGCCGAAAATGTCATATATGTCTTGTTGAGGTTGAGAAGTCGCCCAAACCGCTTGCTTCTTGTGCTATGCCTGCTCTCCCATGTACTCTTTTGATTGGGTAGTGAGGGGTAGAGCAGGAGGAGTGAGGGAGTGGGGAACACCGAAGACCTATATATGCAGTGTATGCACCGCTGAATACGATTAATTGTGTTTAATTATTTTTAATTATCCAAGGGTAAATTAGGGAGTTATTTAATTTTGCCTTGGCAACAGTAATTGTTGCTTTGGCAAAATCAACACCCTTGTGTTACTGTTTTTTCTTCTTCTAGATTCTTGTATTTATCATTGAGCTTTATATAGCAACGGGTCCGTTAATAAATAAAGTAAATCATATTTGATGTACAGTTATTTATAGTCTTAATTGGAAAAAGATAAATTAACAAACCTTCAATTTAAATTTATGAATTTTTTTTAGGGGAAATTTATGAAGTTAGTATACACTATATACCTACAAAATCTAATCACATATATATAATAATGTATGTGATTATTCGCAGTAATTATTTAATGTAACAACAGACGATGTTATCGAGACTAATCTTGGAAACTAGTGCTTTATTTTTCCGGAGAATATATATAATAATGTATGTGATTATTCGCAGTAATTATTTAATGTAACAACAGACGATGTTATCGAGACTAATCTCGAAAACTAGTGCTTTCTTTTTCCGGAGAACTGGAGTGCGTGCTAATAATTGCGCGGGAAATTCAGATTGTGGTGATTACCGGGCAGTAATGGTATGCGCGCGTATTATGAAATCTAGTTACTTATGTATAATAACAACAAATATGCTTGCTGAGATATACGCAGGAAATTACTTTAATTTAAATCGTTCGAGACACCGATATGAATTCCTACATTTAAAAAATCTTCAAGACCGTAACAAATGGTCAATAGAAATCAGAAGTCTAAAATCAATTTTGCCCTCTTGTTATCGTTTTTTTTTTTTTCTTTTCAATTTGAAATATAATTTCATTACCATTTTCATTCATACAAACAACCCTTTTGAGTGAAGACCAATGTTTGACTTATAGGTCACGATTAGTCGATGATGAGTCAAATGTTTATCCAAGACAACAAATGACAAACCTGAAGTGTACGCCGCCATATATAAACCAACAACTTCTTCTCACATTTCTATCCTTCAAACCCTACACTCTTCTCTCTTTTTATATCATGTCTTCCTCTCACCATCATTCTCACATCTTTCACTCCCATCACAATTCTTTTGTTCGAATGGATGTAATCGCATCATCTCCTTCGTTCTCGATCAAACGGCCGTGTGACGATCCATCGGAATCGATCATTCCAAATGAACATACATGAGAAGAAAACCACCGTATGTCGTCGGTTTTACGCCAACGAAACGCCTCATCGCTGGTGCCGCAAAAAATCAGGACGGTATGAATCTTTCAGACACCATCCTTGGTTCATTTTCTTCGATCTCTTTTCTGTGTCATTCACATTTTTTGTTGCCAACATTTTCTGTTTCTAGATTTTTTTTTTTAATTTTTTTCTTACTGTATGTGTTATGGATGAAAGTATGATGTTTGAATTGAGTAAATGTTTATAATCCAAAAAAATTTACGTGCACAAGCTACTTTCACTCCCATCACAAGTCTTCTGTTCGAATGATGCAATCGCGTTATCGTCTTCTCACAGGGTCACACGGCGAGCCATCGGAATCGATATCGGAAAACCACCGTCTTGCATCGGTTTTACGTCATCATCGGTGGAACCACAAAGAATTAGGAGGGTTTATTTGAAATTATGAAACCTTCCAACACCATCTTTGGTTTGTTTTCTTCGATCTCGGTCTCTATGCCATTCATATCTTCGTTCTGATCCTATATATGATCCATGCTGACACTTGTTGATGATACTTATTTGAGTAAATCTGTAAATGTTTATAATATGATCCTCAGATGTCTTCGTGCACAAGCTACTTACGTTTTCTTCGTGCACAAGATCGATGTCCTATATACCATATGCATGTAACATGTTTACTTAATTTCATGTCACGATCTTTGTCCTGTCGTACATTTTTGAAAAAATTAAAATTGTGTGTGTTTGTGGGTTGGTGTTATATAATACTTGAGTTAACTAGGAGTTGAGGGTCTAACGTTTCCTCTTTTGTTCCGTTAAAGACCTCAACGTTTTTTTTGGTCTGTTAAGGACCCGGTGTGACGGACGTTAGCTTTTAGGGTCACTTGTCACTTTCTTTCTCCTTTCTTTCTCTCCCCTCTCTCTCCTCATTCATTTCCTCTGCAACTCGTTTTCATCCCCTGCATCTTCACCATTGTCATCCCTTAATCATCTTCACTTGCTCTTCTCAAACCAGTTTGCGTAGAAAAATTTCATGTCAATCATTCCTCCATCTTTATCCTCTTCTCTATTCAACTTTTCGAGCCACTCAACCCATAAAAATCGTCCAAAACAATCACCAATTTACCCAGAAAAATCGTCCTATATCATTATCTCATATAAACCCAGAAAACCGTCCTATATTTTCTCATATAATTATATAAACCAAGAAAATTCGTCCTATATTTTCCCAAATAATCTCAGAATACTCGTCTTATATTTTCCCCCAATTATCCCATCGTCCTATATTTTCCCAAATAAACCCACAAATACCGTCCTACAAATTCCCATAGAAACCCAGAAACAAAGTCCTATAATTTCCCCATTAAACCCAAATAAAATTGTCTAAATTTACCTCCTTTGCATGATCGTTTATAGAATTTTAGCTAGGTTGATGCTGATAATGAGCGATCCGTCGGCGTTGACAAAGCACATAATCTTTCCAATCGTGAATCAGATGATGAAGAAAAACTCAAGAAATGAAGAAGGAATTTAAGAGAAATTTTGATAAATGAAGTGCCAGTTAGTTGCTCCTGTGCTTCTCTCTTCTAGTCTTCTCCATGTGTTTAATGGTTGATTTTTATGGCTAAAATGGTTTTTGGTATTTAATCTCAATTACTCCTTACCTTTTCTTGGTTGAACTAATGAAACAAGAATCAGAATGAGTTATGAAAATAGGGTTGCTGAGGAAAGGAAATTAATGAGCAGAGGAGAGAGAAAGAAAGGAAAAGGAGAATGACAAGCCAGCCTCTAAATACTAACGTCCGTCACACCTAGGTCCTTAAGTGACCCAAAAAAACGTTGAGGTCCTCAACTGAACAAAAGAGGAAACGTTAGACCCTCAACACATAGTTAACTCTATAATACTTCGACGTTAGCTAGTATATATTTTGCTCGATGATAATCTTTGTTTACTTGTTAAATAATTGATCAAACTGCATAATTCTGGAATTTGGTCATGTCGTGTACTTTTACGCAAAGAATTGTTTTTTTCTTTTTAAAAATATATGCGGAGTATGCAAAGAATCCCATACTTTCTCTTCAATTGATATTGTAGCTTTAATTTTTTTTTTTTTATATTCTTTTGTATCGGAATAAATACGTTGTCGTGGGTACATTAATTTTTATAAATGGTGTCATATCGGATGTGAACGAGTCAAATGTCAAAATATTGACTTTTTGATCATTTCGTTATTTTAGTAGTTGATTTGAGTGTCATTTAATCAATGCTATCCATTTATTTACTATATAGCATAGAAGGGAAACAATGCTAGAGGTCTACAGTGTAGACACCAAAAGTGTCAACAATCAGCAATAATTTTACTGCACTATCAACATTTTACTACTCACACAATTGATTTTACTACCTGAATTTTTCATCACAATTAATTTTACTACTCTGATCTCAATTTTACATTATAGACAAATTAATTGTGCCTATACATTGGACCTCTAGCAATTTGCAATTGAATATGGGTGCAATATAGTAATTAAATGGACTAACATTGGTTAATTTTCACCCAAATTAATTACTAAAAACTATGAAATTTGATTCGCCAGTTCTATGCTGAAACTCGCTAAATCAGCTTTTCTTGCACACAATTATTAAAAGTAATAGATAGATTTCACAATGACCGTATCATTCTCAAACACAATTGTATTAGCTTTTTTTTTTTTTTTTTTACATTTCATATGATGATAGCTTTGGTATGAGATTTTGTTAAGATTTCGAGTTCAAGGAGTTGAAGTTTACACATTTGCATATTTTGGGATTCCGAAATAATAAAGTTTTGTACCAGATTTGGAGAAGGAAAAACGTAAAAAATGGAGAAAGGGGAAAAGGTAGATAATCAAAATTTGTGGTATTAGTTAGGAAAATTTCCCAACTAACACGATTTTAACAGGTAGCACCTTTTCTGTTCAATTCTGTCAAATGGCACCTTAAAGTTGCAAAATTTTAACACATTACACCAAATTGCGTATGTCCGGCCAAAATGCGTTTGACTCCGGCATTGACTCGTGTGCGCCTCCCGTGATCGATGATTCCTTGATTTCTTTCCTTTTTCCACAAAATTCTCTCGATCGTTTTTTTTTTTTTTTTTTTTTTTTGTAATATTAGTTAGCAGGGAAAAAGGAAATAAATCAAGAAATCATTGACCACGGGAGGGCATGCGGGTTAATGCCGGAGTCAAACACATTTTGGCCAAAAATACGCAAAAGGTGCTAGTTGTTAAAATATTAAACTTAAAAGGTGTTAGTTGGCAAATTTTCCTATTAGTTAATACATAGTTTTAGTAGAGCATCTCCAATGATGATAAAAGCAGTTAGTTTAGCCTGTGTAATCGTTTACATCAACAGTTTACATCATTGGAGTAGATTTTTAAAACGTTGATGTCATTAGCTTTGTGAACTACATATGTAGCCTCCCCTAGGTACATGGCATGGGCATTGAATAAATAAATAAATATATGTGTGGAAGGAAATTACAATAACTATTTAGGAGGAAGGAGGATAGTGATGAAAATTAGTTTATTGATACCCTAAAAAAGTAGTTTATTGATAATGATGAATTTTCATATATTAAATTTAATTTGTTTAATTATATGGTCAACACTCTTCAATGGCTATCATGCCTTGGTAGTGAAAGTTATTTAGCCTCTAATTAGACTTCTCTAATTAGTACTTAATTACTCCTAATTAAGTTTAGCTAAGAATGTTTAGTTGCATGTAAGATTAAAGCATAAATAAGGTAATAAAACATGTTATTATACCTTAATCAAGAGGAATTTTGACCTTCCTTCAAATGAGGGATCTTGAGCTGCAATTATTGGGGATCCTCCTCCTTAATCTTGAGTTTCCAAGTTAGGAAACCTCCTCCCTTGATCCACCAAAAAAGCTCTCCAAAAATCTCACAAAATGGTCTAGTTTTATGAGATTTTAACCCTAAAACCTTATAAATAATTGGCCAAAAAATTAGCTAATGATATACTAGGCTTAGATAAGTGTTTTGATCAAGTTTTTATGTGCATGCAAAAGGAAGAAATCAAACTTTGATTTCTTTTCAAAGTAGCTAAAAGGATGAAGAAGAACAAGAGTTTTATTCCTTGTTTTCCTCTCTAATTAGGATCTGATTTTTGTGTAAAAATGATGTTATGTTTTGTTTGACCATCAAAACAAGGTATATATAGCATAGGTAATTCAAATTACCATTTTACCCTTACTAATATACCCTTTAACATCTTATGTTACAATTTGGGTATAATTTGTACACTTATTTCTTTAAGTGTTAGTTAATTATTATATCATTATATAATAATTACTAATTACATCATTTTCAGCTAAAATTACAACTCTTTGTAATTTAAATATCTAATTGTCAATTTTGACAATTCACACAAAAACCGCTGTTTACACGACCAGAGTTCAGAACTCGTAAAACACTATCCGATATAATCAGTTAACGCTTTAATTGATACATTAGGGTCTATATTATATTGTATTAAATACAAATATAATATCCTTTGGAGAAACTATCTTTATCGGTGTGATCGAGAGGGATCAGTTGATTACCGCCGTCAAACGACAATAACGTCAAACTCTAGCCAGCCAACCGTTATCGATTTACGTTAATCAACTGACTTGTATATTCAATATATCTCAGGTTTATTCCTAATTAGATTTAATTAGTCAACGCATTATTGTCGGAGGACACCTACTCCAACAGGTAACTATTGCAGAATTAGTATTTTTAATTTGGTAACCAATAAAACCATTATGTAGCTAGTGTTTTTAAAAGATATATAGTGTTTGTTTGGTTGTCACTTCAAAGTATGAGAAGTTGGAATTCCAGGAATTACAAGTTTGAAGAGTTGTTTGGATGACCCAAATTTGTGAATTCACACTTTCTATGAATTCTACTTCCCACAAAGTGTAAAGTTTCTTATATAGCTCACCCTGTGAGCTTAATAAGTTAAGTGACTAGGTACTTCATAGGAAGTAAAAGTACCTAGAAAATTGGTTTTCCGTGTTCATATATGCAAACGAACTGATATGATATGGTTTGTAAGAAAATTAAAGTAGCATTAAAAGGTATCATATCATTCAAATATAAGAAATATATAATAAATGGTTTTGGAAAGCAAAGTTGAGAGATAGTTTAACTTTTGGCTTTTTTTTTTTTTTTTTTTTTTTTTTTTGCTCTTCTTTAAAGTCATTGTGGCCTTGTAGGTATCTCTAGTTTCTTCCCCAATTGTAATTGTTTAGTGTAGGTTTTCTTTCCTAATTTAAGTGATCGTGATTCTTCTCTATGAATGAATGAGATAACATCACTTAAATCAGGAATGAAAATCTACCCTCAACATATACCTTTGGTGAATACACTAGAAGAAACCATATATTATTATTAACGGGTTTTCTAACGTGTGCTCAAAGGGCACATGTTAAGAATCTATTTGTTTCCTTATTTAAATGAGATCCCTACTTAAAAAACAAAATAAGGAATCTGATTGATGAATTGAGGAGAAATCACTTAAAAAAAGGAAACAAAAAAACTCTTATCATGTGCCATTTGGCCACACGTTAGAAAAACCGTATTATTAATGCTTTAATTTTCAGAGAATCAAGTATTCAAGTCATCATTGGCTCATTGTTGAAAGAGAGTTTTAAATGCTCAATTCGGGTTTGTATTATTATTTTTGGGAAAATATGGCACTTACATGTAATATCGAGGACACCTGATTGTCTTTTTTTTTTTTTTAATCCAATATTTACAAAATTATAAAACACAATTTGCTGCACCTTTGATTAGTTTTACTACAAACTAAACATTGCGTTTTTTTATTTGTCTACATAATATTTTTTATTTTTTTCACATTTTTTGTTATTTGAAAAAATATGTTGTATGCACATAAATTTTACCAATGGTGCCACAACGGATGTCGGTGGGCGAGTCAAATGTCAAACTATTGATGTAAAATTTATTAAATTTATTTTTGTAAGAATTTTAAGAATTTTATTCATCCAATTTTGGGAATAAAACGATATCTTACAAAAATAGAAACCCCTAAACAGCTTCAAGTATTTAAGCTATCAATTACATCTTCATTTACGACATTATTCAACCAACTAAAAATTCGAACACATGCTAAGTATTTAATATTCCAAACGATACTCTCCTTTGATTGTGAAGAATCAGCAAAAATTCTTCGGTTTCTTTCTCTCCAAATACAGTAGACGGTCGCTGCAATACTACATCTAATCCACATTGCTCTCCAAGTTTTCTGGTTTCTATGTTTTGCTAACCAGCACAATTCGTACTTCAAACTCCAGCTTCTACCATTTGCACCCACCCAAGCTAAAATAGCTTGCCAAATCTGAGAAGAGAACTCACATCTGAAAAAAAGATGACGATGGGTTTCTTCAGCTTTTTGGCATAAGACACACCTGTTAGTTAAGGGAAGGCCTCTACTTCTGATGTTATCAATGGTGGTGAGCTTCCCTATGCAGCAAGACAGGTGATAAATCCATGCCTAGGAACAACAATAGCATCCCAAACAGCCTTGCACCATTTCTCCTTAGGTCTAGCTTCACGAAAGTAGTCATAGGCTTTACTCACAGTGAATTTGCCATTCACCTGCCAGCTTTTTACCAGAGCTACTGCATCAGTATCACTAGCTGCAGACATCAGAATTTCATCCTTCAAGGCTATGATGCCTCCCATCCTTCAGGATCATTTTGCTTACTCCTTGTCTTCCAAAAATTCTTATGCTTTAGGCAATAAGCTTTGACCCATTATGTTTGCCCATTTAATTACTATGGCGAATTAAATTCACCCAAAATAATTACTCAAAAATTTACAGAATAATCGAAAAGTAGTCCATATATTGACATTTGACTAGCTCGTCCAACATCCAAGGTGACGCCATTGATAAAAATGCCTACATAGTACATACGCTAGTTCTGGAAAATAAATTTAACCAAAGTTATTGATTTATTATGCTCTCAATTAAATTATTAAAAGTGCAAAAATATAATAGTTATACACAAAGTTTTCAATAAGGTACATGAAGTTGCAAAGTGTATGTTGTGAGTTGATTTCGAGCTTCATAGTCTCATTATCTCATGTCGTTGATTTTGAGCTTGACAGTGTCATATCATACAATTTCAAAATGACGTGTACCATTCTCAAACACAATTTTATTATATTTTTTTTAATTACAATTCATATGGTCGATAATACATTTCGTATAAGATTTTGTTAAGATTTCAAGTTCAAGTAGTTGAACTTTTACACATTAGCACTTTGCATATTATTTAAGTTGGGATTTCGAAATAATAAAGTTAATAAAAATGGACAAGGGGAAAAGGTGGAGAATAATTAAATGTGAAATCAGTATTATATAATTAGTTAATACGTAGTTTTAGAAGCAGGTTGGTGCAAATGTATTTGGAAGGGAACTAGGGGATGTGTGTTAGTGATAAGGCGGGGAGAGCGAATGTGATACATACCATTAAAATTTGAGAGAAAAGAATGATTTAAGTTCTAACTTCATTGGTAATCAATAAAAGATGTAGATATAGTGGTTGTTTGGTTGTCACTTCAGAGTATGAGATGTTGCAATTTTCATGAATTACAAGTTTGAAGAGTTGCCAGATCGAATGACCCAAATTTGTAAATTCACACTTTCTAGATAGTTCTACTTCCCACACTCCCACAAAGTGTAAGTTTCTTATCTAGCTGGGTCGCCCGATGTAGGGAGAAGTATCCTTAAATTGGGAAATCACTTCATGAGCTTAAGAAGGGACCCTTCATGTGAAGTAAAGTTCATAGAAAATTGGCTTATTGTGTTCATACAAACGAGCCTATATGATATAGTTTTGTAAGGAAATTAATATAGCGTTAGAAGGCAGTTGTTATACCATGGTCCCTGGACCACACTCACCATGGTGGTTCTAGACACATGGCACATTCCTATTGGCCTACTTCAAAAATAATCAAACAATTTTTTCCCTCTCCTCCGCCCCTACAACCCGACCCATATTTCACTGACTATTGCCGGCCGACCACCATCACGATCACAGCCACCCCGACATCACCGTCGCGAGCGCCACCTCTACCCAGACATCTTCAATACTAATATGAGTAATATCCATGAACATCAGTTATAATATCCATGAATTAAACCAGGAAATTCTATGAATTTTGTAAGTTGATTCCTTGGATCTTACCAATATCATTCATGGATATTAAAATTCTCGTTCATGAATCTCTTGTCAGACCACCATGAGCATCGAGCACGCACCACCGATCGTCGTTGCCACCAATACAAAGTGGAGTAATTTCTATGGAAATTTTAAAATCTCAAAAAAAAAAAAAAAAAAAAAGAATTTTGATTAAAAAATTTCATACATCTCACCCTAATGATTCATGGATCTTGAAATCAACCAAGATTCATGAAATTTGAAAAAAATTATGATCTATAAAAACATCAAAATCAATTTTGAATCAAGATCCATATGTTTTAAGATCCATTTTATAGACATTAAAATCCATACCTTATTTAATTAAAATCCATGAAAAATTGGGCATTGGCGGTGGAGCGATGGTGTGGGCAGCAGGAATGGGGGCCGAAAAAATAGTGGTCACCGGAGATCAAATAAAGATGGAGAGTGATGGAAGAAAGAGAAATAATGGAGGAAGGAAGAGTGAAAAATAGGGAGAAATGATGAAGGAAACACGGGAAAGAGAGAAGATGGAGGAGAGATTTTTTTTTGTTTGAAATTACCTAACTACCCCTTGGAGCACAATCGGCATTGTGGTCCCTGGACCACAGTATAATTTGCGGTTAAAAGATATCACATCATTATTCTATAAGAAGTATATAATAAAGTGGTTTTAATTGGAAAGTAAAGTACAGAACATAGCTTAAATTTTGGCAAGTTTTTGCGTTTCTTCAAAGTCATTATATAGGTGTTGAGAACGTAGTTTGTTCATCAAGGGTATATGTTGAGGGTAGATTTTCTTTTTTTATTTAAGTGAGACTCTGTTTGATGAGTCAATGGGATTATTTCACTTAAAATAAGGAAAGGGAATCTGCCTTTCACATGTATCTGTGGCGAACATACTAGAAAAACTGATATATTATTAATGGGTTTTCTAACATGTGCCCACATGACACATGATAAAACCTCATTATTTTCCTTATTTAAGTGATAATTTCCTCAGATAATGAATGAGATCGCATATTTAGTTTTTATCATGTGCCCAATGAGCACACGTATGATAACCCGTATTATTATTGCTTTAATTTTTAGAGAATCAAGTCATCATTTGCTCGATCATGGTTGAGACGAGTTTTTAAATGGTCAATTCGGGTTTATATTGTTATTTTAGAAGTTTGGCACTTACATGTAATATCTATTCCGAAAATTTACGTCTTGGCCAAAATTGTAAACTACAGTGTTAATTCGACAACAATCTAGAGATAAAATCTCCCGAAAGAGTTCAAAAAGTTTTCATAAAGAAGGGAAGAGTTACTTCGCAAAGGAGTCAAATAAACCTACCGAAAGAGCGAATGAAGTATTATCACAAGTATAACTTTCTTACATAACAAAGTTAAATAGGTATCTACCAGCGGTGCAAGAGAATCGATATAGTCTCAAACCTAATCAAAGAGAGTTTTTAGAGAGGCCAAAAGGAAACTGGATTGTTATTTGTCGCCCACAATTAGTAGTTAACTACCCAACATACCCTTACTACAATGTGTCTCTCTCCAGTCTCTACCCTCATACTTACCTCTCTCTTACTGCTTCACACTGCCTTCACCAACAAGAACCTTGAAATCATCATGTTCTCTCTCTCTTAAAAAAAAAAAACAAAGCCAAAAATTTGATATCTGATACAAAATTCGTCCGTCGAAACTTCTCCAAAGCTTTCATGCGGAGTAATTACCCACCCATCTATCCTCCCCTATCGCCATCTAATTGCATTCCTGTCGTCGCTGCCCGCTTCTTTTTTACGGACGAATCATCAGATTCGACTTTAGCTAAAAAAAACTCATGAAGAGCACAAGTTCACATATGTTTGGGAAGATGAATTGATGACTCTTCTTTAGATCTGACTTCAAATCTCTGATTTTTTTTTTATCATCATTATTTGATGGATTTACAAGATTTAGCAATAATAACAAAGGTTGATTTTGGACCATTTGCTCAATTTACTTTGCTTGAATTTAGCAAATCAAATCAACATTTGATGCAAGAAGAAAAAAATAAAAAAAATTGAGCAACAAGTCCTCGAAGAAGACAAACATGCATTTAGAGGGTGAACAAAATTTAATGAAGAAAATTTAAAAGAATAAAATAATAAAGTTCACCATGGTTTCGTCTATAATGAGAAACTTGTAGTCTACGGGTTTCCTCTTAGACTAAAAGCGTGTATGTTACAAGTTTTGGTTTTGCTAAAGAACCTATAACCTACATGTTTTCACTTAGATACAAAACCCTGTAAGTTACAAGTTTCGACTCTGTTAGAGAACTTGTAAGTTACATGTTTCCTCTTACACATAAAATATGCATGTTACAGGATTCCTCTTAGACAGAAAATAGTTTCATCTTTGTTAGAGAACTTGTATCTTACATGTTTCCTCACTAAAAGAAAACTTGTAAGCTACCCGATTGGAAAACATCATAGAAGATACGACCGCCTATGGTCAAGTAAAATTGGCTACTTGGTTTCAAAAAACCAATATTTTAAACCCATGACCCGCCACACAAACATGATGCCCGTTTTTGATCGGGTAACCGAAAGTTAGGGTCCCTAAATTGGGTACTTGTACTCAAATTTTTCATTGTACATTTTATGACTTTTACGGAGTATCTATGCTCAATGACGCACAAAAACACTAAATGATATCTACAAAGGAATTAAAACAGTACAATGCAATTCACTAAAATCATATATATATATAGAAATAGGTTCAAGTGAGTCCTATAGGGTTAGATGAGTCCGTGAGTCCTCATCTCAGCCGTTCATCACTCAAGATCCTACGCTCCATATTCGCAGCGCGCGATAGGGGTATAAATGTCAATTAATTCAGAAATATAGAATCACGAATCAACCTCTTCCTCCTCATTTTGACAGTTTCGATTTCTCTCTCTTCAACCTCCGTTTCCCCAAATTCTCTGTAATTCCTGATTCTTCTTTCTCTCTCCTCCGCTTCGCCGCCGATCTCCACCTATTCGCCGCCGATCTCCACCGCTCCGCCGCCTCTATCCACCACCCTCTGCTCGTCTTCGGCGTACAATATTTTCCTCATTTGTGGCGCATGTATAATCAAGGTATAATTTGATGAATTTAACAACAAATTCCTCGATTTTTAGGGTTTGATTTGATTAACTTAATTATTTTGAATTTCTAATGAATTTTTGTTATAAATTGATGTTGATATGTTTATTTTGGGTTGAATCTAGGGTTTACGGCGGCATTTCAGAAATCGGAGCAAATACGACGGTGTTTTTCTTACCTGCGAGCAACTGCGGCGACCAATTTCGGCGGCGATGTGGCGGCGGAAAACTCCCGCGCTTTCGAAGTTTCGCCAGATTTTATCCCCAGCTCCCTGGCGATATTAACGGCGAAGAAATCTGGGAAATATCTCCGGCAATCTATTCATTTTCTTTCGAAATACAGATTTAGGTTTTCTTGTGACAGATTTACCGATGACAGATTCATTTTCGTTTAACTGTGTGATTATTCCTCGATTAGATTGAATTTCGATGAGTTTTAATTAGTTTTTGAGTTTCATATTTTTTTCGATTTTTGTTTATTTCATGTTGGTAGAAATAACTATTTTCCAGTTTTAAGAGTATGTATTTGTTAGATAGAGCTACATTGATCAGTTGCTGCGACTCGAGAGTCGAGATGAAGGTGATTTTCGATTTGGTTTTGTGTTTATGTTGCGTGAATTTGACAGTGCTCATTTCGTCGCTTCCTCATCCCCTAGGACTTGCACCTACTGGCCTATTTTGTTTGGCATGTCTCATATTTTCAAATTGAGATGAACCTGATACGTGAGGATCGAGTGCTTTTCTGATGCGCTTGTTGACGGAACCAGGGAGGCCCTTCACTAGATGTTCCAATCTGATTATAGTGAACATCCAGGTTAATCAGTATAAATGCACTGAGCATAAAGAAGCTGATATGAGAGGAGCACATTAGCCTAGCTCTTTTAAGCTTGAATTTGGGGGGGAGTTGTGTTGTTGGGATATGTTATTTGATGCAGTTTTAGCTGAACGGTATGAAATTAGGAAATTTTAGTGGCTGGTGTTTGAAACCTTTGATTTGGTTGCTGACATAGGGAAGGTGACGGTACAATTTTCCACATCGCATATTTGACGCTTATCATTGTACATTCCACTGTGAGGCTTTTGCTAGGCACTAGTGAAGCTTGGTTTCAAGCTTGGTTTCTCGCTTGACTTGCCTGCATTTTACACAGCTTGCGAGGTGATACATTGGTCTTAGTTTTTGCCTGTGAGTGTTCTTTTTGTCTATTATCTTGCTATTTTGTAGTCTACTAGCTCAATCGGTAGAGCGCTCGTCTTATAGACGGAGGGTGTAGGTTCGAGTCCTACGTAGACTAGATGTTTAATTGAGGCTTGAATGTGTATTCTTGATAGAGTTGGACCCTGATAGCGAGAATGTCTGCAACATGGGAATCGTATGATCATGTGAAGTGATGTAGTTATATACTGTAGAATCTTGGGAGGAATTTAACACCCCTCTTCAGTGGATATTGCACATACAAATCAATACTCAATGTCACCTGCAAATCTGATCATCTTCGGCCTTAATTAGTTTCATTTGAATCTGAGTATGGCCTGGATAATGCAGGCCGGTGATCAGGAATGCCCTGCAGGTGCCTGTTTTGCGTGTTAGGCACATGCATTTTGCCAGTTGACAGGAAATGTGACTCCTACACCTGTGCAACCCTAAAAGATGCGTTTGGAGACTTTGGGGGTTGTCTACTGTGGATCTGCACTAGATTAAAGTTTTCAAGAATTTCATAGCCGACGTGGGACTCGAACCCACACCTCGTGCAATGCACGATGCTCTTCCTATTGAGCTAGCCATCTTTCAAGAAGAAACAGAAGTATAAAACGACAATTCAGAATCTGAACCCGCCTGTATATATAGAAATAGGTTCAAGTGACAGGTGCGTCAAGCAGAAGGCTAAGAAAGGGCGGCCAGCCCATGTTTCCTGCACACCAACGCATTCAAAAAATATCACACCCACTAACCTATAGATTTATACACCCGAGAGCTAATAGGATCACACACACAAACTAATAGAATCACACACACAAACTAATAGAATCACACACACTAATCTATCGAGTCATACTTATGAAATAATAGAATCACACAATAACAATATAGTTGAAGACGCACTAACTAATAGAATCACTCTTACTTACCAATGGAATCGCACGCTAGAATCACGCACACAATATTATAGAATAACACACTCTAAAAAATAGAATCACACTAATCAAATACACCAACATATAAAATCACGCACACAATCTTATAAAATCACACTCTAAATCGTAGAATCACACAGTCTAAAACATAGAATCACACTAATCAAATATACCAACAAATAGAATCACGCACACAATCTTATAGAATCACACACTCTAAATCATAGAATCACAAACTCTATAACATATATTCATATAATCACACTAATGAAATACACTAATAAATAGAATGACGCACATAATCTTATAGAATCACACACACAATCTTATAAAATCACACACTCTAAATCATAGAATCACAAACTCTATAACATATAATCACACTAATGAAATACACTAACAAATAGAATCACGCACACAATCATGTAGAATCACACACTCTTAAATCATTGAATCACAAACTGTATAACATAGAATCACACTAATGAAATACACCAACATATAGAGTCACGCACACAATCTTATAGAATCACAAACTCTAAATCATAGAATCACACACTCTAAAACATAGAATCACACTAAAGTATAATCGCGAGCTAACATGATTCTAAAGCACTCTGATTTTATGGATGAGATAACATGACATATAAATTAAACAAAAGTTTAATCATTCGGCAGACACTTACAAGCTAAATGTGCATTATGGACAAACCATTCTACTGTGAATGGTCAGTGCGGCAATGAATCTATGTGATTGTAAATCCAATCATAAAATCGAGTGTGATTCAATATCGAAAACAGTGTGATTGCAATTTCCATTATTAAATGAGAATCGAAAGAAATAAAAAAAAAACAAAAGTTGTGTGATTCAATAAACAATACAGTGTGATTGCAAATTCCATTACAAAATCGAAATCATACAATAAGCTTGATCAACAAAATCGATAAAATTTGATTGAATCTTTAATTTGACCTAATTTGCAAGTAATTGCGCTACATTTCTCCAAAATTAGGATCTCGTAAGAAATCAGTGAACCAAATGAACAACAAAAGTAGGAATTTGTACCAGGTTCTATATCAATTTGAGCTTTAATGATTCAAAATTCAGAAAATTACCTTGTTGTTGAACGCTGTTTTGGGGATCCATGTCATCCATCATATCAAATCGAAGCATGTAATGTAACAACCCTAAATTTTCGCTATCTTTAAATACAAAAATAAAGGATTGTTATGCCGCCATTGACTGTCAAGTCAATGGCAAGACTAATTTAAAACAAGAAGAACAAATGACAGCGGAAGACTTCTAGCTGAATCTACAAATTGGGAATTAAACCAAAAGATAGACTACAAATCGTCCCCAATGCAAATATGTGACGACTCATCAAAACGCCCAACATGCAATGACGCTTCAACCATACAATGCATCTCAATCTGCAAACCTGTCAACTACGCCACCAAAGGATGACACAGGCCCCAGAATAGGGTAGGGACACAACCCAAAACAAAGAACGTCAGCACAGGCTGAGTAAGACATTTAAGCGATACAAAAGAATTAAGATACGCGCCTTACTGGTGCGTAGCTAACAAAGAATAGACAAAGCTACGCAAAGGAGGCAAGAGCCTGAAACGGAGCCTGGCACGAGTCGTGCTCAAGTCAGTGAGCTCGAAAATACAATGCAACAATGGACACGGCTCGTGTACCCAAGACACGAGTCGTGTAGAGCGCGTACGTGGTATTCATCACTACAATAATCTTTGCTTATCTTTCTTTAAGTAATTTATTTGCGCAAGGGTCCTACCCCAAGCCGATCCAACACTAAAGCATCGAGAATAAAACGATCCTAAAGACCCGAGTGTGCACGCCCCTCCTAGGGGACGGTAGGACGCACAGTCCCTAAGAGGAAGTCATTTAGGAGACCGGTAGCTGATCTCCGGCCTAGCTACATAAACCTTGATCAGAGGTTAATCGCTCTAGGTGGTTTAAACATCATAAAACACGTATAGTTATATATGTATAAATAGATACATCTTTAATCCGTCTTAAGTACGTTATTCGCGCATAGTAGCTTGATTTATAAATGGCCAAAGCCGGAACAAGAATATCAATAGATGATCAATAACAATAATCAATGTAGGAGGTCAATAGATGCTCAAGAGGTGATCAAAATAGATAAACAATGACAATAGGCGATAGATATTCAAGTTATAGAATATGAGCAATAAATTGAAGTAAAGATGAATGCGAAGGATTGTCATGATGTGAAATGAAGCTCAAGCTTACAAGGGTCAACGTTCTTACCTTCCAACGCTATCAGACAAGATTACGAACTACACCTCCTTGAATCCACAACTTAGGTACCCAATAAATCACAAACTCAAACGATAATCTCCTAATTCACAAGGTGTATCCATAAGTCATAATTTTCACAATTAACACTAATCTATAATGAGTCCAAAAGGAGACAGTAGTAAATAAACATAAATAAAGTCTACCTCCAGCATCGGATGACCACCAAATTTGATTATGTCATAAAAGGTTATGTCAGGAACGTCCCATCCAAATTTCGTTCACAAACTCCAAGCGGATCAACGGGAATCAATCTCACACTGAACCATAAACATGAATTAGGGTTTACCCACAAATTATGATATAACTTTTGATACACAAATCTAGGCCTTACCAAATTTGTATATGTTGTCACAACTAGGGTTAGTAACATCTCCACAAAATATTGTCCCAAAATACCTTATGAGTCAACGGGAATCATCAAAATACCGAGAGGGCGGAACAGTTCTTGGTAGATAGACACAGCTCCACTAAAACACCTCTACGGAGAGCATCCGGTGGAATATTTGAACAATCTACATTTTGATGGATTCGTATCGAAAACACGGTTCTAACGCCATAAACCACGTCTTAATCAAAGGTTTTATGTGAGAGTTGTGTGTGTTTGAAATTGACACAGTTGTGCTGAAATCTTATGCGGGTGGAGGCTAAGAGAATGAGAGAGATGGAGAAGAGGGGGGCCGAATGACTGTCAAGGGAGCTAGGGTTTGCTTTATTTTTTTCATAAATGGGTATTAGGGTAGACTCGGGTTTGGACCTAGCTAATTTGATGGGTTGCGTGATCCACAAACCCGTTCCAAATCCGAATGGCTAACGAATCCTCTTGTGTAATTCTATAATCAGAAATCCCATAATAACTCAATCGAATTCCAATTAAACCTTAATAAAACCCTCAATTACATTATAAAACGTAACACCCTTAATTATTTAACTTCCCAAAAATACGGGGTGTTACATGTAATCCTTGAGTTCCTTTGAATTTTCGATCTTTTATTGCAGTATGAAGATCGGTGATGTGATGTGATGAGCGACATTGAAGAATGCTAGGCGAAGAGAGAGGATGAAGATAGGAAAGAGAGAGAGAGAGAGAGAGAGAGAGAGAGAGAGAGAGAGAGAGTGGGATGAGCGGAGGTGAGAGAAATGAAGAGCGAGAAAGAAACATGTAGAAATGAGATGGGGTTTTACAAACCCTTGCTTCATTTTGGGTGCTGGTTTTCTGTGATAAATCATGGCCTTTCATTTTACCTATATCCAACGGTCCAGATGAGGACTCATGGACTCATCTAAGCAAGCGGACTCATCTGAACCCTCCTCTCTCTCTCTCTCTCTCTCTCTCTCTCTCTCTCTCTCATATATATATATATATACATACTAGCTTATGAACCCGTGCCATGCACGGGGCTCTTAAATGTTTATGTGAATTAGTTCTAATAGTGTTATATATACACCCTCATTCTATGAATATGTGACATTTTTCATTTTTTTTAGATGAATTTATTTTTAATTTAACAAAAAAACTAATTAGAAATTCTCCAGCTTATTGCAAATTCTATTCACCTTTTCGGTCTAGCACAATTTTGAACCAATTTGTATAGAACTCTATCATTTAACGATAATAAATCTCACAATTATCCCATTTTTAAGAAACATAACTTAGTCAATCTTTACACAAAAGAGAAACATGGCTCATGTAGTAACCTAGAATGGCTAGAGGTAGTAGTACACATATGATCGTTATGGAATGGAATAACCATAGAAATCTTGCGCCCATCTTTTGATTTTCGCTTGAAAAACGGAAGACAAATAAATAATTTAAGAATATGATAGCAGCCGACAAATAAACCATAAAACGGTGAAAGATTTAACAATGTTCAATTGTTCATTTTAATAAAATACCACATCAATCATATATTGCACTAAACCATTTAAATAAACCAAATAATGAAGCACATAATACTTTGTATAAAAGATTTTCCCTTCAAAAAAAAAAACTTTGTATAAAAGATGGGTGGCGATTGTTACCTTTAGCACTAAGATCAAATCAATAGCTTGAGGCCTTGAGTGGGTGAGTTATTTGTACTTACAACCTTCTTCATATCAATTCAGTAAGTCGGAAATTTTAAGAATTAGATTGAAATTAATACTCAAACTGGTACAAACCTGATAGATTAGTCGTTCTTAAAAATACTCCGTAAAAGTTTAAACTCAAATGAATGTTTAAACTAAAATGAATTTTTACCAGGAAAGAACCAGTCCAAATGAATGTTTAAACTCAAATGTTAATTCATGCATATTTTTAAGAACGACTAATCTACCAGGTTTGTACCAGTTTGAGTATTAATATAAAAATATGCATGAATTAACAGTTAGCTCACTGGTAATGTGATGAATAAGTAAGGGAAAGGTCAGAGGTTCAAATCTTGATAGACACATTTTTGGCTGATCTACCTAGAGCATACTGACGTGTTAAATGATTGCTGACATGGTGCTGACATGTCAATCGTTTAACAAAATCGTCACATGTCAATCGTTTAACAAAATCGTGCCACATCAGCTTATTGGCACGGCTTTATTAAAAGATGTATATATATATATATATATATATATATATATATATATATATATTTGTTATGGAATAATATGTGGATGTACATACACTATGGAATATTCTAGAGTGTATTTCCTATCTTGTATAGACCTATATATATATTACCCCCTCGTAATGATAAAGTAGGGTTTTCTCTTCTCTCAACTCTCTCTATTCTTTAACACGTTATCAGCAAGAGCTTTACCCGAATCTCCGATCAGTCCCGAACCCTAAATTTGTCGGGCGAGACATAAGCACACACGAAAAACGATCATCCAATTGTGATAGGTGTTTTTCACACAAAAGATTGAAATTCGAAGTGATGGTGCACTAATCTGGTACGAGTGAGAGGGAGTTGAGATATAATCAATCTAAGTTTTCTCAAAAGTTCGTTAATCTCATCCATCACCCCATCAAGTACGCAACAATTAATTCATTCTCTTTAATGGGGTTATTAATTATATTTACAAGAATGTTTGACTACAAGCATTAAGCATTAGTGGAGATTACACTTATTTGTTGCCGGGATATGTTTTTATATAAGCTCTAATCCTATGCACCTTAGGATCCATGTTTCAAGCGGTAGATTTTGTTTCTCATGGTTATAGTTTCTTGTGCTTGAGGTTCAATTCCTTTTTATTTGTTGTTGGCCAGCGGAATGTATGTAAGGTTACATTAGTTAATGAAGTCTTGATATATATGTAACTTTTGACCATGTGGCAATCAAGATATTTGGAAGTTAGAAAGATATACTTGTTCGATGAAACCAAGCATTTGATCTTCTTGTTTTCTTGTGTATGATAGTTCACCTAAATACCCACTATCATAGTAAGCTCCCTTTTATCACATAACTATGATATTATACTATATGTGTATATAGTTTTGATCTTACTTCGTATCTTATTTTGAGAGTTTTGAAATATCATGTTTAACATCCTAATGTTTGCCGCATTCGCATTGCCGCATGGTCTAAGTTTACATCGTACTGGTACTTGGTATTTTTTGGCATTGTTTTGATTTTCTTTTGGTGGTTGTTAAATTAGTGAGTGTTGGATCATATGCCATCCTTATTTAATCGTTCTAACTGGAACATTATTACAAACGAACAAACATAATCACATGTATTGTTAAATTATACGAATCAATCGCTAGAATTTATTCTTAATTTATTAAACAAAACAAAAAAAAAAAAACTTTACATGTGATTCCTTGATGATTACTATAGTTCTAGTATTTTGGGACGTTTTAATTAATGGCCAGAGATCAGTTTGCTTTAACATTTATTTGCGCGGTCAATCCTGTTATTATTTGCCCTTGTGTGAGCATGTAAGGTACCTGATAATCAAAAGTCGCAATTAGTTACTTGATGAATTACATAAAGGTTTTGACTAATATCAATAAAGTGATCAAGTTATGTTTCTAGTGTTGAGTTTTATCTTCGTTCTGTGTGTATGGATTTTTACACAGCGTTTGATCATAGTTCGGCGAGCTTGCATTTGACTATATGTTTACCGCTTGACCCTATATCTTTGTAGCGTAATCCTTGAGTAATGCGAAACTACTCATGACTCTTTTCTAAAGAAAAGAATGGCCGGATTCCCATTGGTTTTGTTTTGCTTACGTGTATATTGGTTCAAGGTTCTAAATTATTGAAACTTGCCATCTTTTACGAATCTGAATCTGAGTAAAGAGAAAAGTGTTCTGTTAAATCTAGTTGAGGATTAACCATAAATTTAACTAAGGTTACGCCATAATGAATGATGGTTCTATATAATGGCAAGTTGTATTTATTTGTAGCGTGGTGCCTTATACTACTTAGTGGCTTGGCGACTTTGTTCTTTTTCTTGATTGTTTTTGCTGAATCATGTTGGTTCTGGAAGTAGTTTTCGGATTGGTCAAGTTCTCTGTTTTAGGCTGTATCAGCAGGGAAGTTTAATTTTCTTTTGCCCATTTGTTGATTCTACTAGCTTAGGTTCATAAACTTAAGATCTTTTAACTTGACAGCTAATGAAGAAATTAAAGTAGAGAATGTCAATGTTTAGTTAGTTGCTAATGTCCTTAAAACTAGAAAAGTGAAGGATTGCTATTCTGTGGTCTCTTAGAAAATTAGCCATATCGTATGATTGTATGAATCATACGGTAAAACTGTTTTGTGCAATTATGCGTAAGTGCAATATTGTGATAGACTAGAGGAGAACACAATCTAAGTAGATAGAGTGAAGTTGAAGTGTATTCGGTTTGCTCAATGTTGAACTCTTAATTACACATTTACACGGTTCAATAAGAGTCAGTTTACCTCTGGTATTTTGATTTGGTGAGGTGTCCTCTACCTACGGAGATTATAATTGGATTGCTTATGTATAGACCAAAATTAAACTTTGAGTTGAAGTTCATAGTGTACAAATTTGCGAGATTGAACATATTGTTATAATGATTTGAATATAATATTGTATTATAAATAACTCATTCTTCTAATTTGTCTAAATAATCATTATTATTGATTAGTATCATTTGCTAAGTTGTAAAGGTGGGTAAAAGTTCTCATGAATTACTCTATAAATTAATAGACATATGATGAATGTATCATAATTAGATACTCCAGAAGAGTATGAGTGAATTGACAGTTGTATATGCCCTTGAATGAATATATTCAGGTTATATAGAAGGTATCAATAACTTTTCTATGCGAATTTATGATATTTACCCTTAAAGAAAAATGTGTTCTAGAAGAGCAAAAACCATTCATACTCCCTGAAGGAGGTAATAAATATATTAGTCTTGCCCATATGAATTGAGACACTAGCTATATTTGTGTCCATATATCACATCATTTGTTTGGCCGAAATCAAAAATGTAAATTTATTGTGCACAAAGAAAACTAGTAAAGTTTTGTCAACCAGAAGATTGACTTATGAGAAATGATCAATACACATTTAGTTGGCTATGTTGTGATATGAGTAAAAATCACACTGAAAAATTGTCAACTGGAAGTTTGACATCTGTATTTGATGTGAGTCTATTTAGCGTGATAAAGGCCACCTAGATATTAAATTAATGTTTTTTCTTGCATGAAACATAATAATGTGCTGAATGCTCTCTCGTGTTGTTATTTAATTTATCATGGCAAGACACAACAGAGATAGAGCTCATTTGGAGATCTTGATAAAAATGATATATACACTTAATCAAAATTGATGATAGTAACTTAGTGGCCAGAAGTCCACATGGAAATTTGACATGGATAGTTACGAAGCACGACTAAATTGGTATAAATCAAGTGATCTCCGATTAGGAGCAAAATTTGCAGCACACTAGAATCCAACTGCTATTGCATATACTCCCCATAAACATGATATATTAAGCCTATGGGTATGTATATTTATTTAAGGTGGGTTTGTTGATGGTTATTAGCCCCATAAATCTATCGATTTAATATAGTTTTTACCACCTTAGGGGGAGAATCATGGGAGAAAGCTGGTAAAAACATACATGGAGTATGTGATCCCCATATCGAACCAGAAGTTCAAATTTGTTGTAATAAGAAATATATGAAAAAGAGGTTCAAGAAAGAACCCAGCTTTATTTCCTATGAGATTAAGATATGCTCAAATATATATAAAGCATTGAAAGATCTTGCCAATCGTGATAGTTACTACTACGTACTGAAGTGTGGTAGAAAAATTATATATAATCCGGTTCCAATTTTATTGATAAATGTAACAACCCTAAATTAGCATTCAATTATTCATGCATCAAACCACAATTAAGCATGAATATAATCTAAACAAACAACACCCAATACTACAATCATGTTTTAACTTCAATTAACATGATAACTTAGAAACCCTAATCTGAAAATTATGAGAGAAAGGGGTTAAACTTACAAAGAGAGGGCAAAGGGGGGTCGGCGGTGGTGCTCGGGTGGCGGCTGCGGCGGTCGGCGGCGGTTCTCGGGGCCGCTCTTCTCCTTCTTCTCTTCTCTCTCTTTCTCGGCTCTCCTCTCTTCCTCTTGCTCTTTTTTTTTTCTTTTTGCTGCTGCTGCCGTGAGGGGGATGGGGAGGGTTTGGTGTTTGTTTTATTCCTTTGTAGAAAATAGGAAGGGTTTAGTAAGGGTATTTCGGTAATTTCGCCAAACCGTTGCCCAATTAGGAAAACGTCTCTAAACGGAAGGTATAACCTAATTCCCAAAATAGATTTTCACGCCCTTAAAACGAGATTCTCCCACTAATTCGTACAATTCAAGTAACCCAAAAATATGGGGTGTTACAATAAAATTATATGGCAAGATGGTGCAGTTGGCCTGATACTCCTGAAGAGTTATAAGATACTGATAAGTATGAAGGTAAGAATAATTTTACACAAAAAATATCTGAATTATAATAGATGGCCTACATGAAAGAAGAAGGTACCTCAAGAATAAATATTCAATTCAGATATCATGGATGGATCCTGACTACAAAAGATTATATAAAGAGTTTTGGTGAATAGTTATACTGGTATATATATGGAACCGATAAAAGTGTAAATTTATTAGAACGTAGATGGATGTGTAAAGTTGGACATGTAATTGGGGATCTTACATGTCAAGTCCATTCATTGTCGACAAATTATTATTGAGATGAGCTCATAGACCTGTAGTCCCATGGATTTACAAATATTAAATCTGTACGTACAGTTGCATTATCGAGTCTAATAGCATGTGCATGTATATTTACTCTTAGTAATGTATTAGGCATAATATATCTAGTTTTATATCATTTGCATCATTAGTTTATTAAGTACCTTTTAGCTTTCATAGTGCATGTGCATATACCAATCATTGCGTTAAATGCTACTCTAAAGTTATAAGTGTGAACTTTGTTCAAAAATATGTGAATAGTCAATGAAATGACTAGTTTGATATGTGATTCGAGAACCTCTTCGAATGTGATCATCTTTGAATGAGACAATTACTCATAGGCAACAATTGGTTCCAGAAGAACTAAAGTTCACTTAACTATGTTATGTTGTTATTTAATGAAAAATTTCTGAAGAACAAATTATCTCTAGTTTATCTAATAAAGTGAACTGAATGAAAATGGAATTAAATTTATGTGTCACGTATCATAATACGAATGACTATTATCACTATCATTACGACTTATATGGTCCAGAAGCACCATAACCACTTGTTATGATATAAAAGAAGGTGTTAATTTATGGAAGGTGCGTTAAGAAGAAGTATAATTGTTATCAATAATATGAATTATATTAAGTTCATGAAGAACTAATATTGAAGTTTTACGAATAAATTTGATCGATAAGACGTTCCTGAAGAACTATATATTTTATGGGTAAAATATAATTGTACTGAACAAAGGACGATGGTGAGACACTTTGGTACATATGATAATGTTAGTATCTAGATTGACTCAACCAGATGTTGAGACTGCATAATTCAATCATGAATATATATGGTCCAGAAGCACAATAAATATTATGTATTAAATATTAAATATTTTCATGATAATATCAAGTTAAATGTTTGATCACTATTTCGAGAATAAGAATTGATGACAACTCTGAGAAAAAGGATTGGTTATAATCTCGAGAGGGATGTATGTTATCACGATCAATTGAAAATGGGTATGTTAAATGATCGTGGTGCACATTAAGAAAGGATATTTGTTTGTTGTACTCTTTTTCCCTTCGTCTAGGGTTTTACCCCAATGGGTTTTACCTAGCAAGGTTTTTAACGAGACAACACTATGCATATAGATATTTTGGTTAATGTATAGAGACGTTTTAAACAATATTTAAGTCAATATTGCATTTTCCATTCAAACACCCTACCTCCAGAACAGGGTTGGTGGATATACGTTGCTGAATAGATGAAGATGTTATTATTGAGATTATGCACATAGTATATGAAGCAATTGCTGTACTCTTTTTTTTCCCTTAAACTAGGTTTTTTGTCCCATTGGGTTTTTCCTAGTAAGGTTTTTAACGAGGCGGCATTATAAGCGCACAATTAATTAATTACATAAATGTTTTACAATTGGTATGATGAAACCATAAATTGTTTTGGTTGTCTATTGATATCATGGAGATTTTGAGAAGTATCACACTTCTACTTTAATGATAAGGCAAGTTCTACCAATTAAAGCAACAATGTAACAATAATTTCCAAGGAGCTCCACTACTGCAAGTGTTCAAGAAGACAAATCAACAAAGTTCATGTTGTGCCAATCAATTTAAGCTTCATCAATCAAGAAGTTCATATTACGTCGATCAAGATCCAGGATGATTTCAAGTGATGTATCCATCAGGGGGAGTAGATACGCGTTGCACTCTTTTTCCCTTAGCTATGGTTTTGTCCCACAGGGTTTTCCAAGCAAGGTTTTTAATGAGGCAACTTCAGAAGCGTATTTTGAAGAATAAATGTACTCTTTTTATTTAATTAGAGTTTGTTCTAATTAGAATTGTTTTTCAATTATGTACATCCAAGGGGGAGTGTTATGGAATAATATGTGGTTGTACATACACTATGGAATATTCTAGAGTGTATTTCCTATCTTGTATAGACCTATATATATATTACCCCCTCGTAATGATAAAGTAGGGTTTTCTCTTCTCTCAACTCTCTCTATTCTTTAACAATATTACTTTTAATAATTGTGTGCATGAAAAGCTGACGTGGCGAGCTTCTGCGTACAACTGACATGTCAGCAATACATCAGCAATCATTTAACACGTCAGCAATGTTCATTGGTAAATCAACCAAAAATGTGTGAGCTAGGGTTTGAACCATTGACCTCGCACTTACATATTCATTACATTACCAGTATGCTAACTGTTATTTCATGAATATTTTTACAACTTATTCTATAAAAAGGAAAGAACCAGACCAAATAAATATAGATGAGCAAATCTTTTATTTTAAATCTTCCGTTTACATTCATTATATTAAAACTACAAGTTCATCAAAAAACTAATGTTCATCAATTTTAAATTCAATGTTCATCAAATTTTTAATGTTGATCAAATTTTCAATGTACAACGATAAAATTCCATATTTATTTAATTAAATTACATGTTCATCAATATTAGTCAATGTTCGTCAATTGTAAAGTACATGTTCATCAATTTTTGATGTTCATCAAAAGATTTTTAATGTTTCAAAAAAATAGAGGAAAAAAAAAGAAAATACATTTTTCTCTCTCATCTCCCTTCAACCCTAATCACCTACGTCCACCACCACCTCACCTCCACACACTAGCACCAACCACCACCAACCAACGATCGGCCCACACCATCAGACGTGGCCACCTCCCGCGACCACCACCAATAATAGGCCCGCAACACCGCCATTTAAGTCACCTCTATGCAACGCGAAGAAAAACGAAAAAATCATTATAGACGACAATTTTTGGTTGTTTTTGGAGGCGACGCTTTAGGAAGGGGCCGAGAACGTGCGAGAGAGGCGAGGAGACAGGTGGGGAGGGTAATCGTTGTGAGAAATGGGGAGAAAGGGAGAGCAAAAGTGAGGGGCATTGGCGTATAAGAGGTGGAGACGGGGAGGTCGTGAGCCAACTTAGATCCGCCGGTATTCTACGCACCTGGTGGTGGTAGCGGTGATGTCTCAGGTGGTGGATGGTGGAGGCGGCGGCAACATCTTAGGCGGGTGTCGAATGGGTGGTGCGTGGTGGTGGTGGGTAACGGAGGAGAGAGGAAATAAAAGGGAGTATTTTGTTAGCCATTGGATCTAGGTGAATGAATGCCCAAGATTAATTCCCTTCGTATTATGATTCGTTAATTATTGAAACAAATCTAGAAATCTTAAAAAGCAAAAGAATTTATAAACTAATTTTTATTTACATTTACATAAATCAATTCATCAATTCAAAATGAAGATATGAACAAGAATATATGTTGATAAGATTTTTCTACATACTAAATATTAAAAGAGAAAAGAATTACATATTTAAAACCCTAGGTATTTCAGCAATTTTAAACGAAGATTCGGTATATGACTACATGTACAGTTAGATCGCTCTATCACTTTTGCATGGTAACCTGGGCCTTTCGAGGAGACACGCTAGGACTAGATTAAACGATGGAGTATGCGAGAGACTAGAGTGAAGAACCAGATAAAACAAATGGATTAGAAAATATATGCTTATTGACCGACATTGAAAATATATGCTTATTGACTTATAAGTTGATGCACAGCAATGGATGTCATTGGTTATCAAAATATATTGATTGCTCACCAATTATATTATTAGAAGAGTTTTAAATATTCCATATACTCCGAAAGTAAGATATAATTTTTTCGGAGAATGGTGGGATCATCGCGCAGGATGATCAGCGGTGGTAACTAGAGGAGTCGAGAATATGTGTGTGAAAAAGGGTCGAGTATAAGAATCGACAGGGGTGAAGAGAACAAGGTACAAGAATTGAGTTGGAGGTCGAGTAGAGGAGTTCATGTAAGGCAGAGCCTCATATGTTGCATAGGGAGATGAGGGGTGCCAAGTGGAGGATTCGATAACATGTGTGTTATAACTGGTCGAGAATAAGAACCGACATAGGTAAAGAGGACTGGGAGTAAAAGAAATGATCGAATTGGAGGTCGAGTATAGGAGTTCATGTGGGGCATAGCCTCATATGTCGCTTAGGCAGATCAGGGCAAGTGGAGGAGTCGAGAATATGTGTGTTATAGAGGGTCGAGTATACGAATCGACACGGGTAAAGAGAACGGGTGCATAGAAATTGACCGGGTGGGGGTCCAGTAGAGGAATTCACTTGGAGTGGGGCCTCAAATGAATTCATGTGTGGCACTGCCATTTAAAAAATCTAACAAGTGAAGAAGTGTTGGTCAAGGGGCCAAGTAAGCATCGACTGGGGTTGAGGGTTGGCTAGAACATGTGACATAAGGAAGAGGGTGCTTGTAACACTCCAAGATTATGGAAAGTGGTTTATGGAATTGGTTTGTCCTAAGTTGGGACACTAAGGTTTTTCTTATGATATGTTTATAATAGGTTTCTACTATACATTACCAACAAGGCTTTCACCTTTTAAAACCCAAGCGAGGATTTACGAACTTAAGGGGTGACATTTAATCTTATTGGGTTGTGTTGCGACGTATGATGGATTAGACTGTTACAGTGTCGGGTAGCATGTTGACTGGTGATTGGGTGTTGGTAAGGAAAGTGGATGGGATACTAGCATGGAGGTGCATGTGGGCAATAGAAATTGATGGTTTATGCGTTCAATAGGAAATTCAAAACGAAATAAGTTGGTAAAGAGGATATCTTATATGATGCTTGTTTTTTTAAACATATTTGATCACACGGAAAACACGAAATCATTATCATTGGTCTTAAATTCTTATATCTATGAATTTTGGTGTTCTTTTCTATCAACATCTATAAATTCTCTTTACAAATTTTAAATTTATGTTTGTCAATGCTATGTTTTAAATTCCTTTATATTTGTCAATATTATGATACTTTTATTTAATATCCTTAAAGCAATATGCCACAAAACTATTTTATATAAGCATTTGTAATTCCCGTGCATTTGCACGGGTATAAAAAGTAATATATATATATATATATATATATATATATATAAAGTTGGATGGAAACCGTGTGGGCGCGACACGTCATCCTCCACCTCACGTGCCACATAGGTGACAGGCAAACGTGCATGCCACGCAAGCAATTCCACCTCATCACCTAACGCACAGTCAAATCCACAAAAATGTGACTATGAAGGTTTGAACCTGAGACGTCAACGTTGCATTTAAACACTTCAACCACTTAGGCAATTGATGATTGTTGATTCTTTTGTTAACATAATTATATGTAAAGGCATTTAATGTTGAGATTATAAATATATATATATATATATAGGGGGTTTGACATAAATCGTCGTATATGATATTATTCATAATCGTGATGAGAATAAATATTAAAATAACAAAGAGTGGAGAGGAAAATACGAGAATCGGTATGTTGCAGTTTGGAGAAAAACAAAGACAAGGATGAGTAATATCGTTATCTCTCTATTTCACTGATTTACGTATAAAACCAAACACACTAATTGTTTTTTGTGACACTTTTATCCACACTACTCAATGAAGACGGGAAGGGACAAGGATATGGATCACTACGATACTAATCTATCTATTTTTATAACTTAGGGGTGATTGATATACATCGTGGTATATGATATTATTCATAATCGTGGTGAGAATAATTATTGAAATAACAAAAATGTGGGGTAATAAATAGAAGAATTAGTATTATGCAGTTTGACGAAGATTAAAGAAGTCGCTGACTAATATTATAATATCTTCTTTTCACTAATTTACTCATAAAATCAAACACCCAAATCAACGAAGACCGTGTGTAGCACGGTGTAAAAACTAGTCTAATAAAGTTAATAGAAGTAATCGAAATCTAATAAACTAAAACTAGGCATTAAAATCTAGGTAGCAGGTCGAGACATAGTAGTTAAATCGGGTCGTATATTTTTTGTTCACCCCAATGACTGCCTACGGTATGAATGCTCTTTGGAAGCATCGGATAAGGTCGTTATGATGTAGTAAATCGGTAATCAAGGTTGTATGTGGAACCATACAATAAGTTGCTATAGTGGTAATTTGTCTAATCAAGAGCAGTGTATTCATTATATCTTGAGTATGAAGATCCGAGAACAATTTCATCTATCATATTAACATAGTCGACTATAAGGAAGACATTTCCGACCAGAAGCCAAAGAACTTCGGCGGTGGTGAAGGGTTGCATTTTCGACCAGGTGTGGAACACGTTCGATGATGGTTAAAAAATGGTATGTTTAAGATCACGAGTAAAATCTACTCCATTTATACCAAATTCATATAAATGGTTGCGATTAACAAATTGATAACTTTAAAGTAATCTACGTTTAATGATTAAAAGTATAATTCACCTAAACCCTAAAAAAAAAAAAAAAAAAAACATTTCTAATTCACGTAAACATGTAACTTACAAGTTTCGTCTCTACCAGAAAACATATAAATTACATGTTTCTCTCGTAGTAGGAAACCTGTAAGTTACAAGTTTTCCCTCTTGCAGTAAACCTGTAAACTACAAGTTTTGTATATGCCAGAAAACTTGTAACTTACAAGTTTCATTTCACAGTACAATCTTGTAAAATACAAGTTTCTCCGGCAACTAGAAACTTGTACATTACAAGACCAACATCTCCTTCGTTGAAAATGTAGAATGAACTTGTGCTTTAATAATGACACGATTTTTTTGAACTAAATGTCCATTTTATGTTGTCCATTTTTTTAATGCATTGGGCGGGGTTCTTTTGGATTTCTACAACTTGTTAAACATCTTCATCCATGAATTGGAAGTTGAAATCAACCTATACTTGGAGATTTTTTTGCCGAGCCACATGCCATAGCCACCATGGTTACAAAGGCAAAACAATAAAGTAAGGAATCGGTTTGTGCTTTTAGAAAAATATTGTTGATGGAGTAAGTCTTTGGGGTTGAAGATTTATTGTTTGCAAGTATTGTTTATGGTTGGAGGAGTTGTGTTTAGAGAAAGAAAACAAGAAAGGGTAAGAGTGACATACAAATGAATTATTGTGGGCGAAAGTGAGGGCGATATATAGTAAAAGTACATTATGTCGTTAAGTGTGACACTCAATCTTCACATGATCATCAATATTCTACAAAATAAAATTACCATTGTATTATTGGTACAGATGTACAATGTTACCATGAACATAGTCATACGGTGCCATTGTATTTTTGGTGTACACCATTAGTAGATTTCAAACATTTCATCGCTAAAAATTATTACCCCTTCACCCAAAATTGCCCCATCCCATGATAATAGCTAACAAAATTTCACCCTTGACTTTTACAGTTCAGTTCTACTTTTACTACTCTACTATTGAATTACTGTATTAAAAGGAGGCAGCCTCTACAAATTCACAAACAAGAAAAAAGTTTGCCAAAGTTTTAATAAAAAAATCTCTCCGAAATCAATAAGAAGGATCAGATGAAGAAAACCAAACCCAAATGCAGCGATAATAAGGGTATACTTTTCACCTCCATTACGGTCTAATAATTTTAATGGGTTTTCTTAGTATGTTGAGATTTATATGCCTGATATTTTGTGATTTATGATCAGTTGAGAAATTGTATGATAGTTTTACAACATATTTGGTAGGGAGGAAATGGACGGAAAGGAAAGAAAAAGAAACATATTTTATAACTTTCCTATATTTGGTTTATAAAGATACATGGGAAGTGGAAGGAAATGAAAGGAAATGGAAGGAAATGATCATTCATTAAACTGTCATTTCTTTTTCCTCCCAAATCGGGCGGAATTGGACGGAAAGCCAATTACAACATAAAAACACTCACTTTCCTTCCAATTCCTCCAAAATTTTAATAAGTGAACCAAACAAAGGAAACCGTAGTTCCCTTCCTTTCTCTTCTTTTCCTTTCCGTTCCTTTCTTTTCCTTCCAATTCTTTCCGTTCAATTCCTCTCTACCAAACAAACTGTTAGTGAGTTTCGTGTAGGTTGAGAAATTATATGCCCGATTTGGTTCAGATTTTTTGGGACCTTTGTTATGATTTTGTTGTTTAAGAGTGACCCATCTGTCAAAATTTAACTGTAAATGTTGATGATCCTTGTAAAAAAGTGGGATGATTGGAATATTACTGCAAATGGGACTTCAGTCCCAATAATTATTGGCATTCTTATTGAAAAAATCTTGTGTGTTAAGTTTGGATTAGTAAAGAAATAATCTAGGGTTATATAATTATTGTTTGATTGTTGATTCTATAATTGAAATAAGACGTGGGTTGGGACCAAAACTGCTGTTGGGAGTAAATTCTCTAAATAAATTATTATTGTTTGAGCTAATTTGTAACCCTGGCATTCGATTTGTGAATCATGATGTAGGCGATTTTTGTTGGTGGGTGTGTTTCTATCGTAAATTCGTAACCTTGATTTAAGTGTTTGGTATAATTTGGATGTTGAAATGTGTAGAGACATAACATTTGGTTGTGTTTGTGATAGTTTCACCATTTCAACAGACGAAATTTAAGCTCCCATCCCCTGTTATTGGAAATGATTACTGAAGAGACTAGCGGTCAGAGATGGTCAACCGACTCCAGCTCAGCATTATTGACTGTAGCCGAATAACCGCCTTAATTGTAACAGAATTTAGGAATCCAATGTAATTAGTTAGTTACTCTTCCACTGTATATATATGGCTCACAAATGTATAGAAATAATTATCTGAAAATAATACACATTATTTCTATTTCGTCTTGTGTCTTCTCTAAGCATGAATCTTCAGCCTCACACTTTCATCATGGTATCAGACAAAGTTCGTTCCTGGACACCAAATTCCGCATTTTGATCCATTTTTTCATCAATTTTTCGCCACAAATCTGTTGATTCATCCAATTTTTCACCAAAATCACACCTTTATCTTGATCCGAATTTCACCAATTTTTCATCAATTTTGTTTGTTTGTTCCAAATTCTGCAAACAACAATTTTTTCATTCACAATTCTCACTATTTTCTTTGAATTCCACTTCATCGGAATTCAGCATTTTCACCAATTTGTCACCAATTTGTTATAGTTGCTGACATTGTTGCGTGTTCGACAATTTTTCGTCGTCTTTGATTCGATCTTGCTGTATAAGTTTCGCGATTACAACGGTTGTTCAATCGTCTTGGTTTGATTGAATTTACTATATCTCTCAGTAAATTGTAGAAGAAGATTCATTATCTTCTTGTTTGGTGGTTTGTGATCAGTGTTTGGTTATATTCTCTGTTGTTTGTCTGGAATTCTGTTGGAATCATTCAGATTGGTGAATGACAGTAGTACTCAGGCATCAGGAATCTATAATGGTTCTGCTGCACTCAGAGATCCGTATTTCCTGTCAAATGGTGACATTGGAGGAAATGTCAGACTTGCTACCACCTTGTTTACTGGCCTGCACTATCAGAAGTGGGCGAGAGCTGTCGAAATGGCACTGATAGCCAAAAACAAGTATGGTTTTGTGTCAGGTGCTGTACCTAGGCCTGCAGAGTCTGATGACAGGTATCAGGATTGGTTAAGGGTGGATTATACTGTTCTTGGTTGGCTTTGGCAGTCACTTGATCCTAAGCTTGCAGATGACATGCTCTATGCCACATCCTCAAAGGCACTGTGGGATGAAATCAAGGAAAGATACAATCAGACAACTGCTCTTTACATGTACCAGCTCAGGAAGGATCTGCTGCAGATTTCTCAGGGGGATGGAGAGTCAGTTTCTTCATATTACTGCAGACAAAAGTCTATTTGGGAAGAGTTACGGAATCTGGACCCTTTACCAGTTTGTGAATGTGACAGTGTTTGCACCTGTAACCTGTTGAGAAGAATTGTGAACAGAGACAATAGAAACAGGTCTCTTGATTGTTTGATGGGATTAAATAGCAAGCATGATTCAGTGAAAGGTCAAATTCTTGCAGCTGATCCACTTCCTACTGTGAATCAAGTATACTTCAAGATTCAGCAGATTGAAGCTGGGGAGATGGTTAATCATGGACCAACCTTTGAGCATGGAAGCTCATCTGCTATGGCAGCACACAACAGCAACAAGGCAGGCCATCACTCTAACAATGGGTCATATAATGAGCAGAAGAAGCCAAGATATGACAGAGAAGAGAGGGCAATTGTCAGAGAAGACAGAGCAGCATTCAAATGCAGTTATTGCAACAAACCTGGACACACCAGGGATTTTTGCCGGCAATTATACCCCAAGAGTAAACCTGCTCAGAAATCAGTCAAGAGCAATGCTGCACCAAGGAGGTTTGCTGCAAATGTGGAGGAATCGGGCAACTATGAGGAAGATACACCTCTGGAGAACAACTCAGGACTAGTGATGGATGACAAAATGGTTTCTGCACTCTTCAGCAAATTTATGCAACATATGCAGCACAAGGCTCCTGATTCTTATTCTCCTGCAAATAATACTCCTTTTTTACACTCCTCAGATATGAGTGTCGCAGGTATGGCTCTTGTTTATGCCTCTAATGCTGAAGTGCAACAAGTTTTGCCTAGTTCTGGTTCTTGGATAGTTGACTCTGGGGCATCAGATCATATGTCTTTCGATTTGGCTGTTTTCACAAACATGAGGATATTAGATAAACCTATTTTGGTGACATTACCTGATAAATCACTCAAAAGGGTTATTTTTTCTGGAGATGTGGTGTTGACTGCTGATATTATTCTGAAGAATGTACTATATCTACCTGGTTTTAAGCATCAGTTGTTATCTGTTGGGAAACTTTTAGCTGACTCAAAATTGAGTGCTAATTTTAGTGCTGATGGTTGCACTTTCCAGGCCCTGGACACTAAGAGAATCATTGGACATGGCCGGACACAGACAAGGAGGTGTATATCACTTTGGATCTGTCTCAAGTTGTAGTATAAATAAAGATTGTACTATATCTAGGACATGTAATGCTTCTATTTGCAGTAGTACATCAGCTAATGATGGTCTTTTACTACATGCTAGACTTGGACATTCTTCTTTGTCCAAATTAAAACATGTACCTGGTTTTGGAAGTAATAAAATGACTGAGTTGACATGTGAAGCTTGTGTTTTGGCAAAACGCCATAAAATTTCATTTTCCATCAGCACATCCAGGGCTAGCATGCCTTTTGAATTGATACATGTCGATTTATGGGGACCTTATAGGGTCAAAACCATGACAGGAGAGCCCTATTTTTTTACTATTGTGGATGACCACAGTAGAACCACATGGACGACACTATTGAAAGACAAGACTCTAGTCTCATCAACCTTGTCGAAGTTTCTTTCATATGTGGAAAATCGGTTTAAAACCACTGTGAAGATTGTTAGGAGTGATAATGGCAGAGAGATTTTCCAAGAATTTGTGGTTGATATGTTTGGTAAGAAAGGGGTTGTGTACCACAGAAGCATAGCAGGAGTTCCTCAGCAAAATGGGAGAGTTGAGAGGAAGCATAGGCACTTGTTAGAAACAGCCAGAGCTATCAGATTTCAAGCACACCTACCTAAGAAATTTTGGGGAGAAACAATACTTGCTTCTACTCATGTTATTAACTTGATGCCTTCTTCTATACTCCACTGGAAGTCACCAACTGAGGTCCTCTTCAACAAATCTGTTGATATATCGTATTTGAGAGTGATTGGATGCTTATGTTATGCTGCTATTAACATTGGTGACAAATTTGAACCTCGTGCAAAGAAGAGCATATTGGTTGGATATCCTTTTGGTCAAAAGGGGTATAAACTGTATGACTTAAAGACACACAAGTTATTCACTAGCAGAGACGTGATATTCAAGGAAGATGTTTTCCCTTTTCTGCATAAGTCATATGAAGAAAGTGCAGGAACTACATATTTGCCAGTTTGTTCTATGGATGATCATCATGAGATCAGGAGAGATAAATTAGCTGCCACACCAGTGAATACTGAACAACAACAACAACAGCAAGAACAATCTAATGCACCTGAAGATTTGTCTGAAACTGTTCCTGCTGCAGAGTCTTCTGATGGGACTGATTATAGTGATAATGCAACAAATGAGACATCTTCTACTAGAATTGAACAACCTAGGAGATCTACAAGAACAAGATAGCCATCCGTGAAGTTACAAAACTTCATATGCAAGGATCTCCCTCCTTCATTAAGAGCTCCTACTGGCTCTGCTCCTTGTTCTCAGGCTAATATTGCTCTAGCACTGTCTACTCTTCATGAATCTGAATACTCATCTGAGTATATTGCTTCTTTTAATTCTGTATTGCAGACTCCTGAACCAAGCACCTATAATCAAGCCAAGGTAGATCCCAATTGGATAGAAGCAATGCAAAAGGAATTACAGGCCTTGGAGGAGAACAATACTTGGGAGTTAGTTCAACTACCAACAGGGAAGAAAGCCATTGGGGCTAAATGAGTGTACAAAGTCAAGTTTAGACCTAATGGTACAGTTGAGAGATACAAAGCAAGACTTGTGGCAAAAGGCTATAACCAGATTGAGGGAAAAGATTACAAGCATACTTTTAGCCCTGTAGCTAAATTTACTACTGTGAGATCTCTCATTGCAATAGCTGCTTCAAAGGGATGGAAATTGCATCAGCTTGACATCAATAATGCCTTCCTCCATGGATTCCTGGATGAAGAAGTATATATGAAAACACCTGAAGGTTATCAGGGAGCAAAGCCAGGAGAAGTATGCTTACTCAAAAGATCATTATATGGTCTTAAACAAGCATCAAGACAGTGGAATGTGGAACTGAGCAAGTTTCTGATCTCTCAGGGCTATATCCAGAGCAACAATGATTACTCCTTGTTTACTAAGTCATCTACATCTGGTCTCTTCACTGCTATACTGGTTTATGTTGATGATTTGCTGATAACTGGAGATAATGAGTATGAAGGCAGCAGGATTAAGCAAGCTCTAGACACAGCATTCACCATCAAAGATCTGGGAGAATTGAGGTATTTTTTGGGAATTGAAGTCAGCAGGACATCTAAGGGAATAACTCTGAATCAAAGGAAATATATATACTTGATATTCTCAGAGATACAGGAATGGAAGACTGTAAGCCTAATACATTTCCACTTCCAACAGGCTTAAGACTTTCCATAGATGAGGGAGATGTTTTGGCAGAACCTGAAAGTTACAGGAGACTTGTGGAGAAACTGTTGTACTTGAATTTGTCAAGACCTGATATCTCCTATGTTGTTCAACATTTAAGTCAGTTCCTGCATGAACCTCGACAACCCCATATGCAGGCTGCTCTATACCTGGTCAGATATTTGAAACACACAGTGAATATGGGACTGTTCTATTCTTCAGACTCTGCCATGAATTTCAGAGGATATTGTGATGCAGACTGGGGAACCTGTGTTTTCTCAGGAAAATCCTTAACTGGATACTGTGTTTTCTTAGGAAAATCCCTCATTTCCTGGAAAACCAAGAAGCAGACGACTGTCAGCAGGTCTTCTGCAGAAGCAGAATACAGGAGCATGTCCCACACAGCTGCAGAATTGGTCTGGCTTGAGGGATTGTTCAAGGATTTCCTGATTCATATTCCCCTGCCTATTCCACTCCATTGCGACAACAAAGCTGCACAATATATCGCGGCAAATCCTGTATTCCATGAGAGGACTAAGCATCTTAAGTTGGATTGCCATTTTGTGCGAGAGAAAGTTCAAGAAGGGCTCATACAGACTCAGCATATTTCAAGCCAATGTCAAATTGCTGACATTATGACAAAAGGATTGGGATCTGTTCAACACACGTTTTTATCCAATCAATTGGGACTTATTCCACATCTCCCAAGTCCCACTTGAGGGGGGGATGAAGAGACTAGCGGTCAGAGATGGTCAACCGACTCCAGCTCAGCATTGACTGTAACCGAATAACCGCCTTAATTGTAACAGAATTTAGGAATCCAATGTAATTAGTTAGTTACTCTTCCACTGTATACATATGGCTCACAAATGTATAGAAATAATTATCTGAAAATAATACACAATATTTCTATTTCGTCTTGTGTCTTCTCTAAGCATGAATCTTCAGCCTCACACTTTCATCAATTACGGAACAACAAACTCGTGTGTGGGAGTATGGGAAAGTGGCCGTGTCAAGATTATTTACAACAAGCTCGGCAACCCAACCACCTCTTCTTGTGTCGCCTTCACAAAGCTTGGTCGTCTTGTTGGTGATGCTGCCGTGAACCAGGTTGCCGAGAACCCTGCCAATACCATATATGGTTGGTCTCTTATGTCATTATTGTATGAATTTATTCGTTCAACATTAGCAGTTGATATTTGATACATATTACATAACATGTTTATTTCGTGCTTTGATGGAGTAATTAGAATGATATAGCAACTAGCATGTTCGAAGATACGAATTTGTGATCTAATTGATCTATGCGCCATCTATTGGACTATTGCTTTCTAGTTTTTCATGATATGAAGGCTCATATGTGGGAGCCTCAGTCTTGGCACCTTGTTTTTTTAGGTCATTGTGATTGGTAATAGATTGAACTATAGTTGTTAAAGTTTAAGACAAAAGAAGTAATCTCAGTACTTAAGAACCTGTCTTATTGTATTCATTGCTTTAGATTGGACATGAATTAACGAAGACGATTATCAGATAGTGGAGAATCTTTTCAGACTGTTTTGCATCATTGTTTTCTTTTCTTTGGACTCTGCATCAGAGGTAAAAATGTAAAATGACTTTGTAATATACTTCGAAACATGACTACATATGACTATATGAATTCTTAAAATTCATCTAAGCATGGTATTAAATCTTGTTTTAATTGTGTCCTAATGTGTTGGGGAAGCGTGCAACAAACAACGGTGTGGGAGACGGTAAACGACCCACGACAATTAGGAGAGGAGTAACAACAACGATTAAAGTGCAAATAATGGCTAATTCAAACACAACAATTTTAGGTGGAAAACCCTTATCAACCAAGGGAAAAAACCACCGCCACTCTTGGCTCAATTAATCCACTAGTAAGATATTCGATAGTTCAATTGTACAACCAACAATACCACCAATCAACAACACAAGTATACTATCTCTAAGTTTAGGTCTAATTGCAATTATCTTAATTCAATTAGAAACCTCTCTAACTCAAAGACCTCACAAATACCTTGTTGATGAATACCGGTACACCGAGACCGAAGATCGTTGTTGTAGATAGAACCTCCCACACGAGCTCTCCGTTGAGTAGATCGGACCAACCACTCTTGTGTTTGTCACTCACTCACTCACCCTCTAGCTCTCTCTCTTACTCTTTGGGATTCAACAATGGTGGATGTTGAACACTCTTTCTCTCTAGAATTTGTGCTCTCACCTTACCTCAAGTTTTCTTGCTAAAACTTGATCTCTCACACTCACAAAACCCTCTCTGTTTTCTCTGTTTTGTGTCGTGCTTCTGCTCTCAAAAGGCTGCTGCCTTTTCTTCTTATTGGCGTGAGAAATGAGTCTCAGTAAGCTTCTCCAAGAAGCTTCATTTAGTTGCCAATTTCTGCCCCACAATAAAGTCTATTGGATTTCCAGTCCAATAGCACTTTACCTACACCATGGGCTGAAATATACAACATGGCCCAACTTCTTCTCCAAACCCATTTCCACCCAAATACTACACTAAATACTAATTACTACTAACTAGTATTTACAACATTGGTAATGGTATATATTTGGATATTAAGGGGTGATTTCCCAACAAATCCTCCCTCAACCCAAATCTCCAAATACCTCTACCTCTTCTCGGAATCGAACCCTTTTCCTCACATCGGCCTTCTTCATCTTCTCACTATGTATTGCAACATAGCATATGTTATTCACCGACTTCCTCCCTTGCATCACCAAGTCACTCCCATGATACACCTTACACCACTTACCACTACCAACATATCGATTCCCTTGACATGTCAACACACCCAAAGAAATAATGTTAGCACGAGCTTTAGGAACATACCTCACATTGTTGAAAGTCCTAATGGTGCCATTGTGGAGTTTCAACCTCACACACCCTACACCCTCCACTTTCAATTTGAAGCCATCACCTACTTTGATGTGCCCAAAGTCACCTTGTAATTGCAATGTATCAAATAAAGCTTGGTCTCTACACACATGTACGGAAGCGGCCGAATCAAGCACCCATTTTTCTTGAAATTTCTCCACCTCATTGTGAGAAGTCAAGAACAACTCTTCATCACTACAAGAACAACCAACCACCACATTGGAAGAATCGCTCTCATCATTGATTTTAGCCTTGCCCAACTTTCCTTGAAGTGATTTCAAGCTTTTCAAATCATCTTGCACTTTTGGACACTTGCTTTGGATATGACCCTTCTCATGACAATAGTAGCACTCCACACTACTCATGTCTCTAGTCCGCGACTTAGTCCTATTCCGGCCATCTCCCTTCCTTTGCGATTTCCTCCCTCTTTCATAACCATCCGCTACTAGTGCATTGTCACTAGATGATCCAATCCCATCCATTTGAGCCATCATCCTCTCATTCTCTCTAACCACGGTTATAGCCTCATCCAAAGTGATCTTCTCTCTACCCACTAGTAAAGTCATCACAATTGGCCTAAACGTCTTAGGCAAAGAAGCTAGCAACAAGAGAGCTTGCTCTTGATCCGAAATCTTCTCATCGGCATTCAAGAGTTGACACACTAGTTGGTTAAAAGTGTTAATGTGATCTTGCAATTTTGTATCACTACTCTCCATCTTGAGTTGATACAATTCCCACCGTAGACATAATCGATTAGTGAGCGATTTTGAAGCATAAGTGCCTTGTAGCTTCTCTAACAAGGCCATTGGATCCTTTTCTCCTAAAAGGTTCCACTTCAAATCCGGGTGAACCGCCAACCTAATCATACTAACGGCTTTCTTCCTCTTATCATTCCAATCAGAATCACTCATTTCCGATGGTTTGACATTCTCTAAGGCAACATCAAGGTTTGCTTGAACTAACAAGTCCTCTACGGTACTTTTCCATACCATAAAGTTCATCTTTCCGTCAAACAACGGAACTTGGAACTTAGACTCACCCATTCTTACTTGCACAATAAACACCAATTTCCTTCCTAAAACAAAGTCTACCACACCTCCAAGGACAAGAGAACCTTATGGCTCTGATACCACTTGTTGGGGAAGCGTGCAACAAACAACGGTGTGGGAGACGGTAAACGACCCACGACAATTAGGAGAGGAGTAACAACAACGATTAAAGTGCAAATAATGGCTAATTCAAACACAACAATTTTAGGTGGAAAACCCTTATCAACCAAGGGAAAAAACCACCGCCACTCTTGGCTCAATTAATCCACTAGTAAGATATTCGATAGTTCAATTGTACAACCAACAATACCACCAATCAACAACACAAGTATACTATCTCTAAGTTTAGGTCTAATTGCAATTATCTTAATTCAATTAGAAACCTCTCTAACTCAAAGACCTCACAAATACCTTGTTGATGAATACCGGTACACCGAGACCGAAGATCGTTGTTGTAGATAGAACCTCCCACACGAGCTCTCCGTTGAGTAGATCGGACCAACCACTCTTGTGTTTGTCACTCACTCACTCACCCTCTAGCTCTCTCTCTTACTCTTTGGGATTCAACAATGGTGGATGTTGAACACTCTTTCTCTCTAGAATTTGTGCTCTCACCTTACCTCAAGTTTTCTTGCTAAAACTTGATCTCTCACACTCACAAAACCCTCTCTGTTTTCTCTGTTTTGTGTCGTGCTTCTGCTCTCAAAAGGCTGCTGCCTTTTCTTCTTATTGGCGTGAGAAATGAGTCTCAGTAAGCTTCTCCAAGAAGCTTCATTTAGTTGCCAATTTCTGCCCCACAATAAAGTCTATTGGATTTCCAGTCCAATAGCACTTTACCTACACCATGGGCTGAAATATACAACATGGCCCAACTTCTTCTCCAAACCCATTTCCACCCAAATACTACACTAAATACTAATTACTACTAACTAGTATTTACAACATTGGTAATGGTATATATTTGGATATTAAGGGGTGATTTCCCAACATAATGTAATTATGAACATTCCGAATATTGGTACATTGAAGTGCAGAACAGTGATGATTTCGTGAGAATGCTTCCTAAATTACATTTCTGTTTCGTATCATATTTGGAATCTCTTTCCCTCTTAGGTATATTGAAGTATTTTTGCTCTTTAGCATGTAAAATGGATAAGCAATTCCTTTGTCTGCCAGTTGGTGTTAAGGCCACCCTACAGGCTTATATATATATATATGTGGTTTTTGTAGTACGGTGAATTGCTCAGTTTGATTTGCTGAGAATATAGTGTGCGCCCTATAGCATTGATGAGATTCAGTTTTCCTCTCTTTTTGACATATTCTTAACATGTCACTGGTAATAACAGATGTCAAGAGACTAATTGGAAGGAGTTTGAATGATACGAAATTGCAAGATGACTTGAAACTCCGGCCATTCGAGGTTGTTGTTGGCTCGGCAGGTACTACTTTGCAAGGTGTTTGTTTGGTAACGCGACTCCATCATCTCTTGGGTTGAAGTTGTTAGGTGGTGGAATGTCGATTGTTGTTCCCAAAACCAGTTCCCCTGCCTTAAAGAAGATGGGTGAGTATACAACTCCTTTTGATAACACCACAACACTATCGATTGAGGTCTACGAGGGGCGAGAGTACAGTAGTTAAGAAAAACAAGTATCTGGATAAGATGATCCTCTCTAAGATTATTCCTCCAGCACCTAAAGGTGTACCCAAAATCGATGTCTATTTTGAAATCACTGTTGATGGTGTCCTGACTGTTACAGCAGAACTTCATGGTACCAGCAACAAGATGCAAATGACTATTGCAAATCCTATTTCGGCCAAGTCAGAGAAGAAACAGCGTGTCAAGGGACCTGTTTCCAAATTGTTGAAGAAGATTCAGAAGTCTCTTGAGAAGGTCTTCTAAGACCGAGATCTGCTGTCTAAAAGTAAAAAAGCAAACTCCGCCAAATACTGGTAGATTAATGCACTAGTCTATCTTTAGCTAGTTTCAGCTCTAATAAGTTAGCGTGCAGGTGTTCAGAACTTTTCATGTTCGATTTAGCCTGGTTTTAGATGTGACTGGTATGGCTAATGTTATGCAGCTATTTAGTTAGCAAGTTTGTTATGTGAGATGTTTTGCTCTGTTTATGACTTAGTACAGTGATGTGCTTGTAGAGACTCGGGAGCGTACTATTTGCTAGTTGCTATGTCTCTTTGCTGTCATTACCTTGAGCACTGAGAACGCCCTTTGCCATGTCTAGTGTGGTTACTTGTTCCTGCGCAACATCTGTTTCAAGTGAAATTGTAGCATTTTAAGTGTCGTATTACTTGCCTCGAAACCATTTAGACTTTTAATCTAAGAAAATACCGAGTAATTTTTTTTTTTTTTTTTTTTGAAAAATTTAGTCTAAATTCGTTTCAAGTTCCAGGGAATCCTTTCAGCTTTTTCCACTTTTACATTATCAATTTCTTTTGGGTGAGGATTCTCTATGGAGTTCATATGTTATAAAGTTGGTAGAGTTTTATTAAGACGGGTAATAAGACAAAATAAAAAGGATTTCAAAAGCACAAATAAATTAATATATTTATTCTTAGTTTTTTTGGTAAACTCTAACACATAGAGTTTATTTTCAACTCCACTAGATCTAAATACATTTCTTTAGTTCAAGTCTCAACATCTTTCTTCCCTCCAAAAAAAAAAAAAAAACCATTCCAACTTCCCCTAGTAAACCGGAAGGACACACCAGATACTAGTATTAAGTATTACGCCAACTCCAACCATTTTGAAACTTTGATATAAAAAAAGCGCCAATTCCAAACCCTAGACATTATTCAACCCCTTTTCAGTTCACATTTACACATCTCAATAATCCTCAAATCTTCTCTTCTCTGTTGAACTTTGAAAATGTCGGGAGAAAATGATGAGAAAGTGAAGGCAGAGTGGCCGGCGATTGGAATCGATCTCGGGACGACGTACTCGTGCGTCGGGGTTTGGCAACATGACCGGGTAGAGATCATAACCAATGATCAGGGTAACCGAACCACACCATCTTGGGTCGCCTTCACTCAAACCCAGCGACTTGTTGGTGACGCTGCTAAGAATCAGGCTGCTGTCAACTCTGCAAATACCATCTTTGGTCTGTTTCTCACACCCTAATTAAACTGTTTGCTTCGAATTGTTTTATTTACTATTTTTGGTATGATACTCCGTATTGCATAAGATGCTTAATTAATTAGTGATTTAGTATCGTAGTGAGTAGATCATGGGGCGAACCTAGGATTTGAATCTATGGGTAGTGAAATTTTAAAACTAATACTACGAATAATACTTTACATGTTAGTGAAAATATGAGTAATTTTCTGGAATTAACATTTTACCTCAATAATCTTGTAATATTTTGGGTAACTTATGGTGTGAAAATTGCTTATGAAGCGGGATAATAATAGGTGGTTTCATTTTACGACTAGGCAGGCACGCCTGATTTAGTATGAGTACAGTGAGTACTTAGTACACGATTCTCCTTTTCAAACTGGTCTAGGCAGACACGCCTCATCTAGTCTGAAGGAAATTACTTGTTAGTTTTATCCCAACCTGTGACATTCAAAGGTATATAATTTTTACGACTAAACTTGTCTTATGGATCTGTTTTGGTATCTGTACTTTTCCACAGCTTTCTTTCTGATTATTTTGTCACTGGTCATTAACAGATGCCAAGAGACTTATCGGCAGAAGGTTCAGTGACGAGACAGTTCAGAATGACATGAAAATGTGGCCATTTAAGGTTATTGAGCGCCCTGGTGATAATGCAGACAAAGAGCCAATGATAGCAGTTACCTACAAAGATGAAGAGAAGCATTTTTCTCCAGAGGAGATCTCATCAATGATCCTCGTGAAGATGAAAGAGATCGCAGAGGCGTATCTTGGTACTACTGTCAAGAATGCTGTCATTACTGTTCCTGCTTACTTCAATGATTCTCAACGTCAGGCCACAAAAGATGCTGGAGTGATTGCTGGACTAAATGTTCTGCAGATTATCAATGAGCCCACTGCTGCTGCCATTGCGTATGGACTACACCAGAAAGTGACTAGCAATGACATCAAAAGGAATGTGCTTGTATTTGATCTTGGTGGTGGGACATTCGATGTGTCCTTAGTTTGTGTCGAAAAGAGTGTCTTTGAAGTTAAAGCTGTAAGTGGCGATACTCACCTTGGTGGTGGGGATTTTGACAGCAACATGATAAGCTACTTTGCAGAGGAGTTCAAGAAGAAGCACGATGTCGACATTAATGAGAACCATAGAGCTCTTGCAAGGTTGAGAGCAGCTGCTGAGAGAGCTAAAAGAATTCTTTCATCCACTCATGAGACTACAATTGAAATTGATTGCCTTCATGAGGGACTCGACTTTACTTCAACTATAACTCGTGCTAGATTTGATAAACTGAACAGGGATTTATTCAGAAAATGTATTGATCCTGTTGATCAATGCTTGAGGGATGCAAAGATGGAGAAGACGGATGTTGATGATGTTGTCCTTGTGGGCGGCTCAACCAGGATTCCGAAGATTCAACAGCTTCTGCAGGAATTCTTTGATGGGAAGGAGCTGTGCAGAAGTATCAACCCAGATGAGGCAGTTGCGCATGGAGCTGCCGCCCAAGCTGCAGTGTTAACTGGAACAGTAGTTGGCGATAACAAAGATATTGTGCTTGTTGATGTTGCTCCTTTATCCCTTGGTATTGAAGTTTATGGCGGTCACTTGGATGGTAATTGTTCCTCGTAACACTACTGTTCCAGCAAGAAAAGTCGACAGGCTTACTACTGCGTATGACAACCAGACCGTTGTCTCATTTGCTGTGTTTGAAGGCGAGAGACCAAAAGCTGTAGACAACCACTTCTTGGGCAAATTTGTTCTCCCTGATGTTCCTCCCGCACCTGCTCATGTCCCGAAATTTGATGTTTGGTTTGAGATTGACGCAGATGGTATTCTGACAGTGTCTGCAGAGGATGTCGATACTGGAAATAAAAACCAAATAACCATTACTAATCAGAGCACTTTATCAAAGGAGGAGGTTGATAGACTTTTAGAAGAAGCCGAGAAATACAGGGCTGAGGATGAGCAGTACAAGAAGAAAGTGATGGCCAAAAATGCTCTGGAGAATTATGCAAACAACATGTGGGAGACATTAACGAAATATGAACAAAGGCTTTCAATTGAAGACAAGAGAAAGATCGAGGATGCAATTACGAAAACAATTCACTGGCTTGATTGGAATTGTCAGCTTAAGGAGGCTTCAAAATTCCAAGAGAAGTTAAAAGATCTGCAAGAATTTTGCGAGCCTATTCTAGCAAGAGCTACCTTCTCAAGGCCTGCTCCTCCGAAAACTGTAGTGAGAAAGCGGTTCAGTAAATGGACTGGATTCAGCTTTCTGAATTTCCTAAGCTTTTGGAATGATGAAAGTCTCTGAATTCTCTTTGATGTCCGCTGCAAGCCTTCAACCAGATACTCACCTGTTACCGCGATTAATAGATGAATTCTGTATGTTTTGGGAAATACAGGAGCTTATTGATGTGCAGAGTAGTTACGTAATTTCTATTTCTCTACTCGCAAACATTGTCGGAGATGTTCTATTATGGGTTTTTCAAACTTATGCAAAAGATGAACTACGCTTTTAGTTTTGCAATTTATTGTAGGTCGTTCGGTTTAATGAATTAAGTAGTAAGTTGGTTTTGTATGTGTTCCGAACTTCTGAAGATTTTTAAGCCAAGGATTTATGCAGGAATTTGTTAACCAAGTTTGTTAAGTGATTCTGATCTTCTCTGTCTACGTCTGATTCGGCTTTCGTGTGTACTGGTATAGGCCAAATGACCAAATTGGTATATAAAAATGCACTCATATACCAGATTGGTATAAAAAAACATTCAAAAGACATATTGGTATATAAATAAAGAACATGAGTCAAATAGGCCTATTTTTTCCATGAAGTTTGAAAATCAACACAAAAAATTAATTTTCATTTTAAAAAATAAGCAAAATAATTCTTTACTAATTTTGAAAATATTTTTCATGGCACAAGATTGTTTTTGTAAAATAGTAACAAAATAAATATTTTTTTCATTTTGAAAAAAAAAAAAGAAAAGCAATTATTTTTGTCGATTTTCCAACACCGACAAAAAGTTAGGCTTAGACTATATTTGCATCTTATTATACCAATATGTCTTTTGTAACTTTTTATATACCAATATGATATTTGGGTGCACATTTATATATCAATTTGGTCATTTGGCCTACTGGTATATAATAAGAGTGTACCGATAGCGAGTTCGATGGTACTTGACTCGACTTCACTGCCACCGGCGAGGAAGGTGGAGTATGAGATTGCAGCGAGTATCGTGGCGAGTATGGCCCACAAGTTTGAGAGCTCTGGCCTGGTGGCTGGATTTTCTGGCGTATGCCTCCCAAATCCACCATTGTTCTTGTTCTTAAAGGCTCCGGGCATAATAAGGGCTTGCCGACTACAAGCAGGATGTACAGGTGGAGCTCCGGCGTGTATGGGGAAGGGTCCGGCGGACCTCCGGTGAGAGGAAGGAAGGAGGGAGATAGGAGAGATAATATTAACAAAAAAACTTTATTAATTTAATGCAATTAATTATTTTGAGGAAAAATAATTGAAATGATATTAAAATTATTGTTATGGTGCCTTTCAATGCTCGTCGGGCACCATAGAAAAGACGAAAAAGAAGACGAGAGTCTATAATTGTGAAGAAGAAGAAAAGAGAAACAACAGTATAGTTGGGGAATTGTGACATTTATATATTTTTTTAATCTATAATTCTTTTGATTTTTTGATTTTATTTTTCCCTCTTTCTAGACAATTTTCCCTTCTTGTTGAAAATTTTGAGCGCCACTTTATAAAGACTCCCTCAGTTTTTTTTTTTTTTTTTTTTTTTGGTGATGTGTCACCATTCTATTGGTTATGTATAAAAATGCTTCATACATTAAATGTATGTGTATCATCTCTCGATTGAATATATGAGAGAGAAATGACTTGCCGCCGCGAAAGTTGTTACCAGAGCTATGATTGGTTGTGGTGGTGAAAATCTGGATTGGTGTTTGTTTGTCCATGGTAGGAAAAATGGTGAGAGGAGAGAGAGAGCGTCGAGATATAGCTAGAGTTGGTGAATTTGTGAGAGACAATGATGAAATTACATGTTGCCCACTGTGATTAGAATGGGTATTCTAATTACAGTGATTGGCCTAGAATTCCTGCAAAACGACAGGGTGATAGCTGTATGAATAGTGGTCAGTAAATTTTCACAAGTTTTTATAGAATCCTTTGGGAAAGTTGGGGCTCACTCTAAAATTCTATTTGATGCCTTTTTGCAATACTGTTATATTTCGCACTAGTATAGGAGCGTCTAAAAAAACGTTGCATTGATATTTTGTTTACTCATATCACGGTTATACCACTAATTAGCTCATTGTGTGTAGTTATGTACTCTTTTCGTTTGCCTATAAAACGCGTAAGGACGGAATACATGCATTTTTAATAAACAATTAAGGGTGTTTTGGTCTTTATATGTACAATTATGGAAATATTTTAAGAAGTTTAAAGATAAACATCCTTAAATAGAAAGTAGGAAGTTTATAGGCGAACGGATGGAGTCCTATATAGCGAATATATATAGTGATCAGCTTGTGAGGACTTTGAGCTGCTCGTCTCAGCGGGCCTAGACACTACTACTTTTCTTAAGGAGTAAGGCTATTTGTTTCTCTTTTCTTTTTAAGTGGCCCTTTTTCTTTCTTAAAACACTACCACTTAACATATTCTAATAGAAAAATATCGTTAGTATTTCGCCCTTCTGATTATCATCTACGGAGTATGTATTTATCCTCTTTTTTCCACCAATTTTTAATTTTCAGCTTATACAACGGTTCAGTACAATTGTGAAGGTATACCGTATACATAAGTCCACGCTAATTAACCCATACTAACTTATCCACGATCTTTTATACCACAAGTTATAAATGATAGTTCTCTATTACTACCCATAAACTTTCAAAGGGAACGTAAAAAATACAAACTTTACACGAGTACACCTTAAAATTTATCTTTTCATTTCATTAAGTGGTTCCAATTCAAAAGAAGGAAAGAAATGTAAGATTCCCAAACATCCCAACTTCCCCTAATAAACCTGAATTTTGTGTAAGCGCCAAATCAGACCATATTCTAGACTTTGGATATAGAAATTGCGCCAACTCCGAACCCTACTTCTGAAATTGAACCCCTTTCATCTCAACATTTTCACCTCAATAATTTTCAAATCATCTCTACACTTTTTGATTTACTTTGAAGATGTCGGGAAACAGTGAGGGGAAAGTGAAGGCAGAGTGGCCGGCGATTGGAATCGATCTCGGGACGACATACTCATGCGTCGGGGTTTGGGAATATGACCGTGTCGAGATCATTACCAATGATCAGGGTAACCGAACCACGCCGTCTTGGGTCGCCTTCACTCAAACCCAGCGACTTGTTGGTGACGCCGCTAAGAACCAGGCTGCTACCAATTCTGCCAATACTATCTTTGGTCTGTTTCTCAAACCCCAAATTGTTTACTTTGGGTTTTTTTTTATTACTCCATTATTTTTTTTTTTTTTTTTTTTTTTTGGGGTATGATGATAATAATGCAGAAAATGTTTGATTACTTGGTGACTAACAATAATTAATCATTTGATTTATTTACTTTGTTTAGGGAATATATATATTGGGGTGAATCTTGGATCTGAAATCACGGGTGGTGAAACTGTGAAAGTAACATTTCAACTTAATATAGAAACTCAGAATCAAATTGAAGTCGTTACAAACTTACAGGGACCAACAATTATTAAAGTACGAGTATGTTATTTATATATTCGGGCGAATTTAGGATTTGAAATTACGGGTAACAAAAGTAAATTAAAACTTAGACCTCAGAGCGCGAGTTTAGTTTAATAATCAGTTGAAACGTAAAGCAAACTATATTTTCTTTGAGAACTTGGTTGGGGTTATGAATCCGCCTTATTATTGTATGAGACGACAAAAAAGATTAATCATAGTAATGTGCTCGATTCATTTGAGTGCTGATAGTCCTAGATCTTTTTACAAGACAAGGTTGTGGGTATGAAGTTCTCGAGTTTGTATAAGAAAATACATCGGTGGTTTGATAGAATATGTATATATGTACTTATGTACATGTTCATCATATATCGTTCTAATGAGGAATCCCGAGTCAGGGAGTTTTACAAACTTACATCCACCGTCATCATCAAATTGAGACTTGTATAGTTGTATCTAAGAGTTTAGTCGTTTTAGTGAATGGGGCTGCTTCATCCAAGTCTCCAATTATACATCCAAATCTCGGATACTAGCTGTTAAATTTATTTCCCATATCTGTGACATTCAAGTACACCAATACTTTCCCTTATCAGGCTTGCTGAATTAATGCTGTGAATTCCTCTATAAAACTTAGTTTGATTTATAGAATGTTAACTACCAAGTTGCTTGGTGTAGTTTGATATTTGCTTCCGTGCCCTCTAAGATAGGGTAGGCCAGAATGCATCATTTTAGGCTTACATCTTTGACTGTAATAGTACTTCAACTTTATTATACATATAAATCATTCTGTACAAGACATAGTGTTTCTATTCTGACCTGCAAAGTTTAGCTATAATGATATAGGAGCAGCAATTCTTGATGATTTCACATATGGCTCATTTTATGAAGACTTACTTATCTGCAACTGACTGCAAGTTTATGAATAAACAGAACATTAGTACTGAATCTGTTTAGGTACCTCTGTTTTCACCTAACAGAGATTTCTTTCTGATATTTTGGTTGCTAATCACTGACAGATGCAAAGAGGCTTATAGGCAGAAGGTTCAGCGACGAGACAGTCCAAAAAGACGTAAAAATGTGGCCATTTAAGGTCATTAAGCGCCCTGGTAATGCTGCAGACCAAGAGCCAGTAATAGCAGTCACCTATAGAGATGAAGATAAGCATTTTTCTCCTGTGGAGATCTCTTCAATGATCCTCGTGAAGATAAAAGAGGCCGCAGAAGCCTATCTTGGTACAACAGTAAAAAATGCTGTCATTACTGTGCCTGCTTACTTCAATGATTCTCAACGACAAGCCACAAAAGATGCTGGACTGATTGCTGGACTTAATGTTTTACGAATTATCAATGAGCCAACTGCTGCTGCCATCGCCTATGGACTACACCATAAGATTACTAGCTATGGCACTAAAAAGAATGTGTTGATATTTGATCTTGGTGGTGGGACATTTGATGTGTCCTTAGTTTGTGTCGGAAAGAATGTCTTTGAAGTTAAAGCTGTAAGTGGCGACACTCACCTTGGTGGTGGGGATTTTGACAGCAATATGGTCAGCTACTTTGTGGAGGCGTTCAAGAAGAAGCACAATGTCGACATCAATCATAACCATAGAGCTCTAGCGAGGTTGAGAGCTGCGTCTGAGAGAGCTAAAAGAATCCTTTCAACCACTCATGAGACTACCATTGACATTGATTGCCTTCATGAGGGGATCGATTTTGCTTCAACTATGTCTCGTGCTAGATTTGAAAATTTGAATATGAACTTGTTTAAACAGTGCATTGATCCTGTTGATCAATGCTTAAGGGATGCAAAGATGGAGAAGACGGATGTGAGTGATGTTGTGGTCGTGGGTGGCTCAACCAGGATTCCAAAGATTCAGCAGCTGCTGCAGGATTTCTTTGATGGGAAGGAGCTGTGCAGAAGTATAAACCCAGATGAGGCTGTTGCGCATGGAGCTGCCGCCCAAGCTGCAGTGTTAACTGGAACGGTAGTTGGCGATAACAAAGATATTGTGCTTGTTGATGTTGCTCCTTTATCCCTTGGTATTGAAGTTGATGGCGGTCACTTGGATGTAATTGTTCCTCGTAACACTACTGTTCCAGCAAGAAAAGTCGACAGGCTTACTACTGCTGTTGACTACCAGACCGTTGTCTCATTTGCTGTGTTTGAAGGCGAGAGACCGAGAGCTGTAGACAACCACTTCTTGGGCCAGTTTGTTCTCTCTGATGTTCCTCCTGCACCTGCTGGTATCCCAAAATTTGATGTTTGGTTTGACATTGATGCGGATGGTATTCTTACAGTGTCTGCAGAGGATGTCAATACTGGAAATAAGAACCAGATCACCATTACCAATCAGAGCAGGCTATCAAAGGTGGAAGTTGATAGACTGATGGTAGAAGCCGAAAAATACAGGGGTGAGGATGAGCAGTACAAGAGGAAAGTGATGGCCAAAAACGCTCTGGAGAAGTATGTAAACAACATGTGGGAGAAATTGACAGAGTATGAACAGAAGCTTCAAATCGAAGACAAGAACAGGATTGAGGATGCAATTGAGAAAACATATCAGTGGCTGGACTGGAATTTTCAGATAGAGGAGGTATCGACATTCCAAGAGGAGTTGAAGAAACTGCAAGACTTTTGTGAGCCTATTCTTGCTAGAGCAGCTAATCATCCGTAACCTGCAGTGAGATAGCGGTACAGTAGATAGACTGGTATACTCCGTCTGTTGCAAGTCAGGAACTAGGTGAAAGTCCCTGTGGCTGCAGTGGGGAACTCTGTAAGTTTTGTGGGAATACAGGGACATACTTTGATTGATGTAAGCAAATTTGACGGGGTCATGCTTTATGCACTTTTAGTGACTGTTAACTTTTGCAAATTTTAGTTTCTTTTTGTTTGCAACTAGAATACTCCGTATCTAGTGTGCGATTACTTAGCTTGTAAGTGCGGCATCTTGTTTGAACGGAAAATTACCATTTTGAATGGTCGCGTTTTACTTTCGACGTAGCCATTTGATTTGCAAGATAAATACTCCCTCCGTTCGCCTTTAAAACGTGTAGGGTCGGAACACAGTTTTTAAGAAAAAGAATGAGTTTTAGGGTCCAGTTGGTGTAAATTTACAATATAAGGGTATGCTCCACTTGCATTTTCAATAAAAAAATGAATAAAGTATGGGTGTTTTGGTCTTTACATGTACAAATAAGAAAAGATTCCAAGTATTAAGTTTTAAGATGAACGCCCCAAAATAGAAAGTATAAAGTTTATAGGCGAACGGAGGGAGTAGATGATTAACCATGTACTCAAAATTTATGTAAAATAGTATACTCAAGTAGATACCGTCGTACCCATGGTCAGAGTGAGTTCCTCAATAAGTCAGATTGACAGACCGTACGAAAAATACGAGCCAAATGCGGTTAATGTATATGCACTTCAAATTTTGTAATCTTCCTTTTCCTATGGCAACATGTTTTCACAATTAAAATTTAATTATCTAATCTAATCTAATACTATATATTAAAATCTGAAACCAAGTCTGTCACTTGGCATTCATTAATTGGATAGCACTAAATACTTACATAATATGAAAACGGATTTTCTAACGTGTGCCCAAAGGGCACATGTTAAGAACTTATTTATTTCCTTATTTGAGTGAGATTCCCACTTGGGAAAACAAATATGACATTTTATTTATTTTTTGAGCAGAATCTCACTTAAATAAAGAAGGTTTTGAGTTCTTATCATGTGCCCTTAGGGCACACGTTAGAAAAACCGATATGAAAATTATTAGCTAATTTATGCAAAATAATATAATATTAATTTATGGTGATTATGATAGCTAATTATGGAAAATAATAGTGTTGTTAATAATATTATAACAAATATATAAACTGACAATTTTATAAAATGAGTATAACAATATAGATATACAGCCCGTGCCAGATATACAGCCCGGAAGCGAGCCGAACATGCAAACTAGTTATACTATCAAAACAGAATTTTCATGTCAATATACGTTCAATCAATTAAAATTTGCCTTGTCTCTTTGACCATATCGTGAGCATTAGACAAAAATATTAGACCATCGTCCTACTTATTCACTTTGATCGAGCTATAATGAAGACCAAAATTGACCTAATGGTTAGAAAAAACCAGACTCGAGGTTATCCCAAGCTCGAATCGATATATCAAGGTGTAACTCATATAAGCAAGGGGAATGACTAGGTCTTTGACTCTCTCTCTCATGTTCAAGTCTCAAAGACCTCCCAACCTTTCAAATTCCCCTAGTAAGGGATGACACTCCGGAATTCGATTAATGCGCCAATTCCAATTATTTTAAAATCAAAACTATCAATCTCATACATAAATTGCGCCAAATCCAAACCCCCAATTAGTAACCACTTCCCATTCCCAAAAAATTTAACCCCAATTTATCACTTGATTGATTATGAAAAATGTCAGGAAATAGTGAAGAGAAAGTGAAGGCAGAGTGGCCGGTGATAGGAATCGATCTCGGGACAACGTACTCGTGCGTCGGGGTTTGGCAACACGACCGTGTCGAAATCATAACCAATGATCAGGGTAACCGAACCACACAGTCTTGGGTCGCCTTCACTCCAACCGAGCGTCTTGTTGGTGACGCTGCTAAGAATCAGGCTGCTACTAATTCCACTAATACCATCTTTGGTCAGTTAGTTTCTCAATATCCCTACCCACAATACCATCTTTGATTTTTTTTTTTCTTCCTGAAAATGTGATTATAATCAATTCTACTTACAGCGAACTTTCTTTTATGTGTAGTGGTAAGGTTACTCATGTGGTACAGTTTGACGCCTTCTTATCTAATTTTCTCGGGACTGTTTTCCGGGTATTGATTTTTACACGCCCATTTGTATTCCTGTCAAAAATAGTAATTATAATAATAATAATAATAATAATAATAATAATAATAATAATAATAATAGCTTCTTGTGAAGTGAATGTATAGCAATTTAAAGTGGTGAAATGGTGTTATTCTTTGGGACCTCAATAACTTGTAGAAGTTAAGTAAGGAGTAATAAGAGGGAATTTTTCTAGGCTTATGCTAAATTGAATTGATTTTTTATTGGGTTCATTTGACTTTCGTGATCAAATACATGTGCACAAATAATCAATATCATTGCTTAAATTGGCGAAATCCAAGCAGTCACTTTAGGATTCTTAGGTGCTCTTGCATATGAGTATAATTGGTTTGCTTCTTGTTGAAGATCTTTTGCAAGATTTTAAGGGATTTAGGTTTTATTTCATTAGAAAATAACGCAATGTTCATTTCCTGCTTTTTGGGTGTGATTCTTGAAGTAATTTCATTTTGGGTCATCCGTGCGCAGCTTCACTATGTTTCAATAGGGGTAAGGCTTGCGTACATCCGACCCCCTTTCCCCGCCTTATGGTGGGAGCTTTTTAGGCACTAGGATAAAGATGTTGTTGTTGTTGTTGTTGTTGTTGTTGTTGTTCATTTTCTGCTTTTTACGAATGCTATGAGCAAACCTTTGTGACGCAATCGAAGCATTGTGATCCATTTTCGAATAGTTGAGCTATTTCATGTCAGCTCTGTGAGCTTAGGCTAATTGATGAATGCTAGATATTAAGGTAGAAACGAGGATGAATTTAGGGGTGTCAGGCCATATATAAGTTATATGCTGGCTACATTTGATCCAGCCTCATGTAAACCGTACCTTACCTAAAATGTCCCAAAGATTGAATCTTTCTGAAATTACAATATAACACAAGTAGGATTTGTTTAGTAAGAAACCTACCCTGGTCTTACAAGGGTAGTTTTGCCCCTTGAAGCTTGTGTAGAAAGAACTATTTCAACTGTATTTCTCTGTAGTTTCTTCTTAATCTGAATGCTCAGAGTTGAGTTTCTAGTTCACTTGAATTCTATTGCAAATTATTTAATAGCTCTTTCTGAGCCTGACCTTGTACGTGCTTGCGAATTTGGAACTTGTAACAGATGCAAAACGGCTTATTGGTAGGAGATATAATGATGAAACGGTGCAAAAGGACATGCAACTTTGGCCGTTTAAGGTCATTGCTGGTCCTGTTTTCGGCCAAGATAAAAAGCCATTGGTTGTAGTAACTTACAAGGATGAAGAGAAGCAATTTGCTGCTGAGGAGATATCTGCTATGGTACTCGGGAAGATGAAGGACACTGCAGAGGCCTATCTAGGCATGACAGTGAAGAATGCTGTTGTTACTGTACCTGCGTACTTCAATGATTTGCAACGCCAGGCAACCAAAGATGCTGGTGCCATTGCCGGGCTTAATGTGTTGCGAATCATAAATGAACCAACAGCTGCTGCCATTGCTTATGGGCTTGACAAGAAGGCTTTAGAAATCGATAATTCATCGAAGAAAAATGTTTTGGTCTTTGATCTTGGTCGTGGGACTTTTGATGTTTCTCTAGTCTGTATCGAAAAGGATGTATTTGAAGTGAAGGCAGTGGGTGGAGATGCGCACCTTGGTGGGGGTGATTTCGACAGTAGAATGGTCAGTTATGATAGAGGATGAATATAGTCTACAGGGTGAATACGGAGTATGTAATTTATTATGTACTTTATACCTACAAGGTACATTGTATTAGTCATTAGGTTAGGGGTGATACACTTGCTTATGTTATGTACTATAAAATCTCATAATATTATCAATAATAGACAAGTCGATTATTAGAGTATTATACGATTGTTGGGGTTCATTTTATTAATGAGGCCACAACCCTTGGGAAAGGAGGCCCAATGCCCTTGATAAAGCCCAATGATGTCCTTAATATCCAGCAAATCTTATCCGTTGGATGTCAAGGGAATGAAGGGTCAGGATGAAGGGGGGCCCCTACGAGTATTCCTTGAGCATACCTCTTCCACTATAAATACCCCTTTTATTCCCTCACTTAAGAAGATTCTGATTTTTAGTTCTCCTAAGCCATTTATTGTTATTCTTAAGATAAGTGACTCTCGGTACCCCATTTCTCAACCGCACCCAGTACTGACTTGATCGTCGGAGGGGCGTCGCCTGGGTAAAACCGGGCCCCCTTGACTGTTTGTTCATTGCGCAGGACAGAGATTTGAACCCCGTCTATCCCGAAATCGAACTCACACCAACATTTGGCGCCGTCTGTGGGGAGAGATCGGAGAAGTCCGAATTTTTGCTTGCGAGTTGAACATTTTTGACTGCGATAGAAATGGTAGCCGAGACGCGGAAGAAGATTGACAAGTCAAATGCGGCCACTGTACATACGGGTGCGCCACCCCCTGGTGACAACCCAATCATTGGACGTTGCGACCCAGTGACGGCTGAGTTATTGGGGCCGGCTGCGTCTACCGCAACCGCACCCACTCGACTCCCGGAAAGACAAAAGGCAGTTGAAGCTGCGCGCCCCCCTCCTCCCGCAACCATCAAAGACGAGCGTCACCGCAGAGGTTACGTCGTCGAAGACGAAGACGAGATGGATTATACAGACGAGGAGGAGACGGAGACGGATAGCCAAGGCACTGCGGCTTTCGAAGCTCGGGTATCCGCAGTCAGAGAAGAGTTTCGCAAGGAGATGATGGAGAATCTGGATGCCCGAATGGAGGCATTCCGAAAGGAGGCGAGTGCGCAGGTGCCACCGGTCTCGACTCAATCGCAACCAGGATCCTCAGGGGCGAGGAGAGGGAAAAAGAGGGCGTGCCCCTCAGTGCGCATCCGCAGAGCAGTGGCACGCGCAAAGGAGGCGCAGTGGCAGACCATCCTTAGATTCTTGGACGCGCGTCTCATCATTGATGCGGGGAAGGCGCGCGAGGAGAAGGAAAGAAAGAAGAAAGAGGAAGAGGAAAGGTTACGGAAAGAGAAGGAAAGAGAGAAGGAAAGACAGAAAGAGCGACCCCAAGCGTCCTACAAGAAATTTTCTGCGATGGAGAAAGGCAAGGGTATAGTAGAGGAGGATCGGGCATCGGTGTTTGACAGATTACGGCTGGATCCAGGGCGACGCAACGCGCCCCTGTGGATACGGTCCCGGTCTCCTCCACCCGCACGAGGTGTAGCTCTCACCCGTCGGTCGCAACCACAGCCAAAGACTCAATCTCAGCACGACCACCACCATCATCACGACGAGCGGCCCCGGAGTCCACTTCGCAAAGGTAGGACCCGGACGCGAAGCTGTAGTGAGAGCGAGTCCGAAATCGAGGATGAGGCAAGTTCCAAATAACAGGGCTGTGGTTATCGAGGACGTTCAACACTGTTTTGTGACTCCCCATTCACAAGTTGGATCCTAACCGCGGACAAGCCGCCGGGCATTAAGAAGCCCAAAATGACTGAGTACGATGGGGTAGGAGACCCACACGATCACATCTCGTCATATCTACACAATATCAGTTACCTGACCATGGACGAACCCACCATCTGCAAGCTGTTCCCGTCTACACTAAGCGGAATCGCGCAGAGGTGGTTTGATCAGTTACCCCCAAATAGTATTGATTCGTGGAGAGAATTGAGAAGGAAGTTTGCTGGCCACTTTGTAACCAACAAGACTAGGAAGAAGACATCCATCCATCTTGCCACTGTGAAACAAGGAGACAACGAATCTCTGGACGAGTACATCCAGAGATTCCGCATGAATGCAACGCACGTGACCAACCTTACTGATGAGGCGGGGGTTGCGGCGTTAATCATGGTAATGGCAGAAGGTAGATGCAAGTATGACTTGATTGCGAAAGAGCCCAAGACCATGGTGAGCGCATATCAGAGAGTGGCTGCGCACGTGAATGCTTCCTTGGTAAATAGCTCGGGACGCAAAGAGAAGGCGGCTGTGGTGGCGCTGAACAAGAGCCAGGACTTCCTGTCTGCGCGCCGGCCGAGCAACGGCTTGCGCAACCCAGGTCGATTCAATACATCGATCAGAACAATCTTTATGGCAATCAAGGATGATGAGATGTTGCCGGCACCAAAGCCAATGGTTGACGCAGATAGGGTCAACATGCAGCAATTTTGTGAATACCATATGGAGAGCGGGCACAGTACTCGAAACTGCCCTAATTTGGAAGATGTGTGTCACAATCTAGCTGACAATGGAAGGTTGCAGAGATACCTGACCCGGCTGCGAGGGCAGCGGGACAGGTATAGACAGCAGTGGCAGAGCCGCGGCAACTACAACAACCGCAACAACAACAATGGCTGGCCTGCGAGTAGGCCGCGACCACCCAAAGGAGGAGATAGGGAACACAGTCTTGGTGTGATAAACACAATTTCAAGTGGCTTCGCCAGCGGTGGACCAAGTCACCGTGGACGAAAGGAAAATTTGAAGAACTTTATCAATTCTATTGCGTCTCCGCAGACGAGGCCGATAAGGATTCCTGATATCACTTTGAAGCAGTTTGATATCACTGAGGTTCGTACACCACATGATGATCCGGTGGTGGTCACCATGAGAGTGGCGAACAAGGACATAAGCAGATGCCTGGTGGACACAGGATCCTCAGTAGATATAATGACTTTGGAATGTTTGTTGAAGCTGAGATACACGAGGAAGGATATCAAGCCACTGCATGATCCTATTGTCGCATTCGGTGGGCAGAAAATCTACCCGCTAGGTTCGGTCCGACTCCCTGGTGCCATTGGTACTGGGAGTGCGATCAGGACTGCAATGGTAGAATTCATCATCATTGACATTCCCTGCGCATACAATGTGGTCATCGGGAGGCCGATGTTAAATGAAGTGGTTGGTTTGGTGTTTACTTTGGGACTTTTAATGCTATATATCACCGATGACAGGAAGCCGGCAATAATACGAACCGATCAGAAAACAGCTCGAGAATGTTATCACGCGGGGCATATTTTCATGTGGAAGCATATTTTCACCAAGTTCGGGTTGCCCCGCTGCGTCACCCTTGACAACGGCTCGCAGTTTGACAGCAACCCATTCCATGAGTATTGCACAGAATATGGCGTGAAAACTTGCTATGCCTAGGTTGCTTATCCGCAAGCCAATGGTCAGGTTGAATCCTCTAACAAGTTGATTGTGGGCGCACTCCACAAAATGGTCGAACGGGCCAAAGGAAAATGGATTTAGCAGCTGCCAGGGATCTTGTGGGCAATGCGCACCACTGCCAAGCGCGCTACAGGAGAAACTCCATTCCAGCTCGTTTACGGATCGAACGCGGTATTGCCAGTGGAGTGGGGAGCTAAGTCCTTGCGGATCAGCACCTACGAACCCGAGCAGAATGAGTCGGAGCTGCGCATTGCGTTGGACTTGCTGCCTGAATTGAGAGGCAATGCTTTGCTGCGAGTGGAGAGACGGAAACAAGACATGGCTCGCGCTTACAACAAGAAGGTGAGCCCAAGAAGCATTGAGATCGGAGACTATGTGCTGAGAAATCTCGCAACTACCGGAAAAGAGGTTCCGGGCGGGAAACTGAAGCCCAAGTGGGAAGGTCCTTTCCTTGTTGTTGGAAAGATAAGGGATGGGACCTTTCGCTTGGAAGAGCTTGGCGGCAAACCTATCGAGAGGCCATGGAACATTATCCACCTCAAGAAATATTATGCTTAGGTTATTGGTTGAGTTGTAACATATTCAGTTGATTGTTTATTTTTCATCAAAAGAATAGTGAAGCGCTAGACGCACCCAAAAACATGTATTTTAAATTTTCAGTAAATGAAATGGCCTGCGGCCCAATTGTTTTAGTTCACTCAACGTGTCTACTTTAATTAGAATAGAGTACTGTAGAGCAAATTGTAACCGAGTCCGTAACTTCACCGGTCTCAGTAAATGAGTCTATACCGAGCCCAGAATTTCACCGGCCGTGACAAGAATTGCGATCAAACCAGGGGCTAAAGCCAAGCCGAGTCGGATGTGTCACCAGACTCGGACGGTGAATACCCACTGCGGGGTGGGACCTCACCACCTCGGATGACCAGCTGTGGATCACCAATAGTATCAATTGGCACCTGGGTATCACTAATACTCGGGCGCGGCTGGGAAGAAGCTCAATTCCAAAATATACCTGGTTCGGGTTAAGACACTATATTCATTCCCGATGATTCGGGTGCGTGTTGAATAGGGTTCCATAAGATCGCCCGGCCCGCAACCAGAGGCAGGGCCGAAGTAACGGCCCTCGGCGAACATGTCTCCAGCTCGGATTCGGTCACTTACGCTCTTGCACTCAGTAATCAGGGGACACCCTAGTTCAAGGGTGTCGAACTGGGATGCTGTGTTTAAGTGGGACGTAGACCCCCAGATCTACGGGCCCGGACAGTCGAGCCAAATTTTCATTGGTTAAATTCGATGTCTCGGGCTCAACCCTCGTTGATATCCGAGTTCAATTCGAACGAAGGATGGGCTGTAATAACCCACAAAAAACGAGTTGAGCCATAATATTCCACCCTTGGGCTAATACCCCGAGGGGCGCACCTAGATAACGAGTTAGTGTTTGTTATTGTTTTGCAGGTACAAGATATTATCATTATAAGGAAATTATTACAAGAGGCGAAGTTATTTGATCGAGTCGAAATCGCACCCAAGTTCAGGGGCGATGGTCGGCTGCGATTTCCGCCTCCATTCCAGGGGCGGATATTTTGATCGAGTCGAAATCGCGCCCGATTCCAGGGGCGATGTTCGGCTGCGATTTCCGCCTCTATTTCGAGGGCGACGTTATTTGATCGCATATTATCACAAGTATACAAGGACAGCAACAATGTGAAGGGAGATTGAGGAAAAGATGAAGGAACAAACGCTGGACCATATAAGCAAAAAGAGCAACCGGTGCAACCAAGGCCAAAACACCCCTTTCGGACCGGCTGCGGTGATATACGCAACAAGGAAATTGTTCCCGATAATTACAAGTGTTAGAAATAGAAATATAAAGTTCAAGGGGCTACACCCCCTGCTTGGTTGGCCGCGGTACAGGTGGAAGGCTCGGCAGTGGTGGTAACATCCCCTGCTGGCCGGGCCGCGTCCTCTTCTTCCTCAACATCATCGTCGTCGTCATCGTCGTCATCGTCATCCCCATCACCATCGAGGTTGATAACAATTGGACTACATTAGGGTTGTATCCTGGGCTCTGGGGCAGGTGGCGCCTCATCAACATTGATGGACTCAGGCAGCTCTTAGAGATCCTGCCGCGCTTGAAAGAGGATCCCGCTGCACTTCGCAGTCAGGTATTCTAAATCCTTAGTTAGGTCTTCGTGATCCTCAAAGGTGGCCAGATACTGATCGCCGAGACGCTCCAGAGCAGAGGTAAAGGCAGCCACATCAACCGGGGCCAACGTTTTAGGATGCTTCTCCGAAATCGCATTCACACCCCTCAACGCGGCCATAGCGGACTCCTTCATCGCCTCCACTGCCGAGAACCGGACATCACCCATCCTGTCATTAAGGAGCACCTCGTAGTCTGAGGAAGCCAGGAACTTTGCCTTGGCGTTCCATGCGCGGTGCGCCCAGAAGTTGATGTAGCCCTTAGCATTTTCAAGCTGGCGCAGCAGGTTCTTGTCCTTTTCTAGAGACGCCTTCTCCCTTTCCAGGGCCGCAGTCAGGTCCTCCTTCAACTGCGCGTTGGACTAACACAAAGATTTGCTGATCTCTTTGAGTTGAGTGATTTGCGCAGTGGAGGTGGCCGCGTAGCTCACCGCGGTTTTGGCATCCCTTACGGCCTTCTCAGCCCTTTCTTCGGCGCTAGTGAGCTTAGCCTCGGCAGCCTTAGCTAGGTCTGCAACCTTCGCGTTCTCCGCACTGAGCTCGTCCACACGTGCGGCCAACTTCTTTATCTCCTCCTCTCGGTGGGCGGCAAACGCAGACAATTCGGCGAACCGATCTGACTGCGTCTGAACGTATTCGGAGGGGTCACCCATGGTGTCGAACACATGGGAGACAAGGCCAGCCAGCTGCAAAAGATAAGTGTGAGAAAGCAGGTATATGAAGCAAAAAAAAAAAAAAAAAAAAAAAACACTTACACTATAAGTGTGAGCGGCAAAGCGCTCCACCCAGTTGTCGGGCCTTTCTTGGCGGCGTGCCCAGCGGCGAAATGGAAGGAGGGCATCATTGAGAGGGTCGCTTATCCCCCTGATTGCCCACAGACTCTCCTCGCCAGCCAAGGGCACACCCATGTCATCGGTCACCTGCATCACCTGAGGAGATACACCACCCAAGCCTGACCGCGAAGGAAAGTCAGTGTGAGAGTAAGTGAAAGGCCGATTAGCGCGCTTGGAAAGAGACTTACTGGGGCCGAAAACGGTGTCGTTGTCGGTGGGGGGAGCAGTGTTCATGGTCTGCTCACTCCCTTCCAGACTCGAATCTCCCAGACTTTAGCGCCGCACGTAGAAGCGAGGCGACTTGCCTGCGCGGGGATTTTCGAGAATCTGTAAACAAAGAAAATTAGAACCAAGCTAGTAACACATATGCGCCGGAGATAAGATAAGGGTAAACACTCACCGGTGATAGCGTCTCGACAGTAATAGGAGTCCCCTCTGAGAGAATTCCCTTTCCTTTATTTTTACCGGCTGAAGATGAGGCCGGCTCCGCAGACATTGGTGACTGCGTAGACATCCGCGGCTGAGTGGGCTCGTGCCGCGGGGTAGAGTCCTCTTGTTGAGGAAGCATCTCCCGAAGAGGGGTCGCAGCCACGGGAGATGTGTTCGTGGTCTTTTTCTTCGGCTCCGCAGAAGCCGGCTGCGAAGAGGATGACTCATCCCGTTTGCGCTTACCCCCTTTATTTTTCTCCTTCGTCGCGGCAGCTGCATTCATCGCGGCAGCTGCATTCATCGCGGCCGTTTCCTCGCGAGCAAGTTGCATGTTTTCGGGAGCGTTGGCGGCCTTTCCCCGCTGGGCGCGTACCTTGAACATGTCTGCTTTCGCGAGGATGCTTGCGATGTGGGCTTCAACGGTATTAAGATCTTTCACTGCGAAGAAATGAAACAAAAGAAAGTTAGTATCATTTAATCATACACGCAATAAAGAGAGAAGTACAAATAAAGAGGAACGGCGCTCGGCCTCGTTTACGGCCTCCATGAGACCCGCACCTATCAACCAGACGTTCTCCAACGACTGCTTGAAGGTAGGGGTCCAAACACGATGGCCCTCCTCCGGCGTCTTAGCTTGGACAAAGTAGTCGCGCACGGCGCGCATCGAAGGAGGGAGTTCTGGCTGTTCTCGGGTGTTAGCGGGGACTTCCCCCTTGGATAGTGGGAAGTCAAAGACGTCGGCAGCAGTTGCGTTTGCATCCAGGCTAACCCAAAAGAAGTTATTCTTCCAGACAACCTCGTTTTTGCGGGGTTTCTTCGTTTGTGTCACGATGCAATGATGATCGCCCGCGCCGCGGGGGCTAAAGGTATAGAACCCATATTGGTTGCCAGACACACGGTGCAGAGATTGAAATAATTTAATCGACACCGGGATCAGCGCAGCCAAACAGGTCATTACAATTACATTGATGGTTAAGTAGGAGTTTGGGGTCACTTGCGCTGGGCACAAGTGGTAGTGAGACAGGAGTTTAGCAGTATATCTAGGTATGGGCAACCGCAACCTGTTAGTAATAGCCAGCTCATGAACCGCGAAGCAGCCGCGCGGAGGATTGGACAGAACGGATCCTAATTCAGGGACAGTTAGGCCAATGGGAGACCTAATGCCATATTCTGCGCAAAATTTCTTCAATCTGGCAGTGGTGTACTTCACAATGAACTTCTCAGAAATCAGGGCAGTGTCATATCTCCCTAACAGATCCACACTCGTGTTTTGCGCGGCCGCGGCATATTGAACGGCCTCCGCTTCGGTGAAGGTCGCATCTGATGCGAGTAGGTCGTTGCGTGCGCGGGGTTGAGTAGAAGAGGAGGAGCCGCCCGATCGCGTCATCTGCGTGGAGGGCAGGAAAGCAACGATTACGTTATATCGACAATGCCAGCGACAGGGGTTGGCTTCGGGCTCGGAGTCGGAACCAGATGGTTCGGAGTCCGAACCCAAGTCAATAAACGACGACGTGCGACGGGGATCAACGGGAATCCGGAGTGGAATTCGCCTCCTATCCCACGTGCCCGGTCGCGATAACCATGCTTTCGCCTCCCAACCTAGATCGGCCAAGGGGTGTTGCCCGGGCCTGTAAGTCTTTTCAAGCCATGGGCAATCAACCCACACATTGGTCATGTGGCGCGGATTCAGTTTCAAACCTCGGATCGTCATCTTGGGATGCGAAAGGAGGGCTAAAACGGGAAAAGAGGAAAAAGAGGTTAGGGCAAACCAACGGTTACCCCAAAAGACAAGTACAAAAACAGGAAAAAGAGAGGGAGAATTACCTTAGATTGACGAAAGATTGATCGAAAACGCCGGGATCTTCAAAGAAAGTTTTGAACAAAGTCGGTAGCAACCGGGAGTCGAAAAGTTGGCAGAAAAATAAGGACGGGAAACCCTAATTATCAAGGAATGAAAGTTGAAGAGAAGAGAGGCGAAAATTTTGGCAAAAGAAATAAGAGTGACTCCATGTGGCAGTAGAGGATACTTATAGAGGAAAAGCCGGGGGCAAAGTGGTAAAATCAAATGGTTCTGCACAATTTCCAATAAAAGACATCATTAACTGTCATAATGAACAGTTAAAGGCAATTGTCTTTTTGCCGTTTCGAGGTGACCTTTGGATTTTTCAAAGATTGACGGGTAGAAGGAATCTTTTCGAATTCTTCACCAAATAATTGAATGAAAATTCCGAAGGCAATACGTCGTTCGCCTCGACAGAGGGCATCGCACCCGATTCCAGGGGCGACATTCGGTTGCGATTTTCGCCTCCATTTCGGGGGCGAAGTCTATTTCACCAAGTCGAAATCGCGCCCGATTTCAGGGGCGATATTCGGTTGCGATTTCCGCCTTTATTCCAGGGGCGAAGTTTATTTCACCAAGTCGAAATCGCGCCCGACTCCAGGGGCGATATTCAGTTGCGATTTCCGCCTTTACTCCAGGGGCGAAGTTTATTTCACCAAGTCGAAATCGCGCCCGACTCCAGGGGCGATATTCGGTTGCGATTTCCTCCTTTACTCCAGGGGCGAAGTTTATTTCACCAAGTCGAAATCGCGCCCGATTTCAGGGGCGATATTCGGTTGCGATTTCCGCCTTTACTCCAGGGGCGAAGTTTATTTCACCAAGTCGAAATCGCGCCCGACTCCAGGGGCGATATTCGGTTGCGATTTCCGCCTTTACCCCAGGGGCGAAGTTTATTTCACAAACTCCAAATCGCACTCAATTTCAGGGGCGATGTTCGATTGCGATTTTCGTCTACACTTCAGAGGCGAAAATATCGGAAGTCCTAAAGAGCGAGATCGGAACAAGAGCCGCAAGAAACGAAATGGGAACAAGGAAAGTATAATGGAACATGGAAAAACAAGCATGACGCATACGGCCATGAAGCTCGCAAGAGGCGAAGTTTTTCGATTAAAATCGAAAAATACGAGCTCCACGGCCTAGGAAGCAAGCAAGACAAGAGAGCGACGTCATAAAACTTTGTCAAGGCGCATTACATGACCCACGACAAAGGGCGGTCAGGGGATGCGCAGTCAGGTCGCCCTCGGTGAAAGGAAAAAGCCGAGACGCAGTGACCAACGAGCGCAACCCGACTCCGAGAGGCTCTGTTGGGGTTCATTTTATTAATGAGGCCACAACCCTTGGGAAAGGAGGCCCAATGCCCTTGATAAAGCCCAATGATGTCCTTAATATCCAGCAAATTTCATCCGTTGGATGTCAAGGGAATGGAGGGTCAGGATGAAGGGGGGATCCCTAGGAGTATTCCTTGAGGGTACCCCTTCCAGTATAAATACCCCTTTTATTCCCTCACTTAAGAGGATTCTGATTTTTAGTTCTCCTAAGCCATTTATTGTTATTCTTAAGATAAGTGACTCTCGGTACCCCATTTCTCAACCGCACCTAGTACTGACTTGATCGTCGGAGGGGCGTCGCCTGGGTAAAACCGGGCCCCCTTGACTGTTTGTTCATTTCGCATGACAGAGATTTGGACCCCGTCTATCCCGAAATTGAACTCACCCCAACAACAATCTTACATGGTATCAGAGGGTTCGATCACAAACTACAAATCTTAAACAACAACTTTTTCTTGCTTCCGCTCCTTGTACCTACAAGGTACATTGTATTAGCCATTAGGTTAGGGGTGATGCACTTACTTATGCTATGTAGTATAAAATCTCATAATATTATCAATAATAGACAAGTCGATTATTAGAGTATTATACGATCTTACAAGTTACTTTGTCGAAGAGTTTAAGAGGAAGCACAACAAGGACGTGAGTCAGAGTCCGAGGGCTTTAGGGCGACTAAGAGCTGCATGTGAGAGAGCTAAGAGAGCACTTTCAACAACTTCACAAACAACTATAGAGCTTGACTGCCTTTCTGATGGCCTTGATTTTAGCTCAGTTTTAACTCGAGCTCGTTTTGATAAGCTGAATGTTGATCTGTTTAGGAAGTGCGTAGACATTGTTGAGCAATGTTTGAATGATGCTGATGTGTGCAAGAGTGATGTTGATGATGTTGTACTTGTTGGTGGATCGACTCGAATACCTAAGGTTCAGCAATTGTTGCAGGACTTCTTTGATGGGAAAGAGCTTTCCAGGAGCATTAATCCTGATGAGGCTGTTGCATATGGCGCGGCTATCCACGCAGGGATTTTATGTGGCGTAACCAACAACAACAGTATGGTGCTTGTTGATGTTACTCCATTATCCCTTGGTGTTGAGGTAGGATCAGGGAATATGTCTGTTGTAATCCCAAGAAACACACCTGTTCCGACGAGACAGCAGCGTAGGTATGGAGCTTTACATACTAAGAAGCGTACATATGGAGCAACAAATGAATGCCGGGCATCTGTTCTCGAAATCCCTGTGTACGAAGGTGAAAGAAACATAGCACAGGACAACCATTTCTTGGGGGTTTTTGAGCTCTCCGGCATTTGTTCACCAACAGGATCTCCGAGCTTGACTAATGTATGCTTTGAGATCGATGTCAACGGGATATTGAACGTGTCTGCTGAAGATACGAGCTCTGGTAATAAAAGCGAAATTACTATCACCAACAGCAGCAGGGTTACCAAAGCAGAGATGGAAAGAATGACGAAGGAGGCCGAGGAGTACAAGGCACAAGACAAGAAGCACGAGCAGATGGTGAAAGCCAAGAACACATTAGAAGACTATGCCAATGACATATGGGAGAGGCTTAGCAGTTACGGTCACAAGATTCAACCCGAGGACAGAAAGTCGATAACTGATGCAATTGAGCAGACATTTGAGTGGATTGATCAGAACTCTGGCCAAGTTCATGAAGCGGCCGAGTATGAAGAGAAGCTGGAAGAGCTTGAATCTATATGCAAGCCTGTTGTTTCCTTGATCCGGTGATGCAGATCAGCTCCCGGATTATTCTATAAATTTGTAAAGCTATCTTAATTAGTTCAAAAGGGACTTACTAAGTGCTCTCATGTGATGAGTCTCACCTTATAATAATTACTCTAATTATCGCATATCAGTTAAATTTCTTATTACCACAAGGTAAAACAGGTTGCCTACAGTGAACCAACTTCTTGGTGTTATAATTTCGCCAGCACTAGGACTTAGGAAGTTAATTAGGAGTATATATTCTGTGTTAGAACTTCTCTCTCTATGATATGTTTCGCTTTGATTATTATAGAAACTGAAACGAGTTGGAGAAATTAAGCATGGCTGAAAAAGATGAACAATGGCCGGCTATAGGAATTGACCTTGGGACGACGTACTCTTGTGTCGGTGTCTGGGAGCATGGTCGTGTTGAGATCATCACCAACGATCAGGGGAACAGAACGACACCGTCTTGTGTTGCATTCACCCAAATTTAACGCGTAGTTGGTGATGCTGCCAAGAACCAAGCCACCATTAACCCTAGCAACACCATCTTCGGTTTGTTCATTTCTCTCTTATTCTTCTGTTTTGAATTCTATTTATCATACCTTAAGAATGAAGTTAGGGAAATAGTTAAAACTTGGTGAGTTAGATGTGCGGTAATTCAATGTATTCTGCAAACAAGAGTAAATGGTCGTAAAGATCACATACAAGATTCACGTGGTTCACTATTGATGTGATTGTTGTGTCAAAATTTCACCACTTTATATGGAGAGGAATAACTAACCTTAGTTATTTGAATTGAAGATAGAAACTTTGAACCAAGTTTAATACCCTAAATTGATGAACTTGAGCTAATCTTTGGTTTCGTGGGATTGATAGTAGCTGCAACATTTTTTTTTTGGAGCGCGATATCATGAAATTGTGTGTCTGACTGATACTCATTAAGTCGTGATTTACTTAAACGGATTTTGAACGAAACAGTCTTATCGTATAAGATGACACACAACTTTCGAAGTTATTGTAGTAAGTCAGCTGGCAATGGTAGCTCTGTAAATATTTCGGTACTCAACTATCACCTAACAGAGGTTTCTTTATGAATGTTTTGATACTGATCATTAACAGATGCAAAGAGGCTCATAGGCAGAAGGTTCAGCGACGAGTCAGTCCAGAATGACATTAGAATGTGGCCATTTAAGGTTATTGAGCGCCCTGGTGATAATGCAGACCGTAAAAGTGATGCAAACAAAGAGCCTGTGATAGAAGTCACCTACAAACATGAAGTAAAGCATTTTGATCTCGTCAATGATCCTCGTGAAAATGAAAGAGATTGCAGAGGCCTATCTTGGTACTACTGTCAAGAATGCTGTCATTACTGTTCCTGCTTACTTCAATGATTCTCAACGTCGAGCCACAAAAGATGCTGGACTGATTGCTGGACTTAATGTTCTGCGAATTATCAGTGAGCCAACTGCTGCTGCCATTGCCTATGGACTACACCAGAAGATTATTAGCAATGATGGTAAAAAGAATGTGTTGGTATTTGATCTTGGTGGTGGGACATTTGATGTGTCCTTAGTTTGTGTCGAAAAGAATGTCTTTGAAGTTAAAGCTGTAAGTGGCGATACTCACCTTGGTGGTGGGGATTTTGACAGCAACATGATAAGCTACTTTGCAGAGGAGTTCAAGAAGAAGCACAATGTCGACATTAATGAGAACCATAGAGCTCTTGCGAGGTTGAGAGCAGCTGCTAAAAGAGCTAAAAGAATCCTTTCAACCACTCATGAGACTACCATTGACATTGATTGCCTTCATGATGGAATTGACTTTTGCTTCAACTCTAACACGTGCTTGATTTGAAAAATTGAACATGGACTTGTTCAAACAGTGCATCGATCCTGTTGATCAATGCTTAGGGATGCTAAGATGGAGAAAACGGATGTTGGTGATGTTGTGCTTGTGGGAGGCTCAACCAGGATTCCGAAGATTCAGCAGCTTCTTCAGGAATTCTTTGATGGAAAGGAGCTGTGTAGATGTATAAACCCAGATGAGGCAGTTGCCCACGGAGCTGCTGTCCATGCTGCCCTGTTAACTGGGACAGGAGTTGGTGATAAGAAAGATATCGTGCTTGTTGATGTTGCTCCTTTATCCCTTGGTATTGAACTTTATAGCGGTAACTTGAAATTTATTGTTCCTCGAAACACTACTATTCCAGCAAGAAGATGTGGCAGGGTTATTACTGCGTATGACAACCAGACCGTTGTCTCATTCCGAGTGTTTGAAGGCGAGAGACCGAAAGCTGTAGACAACCACTTCTTGGGCAAGTTTAAACTCTTAGACATTCCTCCTGCACCAAAAGGTGTCCCGAAATTTGATGTCTGGTTTGACATTGACGCAAATGGTATTCTTACAGTGTCTGCGGAAGGTGTTGATACTGGAAATAAGAACCAGATCACTATTACTAATCACAGCAGGATATCAAAGCAGGAGGTTGATAGAATGGTGGAAGAAGCTGAGAAATACAGGGCTGAGGAGGAGCAGTTTAAGATGAAAGTGTTGGCCCAAAATGCTCTAGAAAACTACACGAACAACCTGTTGGAAAAACTAATAAACTTCAAACCGAAGCTTCGAGTAAAAGACCGGAAAAGTTTTGAGGATGCAATTAAGAAAACAATTCAGTGGTTGGATTGGAATTTCCAGCTAAAGGAGGCATCAAAAATCCTAGAGAAGTTGAAGGAGCTGCAGGACTTTTGTGAGCCTATTTTTTCTGCTAGAGCAGCTAGTCATCCTTTTGCATACGAGCGAGGCTATCTGTATATCTCATATACATTACCAAACATATATAGGGGTAATTTAGATATTTAATCTACTTATTTGTGGTGAGATTGAGAAAAGAGAAACGGGAATGTGGTGGGACATTGAGAGAAAAATTGGAATATACATTTAGAAGTGTATATGGATACTAGTTTATGGACTCGTGCCATGCACGGGGTTCATAAATGTTTATATGAAATAGTTCTAATAATGCTCCCTCATTCTCGGAATATATTACATTTTCTGTGTTTTGAGGTGGGTTTTATTTTTTTATGGAACAAAAAAAAACTAATTGGATTTATAGGGGCAAAATAAAGTTATTAGATTGATATTAGAATAGGATTCATAATAAGTTTAAAGAGTTTGACTGGCATATTTCTAGTTAGAGATTTTTCACTTATTAACTCGTTCAGCTAATGTGTTGGGCCCTGTTTAATAGGACTTAGGCCCTGTTTGATAACACTGCGTCATTCTGATTTAATTTGATTGCTCTTGATCTGATTTGATCTGATTTAATCTGATTTGAATGACTTTGAGCTGATTTGATCTGGATTGGTATAAAATTTGATTGAATTTTCAACGAATTAGTATCAATAATGGACCAAATTCATTGAACGTTATTTGGGCATTTCTGATATGATCTGATTTGAATGACTCTAAACTAATTTATTCATTTTATATAAGGTAGAAATATATAGCTTATATACTGTCAAAAGTCTCGTATGAGATCAGATTTTGGTATAAACAATTGTTTTTACTAATAAATAAATTATGTCCGATACACCTCATTTTTAGTGTGGTCCATACACCTCTATCCCAAGAAGGACCACATACTCCTTGTGCTCGGACCATGGTTAAGCATTGACTTTTCATGGGTATTATGCAATTTGATTTGATATATTGAGGTATGTGCTAAATATTAAGCAAATAATAAAAATAAATATTTACACTTCAATACATCAGGCTGTTTTCTTTTGAAAGCATTTGATCAAGTATAAAATGTTTCTTCATCATTTTTAAACGTCCTGAATGTTTGTCAATCTTATATACTTTCTCATATATAGCCATATAGGTCCTAAATCATACTCCCTCCGTCCTCTAATGATTGAGACACAATAAGACACAATATATTTCCCTAATCATTCTAAACCTCGTCCTCTTGCGATATTAAGGCCCTGTGCGATTGGATTGCATTTTTCTGATTTGATTTGATTTAATTTGAATTGAACTGATCTGATTTGATTTGATTTGAATGAATTTAAATGGATTTGATCTAAACTGAATAAATTGATAAATTAAATGCATTTAGAAGAATTAATAACTAAAAGTAGGCTATATTCATTGATTGTTATTTAGATAATTCTAATCTGATTTGATTTAAATTGAATGAATGATTTGATTTGATTTGATTAAATCTAATCTGATTTGAAAACAGTGTTTAATAAGTTGAATCGCACAGGGCCTAAAAGGTATATTAGATTCGAAGATTGATTGCCTTATTTTAAGGTGCGATCAGGTTTAGATTATTTGTTCTTTGATTTTGTATCTAAATTAAGCTATATTAGAACTGGATATGTGATTTGGCGATTCAAAACTTGAATTTTGTTTTGCACCATTTTGCGCGATTCCTTCATTTTTTGTTTTGTAACTTATTCTTTGAAAAAACATACCGATTCCGTCATTGTACCATTTTAAAAGTGACTCTCTAATGTTAGATCAAGTTTTCCAAAACAATGACGCATGATATGAATACAACACATTGTCATATGATTAATTCAGGTGAAAATGATAGAATTTCAAGTACACAACGACACTACTACTACATTTCATTTGTCAAGTTGAAGCTCGAGCCAAGAGTATGTTACTCAATAAGACGATCCTCATCTATTGAACTCGTATGATGGTGCTTATATTAGGAGGATTCCACTCTGCATTAATGTGCATTGAGTTGCCTTCAATCAAACCGTAACCTTGTACGTAGTTGCTCTTCTTTCTCATAAAACATTAGTCTAAATCCATAATTTTATGATCTCATCATTACTGAAATCAAATTGGAGGAAATAAGAACATAAAGCACAGATAATATTAGAAAAAAAAAAATAATAAAAAATGACAACTTCTAATGAATCACTTTGATATGGTAAAATTTACTATGATATAATACCAAGAGGTTTAGAAGAAGTGACCCAGAAAAAATTCTGATCGACCAATCTAACATCCAAAAAAGTATTGCAGTGTCTCTGATTAAACGCAAGATCGATTCGACACACGATTATAATCATCTTACCGAGCAACAAAAGAGCCTGATAAAAAAAAAATACCTCAAATCCAGATGAAAGTGATCTAGGAGGTTTTCAACTTGTGTGCTTGCTCAACAACTATACCTGAAACAAAATAGCGAAAAGAGATAATCAATTGTTAATCATTGATAATATTAACTAAGGTAAAAGTAATACTCGAATCAAATATTGAAGACAAACTTTTGGGGATGAAGATGTGGACTGAATATTTGAGTCTGATTATTATACTCATGGTAACCTTTGAGAATGTGTTGCCAACGATTTTTTTTTGCCTAAACGAATGCTCTAATTACGGAATTTTATTTCCTAAGGGTTTTTTTTTTTTTTTTTTTTTTTTTTTTACAATCAAGTATTTTGCAAGATTTCGGAGAATGGGTATCTTTTAAATTTCTTGTTTTGATTTATTTACTTCCATAATTCGTCCAAATTTTCAAAAATAAAAGATTTGGTCATCTACATTCGTTTGGACTGTTTCTAACGTTTTTATAGTATGAGCATATAAAAATATGTATGAATTAACGGTTAGCACACTGGTAATGTGATGAATAAGTAAGTGAGAGGTCAGGGGTTCAAATCCTGATAGACACATCAGCTTATTGGCACGGCTTTATTAAAAGATATAGATAGATAGATAGATAGATACAGGTAGTGTTTCTCTTTGCATATGCTAGCTAATGTGTGGTTAACTTCGCTTGTTTAATTGCGACATCTCTTGAATGGTAAATTACCATTTAGAATTGTTGCCTTTTACTTTCAACGAAAACCATTTGATTTTAAATTTTGGAAAAAAACTTAACCACGAAAAATTATTAAACTATTAAAATTTCAAATATTTTGTACTCTCTCCGTTTTTTTAGGTTCTTTACGGTTCGTTTGAAAATGTAATGAACCTAAAAAAACGTAGGGATTTTTCGGTTTGTGTCGTAATTTTATTGGTTGTGTATATATAAAAAGAGGCACACATAGTGTAAGTGTAACCCACACATGGAGCTACCGTCCATGCTGCCCTACTAACTGGTGTGTGATAACAAAGATATTGTGCGATTACCTACCACAGGAATTTCTGTATGTTGTTTTTGGAAAAAACTGGAACTTAGTGGCTGATGTTATCAGATTTCAGGTTGTCATGCATCCGAAGAAGACCGGTTAACCATAGCAAGAGCGCGTAAAATTCACAACCGTTTTCCGTAGCAAAACTCCACCCCATTTGAATTGAGAAAGGCCAAATCTACATTCCCAATTTCACTCTCCTCAATTCTACCATCACACGTTTTTCCTAGTCATATTTTGATTTAACAATCTGATAATCTGAAATGACATTCTTGTATTTTGAATTGACATTGTCATTTACGAGTAGTTTTGTTTTGACATATTGTATATACTCCGTATGAATAGACATATATAAGTTCACGAGTTGTCAAATGTTATCGGTGAATGTGTCTTATATGGTGTGGGAAAAGTGGACAAGATATCGACATTACCCTTATTAATATATGTTTGGTACTACTAACCTTACTCATTTTAATTTTATATATATAGTCTTAAATCGTAAGGGTCATAAATGACCTACCAACTTCTTGTAATTTTCTCATTTGGCCTTTACCCTATTCTCGCAAAATTTTAGGCTTAATAAGTGTTGTTCGACCAAATCTTTCTCAATCACTTGAAAGACCGTCTTTTATGAGACTTTGTGAAACTATATATCCCAATCACATTGTAAGATACAATAATGACTAAATTAATACAAGAAATCCTGATATTCATACAATCCAAAATAGTAACTAGATCCCATCATGACCTAATCTGACACAAAATTTACTTGGCGAAAGCCACAACAATAGTGATCGGAAATTTCAAGTTAATTCAACAAGACCCAAAACAGAGCTAAGCAGCTCTGCATCTAACTAGATTGACAAAATCCGAACCTAAATTGGCCCGATCCAAAATCCAATTCGAACAACCCGTAGCCAACTCTAGTTCCAACCGTCACAAAATTACACTTCTCGGATTGAGACTCTATGTCTCTTTAAAAGCATCAGTTACCATGAGAATATTTTTCCATTCATCAAAAGTTTTGTATAAATGAGAATTTGCTTTTGTTACCATGAATTATTTCATTCACTAATTCATGGGATGAATGAATTTCACACCAAAACAAGCACAACAATTGGGCCAACTTCACCCAACTTCCCACTTTTTAATTTTTTTTTTTTTTTTTTTGCCAATATTTTAGATTAGCATTTATCAAAATTCGCAATGCCCATATTTTCTAAAATACTTTATAAAGACGTGTAAAAAGATATCAATAACTCTAATTTTTCATTATCTACAAATAGATATCCATAAATTCATTCATATTAGTAGGAGATGAATGAAAATTTGATTAAAAACATGGGGATGAAAGAGGAAGTGTATAGAAAGATGTAAATGAATAAAAAATTAAATACATGGTAAAGTATGCTATTAGGACTCTATGTCTCCCTAAAGGAGTGTAAAACTCATTGGCCCAAAAATGTGCTCTCTCCCTTATTTACCTTTTCGACTTCTTCCCGCCCTTTCACTAAGGAAACCAACCAAACAACCCTAGTCCCTAGTACTCAAGTAGATTAAAAATCATTACTATACAAGCACAATTAATCACAACCTCACAATTCACTTTCAACTTTCAGAGCTCGTTTGAATTGTGGGATGGGATTAAGGGGGATAAGAGGTGGGATAAGGAGAGGGATAATCACAATCCCTTGTTTAGATAAGTGTGGGATTAGAGGATAGGAATTAGGGTGAGATTTGTTAATTAGTTGTAAAATGACAATATTATCCTCTACAAATTAATGCTCTATTTCTCATTTTTTTTTTTTTTTTTTTTTTGAAATAGGTGGCATAGTTAAATAGATAAAGCATAAGTAGATACAAATGTCTTTAGGTTACAAACTAGTGTCAAGAGCTACTTCCCCCACCCGGGTCGATATCCTCCCCAAGGTTGAAACAGGGAACAAAAGTACCATGTTCATTAAAGAACATATGAATAGCTAGAGGGGGGGTTACAAAGTGCTGAAAATCAATACAATCCAAGTGAGTCCTAGCGTCTCGGGCTAACAAATCAGTGGCTTGTACCCACTTCCTCGGAATGTAGTGGGTCGCTTTCAGGAAGCCATCCTCGATGAACACCCTGCACAAATTATAAAGGTTGATGAAGCGATCCTTAACCACTGCTCCACTTTGAATGCCAAGCGTAACAAATTTGCAGTCGCTAAGTAGAGCAACTCCCTGCCAGCCATTAGTTCTACACCATTGTGCAGCCGCTAAAATTCCAAGAACTTTCGCGTGGGCAGCGTCAAATGCAACAATAGTACAGGCGAAACCTGCTGCCCACGTGCCATCTGGGTGGAGAAGAACCCCCCCCCCCCCCCCCCCCCACACCTGCAAAGTCAGAGCTAGGAGCAAAAGAGGCATCAACAAGAAGGGTAAAGTGAGGTCGAGGGAAGAGTAGTGGTTCGGGGATGAAGGAGTAGTGGTGGTGGGTGTTGGTTTCTTGGTTAGGACCAAGGGTGGGGGAGGAGAAATTTGATATTTGTTGCTGGATGTTATAAACAAGTGCGGGGGTAGGTGTGTTTTTGGTTTCAAAAAGCCAAAGGTTTCTTCGTTTCCAGATAGCCCAAATCACAAAAGAAAAGGTGGTACTCCAAGCACAGTTTTTTGCAATGTTAGAATGAAACCAATCAATAAGAATCATGGTAAAAAAAGAAGGGGGGACACTGAAAGCAATCCAAACCTCATGGGCTCGGGGGCAGTCCCTAAGAACGTGAAGGGCGTCCTCAGTAGTAGTAGGACAAAAGGGGCAAGTGGGCCCACAACCCATACCCCTACGGGAAAGCGTGGCTTTGGTGGGTAGCCGATCCCATGTAGCCAGCCAAATGAAAAATCTAATCCTAGGGAGGGTGTTGAGGGACCAAATGCGAGGCCAAATGTCCTCTTTACTATTGTGCGGATTGCAAAATTCCCAAAAGTTATTATAAACAAAAGAGGTATCGAAGAAGGAGTGGAGGGAAGTGCTACAACAAAATGTGTCTTCCCCAAAGTTCGGTAATGTCATGTGGGTCAGCTTATGAACAATGGGCCTCGGCAAAAAATCACTGAAGTCAGAAATGTGAGTCAGCCCCTCGGCCACAGTGAGGGTAGAATCAGCCTCAGAGAGAGGGCCAATGAAGTGGTGACGGAGAGGCCCATCGGGCGCCCAGGTATCAAACCAGAATCGAGCGATATCGCCCTTGCCAAGTGCCCAGCAACTATGGCGACAAAAAAGTTCCCACCCCTTCTGGAGACCATTCCAAATATGCGATCCTTTGCCAAATGGGGTGGGCTGAGATCTATTGGAACAATATTTCTCATTTTAGTAATGACAAATGTGGCATTTCAACAAAATTTTATCCTTACTCCTAATACTTGTCCCCCTACATTCAAAAGAATGAAAAAAGAAGAGGCAAAAATGGGAGAAAAACAAGGGGCAGCCATAGGTATCGACTTGGGGACGACGTACTCATGCGTTGGAGTTTGGCAGCACAATCGTGTCGAGATCATTGCCAATGATCAAGGTAACCGTACGACACCGTCTTGGGTCGCCTTTACGAAGACCGAGCGCCTTATCGGCCAGGGCGCTGTCAACCAGGCTGCCCGTAACCCTACTAATACCGTCTTTGGTACATATCTTCGCCTTTTATTTGCTCTTTCCGATTCTCTTTGTTATTCCCCTTTTTTAATCTTCGATAATAACGTATCAAGATTCTCTAGAGTTATTTTCTCTATTGTTCAGTTTAAGGGAAACATCATCACTCTACCTTGTAGAGTTTTTTCTTGTTTGAACAGTAGACATTAATAATTCCATTTACTATTTCAAGTAAACTCGAAAATAACTCTAGAGGATCTTGATCCGTAAGAACGTATAAAAGTACGAGAGAATACTGGAATAGCGTATTATTAGTGTTAGTGTTTTTTTTTTTTTTTAATGTTTTTCAAGTTTCGAACTTTGGTCATGGTCGCTACTGTCGATAGTATAAGAGATGTAGTTCATATCCGATCTTCATTGTTTTGTTGTAACTGACCAAATATATAGGGAATAATGATCTCTAGACCAAAAGAAGTGTTAGCTGGTGTGAAAATGTAATTTTACAATCCCGTATAATAATGGCACATGTGTGTTGCATATGGTATAGACTATAGAGGTGGTTCTCAATATAGTCCATCAAAATCAACAAAATAAAAGAAAGGAGGTTGATTGGATCCAAATGGAAGGAATATGATGTTTTTGATTGTTTTTGTTGGTGTTGTGTGTATTTTAAAGTTGACTAGTTTCGAACTTTGGCCATAGTCGATAGTTGTGGTGTTCTAGTTAAATGTCGAAGTTGAAATTGATTTAGTTTAATTTTGTTCCAATCAAAATGTACTTGGAAGGCTTGTTGGAATAATAAGTTGGACCTGAGTTCTGTAAATATCTTTGAATAGATGATAGATTTACTCCATGGCTACAATAGGTAAATTTTATTCAACTTTCATTAAGCGTATCTCTTACTCTGATGGAAATCTAGCCTTGATTCTTGAATGTATGTACTTTTGAATAAAAGAGTTCGTCTTTTGCGATTGTTGCTGCTTCTCTTGATCCAATATGATGGTCTTCGATGGATAGTATATGTATGTGCTTTGATTGTGAGACTTCGCTATTAAGGTATAAAATTATTGACTAGGCCTCACGGCCATCAGCTTGAACTTTTGGCGAGATGATTGCTTTAGTCTCAATGTTTTGGGAAAACTTGATGAGATTGTTTCACCCTAAGTTATACGCTTTCAAATCGCAACAGGTATTCCATATGAGATGGATGTTGGATGGTTTTGTAGGTAGAACTGCAATTACAAAGAATAGAGCTACTTCGCAATGATTTACATGTCTGAGTGTCTGTTTTCGTATTAAATACTTAGCTTGTACTCATCATCTTTGATCATATTTTCGACATCCTGACATCGCATTTTGTGAACTATCAATTGATGGCAGATGCAAAGAGGATGATTGGTAGGAGATTCAATGATCCAACTCTACTGAAGGATATGAAACTCTGGCCATTTAAGGTCATTCCTAGCCCTGATCTTGCTAATAACGCCAAAAGACCGATGATTGTAGTGACTTACAAGGGCGAAGAGAAGGAATTCACAGCTGAGGATATATCCTCCATGATCCTATCTAAGATGAAGGATACAGCTGCGGCCTACCTCGCTGCACCTGTAAAGAACGCGGTCATTACTGTCCCTGCGTACTTCAGTGACTCTCAGCGTCAAGCAACCAAAGATGCAGGAACCATAGCGGGTCTGAATGTTCTCAGAATCATCAATGAGCCAACTGCTGCTGCTCTGGCATACGGCCTGCAGCGAGAGAGGGGCGCACAGACTGACAGTACTGCACCTGCTGTCAAGAAGAATGTGTTGATTTTCGACCTTGGTGGTGGAACTCTGGACGTCTCTCTACTCGTTGTTGAAAAGGGTTTGTTTGAGGTTAAAGCAATTGCAGGTTAAACACAATAAAGATGCAAGTGGTAATCCTAGAGCTGTTGACAGGTTGAGAGCGGCCTGTGAAAGGGCCAAGAGGGTTCTTTCTTCAACCATTCAAGCTAGCATTGAAATTGATCAATTTTTCGAAGGGATTGACTTTATCTCGAAAATATCCACTGCTCGATTCGAGAAAATGAACATGGACTTGTTTTCACAGTGTATGGAGCCGGTGAACAAGTGCCTGACTGATGCCAAAATTGACAAGACTCAAATTCAGGATGTCATTACAGTTGGTGGATCATCCCGGATCCCCAAGATCCAACAACTGCTCCGCGAATTTTTCAATGGCAAGGAGCTTAACAAGAGTGTTAATCCAGATGAGGCAGTTGCGTATGGTGCATCAATTCAAGCTGCCATATTGAGCGGTGATCAAGTCGCTTCTAAGGAATTCCTTCTTGTAGACGTCACTCCTCTATCACTTGGTATTGAGCTTCTGTCTCTAGAGATGTCAGTCATAATTCCAAGAAACGCGTCTATCCCTACCAGAAGGGAGCGCATATATAATAATTCAATTGACTATTGTACAACGTCGTCTATTCGGGTCTTTGAGGGTGAGGTTATAACCCGAGCAGCAGATAACAACTTACTAGGCGAATTTATACTGTCTGGCATTCCTCCGGCCCCCAAAGGGACTGAAAAGATTAATGTTTGCTTTGAAGTCGATGATGATGGGATCTTGTATGTCTCAGCTGAGTGCATTTCCTCAGGTAGCAAGAACCAGATAGCAATAACCACGTACAAGGGCCGGCTGTCAAAGGAGGAGATCGAGATCAAGGTGAAGGAGGCCGAGAAGTACAAGGCTGATGATGATGACCATAGCAGGATGGTCAGAGCTAGGGATGCCTTGGAGATGTACGCTGTCAATATGAGGAAGCAGTTGAGAACCCGTGGACGGGTTCTAGATCTTACTGATAGAAGGAGAATGGCGGATGCCATTGAGGAGGCCATGAAATTGGTTGATTCTAAGTTTACGTGTGGTAAGGCTGAGGAGTTTGAGGACAAGTTTACAGAGCTTCAGGGGATCTGTACGCCCATTGTTGATAAGATGTACCAACAGCAGCAGAATGGTGTTCCGAAAATTGAGATTGTCGACCTCGATTGAAGTACGACTGATAACGATGGAATCCCACGCCTAGGAGGTTGATTTTTACATTCACTTGTGTACTTGTGTCTGCTTTAAGTTCCTGTGTAGCTGTGATATTGGAGATGCTTGTTCGGTCTTTGAAGGTATCTCACCTTCGACTTCAAGTACTAATGCCGTAATGTCAAGTGTTCTTTTGATGTCGTGTTTTCTATACTGGTTCCTGTTGTTCAGTGTCTTTCTCTTATGAATTCTGTCAGGCATTGACTCATACAGCATATCCTAGCCAGATTTTGCCAAAAAGGAAATGTAGTTTCTGTCAAAAGCTTCTCTGACAAGGATGCGAGACAAGAAGGCCCCCTATTATCTCCGTACTTTCATTTCCACGATTATGCTTTCTAAGCTCGTCCGTAAAGCCTGTAACAATGGAGACTGGGACTGGGAGTCTCCCATATGTAGTTTTTTTTCTGGTAAAGGGTAACAATGATCCCAGTGCGTTGAATAAGTGTTGAACGGCATGTCTTTGCATCCCTTGAACACAGAAGGGTGCATAACATGTCGAGGGTTGCCGATAATTGCATCTGCTTTAACATCAACTACGGTAAGCCGTCCTTTGGCAAATAAATGAAAAATGTATAGAGCATCTGCTCAACTTTCGGATTCTAAAATGTTCTGAACGAATTCCTGGGACTATTTAAGAAAAGAGAAACTAATTTGATATAGTTCAAGATACACCTTTACATGCTAAAAGGGAGGACGAGAGGTAACTGACAATTCTCATAATTACAAAGCCGTGATTAACAAAGGTATATTGATGATACAAAGACGTCACAGATTACAGTTGAAGGACTACCGAAGTTCCTCTGTGCTGAACTTATTCCAAGCTTCCTGTATAAAGAGAATGATGGTACAATATCAGGTACTTGAAGGAAGGGTGGTTAAAAAAATTCAGATTAAACTTGCATCTAAACGATGCTGTCACTTCAACATAAAAAGGTATATATAGGGGAGGGTGGAGGGATGAGAGCAATTTCTTATATAGGACTCACAAGAACCGATACTTGAAAAAAAAAAAAAAAATAAAAAAAAAAAAAAAAAAAAAAAATAACGCCACCAGGACACATGTATTCAACCATCAGTGCTGCACGAATAAACTGCTAACTCGTTCTCATGCACCATTTGACACTGTTTGCTAGAAGCAATTCCTGGCAAACACAGTAGCTACCTTCTTCCAAACTTATATTTTATCTTTTTAAGGATGCCAATAGGAAATTATAGTTTGACAAAAATGGTGGAGAGCAAAAATGAGCTCTTAAGCAAATCAACTTTGCCCAAGTCAGCGGATTCCTCTATTACACTGAGTGTCTGTTTGCTCACATCATGTCGAACTAGTGGAAGCACTAAAACTAGTAATGGACTAGAACCATTGACTTCTAGATCTCAATCGGTGCAATAAAATATATATCTGCAACCCTATATAAAAATTCACATCAGCAGCAAAGAAGACTACTATAGGATTATGCCTGGTAAGAAGAATTAAGCGTTGGTATCCTCGACAAGGTCAACTGGATTACTATGAGTATATTAGCTAGAATAGAGAAGAACAAACTAATCAGACCAGGCCGATCTTTTTTTCTTCTTGGCCAGAGTCAAGGAACTATATTCCACAATGGGATGGAGATCAAATCAAAAATACTGCACTTGCTCAGTAAATCAGAAGCTCGTCCTAAATATATGTGGTGACATAATCAGAGTAACTACATAAGACCCATAATGTACTAACACTACCCATTGGCTATCAGTGCCTGCCCAGTGACATACACAGTGAAATTAATGTTGCTGAATCTAGCTCTTCAAGACTGAAAATCATATGCTTTTATATTCAGATTCTTTGCCTCTTCAAATCAGTAATCAACAGCGATATATTAACTAATAAGCTCATTCTACCACCTTTAAGATTCTCACCCAATTTGTACAACGAATTAATCATTAAAATTGACTAAGTTGAATTACAACAGTGGTCCATTATCGGACGTTGTACTCCAGGAGACCTCCACATTCAAACATCTACAGCAGTTGCATAAAATAGCACATTACCCCATACTACATAAATGCCCCGTTTTCACCTTGCAGACAATAGTAAATATAAAAATAAAAAGAGAAGGAACAAAGAAAGCCCTTGTATGAAAGAAAAGTCAGTAATGATGATATAATTCTAACTAGGTACCTTCATGCCTTCTCTAAAGCTTAATTATGCACATCTACCTTCAAACAAGCCACCCAAGATCACGCATACTGCACCAGGTATTCAAGCTGTTAATCAAGCCCCGTCTCCTATACGATTACCAGCACCCTCCTCCACACCCTCCATACTTTTTTCCCTCGATCAGTAAAAAGATCTTTGCTAGTACTACACACAGGGCATCAAAAGTGTCCATCCCCATTCGGGAAAGCTTCATAACACTGACAGCGCAACAGTAAGGTGGAACTTTGCGGGGGTCATTTATTAGTGACATTAACAAGACCCTTCTTGCTTACCAGGCACCTTATGTCAGAGTACATGAATTCGGGAAGATCAAAGAACTGATACGTTAACTGGACGAAATCTTAAACCCCCAAGTAGGGAAAGAAGAATGAGATTGCTAAGGTATTGTCAAAGGACATTGAAAAGCCCAGGAGGAGATGGGGCCTTTCTTGCCCTTCTAATCTTTTATCTATAATTTTTGCACGCGGCAGAAAATCCAAATGCTGAGTCAGGTCTGAATGAGACAAACCACCAAAGAGTGCGGATGTACAGGTAAATAGCTAGATTAAATGTAAAAACTACAGGTATTCAGCTTGAAAGTAGTGACCCCCCAACTTTGACTCATGACATAACTTAAGGTAAAAGATCACCAATTTAAAGCGTAAAATACCTTAAGTAAATCAAAAGCTTTTTCTGCAACATATTTCTGCTGAAGACTAGCCCCTCTCTGCTGAACTTTGTCAGGGTGGATGCACAACGCAGCCTTCTTGTATGCAATCTTAACTTGAGATGAAGTGATTAAGTCTGTCAAAGTAACTGGTCGCCAACCAAATTCTGGTCCAAGGACCTGATAAATGGAATAGGACACATTAATACACACTACCAGAAGTCAATCCTTCACACAAGAGGCAGCGATGTACGCCAACAATGACACCTTTAATAATTCAGAGTAGTAAGGAACATGTACATAATCCAGTTAATAAAAGCGAATGAGAAGTAGCAAACAGAGTATACAGGAGGTCACCAGGAAAAACAGGCCTGGGACAGAATATACAGGAGAATCGCACTGTTATCCTGACATGACATAGCACCAATAACTATCCTCTTGTAGTTTCAGATTTAATGCCTTGGACAAAAAATCTATCAGACATCTTTTACCACTGGCATCGAGAAGGGATTATGGGCATCCAACTTCATGTTTGGACATCTCAGTTGTAAGCTGTAGATAGCTAACTTACTGAGTTGTGTTACGTGGTGAAGGTCAACCCATGCACAAGGAATTGTAACAGTGTTATTCTTCTTCTTTTTTAGGGATATGGTAGGTAACAACAATTGAATCAGAAAAGACACAAGGAGGTGTCACCCATATACAGAGGGAGAGCATATAGCAAAATGAACAACCACCATCTCATTCTATCACGAAGAATGTTATCTAAGACATCCACAAAAGATAAGCAGAACCAGTGATCCTATTGTAAAGTTGAAAAAAATACTACCATCAATCATGATAAGAGTTTGTACATCTCAATCCTAAAGCAGTGATGGACTGACAATAATGTTCCAAGAGGGTGCACATGCATTAATATAGCTTTTATAAGCCAGTGATCTAACATCCAAGTCAGTTATGAAACAAGCCTCTATGTGGGGTGTTTAAATAGCAAGTTCAGATAATTCTGTGCAGTAGAACATGAAGTCATGATGAACATGTAACTATAACAACGGGTGCACCAATTTGAAATAACATCATTCTTCCATGTCCTCTGACTTTCTCTTCAAAATCCTGAAGATAAGCTCCTCTCTAGCAGGGGAACTGGTTCTTTAATTCAAACTCCTAAGGTTTTCATTGTTTCATTTCCGTCTTACAATTAATACTTCTTGAGTGAATCATGCTCACTGGGTTTTGAAGGTTTTTCCTTTCCCATAGATACCAAAAGATTCCCTAATGGCCATACTGTTCCATCCAATTAACTGAACAATTCCTAGAAAAGTACACGAGAAACCATAAACCTATCCAAGTAAGAATTAGAGACACGGATCCCCAAATGCTTTCTAAGTGATTCATATATCTCTATTTTTGACAATAAAATGGCAGTTTGGAGACTGAAAGAAAGAATCCAAATATGATCATTCTCACAGAAAGGAAACTGTCTTCAAATTATTTGTCAAAATTGAAGCAAAATGAAGTAAACTTAGAGGATCAAATTACGCAGCATTTCACACTACCTGTTGCAAAGAGGATAATAGTGCTCTTAAGTTTCCTTCTTTTCCAGCGGCCCATCTCTTCATCTCCATTTCCATGGAGTCAGCAATCCTCTAAAACACCAGCAGATAAGAGCACGGCAAGTCAGCAAGAAAGAGAAATACCAGGGTAGAAGGCACTGACTGCACCAAATTAGAAAAGAATGAAAATCACTATCACACTACCTTGAAAGAACAAGAAATACTTACATGCTTTTCTTCCTGCTCCTGCTGAGCTTTGAATTCACGTAGATTCATCTCTGCCAATGCATGTTCCTGAATGCAATTGCAACCGATAAATGAGTTGGATTGCTTTGAACCAAAACATTAATTTCAGTAGTGAAACTACTAGTAAGGCATACACTCAGCTAAATTTTCTCAGGAAAATAACCATCAAGCAAGAATGCAATCCATACACCAAACTAAACCTAGAGGATATTTGGTAAATAACAGTTACATCATGCCAAGCCCATTACTATATAACCCTCTCCAGCAACAGAAAACAGTATCAACAAAATTACAAATAGAATTTAAACTCATAAATATTCAATGTCATTCATCATGGTCATAAGCTGAAAAACTAATGAAGGGCAGACTATACGATCAACAAATCACGAGATACGGTAATATTGCTTTCAGTAGAGTCCTAACTTCTAAAATCAGAAAGTAGATGTCTCCCAGTACATAAAAACGGCCTTTGCCTGTATAGATATAGTTAAGGACTTCCAGCTTTACATTCAAACAACACTAAGGGATGGAGTGCTTGATAGATTAAGATGTCTCCTTAGTCCATATGCAGAGAGTATTTGAAAGATGAAAATGTCCTCGGATTCCTTATGCTGATTTTACTAAAGGAGATAGGAGATAAAAATAATCAAATTTTCCTTGCATCTCCGTTGGCTTTCTTTTCCTCTCCCCTTTCAGTAAACCAATGAATACTAAAAAAATTGTATAGGACAATAACTCTAATGGATGATAAGGCTAAGCAATAAAACAGGCTCCTCCATCTCTATGCACACAACTCTTTTGTACTGTGCCGGTGTGCCCTCGCTAGTCAAAGGTGTATAATATACAATGTTTGAGTTTTACTGTAACATACTTCCAGGATTTTAATTGAAACATCATTCAGACAGACACCTCGTTTTCCATGAACAGGCCTAATCCTTGAGGAGAATAAACACACCTCAAACACTAATAACAGTAAAAAAAACAAAAATTAAAAAAAAAAAAAGGGGAGGATCAATTCCAGCGAAAGATGAGGTTGTCAGACAGCTACAGGCTGCCTACAGCCAAGTAAACACAGAGTAGAATAAGTCTACATACCGCACGGGCCTTCGCCCTTTGATATCGTGCAAATCTTAAACTACGTCTCTCCTCACTTTCTCCTTCGATTTCCTGGAATGCTCCAGATGCTGGTGAACCTGTACTAATGTAAAAGTAGCTCATTAATTAATAAGCAAATCAACCTTGAACAGATTCAATGTAGCTGTGAAAAGAAAAAGGATTGGACAACTTTTGCTACCTTCAAATATTGATGAAAAATCATCAGGAAAATCTCTCGCGGAAACTTTCTTTTCCATGCCAAATGCGTTCCCAGAAAACAAATTTGGTTCTTCGTGAGTTTTCATGTTCTGCCATTAACCCAGCATCTCAAACCAATAGAAATTTAAATGTAACTTTAAAAGTACATTCCCTGTAAGAAGTGATTGTTACCTTAGTTGTGTTTACTAATATAGGTGTCCTCAATTGAGTGTGAGCACTGAAAAATGAATCGAGATCAGAGGCTCCATCTTGGAACATTGTCTCCACCTTCTCCATCTTTTGTTTCTGAGCAAAACCTCCATTTATGCTTCCATCCATGTCAAAGAAATTTGTCTCGCTCGATTTGTGCTCAACTTTCTTACTAGGTCCACTCTTAGCTGCGAAATTACCTCCATTGGCATCTTTTATTATCTTGGATGTGGCAAAATTTTCAAGTTCCTCAAGAGATGAAATGCCCGAAGATCTCTCTTTTGCAGAAGCCTGAGCCTGAGGTCTTCAAATTGTTTCAGATTGAAAAAAACAATTACATTTTCAGCAAAATATTGAAGGAAAGAAACATGTCCTTACACTATCATTCATCATTCAACATAAACATAAAATAAATTTAGTACCCCAAGATTATTTTCTCCTCTCTTTTCATCAAACATGACGGAAACCCTTTGAGCCTACAGTCTTCTAGTATAATAAAGGACATACACATATGTCAGAAGAAGGGTGACAACAGGCCAATCAAAGCCCATACACTAAAGCTGACTACCCCGCAACCTCCATTACATTAGGATGAGGTGGCTGCAGGCAATACAATCCTGAAGACCTAGCAAATGGTTATGAACCCAAAAAAAGTCGAACTTGGTTTTTGGCTAGAAAAGCAGTCATCTTGTATGAAACTCAGAGCTTGCCAAAAGTTTGGAAGACTGTAAAACCACATGAATTTTTCATGAGCAAGGTTATAGCAAAGTTCAGAGGAGGCAATGTTTTCAGGGCAAAAGGCAGTAAACAGTGTTAAATACTGTCAGACTAGTAAGACATCATCCGACCGAAAAATAATGAAAGAGATTACTTGCTGATTGAAAGAAGTGACCAAACTTGTGCAACACACAAACTACAAAAGCCAAAACAGTAATGCAACTAACTACCCATTTTAGGATCAATTCAACCTGTATGCATCAAAATGGAAGCGCAATGCTTCCTTATACTAATCATATAAACCAAGCTTAATCCATACAAATTGCTGTAACAAAAACTTATCAAAAAAAAGCAAGATATACCAAATTAAACAAACAGCACCATACCTATAATGCGTGGCGCGGCTACTCTCGAATCCAGGTATCAAATTGTCACTATTCCCCTTATCATCCTCTAATCTCTTAACCCCTTTTTGCTCCAAACCCAATTTAGCCATCTTCCCCCAAAAATCATCCACAGGATCAGATGACAGCAAATCACTACTACCAACCCCAACATTGGAACTCCTATCCTCAGAAAATCCCCAAATATCACCATCTCCCATTACATCCGGAGATTTCGCGCTCGAATTCCCCGAACCCTTGAACATTGATTCCACATCAAAATCAAACCCTCCACCTCCACCACCACTACCTCCATTGGACAACCCAGAACTTTTGGAGGGCATTTGAAACACATCATCAAAAACATCCCCATTTGCGTAACTTTGACGCTTATTATTCGAATTAAACCCAAATTTATCATCATTTTGATCATCCAAAAGAGACCCATTTCCGGAATTCGATTTCGAAAAGGGTTGTGAGAAAAAGTTCAAATCTTGATTAACAAAACCATGATTTTTCTGGGTTTTTGGAGCTGCTGCTTTTGATGCAGCCATTGGAGCTGACTTCCCCTTTGGATTGATCCCATAATGTTTAACTAGAACACCAAAATCATCCATTTTTATCTGACAAAATTATGAAACTGGGTAATTATTATTACCAAATCTGGGTTTTTTTAATTCAGCTCAAAACAACACTAATTACAATTGAATTAAATTGGGTTTTTGTCGGTGCAATAATAATAATTGATGATGAACCCAGAAAAAGGCAATAAAATTGGGAATTGGGTGTAGTATATAATTATTACGAAATTAAAAGCAAGAAGTGTAATCAAGAAAAAAAAAAATACCAAATTGGCGCGAATATGATGATTGATTGATATGGTTGTAAAGTTTGATAATCCAGCAAATTCGGGAGGTTGGAAATGAAATAATACAATTCTCTTTTTTTTCTTTTTTTTTTTTTTTTTGGAGTTTTTTCTGTGTGTGACCTGGGTTTGATCCTTTCGGAAATTGTATTAAATGGAATAATGAAATGAAATGAAAATAATTTAAAATGGTACGAGTAAAAGGTAAATGGTAATGGACCGACCATTTGCTTTGTGTTATTTTGATGACATTTTTGTGTCTCTTTACGAATAACGTGTAATCTATCGGATGCTAGCTTCTATGAAGCAACATACATTTGTCATTTGTCTATCGTTTGTATTTGTCACTTGTCAATGCTCAATATTTGTTGTCATTTGTGAAATGTGAAGGCTTTTGGTGGATTAGGGCTCGACCATATTAATATGAGCTGGGTTAGGATTGCCTTAAAATTAACGTGGACTAGATAGGGCCGACCCATAATAAAATAGGCTAGACAGGGCCGGTCCATAGGTATAAAAGCTGAAAATTAGAAGGTCAATAGAAAAAAGTCAAAAGTAAAATAAAATAAAAAACTTACCCATATCAACACCTTCTCTCTCCTCCCAACCCCCTTCCCCCAACCGGCGACCGTCGCTCACCACCGCCGGTGAACGCATGTATCGGAACCACCACCTCCGTCCAATGAGCCACCACCTCTATGCCCATTTCGGTTGCCGCTGAGTTCGACTGAGGGAGAAAAACGGTGAGAAAAAAGGGAGGAGGAGAAAGAGGAGACGGCGATGGCGGCGCGAAAGTTGGAGGCTGAGGTCGCCGGAGAACGCAATAATGGTGGCGGAGGTAGTGCGGCGGTGGTCCGTACAGTTTAGGTACGGTGGTAGTCGGAGAGGTGAGAAAAGTTTTTCTTTTTAAGAAATGTCGTGATGATCAATTAATTTTAATTTGTTTTTCTTTTTTTGTTGGTGGGTGTTATGGGTAAGTGGGCTCTATGGACAGCCCATAGTCCAGCCCTTTATGAGCTGACCCAAATAAGCCCTACCCATATGTACAATAAAGTGATTGGGCTTCAATTTAAAAGGGCGGGGTAAACGGTCCCGTGAACTGCCCTGCCCATTGTACAGCTCTAGTTGCAACTGGTCGGAACAGGGAAGTTGGCTAAGAATAAGGGTTCAGAATGTTTTTTTTGTTAGTTTTGCTCTTGTGAAGTTCTGATTATGTCTTCTTTTGCTTTATTTTAGCTTTTGCCTTTTTAGAGTGGTTTTCATTACGCTCTCTCGGTTTCATTTAACTCTTGAAGTGCGATTAGAATTTCTTGAATGTTTGAACCAAAGGCAAGAGAAATTCAATGAAACAGGAGTAAGTTTATTTAGCCAATTCAAATGTAGAGTAGTGTTTGTTCCTATAGCATGGAGGGTAGTTTGACCGAATATAAAATAGTGTAGTTTTCTTTAAGACGATTGGGGCTTATATAACTTTGTTATTGTGTTCGTTTTGTTTTTATTGGAGTTTCAAGTCACAACAATCTTACCCTTGTGAACCTTGACTAACAAGTTTGTGAGAGTATGATTTCCTACGTGAAGATCATTGTAAATCGGAGGGAGTATTGATAAAGATGTTTTTATTACGTATTTTCGTGTTTATGGCCTATTTTATGTACTGATGTCTCTATACTAGTATTTGTCAACCCCCCATTTTTGTTTTTAATCTAATATCTAATCACACATTAAAACATGATTAATCACACACTGCACATGACATCTTCCATCTAATAATGACTATCAGTTTATCCTACCCTTTTTTTAATCTGCTTTCCCATTCTCACTGGAGTACATGAAATTTTTTAAACTTTGTTAATTTTTATTAAAAAAAGATGAAGCAATCAGACCTCGACAAATTTCTGTTACTCCTACCTTAATCTCAGCTGTCATGCTCACGGAGTCGCTGGTATATTTAAAGTCGTTAATTATGTCAATCGAAACTCATTCACACAGTAGATGATTATAGAGATGGACAAAGCATACATGGATGCTCATTTATTCAGAGCTGCAGTTACCGGCAACGTAAGAGTTCTCGACGAGGCCGAAAATTCGGAGGTGGCCTACTTATTTACAAGATCACCTCATCAGAATAATATACTCCACATAGCAGCTCAACATGGTCAAGTGAAATTTATAGAGCAAGCTCTTAAGCGATTCCCAACCGAATTTATTCATGAGAAGAACTTAGATGAAGATACACCACTCCATGTTGCGGCCGAGTACGGCAGTGCAGAGAGTGTCAAGCTTCTCATCACACACCTCGAAAGCCAAATGTCGATGATCAGCGAAAGTGGTAGTGAAAATACTAATACTCTTGGTGTGGTGTATTATATGGTGAAGAATAAACAAGGAGACACTCCTTTTCATGTGGCTTTGAGGCATGCCAGTTTTGAAGCAGCTGTTGAGTTATTTGATGCTGTGGTTACACACCACCCTGAAATATTGAGTACTGTTAACCATCTTGGGGAGACTCCTCTTCATCTCTATGTCAGATGTTGCGCTGGTAATTAACTTTAACACGCTTTCTCTCTTCGTCTTTTTTGGTACACGTAACATTTAGTTATATTTTATCTCGCATATTTAAGTCAAATGTTATATATATATTCCGTATTATTATTCTTGAAAAAGAATTAAAAAGAACAGTACTTATTGTCAATTAAGTTTGCAATTTGACTCAAACTATATACGAAGTGTATGGAGCCGGTAACATGTCAAACAATTTGTTGTTTGATGGGTTAGTTGGGGCTTTGTGATTTAGATAGAAGTCTTAAATTTAAATCAAGATATGCATGCGTGGGCGGACACTAGTAATTAATTTGAGGCGAAAATGGCGATTTGTCCCCCACACTTTCACCAATTATGCAATTGAACACCCTAACTTTTAATTGAGCAATTTACCACCTCAACTTTTCAATTTGTGCAATTTCACTCTTACTTCTATTTTCAACTAATTTTGTAATAAAAATATTTTTCTAAATTCACAAAATATATAAATAAAATTATTTAAGCATTTTATACAGCAGGTTATACAGTAAAAATACAAAATTACGATTTTAATATTTATAAATGTAAGATTTTTATGTAAAATTTACGATTTTTATACTTAAATGTTTTTTTTATTAAAAATACGAAATTTATATTATACAGATGCTTATACGATTTTTATGATTTTTATGTACAAAATTTACGAATTTTATACTTAATATATGTAAAGTATTTTTACGGCTAAAGCTATTTTGTACGTGTAATATACTTAAAAGTTTTTTTAAAATATATTTTGTGAATTTAGGAAAAAAAAAATTATATTACAAAATTAGTTGAAAAATAGACTTAGGTGTGAAATTGCACGAAATGAAAAGTTAGGATGGTAAATTGCTCAATTAGAAGTTAAGGTATTCAATTGCACAATTGGTGAAAGTGTAGGGGGCAAATTGCCACTTTTGCCATTAATTTGATATTGGTTTGGACGCTCGGTCAAATGGTCGAGCTCATTTTAAGTGTGTATGACTCATATTTGAGCTCGATAACTCGTAATCGATAAGATCCAATGTAATCGATTGAAACTGGCTTGAACCTAACATGAGTTCACTACAACTCCGATGCAACTCAATCTGACTTGTTGATTGGATCACATCAAGTGTGATCAATAACTTAAATGTAAATTGTTACTCGTCTCAACCTAGAAAAATACCTATGTGGATCCAGATGGCTTCTAGTTGACCTGGATCTTAATGTATATGTTGCTATGTTGTTGTACTGGATAACAATCTAACCTACTCCTTCCGTTTCATTAGGTCTTTCGTTACCTTTTCTTTGCATACGTAAAGGAAATTCAAACGAAACGTAAAGAGGAAAAAATTTGGTTAATACACACCTCCAAAATTGTTGGAAACAGACGTCAGGAAAAAAAAATTTGTTGAAAACAAAGTTTAACCTGAGTGCAAAGTCTCTAAGACGATTTCACAGTAAGTTTTTGTGAGACCAATTTACTTAATTAAAAAGTGATCAGTTTAACATTATTTGTGACCATTGTATTGTTTTTAGTGATGGTTTTAGTTTATGACTAACTACATTAATTGTGATTTAAACCAATTATTAAAACAAGTACAATGGTCACTTAAATGGTAAAAGAAGTCACTATAAAAATGAATAAACTGGTCGACCGTCTCACACAAGATTTAGACCAACCCGATTGCCAAAGGCCAGTCATTAGAAAAATAAAACACTCGGCTGCGATGGTTGCGATTTTCTCCGCCTCCGACCTTAGTTCTTATATCCACAACCAAACCACCGCCACGTTTTACTCATCAGGCATCTTCGCCGTCGGCCGTTACCGACACCAGAACAGTTGCCATCGACCATAAGCCGGAGGTCAATCAACCTCCGTTTTATCGTGGACGGTAACTAATTTGGTGGTCAATCATGGAAAATTTGTCATTGCATGCTCAATATAGCGGTGGATTACGGCGTTGAGGTATGTGTTATATATTTTCCTGTTGAAGTTCAATCTTCAAATAAGCTTCTTTTTAAAATGATTGTGCTTTAGCTTGTTCTTTCAAAATTAGTGGACGTTGAGGTTAATTGAGCTCTGAATTGAGAATTCTCGGAGCACATGTGTGTTGATTTTATCGGACCTACCCCTCCGTTTTTTTAGGTTCTTTACGTTTGGTTTAAGTATGTAAGACAAGTTCAAAAGCTGAAATATTGATGATTTGGCACCGAGTACTCCCTCCGGTCCAAATTAAACTTCATGCTCCCTTAATATTTTAGAAATGGGAAAACAAAGTCAAAACCCTAAAAAAAAGGATGAGAAGTTTAATCGGGACTAGAGGGGGTATTAATTTAGTAGTATCAATTATTTGCATTACTCCAGGCACAATCGCAACAGTAACAGCTTCTTTAAGAAGGAATTGGGTGGAAAGGAAAGGAACATATTTTCCAGCTTTCCAATGTTTGATTTTGTAAGAATGCATGGGAAGTAGAAGGAAGAGGGATGAAATGATCCTTCACTAAACTGTCATTTTTTATTCCTCCCAAAACGGGCGGAATTGGACGGGGAAACACTAGTTCCCTCCCTTTCTCTACTTTTCCTTTCCATTCCTTTCTCTTCCTTCCAATTCTTTCCATCCAATTCCTCTCTACCAAACAAACTGGGAAGAACATTATTGTTTGTCATTTGAATTACTAATCTAATCCCGCGATTAACTCTCATACGATGGCCGCCATCGATGGGTCTGTATGGACTGGTGCGGGCGTCAGGTTATACCCCTTTTGCCAGAAAAGGTTACATTTCGTACCTATTGGCTGTTTTATGCAAGAGTAGTTGACATCTCTATTTCATAAGTCGAATTATTGGTGCTACTGTCAATAGATTTATGTATTGATTTTCTAGCTCACGTCTAGCTATATCCAATGTGATAGTGGAATGCTTGAGTATAGTGAGTCTTGTTGCAAAGGCAAATGATTGACGCTACCTTGTGTCAACTCACTGTTGTTTAGGTCAGAGACGTGCGAAAATCTCGAAAAATCGGTGGATATGTGAAGGAGTACTGAACTCAAAAGGAATATATGGCTTCAGAGATAAAAAGAGTGGTACCATCATGTTTAAAATGCTATCTAGATTGGTTTCGGCATACGTTTTCGCAGCCTGCTTGCTTGATAATGAGGGCTTAACTCCTGTACTAAGAGCAGCCAAGACTGGTAACTTACGAGATGTGCTGTATCTGCTCAACAGTTGCCCTCAGGCAGCAGATGTTTGTGACGCGAGTGGCAGTACTGTGCTACACCTCGTAAAAGCACATCCTGATGATTACATGGAGCTTAAGAAATTGATTGATTTACCTGAAATCAATATCCTCAAGGACAAACAAGACTGTGATGGCAACACAGCGGGACATATTGCAGTTGAACACCGGGACTATGCCAAGATTAGACTCTTGTCTGAATCACTTGCAGATTTTACCATTACAAACAATAGAGGCCTCTCAGTCGGGGTTTTGATTCATCAGCAACCTCACGATTTTCTACGCAATATGGTAAGCAGATATTCTATTTCTATTCCCAATGAAGCCAAAGACTCAATATTGTTTGGGTTTGGGATATGATGCAGCAAAGCAATATGATTCATTAAATAGTCTGCTCTTATATTTGTGAAGTAACATGCAGTCACTGCAATGCTTGACACAATTTCACTATGGGTCATCGGGAAATAGCCTCTGTGAAACAAGCTACATATATTGGACGCCCCCTTACCGCTGTAGGCAGGAGCCTTTGAGGCCCCCAGGACAATATGCTGTAGTTTGTTTTAGTTCAACTTTGAGATAGGCAAATGATAATGGTTTAAAGCTCATATAAGGTTGTAAGTGTCTACACCTAGTAACATCTGATATGAAATCAACCCATCTCCCAATTATTGAAGACCAAATTGCCTTTATTTCTATTCCATCTAAATTTTAATAGTGTGTCTAAGCTCCCAACTATAGGATGTCTGTGGTGATTATTCATTACCCTATATATAATGCATTCTTTGCTAATTCTTATGATTGCAAGTATTGAGTATATTGAATTCTCATGCTCATCCATATGTTCTAATTTGACCATCAAATTATGTTTATCAACAGGAGATAGAGATGCGTAAATATCGCATTTCTACTGAGATGCACATCAAGCTCCACTGGGAAGCAATGACAGGAAATGTTGAATCATTTGCATATTGGAGATATAATGCTGACAAGTATTTTCTGTCAAGGACAATGGAAGGAAGTAGCATTCTCCACGTGGCCATTGAAAATGGTCATTTAGCTTATGTAGAAGACGCTCTGAAACATTATCCATCCCTCATTCTTACCAGAGATTTTAGGGGTAACACTCCACTTCACATAGCAGCTAGATTTGATAATCTTGCTGCAAAACAAGTTGTTAGAGATTGCAAATGCTATGTTGAGTTGGTCTCGGAGCATCTGGGACTACCAATCGAGGTCACCCCATGGGAAACTAAGAACTCTTTAGGTCATACCCCTCTTCACGAAGCACTTCGGACTAACAATATTGAAATTGCTCTTGAGCTTATGAAACTGAAGGATAGATGGCAGTCGTGCTACATGGATGATTCTGAAAGTCCTCTGCACAAGTTAGCTAGATATGCTCCAAATACAGGTAATTTTGCCGTTATCTGTTGTCTAAAATCTATAGCCTTTGTATAAGACTATCATATATATCAATACATGATGAGCACAGATTCACTTTACAGATTATACTGTGAACTCTTTGCCTTGTCAATGAAAGCAAATGGTGTCACAAGCCTGCTTTGCTTAATTTCCTCAAAGTTGATGTTTGTGCAGTTGACAAAGTACAAACCCTCGAGCAACTAATTCAAGAAAACAATTGGGCTATGTTTCACCGTGATTCAGAGGGATTAACCCCTCTATTGAGAGCAGCACAGTGCGGCCGTTTCCTATTGGCTTTACTGATCCTCCAGTTTAACCCTCAATCGATGGATTCTCGTGACTGGGGAGGGAGGAATTTCCTGCACCATTTAAGGCTCGTAAAGGCGGATGTAGAAGAGAAAGAAGCTGCAGGCTGGCTTTGCAGTTATATTTTTAAAATTCCTCAAATGCTTGATATCCTCAGTCTCACTCAGGATCATAATGGAAACACTCCATTACATCAAACTATATTGGATGGTGAGTTCGACGTTGCACTGTTGATGATGATTGAATGGTCCGTCAAGATGGAACCAAAGTTAATACTCGCCATCAGGAATAATGAAGGCAAGTGTGTCATGGACTTAATTTTGACAGGGTTACAAGTTCCTGTTAACCTGGTATGCATCATGCCATCTGTATGCACTTGAATTAATACCTAACTCGTTCCATCACGAAGTTCTGTTTGATATATGTCATTGTGTTGGCTACAATCTTGTGAGATATGATTAGTGCAGGGGAAGTTCTAGTGAAACCCACTTCAGTTCATATTAGTGTTCCGAATGCTATAGTAGCTAACTATTGGCTTGAATCTGTTTTTGAATTCAAATTATTGTGTTTCAAGTGTGATACATGATCTTTCCAGAATATTAAGTTTGAGACGGCCTGAATTAGTGGGACTTTGAGATTTCTAAAGATTTATGAAACCTTTTTTTCACTCCCTTTTCCCATAAAAATCTTGCTTTTGCTCTTTACCTAACCCAATATAACCCCCTTTAACAGAAAGAATTTAACAGTGAATTGTCTATGTTCTTTAACCGAATTGTCCATATACTTCAATACCTTACAGTGACTTTTTCATGCAGAAAGAACTTGTGAAACAAGCAGCTGCTGGAAATATTTTGGAGGAAAAGATTTATGACGCATCTTCAAAAGGAGATGAAAGTTTGTTTCAACTCCAAAGACCTACATATGCCAAGGATTCGGACAATGAAGAAATTAAACATGCCAATGATGATGGGCGTCCGAGTTCAACCAGTGATTCAGAGACTCCTGAAGCTTCTAACCGTGGTCATAATGATGATAATAATATAGACGATAAGTGTTTAATGTGCCAAACCCGTGATGGGAGTAATATCATCCATATAGCCATTCAACATGGGCAGACATCCTTCATGGAAAGAGCTCTAGCGATCTTTCCAAATCTTATCTTCCAAAAAGACTTGAATGGTGATACACCATTACACATTGCGGCTAGGCTTCGAAATGCTGCAGCACTGAAATGCCTCGAGTTGGCTTGTCGCAACTGGTTATACAAGGCGAAAGAAGATAGCGTTCAAAGAGCTAGTCTCCCTCCTTGGATGATAAAAAACTCAAGAGGCAATACCCTTTTCCATGAAGCAGCTCGTACAAGTAACTATCAGGCTGTATCCATAGTGATGGAATATGCAACTATTGAGGCGTTCTCAAATGTGAATGAAAATGGGGAGACGGTTCTTCACCTGCTTGCAAGATACGGTACATATGACGGTAAGTTCTTCCCTCTATTTGTTTCCATTTTTCGCTATATGAAGCAGCCTCTTGTTCAAACAATGACAAGGTAGGCTTACCCCCTATACACCTTTGTGGTGGGACCTTTTCTTGGACCCTCGCTTTACTGGGTCGCCAATGTGCACCAGACTGCCCTTTGAGTATAACTATGACTCTATGAATATAATATACTGGAAGACTAAAATAGTGGAAGCTATGTTACAACAACTATAGACCCTAGTGGGCTACTTCACCTTTTATCAATTGGTTCTAGGATTGACACACATTTATGATTTTCCCACGTTCTACAGTATAGCTAATGTATGCTTATTTAACAATATTGATAAGTGGCTAACAGAAATGATATACTTTATATAATAGCAATATGTCGAATAATAAGTATTTAGTGCAGTAAGGGCATTTTCTTTTTGTTCCATTTATCCAGCATGAGATCTACTAAAGGGCGTGTGTGGAAATACTTTTAAACTAATTCTGTAAACTAGTTATTATGATCATGTTACCTTGAGATACTTTAGGTTTGTGTTAAAAAATATGTCATCTAGACAGTAATTTTATGTCATTGGTCCAATAACTGTAATTGTGTGCAGCGGTAGATAAATTGGAAGAATTGGCTGCCTTTGTACGCCATGGTTGCAGCTTTGCTGTGTACATACGTGATTTCGATGGTTTAACCCCTTTTATAAGAGCAGTGAAATGTGGCCGAATGCGACTAGCTTCATTTATTCGCCAGTATCATCCCCAATCAGCTCAGATCCGCGGCTATAAAGGGAGAACACCACTGCACCATCTTGAGCTTTCACCTGTAGATCTTGTTGATGACTCAGAAGATATAGGGGAATACTGCACACTTGCATTCGGTGATTCTTTGATTGAACACCTAAGAACTACAACGGATGAAGATGGGAACACGCCATTGCATTTAGCCATCATGAGAGGCAATGTTGCAGTTGCTAAATTCCTTATGGGAATTTGTCTCAAATCAGAAAGACGCCAAGAATTGACCATAGTTAACAAAGATGGTTACTCGATTTTGGGTCTATTGTCTTCACAAGGTCATATACCAGACATGGTGAGTAAAAATGGACTTTACTTGGCGTCTTTACAGGCAAAAGCAAATGGGTTGTTTAGGATAATCCCTCACGATTCTATACAGCTTGCAATTAGCTCTCTTGTGAGAATTCCTTGTCTTCATTCTTTGATTTGTTTCATTTCTTTTCCTATCAAAAATCATACTCCTCCGAATCCATCCATTTCTTCCCATTCATTTGTTTTTGGACCAAATTTTTGTGGTGAAAGGGCAAACCAAATGGAGGAGAAATGGGAATAATCAGATGGGTTTGCCGAAGGAAAATGGGAAGACATAAAATGTGTTGGAGAGAGTACTAGTTAGTCACGAAAGCATATGTGTATTAGTGGCTTCACCTATACGCTTATGAATGTTTTATTATTTTTTCTAAATAACTACATTTCATATGTTCTGGGTGGTTTACTGCGACATGTAATATATGTCTCTAAAGTTATGGGTTCAAAACATATACGTGCATTCTGTATTCCTACTTGAGATTTGCTGGCTACACCACTGGTGAAATACTCTGCATTCACTAATGTTTGCTTGATTGATCTATTTCTGCAGAAGAAACTCCAGGAGTCAATGAGACTAAGCAAAAGGCATGTAAAAGAAAGAGCCTTGCTGGTAGATAAAAAGATGGACGATGTAATATACCAAGCGGTAATAAAAGGAAACGTGCAGATTCTAGAAGAAAAACTGACAGAGGAGAGTGATGTCGAAAATGGCCGAGTGATATATAAAGAAGTGGACTTCTTAAGGCAAACACCAGATGGAAGCAGTTTACTTCATATAGCCCTAAGGCATGGGAAAGAGGAAGCAGAGGAGTTTGTTGACAAACTTCTTGATCGCTTTCCTGCTCTTGTCCTCCACACAGATTCTGATGGGGATACACCTCTTCATGTCGCGGCTAAGTTGCATAGTCCTTTGTCACAGAAGTTTCTAGGTCGTGCAATTGAGGATCATAATAAGGCAATTGAAGGAGAAAAAAGGGGTGTTTACTTATCCCCGTTGAAGGTGAAAAATTCTATGGGTAATACACCAATTCATGAGGCTTTACTGGCTAACAATGCGTATGCAGCAGCCATTATGATATCTATAGAGCCTGGTACAGCTTCAAATGTTAATGACTTTGGAGAGACTCCGCTTCATGTGTATGCCAGATATGGTCTCTATTACAGTAAGTGTCACATCAACTTTCATAAGTCATTTAGACAGATTGGCCTGATCGATCATGCATTATATAATCGTTGTACTTCATTAGTTAAACCTAAAAACATGCATGATTTCTTCCACCATATGTTGTTTTCACAATGTTGCTTCTACTGGGAGAATGTAGCTTAGCTCATTAGAGGCAGTACCTATCTGCAGCAATCGCTAATTTCAACAGCAGGGATGATAGCATATACTGACGGATTGTTTTAACAATATTATCATAAACATGGTACATTTCACGTCATGCAGGCCATGAGGACCACACAGAGTATAACATAGTAAAAGACTTGATTACTCAGGATAATTCAACGGCTTTTATGCGAGATGATGAAGGCCTCACACCTTTGTTAAGGGCTGCAAGGTGTGGCCGATTTCGGGTGACACGGCGTATACTTGAACACTGCCCTCAGTCAGCATACCTCAGAGATCCTAATGGCAGAACCTTTCTGCACCACTTGCGCTTTACAGGTGGAGATGTTACGGAGTTTTCAGCTGACTACATATTTGAGTGGATGGGTAAAAAGTTGTTTGAAATCCCTGAAGCAGATGTACAAAGGTTGGTGCAAGATGCTGATGGTGACACCCCTCTGCATTACACCATAAAGACTAGGAATTTTATTGCGGCAGAAGTACTAACACGGAGATCTTTAGAGACTGGTAGACTTGAATTTGGAAGGTTAAACAACAATGGAGAGACTGTTTTAGATTTACTTGCATCACATGATGCCCCGAACGAGGTATGTGGTACAACAGTTAATTTACCATTCTGAAAAAGCACTCGCTATAGTCATATCTCATATCTTGCTTTTGGAAGTTACGCGTAAAATTTACTTTGTATTGCGGGGGTGTTTTAGGCTTATGCAGTTATGTTGAAGGCTTGAAGCCATTTTTTCTTTTACCAATCTTTGTTTTTTTTTACCAGTATGTCTTGCATAATTGTGATAGACAGGCTTTACGTTGTTAGCAAGTCTTGGTATTTTCTTCGAGCTCAATGGGGCAAGTTTCTATGAGTTCGAGTTTTTCAACATAGTAAAAAGTTCAGCACTAATAAACTTTAAATTTAGTCCCACGTCTTATCTAGGTTTGTCCCTACAATATTTTGGGTCTAACTCCGTCAACTTTTAAGGATGGTGGTTACTTTGTGCAATAAAGGGGGGAAGGTGGTACAGATACACCGGGTGTATGAGGAATCTCATACATCACCAATTATAGTTTGACAACTAAGCACATGAACATTTAGACTTATACTAATAATGGCGATTGACCCAACATAGATAATCCCACTCTTACTTCCCTCACCCCTCATCACCTACCTTATCACCGACCACCAACGTCTACCGCTCGCTGGCATCCACAACCATCAACACATACCATTCGACCACTGATGGCCGGTGAACCCAACTAAGGTACCATCGATTTATCGACGTGGCCTCCTCCGCCCATCGTCAACACTTCTCTCTCCAAAAAATTTTAAAAATTGATTTGGGCAAAACTAACCTAGGCAAAAGGGCTAGACAGTGGCCGTGAGTGTGAGACGGTCGGCCGGTGTGACCTAAATCTGGGTGGTCAAAGGTGGTCCATCTGGTGGTGCGAAAATGATAAGGTGAGCGAAGTGAAGAAAAGAGAAAATTTGATAGTGGGTGGCTCCGCTGATTGCATGTGGGTGTGGGTAGGTGACGGATTGTGCTTGTCAGGATTTGGAAGTGAATGAGGGGCATGGCTCCGTGACGGCGGCGAGCGTGGTGGCATTAGAGATGGAGTTGTGGTGATAGATTGGCGGCTATGGCCTTTGGTGATTGTGGGTTGGTGGTTCTCATAGAAAAATATCATTTTTTAATCCGTTATTAACAAGCTAAGCCAATCACATGATTAATAAACGTTCAATGTATGAAGATTCCTCATACACTTGATGTATGTGTACCATTATCCATAAAGGAGCACTGTCTAGTTACCTTTGAATTTGTTTGAAACAATTGAATTACGGAGTAATCAAAGATGTGATGTGATCTTAATTTAAGCAACTTTTATATGGTACGCTACCTGTAGGTTGTTCCGCATCCAATATATCAAAAACGATGGTTGTCATTCCCTTAAGCCCGGGGTAATAGTTCCCCCTCATCCGTTTGCTTCTTCCACCACCATCTTTCTCATTTTTCCCTGGTTCGTATTATACTAGTAATGACTATTACTTCCAATACAAGCGCCCCCCCCCCCCCCCCTACGGGTGAAATAACAGACCCTTTGCAGTTATTTGTCCTCAACTTCTTATTGATGTATCGTTAGTTTTCAACTCACTCTCTGCCCCTTTTATGTCTTAAAACAGATAATAAAACTTATCAGAAAGGAAACTTCTGGCGTGATGTACACAACTGGAAGCACCTTTGGTATTCGCAAAGCAGAAATAAAAGAATCAACCAGTGCTCTTTCTGTGATTGCTGGTCTCTTGGCAACCATAACTTTTGCAGCAGCACTCCAAGTTCCAGGTGGTTTTGATAGTGATGATGGCTCTCCTATCCTCTTAAGGACGGCAGCATTTCAAATATTTCTCATCTCTGATGCCATTGCAATGTGTGCGTCTATGATTGTCCTCTTCTTTCTCTTGTGGGTTATGGCGTGCAGTAAGATTCATGACTCCTACATATTGCTGGATCTCTCCATGACACTGCTACAAGCATCCTTCTACGCAACCCTCCTGGCTTTCATGACGGGAGTGTATGTGGCCACTGCCCACAAGACACTTTGGATGGCAATCATCGTATGTGCGCTATGCTCCATCGTCATCCTCATTACATGGAGAACTATAATCTTATACCTGGTTAAGAAGATCAGGCTGCTAATTGATATCTTCATCACCGTCAAGGGATTTTCATTCAAGAAATTCAAGAACCACATGGGCATCTATCTTGGTATAAATGATTCTCCCTGATCCGAGTTTTATGATTTTATATATCAATCCGAGAATTACCTGTTTGTACAAGTTTAAACTACCTGTTCTTCTTGGCTTAAGTTTAGTTTTTCCTGGCATTTGAGCTAATGTTGTATTAAAACTGTTGAACGTTAAAACATTTCTTTATCGGCTATTATTAGGTCAAGGTAAGCCCAGCTTCGACTTCACAGTTTCACCATAGTAAAGGGCTTTATTTGATCTTGTTGGAAGTCAGCTTTTGTCAGAAAGTAATTGTCAGTAGGATTTGCAGATCTCGTATAATTCAGCCTGACATTCAATAGGACAAGAACAACTTTCCGATTTTGAGATCGTTACAAACCGATTATAAACTGGATATACATCAGGATGAAAAGCAGACATGCTCCCCTTAATTCACAGTGGCAGAAGGCTAGTCTACAAATAGCCACGCTAGGACAATTGGCTGTTAAGATGATTCAGGTTCGACCACTTAACAGTTCTCACCAAAAAAAACTGAAAGCGCCTATAGGAACAGGCGAACAGCCGTCGAAATAATACTTTGTAAACTTCAATAAAATGAGATATCAATAAGCACGGTTCAGAACTAGCGCCATCAGACCAAGGCTCCTGTCTCTGTAGTCCGATGTCTACTCCCTTGGCAAAGTGAAGAAACAGAGACGCGCGTAGGGAGAGAAGCCGGGAAGGCAATGTCAGCAGATTTAATAAAAAAATAATATAAAAAAAGGTCGCTTGATATCACTCTTGCTTTAACCGTTGCAGTATAGAATCAGCGAAACTCAGTTGCCTGCAAAGAACGTGACCAGATTGCTGAGCATACTTCCATTTGAGAGAATCAACATGCATGAACAAGAGTAATGGGGTTCATAAAATAATGTATTAAAGGGTATAATTCTATAAGAGCAGTTAGTAAATCATACTTGCGCTCAGTATGCTTGAGACTTGGGCGTGAATATTTCAGGTAACCATCCCAAGGAACCTTTTTCAGACCTGCTCTCACAGATATCATATCTCTGATCCTGGAATACAAGCACAGCAAAAGTCATATACCAAGTAACCAACTCACTTACAAGAACTTCAGATAATGAGTTCAACAGAGATCCAGACCTCTCCGCAAAATCGATGGCTGTTTCTCCGGACCTCAATGTCTGGGGCTCCATATACCAAACGTCACAAACAACAGCCCAAGACGTCATTAGTTGAAGCAGATGGGTTGTGAAGGATTGCCTGCAACATATAACAATTATACATGTGAACAACAGACTATCATAACTCTATCAAACTCCATAATCAAGGATCATGCTTGCCAATAACAAAATGACCATTCTAAGGTGCTCTATAACTTCCTACTCATATAAATGTGAACCAGCATATGTGGATTGCATGCCAATATAACATTAAATCGACGATGCCTGGTGTGGCCCAAGCTATTCACACCAGAAAGAAAAATGATTGCATAAGGCCTGTGTCTTGCCAAGGCGTGAAAGAAGGTGTCCTCCCCAAGTTAAAAATTTGCATAACAAAGGCAAAGAGTCAAACTGTAAGAAGATGAGAACACGCAACTCAATGGTTTAAAACAATAGCTTAACTAACAAGTCGATCAAGCAGGTTAGTAAAGGAAGAGTACATTCAGGACAACGCCTGATGCATACAAAGTAAAATAGCAAAGCTGTTAGCAGCCCTTACTTTCTGCTGTTCCAGAAAGCATCAACGAAAATTTTGTTGTACTTGATTGCAATTGGACAAACAGTGCAGCCCAGTTCAAATGCACCCTGGTAATTTCACAAAGGGAAAGCTCAGTGGTGTAATAATACTACTAAAACATTGAAACAAGATGCATACAAAAGTAAATGTATATCATTTTTATGGAAATTATAGGATGTAGTATAGAAAATTGGAAATATCTTGATCTTTTAGGCAGGGTGAGGGGAGCAGATGGTAATGTGAAAGGCAAACCTCTCACCTTCTTAAACATAACGGTGTACTGATTATTAACACAAGTTCCTTCAGGAAATATCAGCAGGGGGTTATTGTCAACGCCTTGAACATGTTCTCTTAGCCTGAAAGTCCAGAGTCAAAACATAGTACTAATATTCAAGTAATAAGGTGATCGAGCTACTTTACACATACTTTCTAGCCGTAATTTCACGATCCTTTGCTTCAGAGCGATTGAACCAGATGCAGCCGACACCTTCCAAGATAGTGCTCTGCAGTAGTCCTGAATCAAATAGGTGAGCAAAGTTACAAAGCAAACATAAAACTCCCAGGGCAGACAAAGACAAGCCAAAATAGATTTTGATTGTGAAATTAATTCAAGGAACAACATCCAGTCCAAAAGTAAAAACTTCACACTAGTTGCTCCGAAGACTGAATATTAGCACGATACAGTTGTAAGAGTGAACATTTGCAGGATATATCCTAAAAGTAAAGTTTTTGACTTTGACTCTAATGGTAATACAAATAATAGAATAAGATTTTTCAAATGCTCACCAACCCATCCAGGATGCTTCTGCATGATGACAGCAAACGCCGTCATCTGTTCTAATATAATGAAATCTATCATGGAGGTATGATTGGCCACAAACACCTGTTTAAGAGAAAAAGGGAAATAATCAAGGCAAAATTGAAATACTTTCAAGAAACAGCCAAGTATAACACTCCTTCCTCGTACCTACTCTCATCCAGATGGCCTACATACATTTTAGCTAAAAATGCACCGATAATTCTATAACATATCAAAAGTTGGAATGCATGCATTTATCTCTACATAGGCTATTCACAATGCGTTGCCTACAGTAAACAACCTAAAAAAAAGAGGTATTGCAATGCCTAATAGATCCTATCTCTGCCATAAGCAAGAAGAATTGAGCTCCCATTTTTTCTTCAAATCCACTATCTCTAGTGATATCTGGTGCAGGATTCCGAAATGGCTGGGTTACAGTACAAGGAATTGGAGTATCAGACATGAGCTAAATTGGTAAAATTCAAGCCAAGTGGCAAGCAAAGGAGACATCATATGCTCAGAAGTGCTCTGACCTGCACCTTTTACGAATTATGCAACGAATGCAACTCTAGACTTTTTACTTGTGAATTACGTAGTGTAAATCAAGTTGTTCTTAGTGTTAAATTCCATGTCTGCATTATATCCATAGAGAAATTTAGCGGAGATGTCCCTAGTGAATAAGTAGCTAGTAGTGGTGATCTTGGAGTAGTGCCTTACTACCCATTGGAAATGAGTTAAGTGTTAGTTGAGGGTCTAACGTTTCCAATTTTGTTCAGTTCAGACCTACTGTTAGCTTCCGTTAGAGAGTGCTGACTTGTCCACAAAAAAATCCTTTCCTTTCTTTTTCTCTCCTTCTCAGATCTCCCAATCATTTTTTTTCTCTCTCCTCTTCCAATTTCAGCAACCCAGAATCCCAGAAACAAATTTATCCTTAACCCACATCACTCCATTTCGCCCCCAATCTAAAAACTCTGGTTTAATTCATTAAATTCACATCATATTCATCAACACATACCAAAAAAAATCAACGAATTGATTATCAACCGACCCAAAAGGGTTCCTTCAATCACGAAGCAAAGCGAGGAATCGAAGCACACATCGAAGCCTGGGCAAGTGATTTTGAGCAAAAGGGGGGGGGGGGGGGGGGATTTAGATCAACAGCAATACCCAATTGTATGTATGCATTCCTCGAGATAGAGGAATAAGATATATATTTATGGTTGAATTTGGAGCTGGAATTTGAGGATTTATGATATTTTAACAAAATTTGGGGGAAATTTTGGTCGATTTTCTGGGTTTATTAGAGGAAAAATAGGACGAATTTCTGGGTTTGTTGCGGGAAATTCGGGACCATTTTCTGGGTTAAGTAAAAAATTTGTCCGATTATTTTGAATTGAGGAAAAGTTAATTAATTTTGGGTTTTTTGTAGAAAGATGATGAATTTTGAAAAAAATTAGGACGTTTTGTTGTGAATTGTGATATTGATCTGGAGATGTCGAGGGAGAGGTTAGCAATGGCGAAGAACAAGAACAAATTATGCAGAGGAAGTGGATGAGCCATGAGAAGAGAGAAAGAGAGCAGACGAAGGTAAGTTATCACTTTATCAGTGCCACATCAGCCTCAAACTAACGTCCACTTAACCCCAGAACTGACAAATAAAAACGTTGAGGTCCTGAACTGAATTTTTTTGGAAACGTTAGACCCTCAACTCACACTTAACTCCTTTGAAAATTGTTGTATTTCTCTTCTTTTCCCTCTAAAGGAAGAATAAAAATCTAACTTTTTCCAAAAAAAAAGTTGGAATGCATGATATCTGGTGGATGGTTTCAATGTCTAAACATAGAAACTGAAACCTTTTATTTGGATGAAGGGAGCACATTATAGCTAACACAAAGAAAAATTAAATTAAAAGAACGAAAGAGACAAACCTGCTTCGGCCTCACACAGGGTCGTGGCCCATGGTACCTAATAACCCCAGTCCATGATGCAACAAAGAACGAGCAAATCAATTCCACAAGCGACCTCTACAAGGGTGAAAGGAAACAGTTACAACTTACAAAGCTTTGCCAAACGGACAGCAATCAAAAATTAACCTTTTAAAACAAAAACAAATGGAAAATGTGAAAACTGAGAAATAATATCAAGGCAAAAAAAGTCATAGAGATGTCCTTCAACCTAAAAAAACACGCAAGCAGCTGAATGAATCAGATGAACAGGCAACAATAATTTGCGCAATCACAATACAAAACCATAAAAGTGAAAATTTGAAGTTTTGAACAGGCAAGGGTTTTCTTTGTTTTCCATTTCCATTTTGTTTAGCAATAACTACTTATTAAGGAGCAATTCAGTAATTTATCACACATTGATAAAATTAGATAAAACAAAAGCCGTTAGCAATAAGCCTTGGCATAAAATAGAGAAGATTACTGACAGAGAGAAGCAGCAGCAGCCTCACCCACCTCCTCCCCTCCCCATCAATTAAGAAAGACAAGGAAATAAGAGGGAAAGAACCTGAATGACAAGTTTGGTATAGAAGCACTACCTCCAAATTTTTCCTCAGCTTATCATGACCCTTCAGTAAGAAATGAACTGGAAAGTAAAGGGAAAGAAATATAATCCATCCTATGGTTAAAATGAGAACCCTGCAGTTTAACCAAGATCGATTAGATGGCTCACGAGAAGAGCTATAGAAATCATGATCAATACCAAAAAAGTGCAGGGTAAAAAAAAAGACATCATGAATTGAGAGCAAAAACTTAAAATTATAGTATTAAACTATTATAAAGGAAATCCACCTTTAGATTCTTCAGACGCTTTCAGTAGTGAATTCAGTTCTTGCAGATGTATTATGTACTACATGTACTATTATTAACAAGATTTTACTCATTTTAATTGCTCTTTTTGTATAAATAATCATCAAACCGAAACCATTTTAGATGATAGGGTCATTCTAGAACCTGAATTTACAACAGGCCAGACTGCCAATGACCCAAGACACTAAAACAAGGGACACCTATGTTCAGAGAAGTACATCAGATGGAAAGATTAACGAGCCATTCTCTAACAGGTTAACTACATTTAGGCATGTAGCCCTGAACAAACTTTAACCATGAGGCACTATATCAGAATTATTAGCATTTTTATCGCTTCATCTGATCTTACGGAGGTAGAACTCTTTATGATGTAGGGAGAACTGTTTACCATTACAGTTATGAAAACAACTTAGTTATCCACGTAACAGAACTAGGTCTTTATTTTACAAGAATAACCCAAAAGATTACATGTCATCACTAATCAGTGTAGTTAAGTGGAACATAGCCCAAAAAGAGTATAACATAAAGTTCAAGGGGAAGCTAAGATAAAGCGAAGAGTCCCTTCGCACTCTGACTAATACAGAATATACTCCTCTAGCTCTAGAGCAATCACGTAGCTTCATGTTATTCTGACAGCAGGATTAGAAATCTAACCCGGTAATTATTAGGGTCAATTATCTAAATTTTCTAATGAGAAACTAGTTTCAGTGAGATGGCAATGGGAAACCAGAGCAAGAACCCATTTAAAGAAGGAAGACCCTCTCTAAGAGGAACCAACTTCATCTGTATGGTTGACAATATATTTCTCCTTCGGCGTTTGGGCATCAAGAGCGAGAGAAAATACGTTCATTTGCCAAAGGTTGCACGATCGTGTTAATGTTAATCTCAAGAGACAAGGTCCATGCTTTTTAAAATCAGAATTCTTTAGTAAGCTGCAGTTGCGAAGATACTTTTTATTATGCTAATTGATTTTAAGAATTTGTTTTGTATGTCGAGAGGTGTAATTTCTCCTCCTACAAACATGTCCGGGAGTAATGTTGTTCTTCAAATCAAGCAAAGCATTTGAGTCAACAGCAAGATGAGCAAGCTAATTTCATTAAGATCCCATTTTTTCATCTAAGTATCTTGCTACTCTTCTACTCAGAAACATTTGGAGTGCCAGGGGTTACTAGAGGAAAGCAAGAAAACGCAGGATGGTTTGCAAACTAGAGGGAGAGATCAAATATTGGTGATTTGGTGGCTCTTCCTATGTGTCAATTGTTGCCTGGACCTAATGTCATTCAAACAGGTTGAAAACAGGTGACAGTATAGAATTGAACATAAGCACCTTTTTCTTAGGTTTTCTACAGTTGATAAAAGGTACATGTAGAATTATCTTTCCTTTTTGGCGAGAAGGATAGACGGAAAATAAAGGATCATGTCAGGTTGACATCAACCACACCAAGAGACTTCACTCCAGCACGATGAGCAACACATCCCTCTTCCATTTACCATTGTTACTTCCAGAAAAAAAAAAAAAAAAAAAAAAAAAAAAGGGGTAAAAACTACCTTAGTTTCTAAACTGCAGACTTTTTTTGTCAACCACTACGAGAAGGACTGGGTACATCTTAGGCATACTTCTTGCTGCAGTAGTTCAGTGAATACTGAGCAATTAGAAATATAATATCAGCCACATTAAGCAGCCTTCTTTTTTCAACACCGTAATCACACATATAGCTGATTACATTATTTACACTAAGGGGCAGAATAAATAGAGCATAATTTAAACACTCAAGTCAGTGGCTCATGGGAGTTCCAAAACACAATCTTAACTACTTGTTAGCAGCATTCATGATTCCATTGTATGCACTACGCGAAGAAGATGGATAAGAACGATTAAAAGCAAGAAAGTCACATGTCTTCTCTTTTCTCTTCAGTAAATAAACACTGTGTTACTTGCACCGTTATCAAAAACCTACAGAAATGGTAGTTCACAGATAATCTGGAAAGACTAACCTTGCAGGAAAAAGAATCAAATATCTAAAAGCCACTCCGCCGCACCAAAGAGGAAATAAATATATATTCCAGTTCCATGGCTCTGGAGGATTTGACTTGAAACAACGTGTGAAAGTGTCCTGCACAATAATCAATGAACGTTGCTTTAAAGTCAGATACTCAGATTCTTGGATGTGCAAAATTTTGAAACATCATTTGGTTTAATGGACATATAGTCAACAGACTCAACACTAATAAAGTTCAATGAGGCCAAAAGATTTGTGATTTCTAGGCTGAGGACTTTATAGTATATTGGAATAAATCAAAATAATCAAATAAACTGTCTGCACTTCCTTTCTAATCGGAAAAGGCACACAGTCAGCAAACTTTACATCAAGGGTCAATGGGAAGCAATCAGGTTGGAGCTTCTATGAGGCATTGGAGTGATGTTAATATTTGTAAGAACAGATATACAAGAGCAAAGATTTGTGTTTTCTTTTTCAGAATAAAACACTTTATACTTGCCCAAACTAACAGCCAGTGAGTAACTAGATAACGATCCCGAACCATGGATGACATCATTTTCAGGCAGCGCCCAGAAGGTAAGGACAAAATGGTCACTCCATGCACCTCATGATGCATTGCTGCTAGAGTGAAAGCAGACTGATATCATAATGCTCAAAATGCACATTCAGGTACCTTTGACAGAGAAACTGAATAATTACATCGAACAACTATCAAGCCCCACCCCACCCTCCCTCTCTCTTACAGTTAAGTTTTCCCCCTTTTTTTCATGAGGATGAACAAAAGTACAAAACCATATTGGTTTCAAAAGCAGGTCACAGGTACAAAATCCAAAGACTTCACAACCTATGCTTCCGCATAACATTATAATGCATATGTATACAATTCCCCAAATCCAAGAATGCTTTACCAGACAACACGTTTAACTACTAACGCGTCTTTCATATCACATCTGATTATTTGGTTGCCAGTTTACCAGGCTACAGGCACAAAAGCTTAAGAAAATGAACAAAAGTGTGAGATTTTGTTCCCGTTTCGTGCAAGACCATGGACAGAGGCACATGTCGCTGTCCCCACTCCCCACCCCCAAAGAAAAAAAAACAATTCACAAAGAAAATAGGAATTATAAAGATAGTAATCAATATGTAAACTCAGGGTTATAAAGACATCAAAATGCACAAAAATCCTGGCTCCTGTTTATTCTTTTTCTTTATTGCACCAGAATTCAACCAGAGTAAAAGAAACAATCCAGGTAGAAACATAAACACTATTAACTTAGATCAAATATGGACATATGGTACCAGCTACCTCAGTCAATCTCGCTGAAATACTGAGCAAATCGATTCCAAAATGTAAACCCAACGGCATAAAGCACAGGCCAAAATCACCCCTCACTCCCCAATACACATTCCAATTTTCACCCAACTAAGCTAACCGACATCCGAAAACAATAAAAATGGGAACTACAGAGCTAACCGGCAACATGCAGACCCACAAACGTAATCAACACACATCAACAAAACTCCTTACACTCCCCTTTGTTTATCTCTTTTCCTTTTTCTCTATTCCACTAGAAATCAACCAATGCAAAACAAAAACTAAAGGCGAAAACTTCGACAATAAAAACTTACATCAACAATGGCGCCAGCAGCCTCAGTCAATGTAGGTGAAATGTCCAGCAAATCACGTCTACAAAAAAAAAATCAAAGAAAATCACAAAAAGACACAAACTTTGAGCCAAAAAAAGGGAAATAAAAAGATGGGCAATCATACAATCGGAGTTTCTCACTGGGTTTAGGAATGGATCCGGGTGGGAGATAATCTTCAATGTTGGGTTGATCCAAATCCAATTCGGAGCTTGATGATACTAACTTCCCTGCCCCACTCATTCTTCTTCCAATCTTCTTCTTCTTCCTCTAAATTTATGCAATAATTTTGTTGGTTTAATTTGGTGATTTTCTATGTTTTATTGCACTTTATATTATTTCAATCTCTTCTTCATTTTTTTTTTCAAGGAAGATGGGGAAGTGGGAAAGACTGAGCCCGGGTAGAAGAGGGGTAGAAAGCTGAGACGTTTTTCCTGCTGACAAATGACAACCTAATTTCTATTAGGAATGCCTCTTTGTGCCGGAAAATGTTGCGGACTTGCGACTCGCGAGTAATGAAGTTGACGTGGTGTTATCTATACGGGCATACGGCTATACTTTTACGAATTTACGATCAATTGGTAAAAGACATTTTTGTGAATATAAACTAATGCCGATGTTAATGCCACATTGCGATCCGACGCGCCAATTAGAGCATGGTGTGACATTTTATCACTCCCCATTTTTTAATATGAACATGCAATAATACGTCAAACTCTAGACTTATTATATGATTTGAAATTAGATCAAATTGTCGATGTGGTGTTAAACTAAACAAAAAAGTCCATAACGCAGATTTATGAGGAGGTTTAAAGGCTCATATGAGTGTTTAAGGGGATTAATAGTGCTCCTCATACCAACAAAGTCGACTATTCTTTTGAAATTCCATGTGAAAATAACTTCACAGTTAAGCGTGCTTGTTGGGGGACGGGTGGAGTAGTTTAGGATGGGTGATCTCCTCCCAGGGTGTGCACGAGTGGGGTCAAAATGCACCGAAATGACCTATGTTAGTATGTGGGTTAAGTACATCGAGATGTCATTGTAACACCCCATATTTTTGGGACGTCTAAAGTATTAAAGTCGTCGTGAGATATTCATTTTTGAGTTACGAGTTTCCATTTTGTGAAATTTAGAGTCACTTTCCTTTTTGGGTCGTTTTCCTAATTGGGTAATTAATTGGCAAAATGACGTAAATACCCTTACTAAACCCTCCCTCACCACAATATAAAAACAAAAGCAAAAAAAAGAAAAAAAGAAAAAAAAAAAAAAAACAAACACACATCACTCACCTCACGAACGCAGCAGAGAAAGAAAAGGAGAAAGGAAAAGAGAAGAAGAAAAGAGAAAAGAAGAGGAGAAGAAAGGGCCGCGCGATTCTCCCCGCAAACCACCACCGTACGTCGCTGCCGCCACCAGCGCCCAGCCGCCCTCGCCGCCTATCTTCCTACCCTTCCTTTCTCTTGATTTTATATTAAGAGTAGTAAGTTTCCTCACCCTTTTTCTATAATTGAATTAATTGGGTTTTCGAAATTGTGCTCGATTGTTGGTCTAGAACACGGTTGGGGTTAATTATATTGTTGTTTTGAGGTTATAATCGTGATTGTGATGATTATAATTCGTGGGTTGTGATTTTCGAAATTTGGAGCTTTGTTAATTAGGGTTCTTGTCAATTGTGATTGATTTTGTTTTTGGAATTGCTTGATTTTCGGTGGAGTGATTTGTTTTGTGTTGAGAGTGTTGTAGTTTTATTTTGGGAGTGTTTGATGAGGATTTGGGTGAAGAACGAACCTACTGCCGGTTCTGAATTTTGGGTTATTTGGGTGTTGTTGTTGTTATTTTGATGATTAATTGATGGAATTGTGTAATTAGTAAGATGGGAAGGATGTGATATTAATTTGGTGTGATTGTTGGAAGGATTGGTTGTCGAATTCATGATTGTTGTGACCTTGTTGTAGTTAGTTGATTGTTTTTGTGTTGGGTTTGTGATGGTGATCGTGTGGTAATTCGATCTTATTATTTTGTGATTAGGGTGTGTGTTTGAGGAGGTTTCGTTCTAGTCTTGGAACAGTCCAGTGTTTCGTTCAGAGTAAGGTAAGAATGTTGATCAAACGCTTGAACTCCACCTACTATTATCGCACCAATGGTGATTCGATTCTTACACCCTTGTTACCATGTTTATTGTATTTGATTCCTCTACTTACCATTATTCGTTTCTGACATAACACACTTGTTTGACCTTGCCTCTCCTAAGGCCCTTCGGCCCTGTTGTTACTCGGCCACTCGGCTTCTCGATCGAGTGGTGTGTTTCCTTGATAATCTTGAATCGTTATTCGTTGTATTGAATCGTTGACTCCGGCTACGGCCGTTTATAAATTGTATCATCGAATAATGTACCATCGAATAATGAATATAAAACGGATGAATGAAAAGAACGATATGATTACCACCTAGAGTGAATGTGATGCGGCACGGACCGATCACTGTTTATACCTCTGATCAAGGTACTGTTTCGGTCGGAGTAGCTACCGACTGCCTATTAGGCTTTCCTCCTAGAGGTACGCATCCTACTGGATCTCTAGCGAGGGGTGTGCACATTTTAAGTCTTTAGGAATCGTTTAAATGTACTCTAGCTCGCGCCGGTTCGAGATTGTGGTGGCTGTGGGGTAGGAGCCCAGCCGTGTATGATTGACAAGACCGTTTGTCTCGTCAGCGATACGTGACTATCGCACTGCCGTGTCCCGATGGTACTCTGTATTCATTATTATATCCAATGCTTATTATTTGTTAGCTACGCGCCTCAAGGCGCGTATCTTGTTTCTCTGCTTTATGCTTCTTACTCAGCCTGTGCTGACGTTCTGTTTTCTGGTTCGTTCCCTACCATGTTCTGGGGCCTATGTCATTCTTCGATGGCATAGTTGACAGGTCTTAATGATGTGGATGCTTGCTAGAGGGATTCACTTGCATGCTGGGGACTTTTCATAAAAGTTATTTAGACATGGACTTAATTTGGTTTTGTAATTTAAATTTCATTTTTGAGAACTGTAGTTCGACATTCTAAGTCTTCCGCTGTCGTCTTTTTGTTTGTTTGGATTTATTAAGTTGTATTTGAATTTCAAGCCTAGCAGTTGACTTGGCAGTCAACTGCGGCGTAACAATTCTATAATATTTCCTTATTTATTAATGCGAGAATTTAGGGTTGTTACAGTTGGTATCAGAGCCATAGGTTCTGATTCGTCGTGTCTACAAAAGTTTTCAAAACTTGTTTTAAGAAATTGGTAAACTGGGAACGGGATGGGTGCATTCATACGCATGCTGATTGCTAAGTGCTATGTGTTTCCCCTTCATTTACTACGGAGTTTTAGAGCCGACTTTTGAGACTTTTGATTTGAGACCGAATGTCATTATTGGGAAGCATTTCATTGTAGGTTTTCTTTGATACTAATAGAAATTATGATTCTTTAAGTTATAACTCCAAGGGTAATTAGTTCAGCATATTGTGGTTATTTATTACGTGGAGTGTTATGCGAAAGTACTAAGGGCGACTAGAGGTTATGTTAGAAGGACTTGAAGCTATTTTAAGATATATAAGGACGTGAAAGGTATTTGGAATATAGTGAGGATAAGTGTGAGGATGGTTTAGGCCTTGCTTACTTAATGTCGCCGTTGTCAAATTCGTTGTCCTTGAAGATGAGTTACGATTTGGAACATGATGTTAGATTGATTTAAGTGAGATGATGTTAAACCACAAATTTCAAAACACTCATTGGGTTCTTCTTTTCTAACCACGATACCCTATTCATGTTAATGAGAAAATTGGGAGGAATCAATTGACAAAACTTATGCTTATCCCTTTTAGAATACCCCATGTTATTCCATCTAACTTGATCACACGCCCATAGGTGAGAAACCTTGATTACTTTAGGTGAAATGTGGAAAGTTGAAGAAGGGACTAGTAAGAGTGAGTATATATATGAGGGAGTTGAGCATGAGGAATGTGAGAGTTTCGTGTATATTGTTCAATTTATTATTTGGGTTAGATGAAAAGGACTATGTGCATGCAGTACACTACTGTGAATTTTGAAATTTAGGAATGAGTAAGAGGGATCGATATATTAAAGCGTCAATGGAGTATTTGTATGAATGATGGGCTTGGTAGCGAATGAAACTCTATATATCCTTGATCATAGTATCGTTTGTTGAAATATTGAGGATCGCTCTTCTAGTGGAGATTATTGAGGGTGTGATTGGTTTATTATCCTTATAATTGTGTGAACATATGGTACCGATAAGTCGGATTTGAAGATTGTATGTTTTATCAATTTATAATTTTAGTTGGAGTCTTACCAATGCATACGTCTAAGTGGGTACAATACCTCAATACCATTACGATATTATGATTATTCACTGATATTGATTCGATTATTTGCTATTTGAGTGTCATTATTGATTGAGTATTGTTTTTGTCTATTGAAATTACGTTGTAGAGCTCAATCGAGAGCTGCACGACTCGTGCCCATAAGGACACGACCCGTCCCCGAAATTTTGTTCATCTGTTTTGCTGCTGATCCAGACATAACTCGTGCAACTGTGGACACGAGTCGTGGTTCCCAATAAAAAAAAAAAAAAAAAAAAAAAAAAAAAAAAAACGAAAATTCCGAAAAGTTAAACTCGGACGAGACGTATAGACGAAAACGTTTCTCTTGTATTTGTATCCCTGAGTCGGATTCCTAACATGACTTATTTGCTAGGTGAATAATTATGCGTTTATTGATTGATTTGTGTTAATTCATGCTTACATATGTCAAGATCTAGTATGGAATCTAATTGAATTGGTTACAACTGATTCAAACGATATTGCTTTATAGACAATGGTGCGAAACAACGGTCCCGATTTGACAGCTACCTTGGCTCAAATGACACAACATCAGGAGGTAATGGTTCAGGCTGTGACCCGGATGGCCAATGCAGCGCAGAACAACGTTGGTAATAATGGGGGTAATGGAAACAACAATGGCCCGGGAAATAATAATGTTGGTAATGGAGAAAATGACGGGCTTTTGAACCTTGCTACATGATCTTGTTTTGGGGGTCACATGATCAAAGTGTTGGACGTCTGATAGACGAGGAGGAGCGATGCTTGAATACATCTTGAGTAATTATATGTATGGAGAATTTAATCCCAAAGGAACGGCAGACTGACTAGAGGAAGATCTAGCTCTAGGAAATAACATGTATCTTCTCGTAATTACTTGACCTGGTTTGTAGTGTGAAGAAGGTGAAAGAAAAATGCATTAAGGATTTCTCGGCCATATAAATTGTTAAGGAAACTTACTCACTCATGGTTATGACTCGGTATATAGTATAATAAATGGTTATAACTTTGGCATCAACTATAGGGTTAGATCGATATGTCGATTGTTTCTACACTAGTTAGGTGTCCATATGATGAAATTTTGGTACAATTTAAATAATTGAGGATCGAAATAAGAATTGTTTTGGGACTCATAGCACAAAGGTGCAAGTGTAAGAAGAAAACCACTATCCACTATGCTGCAACAATGAAATTCTGAGTTTGAAAGACTACTATACCATTTATGGGTAAACTGTTGGACATGTGAGTTATGCGTAAAAAGATTTCCTACCATCTTTGGACTTGATATCCTGAGTTGAATTAATAGGTCATAAGTTCGAGTAAAGGAAAATCATTACATATCAAGGTATGGGATCAAGTGAGGTGTCATCAGATGATAAAGTTGTAAACCCATTAGAGATGTGGTAAGTGGTATGTGCGCATAAGGAAATGCTTTACAAATCGGGAAGTTGAGCTACATTCCGTGGTGTATGGCTATGAAATTTGGCTATGGAGAACGACTTGATCTTGAGGTAATCTATAAGATTTTGAAGTTTAACTTTGCAAGTTAAGGAAGCGAAGAGAATCATGGATTTGACATTGTGACGTGTCTATTGTGTGAATAAAGTGGGATAATTTATGAACAGGGGCCCTAATTCTGAATACAACCAGTTGGATAATTTATGGACAGTTGGACATAATTTGACGCATTACGTGATTATGAAACGCTACAAATCGTTAATGAAGCTTATATATTATGCACAGGTGATACCCCCCCCCCAAGGTAATTGTTAATCATAGTTGATTATGGATGAGCTAATGTGGAAATAGGGTGACATTAGCAACCATCGTTTTGTATAGTATTGGGTTGATAACGACAAAAGATGTGCAATGAACAAAGCGAAAGGGTAGTGTATTCATGGAGAATGAAAGACTAAGTCTTCTAAACAAGTTGCTAATGCCCTCTCGACTGTAGTGGCGGATCTTTATGAGGAAACCTTAAGTAACATCTATTCCGGTAGCAAATACTTTTGGGTTAAAGTTGTTAAGAATCTTAAATTATAGAGGTCTGGTCATTTGGTAAGTGGCTTCATACGAACGCACTGGAAAGGTGGCTTGGGTTGACAAAGTTTATTTTGTGAGCAAGATGGTCGAATGTAAACGCATCGTGATATGTAGTAGCTCTGTGTGCCCCTTTTGAGACTCCAATACTGGTAGTACGTGTCGTATCTTGAAGTTTTAATAGTTGGAGAATTTGATTTTACCATCAATTTAAGATATGATTCTTGTAACGATCTCGCTTAAATGTGTATGAAGTGAATGAGGCCAAATTTTGTTTAAAGGTGCAGAATCGTAGGTCGAAGCTGTCGTGAAGGAATTCGACAATGTTGGACAATCAAACACAGAACATGTAGATAAGTGGAACTGGGATTAAGATCATACTAGTTAAATTAAAAGGCAAGGGGACACTACTTATTTGAGGTTGCGTTCGAAATCTTTTCCGACTATGAGAATCTAAAGTATAATATTCACACAAAGGGAGCTATAAATGTGCCAGAAGAGATGGTTGGAGTTGATCAAAGACTACGACATGGAAATACAGTATCATGAAGGAAAAGCCAATGTCGTACCTGACGCACTGAGCAGAAAGTCTCTACATCCGACCCAATTAGTTGATCAAAGGGAGAAACTAAGAGACGAATTCTTAATGTCGGAATCCAGTTGACTAAACCAGGAGTGACTTCAGGAACGACAACAATTGAGGATTATATCTTTGGTGAAATAAAGGGGTTGACTGATAAAACAACTTTGAACAAACTGGCAAAGGAGCCTGAAGTATTCAAAAGTGTAAAGATTGTATTGTTTGATTCCAGGGCCGAGTCTGCATAGCTGATGACACTACGCTAAGGAACAAAACTCTAACCGAAGCCCACGCCAGCAAATATTCGGTACAACCAAGAGGAGAGAAGATGTACCGAGATTGGAGAAAGGTGTTCTATTGGTCTGGAGTGAAAAAGGATATGGCTGACTTTGTGTATAGGTGTTTGGTTATCGAATGTTAAGAGTGAACACAAGAGACCTCAAGTCAATTACAACACCTACCAGTGTCGGAATGGAAATGGAGTTCCATATCCATGGATTTCTGCAAGCTTACCTAGGACACCCAAGGGGAACATTATGATTTGGGTGATTTTGGACGGACTGACAAAGTACGCACATTTTGTATCTATGAAAGACACGTGGAAGAAGAAGCCAATCAGCCGATGCATACACACACCATGTGTTGAGCCACGGTACACCAAAAGGAACTGTTATTTGATTGTGATGCGCGTTTCGTTTGGAAGAAGTTACAAGAAACCTTAGGAACGAAACTTCTCATGAGTACCGCATTACACCCGGCCACTGACGGCCAAACTGAGAGGACAAATCAGACCTTGGAGGATATGTTAAGAGCTTGTACCTTACAGTATCAAGGCGGATGGGAGGATAAGTTGGATTTGATCGAGTTCTCCTACAACAACAGCCATCAAGTCTCAATAAAGATGGCACCATACGAGGCTTTATATGGCAGAAAGTGCAGGAGTCCAATCTGTTGGAATGATATAGGTGAAATAATGGTCTTGGGTCTAGACTATATTCAGGAAATGACAGATCAGGTCAAGCTGATTCAGGAAAGGCTCAAGGCTGCACAGGACAGGCAAAAGAGCTATGCTGATAAGACACGCAGCCACATTGAGTTCAGCGTGGGTGATATGGTTCTCTTACGCGTATCGCCTACCAGGGGCGTGATGCGGTTCGGGAAGAAAGGAAAACTGAGCCCCAAATTCATTGGACCCTATAAGGTGACTAAACGGCTTGGGGAAGTAGCTTACGAGTTAGACTTGCCTGCGAACCTTGATAAGGTCCACAATGTGTTTCACGTGTCACAACTCAGACGCTATGTCAGCGACCCGTCCCATGTATTGGACCCAGAAACCATCAAGTTCGATGAAACTATGACATATGAAGAGGTACCGTTGAAAACTAGGCGTACTGAGACTAACGTGGTCAAAGTTCTGTGGTGCAATAACAACGTTGAGGAAAAAACATGGGAAGTGGAATCAGTTATGCGTGAGAAGTACCCTCATCTTTTTGATTAAGGTACCCTCGGTTCGGGACGAACCTTTGTTATAAGGGGGACGAGAGCCCGCGCGCCTCGTTTTCCCTCTTCCTGATGCAATGTGTTATGTTATTACTTCTTATTTGAGCTTGATCTGTGCTGAATGTGTTGTGTGTTTGTTGTCCTTCGTTTCAACTTTCACTCAAAAACCTTTTACCTCGTGATACTTACTCTACCTTTTGATCAACGTTGCTGGTTGAGGGTGAAATATTGAGGAGTGGGTTTAAAGATTCGGGACGAATCTTTGTTTTAAGGGGGGAAGACTGTAACACCCCATATTTTTGGGACGTCTAAAGTATTAAAGTCGTCGTGAGATATTCATTTTTGAGTTACGAGTTTCCATTTTGTGAAATTTAGAGTCACTTTCCTTTTTGGGTCGTTTTCCTAATTGGGTAATTAACTGGCAAAATGACGTAAATACCCTTACTAAACCCTCCCTCACCACAATATAAAAACAAAAGCAAAAAAAAGAAAAAAAGAAAAAAAAAAAAAAAAAACAAACACACATCACTCACCTCACGAACGCAGCAGAGAAAGAAAAGGAGAAAGGAAAAGAGAAGAAGAAAAGAGAAAAGAAGAGGAGAAGAAAGGGCCGCGCGATTCTCCCCGCAAACCACCACCGTACGTCGCTGCCGCCACCAGCGCCCAGCCGCCCTCGCCGCCTATCTTCCTACCCTTCCTTTCTCTTGATTTTATATTAAGAGTAGTAAGTTTCCTCACCCTTTTTCTATAATTGAATTAATTGGGTTTTCGAAATTGTGCTCGATTGTTGGTCTAGAACACGGTTGGGGTTAATTATATTGTTGTTTTGAGGTTATAATCGTGATTGTGATGATTATAATTCGTGGGTTGTGATTTTCGAAATTTGGAGCTTTGTTAATTAGGGTTCTTGTCAATTGTGATTGATTTTGTTTTTGGAATTGCTTGATTTTCGGTGGAGTGATTTGTTTTGTGTTGAGAGTGTTGTAGTTTTATTTTGGGAGTGTTTGATGAGGATTTGGGTGAAGAACGAACCTACTGCCGGTTCTGAATTTTGGGTTATTTGGGTGTTGTTGTTGTTATTTTGATGATTAATTGATGGAATTGTGTAATTAGTAAGATGGGAAGGATGTGATATTAATTTGGTGTGATTGTTGGAAGGATTGGTTGTCGAATTCATGATTGTTGTGACCTTGTTGTAGTTAGTTGATTGTTTTTGTGTTGGGTTTGTGATGGTGATCGTGTGGTAATTCGATCTTATTATTTTGTGATTAGGGTGTGTGTTTGAGGAGGTTTCGTTCTAGTCTTGGAACAGTCCAGTGTTTCGTTCAGAGTAAGGTAAGAATGTTGATCAAACGCTTGAACTCCACCTACTATTATCGCACCAATGGTGATTCGATTCTTACACCCTTGTTACCATGTTTATTGTATTTGATTCCTCTACTTACCATTATTCGTTTCTGACATAACACACTTGTTTGACCTTGCCTCTCCTAAGGCCCTTCGGCCCTGTTGTTACTCGGCCACTCGGCTTCTCGATCGAGTGGTGTGTTTCCTTGATAATCTTGAATCGTTATTCGTTGTATTGAATCGTTGACTCCGGCTACGGCCGTTTATAAATTGTATCATCGAATAATGTACCATCGAATAATGAATATAAAACGGATGAATGAAAAGAACGATATGATTACCACCTAGAGTGAATGTGATGCGGCACGGACCGATCACTGTTTATACCTCTGATCAAGGTACTGTTTCGGTCGGAGTAGCTACCGACTGCCTATTAGGCTTTCCTCCTAGAGGTACGCATCCTACTGGATCTCTAGCGAGGGGTGTGCACATTTTAAGTCTTTAGGAATCGTTTAAATGTACTCTAGCTCGCGCCGGTTCGAGATTGTGGTGGCTGTGGGGTAGGAGCCCAGCCGTGTATGATTGGCAAGACCGTTTGTCTCGTCAGCGATACGTGACTATCGCACTGCCGTGTCCCGATGGTACTCTGTATTCATTATTATATCCAATGCTTATTATTTGTTAGCTACGCGCCTCAAGGCGCGTATCTTGTTTCTCTGCTTTATGCTTCTTACTCAGCCTGTGCTGACGTTCTGTTTTCTGGTTCGTTCCCTACCATGTTCTGGGGCCTATGTCATTCTTCGATGGCATAGTTGACAGGTCTTGATGATGTGGATGCTTGCTAGAGGGATTCACTTGCATGCTGGGGACTTTTCATAAAAGTTATTTAGACATGGACTTAATTTGGTTTTGTAATTTAAATTTCAGTTTTGAGAACTGTAGTTCGACATTCTAAGTCTTCCGCTGTCGTCTTTTCGTTTGTTTGGATTTATTAAGTTGTATTTGAATTTCAAGCCTAGCAGTTGACTTGGCAGTCAACTGCGGCGTAACAATTCTATAATATTTCCTTATTTATTAATGCGAGAATTTAGGGTTGTTACAGTCATTGGTGATTACTTCCGGTTTAGGTGATAAGACAGGGTGTAAAAATGGTATCAGAGCAACAATGCGACCGCGTGTTGATCATGTGGTCAGGAGCGCCCAGTTTCCAGGGTGCGCACGAGTGAGGTCCACCTAGATTTTAAAATTTGTATTCCTCAACCTCGATGTGATTCTTATATTGTGATAATTACACATGATGAACTCGGCCAAACCACCAAATTGGTAAAAAAAAAAAAAAAAAAACGTAAGATTCAATTGTCAAATTGGTAATTAAAAAAAAAACACTGGCGACAAATTAGTAAATAAAAAAAAAAACTCGACTGACCACCAAATTAGCAAAAAAAAGAGGGATTTACGCCGGCACGTGGTATCCATCCATCGTTTTTTTATCAATCTATCATTTTATTACCTTTTATAACTCTTAATTAATAAATATTTTTTAATGAAAAAAGTATATAAGCAAAACAACTATTTTTATCACTTTTCTTTTTTGCACATCAACAATTAACAAACCATCATGATAACGGAACCTCCACAAACAAGCACAAAAAAAAAAAAAAAAACATCATGACAATCTATATCTATACTACTACTTTAATAGGCTAACATCAACGCCTACGTGGCACTTGATGAAGATGTTCTCAGGGAAAAAAGTCACGTCATACTTGAGTTGTCGGTCTAGCGTGAGTTTTCTCTCTCTCTCTCTTCCACGTCACTTACTTTGTTGTCAAAAGCCACATCAGATCTTATGTGTCACTTCTAAAACCACCTTGCTATAAATGAGAAGATGGTATCAAACTTTTGATCTCCCGACTCAACCGTTATTAAAACTTTTCAAATTCTTATAAATAAAGTTTAAGTTTCATTATTATTATCATAATTATTTATCTTAATGGTGATGTTAAATTGTGTTTCTTGACTATTCGTTTGCCAAATTTGGCGGTTATACATTAATTTAAGGTACTATTTATATCTTTGTCTTTTGCTTAATTTTATTGAGAAAAAAATATCCATGTCACACATGTGCATCAAAATTTTCAAAAAAAAAAAAAATCCCATCAAGAGAAGAGATGTATACTGAAATACTGGTGTAAAGTATTGATGTTATATATATTAACCATAGTTAAGTTGTATATTGTGTGTTTGTGCTTCTAAATTATTATCATTAGTTCTAATGATATTGTAATTTCAAATAGTTATATTTATAAAAGCTGTATAATTTCTATGATAGAATACAATTGTTTCGGTCATCGGTATTTTAATTTTGCAATTGATTGCGTAACTTTGATTTTACCAAACTCAACACATTAAAATTGTTTTCCCTTTTTTTTTTCTTTTGCTTTCTACGTTAACCATTCTTGACCACAATTGCACCATTTTGACAGGAATGAGCTAAATCTTACAACCCTTGTAATGTTACTTAACCGCTCAAAAATTTGTAAGAATATATTCCGTCCTATTCTTTTTTCCCCCCATTTCGAAAACTGTTTTTGTATGGCCATATTGGTGACTACCTCTAACCTAAATGAAAGATCCGCTTTCCTTAAAATCAAGTGAAGTTGATAGAGTGCAATGCGGAATAGAGTATCTACAAATTTTTACAAGAAGTGAACGGTTCATTTGGTCGAGAGATAACTCCCAACATGGCTATTCAAAATAGGAAACGTTATGGGGAAATTAAAAACAAAAGCTAGCTCAAGCAGTGATCAACAAGCCTATCAAGTTAACGATAAGCCAAACAATCAAAGCCCAAGGTAGAATAATATGAAGTAAGGGTGCAGCTTATATAGAAGATAAATTTCCCACATCCTCCATCTTTGGTCGATGTGGGGCAATTTTTGTTCCATGTTTTTTTTTTCCAACATTTCCTTTATTTAACAAATCTCAATCTTTTTGTTTTTGCAAGTTAAACCATTACCCATTTCTTCATTCCCATGTTAATGGTTTTATGTCTTGTAGTATTTGTGCACATTTGTAATCATTTATTAGCATACTCTTGTAAGATGATAATCAACAATCACTTTCATCTTTGATGCTTTGATGTGTTTGTTTTGTGACATGATTTTTAAGAGTTCATCCTCCATCTTTTAATCCTTGGTGCTTTGTCATTTCATTGTGTGGTGCTATCCTTTCAAATTCAATTTGAAATTTTATAAACAAATTTATTGTTTGTAAGATGTCAAATAGTTCGGGCTAAGTCTCTTAATATTACTAGCGAACCTTCAATGACCTAGTTGTCCGTTCTCTAGTGTGGTTGTACCTGGCCGTCATGATGAAGACGAAGACGAAGAACATTCGTGGATTTTTCATCTTAACTCTCTTTTAAGTAATGTATTCAAAGTGTTTTTACCGATGATGTTTTTTGATTTCTTTCTTATAGGTTTTTAGCCTCTTCGAATCGAGATCGGATTTCTTTGGTTTGATTTGCGGGAGTAGATGTCTATATACGATTGTGACTTCACTCTCATCAACCCGTTTCATATGCTCTTATAAGTTATAACGCAAGTATATCATTTTCCAATGTCACATATACAAATTCTTATTTCTGGTATCTCCCCTCAAACATCGAAATAAGATTTTTTTTTGGGAAATTTTCCAATATACCCCTGAGTTTACCAAAATTTTCAGGTATACCCCTCAGGTTTCCGAGCTATCCAGCGTACCCCTGAGGTTTGCGTTTTACTTTATTTTAACAGTTTTGGCTAACGTCCATCTAATACCGTTAACTATTTCTTTATTTTTGCCTTATAATTTAATTAAACACCCTATTAATTAGCCAATAACATAATCTAACAAAAAAAAAAACAATTTTCTCTCACCTCCCTCCCTAACCCCACCACCCACCCAACACAGCCCCTGCCCCACCGCCTCACCACCGCACCCCATCACCGACCACCACATGGACCACCTCCACCACCACCAGAAAATGCGTGCCCCTCCCGCGGCCCCACGCCGGCCACCCAATACCCCGACCACCCACTCCTCCATAGACCACGACCAATTCTCTCTCTCCCTTTAACTTTTCCTTCAAATAACCCCCCACGCACCTCCTTGCTCCGCCCACCCTCACACTTGGTCGCCGCCCCTTCCTCGACCTTCACCACCACTAGCCACCATTGTTACCGGAAATAGACGATGTTTGAGGAGAGAGAAAATTTGAAAGAGGAGATAATAATGGGGTGAAGGAGCGCGACGATGTCGCGAATGGTGGCCGTCCTTGTCGCCGGAGGACGGCGGACGGAATGGTGGTGGTGGTTCCCGGTTTGGTGGTGGTCGGTGAGAGCGGTAGTGGTTGTCGCAGGCGGTGGGTGGGTGGTGTGGGTGGGGGAGAAGGGGATTGGGGGAAGAGAGAGAAAATGTGAGGTTGATTTTATTTATTTATAATGTATTAAGGGTTCATTTATTTTCAAAAAAGTCAAACTCATTAAGGGCCTAACGGTGTTAGAGTCCGTTAATCAAAAACATCAAAAAACACCATTTTGCAAACCTCAGGGGTACGCTGGATACCTCGGAAACCTGAAGGATATACCTGAAAATTTCGAGAACCTCAGGAGTATATTGGAAAATTTCCCTTTTTTTTTTGCATTTTTTTTCTTTACCCCCAACAATCGAATACTCCCTTTGTGTCATAGTGTTCTTCCCCTTTGGTTTGTATTGCTCTTACATAAAATCAAAGGCAGAAGGAGTATACCCCTATAAAATACAAATTTCCCACCACAAAATAAGTAAAACTTCTCAAGGAAGGCGCCATTGGAGCAAACCTCAGTAAATGCTTAAGCAAGGCGCCATTGGAGCAACCTCATCAAATTCTTCTCGAGACTAAAACGCCGTGAGAACCACCGTAATCAGATATGGCCACCGTGCCAACAACCCTTCTAACTCCAACTCACCTTAAAACGCCGCCGTTTTCCCCTCAGTTTTCCACCATGCTCAGTGTTTCCCGACCCATGTTTGCATATCCTCATAATTTACCATTCTCACGCTTTCTCTCTCCTCCGCGGCGCTCTAACTCTCACCTCAGAGTGACCCCTCGAGCTTTCCTGAAGGTTTGGTCGTGGAATATTGTGTTTTTGTGTTTTGCCCAGAAGGTGTTTGTTGAAATGCCTCACTGAAGATTTGTTCTAAATTTGTGATATTTTTGGTTGGTTTTGTTATGTAGGAGCGTTCTGGACAAGTTAAGAAGAAATGGGTTGATTTTACTGGCTTGAATTACTGGGTTGTCAGGGATTATTACCGTCTTGTTGATTCTGTTAATGCTCTCGAAAATCGGATAAAGAGTCTGTCTGATGATCAGGTTTTGTTGGGTTACTTGTGTTTTCTTACTTGCACGTGAAAAGTTTTGATCTTTTGTTGCGCTTTTGATGATTTTTGTGTTTTTGATAATGTGCAGTTGAGGGCAAAGACGGAGGAGTTTCGGAGTCGATTGGCATTAGGGGATACCCTGGCTGATATTCAGGCTGGTGAGGGGGTGCTTGAGATTAGGAATTATGTAATATTGTTCTGTGATTGTCTGTTTTGTGATCTTTGAGTGGTACTGGCTCTTGTAGAGGCATTTGCGGTTGTTCGTGAAGCAGCTGTAAGAACTCTTGGGATGCGTCATTTTGATGTCCAGGTCGGTCTTTCAGTGATCTCTTGCGCGTACATAGATACACATAATTCACAATTGATGTCATGCCATTCTTTTCTTACTAAGAGTTATATAAGCGTGGCTTGTGTTTTAAGTATCATGTTGCTTTACTACACTTTGTTCTAGATTATTGGTGGGGCTGTGCTTCATGATGGATCAATTGCTGAAATGAAAACCGGGGAAGGGAAGACACTGGTTTCTACATTAGCAGCGTATCTGAATGCCTTGACGGGAGAAGGTGTACATGGTATGTTTACCACTTATTATCTACTTAAGCTAGGAAATGCAACCGTCCTGACTTTTAATTCAATATACACATATGATCAAATGTTTGACTGTAGTATATGTACTTCTTCATCCTTGCAAACTGATATTGATTCCTGACTAGACCAACTTCTTGTTTTCCTCGGGCTGTTTAGGGTTGTGGTTATTTGCTGAGAATCAATGAATTCAGTTTTAGCATTCAGTCGGACCAAACGTTTCAACAATTGCCAAAGCATGTGAGGCTCAATGCGCTCTTTTGACTATAGCTGAGAAATAGGCTGAACAGTTTAAAATGGATATGGGCTGGGTTGGGCTGGCCCATCCTATGACGAGCCGGACTTACCCGGCCCTTAGTCTCGTCTTATGATCAAGACCAGTTGTTGGAATCCAACTCTCTAAATTGTCGATGGCCTCACATAATCTAAGTTCTACCCATCATGGTCTATGTTAGTGGGTTAACTATTTTATTTTTAGTGCAAAGGCTAAATGGTACCATGGGCTACCCTAGTGGTTGCACACCCCTACTTTGATTTTTGTATTTATCCATGACTCTTTTCTCCATTCCCTTAGTATCCTGTTTATAAATCTAAGTATATAATTTCAAAACCAAGGTGAAAAGGATTCCAAACTTGACCATCTCTCTTGCAAATATTGGTGAATAGGTACTTGATTCTTGTAAATATGGAAGTCTGTAGCACACAATGTTAAATAGTTTCCTGAGAGGCTTTCATATTGGAACTCGGCTCTACTATTTAATGTCTTAGGGGTAAGATACTTAGCTGGGACATCCCAGAAGGCCATAACCTGGATTAGTTGGATTCCGGATGGAGATCTTGTTGTTTATCGTTCAATAGTAACTATCGTGGATTAGATAACAAGTTTCATTGGCAAGGATTCAAGAGCTGGTACGGTGGTACCAAATGTAAGTGGTTATGGAAGGAATCTGATTCACTTGTAAGCTCATTTGCCATGAATCTACCAACTGTCAGATGTGCATTATGCTCCAATTGTGTCGTTTCACTATAGTATTGAGAGCTCATGGGACTTACATCTGCATAGATATCCTCATGAATGGGAGATAGAGGAGCTTTCTTGCCTGTTTCTTTTGTTAGACCCAATTCATGTCTCTAGAGTTGAAGATTTGGATGTATGGGCAGTGGATTGGATAAGATCCTTTTCCTGTAAGTCATTGATAGCTCACATCAACCTGCCGCCATGTTATCCGTCAGTTCCCTATAGCTAACACTATCTAAGGGTCTGATGAAAGTTCGCGCTTTTGTGTGGATCATGGCCATTGCAATGCCATTGTTCAAGGTAGATGACCTATTCCATATCTCTCTCCGGCCCTTTGTGTTTTTTTTGTAGGCACAAGAGTGAGACGGTTGGACATTTGTTTCTACATAGTTTATGGAGATGTCTCTATAGTGCGGGGAGCATTGGTTATGCCCTAAAGGGCTGTGGATTATTGCAGATCTGCTTTGCTGGTCTTGGGAGTCAATAGGATCATGAAATTCCTTCGAAGTGTGCATCTATTGGCAATCCTCTGGTGCCTTTCGATGGAAAGGAATTCCTGCATTTTAAAGGAGTTCCTCACCCTCTTTATTAGCTTTCGGGACAGATGATTTAGTTTGCGTTCTTATAGGCTAGACTGCTGACTCTTTTTAAGGATGTTCTTATCACGATTTTGCAATATAATTGGGGAATCCTAAACTTACTCTCAAGTTTCTGGTGGATTCCTAAAACTTCACTGTATGAGTCATTTGATCATTAATACAATTTTTTTTTCCCTAAAAAAAAAAAGGATTCAAGAGCTGCTAAATTCTGTCATTTGATGTTTGTATATGTAGTCTATGGCCATGAAAATTGGGTGAGAAAGACCTTTTTTAGTCTACAATATGCATATAAACGGTCTGTTGAGGAGCTATTGCAGTTGCTTTCTTTGTGAATTGAAAATGTTAAATCACTTCGTGCTTACTCTGTTGAATGTTTCTTTTGGTAGTGGTGACTGTCAATGATTACCTTGCTCGTCGTGATGCTGAGTGGATGGGCCGCGTTCATCGTTGTCTTGGCCTTTCAGTTGGCCTCATTCAGGTACATGTGTTTTCTTTGAGCATAATGCTTTCGCTGTTTATATGAGACAGTTATTCACCAAAGCCTTAGAGGCTTAGAATCGGGTAATATGGGCTGTGTGTTCTACAGTTGGTAATTCAGGTGTCTATAAATTGCTCTATGCATGTGTATTTATGTCATATTGTTCACAAGTGTAGAAGGGAATGAAGGCCAATGAGCGAAGACTCAATTACAGATGTGATATTACGTACACCAACAATTCAGTATGTTGCTTTGCTATCTTATTCTCCTTCTCTTTTTAATACTGACTCTAGTTTTTGAACATTCCTGAAGTACTGGAACCTCTAGTCAACTCTCTTCTGCAAGTACTCATGTCAACTCTATTACAGGCTCTTACATCTGTCTTGCTTTTCTACCTGTTCTTTTGAATCCCATTTATTTATTCATTTTTTTTTTGCATCACTTCAGGAGCTTGGTTTTGATTATCTTCGTGATAACCTTGCTGGAAGTAGTGGAAATCTCGTGATGAGATGGTATTTTCTCACATAGTTTATGTAGTTACGTCTAGCTATGTATCTGTTGAATCTGATCTTAATCTGGAATACAGGCCAAAACCATTTCAGTTTGCGATTGTTGACGAGGTTGATTCCGTTCTTATTGATGAAGGGAGAAACCCTTTAATAATTAGTGGACAGGTAAATTGATCTGTAACATTTTCCTAGCGTACCTAAAGTTGAATTGACCTATTAATTTTAGCTTTGTGGAAACATCTTTTTACTTATACTATATAATACAAGCTGTGTTTTAAGCAATGACCACGTTCACGGGCTTCAATTAGACCATCTCTCATGCCACGTGGCATCATAGTAAAAAAGCACAATAAAAAAAAATATCCTATTGTTTCCAAATCCAATTATCGTCATCTTGCCCTTACCTATACGCTCTTACATATACGACTTTTGTGCCCTCTTTTCAACAAATTAATAAATATAATCTTTTTTATAATAAAAAACCAATTCGGGCGTAGCCCGGGTAGTAAACTAGTATGAGTTTAATTATGATTCCTGTGAAGGTTGATATGCTGATACTTGGATTCTAGGCCAATCAAGATGCTGCCCGCTATCCTGTTGCTGCTAAAGTGGCAGATTTGCTTGTCCGGGGTATTGTGAGTTCACTAGTCTATTTAGTACCTAAATTTTTGAAATTCATGATCATGTTTGTTATGGGTCATCCGTGAGCAGTCTCTTTATGTTGCTGTTGATCGGCATTTGGAAGGGTTTAAGCTTGTGAATTTCGGTACAGCATTATAAAGTGGAGCTTAAGGATAATTCAGTTGAGTTGACAGAGGAAGGCATAGATCTAGGCGAGATGGCGCTTGAGACCAATGATCTGTGGGATGAAAATGATCCGTGGGCCAGGTGAATTATAGAAACACATATCTTCTTAAATTGGTTCAACCCACATTTTCATTCATGTCATCTCATTGGATATTCACCTTCATCGTGGTTGTTGAATTGACCACATCCCTTTCATGTTTAGCCAATTATTCTCCTGAGTATTTTCTTTTACACCATTTTGGAAATTCATACCTAAGCAGTCTTAGTTTAATTGGCCATTTAAATAAATCTTCTTTCTTTTTAATATGCTTCTTTTAACACCCTTTTTTAATGAAGCAACTGTGCTATTTCAGACTATATCCTGTCGGAGTTGTATTGTTTGGTTGAACAAATCAATTTGTGCAGGTTTGTACTAAATGCTTTGAAGGCTAAAGAGTTCTATCGACGAGACATTGAATACATAGTCAGGAATGGGAAGGCTCTAATAATCAACGAGGTAGGCTTTGAAAATCTTTGTAAAACTTATTGTATGTTGCCGTTGGCTTAGTCAGCCATGTACCTCCTACTTTGTTTGGTAATTACTCAAACCTAATCTGTATAAAGTTTGAGTTAAGCATTTGCCAAATGTGGGTTGTGTTAAACTATTCATTTTATGTATACATATATGGGGGGAGGGTATCAAGGTTGAAGAGGTCTGGGCAATAGGAATTCCTTATCTGCTTGGGACATAAATCTTTCTTCCATAATTAAATGATTGTCCTTGCCTCGTATCTAACACTTTTGTGACTTCAGGCTGTGTTTCTCAATCATCTTAGTCCTGGTCTTATGCCTTAAATCCTTATAGTATGATTGGTTATGTAGTTGAATCTGATCTTCTAAAGAAGATTAAAACAGATGGATCCTGTGGTCGGGCTCCTTAGATGGGATTTCCCTTTTTCTGCTATTTGTTTTTGTTAAAAGACACTTTAGGAGTCATTGCTTTTTTCAATCATGTTTATTGTGAGATGCAATTCGTGAACATGATGTTAATTGTGTAACTGTAGCTGTATTTTTGTTTTGACTTCCTTTTGGGTGGGGTCCTCAAAAGTTTATGTTTATGAGTTGTTATATGGGGTGCTATATAGTTTCACAAGCTTATGTGCATTTCAATTTGTTTCAGTTAACAGGTAGAGTTGAAGAAAAAAGGAGATGGTCTGACGGCATTCATCAGGCTGTTGAGGCGAAGGAAGGTCTTAATATTCAGGTGTACTGAACTTCTATCTTTACTATACATCAATTTTTGAGGGTTGAATTTTTTTATGCCTACTCATGTGTCTTGCTAAATTGATCCACATATGATAGGCTGATTCAGTGGCAGTGGCACAAATCACTTATCAATCACTATTTAAGCTGTACCCAAAACTGTCAGGGATGACTGGGACAGCAAAAACCGAAGTATGTGCATCACTGGAATTATTTAAAATGTTCAAATTTAGGAAAGAGTTAGTTATTAAATGCTCTGGATACTACTTTAATTTACAGGAAAAGGAGTTCGTCAAGATGTTCCAGATGCCAGTTATTGAAGTCCCTACAAATCTTTCAAATATTAGGAATGATTTACCCATTCAGGCTTTTGCTGTGAGATTCCGGGCTTTCAGTGTTTATCTGTATCCGTTTCAGAAAATCCGTTTCATTAAAAGTTGAGGATAACACGTGTTCCTAATTTGTATTGCTTCAGACTGCACGTGGAAAATGGGACTATGTCAGCGAGGAGGTGGAGTATATGTTCAAATTGGGGCGGCCTGTATTAGTTGGCACGACTAGGTGAAGTTTCTGAACTGGTCAACTTGTAGTTCTTTTTGTTGTTAGTCTTATTCTTAGTCTGTTTTGTATTGATTTTTTGTTTGTTATCATTGCAACCATTGTTAATGACACTGTCACCAATGTCCCTGAGTTTCTTTTCTGATAAGAAAGTATATTGTTTACATTTCCTCTGGAGCCAAAGTCTAACTATTCTTTGGTTTTGGGATATAATGAAATAAAGCAAAATGGCTCACAAAACTGTGTCCGCTTCTGATATTGTTAAGTAGCAGTCAGTCCTTGCAATTCTCGAAGCAACTTTCATTATAAGACATCTGTAAGCAGCCTCTCTATGTTTTCAACCATATGACTGACTTGAGTGGGATTTCTGATCTTCATGATGCAGTGTTGAGAATTCTGAACATCTCTCGAATCTTCTCAAGTATCGTAATATCCCACACAATGTGCTTAATGCACGACCTAAGGTAAGATATCATCTGACTTGAGTCTTCCATTTAAATTTAGAATTTCGTTGCACGTGTGTTGTCTATGTGCGAGTTCATTTAGGCTGTCTGGTATATCCGTAATGAGAAGTTCCAGACTATTTGACTAATGGTCTTGCGATGTCTCAAAATACCCGGGCAGGGTTTCAAAATTTAAGAGTATTGAGGCTTTCAATTTTAATGAACATATCTATTATCGGAACCTCACTGTTCTATGTTAATTCTTACCCTTTCTATATGTCTTCCAGTATGCTTGTGGTCACACTGTCCTATACACGTTTTGTGATTATTATGTGCCTCTTTTCTATATGTCTTCCAGTATGCTGGGAGGGAAGCTGAAATTGTCGCCCAAGCAGGAAGGAAACATGCTATAACCATTTCTACAAATATGGCAGGCAGGGGCACAGACATCATTTTAGGAGGAAATCCAAAAGTAGGTATAAATGTTAATAGTGTCTTTGAATGCATGTTGTATCTGGAATTTGTGTCACTGTGTGATTTTGGTAGACCGAAATTTGTTTTGCTCGAGAGATGGTTCATACAAGATTTCGTATAGGAACATTAATTCTCTTAAAGATGTTTTAACTCTCACATTTTCTTGACATGCCGAGTGGACATGGGAACAGTAAAAAAACTGCATGAAGGAAAAAGAATTTATCCAGAAAGAATATGACATATCTTTATGAATGTTGCCTTCTATCACTCTATCAACTCTAATAAAACTATTTTCTTCACATTGTGATCTTAGAACAAAAGTTGGATGTTAAAGTTCTGCTTCTGAAGTTTTGCTACTTCAGAGTCCAGACATCAATTTTTTGTGTAGTCATGATGAAAGAGATTCAAAAGTTGTCAAGAGTATTCCCTTTTATCATTCTCTCAAGTCTAATAAAAAGTAGTACTTCAGCATTGTGATCTTAGGCCAAAAGTTTGACATGAACCCATTGTATATCCCGCTATTTGAAGGGGGTCAAGTTAAACTAACCTTATCTTTAAGGCTTTAAGCTGTCAAGTCTAAGCTGCAAACTGTTTGAAAAGGCTTGAAATTTTTTATTTTTGAAACAGAGGATTTATTGATAAAATATTCAAGTACCAAAGACTTAAAAGCACTAGTAGAAGATATCTGTGATAAATGAAGGTAAAGGACTGAGGAGGGCCAACACGACACATCATTCTATCCCAAACATCAATAGATGACCACTACTTAGGATCTACAGAATGAATCCGAAGAAGCTATAACTTTGAATTAAAGACTACCTGTTTTGAAGCACGCTAATCTGAACTCTTTTAGGATATAACCCATTCAGACCTCTATATACCTTTCTAGATACATATGGGTGCATCGTCTGGATATGGACCTAGAATTTTTATTAGTTTTGGTCTGTAGATACTAAATTACGGTCTTTGACGCTTTCATAAGATGCTTGCGAAAGGAATATTGGAGGACAAACTGCTTCCCTTTCTATCTCGAGAGATCCCTGAGTTTGAGATTGACGGTGAACCTACTTCACTAAAGGTACCCTCTGATGGCTTCTGGTAAATAAACAGCCAAGTATTTCCCCAGTTTGCACCTTGCATCTGTGTCTTTTTATTTTAATTTGTTTTGTAGGCATTGTCCAAAGTAAATATTGGGCCATCATCCTTAGCCTCTCTTGAGAAGGCATCATTGATTGGTAATTCGCAATTTTCTTCTCTCAAAAATACTTAGAAGGTTAGTTTTCTTCGTTTTTTATATCATTTTCCTCACGGGTGACATACCTTATACACAGCCAAATATGTTGGAAGAAGCGAGGGGAAGGGGTGGACGTATCAGCAGGCCATGTCTACGATATCTGAGTCTCTTAAAATGAGTGAGTCAGTAGACTCTCGGGAGTTACAGAGGCTTGCTGAAGAAGAGTCTGAAATGTATCCTCTTGGTCCTACAATAGCTCTTGCTTACCAGGTGGTTTTGAGAGATTGTGAATTACATTGCTTAAATGAAGGGGCAGAGGTGAAAAGGCTAGGTGGTCTTCACGTTATAGGAACATCTTTGCATGAGTCCCGTCGGATTGACAATCAGGTAAGTGATTATTTGTTTTGTCACATTGTGTCTTTTAAGAGGAAAATTCAGCCTTCACATACCAAAATACGACATTGATTTCACAAATCATCGTCTGTCCTCACCCTTACATCCAGTGGATCAGCTAGGAGAATGGTAGTGTGAAAACCTTATTGGTTAAAACTAGTGTTTTTCATATTTTGAAGAAGGGTAAAATTGGTATGTAGACTGCATCTTTTAGTAAAATATGCATGCTCACAAAATTTTTGACTAAAAAAACAAAAGAAAGACAAAATCGTGTGGAAAATTTGTGTTAATTTGATCAACTTATTCTATACTTATGACGTGGTTATGAAAATCATAATAGTGGGAGAGGACATGACATTATGACTTGGACTTGAATACCTTATTGGTTTTGAATAAATTCACTGCTTTTTTTTTTTTTTTTTAATTTTCTCTACCATTCTTATTTCCAACTAATCCGCTACATTTTTACAGCTACGTGGCAGAGCGGGCAGGCAAGGAGATCCAGGATCAACAAGGTTTATGATTAGGTACTCCCACGGCCTGGTTTGTTTTTCTCAAAGTTTTTGGTGACTGGGTTGTTAATTTCTATATATACCTTAAATCATTTATTAATTGAAGAAAGTATGCGAAATAAGGCGCTACTTGCTATTTCATGAAAAAAGAATCACAATTAAATAAAAGAGCCGGTGTGATTTGCACCTTTATATCTGATATTTCGAAGGCAATAGAACAAGCTACAACTCAAAAATATGGTATGGCTCTTGAGGAAGTGATTTTGTGTTTCATGCGCTCAATAAGCATATGTATTTAGCCTTGGTTCAGAATTCTGCCCGCCATTGTCACTGGGAGAGCTGTGCAGTTCAAGAAAGAGCCCTTTGTTTATGTTTCCCTAAATCAATGGCTTGGTTGATCCTTATGGCCCAAAACGAACAATAAAGCTTCTGGGTGGACATAGTGTTTTTTTGCGTTTCCGGTTTGATCAGGTGTCTGTTTTAGAGAAGTGTGTGCCCCAGTTATTTGCATGCTTTAATGGAGACCATGAAAGTAAGAGAACAGTTCTATCTTTCTCTTTTGTTGTCATTTCCGCTTTGGAGTCCAACAAACGATTTCAACGGAATCTTTCAGTTGCTTATTTTACTTCAACAATAGCCATACTTTGTGTTTCCTGGACATATTTTGAATTTCCTGAATATCTGTGTTGGACAGTGGTGCCTCATACACGTCTGATAGTTTACCTCAAGCCAAAGTATCATGATTGTAAGATGTGATCAAAGGCTCTTCATGCTACTATGTCGGAACATACATAGGAAGCTGTGTGGTCGGCTGTTTTCTTTTTCTTCCCTTTCGCAAAGAACAGCTAAACCCTTTTCTAAAACCTCTTGGCTCTGAAATAGGAAAAGGTTTTTATTGTTTAAGCAGGTCACTTATTGTTTTTCCACATTAATGTTTCCTATAATCTGTCATTTTTCACTGGGGCTGTCCACAGATGAACTGTTGCTTAGCAATTTAGAGTTTGTACTTTGTACTAAGTGGCTCATACTCATTATTACTTAAGCTTAAATGGATGTCTTGTGGATTCAAGATTTTTTTTTTTTTTTTTTTTGTGTTTTTGGCCAACTGCTTTTAAATTTGACAGCTTGGAGGATGAAATATTCAAGAAGTTCAACTTTGATACTGATTGGGCCGTCAAACTTATATCTAAAATCACAAATGGCGAGGATGTACCAATTGAAGGCGACTCCATTGTTAAGCAGGTGATGACATGATAATTTCGAATCTTAGTTGGTATTTCATATGGTGTCCACTACTCTGACTTCAATTTTACCTGTGCCATGGACGAAGCTTTTGGCCTTGCAAATCAGTGCAGAGAAGTACTTCTTTAACATTCGAAAGAGCCTGGTCGAGTTTGATGAAGTTTTAGAGGTATGCTCACTGGATTTTCATGCTTGATCATCTGCCTCAGTATTTTGTAATGGTATTAATTTTCTTTTTAATCCAATGGGGCTTATTCCTAGATATCCATGCTTAGTGCAATGGTCCACCAGTTTACCTTTGAAACTAAATGTTCTTTGTTACCAAGGGTTTCCCCTCTCTACCAGAGGTTCTAAGTTGCAGGTGTATAATGTAAAACATCTAGACATTTTAGTAGCTAATTCTCATAATCTGTTTGGGTGAGTACTCTTTTGATCATTCCTTACCCTCAAGTGAGTCAACACCTTTTGGCTGCCGTTGAGTGTGCGCCTCATTTCTTTTGAGTTCTAATGTCTCTCTTAGAACATGGTTTCAGGTCAACATGTTTCTCAACCATGTTGCAGATATAGCTAAAGAATTACTTAAGACAAGACTTGTCTCATTTACGTTTATTCAAAACAGAAGAAAACAGAGATTTTTATGTGGGATGAAAAGGAAAAAAAGCTTCAGTTCATTCTCTGATATGAAAGCTAAATGAAGTCCATGAAATTTTTATCAGCACATTATCATGTTGTCTTCTCAGGTGCAAAGAAACCATGTATATGACCTTAGGCAGTTAATCTTGGCGGGTGATGGCGAAAGCTGCTCTGAACACGTTTTCCAGTGAGTTTATTTTAACTATGAGCTTAAAATTTCTGACTGTATCTTTTCCTTCTGCAATATGCTAGAACCAAATTATCTGCTTTTCTCTGTCTTGTATTAAGGTTTCTATTGCATATGTCAATTGGTGATTTAGTGCTATTACCTTTTACTATTGGCCACTTTAGCTACCTGTGAAGATACTTCCTCCTTAATTCTTTTTAGCGAGTCCTCTCATCTCAAGACACTTCTTTCGATCTTTAATGTCTCCCAATATATATCAGTAAAAGTTATTAGAGTTCACTCACAAAGATATTTTTCACGAGTCTGATGCTGTAACGCCTGTAAGTCTACATTTCCCTTAGAATTTCATCAAATGGAAAATCAAACCTTAACCTCGAAAAGGGAGTAAGTGATTATATTAAAAGACAGACATTCCTTGTTTGGTACGTGGGAATAAGAGGTGGGATTGAGATTACAATTCCTCATTACACTATTGACTATTCTCAATCTTGATGGGTGAGAATTTTACTTGTGAATAGGGTGGGATATGGAAATGTATGGAATAGAATTCCTACATCTTATAACTGGCTGGCTTCGGTATTAAGTGTTGCGAATATGATTAGTTCAAACTGACATTATTGTCATTACTAAATTGAGAAATAGAATTTTACTGTAATTATTATTTTTTTCAGAAGTAAAATAGGATATCAATATTATCAAAAGGACACCAAGGGGGTGACTCCCATATACAAAAAGACACCTAAAGGGGTGACGCCCATAAGCAAAAGAGAGCTAATCACACTCTAGGACTATGATGAGAAATTTTATCCACAAAAAGAAATTTTACTGTAATTATTAGAGAACGAAATCGCCAAATAACAACTAATCAACATCATTCACACCTAATCCATATCCTAATTCCTTGCACAGCAAACAAGGGAGTCAGAGTAATTTTGGTGAATCCTGATCTTCAAATCCCAACCTCTAATCCCCCAATTCTCAATCCTACATCTAACAAGTCATAAGGGAACGTTAGTTGGCCGGTTAGTTAGGATCACCTTGGTACTTGGCTTCTTGACTTGAGCTTCCCTGGAAAAGAGAGTCGATAGGAAAGCATTCCTTCCAAGTACAAAATTAATGATGAAGCCCTTTCATATGTGGTGGAGATTGTGTAGAAAAGTTGCTCTACATTACTTTGACCATGAATTGCCATTTTGCATCCTCATGTCACCAACTCATTCCCTTAGAAAGTTTAGCTTGATTTCAAGAGTTTGCTTGCTTGTGTGATCGATATATGTACTTATAGCTTACTAATTAGAAAAAGATCTTTCATAATCGAATGGCTTACTAGTCATAGAAGTGATACATATGTGTCTTTATTACTTTCCGGCATAGTTCAGCTACCTGAATTCGTTGCTTACAGATACATGCAAGCTGTGGTAGACGAGATTATACTGGGCTGTGTTGATACTCACAAGGTAATCTATAAGTCTAAAATTCCACTACATGTTTATCATTCACACATTTATTTAGCTCTATACTGTTTGTTTCAAGCACAAAAAAAAATTTCAAGTGTACCACCTTTTAGATTAACTGCAACTTGTGACGTATTAACTCTACAATAAATTTTTGAGTTACACTGTGATGACCTCTTTTTAATCTTATCTCTCTTATGCATAGAGTCCAAGTAGCTGGAATTTGAGCAAGATCTTGAAGAAGTTTAGCAGTATTGGGGGAAAGCTGCTGAAGGGTGAGCTTATATGAATTACCTTTGTTTGACACCCCCTTCTCAAATATTGCCCACAGTGCTGGGTTGTGTTGCTTACTGTGGTGATTGCTGCAGATTCATTTGCAGGAATGAAAGAGGAAGTGCTACTAAAGGTTCTTTTAGAGTATGATACATCGTCTTCTGTAGATTTGAACTTCATTTTGCCTCCGGACTTGCCAAGTCCTCCAAATGCCTTCAAGGGGATCCGGAAAAAAACTTCTTCCCTCAAGCGATGGCTTGCAATATGTAGGGATGATTCAATCATGTAAGTGATTTATTGTAATGCTGTATGATATTAGTGCAGATATCTGATGGTAGTCCAAGTCTGGGATAACTAGATTTATACATGATGATGATGAATCCAAACAGGGATGGGAGGTACCGAGTTGTCATCAATTTCTTACGATCTTACCTCGGGGATTTCCTTATTGCTTCATATCTTCACGCCATACAAGAATCTGGTTATGATGATACATATTCGAAAGAAATTGAGGTATGCATTTACGAATCACTTTATCACTAGAACTAGTTTGCCACTTTATCTGCATTAAGTTGAGGAGTCAATTCTTATTGCTTGGGTTTGGCCTTGATTGCAAGATATTCTCCTTGTGTTTCATGGACTATGCAGTGAATGCACCTGTTGGTCTTTTGGTTATCAAGCCTCTTTTTGCATATGCTCCTATTACTCTAGTAGGGATCTAAATCATGGTGCCACATGTCTCCAGAGCCAAGTAAATTTACTATATGGGAGCTTAGTGGCTTCTTTTGTTATGTGCTGCTAATTTTTACTTTGCAAACCATACTTGTCCTCGCTAGAACTATGTGATTGCTGTGAGTGTAATTTTTTAGCGAATTTTAGGAAGGTTTCGTTGAAGACTCTTTGATTTCCTTATTTAGTTACATTATTTGAATGAAGAGGCATGCATTTATTTGTGTAAATGCTTGTTCTAAATGCATGGAGAGTTCTAGTTCTTGTTATCCTAGAAGGCTCTAGAACTAGTTTAGTCTTATAAATAGGGACCTTAAGTTGTATTGATAGAGCAGTAGCCCCGGGAAAGAGTGAGTGTTGTGTGAAGTTTCTCCATCTAAGTTCCCTAGAGGGAAGGGGTGTACTCGGGTTCTTAGGTTGGTATTTGTGTAGGGGTTGTCAAGTTTGTCTTAAACTTATACCCTTGTGAGACTACTTTGTTAGTAGAATTGTGTTGTGGAGTAGGCTTACGCCGAACCACTCTAAAATTGTTCTCTTGCACTTTCGCTTTATCTTGTGTGTGGTGTTAGCACTGATGTTCCAACAGGTTTAAAGTCTCACTTCTTTTTAGGCGGCATAGTCCATAGATGAACACAGTATGATTTCTGTTTATCGCGTTGATGTATAGTGTAAAGAAAACAAATATGAAGTAATGAATCATGAGCACTAAGGATTGCTATTAGAATTTGTGACAGAGTGCTTATTCATTAGCTTGTTCTTGCAAACATCGCAGATATTATTCCAAATTTGTTTCTTAACTAAAAATGAGATAGCAGCTCCTTTCAATTTTCAAGTTCTTTTGTTTTCTCAAATTCAGAGGGCAGTACTAATCAAGACCTTGGATTGTTTCTGGAGGGATCATCTTGTCAATATGAACCGGCTTAGTTCAGCGGTATACAGTACACTCTTTGGCTTTTCACTGTCATTGTCTAGCGTCTTTGCTCCCCACTTAATGAAGTCTTACTTAACTTGCAGGTCAATGTGAGGAGTTTCGGACATAGAAATCCACTTGAAGAATACAAAATTGATGGCTGTCGATTTTTCATCTCGATGCTCAGTGCATTTAGGAGGTTGACAGTGGAATCATTGTTCCGGTATTGGGCCTCTCCGATGGACGCTGAAGAATTCATTCTGTCATAATAAGAGAGCCTACTTTAGAAACAGATCTGCTTTCCAGAAAAGCTGCTGCTTGATAACGTTTCGTGGGCTTGTCTATAAGGCGAGCTGATTCCAGAGAGATAGCTTGCTTGCATATGAAATCTCCCCTGAGATCATCCTGCTCTCCGTTTCAGTCCTCACCTTCAAGTAAGCAGGCAGCATTAAGTGGTCAGATTACAATATGGCTCGACTGACAAGCTGAAAGCCAGGTAACCGGAGCACCTGTTATTGAAGGTAGACTATGCCTTCTCCGAAAGAGGTTTAGGGAAACCAGTCCTATGAGGGCGCTAGGTGAAGATGGCTACATAGTGTCTCGGGTGTTCTCGAAAGCAGGCGTCATAAGCAAAGTACTTTGAAACTTAGATTATACACAGTTAGCATCAAAAGCAGGATTAGCTATTCGATTTGAACTGTATCGATATAAAAATATCTGTTCTCTTAAGTGAATAGTATTGTGATTAATACTCTTCGAAAATACTTAAAAAGTACATATACATATACTCCGTATGAGTTCAAAGTTTTGTCACTTAATTAATAATACACACGTATTTTTTTAAAAAAAAAAAAAAGACGCTTGAGCACCGCGAGTGTTCTGGAGTATACTGTAGTAGTCAATCGACATTGGGCGATTTAGTAGATTGTATAACGTGGAAACTCTAGTTGTCTTAACTCGATATAACGTGAAAATTTCTCTGGGATATATGAGTGCAAGATATCAGAAACTGCTTTGTAGCCAGAATGGTAGACTATGCCCTTGTTGAAAGTGCTTGCATATGAAAGCTACTTTATAATGATCAAGCCCTGGCTATAGCCTATAGTACACCATCAAAGTGGTCGGATTACAATATTGCTTTGGAGTGAAAAGGCCGAAAACCATGCAGACCGAGCACCTGAAATTGAAGGACCGATAGACTATGCCCTTGCCAAAAGAGCTTGCGCGAAACCAGTCCGGTAAGTAAGGGCGCTAGGAAAAGCTAAGCACGCACATGCTGACGTTTTTACTGGAATTCAGTAAATGCAAATCACTCAGGATTTCGATTCGCACACAGTTAGCACTAGGCTGTAAATTAAATCGTGATCAATACTACTAAAATACACTTCTCATCCCTTCAAAATTTTCATAGATTCAACTTTAAAGCGATAAACTATTGTCAACATACGATACGATACGACTTGAACAAGGTTCAACCAAGGGGTCCTCCACATTAAGCTATAGAATTAAATTAGTTATTTACTAATATACCCCAGCTTACAAATTCCAATCAAGAGGTAAGCTAAGGGACATACTATGAGTGGAAATGTCAAACTAGATCAGCTACTCAACTAGTTGGACAGAGATATCACACCACCAAGAACTAAATCTCTTCTAAAATGTCCGAAAATAAATATTAGACATAGAGTACATTCACAGGCTTTCAGCTTCTACTTCAGCAATGTCTCCTGGGGGCACGATCCTTATTAATCCATAGCAGCCATGCATCATGAGGTCGAAACATCTGCGAAACCTTGTCACGTTCAACCAATTATAAATTAGAAGTTTAGAACAGTCCTAGGCATACAAATTGAACAGCAATACAGAATCAAGTCTGAGCCTCTCAGGTATACAAACAGTGATACTGGCATAACTAATGTTACACTTTAATTTATGAAATCAGCAACATGTAGTATAAACAACTAAGATAAGAAGATTGGTTACTCGATACGTAAAGACACTACAAAAGGGCGCTTACCTAGGCCGAAAAGAAAGAATAAATACGTTGACCATCCGTAAACTTATTCGGGTATTCTTTGGTCCAAACAAGTTCCATCTTTCCATCCTCGAGCAGCCTATGCATCTCTACGATCACATCCGATTTTCTGATGTACAAACCAGGCGACTCAATACAACTGTTTAGGCCCCGAAAGACACAAAGCCGAAGATGCGGTGTTCCTTTCACCGGAATAAATGCATAAGTTACTGGCCCAAAGAAGTCATCGGGCTGTTCCGGCAGTTCATAGGAAGCTAATGTGTCGAACGAACCAATCAAGGGGTCAACCATGCGAAAGGACGACACTACAAAAGGGTTTTGGCGTGAAAAGCCAAAGTAGATATCATCTACGAGTTTAGCCTGGTCGAGGAAAGGCAAAGGGGTGTGCGTAGAGAACCACTCATTTGACAGAAAATGATAGGATAGAGTCCACATTTTTCCAAAAGACAGGTAAAAGGAATGATCATTAGATGCACATGCATCTATTGGAGCAGGAAATTTGAGAATATCAGCAAAGTTATTGGGACATGGCTTTGGGAGAGGAGACCAACCACGATCAACACGGTTGGTGTCCAAAAACTCACACCACGAATATAGATAGAGATGTGGACCCGTAAGAGTGAGAGGGAAAACCCTCTCACAAGCAACTATTTTATCCCCAACAGAAATTAAAACGGGAAAAAATTTGGGGACATTGAGGGGAGATGCATTAATGTATGTTTGATCATGCAAGTCGTAAATTCTTGTTTTCCCTACTCCAACAACATAAAGTTTGGCTTCTACTACAAGTAAGGAAGACCAATAGGAGAAATCGGCATCTGAATTTTCACTAATACTAGTATTAGGTAGTTGTATTAAACCTAAATCATATGGAAGGGTGGGATTCATAAGAAAAAGATTGAAACCACCTCTTATCTTCTCATCGTTGACCTTTGCCAGTGTCATTGGTGCTCCTTCAATACCACGAGGAGATCCCAAACTCCTACTACTACAAACAAAAACAAAGGAAATTTTAACCAAATTCATCCAAAAACAAAAACAAAAACAACAAAAGGTCAAACAGATCTTGTTTGAATTGGACATACCTAGACATGATGGTGATGATACGAGTTGGGCCACGAATAATTCAAGCACTGAGACAAAGGAAAAATCATCAAATTCTCCCCCAAATTATACACTATGAATCGTCGATCACAAAAAAAAAAAAAAAAAAAAAAACCCTAACTTATAAAACATTAATCAAACATAAAAGAGTGAAAGAGTGAGTGAGAAACTTACCGATTCTAATAATCGATTTATTATTCAATGTCTTCAATTTTCGAGTTAGAATTTTGTGTACTTTTTATGATTTTTTTCAGAGGACGGAGTGCAAAGATTGAAACAAGTGGCGGACGAACAATGAAGAAAGATACAGACAGAAATAGGGCTTGGCCAGGGGCAGATTCGGTGTTTTAGATTTTTTTTTTTTTTTTTTTTTTTTTTGACGGTGAGAGGAGTAATATTCTTATTATTTATTAATGAGATAAAGTATATGGAGTATATTGTTAAAGAATGGAGAGAGTTGGGAGAGGAGAGAAAACCCTACCTCATTATTATGCAAAGGTATTTAATACTATATATTAAAATCCGAAATCAAGTCTTTCCTAGAAGAACACTTGACATTCATTAATTAGACAGCACTAAGTAATTACATAATATGGAAATTATTAGCTAAATTATGAAAAATAATATAATTTATGGTTATTATGGTAGAAAGCTAATTTATGGAAAAGAATAGTGTTGTTGATATAAAAAAAGACAAACTGACAATTTCATCAGATGAATAAAACACTATAGATATACAGTCAAGGAGCGGGCCGGGCATGCAAACTAATATTTGGTGTTGTTAATTTATGCCGATTATGGTGGTAAACTAATATATGGTAATAATTTTATATGTAATGTGATATACCAGCTAGGTTATGAGATAGTGGAATAAAAATGAAATAGTATAACGAGTGATGTACGAGTGGAAAGAAAATAATAATATGATTAGTGACTATAAATATATTATATAATAATATTGTTGCTAATAATATTATACCAAAGATAAATCCAAATTTTTATAAACCGAGTATAACAATATAAATTTGCAGCCCGGATGCGGGCCGGGCATGCAAACTAGTTATATATATAAGTGTATACAAGAGAGTAGATAAACTCTACAATTCTGCTTCGACTTGGAGAACTCGCCAAATTAGAATTTTGCTTCAAATTCTCGTTCCAACTCATCATCATCATCATAAAAAAAAAAACTTAACTGAAGGAAATTAGAAAAAGAGTACAACAATCGAATCGTACTACGCGCCTTATCTAAATAATATTACTATCATCTATTCGACATTGTATATCTACTAACCTTTTTCAGGAGGTAAAGCGTGTAAACAACAAATGTCAAAATTCACTAGAAAGTTGTTTAATGTCTTACCCTTTCGTTGTAGTTTTTTTTTCTTTTCTTAACTCACCTTTAATAGATTGACAATGTTCTTTTACACTAAAACAAGTGCATATGGTGCTACTGGACCATATAAAACTTAATGATAGTAATAATAGTCATTTGTATAAGTATTCTTGACAAATAAATGTAATTCATTTTCCATTCAGTTCACTCTAGTAGACATACTAGAAATAAATTTGTTCTTCTGGAAATCTCATTAAATAATAATATAACATAGCTAAGTGAGCTTTAGTTCTTCTAGAACCAATTATTGTCTATGAGTAATGTATCATTCAAAGATTATCGCATTTAAAGAGGTTCTCGAATCACAAATTAAAGTAGTCATTTCAGTGACTATTCATATATTTCACTTATAATTCGAAAGTACCATTTAACGGAATGATTGGTATATGCACATGCCATGCACTATGAGAACTAAAGGATAATAAACTAATGATGCAAATGATATAAAACTATATATATATTATGCCTAATACATTACCAAGAGTAAAAATACATGCACATGATATTAGACTCGCTAAAGCAACTGTACGTACAGATTTTGAATTTATAAATCCATTGGACGGCTGGTCCATGAGCTCATGTCATTAATAATTTGTCGACAATGAATGGACTTAACATGTAAGATCCTCAATTACATGTTCAAGTTTACATGTCCATCTACATTCTAATGAATTTACACTTCTATCGGTTCCATATATATATATATACCGGTATAACTATTCACCAAAACTCGTTATATAAACTTTTATAGTCAGGATCCATCCATGATATCTGAATATTTATTCTTGAGGTACCTTTTTCTTTCATGTAGGCCATCTATTATTATTCAGATATTTTTGCGTAGAAATATTACCTTCATACTTATCAGTATCTTATAACTCTTCAGGAGTATCTATCAGGCCAACTGCACTATCTTGCCATATAATTTTATCTATAATATTGGAACCGAATTATATATAACTTTTCTACCACACTTCAGTACGTAGTAGTAACTTTCACGATTGGCAAGATCTTTCAATGTTTTATATATATTTGAACACATTGATTAAATAGAAGATAAAGCTGGAAATGATTGTATGAATCCATATTTAATATAATGCATATTTATAACAAATTTGAACTTCTGGTTCGATTTAGGGATCAAATATTCTTTTACCAGCTTTTTTCCATAATTCTCCCCCTAAGGTGGTAAAAACTATCTCGAATTGAGAGATTTATGGGGCTATTAATCATCAATCATATCCACCTTAGATATACACTCGTGTATATAAGGAATCATTACGGGGAGCATATATATAGCAGTTGGATTATCATGTGCTGCAAAATTTTGACCCTAATCGGAGTGTAACAACCCTAAATTTTGACAACTTAAAATACGAATATAAAGGATTGTTATGCCGCCATTGACTACCAAGTCAACGACAAGGCTTATTAAAACAGACTTTTGTAAAGAAATAACAAGTGTCAGCGGAAGACTTATAGTTAAGAGTACAATCTGAAAACAAACCAAATGAAATAAATTACAATCGTTCAAAAGAATCCAAATGTTTGTCGAATTATTCTAAAATCCCATGACATGCAACGACATCCAAGCAGACAATCAATCACCTTCAAGACCTGTCAACTGCGCCATTACAACAATGACACATATCCCAAAATAAGGTAGGGACAAACCCAAACAGAAAGAACGTCAGCTCAGGCTGAGTAAGAAAAGGAGCAACAAAGAAAATAAGATACAAGATATAATTGAACATAATTGAACAAACAAAGCAACAACGATCGAGAACGAAAGTACACGACTCGTGCACTGGTTGTAATAGACCGATCCACCGTCCGTCACAACACAACCAATAAGATGGGAAGTCACCCATTAGGCCCATATATCCTTTCCGGGCTCTAAAAGGTGAAGGCCTTGTTGGTAGTATGATAGTAGGAATCTATTATAAACTGATCATATGAGCCTTAATTTCCCAATATGGGACAAACCAACTCCATAAACTACTTTTCATATTCCGTAGTGTTACAAATTACCCCACTTAAAGAACGCAACGTCCTCGTTGCGCCTAAACCAAATCATACCAACATCAGCACACGTCCAAGATCTCCGATCCCCCGCTAGACGGCTGGTCTGGGCCTCGCGCCAGCACCCATCACGCGGTCGCAGGGTTGCTCTGATACCATCTGTAATAGACCGATCCACCGTCTGTCACAACACAACCCAATAAGATAGGAAGTCACCCTTTAGGCCCATAAATCCTCTCCGGGCTCTAAAAGGTGAATGCATTGTTGGTAGTATGATGGTAGGAATCTATTATAAACTAATCATATGAGTCTTAATTTCCCAATATGGGACAAACCAACTCCATAAACCACTTTCCATTTTCCGTAGTGTTACATTGGTCGTGCACAATGCAGAATGCACGACCGAGCAAGGCAAACAAGAGATTAATTATTCGCTTAACGATTCTCATCATATATGTTATTCGAGGGTCTCCGAGAGGTCCTTGTTATCGAGTCAAGGGTCTTACCCCAAGACTACCACATCTAGAGTAATAAAGTAACAAAGTAACAATATTCTAATGACCCGAGTGTGCACACCCCTCGCTAGGGGGACGGTAGGACGCACTGTCCCTAGGAGGAAGTCTATTAGGGGGTTCGGTAGCTGATCTCTAGCCCTTAAACACAAAGCCTCTCGTCAGAGGTAAAAGCCACATCATCCCGATGTCGTGACGGCTCCTATGTCTGCCCCTCTAGATGGGTTTCATTTCACATTACATTATTTCAACTTTCGCTTGGACATTAAGGTACATTATTTGTGCTTGCGCTTTTCAATTTATAGATGGTCGTAGCCAGAAACAATAACATTCGGATCAACATATTAAAGGATAAAGGCATAGCCATGCAACGACATATGCATAAGCATGGATTACAAAAGAATGATGAGCAAAAGAGGTAAGGAACACAATAATGAGTAAGCAAAAGATACAGCTCATGAGAACGGGAAATACAAGCATGCTCAACATTTAGAAGGTCAACGTTCTTACCTTTCAACGCTAATCTTTAATCAAGTTCTTCTAACAAGATTACGAACTACACCTCCTTGAATCCACAACTTAGGTACCCAATCAATCACAAACTCAAACGATAATCCCCTAATTCACAAGGTGTATCTATAAGTCATAATTCTCACAATTAACACTAATCTATAATGAATCCAAAAGGAGACAGTAGTAAGTAAACATGAATAACGTCTACCTTCGACATCGGAGGACCACCAAATTTGAATATGTCATAAATGGTTATGTCAGGAACGTCCCCTCCAAATTTCGTCTACAAACTCCAAGCGGATCAACGAGAATCAATCTCGGAAACATAAACATGAATTAGGGTTTACCCACGAATTCTGATATAACTTTTGATACACAAATCTAGGCCACCAATTTTGGATATGTTGTCACAACTAGAGTTAATAACATCTCCACAAAATATTGTCCCAAAATACCTTATGAGTCAACGGAAATCATCAAACTACCGAGAGGGCGGAACAGTTCTCGATAGATAGACACAGCTAGCTCCACTAAAACACCTCTACAGAGAGCATCCGGTGGAATCTTGGAATGATCTACATGTTGATGGATTTGCATCGAAAACATGGTTCTAACGCCACCAACCACGTCTTAATAAAAGGTCATATGTGAGAGTTGTGTGTGTTTGAAGTTGACACAGTTGTGCTGAAATCTTATACGGGTGGAGGCTACCACTACTACGAACAAGGTCATATACAGCGGCTGTATAATGTCTGGGTAGATACCTCAGCGGTTGAAAACCGCTGTCTAATGTATGCTCTACTACAGCGGTTTTAAACCGTTGTATAATGTATGCTCTACTACAGCGGTTTAAAACCGCGGTATAAAGTCTTTACTTTTAAAAAACAAATAAAAATAGTATTACTACCGTATGTAGGCATTCCATATATTATGCAATGAAATTAATATGTAATGATTCGAGCACCACCATGTCCACCATGTCGTACACCATAACACCTTCACATATATACCAAGATTACACCAAATGGAACATTCCTTTGAAAAAAAACATGTGAACATCCACCATTCCCACAAAATAACCTTAAACGATACATATGTAGTCCAAAATTAGCTAAAGCAATAATAATATACTATAATTTGAAAAGTTAGAGACGATATAAATTGATCATTCACACTTCACAGCTTCGATTTGGTTTGTAGTTGCTCGCACACTTGTAGCCCAATAAGTACTGCAATGCTGAATTAGTAAATTAACCGCAGTCAGTACACCCTTAAGCATTCACCACAAAAAAGACAATGACACAAGTATTAACACCTTTAATTTCAATAGCTAGAAAATATCTGAGGCAGCAAAATAGAATACGTATCAAAGACATTTCAAAGAATAAGTATAAAAGTTCCCGAAAAAAAGAATCCCAACCACTCCAGACACAAAACAACTCCTAACTCTATGTCCGTTTATGCTTCACATCACTTAATTTAGCCATTCTCTAATCACAAGTATAGACAATCTTTAAATTGTCACCACACAATTGAAACATGTATCTACTTACATAAATCTCACATTTTTATCACATAATGTCAACCATCGTAAGGTTGACAAATCACATCACACAACTAGTACTCGTGCGAGTAACATCCTTAGGATAGGTGGTAAGGTGCAATACATTCATTAACCATAAGGGTAACGATCATATAGTGGCTATAGCATACTTCGGATATAACAACTAGTATGTTCACATGCACAACATCAGTCATAACGGAACCATTTCATTCAGTACGCACATAAAGAAGTTTGAAACAATCAAGGAAATCAAGACTTGACCATTTAGTCTTTATTTGGTTAATTCCAACTCCATTAGACACATGGTTTACCTAATTCGACTCTTTTATGAACTAGGACGTCAAACCCATTCATTTTGTGACCCTTTACCTTTAATCTTCCTTTACCATTCATTTACATTTACTTTTAATGGTTGTTAATCACAACTCAACATTTGGTGAAAACCATTTAGTTGTTCATTGAACTCTTTTGAATGCACAAACCTTAAACAATTACACATGACTTAAGTGTACTCGTAAACTGACCCAGTCTCACTATTCTGGTCATAACTCCAGATTTACTTATCGTTTTGTAAATCCGTAAATTTTTGGTGAAACTACACTTCCGTACGATTCTAACAACACATTACTCAATATCAGACTCTTTACCATTTGCTCACAATTTAACTTTTAGGATGACCCTGTGTGCAGTCCTTAATTCAGGACAGCTCGAAGAGTTTTGACACATTCTCTCAACTTACGCCTTTGCTTGACACAAAATAAACTGAACCTCATTAAAGACACATATGACCACAGCTTTGGACAATTAGAAACCTCATTACTATTGCATTTAGCCTCTGTCTTAACACACTAAGAAGTTATCACGTTGATACACTTGAATTTAGCCCATCTCTTGCACTTAACTTGTTATCTAATCACTTTTGATCATAAATTTTATAATTAACCAACACAACTCATACACTGGCTCATGGAGCTCATAGAGTCTAGGACACTTAAACATGTCATGTTTTCCATTTTGTGGGTAACTCACAAGATAAAGCCTTCCCCTTTGAAGTATAATGGCACTAGCAACAAATGATTAATAGAGACAATAATTCACTCCATAATTATGTAACCGGAAGACAATTAAACTCATGTAGGCACATACTTCTGCATCACACACACTCACAAGATGATCGTGAGTTTCAAAAGCAAGTTTCACCAACCAATTACACCTTAAACTTTTCACTAACCAAGTTAGGCACTAATGACACAACACTTTCAAATGAGCATAACTTGCTCATTTCTTAACACAAATCAGCATATCACCACATCATTTCATAGCACAACTATAGGTCCTTCAATTATATATGAACACTCATGCTTAGAGTTCATTTGCTAACTCAAACGGAACACTTTCCGAGAAACAGTGGTTGTCGCAAGCCCGGAAATCAGCCATACAATGAACACATCGTAACTTCCTCAATTTTTAATCAAATGTAACATAAGAACATACTATCATGTAGGAAAATTTCCCACGATTCTAAACATATAAAAATATGAAATTTTGAGGTTCATTTAGTACCCTATACACATCAAATACGAACAGTTGTCCATTCCCGTGTTCAGAAAACAGCACCAAGAAGAACAAATTATAACTCGTTCGTTTCTCCTTCGATTTCAACAAGTGAGCACACTATTTCACACGAAATTTCATGAGGAATCCAAATATGTAATTTGTTTTGATATCCATAGATTTTTACATATCATACGAGCCCAGTTTTCGAAAACTGGTCATCACTCATGTCACCCTTCTCAAGTAAATTTACAAGCTATTTGTTCCTAGGCTCCAAACAAGTGAGTAATTGAAATTAAAGGAAGAGATTAGAACTTACCATAATCAATTTAATCGATGATCCTCCCAAAAACGTAAGCTCCAAGACAAATCTCGTTTCCCCCCTTTCCTCTTTAATTTGATTTCTACAGCTTATAAATCAGCCCACCTTAATTTCTAGGTTTAGTTGTTGTTGTTGTCGGTTCTCATAAGGAGGAAGAGAAGATGAGAATGAGGAGATGATGGAGATGAAGGTGAGAGGGACAAAACAAACCCTAGATCCAGAGTGCGAAGAGAACCAGAGAAGAGTACTAGTTTTTTTTCTAGAGGGAAGATGACGATATTTCATCCCAAATCCCTAATTATTGTACAATAAATTTCGATTGATGTCAAATTTTTAACAAATACGCGGTATAAAGTGCTAAAAACCGCTGTCTAAAGTAACTAAATTATAGCGGTTCAAAACCGCTGTGAAATTGGTCAAAACCGCTGTATAATCCGCCATTCATATATAGCGCCTCAAAACCGCTGTATAATGAGTGCTGTATAAAACTCAAATTGGCGTAGTGTACGCAGAATGAGAGAGATGGAGAAGAGGGGGGCCAAATGACTGTCAAAGGAGAGCAAGGGTTTTCTTTATTTTTCATAAATGGGTATGAGTGTAGACTCGGGTTTGGACTTAGCTAATTAGATGGGTTGCGTGATCCACAAACTTGATCCAAATCCGAATGACTAACGAATCCTCTTGTGTAATTCTATAATCAGAAATCCCATAATAATTCAATCGAATTCCAATCAAACCTTAATAAAACCCTCAATTACATTATAAAACGGAACACCCTTAATTATTTTAAGTTCCCAAAAATAATGGGTGTTACACGGAGATCACTTGATTTATACCAATTTAGTCGTAGTGCGTAACTATCCACGTCAAACTTCCATGTGGACTTCTGGCCACTAAGTTACTATCATCAACTTTGATTAGTAACCTCACATAAGATCTCCAATATGAGCTCTATCTCCGTTGTGTCTTGCCATGAGAAATTAAAAAAACAACGCGAGAGAGCATTCAGCACATTATTATGTTTCATGCAAGAAAAACATTAATTTAATATCTAGATGGCCTTTATATATCACGCTAAATAGACTCACATCAAATGCAGATGTCAAACTTCTAGTTAACTATTTTTCCGTGGTTCTATCATTAGTAACATGTCATCACATAGCCGACTAAAGGGATATTTTATCTTTTCTGATAAGTCAATCTTTTGGTTGACAAAACTTTACTATTTTTTCTTTTGTGCACAATAAAATTACATATTGATTTTGGCTAACAAATGATGTGGTATTTGGACACAAATATAGCTAGTGTCTCAATTCACATTGACAAAGCTAAAATATCTATTACCTCCGTCAGGGAGTATAAATAATTTTTACTCTGCTAGAGCACATTTTCGTTGATGGTAAGTACCATATAATCTGCATGGACAAATTTAAATCATATATAAATATAAATACAATAGCGGTAGATTTAGAAGCATTTTAGGCCGTGCACATCAGATTTGACATCAGCGCCATGTCACCGATAACATCATCCGTCCAATTTATACCATAAAAAACGTTGCAATATATTTATTATTTCAAAATTATATTGGATAAATCAAATCATTTCCAAAACAATTTCCGGCCGAATTATTTAAAAAGGAAACAAAATTTTTAATAAATAAATAAAGAGAGCAAATATAAACGAATCCTAAAACTGCCTTAATTAAAAATATCACTCGCATTAAATCAGAATATTCCAACCTGTCATACACTGGATAAATCAAATAATTTCCAAAATAAATTATATGAACTAATTATTATGTTAAGAGGGATCAAATCTTTAAAAATTATGGTAAATTAATATGTAAAATAAATGGATATTCCTAAATTAGTTACATTCAGTTTTCAAATATTTTGACATATGTATATGAATTCCTTATTTAAAATATATGAAACCAGAAAATTCAAAAATATACATAAAAAAATATATTATTAAATAATCATAGCCGAAAATATAGAAAAAAATAATTTCCTCTCAAAATGGAAATTTTCGGTCAGTTATGATTACAATGTAATTATTCCGGTCATATCAATTAGGAAAATAAGATATTCGCATTTTGTTAATTTGACCCGTTTAAACTTAATTATAGGAAATACTTAACTTGGAATTGATTTTGCCCTTGAATAATGCCTTCAATTTCCCTAATTGTCTGATGGCCATAAATATCTCCACATACAGTTTATGAGAATTGCACTACCTTTGCAATCTCCAAAGATCTCAAAATCCTTTAAAATGCATAGTATTCGTGAGGTCTCTTCAGAGTTTTGACCATTACCTATTATTTATTCTTCCATTTTAAAAGGGAACTACACTGTACACATAGGGGTATGTTTCTTTAGATCTTTATATTGCTTTATGTTTTTTTTTCTTCTTCTTTTTACGTCTGTATAGTAAATTAGTATTGCTTTGTACTATGATATTAGTATTGTTCATGATAACCCCGATCCATTTTTTTCTTCTTCTTTTTACGTCTGTAGTAAATCAGTATTGCTTTGTACTATGATATTAGTATTGTTCATGATAATGATTCATTGGCTTACTCTTGACATGCTCTATATTAGTACTGTAGTAAATCAGTACTCCCTCCGTCCCAGTTCAAACGCCCCATATTCCATTTTGGGACGTCCCACTTCAAACACCCCATTTATTTTTGGACATATTTCTCTCTCCTACTTTTATTAAATTATCACATCCTCTCTCACATTCTCTCTACTATTTTTATTAATCCCCACATTCTCTCTCATCCTTTTTCCTAATATTACCCCACTCAACTTATTATATCAGTTTTTCTTATTCGACTACAAAAAACGCCCGGGGCGTTTGAACTGGGACGGAGGGAGTATTGCTTTGTACTATGATATTAGTATTGTTCATGATAATGATTCATTGACTTACTCTTGACATGCTCTATATAGTATGTGATGGTGTATTTGTAACAGCCCGATCCACCGTCCGTCGCAACACAACCTAATAAGATGGGTAGTCACCCCTTAGGCCCAAACATCCTCTCGTGGGCTATAAAAGATGAAGGTCTTGTTGGTAGTATGATGGTAGGAATCTATTATAAACTGATCATATGAGCCTTAATTTCCCAATGTGGGACAAACCTACTCCATAAACCACTTTCCAAATTCCGTAGTGTTACGGTATTGTTGTTGCATGATTGGCGTTTTGATTTTGGTTCAATACACACGTTGCTGCATTGTTAACAAAATCACCTCCTATGTTTGGATACAAGGTTCGTATTGATAATTGGACCGAGGCTATGATCATGCGTTGATTTGCTGTTTTGCAATTTGGTATGTGTACAAATTCTATGGTTGCTTGCTTAATTACTAGGTTTGCTATTAGCTTGAGTATTATTTTCAATTTATTTCTTCAAAAAATTATGTTTGGATTTGGGTGTTTGGGATTTCAGTGTTATAGTGGGATCCAATAGAGGTACATACATTGATGTTTAATCTAAAATGAGGAAATTGTTCAATTTGTGTATTGCAGCATAGGACAACAAGAAGACCATGGTAGTGTCATAGTGGCAAGCCATTTTTAGCTAGCGTTCGAAACGATGAGATGAGCAAGCTTTTGGGACAAGTGATGATTGCAAATGTAGTCTCATGCTTGAGCCCATAATACGGATTATATAATGCCACTCTTTTATACTCCCTCCGTCCCGGTCATTTCCTTACCCTTTCCTTTTAGGTCCGTCTCAGTCATTTCCTTACCTTTCCGTTTTTAGGGTGTTTTTGGCACTTGAAATTACTTTTATGCCCTCACTTATTCACTAACCCCAGCCCACATAATCACACTTAACCGTTCCTAATCTAATCACAAAACTTAATCTAAGTATATAAAACTAGAAATTAAAAATTCACCCCTCATTTCTCCCCTTATTCTCTCTCTCTTCATTCAGCAAAATCCCATCCCCGTCTCTCTCCTTATTTCCGCCCTCTCTCAAACCCTAGTTCTTCCCACCCCCAAATTAATTGAAACCCTCGATCTCGATTATTTTTTGCCCCAAAAACAGATTTGAGTTTTGCAATCACTTTATCTCTCCAATAATCGCGTATTCTTCCTTTATTTATCTCGAAAATCTTAATTTTTTTTTGGGTGCTGTTCGAATTTGGTCGAGATCTACAATGGCAAAGTCTGATTCCGAACCTGATTTTGGGTTTTGGCGGATCACCGCAGACGACACGCAACAAGAGAGCCCTATTGATGATCCGAAACCCTTGGGTGAGTTGGGCTAGGGATCTGGTGAGGGTACAAAAGACGACAAACCCATAGCTGTGGTTGATCGATCTACGGTGCCAGAAGATAATGGGAAGGCCAAAGAAGTACCGATGACGAAAGAAGAGCTGGCGGAATTTTACGCTAGATGTGTGTCCGAAGATGAGAAGGCCGAGAGAGCAAAAGCCAACTACCGAAGCTACAGCGTTGAAACTGATAGTGGGTATGCGAGACGCTGCAAAGGTTATGTCTCAGATAGCTATGGCGAATCTGAAGAAAGCGATGGGGCCTATGGAGGTGAGGAGGATCCTGAGTTTGCTGCACTTATGAACTCTCCGAAAAGAAAAAAAATGAAAGGTGTTTGGAGTTGGAATTGCCCCTTCACATAAGGTCAAAAAACCCTAACTTTGCTATTCTTAACTTTTTATTCTGATTGAGGCTTTGGGGGTAATGTTGCTGTTTTTAAGATATTGGGAATAATTGCATCGATCTGTTTGGTGTTTGGTAGATGCGTTGATGGGTTTGGTGTTTGGTGGATTCGTTGATGGGTTTGGTGTTTGGTAGATTAGTTGATGGGTTTGGTGTTTGGTGGATTCGTTGATGGGTTTGTTGTTTGGTAGATTTGTTGATGGGTATTGGTTATGATGATCCGTATTGGGTTTGTTATTGTAATGATTCGTTATGTTGTTGTTTCGATTTAAAGATGCTTTTGATTTATTATTTGGATTTCATGTTCTTCTCACTAGAATCATGCGTTATTAAGGCTTGTTTAGATATATTCATATGATGTGTTCGTGGGCATATTTTTTTTATCGGGGGTCTGTTTCGACTTGTTATTACGCTTATTTTGTGAAGATATATGGATATAATGCGTTCGTGGGGCATATGTTTTATCGGGGCTGTTCCATTATGTTATGCCTCTTTTTCATTGAGAGACTCGATAATGAGTGTTGAGAGTCATTTGTTACCTCAATGAATCATGCCTTACTTTGTTTTGACTTGGTTGTGGCTGTTTCACTATGGTGTGTTATGTTGGTGCAAATATGGTAGTCACCCCATGTACATCAGTACGTGTTGTTGGCGGCATCATATTATGCTATCCGTAATTCGCCGATGCAGCTTGATGATGAATGCCTTCAAATATTATGAGAGCTGCATTTGTCATTTCCTTACCCTTTCCTTTTTGGCACTTTACTGATTTGGGGCTTTATTGCTCACTTGCTATATGCTGATGTCTGTGCTGTCTCTGCTGCATTCTGTCTTGCCCTATATTGTTGTGAAACTCAGTGATGAATGTTGAGATTCATTGGTTACCTTAAATATGGTGATCTTGGTTGTGTTGGCTTGTGGCTGTTTCACTATGGTGTGTTATGTTGGTGCAAATATGGTAGTCACCCCGTGTACATCAGTACATGTTGTTGGCGACATCATTATATTATGCTATCCGTAAGTCGCCCGATGCAGCTCGATGATGAATGCCTTAAAATTTTATGAGAGCTGCCTTTGTCACACATTTTCATATATATTATAGAATTTTAAGGCTAGTGTGTCCAAAATGATATGTTCGATATATTACAATGTTTGTAGCCAAAATGAAATGGTTGAATCATGTTCATACCTTGCATCCCAAAAAGATGAACATTTTTCAATCATACCTTTACTGGTGCTTTAGTGAAAAGGAACGTGCCATTCACCCTCACCAATTATGTCCCCTTCTTCATCGTACTCCTCATCATCATCTTGTACTCCACTTTGTTCAACCTCCGTTGCTTGTGTTGTGTTATGATCTGCTGCATTCTCATGTACTGCATTCTGACTTACTGCATTCTGATCTCCTGCATTTTGATCCGATGCATTCTGAATCCTGCCTGCTGATGTTTGTGCTGTGTTTGTGTCCTCCAACTCTGCTCTGAAATTAGACACCAGTAATAGGGCCTCTGCCAAATAGGCTACTGTAGGCTAGATTTGTTTTGGGAGTAACCCAAGCCGGTCTAACATTTTCTTTCCCACATGCGGAAGTCTATAACAGTTGTTCCCTTTGACCCGTAGTATTTGATCCATGCAATATTGTAGAGACAACCATGTGTAATTTAGTGTCTTTGGACTTATCTCCTCAAATGCTGTCACCACTGCATTGACTAATTGACACACAGTTTTTGGAGCTTTCTCATGTTGTAGGCTTTGTATTGCACGGGAAAAACCTAGATCTAGAATGTTTAAGTTTGGGTTGTTTGGAGGTTGACATATGAGATTAATGTCCCAACCATCTACCTTAGCCGCTTTCAAAAAATCAGGATCTTTTGGGGAAATATGTGGGCGGGCATTATCTTGTTGTATCCAAATCTTTCTCCCTCTCCTTTCAGGCCACTTTTCCTTAATTGCTGGAATTATTTTCTCCAATAGGCATTTCTTTATGACTGCTTTGTTGATGCGATCAATTGGTTTGGTTTCTAAAGTGCCGGCTGGCCTATTAACACTACGCCGTTTTGCTGGCGTAGTGACACAAAATGGGAAAATTCCTATCTTTCCATCAAATATTACTTCCCCATCTTCCCTAAATCTAGGCCTTGCAACTGCCCCCATAAACATGATTTTTGTGATGAATCGTTTAGATTTGCATGTTCTATGTGGCTCTTCCTCACCCGGTACAAGGTAAAATTTCTGGTTATGCATTGTCAAATAAAACCATTTTTCATCCATATGCATAAAGTCGTCCATGGATTTGAATGACATACGTTCATCATTGAAACTATCCCTATCAAGTTGGTTGATGATCCATTGCATTCTAGCTTTCATGTTTTTTTCAGTCAAAGCTGGTTTCATAACATTAGAATGGCTTCTAATCTTGCCCTTTTGAATTAATATATGTATGGTGGATGGGTGTAAGTTTAAGGCACATGCAAGATTTCTAATGGTTGTTCTCTTACGTAATGAAATACATCTTACCAATTCCAAGTCGATGATGACCCTCTTTTTGCTGCCTTTGAACCCTCTAAGACTTTTCACCAATGCCTTGGCTATGATCTGACTCTTGGTGGTTCTCCAATATTCACTCATCGTTGTCTTTGAAACATTGAACTCGTCTTGTAGTTTTTTTATTATGCCATATTTTAACTTCCCGTCTGCATAATTGAGCATCAATGTTTGAGTAATTTTCAACCTTTGTTCATTTGTGAGTCTTGGTTTGGCGTTGGGTCCTGTGGACTGATTTGTGTTGGTTTGCGCCAAATGCTCGCTTGCTAACATGAACCTTTGGTGAGCTTCATCTGCTGCTGCTTGCGATGCTTGTGCTTCTGCCTCGGCTGTTGCTGCTGCCATTTGGGCTGTTTCGGTTGCCTTCTGTCTTGTTGCTGCATTTGCGGCTGCTGCCGCCAATGTTGCTGCTGTATTTGCAGCTACTGCTGCCTGTTTAGTTCTTCGTGCAGGGCGAAACAGATCTTCATGATCGGTACTAGTTTGGGGGTTAATTTCTTCATTTATTGTAGCCATTTAATATGGTGGAAAGTTTTTTTTTTTTTTTTTATTTGGTTTGGGTGGTTGGCAGATTCATTTCTCAAATTAATGAGGGAAATGATTTGTTTTGGAGTAAATGGGTGGTTGTAATAGTGCAGTTTATATAGGGGTTTTACTAAATTTGGTGATTTGGCTCCAAATTTGAGTTTTCGGTGGATTTTGGATGTAATTGAATTCATTTTTGGCACCAAAAAAATTGAATTTTGGTGCCAGAAATCTGACGTAAAGATTTTGGAGGGAAATTTCCCTTGGTAAATGAAATGGCGGTGAAATGAATTGTGATTAAGAGTTGAGTGGCCCACCCCACATGGGTCTTTATCACATGCATTATTCCTTCTCTCTCCTGCCTAATTACCTTCTCTCTCCTACTTAATTACCCCCTCTCTCATTTCCTTGGTTTTTGTGCAAAACACAAAGGTAATGAAATAACCGGGACGGAGGGAGTAGTAGAGTAAATCATCAAGGAGATGCGAATCTCAACCACATATAAGGGATTATTTCAATATGATTTTTAACAATAGTGAGTACGGATTGTTTTGATTAAATGCTCGGTGGGTTTGTGAAAGATATGATTTTTTATTGTATTGGATTTTTTGTATGTGTATCGTGAGTTATTCGTGGGACGAAAGTCGAGAATATGTGATCAAATATAACACCTTTGTTTACAATTGCTTTAATTCGCAATGGTATGGGATAGAAGACACAAGTTTTCAAACTCTGCCAAGTTTCCCTCCACATTTCACAACGTCAATTGTTCAAGTAAATAACTGACAGCGATTTAGTATCGCTACGGCAGGTTAATTGAATTTATTTTATATAATGCGTATTTGCCTTGAATAGAAATACTTTAGTAATCAAACGTCAGTATACACTCTCTCTCTTTGCACTGGTTCATGATTAGCTAGACATGTCAAATGGGTCATACGGGTGCGATTGGGATTGAATATGGGTTAATTTGCACGGTGTCTAATCCGGCTAATGGGTCGGGTCAAATTAGACGAAAAAAATGTGGGCTAAGACAAGTTCGGGTAGTTATGGCTCACGGGTCGTATAAAGTATTGTCATTACCCAGCAAAATCGGGTCGGAAATTTGTCCCTAAGGAAATACACTTATGAGCGAGACACATACAAATTCCCCCTTATTTCAAGGCTAATCATATAGTAACTACTACCATATCAGCATAACTTATGGGTCAATAGGTCACAAGTCAGGTTTTAACTGACCTGAAAATATTATAATGGTTTTATATTAATTTTCTAATTTGGAGTATTATTTTAGCGCCATTACATTTTAAATTTGTTCTAATATGGTATAATCGGTCAATGGTTCGAGAAGATAGACTAATAAAATATGCACGAGCAAACAACTACGGGCCCAACACGAGTTGGGAGAAAAGGGTGGTCATTTGGGAGAGAGGGGCGGTGATTTTCAGGAGTCGATTTAGATATCTAGAAACATTTTTTTAACTATATTTGCCTTTCTTATGCTTTTTTAAGAGATGACACCTGAATTTGTTAATTTAAATTTTTCTAAGACTTTTTTTTCGTATTGGGGTAATGACATCATTTTTTCAAGCAATCTCTGTTATAAATCACTATACTGACATTAAATATCCGTTCAAATATAAAGAAAAAAAACATTAGCACTAGAGGCATGATATCGTTATATACTTCAATTATTTAATTTCGTGTACATGACCGTTTTTTTAAACAGCCCGTGCAATTTTACTCGGGTATTAAACTAGTTCTCTAATAAAACTTGACATCTATTGTATAATTTGAACACTTCATGAATATATACAATTTTAATTTACTCATACTCTTCTGGAGTATCTAAGATGTGATACTTTAATCATATATGAACATACATATCGTATTAATTCATAGGTTAATCTATGATAAAGTCAACATATCTTCATCACTTCACAAAACATATTGATAAATAGATTAGTAAAACGAGTATGGGATAAAATAGTAGTTTAATTATTTGTCACTTGAGTAAAATAACCATACTTTTCTAGAACATGACCAACTTAAAAACTGAACAAGATTAAGAGATAACATCTACCACTTTTCTTTGCATTTTCTGAATCAACATATAGAAATTAAAAATATAGCTTTTAAGAATATCATGAATATGTGATAAAAACATGTCTACAACTTTAAGATAAGTATTTTCTTTACGCAACATATGCTAATATAGGACCTTTTAGGAAACGTTATGTGTATATATATATATATATATATATATATATATATATATATATATATATATATATATATATATATATATATATATATATAGTGAGGATCATAAGAGTACCCCTCCTTAGGTGAGTACTGCGCACCAATTAATAGCCGTCCGATCTGCAATTTTCAATGCCCCAGATTAAGCCACATGTCTGTGGTTTAAATAAGAAATTACTGGTTTGTTTTTCCACGTTCCAAATCATTTTTTATTTTTCAATTTCTCTCTCCTCAAACGCTCTCTCCTCAACTCCGAGTCTGCGACCTTTCTCCTCCACATTTTCTCTCTCCTCTCTTTCGCGCACTCTCTCTGCCGTAGTCGCCACCGCTTCTGCCGCCGGTTCCGTCACCATGACCATTTTTCTCTCCTCTCTCGCGCACTCCGACGCCGCTGCGGTCTCTCTTTGCCGCCTCCTTTATTTTCTCTCCTCGCCGCTACACACTAGCTTTTCCGGCAAGATTCTGGCAACGTGATCGACATCAACAAGATCTCAGATTAGTTATTCTTCATTCCTCTTCAATTAATTTATGTATTGGCCAATCAGGTTATGCCTGCTTTCGATCTGTTTTATTACTACTCCGGGCAGTTTCCAGGTGATGAGGAAGTGCGACGGCGGCAGATGTGTGACGGCGACAACCGAGGCGCATTTCCGGCCAGCTTTTTCACCTCGCCGGCGAAATCCGACGGTAATTTCTCTTTCTCACTCCTTAATTACACATTTAACTTTTAATTCTCTTAGTTTCAATTTGTCGATTTTGAGTATAAATCAATTTGATTAATTTGATTTTCCGGCGATATTCTGCATTTAACTTTTGTTTCGGATCGTTTTGATTTTGTTCGTCCTAATTGATCGTTTTAATTTTGTTCGCCCTAATTGTTTGATGTTTTTCGTCCTAATCGTTTTGATTCTGTATTACTTTTTTCAGTTTAGATGAAAATCTAGGGTTTCTACTTTATTTCTTGCAAATTATATGAACATTTTGATAGATTTTGAGTGTCATTGTATGGACACTCTTGTGTCATTGTATGGACAACGAGAGTCATTGTATGGACACTCTTGTGTCATTGTAAAGACGGTGGGTGTCATTGTATGGAAGTGTACTTGAAAAGAGAGAGACTGCGGGGGGATTGTACTTGAAAAGAGAGAGGCTTGGAGTTCTTTTTTAATCCATCTTAACTTGCCTTCAGCTTCATTTCAAACCATGAGATATGCACGTATGTATTAGACCTACTATATATGGAACCTGAATATAGGATCAATGAAATCATATTTTTGCCTTAGCTGTTGTGGTGTGGTCGGCTGGTCGTATTGTTTGGAGATGTAGCAATTTGGTGGTGGTTGTTGGCGATATTTCTATGATCTCTGAACTTTAGAGGAAAAGTCGTGGGTATGACTGTTCATTATTGGTGTTTGTATGGGTGAACTTTCTAGCTTGTTGATTGGTGCTCCTACATATTTTGGTGTGTTTGTTTTTTTGTTTCTCCATCATGGTAATGTTTATTTCGAGACCTTCTATTGTCTTAAACTCAATAGTCTACTAGCTCAATTGGTATAGCTCCGTCCAATTGGCGGAAGGTGTAGGTTCGATTCCTACGTAGACTACAATAAGCTTATATTCTTGACAAGGAAGAACCAAATCCTTGAGTGGGCAATGCCACATGAGCAGACTTTGTCGATTATTGTACCATGGCTTGTGTTAATTAATCGAACAAATCGAAACTACCAGTACGAAGGATGTATAAAGTTAGATGGAATTTTCTTCTACGGACCTAGAAAAAGTTTCTCAAAGTGCCCAAATTAAATTCCAAAAACAAACAAGGAAACCTTTTGAATCAAATCTCAACCATACAGGCCGCTGGTGATTTGATGATTCAGAAGGGAGGCTTGATTTTTTTTTTTTTTGACAACAATGGAATAATTGTATTAAATAAAAGAGGAATACAGCCGAACCAGAACCACACACAAAGAACTGAAAGAAAGAACTAAAAGAAAAAACACGAAGGAAACTAAAGGAATAAACAAGGACTAAACAAAAGAAGAAACAAAGAATAGAAAGCAGAGCAAACCAAACATTACAAGAATTAATCCAAACTAGAAATACTAAGCTGAGGATGCCAGTAGTCCACAAATTTGAGAGCTTCTTCTACAAATTGGTGCTGAAGAGCAGAAAGCGTTGCCGGACTAAATTGATCATTGCGAAAGCAAATGTCATTTCGATGATGCCAAAGAGCCAAGATTGAACACATGAAATGGTAAGTTGTCATGCTGCAGATACCCATAGTATTGACAATATGGCAAAGAGTATTACTAAACCAGTAATGAAGGGACTGAGAGAGGCAAAAACGAAGTTGCAAAATTGTAACACTACGGAATATGGAAAGTGGATTATGGAGTTGGTTTGTCCCACATTGGGAAAAGCTCATATGATTACTTTATAATAGATTCCTACCATCATACTACCAACAAGGTCTTCACCTCTTACAGTCCACGAGAGGATTTATGGGCCTATAATTTCTTAAATTACCAGAATTTTGAAATATTGATTATCATAATTAATGTGGACTAATTAATCTAATTAAGAAACAATTAACCAAAATTCTCCCAATTTACAATTTCTACAAACTTGAACAAAACCTAAATTAAAATCTCAAACTAAATTCAAGAACCCTAATTAACAGATTATAAACATACTAAAGATCAATTCGTTATGCATAAAACTAACTCAAATCGATTACCCACTAACTAAAACATCTATTAGAATCAATTAAACACAAATTAAAGGTAGAAAAATACATGATAATCTCGTTTAAAAGAAGAGCCGAAAACAGGGGAGAAAGGGGCGTTACCCACGGCGCAAAAGAGGAAGAAAGGGGCAGGGGCTGTGGTCGGCCGACAACGGCGGTCTGGGCAGGAGGAAGAAAAGGTGGTGGCGAGTTGGCGGCTTTCGTGCGTGACATGAAGGAGAAGCAGGGGAAGGCAGGGGATGTTTTTATAGGGGGGTGTCGGTTTCGTTTTTTTTTTCCTTTGGGTTTGACTTTGGGTTTGGGCCAATTGGTGTGGGCTAGTGTAGTTTATTGTAGTTAGGAACGATCCAATTGAAAATAGAATGACCCAAATAGAAATCTGATTCTAAAACTCATTCTCGAACTCACTTAGGAAAAATGACTCACAACCCAACAATTAAATTCAGTTTTCCACTAGAATAAATTAATTAATAATACTAATATATTATTATAATATATACCAAATTTTCGGGATATTACAGGTAGTCACCCCTTAGGCCCATACATTGCATATAAGATCATATTAACATATAGGAATATAGTTGGTTAGTTGGTTGAGAAAGATTGGGTGTTAATTTGGGAATGTCGTTTGTATAATTGTAGAGCCTTAATTCGTAGACGAAGAATACTAGTGATTGTTGTGCTATTGAGTTCCCGTTTGCTTGAAAAGGTAAGCTAGCATGATCAACCCTTCTCAAACTTGTAGAGACCTTTCGAACTCACGTGCTAGTTGTGAATGGTGTGATTGGATGAGAACATAGTATCATGATAGGTGGAGAACAATTCAGTTTACACAATTATCGTATTATGATTGGTTGGATTTATGTATTGATATTGGTATATACTATGGCTTGTGACAAATATGTTGTTTTGAAAGGTAAGATTGAATGTGTATTAAATTTGTTGATTTGGTTTGGTTTGTGGGCGCATAGCCAATTTATATTATGGTGTTGGTTTGGTATCGTTTTATATGATTTGTGATCATCAACTCTCTCTTAATAAGATACTGGTTACTTAGATGGAGCAAAAGAACTCCTAATTATTTATTTGAGCCAAAAGAGCTCCTATTTATTTGTTTGAGTCAAAAGAACTCTTATTTATTGGTTTGAGTCGCATCGACTCCTATTAATTACCCCACCGCATCGGTCTTTAAGAGGGTTAGGCTCTAGTCTACTCTACTTGGGTTAAAAACACCCAGTAGGGGGTGTGCACACTTACGGTCTAGTTGTCTTGTATTATGGATTATGGATTATGGTTGATAGGGTGAATTGGCAAAAGATTCAATTCATTTTTAAATAATAAGGATTATGGATTATGGATTATGGATTATGGATTATGGATTGTGGATTGTGGATTGTGAAATATGGATTGTTGATTATGGCTCATAACTTATGACTTATGAATATTGCATTTATCGTTAATCTTTGGTTTGTTGAATATGGATTATGGAATGTTTCTTATGTTATGAGTAAGTGATGAATTGAATGGTTGATTGTGGAATATGACTTTTGTAACAACCCTAAAATTTCGTTTAAATAAATATAGAAATAATTTAGAATTATCATGCCGCAATTGACTACCGAGTCAAATGCTAGGCTATAAATTCAACTACAATACTTCAAAAGAAAGATAAAACAGCGGAAGTCTTTAAATGTCAAACTACAATTCTCAAAACCAAACCAAAATACATAATCCAAATGAAAATATAAAATTCAATAAGTGTTTATGAAACCCTAGCATGCAAACGACTCCTCAAGTAAGCACCCACTTCAAGACCTATCAACTACGCCATCGAGAATGACGTAGGCCCCAGAAATAAGGTAGCTAGGGAACAAACCAGAGGAAGAACGTCAGCATACAGGCTGAGTAAGACATTACAAATCACAAGATAATAGAAGATACGCGCCTCAAGGCGCGTAGCTAACAAATAACAAACGATAGTTACATCAGTAAAGACAGAGAGTCAGTTGATCGGTGCGACAACCATCATATCACTAACGGGATCGTAGAGTCCCGTTATATACATTAATACAAGGCTGGGCTCCTACCCCACAACCACCACAATCTCGAACCGACGCGAGCTAGAGTACATATAAACAGTTCCTAAAGACTTAAAATGTGCACACCCCTCGCTAGAGATCCAATAGGATGCGTACCTCTAGGAGGAAAGCCTAATAGGCAGTCGGTAGCTACTCCGACCGAAACAGTACCTTGATCAGAGGTATAAACGGTGATCAGTCAGGGCCGCATCACAATCACTCTAGGTGGTAAACATTTATCGTTCTTTTCTTTCATCCGTTTTACATTCATTATTCGATGGTACGTTATTTGATAATACAATTTATAAACGGCCACAGCCGGATTCAATAATTTAACACAATTGAAAACACAAGCCAAGATCAACAAAGGCATACCACTCGGCCGAGAAGCCGAGTGGCTGAATGGCCGAGAGGCCCGGATCACAAAAAGACCGAGGCCGAGTAAGGAAGCCGAGAGGCCGAGCGAACTCAAATGGGTTATGTATGAATATATATATATATACATTAACTTGAGTCGTAAGAGTATGAGCTGTAGCTTCAGTGCCAAAGATCATGTTGGTGTACAATTGTTCATCAGGTTGGCCCGTACTAAGTATATTACCTTGTCTTTCAAGCTTCCCGAATTGACGTCTGATGCCCATGTTACCCTGGGAAGGGGATTTTTTGCAGTACGAAGGTCGATGCCCCACTATACCACACTTTTTGCAGAAACGAAAGGTACCACAGTAGCGAAAAGCTAACCAAGTTTGGCCATGATCTTCCAAGTTCACAAAACAGCCCGAAATTAGAGGTTTCCAAAGATCAACAATTACCCGAGAGCAAGTTGCATCATCTAACGACTTGAAACCTAGAAATGGGTGACGGGCCTCTAGAGGACCAATATGATCTAAGATATGATCCGCAACTTCCGGATCTCGAAAGAGAATCGGCAGCCTGTGTACGATCACCCAAAGAGGGACCTTATGAAAATCAATATTTTCTGGAATAGTATTCCAGGTAGCATGACGTAACACAAACAATCGTCCTTCAATATTAACACTTCCCAGATTTACAAGCACAAGCATGTCCTCGATATTACTAAACTCTAAAAGGTAAAAGGAATAAAAGGCTTTACCTTAACTTTACCCCGAAGAACCCAGTTGTTGTTAATTGCATATTGTAGATGATCAACGCCTTTGTCGTTTTGATCCAGAAATTTTCCAAGTAAAACTCTGTCGAAATTAATCCCACTTACACAAAACCGAAGGTGCATGGGAATATCCATCTGGACCCCAGTACGACATATGAGAAAATAGGCCATTTTGGAAATAAGAATTTGGATATTAGGACGAGAGATCACTAGGCTGGGAAAAGTTTAATTTAATTTGTAGATCTGGTAAAGGAAGATGATGAACAGTAAAAAAGGAAAAAACAAAGGTTGAACTCACGTTTTAGTGTGAGAGACTCTCGTTTAGAGAGAGAAAGTCTTTTTGAGTTTTCATTTTTTTTAGCTTTCCTTTAGAAGGGAGGCTTGATTGAAGAAAAGAGAGTTTGAGAAGAGAGAGGAGAGAGAGTGGGGCACGCTTGCATTTCGTGATGAAAAGTGATCGAGTCCGCAAGAGGGGTAGGGATTTCTGAGGGTAAAAACGGAAAGTCATATTATAGTGTTTACTTTAACAACAACAACATCCAAGCCTTATTCCCAAAATGATTTGGGGTCGGCTAACCTGAATCGTCATATGGTAACCGTCTTGTGTATGCCATAAAATTTCAAAAACGTTGTAAACCATTTAGGAATATTGAAACACTTTCAAAAGAAGTTTTATAAGTGTTTCAATATTCCTAAATGGTTTACAAAAAAATTTACTATAATAGTGTAAAAAAATTTACTATTAAAAAAAGTGTCTACGGTTAGTTTGTACGGAGTAAAAATGTTGTGTTAGTTTTACGATCGTCATAATTTTAGTGCACATATGGTAAATCTACCATACAATTACAATTTTTACTACTTGCCATCTTTATATTACCACATTTGACTAAGCTATACGGAGTAAACAATTTTCCTATTGTCTACATATAGAATTTGTCCAAACTATCAAGATCGGACAAAACCCTCCATAAAAACAAATCATAATGTATGTTTTATTGGGAGCAATTTAGCGTCATACGTTTCATTATTAGTGCATTTAACCCTCTAATTCTAAACCACAACTCATTGATATAAGAAAAACATACTAGATGATTATATATGATCATTTTCATCAAGTCAACCTACATACATCTCGATTTCATCAGTAGGAAATTAAGCAGACCAAATTTCAACCCAGCAGAGGAATTATCACCATGTCAACTGATATTATGGAGCCTTTGCATTGTTACGTACAAATAATCAAATCAAACCACTGATCAAATTCCAACTTTGCAAATTGTATGTTCAATTCTATTGTTAGCTTAATTCAATCAAATTAAACCACGTTTCTTTGTTATATTTTGGGATAATTCTATTGTAAGCTTAATATGCAGCACTGTCACCCGAGGGAAAACCTTTTGGCTATGAAGTATGAAGCATCGATGATGATTTCATGGTGCACAGTACAACCTCCATGGCTCCATAGGACATCCATACCTGAGGGGGCTACCTGGATTTGAACTTAGAGAATTATACTCTGTTACTATGTGAAAGGTTTTTAAACTTAACGATGTTAATATGCATACAAAAACTTCTCATGCATGCATAAAGTTTCTTAAGTGATGGGTTCGTGCTGTTCATTAACAAAAGGGTACACACTGATGTTTGTATTGTGATTTGTGATGGTCGTTAACAGTTCAAGTGTGGAATCAAGCGCGACTTCAACTCTTCAAGCAACCATTAGGCCTCAAGGGGAGGCAAATCCGGATATGGGATATAGCTTGTGACGTGTTGCTTGTATTGTCTTTGTTCAAGTATGTTTATAATCCCATGCGTACTGGTTTGCTAGGGATGCGTCCGATTTTTGCCTCGGACAATTACAACTCAAAATCGATACCAAGTAGAGTGATTCGTAATTTGGTTATCAACTCCGATTCCAAAGGTACGAGCTAATAATTCTTCGACCCCGAATAAATGAATACGGCCAGAACACACAAATTTACAATCCTTCATCCCAGGATTCCAGTAGCTCACTGCTCACAGTATTTTACCGCCTTTCCCAACTCAAGTAGTCAAGTCCTTCAACTCTCCCCCCCCCCCCCCCAAAATTTCTCTCCATTTCTCTTCCTTTGAATTCTCCAACACTCAAAATCTCTCTCCTGGTAAAATTCGAAGAAGTGGAAAAAGGATGAACACGAAGGCGTTCAAGGGCGCGAATGTGTTCATGTCGCGGAATTTAGTCCCGCCGGAACTTTATGACGCGCTTCACGATGCTCTCAAACTTAACGGCGCCGACGTCTTTCCTTGCTCCGATCCTTCCCGAAATTCTCCCGATGATTTCCATGTCATTTCCTCTGACCTCCATGTTAGTTTCTCCCATTCTAGGTTTTCTTTTTTCTCCCCCTTTTAATTTTTTTTTTGAATAATCCTTAAATTTGGTATTCTTTTGGTCTTGTGCAGGAGAAATTCGACGTTTTGAGAGCTAAAGGATGCAATTTACTCGGTAATTTCTGCGTTTTTTGTCTGTAATTTTCATTTCAGTGAGTTACTTAAGTGCAATTTTTAAAATGATACTAGGCGTTGGTTAATTTTGGAAATTGCCAATAGATTTAGGTTTAGTAAGGATGTGAGTGGCGTGAGAATATACATCCGAGACCGGCAAATTCAGAGTGAGGAAACTAGGTTTTCGGTATTTGCGCCGTAATCCCCTTTCTGACCACATATTGGTTTTAGGATCGTAACGCTTGTTTGGGACACCTGTTGACCATAGCTCCTTTTGTTGGTGCACTTGATTGGGAAGTTATGTGTTTTTATTTCGATTTATGCGCGATTGGTAATCATTTTGGACCATTCTGAAGGGGATTGCCCATAGATGATAGGCAGGTGCCCTATGGAGTCGTTGGGAGAGAGACTTTGTAGTTGATATAGTTTGCGATCAATATAAGGTTCCTACATGCCAACCACGCTAAGGATTTTTTTGTATGATTTTAGTTTGAATGAGATCATTTGGTGGTTATAAGATATTTAGTAGCGATCAATCCATCTGATTCATAGTCTATTAGTCTAAGTTACCAACTGTCCGTCCCTTTGATTTCGCGCTAATGTCCTTGTACTATGATGTAAAGAAGTCTAGGAATATGGTATTGCTTGTATATATGGCCATTTGCTTGGTTTAAATTAACCTTATTTGTCCTAGAATCTCAGTTTTGTAGCCATCAATCACGTGTATAGGAGGTCCAACTATCGGGTGACAATTCCAATTGGTTCTTGATCTCAAACAATGACTAACCGGCAGTCTGAAGCCTCATTCTCGTTGTTCATTTTTGTTTTCACTTTTCATCACTTGGTAGTTCTATTGGGATGAATCTTTCGTCTTTGTTTAGCTAGCATGTCAACTCTCCTCAATGAAGACCCCATCAAGGAGGATGTATCAAAGATATAACTTTCCTTCTAACGAGTTCGAACAAATATATCTTAGTCTTTTGTTAAATGTTTTAGTTTAATGATTGGATTTACTCTAACGGGACATCTCGAGCAAGTATTATTGTTATAGTGTATAGTGCTTTGTTCCTCTCAATGTTGTATTCATGGGCGAAGCTACTTGGTGGCGAGGGGTGGCGGCCGCCACCCCGACACCCCGTCGGATTTTTTTTTTCTTCTGTTTTTTTAGGCTAATATTTGATACATATAATTATTAGTGAGTAATAACATCAGAATGTTGCATATGATGTAGTGGTGAGAATGGAAGTGTAATATCTTAGAGGTTGTGGGCTCAAATCCTTGCTATATCAAATGTCATTTAACTTTTTATTAGTTTTTTACTCTTATTTTTTAAAACTTAAAAATTAATGTCTTTATACTATTGATGGGATTGGGATTCAAACACATGACCTAATAAACCTTAAACACCAATCAATCCATAAGGCCACCAATACAACAAATGATCATTTGATCATTTTTGTGCGTTTAATGTATTTATATAGTAAAAAAAAAACTGTACTTTCTTGGTTCACGCTAAAATTATCTATTGGGTAGTTTACCCCCTTATATTTGTTAATAGATTTATATACCCAAATTCAATAATTACATTTGTGTCTCTGAACACGAGTAACATGATTTGTTTAAGAAAAAAAAAGGCTCGAGTAACATGATTTGTTAAAAAAAGCCGATATTTTGGCATGTCGTCTGATATATCTAATATGTTAACATTCGGCCGATACATATAACTGCGACGTTCGGATTCAATCTGAGACCCTGACCAAACTAAAATTATAACCGAAAAATGCGATTTGAATCCGCCACCCCGGATTTTAAATCCTGGCTTCGCCCCTGGTTGTATTGATATCTTTTAGAGTAAAACTCTCATCATTATTAAATTTCCTGAAAAAACTTCTATTGCCAGGTCCTCAATGTGTTCTTTCCTGTGCAAAGGAGAGGCGACCGCTCCCTAAGCTAGGATATGTCTGTTGTCTTGCAATGGATGGTGTCAAAGTGCTTGCATCTGGCTTTGGTACAAGTGAAAGGGTAATTATTCAGAAGTATATACATATTTAATTCTATCTTAAATGTCTCATTACTAATTATAATCACGTATGTATCATTTTTCTTGGGAATTTATATGAAAACTTTTTTTTTTTTTGGTGAAAATGGTAAAGGTAATATGACAATTTTTGAATAAAGTTATGATTATCACGTAAATTTGATGAGAATGTGCTTTATCAAACTCAATCAAGCTTTAAGGAAAAAAAACTTCAATATATATGAACAAGAGGGTTGTGGTGCATACATAAAATGAGGCTAAGTCTTGGCCTTACCGTTTTACTTTTTCTGTTAAAAGAAACGTGTGAAGAATATCTGATTTGTCATGACTCTTGATCAGTTGAGTGGCAGAAGTTGTCTGATTGTATGGCTTGAGTCAATGGTGCTGAATATTCTTATAAGCAGCTGCGTTACAAGAAACGGTTTGTATGATAGATTTACCAACAATGCATTCGAGCAATGACTTCTAATTTCTTAGTATCTAAAGGTTTGGTCTTTGGCAAAAGAATTCCTTGTGCACTTGTCATTTTGTAATGGCCCTTTTTTACTATTCAATTTCTTTTTTCAATATAAAATGTTCCCCTAGTGATGCCAGTTTTCTTTTTAAAAAAGTTGTGAAATTTTGCAGTAAATACTTGAACCCATCTATATGTTTTGAAATTGTGGCCCTAAATTTCAAGCTTGTTTGAACTGTAGCAGCAGATGCGGAATGATGAACAAGAAATGTAAATAACCTCATATAATACAATCCTTTTCCATTTTCGTTGAATGATCCATTTTGCTCTACTAGGAACTTCATAACTTCATTATTCACGCTTGGATTTTATGCATTCTTTTTAGTAACCAGCTAAGATATGTAATTCTCTCTGCATATCTGTTGATAATGTTTATATCTAGAACGTTCTAGAACAGTTGTATGCTTGAATTTAACCCTGGTAGTTTGTGTGGATATTATCATTTACTTTCGCATGAGAACTATCCATACTTGAGGTGTTTATTGTTTTTTTCCTCTAAATTTTATATTTTGGACAGTCACGTGATGTGTCTAATAACATTTTGCAGGAAATAATAGGAAAGCTAGTCATGGCTATGAGTGGAAGTTTTGAATCTAGGGCATCCTTTGATGTTAGCTTTGTTATTGTGAAGAGCGTGATGGCTGGAAAGTACAAGGCTTGTTGAATCGCATTCTAGACTTTTACATGATTCTGTTGAGGATCCTCTTTGAAAACTTTGGACCTTTCTTTATAGATGTTACTAAAGTGGTGTCATTGTTATCCTCTTGTTGTTCAGCAATGGCACATAAAGCTTATTTGACAGCTGATATATTGCAATGTTTTCCTGTTCTTGTCGACATTGTTTTACTACAGTAGGCTGCCAGTACGAAAAAGCATATCGTCACCATTAATTGGTTAAATCAGTGTTGGATTGAGCATCGTGTTGTTCCGTTGCAATCATATCGAGTCCCTCCATTTTTGGGGCTGACTATTTCTGTTACTAGATTCCCAGCAGGTTGGCCTGCTGTTCAATTATAATATTCTGTTTGGATCCCGGTTTAGACACCTCTGTGAGTAAAGTTTCACCACCTTTTTTTTTATCCCTATGCATGACTTAACGTTCAGATGAGCGCAAGGAGATGGAGAAGGTTATCATACAGAATGCCGGGAAGTACTCAGCTGAATTGACCAAAAATTGCACACATCTCATTTGTGAAATATCCTTAGTATCTTTTAGTTCTACATTAAAGTTTATTTTCTATGTTTATATATCTTTCATTACGGTGTTGACATACTTGGGACTCTGCTACTGGGCAATAGGCCATCTGTAAATATGCTTTCAATCACATTTAAGGCAAAACAAATTCAGTTTGCAATTTCTTTTTAGTGGCATAGTTTTAACTGCGAATTCTTAGCCTTAAACCTTTTAAGTTTTTCTCTCTAGTTGTTTTCTTTATCATACTCACAAGTCACAAACTCTTGTTTTGCTCTTTATGGGTACTCTGGCAATTTCTCTAGACTTCCCAAGAAACTATAATCATGGTCCTAACATAGAGGATTTTGTTGTTAGAAATTATTATATGAGCTTGTTTGTCTGTGAATCTTGAATTTTGTCATTGCGAAGATGTATGGATCGCTTCCCTACATGCTTGAAAGAGTTATTGTGATTTGTTAACGACATCTGTAACTTCTTTTTTACATGGGTGTGTCTAAATTTATGATGGTGCTTAGTTGGTATATTTTTCCCTTAACTGTGTACAAGTTGCGGAAAGTGACAAATTCAAAGTTGCTCAGAGATGGGGGACCATCTCTATTGTTAATCGAAAATGGTTTGATCAGTCCGTTGCAAGAAGTGGTATATAAAGTTTCTTGCCTTCCTTATATATATGTATATGTATTACCCTTCAGTCCCTGAGCATTCCTAATTCAACTATCACATGCTTTCTGATCGCCAGTTTGTCTTGATGAGGAGGCTTATCCACCTCAGAGTGGTTCTCTATCTGGCATCTCTGCCAGCAGAAGGAAACAAATGGTCAAATCTGGTCAGGACGGAAATCTAAGAAATTCACAATCTGCGATGTCATCAGCAGTCACAGAATCATCTTTGCATGCTATTCCATATGTGGGGAATGATATGAAACCTGATCTGGATGTTGCGCTTTCTCAAAACACTTCAAATGTCTCCTCTGTGGACATCTCAGCCTTTGTCAAGGAGGTAAAGGGAGGATCCGCCGATCTGCCTCAAAATGATAAGGAGCTTGAAGGCTGCATTGTAGATGACTCAGAAGCTGATGACAATGACTTATACCTCTCAGATTGCAAAATTTATCTCGTTGGATTTAATATGTCTGATTCAAGGACACTTTTAGGCATGGGGCGCAGAGGTGGGGGCTCACGCTACATGTTTTGTAACGAGAGGTTGACGTATAGAGTTGTTGGCGCACCATCTGATACTCCCTCCTACCCAAAGATATCTTTCTGTATTCCTCTTTGGGACGATTCACTATGATTTTCCTCTTTCAAAACTTACCCTTTTTGGAAAATTTTGTGGACTAATATACCCTTACTAATTTTCAGTTATGAGACTAATTACTAATTAATTTCCCAAACCCAGAAATTCTCTCTCCTCTCACCACCTCCCTCTTCCCGACTACATCCCCAAACCCAGAAAATCTATCTCCTCTCACCACCTCCCTCTTCCCGACGACATCCACAAATCCAGAAATTATCTCTCCTCTCATCACCTCCCTCTTCCCGACGAGGGATTTGTGTCTACTTAAGGCCCAAAATTGCCCAGATCTAAGTTAATTCACAACCATAGTCGCTCAGATCTAAGGCGAGTCGGGTCATTGTTGTCCAGACGCACGACATTCGAGGCTTATCGAGTTATCAGCGGCGAGCATGGTGAGATTGTTGGATGATTGGGGATGAGCAACGACGCAATGGAGGAGGAGGAGGTGGGGATGAAGCGGCGGACGAAGGGGCGGAGAGAAGAGTAGCGCTGGTTCCAGTCGAAAGTGCCGCCTTCTTGTATATGACGAGCGTCCCAGTAGTGCGCGTCGCCATAGTTGTACGAATTGCAGCTTGAAACATCCCTGAACATGGTTGTTCGCGGTGGTTGGCGGCGACGATGTGGTGGTGGTTGTTGTTAGGCAGACCGCTACTCCGTATGTAGTGATCGTATTTGTATGGTAAGAAAAATTGGGTAGGGACGCCGGTTGGGTTGGTGGTGGCTGGTCGTGGGTAAGGTGATGGAGATAAGTTGAGGTGGTGATAGGAGGGGTAGGATTAGAGGTAAAGCATATTAATTAGTTTAATTAATTAAGTACTTATCAAATTATTTAGCCTTTGTTTATTGTAGTGTTGGTTGTTGTGTCCTACCCAAAGAGGAAAATCTCTTTGGGTAGGAGGGAGTATGTAAGTTTCTAAGCTTTTCTTTTCCCTGGCCAATTTGTCCTTTTTTCTCTGCCGTATGTAGTTAGATAGTTTACCCTCTTTGCAGCCTAAAGGTAACGCTTAATTGGTGTTACAATCCTATTCATAGGATATTTATCAGTCGTTTAGTCTACTAATGTGCTCAATCTCTTGTTTAGACTCTCAATGTATCATACAGAATTTTGGCTCTGTTCATTTCACACAGGAAATCTCGTGTTAGAAAATAAGTACAATTAACACTCCTAATTAAATTACAAATCGAAATTACAACAAGCCTTAAGAATTACACACAACTACGAATAATAATACTAAAGGAAACGACTTCAAGGCGCGCACAAAAGCACTTTCCTTTAGGCGTAATATGCACCCGCAATCGTGCACAGGTCCAGCAAATCGCCCCGTAGGATACAATGAAGCCTAAACATTAGATTATCTGCACTAATAATCTAACCCTCGATTCTCCTAACTTTAACCATGATCATAAAGACGTGAATACATCTGCAGAATGTATTCCATTGTGTTTTGTGTTTTTGATGAAAAGATATTGTGTTTTCTACGTAAAAAGAATTAAGGGAGGAAACAATGTTTATATAAGGAGAAGGCATCATTAGGATCAATAACTGCTTTCGGATAAGGCCAGAAAACTGCCGCCTTTAATTAATCAGAGTTAATCCTAAAATAAACCGTCTTAATCAAAGACGTGCCCGTGCCAAGTGCTAAGTCTATGATTATTAAATATAATTATATAATTATATTCATAATCATATTAGCCAAATGCACTAATTAGACCCAAACCAAAGTTAGGCCCAAACCAAGTACAAAACATACTTAATACGGAGTAGTCCATAAGAGACTAACACCTTATAAACACATGCAAAATTCTTTCATTTTCCAATGTGGGACAAAATGAAATTACAAGTTTTATTCTTGAAAATACTCCAACATCTCGTGTATTCCATTTTGATTGAGCAAATTCAGTTCAGCTCGCGACTTACTTTTCCAATTGATTTCACTTGCAATGTCCCACTTAAATAGTTTATGTATTGTCGATTAGCTCTCCTAGTACATTTCTCTCGGGCGCAACGAGTCTTATAATTGAAATATTTCTGGGTTATATGTGGTAGTCGATTAACATAAAGAATCAATCCAGTGGAGTTAACACAATTCAATACAGCCCACTTCAGCAAAGTTTCTTTTGAAAGGAGAAGGCCTTGTAACTATCTTCTGTGCTTGTCTTGAATCTTTTTAAGTGATCTTGGTTTGAAAGTTGAGATTTCAAGAGTTTCCTTATCTCTTTCCACTGAGATGATTAATAGCCATATTAAGAAAAGATTAGGATGAAGAGAAAGCTTGATAGCATGTTGGTCTAGTGTGCCTCTTTTGAATGGTTTACATATCAAGGACGAAACTACTGATTGATTCATAATCTTCTTGTATTTCTTCTCTACGGTTATTATTTGTTACATATCTATGTCAGTATGTTGGTACTCATATACCCCACTCGGACGGGGAGTCTCTTTAGAGGGAACTATAATGATGATGAACCATGGAACTCTGGTTTCGGTAGTGCTAATAAGTAATAACACCGAACGTTTGGCAGTGAAAAGCGGGAACTAAGAGGCTTGGCCGCTCTTGGTGTCATACGTATTGTCAAGCGCAACTGGCTTGAAGATTGTGATCTTGAAAAGAAAGAGGTCCCTGTTGTCCAGAAGCACCTAGCTCATGATATACTTCTTCCTAAAGGTATCTCCAACTTTTCAGAACTAGTTCCTTTAAGCTATCTGATTAATTTGGGGGAGGAACTTATAATTTCTTCCCTTCCATTGTTTGCGCCATACAGATGCACTACCTTTGTCCTTTAAAGCTTCAATTCCTGGCATGAGCAGCAGTTTGCAAGTGGATCCAGCAACTGATTTGACATCTGAAGCTGCAAATGCTGGAACTAGGATGCCAATGGAGGAAGTTAGAGATGACTTGGTGTATACCCGCAGGAGTGGTAGTTTAACAGAGTAAAAGTTTTTCTGCTGCAAACAGCAAAAACACTAGTCAACAGAAGATCCAGCCTAGTGCTTCACAACATAAAAAGTTGTCGAAAGTGTTGCACAGAAAATATTTCATTTCTCTCATTCTTTTCCCAAAGACAAGGTAAGTTCCTTTTTCTTTTAGATTTTTGTTGCGTGTACACTGTACTTTCCAAGTTGTTTGGGCATTAGACTTCAGGATTTGGTGAAAGAAGATGGCGAGTAAAGCAAGATTTTGACCTTTTTATGAAATTTTAGCCATGACTCTCCAATTGATTCTTGTTTATTTACTTTCCCACTACTCCGTGAGCGTATTTTACTTTTGTGGTTGGCTGAGTATTCTTTCTCAGAAGAGGTTTATCTATTTAATTCCATAGTCTTCTGAAACCTGCTCTTTGGGATAAAAAATACGGGATAGTTGTTTGCAATATGATCACTACGGTGACAAGAAACAGTGGTCTTCAAGCTACATTCTGTGACTTAAAGGGCTGAAGCTGCCAGCTTTGTCAAAACATAATAAATAATATGTTAATGCATGAACTTTGTTGGCTTCAATCAAAGATCATAGATAGTAATATTTATTTATTTATTTATTTATATTTTGGAAGAATCTCGTACTGTTGAATTTATTGAAAAGAACCGGTCCTGAGTGCTGATTTAGAGCATTAGCATAATCTTATCTCAGTAACTTTATGATGCTGATTACTCCTATTATTTGATGTTTCATCTTTTATTGGATGGCTAGAGTGATGAAGTTGTCCAGTGGATAAGTGAAGGCGGTGGTGAGGTAGTAGATGCTCATGTCACAATGGGTGTGGACTTCATTGTTGAATGCCATGTAGTGGTTCCTAGACCGTCCAGAAGTTCCCAGTCTACTTATGTGTCAACGCACTGGATTAAGGCATGCTTAAAAGTATGATTTTTGTTTAATATTCCTCTGAACGATAAAGCTGAATATATTTTTCTGATCTACTGCTGCTCTGTTTATTTGTTTATGGTAATTTTCATCCTGTTTATGAGCTCGTTACCTGTGAGTTGTGAGTAATAACTTAGCGTCTATTTATGGTCTCCTGTCACAGGCTCATGACAACAACCTCTTTGAAATTTCATATCTGACCACCTTCAATCCTAGTGTAGTTAGGAGCCTTCCAAGAGGCAAAAAATTGAAAGTATATCATGGATCAGGCTCAATTTAGGTGCTTTCCGGCTTCTGCTGTATCTATCAGGCTGTGTTGTTTTATCTATGCTCTTTGTGGGCTAAAGCAGAGGGTGTTTTCTGAAGTTGTCTCCACTCAACTGAATTGGGCCTCTTTGCAAGTGTTAGCTACGGGGATGACTCTATTTTCTTGTAGCATGCATCCTGCTAAAATTCTGTTGAGATTTTACTTGTATTCTTTTCATCTACTGGATTCAGTTTACTGGAGATAAGTTTGTTTATTTAAATAGTTGTATTCCAGGCTCACCTTACCTTATCGTAGATGCATTGCGGCAAGGTTGTTGTTGTCACTTGGTAGCAATGAGGTCATTAGACACCATGTTGGTCTGACTGTTCTCGAATGTAATATTTTAAGAAAAATCAGGATGAATGAGCACAAGCTCCTGTCAGACAAAAATGCTGCTATGTATTGTTGACGCGTACGTGATTCAGCCTGACTAGTAAAGTTGTGTGATATGAACACATAAGCAGGTTAAGAGTACATGTTCCGAGGAAATTATAACAAATAAAGAAAGTAGACTTTGTCGGTTTGTCCTAATTTTTGTTAGTACTTGGTCAGGTGATAGTGGAATACACAAGCCACTGATGACTTTTTCTTTGCTATAGCACTGGTTTAGCTTACTGGAGATCTCATTAAGTTAAAATGTGATCTTGTCTTGCAGAAAAGGATGCTTGCTTGATGTTTGCAGTCATATACTTTATTCTCCACTTCCCTGCCAGATCCCTATACCTGGTTTTGAGAGAGTGCGGTTCTGTGTGTCACAATATCCAGACAAGGAGCGATTACTGCTGCGCAATCTGTGATGTGTCCTTGGTGTTAAATTTGGGGATAAACTGACCAAGAAGGTTACTCATCTGTTATGTAAGTTTGCTAATGGTCCCAAGTATGAGGTTGCCTGCAAATGGGGCATACACCCTGTTAGATGTGAATGGCTTTATGAGTGTGTCAGTAAGGTAATTATTCAGGGTCTGTCCATATTTAGCTATTTTTTAATCATTTGTGCCCTTCTGGATAATGCTGAACATGATTTTTTTTTTTTTTTTTTTTTTTTTGACAAGAAACATGATGTATTATCTTTGCCATTTGATCGCTGTGCAGGGTAAAGTTGTTGCGCTAGATAACTTCTACCCAGAAGAAGGGCCACATGATCCTCAGGCTGGGGTGTGTGCAGATTTTAGTCTGAGCATGCACAAAGCCTTTCTGTTTGGCTGTTAAGCTTATGTAGTCTTGCTCTGACTCACTTTTTAAATGAACTCAGTCTAGGAAAGGGGAAGGACAACCTTCAAAATGGGTCTAGAGATCCGAAGACAGGCATCCATGATATTTTTAGTCAGGAATCTCAGGTCTGAATCCTGACAAAACCTGATGTTTGTGTTTATTAGCGTTTTTTTAACTTATCTGTTGATGGTATTCAAGCTTAAGTTCATGCATTCACCAATTCTAGCTAATCTTGAATTGACGTTCACCTTCCACTTTAGACTCTATCTGATGATGCTAAGTTGTGTTTTCTGTGTTGGTAATGCAGTTGGTTGGTTATGAAGAAAATCTCTCTGGCAGACAAATGATAATAGATAGAGTTCGAAGTAGCATGACCTGAATTACTCTCATTTTATCAGGAGCACAGCATGTTTCACCAGCCACCACAGCCACCTGCTTGAGATGTTCCTGGTGATTTTGACACAGTGGGAACCAGCCTACACATACTGTTGATGAATCAGAGGTTCGACTTGTGAAATGGATTCTGATGGCGTGAAAGCAATTGAAACCTGATTGATACCCTCTCCCCTCCCATATCTGTATTGGCAGTGTATATTACTTCTAGTCAACTACAACCGAAAGGAGAGTGAACAAAAGATTTTGTAGCAGCAACATTAACTAATACAGGCTCCTATACTCCCAAACTTTTAGCAAACAATGCTTGGAGAACAATCTAGCAATGATCTTGATGTTGGTGATGCAAGAAGCGACCAACGTTATATAAGAGCGTCCGGAGATGGATGGATCAACATAACACTGGAACAGATCTTTGTCAACTCTAATCAACATGGCTGAAATGCTAATCCGGAGAGATAGCTTGCTTGCATATGAAATCTCCCCTGAGATCATCCTGCTCTCCGTTTGTCTTCGCCCTCAAGTAAGCAGGCAGCATTAAAGTTCTCCACGCTAGTATACCTTTAAGTGGTCAGATTACAATATGGCTCGACTGACAAGCTGAAAGTCAGGTAATCGGAGCACCTGTTATTGAAGGATAGACTATGCCTTCTCCGAAAGAGCTTTAGGAGACTGAATATCAGTAAGGGCGCTAGGAAAAGCTAAGCACATGCTGACGTTTTGACTGGAATTCAGTGTCGTCTAAAGCAGGGATCAAATGCAAATCACTCGGAATTTAGATTCGCACACAGTTAGAACTAGGCTGGAAATTAAATCGTGATCAATACTACTAAAACACACTTCTTCATCCCTTCAAATTTTTCATAGATTCAACTTTAAAACGATAAACGATCGTCAACATTTGATACAATACGACTTGGAACAAGGTTCAACCAAGGGGTCCTTCGCATTAAGACCCGAGCTTACAAATTCTAATCAAGAGGAAAGGAACATACAATGACCGGAAATGTCAAACTAGATCAGCTACTCAACTAGTTGGACAGAGATATCACACCACCAAGAACTAAATCTCTTCTAAAATGTCCGAGAATAAATATTAGACATAGAGTACATTCACAAGCTCACAGCTTCTACTTCAGCAATGTCTCCTGGGGGCACGATCCTTTTTAATCCATACTTGCTTGGCTACTTGGATTCCAAATAACTAATCAATCGAAAAGTAGTCGATCAACCTGGATTGAAGAATAACAAATTTTTTTGAAATATTCTACATGTGACTATAAACAATGATAAATAAATAAGATTAAATATTTAATAAACAACTTACTGTGTCACGGAAATTGCTTGCGAACTATAAAGACGGCGGTGAATCAACGGAAGGTACGCGGGAAATACACAGGTCAACACCTTCACGTGATCACTTACACCAAATCTCAAGCCGTGTTGGTCGAGATGAATCATTGCATTCCTTACATACGCCAAAAAGTCCGATCGTCCACCGTTATACGGTACAAAACCGGGCTTTGGCTGGTAATTGTATACGCTCCTTAATGGATTACTTGCATCCAAAATTGTCAACTCGGTCCTCCAATCTTGAAATGGGTCCAAAGCATAGCAAGCCGCGTCTACAAAGCTCATATGAGCTCGCCCGGCTCGTACTTCATCACCGAACTCGCAGAAAAACCGCTTTCTCGAAGACTCTTTCATCAAAGCATAGTGATATTTTATCATGGGAATCCAATTCCTAAATAAATAGCATAGAAAAGATCAGTGTCGTTTATTTTTCATCCCCCCGGAAAATTATATGCTGGGGTATTTGGTGTTTTTTTTTAGGGTGGGTATTTGGTGTTTTCATACCCCCCTGACTGCTTGTAGTAAAATAATAAATTAAAATTAAAATTACTTTATTTAATCAGTAAAACAATAAAAATAGGTAGTTGTGGTAATTTCCACTTTCTACGAGGAGTTAAATTGCTGTAGCCCCATCCTCACCTTCTATTTATCAAGATAAATTAAAAATTATTTCTTCTATGATATCTTACCTTTGTCACTCACATAGTCACATACCAATACTCTCCATTGATGTATAGTTCTGGGTTTGCTCTCATTTCATTTGATGAGCATGAAAGGTATTTTTACCGAGTAATTCTTTTATATTTGCTGAGCATGGGAGTATTTTTACCGATTTATTAATTAATATTTGATGAGCATGGAAGGTAATTTTATTGAGTATTTTAGTAATTTTTGATGAGCATGTGGGTATTTTCATTGATTTCAATGTCTTTAACACTTTAAAGCACGCTTGAATTTTCTGGGTAGAGATTGGAAACCTGATTTTTGAAATCATTGTAAAAGATGAAATGGGGTATAATGTTTTCAACTTTTTATCAAATGAGCATCGAACGTTTATTTTTTGTCGATTGGGGATTGAAAACTAACACCGTCAGTTTACGCCGAGGTGGCAGTTAAAGTTACCTACCATTACTTTCTTGATACTAATTAAAAGGATGAGCTGTTCAATCTGTTGATTGATAGGCCCATATCAATCTAAAATCTGTGGTGAGTTATGAGAAAGTCACCTAGGATTCTAGTGTGGAGTAGATAAGAGATGGTTTGCAGAAAGATTGGCTTAGAATGAGCTTTGATTAAATTCTGTGGTAATTCTGACATTACACAAGGAATGAGCTTATATAGTACAAGCTCTAAAGAAACGACAAATTAGAGATAACGGCTAAAAGGATGCAGTACAGCTGCCAGTACAAGGCTGGTGCAATGAATCTACTAATGATTAGATAATGATTGGGATCCTAGGTAGGTAGGAGAAGTTTCCTTGTCAGCTTCCCAGGTTAGAGCCTCCCCAGTATTCACCTCCCCTTTGTGCTGAGCTGTCCCGAGCTTCTGGAATGTATGAGCTGGCCCTTTTCCACAACTTGAATAATTCCCACTAATTTCAGTTGGCGCGAAAGTGGATTGATTACCGTTGCTCTCTTGATCATGACACAGGCTGATAGCTTGAATGTTCGTATCAATCCCTTCCCCTTCAAAAGATCCTTGACCCTAAGGATTGAAGTCTGGATATTTCTTCTGGACATCATATAGGAATTCCCAAGTTGCGTCCTCTAGTGGACATGAATCCCATTTGATTAGTACCTTAGTGGCGCTGATCCTCCCCCTTTTTACTGTCTTCCTTGCCAGGATGAACTCGGGTTTTCTTACAGATGGGTCTAGCTTTGCTGCAGTCGGATTCGTGCTTTTTGAGCTTGGATACATGTAGGGTATGATGTATCTGAACATGAGGAGGGAGAGCTAGCTTATATATATGCAACTGGCCCGACCTTCTTGAGTACCTGGTAGGGTCCATAATACCTCTTAACCAGTTTCTGGTTGCTTCTTGACCCCATTGAACTCTGCCTATAGGGTTGTAGCTTTAGGTAAACATAATCCCCTTCTTCGAATTCCCTCTCACTCCTATGTTTATTGGCTTGCTGTCGCATCCTATTTTGCGCATGTGATAAGTTTCTCCTAATGACCGACAATGCCTCCTCTCTGTCTTGCATGATCCTGTCAACAACATCAACTTTGCTATCATCGAGCAAGTAAGGAATATGGATTGGTGGTGGACGGCCGTATAATACTTCATAGGGAGTCATTTTGAGCGAGCTATGGTAGCTAGTATCATACCAATACTCAGCTGCTGGTAACCATTTACACCAGTCAGAAGGTGTCTCATGGCAAAAGCATCTTAGGTAGGTCTCCAAGGTTCTATTAAGGACCTCAGTCTGGCCATCGGACTGCGGGTGATATGAGGAAGAGAAATTCAAGTTAACCCCATGTAGTGAGAACAACTCTTGCCAGAAATTACTGAGGAAAAGAGAGTCTCTGTCACTGACTATGCTAGATGGCATCTCATGTAGCTTGTACACATTGTCGAAGAATGACTGAGCCACCTCTAGTGCGGAGTAAGGGTGACTTAGTGGTATGAAATGCGCCGACTTGCTCAATCTATCCACCACAACCAAAATAGAATCATTTTTCATTGACTTGGGCAATCCGTCTATAAAGTCCATGCTAATATCTGTCCAAATGGTATGTGGTATGGGGAGAGGTTGTATCTTGCCTGGGGACGCCGCCGTGTCATATTTGCATTGTTGACACACACCGCACTGGGATACGTACCCCTTAACAGCTTGCTTCATCCCCTTCCAGTAAAATTTCTCCTTGATCCTTCTATGAGTTGCCTCAATCCCAGAGTTGCCTACTTGTAAGTTATCATGCATCATGGATATGATGCTCTCCTGTAATCCATTGTAGTTCCCTACTACCAACTTCCCTTTTCTCATCAGCCTTTCCCCATCCCATTGGTACTGTCGGTGTGATTATGGATCTGCCTGCAACTCTCGAATCAAAGCAGCCAAGGTTTCATCTTTCACCCAAGCCTCTTGTAATTTTTCATACAAATTGGTGCTGAATTTGCAAATGCTCATTTGTAATAACTCAGGGTTGTGGATCCTGGATAAAGCATCTGCAGTGACATTCTCCTTCCCTTTCTTATAGAGTATCTCATAATCATAGCCAAGTAGCTTAGCAAGCCATTTCTGCTGAAGGGGTGTGGTAATCCTCTGTTCTAATAGGTATTTTAGGCTTTGGTGATTCGTCTTGATCACAAAATGTTTCCCGGACATGTATTGGTTACACTTAGTGACAGCAAACATGATGGCAAGGAGCTCTTTTTCATATACAGACATAGCTTGATGCCTAGGTGCCAGGGATTTGCTCATATAGGCTATAGGATGGTTATTCTGCATCAGTACTGCCCCAATGCCGCTCCCCGAAGCATCTATCTCTATAATAAAAGGTTTAGAAAAGTCTGGTAAGGCTAGAACTGGTGCTGTGGTCATCAATTCCTTGAGTTTGTCAAAAGCCTGTTGAGCTTGTTCATCCCATTGAAACCCATTCTTCTTCAATAGATTAGTCAGAGGCTTACTTGTAACTCCATACCCCTGTATAAACCTCCTGTAGTATCCCGTGAGTCCCAAAAACCCCCTCAAATGCTTGACATTCTTTGGAGTTGGGCAATTCTTAACTGCTTCTACATTAGATGGATCAGTAGATACCCCTTCGATACCCCTTCCCTGGAGATTATGTGCCCCAAATACTCCAACCTAACAGCTCCAAAGCAACATTTGCTAGGTTTTGCATACAATTGTGATTCCCTCATTACTTGTAGAACCTCCTTCAAGTGATCCATGTGTTCCTCCCAACTAGTACTGTATATCAATATATCATCGAAAAATACCAATACGAATTTCCTCAAGAACTTCTGAAAGGTCTGATTCATGAGACTTTGGAAGGTTGAGGGAGCGTTAGTGAGCCCAAAAGGCATAACCAGGTATTCAAAGTGCCCGTTGTGGGTCCTGAAAGCTGTTTTGCCAATGTCACTCGGCTCCATCCTAAGCTGGTGAAATCCTGATCTAAGATCGATTTTGGTGTAGTATTGTGACCCATGAAGTTCATCTAGGAGTTCCTCTATCAATGGTATTGGAAACTTATCCTTTATGGTCTGTTTGTTTAGCTCCCTATAATCCACGCACATCCTCCATGTACCATCCTTTTTCTTGACAAGCACTACTGGCGAGGCATAAGGACTAGTGTTGTGTCGTACCACCCCATTCTCTAGCAGCTCTTGGGTCATGGACTCAATAATGTCCTTCTGTAACATATAATAGGACATCTGTATGGTCGAATATTCATTAGTTCAGCACCATCTTTGAGGATAATTCTATGGTTATGCCCTTCCCTGAGTGGGGGTAGTCCTTTTGGCTCCTCAAAGACGTCTTGGTAGATGTTAAGAAGCTTTTTCAGCTCAGTCTCATGGCTCCCTTCATCTACCAAGTGTATGGCAAACAATTATGGACCCCCTTCCTCCTGTAGCTGCATTTCTGCCAACTGAGCAGACCCCTGTACTGCCTTGCTCATATACTTTAGGGATGGCTCTTTGACAGCCTTGGGCCTCGATCCCTTAAGTAAATGACTCTTTCCCTCAACACTGAACCTCATAGTGAGCTGCTCAAAGTCCCACGTTATAGGGCCAAGAGTTTTTAACCACTGAATTCCTAGTACAGCATCGCAACTTCCCAAAGGTATAGCATAGAAATCCGCCTGAAAATCAGTGTTTCTAATTCTCCATTTAAGCTGCTTAACCTGGCGACAACACATGAGCTTGCCTCCATTAGCCACTGAAATATTGAAAGCAGGTATCGCCTCCATTTCCAGTCCAAGTTTTTCCACAATCGCCACATCTATAAAGTTATGAGAACTCCCACTATCCACCAAGATACTCAATACCTTCTTCCCAATCTGTCTCGGTATCCTCACTGTATGATAGTGGGTCTGTCCAGCAAGAGCATGCATGGAAATCTGAGCTATCTGGCTATTCCCCTGCTCTTCTTCACTCTCCTCTTCTTCCTCCACTAATTCTGACTCCCCCTCATCAAGATCCAACATAAATAATTGTCTCCTGCTCTTACATACATGCCCAGGGGTGTATTTCTCCTCACAATAAAAACATTGTCCTTTGGCCCTTCTTGACTCGATTTCATTATTCACAGGTCTGTATTTGGGAGTGGGTGTTGGGTTGTTTTGCGGTGTGAAGGGTTTCCTATAACCTCCGGATAAGTAGTTATGTCTGAAGGGGAATGATCTCGGGGTTGACAGGATGGGTGGGTGATTGGATGAGGTATTTTTTGTGGGTTTGTTCAGCTGCAGGGCTGTTTCTTGTAACCTGGCCAGACCATATGCCTCTTGAATGGTTTTAGATTTTAGCATCCTTACCATGACAGCAATTCTTTCATTCAAACCAGATAAGAAACATGATAGAGTATAGCTAGGCTGCAAACTAAGTTTACTCAGCAAAATATCAAAGGAATCATGATAAGCCTGCACAGTACTATCCTGTTTCAACATCAATAACTCATACATAGGGTCTTCTTGTGCATCACCAAATCTAGCCCTCACAGCCAATTTATACTCTGCCCATCCCAAAGGAACAGTAGTATTTCTCCCCTTTTCAAACCCTTGATGCCATGCTAACGCCTTAGATTCGAGGTGCATAGCCACATAAGTGACCTTAGTTATATCATCCATATTATCAACAGAAAAATATTGCTCACATTTAAAAATCCAACCATCTACATCACTACCCTCAAAAGTCGGAAACTTGATTTTAGGAGTCCTAAGAACATTATTATTAGAGTTGGTATTAGTGTTGTTACCATTCTTTTAGCTCTCAAACTCGGTAGAAATTGCTGTAAGGCTTTGAGTAAGGAGCTCCACCCGTTCCTTCATTTGCTGTAGTTCCGCCATCTCCGCCCTTCCTCTGCGATGGTAGGTCCTGGTTTCTTCAATCTTTCCCACACAGGTTAGGAGGAACCTTGCTCTGATACCAAATGATACGAATTAAAAGGATGAGTTGTTCAATCTGTTGATTGATAGGCCCATATCAATCTAAAATATGTGGTGAGTTATGAGAAAGTCACCTAGGATTCTAGTGTGGAGTAGATAAGAAATGGATTTGCAGAAAGATTGGCTCCGAATGAGCTTTGATTAAATTCTATGGTAATTCTGACATTACACAAGGAATGAGCTTATATAGCACAAGCTCTAAAGAAACGACAACTTAGAGATAACGGCTAAAAGGATGCAGTACAGCTGCCAGTACAAGGCTGGTGCAGTGAATCTACTAATGATTAGATAATGATTGGGATCCTAGGTAGGTAGGAGAAGTTTCCTTGTCAGCTTCCCAGGTTAGAGCCTCCCCAGTATTCACCTCTCCTTTGTGCTGAGCTGTCCCGAGCTTCTGGAATGTATGAGCTAGCCCTTTTCCACAACTTGAATAATTCCCACCAATTTCAGTTGGCGCAAAAGTGCATTGATTACCGTTGCTCTCTTGATCATGACACAGGCTGATAGCTTGAATGTTCGTATCATTTCTCTAGCAAGGAAAAACCAGAAATTTCTCCCTGCTATCTCTAACAAACAATTAAAACCCAGAAACTTATCCTTGCTCTCTCTAACAAAATAAAATAAAAACCACAAACCCAGAAATTTCCGTTGGGGGTCAGAGTGCGGAAGCGATAGAAATTCAACCAAAGATTTATGAGAAATTAAGAAAGACAATAAAATATGACACCAGACTTTTTAGGTGGAAAACCTCTATTTGAATAGAGGTAAAAAACCAACGGCGAGAAAGTCAAAATATCTACTACGAAAATAGGATCCTCAACGGCTTACAGATAAATAGCCAAATGATACTCTCTACGGGTATAACCCAAAATGACAGTAGAAAATATAAGAATAAACGAGGAATATTAAAACCTACTCTACGCTTAACTCTCACAAATAAAGGGTAACTAAATGGAAGAACTAGTACTCGAAACGAGAGTAAAAACAAGCGTATAAAAGAGTAAGGTGTGTTAAAAGTAGTGGTGTTTTATGTGTTGTGGGATGTGTAGAATAGCCAAAGGACATGGCTATTTATAGTAGCCAAAAGCAACGTGGTCAAAGCTTTGCGTTGGACGCAAAGATGAAATTTTCTTCTCTGCATTCATAGCTAGGCAGTAGGACGGAGAAATGATTTCGGCACCGAACACAAATGTGGAAAATGCGGCAATAATCCAACAATTTCTCCCTGCTCATCATCTTCCTCACCTTAATGCTTCTTCCCAAGTTTTTGATGAAATACTCAAATTCAATCTAAACCCCTAGTAAATATTCAGCAAAATTCCTAAAGTTTTAGATAGAAATGAGACTCCAATTTCATTCCTCCAATCTTCCTCACCATCGGTCCATCGCCGTCTCTTTGCTCACCTTTCGACTAGGCCTGGGCAACGGGGCAGGCCCCCATCAGAAGCCCACGATCGACCCTCTTAAAGAGGGTCAAAGCCCGGCCTATCAACTAACGGGGCGGGTCGGAAAAGGGTCAGACCCTTTAAGAAATGACGCGGGCCTAGCCCTCTAAAAATAAAACACACACGGGCCCAAATAAAAAAAAAAACAAACACAGGCCCAATTTAAAAAAAAAAACACAGCTTAATTGCATCAAACTAGCATAGTGATCTTGTACTTACGTCCAAAAACAAACAATTGTGTTCTTCCCCAAATTTATCACAAAATCACACAGAAATCCCTAATCTTCTTCAATACTCCACCTTATAAAATCAATTTCACACCAGAAATCCCCCATCATCTTAAATCATGAAAATTTTTTAATCAAATTTATTAACAACCTTCTTAGCCCCGATACATATCCCCAAATTCATCACAAACAAACCCTAATTGCAATAACAATTTCCCCACAAGTTCTTCTTCTCCTCTGGCTGCTGCTACTACTTCTGCTGGAGAATTGAAGTTCCGCGAAAATTCAGATTGGTGTTTACTCTTATATGAAATAGGCGAAGTTGTGGTCCGATTGGTACAAGATATACTGGTGTCTGAATTGTCCATCCACTGATCTCAATTTCTGCTTCCAATTTGTCGGGAAAAAAAAAAAAAAAAACTCAATTTCTGCAGATTTGTCGATTTCTCATGGGCCGGGCCGGGCAGGGCTAAAACTGACCCGTGACCCGCCCCGCTTCGTAGATGTGTGACCCTGACCCGCCCCGGCCCATTTTAGAGTGACCCTGACCCGCCCCGCCCAGGCCTACTTTCGACTATCGCCGCCGCCGCCGTTTTTCAAGTCGAATATCGGTCCACCCGCCACAAGCCAACAAACATTTAAATCTTCCCCAACCTTGTACTTCAATTGGTAAATATATGGTACATCTACATATATGCATTTCAGAGAAAGGGGATAGTTGGGGGCTGCTCATGCGAAAAAACACATGAAGACCGGAGCAGTTTTTCATTTTTTAATGTTCTATTTTATTTTTTTTCAAATAAATTTTAGCAATTTTTATTTTTATTATATTTTATTATCAACAGTGATGGGGTACAATAATTGCCCCCCCAAACTTATTCATATCTAAACTAAAGACCCCAGAACATAGACACGAGTCTAAGGATTAAAATAACAATTAAGGAATTTATAATAAAACATACTCATCTTGACTAGAATGCCGCACCAGATCAATTAAATCCTTCATTTCAGCTGGAAGTTGATGGGGAAGAAGATTATGCCGCTGCTTAAACATATACTCAATTATATTAGCAACAGCTTTACAATCACCATCACCATTGTTCCCCGCAAACCCAAGCACATCTTTGAATTTCACCTTATTATCAACTACCACCATATTGCTCGGCGTTAGGGTCAGATTGCTCAGAGTGCAGTTGTAATCCGACCTAACCTCGAAGGCGAACCACACCATTAAACAAACAAGAGATCTAAACATTTCCTCCGTAAAAACCTCACCGGCAATCTGAAGATCTCGCGGCGGATTATACAAACGCGCAATATCGTTATTTGCCAACCAATCATCTAAAGAGGGTGCATTAGCATCCCGAGGGTAATTAACTACGCAAGGATGGGTCACTGGAATTCGAACAACTTGTAAAGCCATTGAAATTGTAGGAGTAGAAACCCAGAAAACCAATTTATTGATAGCAGAGAAATACTCTGGGGAAGAACACGTTTGTTTTATTTTTCTAACTCTCTGATACAACAACAAAGCAAGGTCCACTAGCCTATTTATAATAAAGTAATCCTACCATATTAACTTAATATTCCTAATAATAATTATGGAATAATTCCTTCTTATAACTTGGCTTATATTCCAACAGAAATGTAAGAAAGGAGTAGTAGATAAAGGAGAGAGGTGGTGTGCAGAATAAATACACAGAGGAGTAGTAGATGAAGGAGAGAGGTAGTGTGCAGAGTAAGTAAATATACAGAGGAGTAGTAAATGAAAGAGAGAAGTACTGTACTATACTCAGCAGCGATGGAGTGGAGTGTGGAGGAATCTCTGCCAAAGATAAAAGAAGAGAGGATTGTCTGTCAGACAAAGATATTGGTGACCATAGTGAGTGAAATGATATTCATTCTGACCGTTAGAAAACAAAAATCAAAACAAAACAAAAAACTGTCTTCATACTATGCACAATTATCATTGTTCTTTTTGAGGAAGCACAATTTCCTTTTTGAGCAAAGGTTGTACGGAGTACCCTCAAGTCCTAGAGTATACCCCGTGTGTAGACCTGTCAAAAGCTGACCCGACCCGAAAAACCGCCCGAGACCCGACCCGGAAATAACCCGAAAAAACCCGTTTTTCTCAACCCGGACCCGAACATGACCCGAACCCGAAAACGACCCGAAAGTCTGGGTCATAACCCGACCCGGACCGGGTCAACCCGTTGGGTCAAATGAATTGTGCAAAAAATATATTATAATAATAAAAAATAAAAAATAAATAGATAAATATTAATTAAATATTAATAATTGATTAATTTAAGACATATAAGATACAAATATAATAAAACGATTATTATTATATAATATAATACATAAAATGCTTGTAAAATAGTAATAAAATAATAATTTGATTATAATAATTACCGAGAAAAAAAGGCGCGAGCATGTATTTTTGACCCGTTGGTCAACCCGTAACCCGACCCGAACCCGTATAAACCCGCGTATAGTCGACCCGTATTTGACCCGACCCGTAGTGACCCGAACCCGAAACCCGCCCGCCCGACCCGTTTGACAGGTATACCCGTGTGGTATAATAGGATTAATCACCTATCCGGGTAATAATGTAATATCTCGTAGTGTTTAATGTACTTTTTTTTTTTTATCCCGTGTACCTTTCAGTTAAATTTCGGAGTTCATGTATGATATGCGTATAAACTGAATAACTGGTACACATAGGGTGGATCTACAATTCTACATGCAAAAAAAACGTTAAGCCGAAACCGAAACTGAAAACCGAAAAAATAGATCCAAAACATAGGGTAACCGAACCAATATTAGGCGGGTAAAGGTCGAGAAAATCGAATTTCACAAGTTTCGGGTTGGGTTCGGTTGGCCAAAATTGGCTTTACCGGTTAACCGACCTGATACGCATAAACGTAGGAACTAACAAATTTTTGTTGCCAGCTGTAATGCATTATTAAAATAATGTGCCTTTTATGCGCCATACCCAAAAACTCTGCCTTATTCAGTTAGTTTCTGGGAAACTGAATCACAAAGTGGGGGCATTGACACTTGACGCATTTTCCCAATCCAAAGCATATAAAAAAATAGAAAAAAACGAAAGAAAGTTCAGAAAGAGTGCAAGACGTTAATGGTTCTTTATGCTCTCCTCTCAAAGTCTCAATTTAGGGGGCGTTTGGTTCACATTTCGGAATGGAAACGGATTGGAAACAAGAATGGAAAGGGAGTGGAATCAAGTTTCATTCTTTATAAATGTTGTTTGGTTAAATATATGAATGGAATGATTTTATTAGTAAGGGCAAAATTGTCAATTTCTTTTTAAATCAAAATATCCACCAAAACCTCAAATGTTCTCTTTCCTCCCTCGGCCGCCGCCGTTGACCACCGCCCCCCGCCGTTGACTACCACCACCCGCGACCAATACGACAACCAATACCATCATTCCAACCGAAATTACATAACTAACATGTCTATATAATTACTTTTTCTCAATATTGCTCCAAATGATGTAGATCTAGGTATTTGTTTTCGTTTTTTTTTTATTTGATGGTGGAAAAAGTGGTGGGGAAGGAGGTGGACGGTCGGAGATGTGGGCGGAGGGGTCGACGATGGGGCAGGGGGTTAGGGCTCGGTGGTGTGAGGAGGAAGAGAGGAGAAGTGAGGAAGAAGAGAGAAGAGAGAAAATGTAAAACGAACGTCGAGGTGGTGGCTAGGGCGGTCGACGAGGTGGTCGGTGAAGTCGCCGGAGAAAGGGCGGCCTGAGGGTGGAGTCTCCGGCAGTAAAGGTGGAGGTTCGTGTTCGCCGGCGGTGGTCTGTGGTGGTCCGGTGAGAGGTTGGGGGTAGGGGGGTTGGTGTGTGGGAGGAGAGAGAGAGAGGAAGGGAGGAGAGAGAAAATGAATATGGGGGATTCAATTTTGTATCCTTAGGTTTTTGGTGGGATTTATTTTGAGGGATTGGAATAGGAGTGGGAAAGGATTAGAAAACCAAAAAAATGAAAACAAACACAATGTAATGGAGTGGTTATTAAATCCGTTTCCAATCCCCCCAAAAATGACGAACCAAACACACCCTTAGTTGTGCTCTCCTCTTATGTAATGGATATTAAGATACTAACCATTTATCATTGTGCCCAGATTATTTTAACAAAAGTATGTAGAACAATTTTGCTAATTGTTTTACTCAGATCCTGATTTAATTATAAATTCTACCGTGAGACGGTCTCATACGATAAGACTTCTCACACATTTCAAAAGTAACTATTACTTTTCAAAGCCATCCTATTTCAAAAGTAACTTGTTGATTTATTAAAAGTAACTTATAAATTGGTCTCATACGATGAGTCGGTCTCAACGTAGAATTACTGTGATTTAATTGCCATGTTTAATACCTTTACTATCATTACCCGAACCGAAATCGAAACGTATTTTAGGTTAACTGAAAAAACAATTACAGTATACAGTCGAGGTTAGAGTTAACCGAAATTGACGATTAACCGAAAAAAGAATGCAGTAGGATAACCGAAAAAAGTATGCTATAGGTTAACAAAAAAAAAGCATATGTAAAGTTGTATTTTTGTGATGTTTAGGTACAAAAATTCTTTTTTTTTTTTTTTGTGCATTACTTTGTGGGCAAGAGTATAGTCCAATTGTTGAAGGAGATTAGAGAGAAATGATTATCTTTTTTAACTCTACATAAAGTATCTTAGATTCTTAGCTCGCTAACAAATAATTATTCGAGAATTATCTCCTTTTCACAGTGTCCCTTTACACCACGATTATATCCATCAGTAGCTTTATCGGTTCTTACGCTACGTATCAATTATTTTGTACTTGTGAAAGGATAAGGATACCTTGTATAAATTATTTAGTTTTTTTTTTTTTTGAGGTCAAATTATTTAGTTTTTTTATTAATAATAATTGTTCAATTTTTTTGTACATTATTTTGTAATTTCGATTATTGAGTTTCATTGTTCTTAATAATAAATAACAACAAATAATAGTAATAATAAATTAACAGTAATATTAATAAATTTGGTTAGTTGTAAAATCTTACACCAACATATTATCTGTTGGTAAAATTATTACCAATAAATATCTATTGGTTGGCACAAGTATTACCAAGAGAAACAAATATGTTGATATAGGGTTTTAAGTATTACCAAGAGATACATATCTATTGGTAAAGAGTTTTACCAACGCAACCACAAATATCTGTTGGAAATACTTTTAGCAAATGAGTTTTTACCAACAGTCTAACAATAAATGTTTATCTGTTGGTGAAACCTATTACTAACACTTAAAGGTCTTTCACCAACAAATAATGCCCTGTTGGGGAAAGCCAAAAATCTTGTAGTGAGGCCTCCGCTTTTAATATTGACCTCTGCTATATATACATGTCACTGAGGCAACTGAATTGCGGATGGACTTTGTGCTTGCCAGCATAACATCGATTGCTTAGTCGTCGAAGGTGGCAGTGTCCTTGAATCCTGGTCATCAATGCGTTGCATAATGATGATTGTTGGCCGTGGAAAATTATGCTCCTCATCAAGGATTCCCTTCGCCTTATTTCACATTTGCGCCTAGTTCATATTCTTAGATATGTTTTCGCGACGCAAATCTAGTGATTGAAGTTCCAAATGAGATAACATCATCTTCATACTCGAGATGCCTCTATTTAAACTTGTCAAACGGGTCAGATCGGGTTAAATACGGGCTGGGTCAATACAGATCACGGGTCAAAAGGTAAGGATCTTGACCCTATAAAAAGCGGGTCAAGACTTTGTGTTATTTATTCTCTAAAACTCTAGGGTGACTTAACCATTTGTTAAATTCACACCTTATGTAAAAAGAAAGGGGGACTAATCCTATAAAAACAGCAAATACTGACTTGCTATTTATCGCCCACATTTGGGCTTGAGTAACCCAAAATACCCTTGCTCTCTCTCCATTTATTACTCCTATAGTCCATGGCTTTACTTTCTCTCTACACTCTTCTTTGTCCTTCTAATATTTTACTGGTTTTTAGCTTAGCTTTGTTTTTGTTTAATTAGTTGAAATCAATGATTTAGTTTTTTTTTTTTTTTTTTGAGAAATAAAAATCAATGATTTAGTTAGAATTGTTGGATTCCATTGAATTGATTAAAAAAAAAAAATTTAGATCAAAAATTGATGATAATGTTGAAATTTAAAGAATTTATTTTTTAAAAGCAATTAAACTAGTTGGAAATTTACTTTGTTCGAACTATTGCTAAGAACACTTTATACATGTAATGTCGATAATATAACTTATGAGAAACTTTTGCGTTGGTGTCGAAAAGGGAAGTTGTAACACTACGAAATTTGGAAAGTGGTTTATGGAGTTGGTTTGTCCCACATTGGGAAACTAACACTCATATAATCAGTTTATAATAGATTCCTACCATCATACTACCAACAAGACTATTACAGAAGTCAAATTTGTTCGAACCACACTCCGTTACTCTAAACATAGTTTCATATGAAATTTTGTTTTATTAGAAATCCATCGCCTATGGTAATAATTGTAAGACACTTTAATTTCCTCATCCACCGTTGGTCTAATCCAAGTAATGTGTGCATGATGCGTTTGACCTATATACTAGTGGCCGTCTCTCCCAATATACCCCTTGTTTTTATCCTTTCGTATTGTCATCGGTTTAACTCGTACATATATCTAGTTTGATTTTTAGGAGATTAAACATGTAATTTAGGTTGCATTTCGGCAATTAAATTTTTATAATATAATTTACATAAAATATTGCAAAGACATTACACATAAACCATATAAATTTCATTTTTTTTAAGGAACTTGTAATTTAGAAGTTTTCACGCCAAGAAAAAACTTGTAAAATACAAGATCGTTGTTACACTAGAAACTTGTTGTTGACAAGTTTCCGTATGCAAGGAGATCTTGTATTATTCATGAGCCTCCTCATGAAGGTAACTTGTAAACAACAAGTTTTATTTTCCAGTGGGATCCTTTAAGATACAAGACCTGCTCTTACAATGGTCTTTTAATCTACAAGTTTTCTTCCCGTATGCAAACTTGTAAAGAACAAGTTTCTATAGCAACCAAAAACCTGTATTTTACAAGTTTGCTTTCTTCTACCACGCAAAAAAAAAAAAAAGAAAAAAAAAAGAAAAAAAAACACTTGCGATGGCCGTAGCCGGGTTACGCGTCATTGCTCAGTCTCTTTGAAGATCGAAGCTACGGAGTAGTTAAATTTTGATATTTGGTTAGTATAATTAAGATGGTTAGGAGAGAGAAAGAAAGTATGGTGTAGTAAGGGTAAAAATGGAACTAATATGGTAATTTGTGGGCGATTTTAGTAATTTGTGGGCGATTTTTAGTAACACCCCAGCAAATAACCCGGATAATTTTTGGTTATCTACGCCCAATAATGTTTTAACTCCAACTATTTATAATTCTTCAAAAATCTAAAGTCTGGAGCAAAGGCGCCATTGACCATTGTAGCGCTCTGCAGCTTCTTCTAGAGAAACTGCAAAATTTCCCGTTCCGCTCGTGTCTCTCTCATCCCTAAATCTTTAACTCTGATCGACCCCCCGTGCTCTCCTGAAGGTTTTTGTGATGAAATGCTGTGTTTTTGTTTTTGCCCACAACCTGTTTGTTAAAATGCTTGAAATTGAATGAATTGTTTGTTCGTATCTTGTGATGTCGTTTAAAGAGATCCTAATTGCCTTATTATGTGGAATTCAGCTCAACCATATCCATGTGGCTAATTCTCTGTCCTTGAAACGTACAATAATTCTTTTACTTAGTAATCTTACTCACACTTCCTAAAAAATTAAAATGATTGTCTATATGTAGGATATTAACTTGACATTTTGACGTGCTCCAATTAATTTCACTAGATAAATAAAAATAACAATAAAAAAGAAGTAGATAAATTAATATAATAACAAAGTCAATGCAAAGTATGTAGATGGATGATTATTACAATGTATATTAAAACATTGCAAGGGCCATGGAATATATATGATCATTTTCATCAAGTCAACCCACATACATACATCTCGATTTCATTCTTAGGAAATTAAGTAGACCAAATTTCATACCGGAGCAAATTATCACCATGTCAACTGATATTATGGAGCCTTTATTACGTACAAACAATCCAACCACTGATCAAATTCCAACTTTGCAAAGTGTATGTTCAATTCTATGTGTGTGTGCCTTTTTCTTTAATTTGTTATCTTTTAGGACAATTATTCTATCATATGCTTAATTTGTAGCAATTTCTATGTTTAATTAACATGTATATAGAGTTCTTAATAAGGGTCCAATATGGGTCCTAAAGGCCGATATAGTTAAAGGCATACTCCGTATGTTGGATGATAGACCTAGCAATCGTAGATTCTTGTTGGATAATTTCCGATGTTTGTGTGTAAGAAAACATATTAATAACTAAAAGCATAAGTCGATGGTTGAAACCTAAATCTATAGTTTGTTAGAAATTAAGTACAAATTAGAATAATCTTAATTAAAATACACACCGAAATTACAAGTCCTAATTGAAATTACATATAACTACGAAATTACAAACGAAATTATATCAGCACGTTCACTCCCACGAATACTTGTTAGCTATGAAGTGTCGATGATGATGCACAGTCTCCATTCATATATACCTTAGTGTTGTGACTTGTGAGTCACTTGAATTGAGGGTGAAGGGGGATACCGGGATTTTAACTTAGAGACTTCTTGGTATATCCAATCTACCATGTGAAAGAACACCTAAATTTAAGGTGATGAATGATGATAATATGATTAAAATTCGATCTCATGACATTTCTTAATATATAGGATCATGTGGAATTAGAGAAGAGCTACTTTGAAGTGATGGGTTTGTGCTGTTCATCAGAAGTTCCTCTTGTTGAAGGACTACTCAAACCACTCGATGGCGTCAAAGAGATTTCGGTCATTGTCCCAACAAGGACCGTCATTGTTGTTCATGATATCCTGACCATTTCTCCTTCTCAAATAGGTGATCGATGATCAGAAACAATGTATTTTCTTGTACGGCAAATGACAAATAATGGTACTTTATTTGTATTATTACATACTGATGTTTGTGTTGTGATGATCAATTAATAGTTCAAGTGTTGAATCAAGCGCGACTACAAGCAAACGTTAAGCCTCGAGGGGAGGTTAACTACACCAACAAATGGCCTGGGATGTGGGATTTAGCTTGTGGTCTGTTGGTTATATTGTCTTTGTTCAAGTATGTTTATAATCCGATGCAGTGGTTTGCAATGGGCGCGGTTTTTATTGGACTTCCTAATATTATTGGCAGAAGCATAGCATCTGTCAGAAACTTAACTCTGAACGTCAATGTCATTGTTCTACTTTCAGGTACTTCACTTAAAATTTAATCAGTTTTTAGTCAGGTTGAACATTCTGTTCTTAACTTATTATGCTCTGCAGCAAACAAAGATTTTCCTTGAGAATTTAGTATAAAAAGCATTTATAAAAGTTGTTAAACAATGTTTCATGAAATGAAATATTGTAAAGAGTCTTTGATGATGGTCAGTTTGTCTATACATTTACGCAAAAACTTTAATACTGTAAAGAGTCTTTGAAGCGAGGGTAAATGCAGGCAGAATAGAATCAATATGGCTGTAAAAGCAGATTGAGCATCTGTAGTTTACTGAGTTGTTACAGAAGTCATGTACGACTCCATGCTGGAACTTTCGCGTCTTATGTATTGTAAAAGGGGGCATGCCTAAGAACTAAAATCATCTGTTTTGCTTTGTCAGTTGTAGGAACAATTAGCCTGCAAGACTACACAGATGCTGCAATTATCGTTTTCCTGTACAATATAGCTCAGTGGCTGGAGTCCAGAGCTAGTCATAAGGTGCCATTTCATCCCTTATTTTTTTTTTCTGATGCGTAGCACTCATCAGTTGATTCGTTCTTTCTTTTCTAAGACGCGACTGTGACTACATCTCAGGCTATGTCCGTAATGTCCTCTCTGACAAGCATGACGCCTCTGAAAGCAACACTGGCTGAAACTGGTGAACAAGTTGATGTTGCAAGTATTACTTTAGGAACCATTGTTGCAGTCAAAGCAGGGGAAGTTATTCCTATCGATGGTGTTGTTGTGGAAGGAAAGTGTGAAGTAGACGAGAAGGCTTTAACAGGAGAATCTTTTCCTGTAACAAAAGAAACCAGTTCCACTGTTTGGGCTGGTACCATCAATTTAAATGGTCAGTTTTCTGTTTAGTTTGGTGCTCATACTTGTACATGAACAAAGTCTTAACATTTTCGGAACACTGATTGAGGTTTCTGCAGGATATGTCAGTGTAAGGACAACTATGTCAGCGGAAAACTGCTTAGTAGCCAGAATGGTAGACCTTGTCGAAGAAGCTCAGGGTAGGAAGGCTAGAATACAGACTTTTATTGACAATTGCGCAAAGTGGTATATTCCTGGTAAGTTCAACTCCAATGTAGGCTAATTTTTAAGTCTCAAGACTAAACTGATCAATTTTAGTTCATTATGATGTGCAGTAGTTGTACTGATATCAGCTAGTGTTGCTGTGATACCGATTCTGCTAAACACTAATGATAGAACGCGTTGGTTTCACCTTGCCTTGGTGGTGCTGGTAAGCGCATGCCCTTGTGCACTAGTCATCTCTACACCAGTCACTATTTTCTGTGCTCTTTCGAAAGCTGCAACAACCGGACTTCTGTTCAAAGGCGGGGATTATCTAGAACTTCTTGCTAAAGTTAAGACCATTGCCTTTGATAAAACTGGGACAATTACTAGAGGAGACTTTATTGTGACACATTTTCAGTCGGTACAAGAAACAATCAGCATGGAGAAGTTACTATTTTGGTTAGCGTCTTGGTCAATATTGATATGATTACTCCCCTGAGATCAGCATTATTTTAATTTTCATGTATATGATGATGATCAACAGGGTTTCGAGCATTGAGAGCAAATCAAGCCATCCAATGGCAGCTTCACTTGTCAGCTATGCTGTCATGAACTCTATTAAACCACTGCCTGAGAAGGTGGAGGAATTCTGTAACTATCCAGGTGAAGGTATATATGGGAAGATTGAGGGTGAAGATATCTACATTGGAAACTACAGAATCGCTCTTAGAGCTGGATGCAAGGAAGGTAAGTGACTCACTAGAAAGTCTCTATCTTGAAACTATGCATAAATATCAGGAACCTGCTGTCACATAGTTACTGATATGAAGTGAACATATATGTGTTTCAGATTATGACAAAGAATCATATAAGATGGAAGGTAAATCAAGTGGATTCGTATACACTGGAGCAACTCTGGCAGGAACATTTAGTCTATCTGACGAGTGTCGATCTGGTGCCATGGAAGCAATCATGGAACTAAAACAGGCAGGCATTAGAACAGTAATGCTAACTGGTGATAGTTATGTCGCGGCTCAGCAAGTTCAGGATCAGGTACATTCATTACAAATTTTCCTCTGTTGATCATAATCTTCCTTCCTCTCCGGAAAAAAAAAAAAACATAATCTGCCAACAGTACGGTCTATAGACCAGGCTGACAAGGTTCCATCCTTAAACGAATTGGCGGTGGGACTAAACACAATCATGTCAATCGACTCATGTGTGAGATAAATCATTCATTAAAAGAACTTAATCTGCCTAAAGCAAGTTCAGGATCAGGTACATTCATTTAAATATTCCTCCATTAATCATTCATTATAAAACTTAATCTGCTTACAGCACGGCCTATAGACCAGGCCGACTAGGTTCCATACGAATTGGCAGTCGGGCTAGCACACTAGACTTATAAACACGTTCATATCAATCGACTCATGTGTGAGACCAACCAACTCTCCCTTGTTTATCCTTTACAGGGGGTGCCAAGAAATCATGTCACACATTCGATAATGTCATGCATGGCTTGGTTATAATTGAAATCATATGTAATTTGTGCAAAAATAAGAAGGAAATATTAAGTTTGTCGATGGTCTTGTAACTCTTGTTAGATCATTTTACATATTTGGCTTGATCTGTGTAAATTGCCATCTTTATCTTATAAGAAACAAGTTGTGTGCAGCTGAAGCAAGCAATAGACACAGTTTATGCTGAGCTATTGCCAGAGGACAAAGCGAAAATGATCAACGAGCTGAAAAATGATAACAATGGAGCAATTGCAATGGTAGGAGATGGCATAAACGACGCTCTAGCATTAGCTACAGCTGATATAGGAATTTCAATGGGAATATCAGGGTCTGCCCTGGCTATGGAGACAGGGCATGTAATCCTCATGTCCAACGACATTGCGAAAATTCCACAAGCCATTCGAACATCAAAGAGAGCATCGAGGAAGATAATCGAGAACGTTATCATCTCATTTTCGACTAAGGGTGTTGTTCTTGCCTTGGCCATTGCTGGCTACCCTATGCTCCTAGCTGCTGTCTTGACTGATGTTGGTACGTGCCTGCTAGTGATCTTTAACAGCATGCTACTTCTACGAGATGTTTCAGACGACTGCAGACAGGCTCCTACTGTGCCTGTCAAGCCTTCCTGTGGCAAGACCTGCAAGGGAAAAGAGAAGTGTGGGACTTCAGTAAGCAAAGAAGCTTGTAAGAAGATTCAATTGAGTAAGGGATGCTGTGAGGCTAAGTCATGTGGTGAAATCGAAAAACCGAAGCAGAAAAAGAATGGTTGCTGTGGGAAGTTGAAAGGATCAGTAGAAGTAAGTAAAAGGAGTTTATGCAGGACAAGCTTGGTGAATGCCAAATGCTGCAACAAAATTTCTGGTTGCTGTGTTGGGAAGAACCAGTCTATAGGTGAGGGTCATAAGATTGACATAGTCATTGCTTAATCTGATGAACCGATAGTTGGAACTCTTTATTTTATTTTATTTTTTTACACAAAGGGACAGCTAATGGTTTAGGGGTGGCCGGGTGGGGATTCGAACCCCGCGACAACTCCAGGGTTAAGTTTGTAACCATTAAGTCAATTTGATCTCCCGTGAATGTTGGAATTGTTCATGTGGAGACTTTGGCTGTGTTTATCGGGATGCAATGGGGCATCATGGCACCCACTTTTTGCATTCTCACGTGCCAAACAATGTTATATAATTGATTCTCATGCATCTTCTATTGCACCAAGCCAATTGGAGGCACCGATGCAATGAGAATATGATATCGTTGCATGCCAATTGTTTTCTCTCTCCTCCATGTGGCTACTTTTCCATTGTTAGAAAAATATATATCATACTTTAGAATTTAGAAGGTATATAATCTTAATCTTAATCTTAATATATATATATATATATATAGAGTGAGGATCATAAGAGTACCCCTTCTTAGGTGAGTACTGCGCACCAATTATCACCCGTACGATTTAGCAATTTCGACGCCCCTGATTACGCCACCTGTATTCCACTAGAAAAGAAACTGGTCTCCAATTTTAACCCAATTCCCACCATTTTCAGTTTCTTTTGTTTCTCTCTCCTCCAATTCTCCCTCTCCTCGACATTTTCTCTCTCCTCTCCCGCGCTCTCATCTCACCTTGCTCGCGTCGACGCCGCACCTCTATCGCCGTCGCCGTCGCCGCCACCTTCGTCGAGTCTGATACAAGCCGTTACATTTTCACTCTCCTTGCTCTACGCCGGCGCCATCTCTCTTTCTTCTCATCGTCACTCTCTCTCCTCGTCGTCGGCGGTTTCGATTGTCGTCTTTGGTTTCGCTGCTCGCCGCCACAGCCACCGCCTCGATCACGTTACCTCCCATCCTCGCCGTCGCCCTCTCTACAAATTTCGGTAAGATCTGTCTAGATTATTTTTATTGTTTTGATTGATTTGTCCTAATTGATTCCATCTATGTATATTATTCCTATTTTGCTCCCATTTTTTTTGTAATTTGATTTTGATTCGCTGCAATTGTTGTTCTTTGAGAAAAATGTTGATTTTTTTGACGAATTTGAGAAGTTCGACGGCGCTATGGCGACCGATTGAGAACTCCTGCGACGTTTGAGTTAATCGTTTGTTTCAATTCAGTCGCATTCTTGTTAGTATTGATCGAATCTAGCTTAATTTTTATGATTTAGTTGTTAATTTTTTTTTTTTTATGATGTGATTTTGTGGAAATTTTATGTGATGTTTCTGCTAATTTTATTATCTCGCTTTCGCCGATGTATTACTCACTGCCGCCGATGATATTTAGGTTGTTATTTGTTGATTGCGATTGTTGTTATTTGTGGCGGCGGCGGTGGTGGTTGCGGTGGTTGTGGTCACTGTTAGTTATTGTATGGATAATCTATAGGCAAAACATGTCATTCTATGGGATGTGTTTGTTATTGTATGTATAATCGGTGTTATTGTATGGAAAATCGGTGGCATTGGCTGGACACTAGGTGCCATTGTATGGATAGTTGGTGTCATTGTGTGGACACTCTTGTGTCATTGTATGGAAAATAGGCATCATTGGATGGAGGTGTCATTGTATGAACACTCTTGTGTCATTGCATGGACACTCTTGTGTCATTGTATAGACAATGGGTGTCATTGCAGGAAGGTGTCATTGTATGGACATTGGGTGTCATTGTATGAACATTGGGTGTCATTGTATGGAGGTGTTATTCTATAGACACTTTTTGTCGTGTGGTTGTGGTAGTGATGGTGGTGGTTGTTGTTTTGGTTGTGGTTGTTGTGTGGTGTGGTCGTTGTTGGAGATATAGAAAATGGAACATGTGTGTCATTTTATTGTTTTTCTATGACAGTCGCGTTGCGGAGGGGCTGCCTTAATTGCAAAAATGCTACATAAGATATCATGGAAATTCTAATGATTAGTTTGCTTAATAGCAGATATTTGTTGGATTGATTTGTTTGTGATGAACAAGTTTGTGACTATGTGGTATAGTTTATTAGAGAAGTCAGGAGTGTTCCTTAGGTGTTTGTATGGGCCGGGTGAACTTCATAATTTGTCGATTGGTGCTTGCACATATTAGTGTGTTTGGTTTTTGTTTCTTGATCACGGTAATGTTTCTTCCAAGACCTTCTGTTGTTGTATCTTAAATTCAAAAGTCTACTAGCTCAATTGGTAGAGCACCGTATTATTGGCGGAAGGTGTAGGTTCGATTCCTACGTAGACTAGATGCTTAGCTAGTCTAGAAAAATCAGATACTTGACATCTTTTGCATTTCCCTACATCTTTTGCATTTGCCTGCTATGCTTATGTCTACTTTCTCTTATATTGCAGCATACTATAAAATTGAACAAGGTTTCTTTTGATAGACCAATCTTATTGTATTTCATAGCCGATATGGGACTCGAACCCACATCTTGTGCGTTGCACAATGCTCTTCCAAATTGAGCTAACCGGCTTTAGGAACATAATTACGCAAAAGAAAATTACAGAGCATCACGGAAGCCGGACTATAACGTCATTGACCGGAACTTGATCTCAATAGTAAGTTAAATGATCTCCTAAATGCTATTAGGCATGCAAACACAAACAATAGCTCACCTAAAACAAATCAGCTAGCCATGTTTTCTGCTTCTTTCTGTTACATCCAAATTTTACCACTACTATACCAACAAATCATCAACTACACCAACATCTCTGCTCCTACTCAGTTCAAGCACCCTCACTTCTCAGATGTAATTACAGGCTATACCTCTTGGAAAGCCTTCATTAATCCACAGTTCATGCCTAATTTGTAAAGAACAAACACATTATTGCAACACTATTGTCTGTCAATCTAGAGCACACTACAAAAACCACAATATGTAATTGAATTATTGTGAAGTCATGGTTAAACAAAGTCCCCTTAGAACGCAATGACCCTCAAGTGACTAGTTCTTTTCCAAATTAAGGAAAAATTCTGAATCGAATGGCAGAGGAAATATGTGATAATGTCATCTCATACTTATCTAGCTTCACATCCTTCACATTAGTTAAGGTAAAGAGTGTTCCTGAATGTCACAGAAATCAGCAAACACAAGTTCACGTAAACAGAAAGGGAGGCTGGAAGTTGAAACTGCACGGGCAGATGTATTATACAACCCCCTCTCAGCTTTTGTCTTACAATAACACATTGTCACATTGCGAGAGTTTTGTATCGTACAATAAAGCACAAGAGAAAGTCAATGAAGATAAAAAGTCAAGATGTTAGATGAAAAAACCCTCAGTGAGTCCTCATGTAGTTTGCAATCGGGAATTCAACATCACCACCAAGAATATAACAGGCAATGGTGGAAGTTTGTTTTAGCGTGAAGAGTCAATTTCACAATCATTGTTTAGACTAGAGAGCTCATGTAGGAATTGAACCTACAACACTTGTGAATAGCTCACTCCGAACAAACCATAAATCATCGGAAACTAGGTCCATCCACTCCGTTTGTTATTGATTGACACACGTTTGTTCATAGAGTGACACACGTTCCTCCATAGAATGACACAGGTTTGTCCATAGAATGACACCGATATAGAATGACACAGCCATAGAGTGACACACATTTGTCCCCAGAGTGACACAGGTTTGTCCATAGAGTGACACACAATTGTTCATAGAATTACACAACCATACAATGACACATGTTTGAACATAGAGTGACACAGGTTTGTACATCAAGTGACACACATTAGTCCATAAAGTGACACGGGCTGTTTTCACTCGAAAAATTAATCTCAAACCTAGTGTCATTTTATTGTTCAACAAGTGTCATTGTATTTTCCATCTCTAAAAATCACAAACCTATGAATTTAATTCTAAAATTAGATCGTTCAACTAATATTCCAAAAATAGTGTCATTATATTGTTTAGTTGATGTCACTGTATTTTCCACGAAAAATCCATGACACACCGTATATAGTATGTGACACTAGTTTGTACATAGAGTGACACACGTTGGAAAAATAAAAATAAAAAAATAATTAGCAAAAATCAGCATATACGCTACTTCCGATTAATTGTGTAATTTAAGATCAAATTCGTACATTTAAGACAACAAATTCCCAGATTTTTAACCGAAATCAAATTAATCGAACGCAAAATAAATTCTAGGGGTACAGACCTTGATCTAATCGACAGAATAATCAATCAAATCAGTACTAATTTTAAAAATGACAAAAAAAATTAGCAAAATCAATCAAAATAATAGCAAATTTGGAGATTAATTCTGAATCTCCTCGTACTCATTTGAAAGAACACGATTTTGTATTCTGAAATGAAGAGGAGAGAGAATGAAGTCAAACCTGATTGAAGGTGAAGAGACGGAGCTACGACGATGATGGAGTGCGCGGCTACGGATCTGCGGCGGTGGCGGAGACCGAGAGGATGAAGTTTTGTGAAATTTTTTGGGGAATGAAGATGAGATTCCCATGAATTTGAAGAGAGAGAAAGAGCAGTAGATAGAAGGAGGAGAGAGAGCGTGTTATGTTTGGAAATGAATGAGTGGGAGTCGAAAGTTTCGACCCCTCTCGTTAAAATGTAGCGCGTCCTTTTTTTTTTTTTTCTCGCGCGTGTCATTCTATGTTACCCTCTGTGTCACTCTATGGTGGTGCGCAGTTCTCACGCGAGCATGAGTTCGCACCTGATCTCGTCTGTATATATATATATATATATATATAGGATTTCTATCAAATGAGAAGTAAAGATTTTGTGAGAAGTGAGAAGTGATCTGGACCGCCAGATCGTCCATCATCGACAGTCACAATCACGCGCGTGTAATCCATGGCAGAAGGGTCAAATTTGTCTTTTTCCTATGAGAGGGAACCCAGGGGTCCGATCCATTTTCATTCATTCATCAAAATTTCCCCCAAATTTCTTTCTCTCTCTAAAACGCGACTCTCACTCTCACTCTCTCATTCTCTCCCAAATCATTCATCAAAATTTTCCGGTTGTTCTTCCCCAAAAATCTAAGCGAATTAATTTTTCCGGTCATTCTTATCAGCGAAGCTTTCAAAAGGTAAATCGCAAACACATTTTCTAAAATTTCAATTTGTTTTTGATAGATTCAATTTGTTCTTGATCGATTCAATTTGTTCTTGATCGATTCTTCTATTCATGTTGATTTGTTGCCGATTTAATTTGTTGTTGATTAATTAAATACAATTGTTGGAGTTTTGTTGATATTTTGATGTTAAAATTAGGGTTTTGGAGTTTTTGTGTTAACATTTTGATGTTTACTGCGCAGAAATGTCGAAACGGAAAGAGCCTGACGCTAGTGAAGAAATTAGTTCGAAGATAATGGCGATTGTTCGTGATATCGAAGTTGTTGCGCCATCTTCCACATCTGACTTCACGTCCGACCTCGATGTAGTCAAGGTTCCAAGACGCCGTGCTCCGAAATCCGAATAGACTAAGCAAGAAAGCTAAGATGGCTGAATCCTTGTACGTTACACTATCCGATCTCATAATTTAAATTTTTTGTGTGTTTTTATTTTTATTTTTATTTTGTGTTTTACATGATCCTGTGAATGTTATTTTGTGTTTGATTTACTGGAGTTAAGTCATTTTAGTTATGTAGTTATGTGTTAGGGTTATTGCATTTATACGTGTTGAGTTAGCGGAGATAATTGTTGGAGTTATGTCATGCCGGTAATGGAGTTACGTCAATAAATTGTTGGAGTTAATGAGAGTCAAAGGGACTACAGTTAGCGAAAATAGTTTATGGAGTTAGGTGATTTAAGAGGTGGAGTTAGCGAAAACAGTTTATGGAGTTAGGCGATTTAAGAAGTGGAGTCATGTGTCAGAGTTACTATAGTTATCTCACTCAGTTGTCTGAGTTATGTGTCAAAGTTACTAGAGTTAGGTCATTTAGTTGTTGGAGTTATTGATAAGAGTTATAGATTTCAGCTAGTGCAGTTATCTGTTTAAGCAATTTGTGGAGTTATGTAATTCAATTCCTGGAGTTAGGTGTTAGAGTTTATGGAGTTAATCAAATTTAATTGGGGTTTGTTCTTTTTATGGTTATAGTGTTATTGTGCCATCAAGTCGATGCCGACCAGCAACATTGCATACTTTTCTTCATGGCCTGTCTGATGAACAGAAGGACGTTGTGAGGGCTATTGGATTCGGGGGGTTGTTTTATGTGTGTAATACATCTTTTCCTCTGAACTTGGTGGCATCTCTAATTCGGGCTTTTAATGGGGCAAGTTACTATTTTAATTTTGGAAATGGTAAAGAACTTTTAGTTTCAAAGGCAGGAAGATGTGTATGATTGTTTTATGCTGCCTATGAATGGGGATGTAATTGTTGAGACGGAAACTGGCCCAAATGCGTCTGATGTGGATGTTGCTCTAAAGAAAAAGTGGAGGGTTGTGTTTGGGTTAGAAGGCAATGTGTTGATCCCATTAGCCCTAGTTCCGGATATGATAAAGAAGTCTAGGCATGGTGATAAGTTCAAGCAGCTGTTTGTGTTGTATGTCTTCTCTATGTTTTTGGCCCCAACTTCCAACATTACAGTTGATTTAAAGCTGTTGAATGCTGTTGATGATGCAAGTAGGATCCCAAAATGGGATTGGTGCGGATATGTGCTAAACAGACTAGGGGAAGGCATAGCTGAGCATGTGAAGAATAAAACTTCGAATGTTAAGGGCTGCTTGTTTTTTCTACACTTAGTGTACTTCCACCGGCTTCAGTTTAAGGACGAGAATCAACTTACTACACTGCCACTAGCCCAACATTGGACAGCAGAGAAGTTTGAGCGTAGGATAAAAGATGAAGTGCAAAGTGGGGGAGTTGGAAATGGGCCTTTGGACATGGACACATATCCCGTGTGTTTGAAGAAGAGGCTAGGTGATGGTGTTAGTCGATCTAGTGCCCCTACTTTGACTAGAACAAGTGAACCTCCTTTGCCAGGACCAAGTGATGTTGGTTCATCTACAGATATGAGAACAGTTACATTTATATTACCTCCAGGAGTGAAAACAGATGAAGAAATTAATGCAATGTCCGTTAATGTAAGTTTCTGTTCTTCTTTTATGGTAGTAAAGTTAACTTATTATGACATTAGAGTTAGAAATTGTATACATAGTTTATGTGTTTCTAAATTTGGATCTTTTTTTATGACAACAGAATTTCCAGAAGGTCATGACGTTCTATAAGAGGGGCATGGAAGTTGTTCACAGGTATTACATGCCCCAACTGTCAGACACAAGGGATGCCTTCTTGAGTCAAGTTGAAGAACCAGGTCAGGGTCATGTCATTGGGCAGACACAAAAGGTTGGTGAAAGCAGCGGCAAGGGGCACGAGGCAGCTACTTGTGATTCCGTTCAAGAGGATGTTACTGCTGACCCTTATCAAATGTCTGACTCTCAATGGTTTAACGTGCACAAAGATGAGATTTTGGCCATTTTTGATGATGTTTGTAAGAGGTTTCAGTTATTCAAGCAGGCCGATGAGGAGATGCCTACGTTTGAAATAGTATCCCCAACTAAGAGTGATTCTAGTTCACATTCGAATCCATTTGCTGATATGATGAAGGACGGGCCTTTGGATACTGGTTTATCTGAGGCAGTAGATGGCTTGGATAAAATATTGTGTCAGGAGACTGTAGATAACTTTGTTTTTGATAAAATAGTTGGGAATACGACATGGGTGGATCGTAGTTTGGTTGAATATAGCAAAGAAAGTGTTGTTGCGGTTGAACGTAGCAAAGAAAGTGTTGTTGGGACATCCCGTACTACTGAGATGGGAGGAGATGTCAATGACAGTGTACCTGGGCATGGAGGCTCTAGCATTGATAAGTCGCCACCTCTTTCCCCACGTATTAACCGTAGTCCTCTTATATCTGGTTCTCGGCCTTCCCGAGGTGGCAAGTCTGATGGCCTGGGCTGCTCATTAGTTATGGATCATTTCGATGATAAACAAGTTGTTGCTTCAGAGTTCATGGGAAATATTACAAGTTGCTGAAGTACATGCCAACCTGCCGAAAGCAGATTTGTGATTACTCTTTCGTTGATGCAGACGATTTGCTCGATAAAACGTAAGTTTTTTCTTTTAAATATTTTTGTCAATCAAGCTTTAGAATTTTTGCTGGAATTATTTATGCAGTTATTAGAGTTATGTTATAGAGTTATTAGAGTTATGTGTTACAAGTTTTTTTTAGAGTTATGTATTTTAATTTCTAGAGTTATGTGTTTAAGTCTTTAGAGTTATGTGTTTCAATTTCTAGAGTTATGTGTCTAAGTTTCTAGAGTTATGTGTCTAAGTTTCGTGTCTAAGTTTCTAGAGTTATGTGTTTAAGTCTTTAGAGTTACGTGTTTCCGTTTCTGGAGTTATGTGTTACAAGTTTTTTTTTTTTTTGTTTTTTGATTTGTTCTTTGCTTTTTGTTTAGCGAGGAACTTCTTCATTATGGGTCTAGTTTCTGTTTGTTAAGAGAAGATCTTCTAACATTGGGTAGCGACAAGATGGTTGGGAACATGGTCGTGGAGTGTTGGTGTTTGCTTCTTAATGAATTGGAGTCCAAGGATAAGATGGAGCCTTCCCGTTTTTTCTTTGGACTAGGCCATATGGTTAGTTATTCTCTGTTTTGCTAACCATTTTTTGTTTTTTAATCTATTCTTTTTGGTCAGTTATCTAATGATGGAATTGTTTTACTTTTTTCTCTTTTTTTTTATAGGATGCTATCCATGATGTTCGTTACCCAGTTGACAGTGATACGTCTCCTGAAAAGAAGATGTTCGATTTCTGGAATTTTTGGCTGGAATTTCAACCAGAAGCTGCTAAGTTAAATGATACAGATCTTGTAAGTTCTACAGTTAGCTTTTCAAAACATTATGTTGGTGTCTAGAGATATTTGTAAGCCATGGAGTTATTTGTTGAGAGTTTTCTAGAGATATGTGTGTAGGCCTTTCGTTCACTTACAAAACTAAGGAGAAAGGCGAGCATCACTAGTTATGTGTTATGTCTAGCTCTAGTTATGCAATCAAATATGTGAAGTTATTGACTTTTTTATCTTGCTGTTTTTTAGATCTTTATTCCGATGGAATTTGAGGAACACTATTCTCTGATCTTTGTGAACTTCAAGGGTCAAACAATAGATTTGTTGGACAATAAGAAGACGAGTAGTTCTTGCAAGACAAATGCGGAAATTCTGGTAATCTTTTTGGGTCGTTAAAATGCTTTGATTTGTGCAATATATTCTTATTGGTCAATCTTGTAATGGTGATTGTATTTTTGATTCTTGTAGATAAATGGTTTTCAACAATTTCTGCTGCATCATAATCACCCACACCCAACTGCACTCACTAAATTCAAGTACAATGATGTCAGTTTGCCCTGGCAGAGCAAAGCTGAAAATGATGATTCTGGGGTTTATTTGATGATTCACTGTCTTAATTATGATGGTGAGGAATTTGAGGCTCACCTTCAAAGAGCAAATGACCGAAAGATGATGCGTGCTGAGATATGTGCTTCACTTGTCCTTAGTGACAAAAATTTGCACAGAGAAGATGTGCTATGGAGGGTTAATAATGAGTTTGATATAAGTGGTATAAAGAACACGTTGTTGGAACGTGAGAGGGATAAAAAGAAGAAGAAGGGAGCTAATGCTGGTGATCAGGGTAGTCGTAGAGCTATTGAGACCAGGAAGGAATGCGAGGAGGCTGCTGTTTCTTCCAAGATTGATGGTGTACCAGCTGCTAATGCGAGGAATGAGGAGGTTGTTGCGCCATCAAAAGCAAGTAAAGCGACTTCTCTGTCAAACATCGTGATGCCCAAACTGAAGATTAAAATGAAGATGGTCGAAACTACGACTGCATCTTCTGCTGACGCAGCACCAATACTCCCAACGTCGAAGTAAGTTGGTTTCCTTTGATCATTGAAGTTACTGGAGTTATAGGTCTTTAAATTTGTTGAGTTATACATCTAAACTAGTGGAGTTATGCATCTGAGTTATTTTGGAGTCATCTGTTATTAATTAGAGTTTTAATCCTTTTTTTTTTGTTTATTCTGTTTCTGTTTGTGCAGGAGGATTAAAAATTTGAAAATTGGAGCTGCTCCTGCTTCGGAGAAAAAGTACAAGAGAAGACAAGAGATGAAGTGATCTTTTTTAGTTTTTAGGTTTATTTGTAGTATCCCGTAGATGGGTGTGTTTTTTTTTTCCAAACTGTGGCATGGTTTTAGCGTTTTCCAGTGGGGTTATTTGCTGAATGTATGGCTAAAAGTACAGATGTTTAACTACTTAATTATAGTCCATAATTATTTTCGCTAACTCTAGTCTCTTTTGAATCTCATTAGCTCCACCTCTTAAATCTCTTAACTCCATAAACTGGTTTTTCGTTAACTCTAGTGATTGTTTTCGCCAATATTAAAAATTCGATCTCGTAAATTTAAAGTTTGCTGAAGTTTATTCCCTCTTAATTGTGTGCTAAAGTTTGCTCGTTGACACTTGATCTTAAAGAGACTAACTCCATAAACTGTTTTCGCTATTTCCAAAGACCAAAACACATAACTCCAAAGACCAAAACACATAACTCCAAAGAATTAAACATATAACTCCAGAAACTTAAACATATAACTCCAAAAACTTAAACATATAACTCCAGAAACTGTTTTGGCTATTTCTAGTCCCTTTCACTCTCATTAACTCCACCTCTTAAATAGACTAACTCCATAAACAGTTTTCACTAACTCAGTGATTAAATCGACTTTCGAATGTGATTAAATCTTAACACAAAATTCCAAAACTTTAATTTCACGCTAATATTAAAAAACTCCAACAATTATGTGTTTTTCGCTAACTCTAGTCTCTTTTGAATCTCATTAACTCCACCTCTAAAATCGCTTAACTCTATTGACGCAATTGCATAACTAGAATTAAAGAATAAATTGAAAAACTGAACTACTTAACTATATTGCTGCTTAACTCAACAAAACTGTGATAAATGTAGAAATTTTAAGGAAATCAAAACATTACAATGCACTTGGTATATGTATCGAATCGTTATATAGTTGAATGTTTCCAAAAGTATCAAATCCAAAATTATTTCCAAATTCACAACTTCATTTCTTCTTCCTGTTCTTCTATCTTTTTGAGATTTCTAAGTATCGTCTTCTTCGTCTTCCTCATCCTCTTCGTCTTCTTCAGGGGCCTGTGATTGTATGGCAATAAAATTAGATTAGATCGTGATTTTGATTCTTCATTGTTCTAACTGTAACAACAGAAACAAATAACTCTAGAAACTGAAACACATAACTATAGAGACCGAAACACATAACTCCAGAAATTAAAATACATAACTCTAGAAACGGAAACACATAACTCTAGAAACGGAAACACATAACTCTAGAAACGTAAACACATAACTTTAGAAACTCAGACACATAACTCTAGAGACTGAAACACATAACTCTAGAGACCAAAACACATAACTCTAGAAATTAAAATACATAACTCTTGAAACTTAGACACATAACTCTAGAGACCGAACCACATAACTCTAGAAACAGAAACACATAACTCTAAAGACTTAAACACATAACTCCAGGAGTAAAAGGACAACTGCAAGAATGATGAGAACTAAGTTGCTCTACATACCTTTTGTTTCCCCTTCATTGAACAAGTGCGAGCATTGTGTTTCTCTTTTTTGTTGCAAATTGAGCAGGTACGCATCTTATTTTTGCTCTTGCCTATATTAGTTTCTTTCGAAGAAATCATCCTCTTGCCCGTACCTTTGTTGCTGGACTGTTTTGGACAGAATACAGTCAACTCAGTTGTTGAGCTGACACCCAAAAGTTGTTCCAGCTGCTGTGTCTTGGTCTTTGGTGCAGTGGTATTACAATCCAAAAGTCTCTGCTTGAATTCTTTTATTGTATTTGTTAAACTAAAAACGTCCTCTTCACTGCCTTCAATCACATCCATGACTTTGTAAATCTCATTCCACAATGTAGAATGTGCTTTCTTGTCACTATCTGTCTTTGTGTGATCTTGAAGAAGATTACCTGACAGTCATAGCAGCGTCATTAGGTCATATATATTTGGCAGGCTAATTCAAAGAGTCATGCTTATTCAAAGAGGCAAATTACCTTTTGAATCGTACACATGCTTCTGGTAAGAGTCTTTTGTCCACCTCTCGAGAATGTATCTATCAGGAATTGTTTTCCACCCCTTCCCAGATAAAAACCACAAGGCATGACTACAGAGCAATCTGATTCTTTTTAACAACTTGCAGGAGCATTCTATCTCATTGGTTGATGTGTTGAACAACAGTTCAACCTGTTCATACAAAGATTCTGGTTTCAGACAAAAGTAGTACCTGACGTTATTCATATATATGCTATAAAGCTTAAAAACAGAAATTACCTGGTTTTTTTTCACAGTATCATGTACCAACGTTGTCTCAGTATCATCTGACTTGCTGAATCCAGCAACCCCACACGTCAAAGCCGCTACTAACTCTTCTTGTAAAATATAGAAAAGGGTTTGTGTGTATACTTCCGATGAGTGTACCTCCAAAGGTAAAGGTGTTACCAGCACAACACTTGAATTCGACGACTCGTAATTGAGTTTTTCATTTGCATCCCTCTGTTGATCTAATGCACTTTCGTATCTCATCCAGAGCTCTACCAAACTTGGTGTTGGACCAAGGAAACTCTTGAAAAAACTGTTTTCACTTTCTGATCTCTGGGTACTTCTCAGAATTCCTCCTAGATGGGTATCCTTGAAATAACAAGGGACCCATCTATCTCTTATCCCAAAGATATCATATAGCCATGGATGCTCGGTCAGCTTATAATCAGTAAGGATATTTCCCCACTCTCTTTCAAATTCTGAGGGTTCAATGTCCTTACCCCATACTGCAGCAGTTAATCTAGCAAGAAAGTCAGTTGTGTCATTGGCTATTTCGTGCCCCACTTTCTCCGTAACTTTGTCCATAATATGCCATGCACAGAATCTGTGCCCTATATCTTTGAATACTTTAGGAACAACTATCTTCATTGCAGGGCATTGATCGGTTATTATCCAATGCGGACTGGAGTTATCCATGCAATCCAAAAACTTCTCAAATACCCATTCAAAAGACTCTGTATCTTCCTTTGCAATTAAAGCCACAGCAAAAGTGACGCATTTTTTGTGTTGGTCAATCCCTGTAAAAGGTGTGAACAACATGCGGTACTTGTTTGTAGAATATGTAGGATCATACGACATACAGTCACCAAACAACCTATAATTCTCCTACAAGTTGAGTCTGCCCAAAGCACTCTCATCAAACGCCCTTCCTCATCTGCTTCATAGGCTTAATAAAAAGCCTCATTCTTCTTTTTCTCTCTTCCCAACTTGTCCAGAAATAGTTGTCCATCCCTTTCTCCAATGAAACATCTCATATCTCTATTGAAGTTATAAAAATCAACAAGTGTGGCACTAACATTTTCATACTCCTGACTTTGCTCTTTACAGGCCTTGAATGTTTTTGCAGTCCCAACATTAACTCTAGCATTTTGTATCAACATCTTTTTGTGATACATCCCAAGATTTCGATTAATGTTTTGGAACCTATCGAATCTAGGGGATACCAGACCATGGTTGTGTCCTTCTTTAAATTTGTAGACAATATACTCCCCAGCAACATACTTCAAAGCCATCATTGCTTTACAGCCAACTCTAGTTATTCTACGTACCTTAGTGATCTTGGCATGTTGCTTGCTTGGTTTTAGATGCTGGTCCACTACATATTTCTGTTGTACCTTGTAATGCTTAGTAGGTTTCTCCCTATATCCTTGTTTGTTGCAAAACATGTACCGAATGCAAGATGTTCCATCACTAGCTTTATTTAATGTCGACTTCCTCACATCAAATCCACAAGCTGCAGCATAACGTTCGTAGAATTGTTACCCAGCTATTAGTGTCGGAAATGTCTGTCCAATGAAAGGCATCAAATGATTGTCAACAGTTGTAAACCATTCTTTAGTCCCTCCTGGAGTTGTTTGCGAAGTAGACCGAGCATTAATCACTGGAGTATTAATTGGCACTTCATTTGAGGTTGCTCCATTGCTATCCATAGTTTCCTGCAGTGAATATGACAATAAGTTTAGGCACTATTAACACTTTGATTTTATTCCCTCTTAATTGTCTGCTAAAGTTTGTTCGTTGACACTTGATCTTAAAGAGACTAACTCCATAAACCGTTTTGGCTATTTCTAAAGACCTAAACACATAACTCCAGAGACCTAAACACATAACTCCAGAGACCTAAACACATAACTCTAGAGACCCAAACACATAACTCTAGAGACCGAAACACATAACTCTAGAAACTGAAACACATAACTCCAGAGACTTAAACACATAACTCTAGACACGGAAACACATAACTCTAGAAACTAAAATACATAACTCTAGAAACGGAAACACATAACTCTAAAGACTTAAACACATAACTCCAGAGACTGAAACACATAACTCTAGAGACTGAAACACATAACTCTAAAGACTTAAACGCATAACTCTAGAGACTGAAACACATAACTCTACAGACTTAAACACATAACTTTAGAAATTAAAATACATAACTCTAGAAACGGAAACACTTAACTCTAGAAACTCAGACACATAACTCTAGAGACCTAAACACATAACTCCAGAAATTAAAATACATAACTCTAGAAACTGAAACACATAACTCTAGAGACCGAAACACATGACTCCAGAAATTAAAATACATAACTCTAGAAACTGAAACACATAACTCTAGAAACGGAAACACATAACTCTAGAAACGTAAACACATAACTCCAGAGACTTAAACACATAACTCTAGAAACTCAGACACATAACTCTAGAGACTGAAACACATAACTTCAGAAATTAAAACACATAACTCTAGAAACTGAAACACATAACTCTAGAAACTGAAACACATAACTCTAGAAACGGAAAAAACATAACTCTAGAAACTGAAACACATAACTCCAGAGACTTAAACACATAACTCTAGAAACGGAAACACATAACTCTAGAAATGGAAACACATAACTCTAAAGACGTAAACACATAACTCTAGAGACCTAAACACATAACTCTAAAGACTTAAACACATAAATCTAGAGACTGAAACACATAACTCTAGAGACCTAAACACATAACTCTAGAGACTGAAACACATAACTCCAGAAACAGTTTTCGCTAACTCTATGATTAACCGACTTTCGAATGTGATTAAATCTTAACACAAAATTCCAAAACTTTATTTTCACACTAATATTAAAAAACTGCAACAATTATATTCAATTAATCAACAATTATATTCAATCATATTCAATTAATCAACAACAATTAATCAGCAGAAAATCAACATGAATAGAAAAATCGATCAAGAACAAATTTAATCTACATAAAATAAACAAATTCGTCAAAATAATTGAGTTACTTCGTTTTCAATGATTTTAATTTGAAGCTGTGACTATGAATTTCTAGAGAATGTGTTTGCGAATTACCTTTTGGAATGCTTGGTTGATAGAATGACCGAAAACTTTTTGAGGAAGTCGCTCAATATTTGGGGATTTTTGATGAATGAATTTTGGAGAAATTTTGATGAATGAAATTTGGGGAAATTTTGATGAATGAATATTGGAGAATTTGGAGAGAGAGCGAGAGTCGCGTTTTAGAGAGAGAAAGAATTAGGGAAGTTTTCTGTCCGCGCGAAAAAATTGCTGCAATATATACAGTCGAGCGTGTGTTTCTGTCCGTAGATGAGGATTGATCATGCGGTCCAGATCACTTCTCACTTCTCACGATAATACAACTTCTCACTGGATGGGGACCCTATATATATATATATATATATGTTTATAAACGAAGCTTTTTTCGTGGACATTGAAGAGGTCTAGAGCCTTTCGAATTTTCTTAGAGCTTCTGGTGGATAAGGAATTAATTTATGTTATGGAATTGTTGTTATACCATATCTGAGTTTATGGTAATCATGTACAAAATTCATATAATTTACTTTTGGAAATGTAGTATACAATATGTATGTTTATGGTAATTTTGAAAAAATCTATCAGTATAAAATTTCCTTTTTAAGTTATGGTAAGATAATAAATCAAACCTACATTTTAATATAAGAGAAAACTATACGACATTTTCTACATTTTGGTAAAATATAAGAACCAAATATATATTTTTTAAATGCGTCTACAATTAATGAAATTTTAATACAGTTTTAGGTGAATAAAAAGTTCATTTAGTGTAGAAGTGGCCCCCAACATGGATTGTCAAAATCAACAAACAAAACAGATAATTATAAAAAGATCGAAGGCAGTATATGACAATTAATCTCGAAATGGTAAGATAATACAAAAGAATCTTCAACTTATTCATGTGAACTGCCCAATAGTAATAACTACGAGTAAAGGCAATCATTTACTCGCTTTAATATATGTGTTATTCTATAATATTATTTTTTTTTTTTTTTTTTTTGTAATCTATGTTTTAGTATATATATATATATATATATATATATATATATATATATATATATATATATATATATATATATATATATATATATATATATATATATATATATATATATATACATAAAAGATTGACCACAAGCTACGAATAAATGTAGTGTTTATATTTTTTAATGAATCTGATCTTTTCTGCATATAACCATAAGCTTTTAATACATCTAAATACATTGAAATTTTATATCATTTTCAGGTGAAGAAAAATTCGATTGATTTATAGAAAATTCATTTATAAGTTATGGAAGATAATATTTTTAAGCAAGTATATTGTAGTCATGAAATAGTAAGATAATACAAAGAATTTTATCATGGGTAATGGAAAGATTACATTATATTCCAAATTTAAATGTACTGTAATCATAAAAAGATAGGATACCCCCTCCTTTCAGAAATGTAAAACGATTTTATTTTTCGAGTTAGGGCATTGACTGTTGATTTCGCAAAAAACTATCAGATTTGCACACTTAACGTTATACTCATTTAGTGAGGTGTCTTCTTTGATAATATTATTATACCTTTGTAATTTTTTGCTTTATATTTTTTGGTGGGTAGCAATTCAACTTACTCAAGTAATTTTCCAACTACTATAACTACAAGTAAAGTCACTTGGTTTCTCTAAATATGCGCTATTCTATAAGTCTTTTTTTTCTAATCATAAAATGATAGGATACTCCCTCCTTTTAGAAATGCATGACTATTTTAGTTTGTTTAGCTGAGACATTGAATGTTGAATAGTTCATATGTCAATTGATCTAAATTAATTAAAAAATAGCTTAATTTAGGTGATATGCTTTGGTATTTATATGTTGCAAAATTATGTTGAATTGTATCATACAAGGTCATTCCCGTATTCGATGTAGTTATTTCTATGAGAGCAATCAAATGTTTTTACATAATGTATAGATCTCTTTGCTCTAAAACACATACTATCAAACGAAAATTATTTGGTCAGCTACCTTAATGTAAACTTGAGTTTTGAAAAATTTAATACATAGTCCTAGAAAATGTAATATTCTATTTATAAATATAGTCTATCTATTGAAGAGGCAAAAAATTATAGGTATTTTTATGTAGCTCTAGACAGGTCCTCGACCCATAATATTGAAAATGATGATATAAGATCTTTAATTGAATAATAACTATAAGTAAATTCTTCATTATCAAATATTTGCAAAGTGCATTTATATATATTCCAGCAGTCATAAAACCATTTATCACAAACCTAGAATTACCTTTTATTGCTAGGTAGTTTGAAACATGGCCACATAAGCAAAGTCATTGGTACGAATCATAACTTTTTATCTTAAGAATTTGTGATGTACAAAGTGCAAGCATTATTGCAATTATTTTATTTAAAATAACTAATATATAATCGTTAATTTGAGTCATTGATTCAACATAACAAAATATAAGATGACTTAAAAAGAAACATACAATTAAGATAATATATTTTTTTGCTTCGGTTTCGTAAGTTATGATATAAAGTTATTTTGATTTATTTAAATTTATTAAACTTGCACTAAACTTATTAGATTTCAACTAATATAAATTCTATTGGAATCAATTTTTTTACTAGATTCATTATAGTTACAACATTTTACTCTTGTGATACGAATATGTTAAAAAGAATAAGTTGAATCATACAAAATCTTACTAACATCAAGTGTAATAAGCTTAGAAATCGGTATACAATATAGGGAACAAATTCGAAACTGAAACTTATTGTATTCGGTACCTCTATCTTAGCTTAACCACTATAACATAACATCTGTCAATTTGTTATTTAGGTTTGTTGATGTGAAATAAATGTATATATCTTGCACAGTTTGTGTTCAGTTTTGTTTAGTATTGACATCTTTATACTTTTGTCATGAGACATAAACACGTAAAACGATAAAGGTTGGTTAAAGTAAGTAATGGAAGTAAATGGTTTTATCAAAAAAAGTTAATTAATCAGCTAGAACATTAATGTCATGTAAGTATACAATGTGAGAACTCTAAAAAATGAATTAATCAACAGTTCTAGATAAATGGTAACTTTATTTCGTTGTTACCTTAAAAAAACTTTATTTAACTTCAATAATTTTTGTAGAGTATCGAAAGCCATCTGGAATAGCATCAAAAGTTGGATGGGAGTTCCTCATAACAACTCAACTCTAGCACGGGAAATAAGGTGGTATAACAAGCATATTCATAAGAAGCACTGGAAGACAAGTTGGGCGAGATGCAGCTTAGTTGCCACCATATACGCTATTTGGAGGGTAAGGAATTCTAGAGTCTTCCTAAACGAAGAACACAATATTGATTCTATTGTTGGACAGATTAAATTCTGAATTAGCATAAGGATCATAGGAAAGCATGATGTAAATGAGGAAGTTATAAAAAATCTCTTAGTACAGCTTAGGGGTTCTAAGTTTTTGTAAGAATTTGCTTTCCCCAATTTGGGATGAATAAAGCTACTAATTTTCTTGCAAAAAAAAAAAAGTATAATGATTTCGGCAATGTAAAATATCTATATAATATAAAATATTGTTAATGTCACTGTGCAACGCACGGGTTTTAAACTAGTTATCAATATAAATATTAAAAATTTACAAAACTTATATGAACATTCATGATTTTTAAGGATCTATGAAATGAGATCAATCTTGATATATTTTCAAACTTTTAAAATATTGAACGTGAGCAACAAGAAATGTATAATGGGAGTACCACCGATAAACTACTAGGCCTTGTGCGATTAGATTGCATTTTTCTGATTTGATTTGATTTGAATTGAATTGAACTGATTTGATTTTATTTTATTTGAATAAACTTGATTTGATTTGATATGAACTGAATTAATCGATAAATTAACTGCAAAATTAGACGAATTAATAACTAAAAATAGACTAGATTCATTGATTGTTATTTGGATACTTCTGATCAAATTTGATTTGATTTGATTTGAATAAAACTGATCTGATTTGATTTGATTTGAATAAATCTGATCTGATTTGAAAATACTATTGAATAAGTTGAATTGCACAGAGTCTAAGTGACATGAATAAGAATGTTAGACTCTATTTGATAGGATTCATCGTTTTATCAAGATTTCAAGCACATCCAATAATGCAAATAAAAGTTTTTGTTTGTTTGATTGTTTTATTTAATTTATTTATTTATCAGGTTTCCAAAAAATATATTTCATTTATTAAGTAATAATCCAAATACGCTTCTGCCTAATGCCTATATAGTCTGGTAAAGTCTCATATGAGCCGGTCTATGAGACGATACGGTCTCACGATAATTTATTGTGACACGAACTTAGTTGTTTAAAAAGTGAATCATTTAACATTCATTGTGACCTTTATATATATTGCTTTTAGTGATCTTGTTAGTTTACGATTTAGTCACATAAGTTGTGATTTAAAAGGGTGATCATGACAAAATATAAAATTAGGCTAATTTAAAGAATAACTCATTCACTCATTTTATAGAATTTTTTTTCGAAATAGGGCTCAAAAAATAAATGTTAAACAAAATGGGTTGAATAAAAACTTATTCAACCTTATGGGGTGCACGTCACCCCATTTCAGCTTCGGGACAGAACTGCCAGGAACCCTAACGGTTTTAAGGGTGTCAAACAGTACCGAGGAGGCTCCAGGTAAGAGGCAATGACCACTTAAAACCGCCATGGTCCACAACGGTTTTAATGTTATAAAACCGTTGCGGCGGATGGCGGTTACTAAGCAGAACCAGGTACAAAAATAAATAAATAATAAAAAAAAAAGTTAAAACCGCCACGCCCCATGGCGGTTTCACCCTTAGCCAAATAATTGGCCCCAAACTAGAGCAGTCGGTTCTGTCTTCAAACTGCCCAAGTTTGACACTCATAAAACCGCCACGCTCCCCAGCGGTTTTGTTGAGGTGAAACCGCCATGGGGCGTGGCGATTTCAGTGGGTCTATGCCTCTTGATTTGGATTTCAGCGCACTGTTTGATGCTCTTACATTTTATATAAGTTATTCCAATCTTACAGTAAATTGAAACATTCACTAAGAAAAGTATATAACGGTTAATACAAATGTAAAAGATATCACTATAATGTAAGGAAATATGGTCTCACAATAAATTAATATAAGACCGAAACAATGAGTGAGGTCGAACGTGTGCAAACTTTACATGTTTTGAAAACGCGAGAAGCCTTTAATTTTGAAGTTTCTCGTACCAAGTAAACTATTTTCATGAAGTAGCAGATAATCATTCTATCTATTTCCGGCAATTGTGTTTGAATTGTGCTCATCATGTGACATGTTGGTGCAAAAAGGCTAGTCAAGGAACTTATTAACTACAAAGAAAGTGGAGTTTGAACAAACAACCACTTAGCTTGTTATATATTGAACAAAGATGGCCGGAAAGATGCTAATGTCAACAAATAAAGACCAAATCAACTAACACAGTTTTCTGATTGCGACGAGTGAGCTGATTCTTTCATGCAAATACAAATCAAAATGGAAAAGTCAGATATATTGTTTAATCATTTAAGTGAGTCCATATTTATATCTTAGTAGCAAAGTTTGAAATCCGATTATTCTTCAAAGAGTAGAGAACCACTAGTGTACTTCTATGACGTGTACGAGTCGACGAACAACGGAGTATGTAACATTATTATTGTAACCAAATTTCTTTTTTTTCTTTGTCCAGGAAAAATATCAACGTACAAGAATGAAAATGAGGCATATTACAGCTCAATACACTCGCGTTATTTTGTTAATCAGACAAGTTGAGATATCGTCTCAATCTCTGTGAAGATGATACTCCCTCCGTTCCAACTCAAAGGCCCCGTATTTCATTTTGGGACGTCCCACCTCAAACACCTCATCTATTTTAGGACATATTTCTCTCTCCTACTATTATTAAATTATCACATATTCTCTCACATTATCTCACCTACTTTTATTAATCCCCACATTCTCTCTCCTCCTTGAGTATCAAATTTTCTTATTCCGCTACAAAAAACGCCCGCGGCGTTTGAGATGGGACGAAGGGAGTAGGTAATTAGCTAGTTACCTCGATCATTTTTTTCTGTAATTCAATTGAAGTATGTAATTTAAGGTAGCCAAATTAATTAGAATACAATTGGCAGGTTAATTTTTTTTTACTAAAACCCGCCGGATCAGGTTCAAAATACATAAGGTTGAAATTTGTAAGTATGCATGGTCGTGTAGAGGTACTAGCTAATATGCATATGATATCAGATCAGAAAGGGTAATTCTGTAGTTGCAATAACGTTAGTTGCTTGCTAAGTGCGTGGCTTCTAGACGGTAACATAACACTTATAAATGTCTTGCTTTTAAGTAGATTGTATGTATTATGTGCCCCATATATCGTGGGGAAACTAGAAATTCAAAAACGTGTCTCTAATTAAATCTCTTGAGCGTTTGTAAGTATTGAGATAATAATGTTGATAATGGCAACAACAATAACAAAGACGATTATGAGACACAAACGAAGTTTCATTGTATATTATTGTAGGACTGTCGACTGTAATAAGCTCAATTATAAGTTTATATCCCAACGACAAATTACCTACCCCGATTCGATTATTACGTAGTTTCCCTTTTGATAAGGCCATTGTCGATCACAGAAGGATCAGCAATACTTATTAAGAATGAACTCGCTGGCTAACATTTGACCATGCAGATAATGTATAGCGGCCACTCGCCCAACTTGGCTTCTTGTGAAGAGTTTGCAAGGTAGATACTATAAGTCAATTGAAGCAGACCCGTGGGGGCATTGAGCTAATTATAATAATTATAATAGATTAGTAGTTGTAGTAATAATTTTATCTTAAGATTGATTTGTTGAAAAATTAGGCCTCGTCAGATGATAATAATAAACATCAAACTTACTCAAGCTAGAAATCATTGTGTCGTTTGTTATTCTGCCCTATTTGAAATGTTTCTATAACGAAATTTGTGCATACTAGCTCTATCCGCCTCGCATTAACCACCTCATGATGTACTTTTTTGGGTCAAAATTTTAAGGCTCAGATCACAAATTAAACGATATAATGAGTTAGAATATATATGACAAAAAGTTTAAGATTTGTAAAAAAAAAAAAAAAAAAAACTTTCATAAAGTAAATTTTTCGTAATAAAAACGCTTTTATATACAACTAAATAAATAATAAGTTATATGTATCGCATAGTGATATTTACACCCCAAATCAATATTATGCAAGAGTATAGTATATAACAATTATGTTAGCCCTAGCATGTAACCGTAGTCAATAGTGGTAAGTGGCGGAGTTTGGTTGAAAAAAAAGGGAGGCCAGGTTTTGAACCCAATACCTCATAGTAGAGGAAGTGAATCTCAAAAAGGCCGGGGGGTCAAACCACCAAGTTAAAGCAATTTGTGTGAAGTATTTACTCAACAAATTAGTATTAGCACATGTAAAACGGGGGAGGCCCCCTCCCAAGTAGTCTAAGCTCCGCCACTTGATACTAACGTTTATTCAATAGTATCACTAGGTCCAGGTGGCACGTACATACTTACATTATCAAAAAGAACAAAGAAGAAACAAAGACTCCCATAAATGCACTAATAATAGAAGGGTTTGCTATAAAAAGGGCCACAACTACGAGCATGTTCCAAGCACAAGCACAATAAGAAGGAAAAGAGAAAAATGATGAGGTCATCAAAGACTATTATAGCTCTTCTTGTTTTGCTTTCAGTTTTGTGCACTTTTGAAGCACAACTTCAAGTAGGATTTTATAGCAAATCATGCCCATCAGCTGAAATCATAGTTAAACAACAAGTTACCAAAGCTTTTGCAAGTAACAATGGGATTGCCCCTGGTCTTGTGAGAATGCATTTCCATGACTGCTTTGTTAACGTAAGTCCTCATTCTTATATTCATTTTATGCACTAGTAGTGTATGTATATTTTTATGATATCACGCATTTTATAATTAAATTCGTTCTACATATGTAATATTATAGTTATTATTTGTTTTGTGAGACGACCTCTAACTATTAGCGATAGAATGTTATTACTACAGATGTTGAAATTATTGAGTCACCTAATAGATTTGTCGCGTCATTGGCTTTCTAGCTAAGGTCAAGTACTGTACTGCAATTTTTTTTTTTCTCAACACTTATCTAAGAAGTAAGAACGAAGTCCAGTTAGAATTTACGTAACATCATTATTATTATTACAGTACACGTACGTCGTAGTAAAGGCGTAAAGCTCTATTTACTTACGAATTTTCGTTTTGGTTTGACAGGGGTGTGATGGATCCATTCTCATAGACTCGACCCCCGGTAACCAGGCCGAGAAAGATTCACCGGTTAACAACCCTAGTCTACGAGGGTTCGAAGTGATTGACAGTGCAAAGTCCTTACTTGAAGCTCAATGCAAAGGGATTGTATCCTGTGCTGATATTTTAGCTTTCGCGGCTAGAGACAGCATAGCCCTGGTAATCAATTAAGCACTCAGCTCGCTCTATTTCATTTATTAACGTTTAGTCTGAATATGTGAAAACGTTAGAGTACACATTTGACTTATTTAATTTGTACGTTTTCTTAATCAACACAATATATCCTCGTCTTATATGAATTGCTCTGCTTCGATATATAGACCAAAGGGCCATCATATGCTGTTCCGTCTGGTCGAAGAGATGGCAGAATTTCTATGGCTGGACCGACGCTGACAGAGATACCTGGACCTACAATGAACGTTTCTCAACTCACCACAACTTTCGCAAAGAAAGGACTAACCCAAGATGAAATGGTCACTCTTTCGGGTATAAACATATGATTCCGTGAACTTGTTTATATACTTATCTAGACCAAATTAAAAAAAAAATTAAACTGCAATATAACGTATGTATATATGCAGGTGCTCATACAATAGGGCGGTCTCACTGCACGACAATTACACAATTGGACGACAGGATATACAACTTCAGTGGAACAAACAAGCCTGATCCGGCGTTAAACCCAAGTTACGTACCAAAGCTACGGAAAGCGTGTCCGAGAGGAAGCACCGACACGACTTCGGTGGTTGTGATGGATCCTAAAACCCCGTTGGTGACCGACGTGAACTACTACGCTAATGTTCTAGTGAACAAAGGATTGTTCACTTCCGATTGGACACTCCGGACAAATGCGGCGACGGCCAGTGCCGTGAACCAGCTTGCCAGAAATCAAGCCCTTTGGTTTAGCAAGTTTTCAGCTGCACTTGTAAAGATGGGTCAGATTGGTGTTAGTACTGGGACTGCGGGAGAAATCCGCACTAACTGCAGGGTCATCAATTAGGAGTGCATGTGTAAATATATATTTTGCCAAAAAAATGTTTTCTATGTAACTTATCACAGAATTCACAATGAATAATAATGAGTTTGTTGTTTTTTTTCTTTTTCTTTTGAAGGTGAGTTTGTTGTTATAAGGAAAATTTTCCAAATCCTACTTTATACGTTTATAATCTTCCTGTTTCCTATCTTAAATGTCTAAAAAGATATTTTCCTACCTTTTAAAGTGTTATTTTTATCTAATTCCTACCAAAACACTATTCACTCTCTATTTCCGACATTGACTCTCATGTGTCTTGCATGTGACTTAGTTTTCACCTCAATCTTTCGCGTGATTCCTCTCATACCCATATCAAATCTCCATTTTTACTCATAACACTTATATGTCCTCTCCAGATCCAAGGCTCCTCCCCAAATCCTTCCTTCTCTACCCCATAAAACCTTCATTTTCACTTCTCATCGTTATTACTTGCATGCGCTATTTAATAAAAATAGGGGAAATTGGAGGGAAATCACGAAAAATTGGAGAGAAATCACGAAAGATTGGAGGAAAATAAAAAGTCAATGCTGTAAATAGAGAGTCAATTGGCCGGAATATTGTTTTTGGTAGGAATTGGATAAATAAAGCATTTTATAAGGTAGGAAAATATATTTTTAGACATATAAGGTAGGATTTGGAAATTTAATAAGTAGTTGATTATAACAAGTTACCCCCAAAAATCGTGTCTATCTCGAAATTGTGGTCTAAAACGACCTATCAACACTTAATTTTTAATTCCTTTTTCTTCGATTTTTAAGTTTTGTATGAAATCATTGTGTCATACACTCCAACAATCCAAGCATGTCTAACAACATACGGAGTACGGAGTATAATATAAGTCTTGATATCAAGAGACATAACTCTTTCTTTGTAGCAACCCTTTGCACGTACGGTTGAACATATTTTTGGTCCAATCAACATAAGTCCAAGACTAATGGCACAAGTCCAGCCCAATTTCTTTCTATTATCCATAGTTTTTCTTAGAGTTTGTTTGGTATAGTTTTTTGTTTTCTGACTTTTTTTTTTAAATCATTGTCCCGTTTTTGAAATCCAGAAAAATTGGTTTTCAGCTTTCAGTTTTCATTTTCAATAAATGGGTTAGATTGGTGTTAGTATTGGGACTGCGGGAGAAATCCGCACAAACTGCAGGGTCATCAATTCGAGTGTACGTAAATAGTTTATATAGGCCGATATACGGAAACAAAGGACCTTTATTTGCCAAAAAAAGAAAAATGTTTTCTATGTAACTTATCATAGAATTCACACAATGAATAATAATGAGTTGTTGTTATGTATTTACGAAAAGGTGTATAATAAGTGGTTTAATTATAACATGTTATCCCCAAAGATCATGTCTATCTCGAAATTGTGGTCTAAAACGACTTATCAACACGTAACTATTATTCATTTTTCTTCAATTTTTTAAGTTTTGTATAAAATCATTGTGTCATACACCCTCCTACCCATTAAGATTTTTCCTTTTTTTTTTTTGAGTAGCTATATTATTCAAAGCTACTTCTAGACCAAATGAAATACCCGCTTACCTTAAAATCAAGGAGAGTTGATAAAATGCAATGTTGAATAGAATATGCACTAATTTTTACAATAAATGCACGTTTCATTTGGTCTAAAAGTAGCTAAATCTTTGTAGCAACCCTTTGCACATACGGTTGAACATATTTTGGTCCAATCAACATAAGTCCAAGACCTAAAGGCACAAGTCCAGCCCAATTCCTTTCTATTATCCATAGTTTTTCTTAGTTATCCTAAAAGTTTGTCATATTACTTCCTCTTCGTTTTTCATTTTGTTAACGGTAGCAAATAAAAAGTAACGGAAGGACCAACGTAACCAGTTAACCACCTTGAAACTTTGGTATATAGCTACACAAGAAAAATTATTACCTAGGGAGGCATATATGGCTTCTTATTGGTTAGAAAAGTTTACCTTTATTGTTGTAAGTACGTACCAAAACTTTTACTTGAAACTTTTAGAGTTGGCCGGGAGTACTATGGATTGTACTCAATATTGTAGGATTATCGATCGTAAGACCTATTGTTGGATTAATATTGAGCAAAAATGACAGATCGAATTCGACTAATCTAGTCCAATATGATTAAAGACTCTTTACAGTTACATTTCTGACACACAGGCTAGATTACTGAATATTTTAATTTTGTATAATACGGAGTAGTACAATACTCTACGATAATACTATAAGTAATGAGTAATTGAAATGTAACTTGTTCACAAGAGTATATGAAAATAGCTTCTTAATGATCAACGTATGCATGTCATAATATACTAGGGTTATTTATCGTAGAACTTTAGGGTGCATTGTATATAGGCCTGGGCAACAGGGCAGGCCCCCGTTAAAAGCCCACGAATGACCCTCATAAAGAGGGTCAAAGCCCGGCCTGTCAAATAAAGGGGCGGGTCGAAAAGGGTCAAGCCCTTTAAGAACTGACGCGGGCCTGGCCCTTTAAAAACAAAAACACGGCCCAAATTTCCATTTCCCATTTCCCCCAAATCAATTTCCTTCCCCATTTCCCCCGATCGACCCATTTCCCCCAAATCTTCTCTTCTTTCTTCAATTTCCTTCCCCGACCCATTTCCCCCAAATCAATTTCCCCCAAATCAATTTTCCCCGACAAATTTCCCCCAAATACTTCACAATTAAACCCTAATTGCAATCCCCAAATTCAACAATTTTCCCACAGATCCTTCCTCTCGACTATTCAGGTTGGTTCAACTTTTATCACATTTTCTGTATCTAAATCTTCGATTTTTTTTTATGAATCTTGTGTTTACTCATCTGGGTATTGTTATCTTGATATGAAAAATTCTGGATCAAGTTTAATTTTGGATGAATTTTTCTGTTTTAATCATGTGGCTGATGTGGGTATTGTTATTTTGGCATGAAAGTTTCTGAATTAGGTTTGACTTTTTGATTTGGGTTCATAAATTTTGATGAAAGCTCAGGTTTACTCATGTGGGTATTGTTATTTTGTCATGAAAATTTCTGTGTCAAGTTTGTTTCTTCTAATTTCGATTGTTAAAATTTGATGAAATCTTCAGGTTTACTCATTAAGGTGTTTAAATTTAAATCTGTGATTTGTTTGTTATATTGAGATTTAATTTTCATTTTACGAGTGAAATGATGTGGTTCGCTACTCGATCGTTAGTTTGTAAATTTACGTGAAGAATCGTGTTCTTTTTGTTGCTTGTTTGATGAAAGTTTGTAAATTTACGAGTGAAATGAAGTTTGTTTCTTCTAATTTTGATTGTTAAAATTTCCTTGACTTGCTGAATTTCTTGCTCTTTGTAACCTGTGTATGCTCAATTTGTGTATGCTCAAGTCTGACTAGGAGTCCCACCTGCTCTTTATTTGATCTTTTATACCCGTTTGGTGTCGATGGGTTTATTTCCATGAGGCAGAGATGTTAATTGTCAGGTGTGATTGTGCTCTAGTGCTTGGTGATAATTTAAGTGTTAATGCTCATTTGATGACTACAGCAGATAGAGAAGCTACATTAGATAGATCAAAATTACTGAACTAATTAGGTTTGCACTAATTAGTAATTAATTAAAGTTTATCAGAGTGGTGGCACTGTATGTGCTACTGTTGAAATTTGTGAATTGCGAGTGACGGCAGTTGAGATCTTTCCTCTCACAAATCTGTCGTGTTTATATAATTATTATATACTGATAGTATTATATAATCAGTCGTGTTCTTATAATAATCTGTCGTGTTCTTATAATACTGCTATAGGTAAGGCTTGATTGAACATGGAGAGTCAATCAACAGAGAATTCAGTTCCCGTTGATGATGGTTTTAGTGAGTACACGGTGAATTCTGGTTCAAAGAGGAAAAAAACATCAAAAGTGTGGAATGAGCTAACTGAGGGTGTAAACGAATCAGGTGAGAAAGTTGCTATCTGTACTTATTGTGGCTTGAAATTGATTGCTGGTCCTTCTAAAGGTACTTCTCACCTTAAGCGTCATTTGGAACGATGTCCGAAAAGGCCCGAGAGTCTTGTAATTGGTGGTAATTGTGAGATTAATCAAGAATTTGTGTTTGACATGCATGAATTAAGAAAAGCAATTGTGCTATTTGTTGTTGAGGGAGGACATGCATTTTCAATTGTAGAGGAGAATGGTTTTCGGCGTATGATGTATAAAGCCACTCCACACTTTGTGCCATTTAGTAGAAGAACAGCTACTAGAGATTTATTTATGTTCTATGTATCTCATAGGCACAAGTTGATGAATACTTTAGCGTTGTCTCCTGGACGTATTTGTTTTACCACTGATAATTGGAATTCTTCTCATTCATGGCAACATTATATTTGCATCACTGCTCACTTTGTTGATTCGGAATGGAAATTGCAAAAACGTATACTAAGGTTTAGGGCTTTAGTTCCTCCATATGATGGTGAAAGTATTGCGAATGAGATCTATATGTTTTTATGTCAGTGGCATCTAGAACGTAGAGTTTTGACTTTCACGGTTGACAATGCTTCTTACAATGATTCCATGATTAACCATTTACGAGGTCGTCTCCTTCAAAGAGGGACGTTGGTTGGCAATGGTTGTTTTTTGCACATAAGGTGTTGTGCACATATTGTGAATTTGATTGTTAAATCTGGATTAGATTCTATAAAAAGCATTTTGGATAAGATTAGAGTATTAGTGAAATCGATCAAAAATTCTTCTAAAAGAAGCAAAGATTTCTATGAGACAGCGGATAAGATGTGTCATTTGGAAACAAGGAGGAAATTGAGCTTAGATATGGAAGTGCGATGGAACTCGACATATAAAATGCTCGATAACGTGTTTTACTACAAAGAAGTATTTTTGTATGTGGGATCATCCAATTCTTCTTTTAAAGCTTTTGTGCCAACGGAAGATGAATGGTATAAGTTAAATGTAATTCACAAGTTTTTGAAGGTTTTTTACGAGGTCACATGTATGTTTTCTAGTGTTAAAGAGCCTACTTCCAATGTTTATTTCAAAGGAGCTTGTATGATCCATGTTCGGTTACTTGAGGCGCTAGATAGCCCGGATGATTTTCTTGTTGATATAGTAAGGCCGATGATGGAGAAATTTAACAAGTATTGGTCGGAATATAATGTTCATTTATCTTGTGCCGCAATTCTTGATCCAAGGTTTAAAGTGGACTTTGTGGAATATAGTTTCACTAAAATTTTTGGGGTGGAAGAAGCGGTGCGACGAGTTGATAATATATTGGATACCCTTAAGGCCTTGTATGATGAGTATAAAACATCTTTGGGTGTGTCGGCTCTTAGTCCACCTGCTCCAAGAGTGGAACAAGATAACTTATTTGAGGATTATTCAAGCTTTAGAGGAACGAGGTCTAGGAGGGTGACAAGGAGGTCACAACTTGAATTGTATTTAGAAGAGGATCCCCTTGGGTTGACTTTGGAGTTAGATGTTTTGGAGTATTGGCACCAAAATTCAGTGAGATTTCCTGTGCTTTCCAATCTTGCTCGTGATATGTTGACTATCCCAGTTTCTAGTGTCGCGTCCGAATCCGCTTTTAGTGTTGGAGGGAAAACTATTTCTCCGGCTCGAAGTTCTCTAGCCTCAAAGACTATTCAAGCACTCGTGTGTGTTCAAGATTGGCGTCGTGCCGAGGATGACTCTTCTAGCCAATTTGATTTGCTTGAGGAGGGTGATAGTGATGATGATATCGACGAGGAGGATGATAATCTAGGCCTATTTGAATAGAAATACCGTAAGTGTTAATTTTGATAATCTAGTGCAAGTCTAATTAGTTTTTTTAATTGCGGACTTTTGTAACATTGCAGCTCATGTATGTTTGATTGATTGTTCAAATGTAATTCTCAGGACTTTTGTATGTTTGATTGATTGTTCAAATGTAATTCTCAGGACTTTTGTATGTTTGATTGATTGTTCAAATGTAATTTCGTCTGAGTTGTGCTGATTTGTCGAAAAGCCAAGGTTTGATCAGAATGCAGGCAATGGTGGTGAATGGGGATCATGGGAAGGACAGTATTATTACTGGCAGGACAATGCAACAAAGCAAGCCTTGGTCATTTAGAATCCTTCCTTTTTTCTTGATATTCTTGGTACTTGGCCTTAGGCAACGGGCCGGGCCGGGCCGGGTCAAAATTAACCCGTGACCCGCCCCGGCCCGATTCGAATATGCATGACCCGGGCCCGCCCCGACCCGTTTAAGAGTGACCCGGGCCCGCCCCGGCCCGCCCCGTTGCCCAGGCTTAATTGTATATATATTTGACCAAGCACTCATGGAAGAGATATCTCAGTAGGCTGAGTTATCGGACGAGTAGGACTTATATCATTCAAACCTTGCTTAAAAGTTCCAAATATTATCGAGAGCGTGCGTTGTAAATTGATCCAGATTCAATATTTTAACATCTATGCATAGGAATATACATGCGAAATCTGACCTTAATTATATTATCGGGGCATTCCTATAATATATACTCCGTATTAATTACGTACCACTTTAATTTCACCTAAAATAAAACTTGTAAGAACATTATTATTATGACAATTGACAAGTACACATGATCCTTACGGAGTAACTACGTACGTACGTACACATACATGCACCCTGGACATGTTTACACAAATCATTCTAAGTTGCGGGAGACACCATTGGTCAGCTAGCATGTGATATTGATACAAAAAACGATAAGAAATTTCAAGAACATACAACAAACACGTACTTAAGTTTCTATTATCAGCATTATTACGAGTTTTTTGGATGCCATGCATACAAGTTATATATTTAAAATTTTCAAGGGTCAGACAATTTGGTCTCGGGGGAATGAACCGCAGGCAAGTAGTTCATGGCTTATATCGTACCCTCGTATGTCATAATTGTACAAATGCAAGTCTAAGATCTTGTAAAAGATTTTGTCAATGAGCTCGGTAGCAAGTTTTTATGTGGTTGCTAGATAAATAAATCAAAGTCATATATACTCCATCATTAGATTGATTATGTGATCATAAGATATACGATGATTCTATGGTGATTGTCAATATTTGACAATTAGGATAAGATTTAATTATAGTTAATAATTAAATAATAATATAAAATATTACATAATTTTTTAAAATATTAAGTTAGATTTGTTAAAATATATACTCCTGGAGATGGGGGAGAAAATTGACAAAAAAAAAAAAAAAAAAATAATAAATCTAACACCAGCCACCCTACATACACGTACAACCCAAGCCTTCACCTCCGCGTCGCCTACCCACACACGCACAGCCCAAGCCTTCACCACCCCTGCAACCACCTCTACGCCTTACCAGCCGCCGCCTCCATCACCACCATACTCGCGGTCGCCGTCTTAGCCAGACCGTCCATTTCCTTCTGTAGGCGTTTCTCTCTCCATTCATCCGCGGCCGCCTACTCATCTAATTTTGGGTCAATAAAAAAAGTCACCGTCATCGAAGCCCCCACGTTCGCCGCCCTTGATGCTCTTCTCCGGACTTGCAGCCCTTTAATGTCGTCGTGCACCGATTCGGAAAAAAATGGGAAAGAGGTGGAGGGCATGGCCGGCGGCATTTACCGTTCATATATGCGGTGTTCGCCGGCGCCGATGATGGTGAAGCACGGGGGCTGGCTGCGGTGGTGCAAGCGTGTGCTGGGTGAAGCCGTGGATGAGGAAGGGGGAGGAGATAGAAATTGATGGGGATGACTAGATGAGCAAGTATTTTTTTTTTAAGACTATACTTAAAAAATAAAATATTTCATATACAAAAACTGATAGACAAAATTAAGTTAATTAAGGAAAAAATATTTTGAGTACATAAAAAATATTTTGAGTACATAAAAAATTATTATAGTTTGTAATCCGGTGTGGTAAGGTGTATTATATGAACTTTTTTTTAACCATAGTTAAGAAAAATCATATGGCTGAAATTAATCTTATCTTAATTTAATGGTCCCGATTTCGTTCTTTATCCTAATTGTCAAATACTGACAATTATAATAGAATTTTTGTAAGATATATAACAACTTGTTGTACTATGCATGTGTGAGTGTCATATATATATGGAAAGACTGGGTGCAACTTTCGTGCATGTAAGCAAGTATGGCTATGGGCCGCAAATCCTTCGTATATTGTTAGTTAGGTGTAAGCAAGTATGGCTATAATATTAGCTTGCTTCGGCCTAATCCCTCCGTCCCACATCAGACGCCACATATTCAAAATACATTAAGGGGTGTTGTAGACGTTAATCGATTAATCAAAGGCGAATAAAAGGGTTGTCTGTTCAAATGTGCAAATAATTACATAGCAAGTTAGATAAAATTATTAGCTAACTCGCCATGCAATCTTTTTGAAATCTTGATCAACCATTATAATTCTGTACACCCTACTTAATACGAGTTTTTTTTTTTTTTATAAATTGCGTGTTTTGAAGTAGGACAACAAGGGAGTATATCTGTATTTGTTATCTGCTAGTGCTAGCTCACAATCCCGTACCGTCTCTTTGCCCCCAATCACAACTAGGGTGGTGAAACAGTAAGAAATGGGCGGCCGAGTAACCGCGGGTGAACATGGAAACTTATTTCCCAAAACATTGAGGCTCTACTACGTACTTGCTTATGGGAGAAGTCATCCCAACAGCTTTACTTCATGTTCCCAACAATTACGATCGAGAGGGGAAATTTGTATAATTGCTACTACCACAGTACCACTTGTTTACGCACTAGTTGTTCAAATTTGAGTTAAAAAATAATAATATAAATGGATACCTAAACTGTCCGAACCATATCATCGTCCTCATCTCAAGTTTATAGTTAGCCTTGCAGCCTTGCCCTTGCTTGACCTTATTCCTTGCAAAAAAAAAAAAGTATTCCATGTATAGATTGCTTAAAGTAAAATATATCTAAAATGCGGAGAGCTCGCTAAAAATAGTTTCATATAAATACATGTAGTGGTTATATAGAAGAAAAAGAACGCAATTAACATGCATGGTGGCCAATTACCTAGTCATGCAATCGATTCTAATGACGGTGGTATAGCTCGTTTTAGTTTGTGGTTTTCTTCTAGCTGAACTACTAAAGAAAGTAAACCGTCGATTTTATTGTGCATACTTCATAGCCATTAGTAGAGATACAAATTAAAATCATCCAAGATTATGTATGGATGGTTTAATTTGTCATTACATTAGTAATTTAATTTGTTTGTAATAATTGTGACAGAACAAAACAAGAAATATATAATCCTAACATCTAATTAATCATGCATTCAAAAGAGTCGTGTCGGGTAGTTTTGCGAACATACCCAATGCTTTGAGAACATGATCGTGTGCAAATAGGTTAAAATTAGCCAGCTAACTGTCACTCACTCACGACTAAAGACAGCAGCACCTGTGTCACAACTTCATTATACTAAAGTGGGTTGACTCTTATTAGCCCTATTTTTAATTGTTTTATTACCTCTGTTCCGGTGAGATCTTGGACTATTTCATATTTGGGTGTTTAATGACTTGATGGTCTTTTCTATTATTTATGGGGGGTTTGGTGTTTATAAAGTTATTAACCCTTAAGTGGTCTCACCTCTACCCGCCTTTTATTGGTTTTGTGAAGATTTTCTATTTCTCTCTCCTCTCCCCCACCTTTACCCACTAATATATTGGTTTTTGTTTCAAAAGCAAAGTCCAACATCCCATTAGAACAGATGGAGTAATACCATTGATCTTTGGATAATAGTAACGGCCACCCTAGTAAATTGCGACAATTGTTAGCAGCTATTGTATACAAAATTACAAATGAAAATGACACAGATATTATGACACGGTGATTTATCAGTTTGTCATTGTACAAAATGGTTATTATCACACCTCGTAGATTATTTTTGATTTTGATTCTATGGTGATCCGTTCTCCTTTTTTTTTTTTTTTCTTTTTTTGTTGATTGATTTATCGAGAGCTACCTCTAAATCAAATTTTTAATACAAGAAACACTTGTTTTAATACAAATCAAGGAATTTGGGATATAATTGTACTGTGCAAAGAGTAATTTATGTGATAATTTTCAAACAAATTGAACATTTCATGTGTTATATAGGCGATTCTCAATAATCAATATGATTAGTCGATAATTAAATGGAAAGATTATAATTGAATGAGTGAATGACGGAAGTATATATTATCTTGTTTTAGAATAAGCTTAAGCTAGTGTTTGGTCTATGTTTTCCTCTCTTTTTTTTTTTTCTTTTTTTTTTTTTTGTAAAAAACAACTAAATTAACGGTATAGTTAAGTGTCAGTTGACAGTTGGGAGCATTATCCGAGGACATTAATAATGAATTTAAGTTAATAATTACATGATTAGGGAAGGAACTTAACGTAACACGGTTGTGGTGTCCATGTGAAATATTTGTTCCGTACCGTACAAATAGATGGCGCGTCATTTTATTAGAAGGCAAGTTACTTTTTGTAGCCCTTTGATAACTAGAAAAATTAAAAACAATAGTCGGACATAAAGTCGATGTCTCTTGGATTTTAATTTATTAGATTGAGTTTTGCCGACTTGCCGAATTTCATGAATTCACTTTTTTTTTTTTTTTTTTGAACAAAATGAATTCACTTTATAAAGCCGATCATCATTTATCTTTAATCAATAAGTACTCATCTAAAATCAAACCGGTACATGAAACGAAATAGCAAGACTCAATTTTTATACTAATACACAATGTAACTGTAAGAACGCGTTTTAAATTGACATCAGATAATGAGTTCTAAATTGACATTGATATGTTGGAGCTAAATTAAAGTAAACTACTCCATGTGATAAATGAATTATAGCTAGCATACGAATCTCAGTTAGAAAATACGTAACGTAAGAATGACAACTTCTGTTTGCTATAGTAGTTTTCGATTGTCATTTTGAGGTTTGAGTTTCATTTTCTGTTATTTATGTACTCCAAATCTATCATTTTCTATTATTTACATGAAAATTGAAAATAGATCTAAGAAAATAAACTACTCATACCAAAATTTTAGAAGAGGAAAAACCACACATAGGTAATTTAACATCATCTACACATCGATTTGCGACCGATTTCCAAACATTACGAATTTACGACCGATTTTCACGGTCGTAATTTAGTTGTTTTCTTGTAGTGTCAAACAACAGTAATAATCAACAAGCCCCCTTAATGATATGGGTTGACAAATTTATCAAACTAAGATAAAATACTATCATAACTAATACGGAGTAACTAGTATAAAAAGGGTGGGACGAAGTCGTGGAGTTGCTTAGGCCTTAAACCATGCCGTTTAATCAAATAGGTAGATATGATTTGTTCACATTAAAAAGCACACCACCATGTGTATAAAGTCAATTAGGAGTTATATATTGCAATAATTAATTAACTAGGTGTGATGGTCAACATGAGTATGTTGCTCGTCGGCATTTTCTTTCCGTTACAAAGGAAATCGCATAAAAAACACGGGTAAATATAGTTAGTGTCTTATGGAGTCTAGTGACGCCCTTTTTAAATCTAGTTATTGAGATTTTCAAAATAAAAGTATATTGATAATATAACGTATAAATATCGGATAAGTATCCATAGCATATATAGTTAGTTAATGAATATAAAGACTCGATAAATAGCTTCTTTGATAAGATTGATAAGACTTATAATGCTTTTAGGGCCTGTTTGGTCAAGCTCCAACTTCTGCAGAACTATTTCTCAGAAACAGTTTTTAAGGACCAGTTTCTAAACAACAAATTTACACTAGAAGTGTTTCTGAGAAACCAGAAACAGTTTCTCAGTTTCAGGTGTCAGTTTCTCAGTTTCAGGTGTTTGGCCAGTTTTCAGTTTCCAGGACCTAGAAACACTTCAAAAGCTTGGCCAAACACACCCTACATGGAGCTCAACAACTTTAGAGTCAATATCAGAATGTACAATAAGCAAGATCACACCATCAAATTGTTGTTTCCGAATTGGTTAAAAATTAAAAGGGAAAATTTCCAATGTACCCCTGAGGTATCCGAGATTTTCAGGTATATCCATGTGGTTTTCGAGTTTCCTAAAATACCCCTAAGGTTTGCAAAACGAGCTTTTTTGGGGTTTTTGACTAACGGAGTTTAACGCTGTTAGCTTAGTTAGTTTATTTGACTTATTTTAATAAAAATTAACCTTAATCAACTTAGTAAAAGAAAAAAAAAACAAAGAAGATTAAAACAAAAAGGCAACCCATTTTCTCTCTCCTCCTCTCACCCCCACCCAAACCCGACCACCACCCACGGCCAGCCCCCACCACGCTGGGCATCAGCACACCGTAAACCACCACCATTTCGACCACCCTCATCCAGCAACCCCTTCCCACCACCTCCCCGACACCTATTCTACCGACCTCTCATGCTTCATTTCCTTCTTCTCCCATGTGTTCTCTCTCCTAGAATGGGGCATTCGACCATGGAGGCGGTGAGGGATGGGGAGGCAACCAGGGGCAGGGTCGGCAGAGCAGCGGAAGGAGAAGAGTTGCATGAAAAGGGAGGGGAGGACTGAGGAGAGAACTAAATATGTGATCGTAGAGGCTCGGGGAGGCGCGGACGGTGGTCGGCCATGGCCCACGTGGGCTAAAAAATGGGTCGTTGGTCGTCTGGTGGTTCTCGCCGGAGCATTGGTGGTGGTGCGTGTTGGTGGAGGTGGTGGACAAGGAGGCTGGAGGTTATGATGGTGGGAGGAGAGGAGAGAGAAATGGTAGGGTGGGTTTTGTTTATATTTTTGTTCTTTTTGAATAATTAGTAGGTGGTTAATGTAGTATAAGGTTAATTATGTGAAATCACTTCTAATACATAAAGATGTGTTAACGGCGTTAAACTCTGTTAGTCAAAAACCCCAAAAAAATCAATTTTGTAAACCTCAGAGGTATTTTAGGAAACTCGGAAACCACAAGGGTATACCTGAAAATCTCAAATACCTCAGAAGTACATTGAAAATTTTCCCAAATTAAAATCCCATTTGTTTTAAGGCCCGTCAATTTTTATAGGCTCCTTTAATTTCCTTCAAACCACACCTTTTTTTTCTGGTATATTTCCATATAGAGTATCAAAGTTGACCAGAAACCAGCAGTAGGGAAATCAAAGACGACTGTCATGATTTTATAGCCATTTTTACCTCAAATCAGAACATACATGTTGTCCATGCGGGGTAATATCTCTTACGGAATTGAAGTCAGTTTTTCATTTTTCAAACTTTGATTCATTTAATTTAGCAGTTACTATTGGCACCGATCAAATTTAGTATATCACGTTTTTTGTTATGGTGAAGCAAGTTAAATTGTACTTTCAGCATTGACATTAATTTGCTTTATGTAATTAATGCCTAATAATTAGCTTAATTAATTAAAAAGGGTGTCACCGCCCCTATAACCTACCTACTAATTAAAGCAAGAACATTGAGCTATGACTGGTCAATTGTCCCATTCAGCAGGAAGAAGTTTCCACTATAAATAACCTCTTCTACAACACCACTCTACCAAACATACAACATAAAAGAGTTTCAACAACACAACACTCTAGTTTTTCTATCTACTTGCTCTATTATTCTTCCTTCAACCCTTTTCTCTACACCACTCCTCTTCCTTCTCGTCCGATGGGTGTTCCGGTGATCGACTTTTCCAAGCTCGATGGCGAAGAGAGGGCCGCAACCATGGCTCAGCTCCACAATGGGTGTGAAGAATGGGGATTCTTTCAGGTATTACAAGGATACTTTAATACTATGATATTTGCTAGATTTTCATTTCTAGGTAATCTTTTCACTTTCCCTTTGTAGAAAGGGTGGTGGGATGTACAAATCAAATATAGAAATGTAACCCATCATTGTTACACTAAAACTCTAGTAGAATAATATAAGGGCGTCAAGTGATGAGCCATATAATGTGCGGCTTGGTTTATTGATCCTAACCCGAAACAAAAATAAGAGAAAAGTTTATTGAGGTCTAGTAATCTACATTGTCAGAGTAGTTTGTGGAATAACAAAAATATACACTTTTTCCCTCAGTTGGTGAACCACGGGATTCCAGATGAGCTTCTAGAGAAAGTTAAGAAAGTCAGTTCCGAGTGCTACAAGCTCGAAAGAGAGGAAGGCTTCAAGAGCTCGAAACCAGTGAAGATGCTGGATGAGCTCGTTGAGAAAAAAGGCGAAGGCAAAGTCGAGGGTGTTGATTGGGAGGACGTCTTCCTTCTTACTGACGCCAATGAGTGGCCAACCACAACTCCTGGATTCAAGTAAGCACAAAATTTCCATTCTAGGATTACTGTGAATCTGTGATGACAATAATGTTATATATTCTACAGATTCTCCAACATGACAGTGGTATATATGTTACAAAATAATGGTGTTCTTCATATAAAAAAACACGGGGCATTTTATTATAGTTATCGACTAATAACCATGACCATGTGGATGACAGGGAGACAATGGCAGAGTACAGAGCAGAGTTGAAGAAGCTAGCAGAGAAAATGATGGAAATTATGGATGAAAATTTAGGGCTTCCAAAGGGCTACATCAAGAAGGCATTCAACAGTGGAGAATCAGGAGAGGAAGAAGCTAAGGAGACTGCCTTCTTCGGCACCAAAGTGAGCCACTACCCACCATGCCCGCAACCTGAGCGTGTGACAGGCTTGAGAGCCCACACTGACGCAGGGGGGGTGATCCTCCTTTTCCAGGATGACAAAGTGGGTGGCCTGCAGATGCTCAAGGGCGAGGAATGGATCGAGGTGCAGCCAGTGCCAAATGCCATTGTGATCAACACAGGTGACCAGATTGAGGTCCTGAGCAATGGCAGGTACAAGAGTGCTTGGCATAGAGTGTTGGCTAAAACTGATGGCAACAGGCGTTCCATTGCCTCGTTCTACAACCCATCATTCAAGGCCACCATTGCACCAGCACCGCAGCTAATCAAGGAGGCCCAAAAACAAGAGGTGCAGGCATTCCCTGAGACAGGTGTTCAATACCCAAAGTTTCTGTTTGGGGATTACATGTCTGTTTATCAAGAACAGAAGTTCCTGCCTAAAGAGCCAAGGTTCCATGCGGTCACAGCTATGTAAACCCCTCTTAACCAACCAAAGATTATCATCACTGGTGCAACACCAGTTCTATCAGTTTTTTTTTTTTTTTTCTTCTTCTTCTATAATTTGGTTCTTTTTTTCTTAACCTTTTTACCCTCTTTTGGGTTATTGGTCAATATATTTGAAGACTACCTTATGCCAAGGAGCATAAAAGGGCTGCTGGCTGTACTATTTCCTGACTAGTATGGTGTTAGAAGGAAGTTTAAGAGTACCTACTGTCTGTATGTTTTCAAGTAACATGTTGGATCTATTGTACTCTGTAAACTGTTGACATATTTTTACCATAATATACATTATTATATGTTTTGAATACTCTATTTTCGCCAAAGAAAGTAAAGTAGTGCAATCTTATACTAGTATAGATATTCGACGTAGAAAAAGACCTCGAAAAATTGTTGTATACGGAGTATAAAAAAAAAGAGATATCACAGGATATATACGAGTATATTATATACTGTCAGATTCAGTACCAAAGGTCTGACTTCTGAGTGATATCTGGATTATTAAATATACACAAGTTTTTACCCTGGAAATTATTTCCGAGTGATATCTGAATTGGATATCATACTATCATCCAAATGTCTGACTTCGAGTTAGATCTGTGTCACTGACTCCAAACAAAAGGGTATGTGTTTCCATACTAAACAGAAACAAGGTACACATTGTTGTATATTCCAAAAACTATTTTCGCTTTCGGAGATGAAAAAGACAAGCCGAATTGTCTATTTAAAATGGTTTTGTTATGATTATTAATATAAAGATCCTGGCAATGAGAGAGTTTCCATCAAGTAATATGAAGTGTCTACCTCATCCTTGTGACATGATAATCTCGACTAAAAACCTAAACTGAACGTAAGCTCAAGAGTGTTTTTCTAATTTATCTACCATCACCCGTTCTCGAAGTTACTATACTCTTTTAAAGTTCATCAAACTACAAAACTCACACATAGCAGCCATATATCGGGAGATTAGATAGTACGAAATTAAACAAGACAAAATTCGAATATACATGCTTCTTATTAGCATCAATTGAATAATTATTTGATATCTCTTGGAAAATTATTGTACTCTGTATTTTGAAGATTTGATTGTATTAAGGAAGATTCAACCGAAGGTTCCTCCATATACTAGGCTGTAGAATACAGATTCAAAGAACCAAATCATTTGGTATATTATTTGACTAAAAAAATTCCAAGGAGTAGGGACTCTAGGGAGTTCATGAATATACCAAATCATTCTATTTTTTTTTTTTTTAAAGTAGAAAAGATTATGACTTTTATTATTGATTATAAGCTTGAGTGCTTGACTATACGTATACAGTATAGTTTTCCAAATATAGGAAACAAATCTATCAATGGTGTTGCTAAAACTCTACGTCATATAACAATTATGTACAGTAATTTACAAGAACCTGTCACCAGATGACTCCAGGGAATGCTTCAAAGGGCCTTCTGGTCCATCCTTTCATTCCAATTAAGGCAACGGATTAAACTGCGGAACCAATCACCAGTCTGATCGGACTTATTCACTGTAGGGAGTGGATGCTGGCTCATTGATATCCGCACTGAGTCCCCTCTGGAAAGTTGTTGCCTCCTCTTTCCATCAAAGGAAACCCATGCATTGCTTCTTGCGTCATCAGGAATCTATTTTCAAAAAAATATCAGAATTTCGAAGAGCAAGTAAACTGGAATGAAGAAAAGGTGCAAACAATTCCACAATATTCGGGTAAAGGGTCACAGGTAAAGTTGATAAGCTGATGTTACAGACTTACAGTCACCATATTCAAACTCATGAAGTTATAAATTCAATCACCAGGTAAAATAATAGCAGTGTCTAGTCATGCAGTGTAGAAGACAAGTTATTTCAGTATTGCTCGGAGGAAAAACAGTCATAGCCAACATTCACCCTCTAAATCCCTGGAAAGTAAACGAAGCAAGACGCAACGAGCTATGTCCTTCTGTTTCACAAAAGAAAAGGTTTGCCGGGAAAAAAGCTCTGCTCTTGAAAATCTGTTAGTCGTTGTACAAAATGAAGCACCCAACAAATCACCTGCCATACGTCCACCAGATTTTCCCTCCTGTTTCAGACTACAAGGGCTTCTTCCACCCTCAAAAAGCGCTAAAGATGAATGCCTAAACAACAGCACCTGAGAACGAAGTACTAAGAAGTAGTCTATGGTTCCCCCCTCTCACTAAAAAAGCTAAACTACTACTACACATCATGAGAAGTTCAGACGGTCTAGTGAGCCATTTTGTTTTATCACGTTAAAAAAATTTCACAGGAGTGAAACTAAATCTATATCATTAATAGCTAACAATTATCTTCAGAATAAACCTCAAGGGGAAAAAAAAAAAAAAAAAAGGCAATTATCTTCACAATAAAACTGCTGCTGTCACTCTAAAAGAAGCTACAACCTACAATGGTGAAATAAGCTCTCTATTTATAAGGTCAGCTAAGAGATTCAGGCAGTGGAGCACTAGTCACTAGTCAGTCAGTTTAACAAAGAAGAACATGGCTTTACGGCATTTGAGTATGTGTTTGAGTAACCTCTTCAGTCTGGATGACAACCAAGGAAAGGGACATCCAAGATCCAAATACTGCATTAGTCTGATGGACAGATGCTAACAAGCAACAAATGATAACAGTAAAGGCTGCAACAACATAAAAATTTGTAAAGCACACCAAAAAAAAAAAAAAAGATAAAATAGGAAACATATCTACTAGCAAGACGTACTCTAATAAACAAGCCAACAAGAACCACTTAGGCATATCTCAGAAACTCCATCAATTTCTCATCTGAACTAGGCTATAACACAGATTGTCTGCAAAGCCTTCCAACGGTAAGCCCAAAGGCTAAGCACAGATTACAGGAAGGATAAATGGATAATGCTTACATGACTCTAGAAACAGTCCTCACACCATTACTTACTTGCATACATTAGCTTCGAGACTAAATACTTCTCTATGTAACACAACAGCGGTACTAATCACTTGATAGGAGCATATATCTCTATGTGATGGAGAACTCATGATAAGAAGCGTATAAACAAATATCTATATGAAATTCCATTTCCATTCCAAAAAATTCCAGATGAAAGTTTTACCTTCAATTCCAGCCGGGCTGAATCTGGAAGTATAACTGGTCTAAATGAAAGCGAGTGTGGACAAATAGGAGTGAACAGCATGCAGGGGACATTTGGATGTACCTATATCACATAATCACAAAAATATGCATTAGTAGTTTTTACAAGAGTGCGAAGCACTTTGCCCAAAAAAACAAAAAGGAACTTGAAGATTAATCCGTGATGATATTCTAACCCAAACGAACTAACAATATGTCAATCTAATCTAATCTAATCTAATACTATATATTAAAACCTGAAACCAAGTCTTTCCTAGAACGACACTTGGCATTTATTAATTGGATAGAACATAAAAATAGCATTAAATATAATTATCGGTTAAGATATGGTAATAAATTATCATAGAGTAGTATAATTTAGCTAATTTATGGAAAATAATTATTAAGGTAATTTATTTGAACAAAGATAAGTGGTAGTATAGTATAACTAATTTATGGAATATAATCATTATGGTAATTTATTAGAATAAAGATAAGCCAACATTTTTCTTATCCCCAACATGGCAATTCAAAACTACAAAAAGAAACAGGAAAATATCTTTGGGTAGGAGTAATATATAGCCCGAGCGTGGCACGGGCATGCAAACTAGTACTATATATTTAAACCTGAAACCAAGTCTTTCCTAGGAGGACACTTGACACTTATTAATTGGATAGCACTAAGTAATAATATAATATGGTAATTATTAGATAATTTATGGAAAATAATACGGAGTATAATTTATGCTGATTATGGTGGTAAACTAATACTCCCTCCATCCTAGCTCAAACGCCCTATATTCCATTTCGGGACGTCCCACCTCAAACACCCTATCTATTTTGAGACATATTTCTCTCTCCTACTTTTATTAAATTATCACACCCTCTCTCACATATCTCTCTTACTTTCATTAATCCCCACATTCTCTCTCCTCCTTTTTTCTAATATTACCCCACTCAACTTACTATATCAATTTTTCTTATTCCACTACAAAAAACTCCCAGGGCGTTTGAGCTGGGACGGAGGGAGTATATGGTAATAATTTTAAATGCAATGTGATATAACTAGGTAATAGGATACTGGAATGAAAATGAGATAGTATAACGGGTGATGTAGGAGTGGAAAGGAAATAATAATATGATAGTGAGTATAAATAGATAATATAATAATATCGTTGCTAATAATATTATAGCAAAGATAAATCGAAATTTTTATAAACAAAGTATAAAAATATAAACATGCAGCCCGGGCAAAGTCAGGGCATGCAAACTAGTATTACTTAAAATACTAAATAGAATTGTGGCCTTGTGGGCACCTCATAAAATGTCAACTTGCGCAAAAGCGCCTAGCACTTGTCTTATTTTCCTTTTTATTCCTTTTAGTAGATAACTAGATATATAATGAACTTTTCAGTAACTTTTTCCCATGATTTAACCAATCCTTTTTATTTGTAAGGTTTGGAAGTTCTGCCTAACTGCTAGATCATAGCTCCCCCATTACCCCTGCCCTCCCAACGAGAGCCCCTTCAATTCCCTCTGTCCAAACTCACTTTCTCTCCTCCTTTTTCACTTTTCTCCATTGCTTTTCTATTCTTATATCATCCCCATTTCACCCCTCCATCAAATTTCTGTTGAGTAGCTCTAAACCACTGAACTCAAGCTTGGTTAAGTATATAGCATCCTTGGTCTCTTTATCTTCACTCGCCTTACTCCACTTTTGCTCTTTTCCACTAGTTCACCACCTACCTAATTCTACGAATAAAATTTTGATTCAAGTACAGCACTGCCGTTCCCGGACACAGCTAAGCTCATCCAGTTAATATATATTTTCACTTGAAAGATGACATGAACAGTTTTCCAGATTCAGGCCGATCAACATACTCAATCATTATACCTAATCAAAATAACTAAACAAGCATTTAAAAATTCAGGAAATCGACAATGTCACACAGGCAGAACTGATAGCTGCTTCTATGATAGCTGCTTCTAGGCTGGACCTCTAAAACCTTATTTGACTTTAACAAGTAAAAGCTGGCAGACATGGAAATATTCCCACGGAAGAACGGAAACATCAAATCATTTTATATGAGTTAAGCTCTTGTCTAGTAACTAGTAAGACTGCGAAGGAAGATCTACACAGCAGATAATATGAGAATATGCAACTAGGGCAGTCCTCCAAGATCAAGCTCGATCAGAATGTTACACTCACCATAGACCCTCCTGCAGCTGTCGAATAAGCTGTACTTCCAGTAGGTGTTGCTACTATGATCCCATCCCCTTGCACCTGCAAAACAATGTTATTTAAGAAATATCAGTAGAGTCCCAAACCACATTTCTAAGGCAGCCAAAAGATTCATAATAGTTGGCTTTTTGAGCAAAATGGCTCATAAAAGTGTCTGCACTTTTTATTTTGTGAAGTAGCGGTCAGTCGGTTCGAGGATTTTCAAAGCAATTTTCATTTTTGGTCATCCGTGCACAGCCTCTCTATGTTCCAATAGGGGTAAGGTTTGTGTGCATCCGACCCCCCCTTACCCCGCCTTTTGGCGGGAGCCTTTGAGGCACTGGGGTTAAAGATGTTGTTGTGGTGTATTCAACTGCAAAAAAAATTTATCCATTGTGAAGAAGCAAGCGGTCATTTTCATCAAGGGTCTACGAGAAAGAGTCTCTCGTTTGCAAATGGTCACAGTGCAAATATGTGACCCCTCAAAAGACAGTGTACGGGGAAGATTCTCCTAAAGTACTTGAGTGACGTTGATGTATGGCTCATGTTTAGCTTGACTACTGTATTTAAAGACACGACAGCACTTGGCTCATGGTTGCCTTAACTAGGACCAGCTATCATCTTCTAGCCCTGGCAGTAAATGGTGTTCATGGTATACACTCAGCAAACAGAGCTAAAAAGAAAGTTACGGACAATAATGGAGGAAAAAACAAAAAAAGAGAAATAGACGACCTACCTTGGTTATGAGTCGGTCATGCTCATAACACTCGATCTTTGATAGATATGGATTAGAACCACGATCAACCACTATCTCATTTAAGACGTCAAATACTTTACCCGGCATTGCCTTCCCATTCCGAAAAACCTCACATCGAAGTCTCATCCTCAGAGTTATATAGACACCATCCCTGGTGTTATTTCCATGGATGACCTGTCTCATGTCCTGTTTGTAGTCTTGAAACTGTAATATAGAAATTAGAAACATGTCAAGAATCAGGTCTGATGACACTTACAGATGAAAGAAAGAGAACATCTTCAACATAAAAATGAGTTGAGAACCATACATAATGGGATGTGAGAAAACCAAGAGACCCGAGATTAAAGGACACAACTGGAGGCACAGCACCTCTAAATAAATTCGATGCGTGAAGAATCACCCCATCTCCACCCAAACATGCTACGAAATCAACCTTTTCATGAAGTTCACTGCAATAAAATAATGATGAACTAGCTCAGAACACTTTCCAGATGGAACTATTAAATCGCATGGGGTGCCATCAGGGAGCCAAGTCCTTACCTGCTATCTTGACCATAGAAAGTCTGAACAAACCCGAATCCTGGTATCCTGGCAAATATATCATGCACATCTGGTTCAACTAGGACGTTCATTTTTTCTTCGTAATACAAATAAGAAGCAACCTACAAACCCAAAAGAGAAACCTCGTTACAAATGAACTTTGATGACAAACAAGTGTTTCATAAACCAGCCATCTAACACAACTGAGCCATATAAGAAGCCTAAGAACCCAATTTTGTTTTATTTGATTTCAGACGATGAATCCAATATTGCAGGGCCTCTTAAGCTGCATTGCGGTAATGAGACATTAGGATTCTTACACAAGCAGCATAAGAGTTAAATACCAATCAAAAGGAAACAGCTGCACATCTTAATGAGGTCAACAACAAAAACAAAACAAACAAACAAAAAATAAATAAAAAATAAAAAATATCAGCACCTCTTTTGCCTGTTCCATGAGCTCTGGGCCCAGCTTCTTTAACAAGAGGACAGTCTTTGGTGTGGATTTCCACATAAGCATCTGCTGCTGCGTACTCGGATGAGTGAACGCGAGTGAGGATTCAGTCACCTTTTCTCGTGTACAAGAAAAGCCATCAGTACGAACTAGGAACATCTCAGCTTTTTTTCTTGATTGTATTCTCACCACACCAGTAGCAGAAGTACACATATTTTCTCCAATTACCTCCACATCCCCATTTCTTAAAACTTGAGATACATGTCCATTGTTCTTCTGATCTGACGCCATACTTCTTGAATTGGTCTCTTTGCCAACAGAAATAGCGCTCGCACCAGATGAGACAGTATTTCTCATTCCAGGAGTCTGGTCTCCATTTATAATGGTGCTAGAAGACTTATGATCTTTGTGAGCTACAGCTGTACCATTTTTGTTGCCAAAACTTTTTGGTTGATCAAGTAAAGAGAGATCGTTGCTTTGAGATGATCCATTTGAGTTTCCTTTTCCCATCAAAACTGAAATAGGATCTTTCTTAACTTCCTCGGAGATCACATTTGTGCTCCTGTGCGTTTCGTTAGGAGAAGGAAGCAACATTGACCTCCTCCGTCGAGAACTTACAAAAGTGGAAGGAGAAATCTTTCTACTTTTAAAAAAACTCGACATCTCTTTCTTGGACAAGACATTGTTGGGAGGAACCTGGGCTTCGAAAGGATTAATTGCACTAGCAGAATATGTTTGCAACCTGTTATTAGCAACAACTGATGGCGAAAATTCACTGTCTCTATTGGTTTCCGGAATATGCTTTCCATTGACAACAGATTCCTGAATGTGAACCACCCCATTCGGATTACATAATTGTTCGGTTGCCTTTACCGGCGAAGTATATCTATTCTCCGGTTGTTTTTCTGTAGCGACACTTGGAGACACATCAGTTGAAGTCATTCCTTCTACTTCTTGGGCTGAAGTTCCATATGGAGCAATCGAACTGCTGGTAGCAACCTGCGACTCACATCGGACCACATACTGCCTCCACCTTGAGACCATAGATGATGTTCTCCACACACCTTCTTTGCTATGCAAATAGACAGGCCTCCTGCTGGGATCAGAAACCAAAGAAGCAAACTTTTCCACCTGCTCAACAGAAGGCACAGTTCCAATCTCAACTGGAAACTTAAACAGCTCAACCTTTCCAGATTTAATAGCATCATCAATTGCGGCTTGATAGAAGTTGTCTTTCACAGTCTCTGCTCTAATATCCACAATCGTACGGAAGCCTTTATCTAATAACCACTTCAAACCTTCTTCTGTTACCTGACCACCCTTCCAGAAGGATGCCTCAGAGTCCGCAGGTTCATAGTTTTCTTTGCCACTAGAAATAGATACTGGAGCCCAATTGGCAAACACCATGTGACTAGGGGAATCATCTCCTCTTGAAAATCCCAAATCGTAGCACACGTTCTTCAGGCGTTGAAGTTTCCTCCATACATCATGGCTAGAACTATCTCCAGGTGTCAAATAATTTTCCAGAGCCACATGCAAGCTTTCGCAACACCTTTTGATCTCACTCCTAAACATTGCGAGTGGTGGAAGATTGTCCTCCATAGTATTCATCTCTTCAACACGAAAGGATGACATAATGGATGACCTTCCAGATAGCACATCTTGCCGCCCTTTGTTCAAGAGAGATATCATACATCCAAGAACTGACACTATTTTATTTTCCAGGACCTCGGAGGAAAAATCATATGAAACTGTACATTCACCAGTGACTGGATCACAAAGTGTGTTCATCAATGTAGTATGTAAATGTTCAGCAGCCCTAAATGTTCTACAGTAAGCTTCTACTTCAGCAACATCTCCAGGAACAGGACCAATCCACCGCTGCCGTGTCACGTCATGAGGTTGATAGGTCTGTCAACCAATGCCGAGTGGAGTCATGTGTAATTAGAAAAGATTCAATCCATTTTGACATAGAGTAGTCGTGCCAATATAATGAATTATAAAACATCTAACAGTCCTTTGCAGAGAAACAGTTTAAAAAAACTTTAAGTCGGTGGTATACACAGTAATCCAGACATAACTAACACATACTCAAAGTGTAAACAACTACAATGATCCATGTACTAAAGGAGATATTAAGAATGTTCCAAAAAGGCGCATGAGCTGCCAGTGGACACAAGATGGAGGAAGCCAAAAGTCCAAAGCTTCTAATAACAATGGAGCTCTCAAACAATGATAACAAAGCCTCTTTAACAATAGTGATTGCTCAACAGAATCGCCGTTTTTGAAGGAAAACGAATTACTTAAAAGTTCCAATCAAAACGAGAAAGAGAGCATGACAATCAAGTCCCACTCTAAACTTCCATTTCCATCAAAAATTATCTAAACCACTGCATTTCAGAAACCAAATCTCCCCCAAAGAGCATACTTGGGTCGGAATAAGGGATGCCACACGTAAAATTTCATTTTGGGTCATCCGTGCGCAGCCTATGTTTCAATAGGGGTAAAGATGTTGTTTGTTACACTACTGAGGGACCAGACCACAATCTACTATTTCGATTGTGATAAGAGCCATCAGACCATCTCAACAATCACATTTCGATGAAGTTATTTTCTTTCAAATCATTTGGTCAATTTTTTGCAGTACACAAGACCAACTTTAATACAGTGATCATGAAGAAGCCAACTTTTTTGAACCATGATCAGGGGATTCAGGGGAAACACAAACAAGTTACTCAACTGCTCAGCAAAATGACAGATAAAATTGTACTAATAAAAACTTCCAATAGCAAAAAATCTCTATACTAAAACTACTAAAATAATCAAACATCATGCTTCCCAAAACACAGTGAAATGAAATAAAACAATAACAAAATTAAACATAAAAACGTGAAGAACACACAAAAACCTGTGAATCAAAACCCAAATTGAGAGTAAAAGGACTCGGAAGCTCGGCCGAAACCACAAACTTAAGCCGCCGGAGCTCCTTCCTCTGCAAACTTAACCCAAACCCACCATCAAACACCTTGTGGGCATGCCTAAATTCAGTAAATTTGGAGTGCCCATGAGGGTAAAATGGGAAATAAGGCGCTGCTGTGCTAGTAGTAGCAGCAACTGAAGAGTGGTTCATTTCTTCTGATCACCACCACCCAACATTTACAAACAAACCCACCACCATATAATATCAAAAGATTCAATCTTTTTGCTCAGATTCTCACAAAGTTGCAACCTTTTTTTCACTCAAAAATCTTTTAATCAATTTTTTGTGCAGGATTATTAGGGTGATTAAGTGAAGGGTGGGTAAAATTGAGGTGGGAGGAGAGAGAAAAATGATGCAAAGGGTGTGGGTGAGGTTTAGGAGGAAAAGGTGGTGAATTTTGTGGTGATTTGGGTGTCAATTTTGATGGGGTTATGATGCTCATTCTTTTTGTTTGTTGCTTGTTTATAAAGTTTGTTTTGCTGTTCAATTATCCAAAAGATTGGAAATTGTCTGGTGAAGATTATCAGAGCAGAGCAGACGAGTCATCTGAGTTTTGATGTTGATGTTTGAATTTTGGATTAAAATTGTCAGCAGCAAAATTCAGATGAGAAAGATATATACACAGGCAGTCAGATTACTGTGGATGTGTTGATTTTTTTGCTGCTGTGCGTGTAGAGTTACTGTGAATTTGTTAGGGTCTGATCGTTGGACCTGTAATGTGGTCTTGATCACTGTTGGATTTGGGACTTGGGAGTTCGGCTGTTTGGGCCTTGAGCACCTCCGGTTCGGCTACCCATTTATAGTAGAGTGGTTTATAATTATTAGTACTCCGTATTGGTATCTCAATTTAAATGTCATTATTTGGTGGTTATATATATATTTAGAAAATGTTATATTAGATTTTGACTTATGAAATATTATTTTACCATAGCATATAAAATAATTTCATGATTATGAAAATGTCATATCTTCATGGTCTGGTTACCATAACGGCTCGTTTGGGTTGTGGGATGAGAATTAGGGGAATTAGAGGTGGGAGAAGAAGGTAGAGAATTCAATGAGAAAGTTTAATAATTCATTCTACAATTTTTTAAGAGGGGTAATTTAGTATTTTCATTTATTAATGAATTCCCAAACTTCAATACCTGCCCCCCATAGGTAATAGAACGGAGGGATAAGAAATCCCGTCACCCTTATCCCACAAGCTATTCCCATAAACCAAACATGGGATATTGAGATATTGGGAATAATAATCTCATCACACCCTCTATTCCCACAATCCAAACGAGCCGTAAGTATATTTTCATTATTACCTAAGCTAATGTATAGTATACTAAATTTCCTAATATATGAATATTGTACTTGATTACCATAAACTCACATATGTATAACAATAATTCCATAACATAAATTAATTCTTTATTCACTAGAAGCTTAAAGCCCATGCATTGCACGGTTGCATTAAAAATATTATATATTATATACGCACCATACATTACCGAAATCATTATGATATAGCTAAACAAGGTTTAATTTAAGGTCATAACTATATTGTAGATTTTATATTCTCATTTCAATATGACTACATTTCCTTTAATGGTATTGCTAGGTTTTCATCTGAATCTTGATCAATTACCAATTCTACTCACTCCATTTCATTCATTTGTTTACGTCGGGTCGGGTTTTGTGAGGGGAACCCAAGCCCAACGTAAACAAATGAATGAAATGGAGGGAGTATTTGAAATTTGACAGTAATGGGATTGTCACAGCTGGAGCAAATCGATCACAAAGGTTCGTTTAATTTCATGTTTTTGTTGGTCAATTTTTATTCATTGATTTAATTATTTCCTTATCTAGGGTTTCATGTTCTTTAATTGTTTGTTCATCATGTCGTACAATTATATTAGTACTGGACCTAGATTTTTGGTGCATTATTACCCTATGAGTCAATTGGGTAAAAATTTATACGGGATTGTGATTCTAAATTACCATTCTTCGCATCACTCCACTTTTCCCATAGGCCACAAAGTTATGCCTATATGATGTTGGTTGGTTGTTGGTACAACTTCCTAAAATACAGTACAGAATGTTGAGTCAAAGTAGAGTATTATGTACTCCCCCTATCCAAATGATTTTCCTGTTTCTTTTTGCAGTTTGGGGTGTCATGTTGGGAGCTATTTTTAGACCAAATAGATCGTTCACTTGCTGCAAAAATTTGTAAATAATTCATTATGCATTGCACTCTACCAACTTTACTTGATTTTTATTTAGTTTACAAGTAGTCCTAAACTTAACAACTCAAAATGTATTTGGTGGATTGGAAACTTGACATATACTCTACTCCTCTGCTCTTTGCTTAGTTGATTGAGATTACCACAAGTCTTTATTTTTGTGGAGATAGGACACGGCAGTTTAGCTAACATGGCAGGGTGGGATACCTGGGCATTGAGGATGTTGCTTGTTTGTTTTATTGATTCGTCGCCACAGCTGAGATTGTGAAGCTTTTAATCTGGTTCGAACGAGGTCACAGCTGACAAGCCACAACGACAAAGAGAGGTTTGATGAAATGGAAATTGAAAAACAATTGTTAGCTTCTGGTATATTGTTCGTTGAACCCCCGGCCATCGCGAAATCAACACGTAATATCTATGGCAGATTTCATCTTATGGGATTGCGGTTGTTGACAACATTAAGTTCCTTGACCAACTTGGGGCAAGAGTTGGCGGTGGCCTGGTAAGCCTTTCTTTGTGGCCCTAAACAAGGTTGAAAACCTCCCATTCCGCAAAGAAACATTCATCATGGTTCATGTCTGGGACTCAAATTTCTGAATGTATTCATTAGGTTGCAAAATGTAAGCGAACTAACCCATCCATTTTTTCAAAGAATACCAATCTGTGTATAAATTATTTTTTGCACCTTATCAACAAGTTTCTGCATGGCCGCACCACAAAGGCAATAGCAAAGATATGTGTGCTTGAGACATAATTTCTGTGACAATACAGGAAATAAATGTCTTGTAACATAAGGTACTTGTCAAGGTTTTGGTTTAGTATGTCTAAACTAAGATAGATACTCTGGCAAACACTCTTTAGGAATATGCGAACACAAACGTACATATCAAGCGAAGCTCTGCAGCACCTAAGCTAGCAGCATATCTGGAATGTATATTAGGATTTAGGAACATGACTGACAAACACAAAATGAACGGAGACCATGATGATCACCATAAATTTGACCTCAAAACAACAAATAAATTAGACTCAAGGCAAAAGACCACAAAAATCGAAATTGAGCAGCATTACAAATCAGATTATGAATTATGCACTTTGTGTTTGAATTTTTTGTACCTTCAACCATGACTGAAGGAACAGAAGACACAGCAGCAACTTGTTCGATCCTTCACTTCGTTTTATATAGGTATAGATTCCATTTCAAACTGCCTCATATTTACTCTTTTCTTACTGATTATTGATGACTTAAAGCTGCAAGGCCTGCCAGAACCTTTGCGCATTCTTCCTGTCAGTTCGCACATGTTTGTTTCGTGTTCCCTACCACTTTGTCTCGTCTCTTTCTAACACTATCTATATGGGCGAAAGTGGTTTATCACCCCCATACATTTGTCTCTACGTAAAATGTAGCCCCACAAACGTGAAATGTAGCCCACAAGTATTAAAATGCAGGGCCGTAGATCAAACTGGGTGAGCAGGGCCCAAGAACAGGGCCCCGAAATCTTGGGGGCCCAAACTTGGTAGAACAGGATATATAATACACATTTATTCTATACAACAATTGAATTATAATGGCCCAGTGGTAGATGTTACTATCAAACAACCTATGCAAGCAGAGTTCAAATACCACAACCTGTTTTTTTTTTTTCCCTCCCAATCAGCTTTAAGTACTTAAAAGTCGTGTTTAGTTTTTGCTTTCAAAGCATTTTAAGGGACTCGAAACTTATTTTTGTAAATGACCCTCGAACACAAACAGTGCGGTTAATATATTAGGGCCCCAAAATTTTCGTTTTAATATATTTGGCCCTAGGCCCCTCAAATGAACGCTACAGCCTTGTTAAAATGAGCAATTGACCCCCACAAGTTTTATAGTTGGTGAAATTGAACCCCTTCCCAATTTATCGCGAGATGTTCAAAATCTCTCCAATATCTCACCTACAAAATTAATATTATAAAAAATATTATCTAAGTTAAAATAAAAACTCAAAAATTACATTTTTTATGGCTCAAATCTCACTGCTCTTATTACTACGTAAAAAAATTTCAAGAAAAAAAAAAAATTTGTGTTCACATTAATGGCAATGAACGCATCATTGGTCTGTGAATCTATTTTTTTTTTTCCTTGGATTGTTTTTTTCCTCCTTCAGACAAATTTTTATTTTTAAATTTTCATGTGATAAAGATTTTATTTTGATAATATCAATTTTTTTTTTTTTTTTATGATATAAGACTTGAAGGTGGTATTTTGGGGAGATATTGAATATCTCATGATAAATTGAGGATACGCTTGATTACACCAATTGTGAAAGTTGTGGAGGTCAATTGTTCATTTCAATACTTTTGGGGCTACATTTCACGTAGAGGCAAACGTATGGGGATTATAAACCACTTTCGCCGATCTATATGTATATGTTCTTACAATTATCTTCTTGTCACAACAGTGGAGAAGGTCTGCATGACCTGGTTCATTCCCTACTTGATTCTACTCACCGTCTCAACACCCGGCTCACTCTCTCCCCTGTTAAGGTATTTTGTCATCACCATACCAACATTTGAAATCTTTCCCTACCTATTTGACAAAATAACCACCTCTGCTCAGCTTTACTCTTTTTTTTTTTTCTTTTTTTTTTTTAAATCATTAACTACTGATTGCTTATAATTCATAACTCTCCATTTAATTTAGGCTAGTGTTTTGGATATCACTGAAAAGGTTTTGGGTCACAAACTTCTACTTCTTGTTGTGATAGAAGATGGTGTTCTTTTACAAGAGCGACATGGTTGTTAGCAGTGTCGAGGTATTTTCTTCTTCTATAATATTGTGTTAAGCTATTAGATATGCCTAGCATTGATTCAGTTATATTCTAAACACTTTATTCAAGTATGTTATTTTATTTCATAAGTTATACAAAATCTTTGGCCCATCAATTAGACATCGTGTTTGTGTCCTTGGTTCTCAAATACTCTTGAGGATCTGGTGGGTCACAAGATTTTTCATGTCCTCCATCCTCACTCAACACTTGGAACCTATGGACATTTAGATAGTCAGCGGCATTACGCATCTGTGGAATCCCCGGAAACCTGGACAGTTGCTTATTGCGGAGGTAATTTTTTGGCCTTTTGCTTCTCAAATGCAAATGTGTTTTATGTGTTATTTTTTGTTTCAATGTCGGACAACATTTTACATTACAGGGGCCCTATGTTGACGCGGAGGAAGTAAGAGTTGGGTGTTGTGCACTTGTTTCGAGCCAGCTAAACTGATAGTGTTTGCAGACAAAATCCTTTATATATATTTTAGGGCACCAATTTAGCATAAGATGTTGTTAGTATAGTGGTTGGAGTGTTATCCTTGTAATATGGAGGCTGTGGGTTTGAATCTTCCGCGTATTAGGGTTGTTTATTTCGATTAACCGAACCGAATCGAACCGAAATTTCGGTTAACCGAAAATTCGGTTCGGATAAAACTCGAACCGAATTTTTCGGTTAACCGAAAATCGGTAACCAAAATTTCGGTTTGCCCTTAACCCAAACCAAAACCGAACCGAAAACCAAAAATTGGTCGGTTATTGCAGTTAACCGAACCGAAACCAAACCGCCACATACATTTTTTTAAAAAAAATTTAAAAAATAAAAAATCGGTACGATTTCGGTTAACGAAGTTCCAAAACACCAAACCAAATAACCGAAAATTTTTTCGGTTCTGTTAACCGAACCAAAAAAATATGTGGTGCGGTTAACCAAACCGAGAAAATGTGCGGTTTCAGTTATTTGGTTCGGTTCACCGCGGTTCGGTTTTTTTTTTTTTTTTGACACCTCTACCGCGTATATAGTTATAATCCGTCAACCCAAGTTTTCAATCCTAGCTTCATCACTGGATGCAAGAGATGGGTTCGTTAGGTTGGAAGATTTTAAGGGGAGGATGAGATTTCAGAGAAAAGGTAGGAAAGAAGAATGTACTAATTGAAAACACCGTTAGAAGAAGAGAAATGAGGATTTTCATGACCATCTGTAGTCCCTTACTCAAAAAGTTCATTCGTTAATTTGTCGAGTGGCGGTGTAGTATTGGATCCCATAAATGATACATACGCACAAGAGATTATGTAGTTTATATATCTGCGATAAAAAAGGGGAGCAAGCACCCTTAAAACTAATTGAAAACAAATTCAACAAAAAGAATAGGAAGAAGTATAGCGAGAAGAAAAAACAGAAAAGGAAACAAAAAGGGGGGGAATTTTCTTGTTTTGTATTTTGGATCTTCCTTGTTATGAGTCCGTCTCATACAAGAATTTGTCTAGACAATTAAACGTATAGTATAGATTATCACGTTTTTTATGGATCGATATCTAGTTATCTACGTACTGTTTCCACTGGAAATTTTCCTTGCATGAACTACGTATGTAACTCGAAACTCATCATGGTCCGTGGTGAATGCATGGTATGGTATTATAAACTCTATCATCTTCAAATTTAAGTATTACTACTCCCCTAATCAAAGAAATCGACAACGTATATACAAACATCCTGATTTGCAGCTTCTCGATCTCGCTTATTTTCTGCGATGCTCTTACTACTCTAATCACTTCAATCACGTTCGACTCATCTTATAACTCAGTCGAATTAACATTTTTAACTTAACATATACAATGATACAAGTTGCAACCATCCCTTAATTCCACCACCAATGTCTGCATCTTCCCGGCCATCTTCAATTTAACACAGTATATCACGTATTCTAAGCATTTACGCCTCGCCAAACTAGCAAAATAATGAAAAACAAGCACTTCGATCATTATAAATTGGAATATATGCCTAGTTCCTCTATTTGACAAGTGATTCTCGTGGAACTAAATTTATCCCTGATCAAACTATTGTATAGTTAAAAAGGTTCTAAATCTCATCTATCAGGTGAACCGGACAAATTCTTAATTAGTATTTCAAGTTTTCAACCATGTTGGTTGCTTCTTGCACCACCAACACCAAGATCATTGCTAGATTGTTCTACAAGCATTGTTTGCTAAAAGTTTGGGAGTATAGGAGCCTGTATTAGTTAATGTTGTTAGTACTACAAAATCTTTTGTTCACCCTCCTTTCGGTTTTGGTGGCAAAAAGTAATATACAGTGCCAATACAAATATGGGAGGGGAGGGGAGAGGACATCAATCATCAGGTTTTAATTGCTTAACGCCATACGCCATCAGAATCCATCTCATTAGTCGAACTCCAATTCATCAACGGTATGTGTAAGCTGGTTCCCCTGTGTCAAAATCACCAGGAACATCTCAAGCAGGTGGCTGTGGTGGCTGGTGAAGCATGCTGTGCTCCTGATAAGATGAGAATAATTCATGTCATGCTACTTCGAACTCTGTCTATTATCATTTGTCTGCCAGAGAGATCTTCTTCATAACCAACCAACTGCATTTCCAAGACAGAGAACACAAGTTAGCATCATCAGATGAAGTCTAAAGTGGAAGGCGAACATCAATTCAAGATTAGCTCGCATTGCTGAATGCATCAACTTAGGTTGAATACCATCAACAGATAAGAAAAATGCTAATAAACATAAAAATCAGGTTTTGTCAGAATCCAAACCTGAGATTCCGTCTGTGTTTCACTAAAAACATCATGAATGCCTGTCTTCGAATCTCTGGACCCATTTTGAAGGTCGTCCTTCCCCTTTCCTAAACTGAGTTCATTTGAAAACTAAGTCAGAGCAAGACTACATAAGCTTAACAGCCAAACAGAAAGGCTGTGTGCATGCTCAGGCTAAAATTCTGATCTGGTGACTAATGTACAGAATTTTTCAGGCCAAATAGCATCCAAGGAAGTAAGAGTAAAAATGTGTAGAACTACAAATACTAATGAATGGAAATATGACGTAAAATGTAGAAAGTTACCTTTGTAGCCAATGTGCAGAAGGCCCAAAGGAAGAGTGAGAACCTGTATGATCTCTAGTTATGACAGGACAATCAGAAGAGTATATCTACTATGTCATCAAGGCGAAACAGAGTAGAACATAAAAAAACAATGTATCTGACATAAAAAAGATTTATCAAACAAAGGATACACTTTTCTCACAGGGTCTACCAACTGGCGATTTCAAGTCCTGAATCTGTCATCCAGAAGACAATATGTAGATTTATTAGTGACTGTCATGTTATAAATCAATCAACAAAAGCACGGCAGCCTCAACAGTATGCGATGTATATTGCCAGAGGCATAAGACTTGTCATTTTTAGTGTAAGAATATCTGCCAAGCCACATCTCAAAATAAATACAATAAACTACATGAGCTTTAAATTTCAAAACTGAACAGCCATGTACCTTGCTTGTTTCCTCCAACAAATCTTCTATAGCAGCAGCTACATCAGGGTGCCCAACTTCTTTAATAGTTTTATGGGACTCAGTAGCACTCAACTCATTCTTTACCTGATTCAATCCACTATCTGATTCCAACAACCTTAACCTTTTCCTCGAACGCTCACACGTTGCCTTTCTCAGGTCCTGGGACTCACCTGAGACCTGTGTAGAATTATCCATAAAGATAAATTTAGCCGCTTGTGTAGGATTCTGTGTCACCGTACACACCCCAGCCTGAGGATCATGTGCCCCTTCTTCTGGGTAGAAGTTATCTAGCGCAACAACTTCACCCTGCACAGCAATCGAATGGCAGAGATAATGCATCAGGTTTCTTGTCAAAAACAAAAAAAAAAAACAAAAAAAAAAAATTCATGTTCAGCATTATCCAGAAGGGCACAAGTGATTGAAAAAAGGCTAAATCTGGACAGACCCTGAATAATTACCTTATTGACACACTCATAAAGCCATTCACATCTAACAGGGTGTATGCCCCATTTGCAGGCAGCCTCATACTTGGGACCATTAGCAAACTTACATAACAGATGAGTAACCTTCTTGGTCAGTTTGTCCCCAAATTTAACACCAAGGACGAAACACAAATTGCGCAGCAGCAATCGCTCCTTGTCTGGATATTGTGACACACAGAACCGCACTCTCTCAAAACCAGGTAAAGGGATCTGGCATGGAAGCGGAGAGTAAAGTATATGACTGCAAACATCAAGTAAGCATCCTTCCTGCAAGACAAGATCACATTTTAACTTCATGAATATCTCCAGTAAGCTAAAGCAGTGACATAGCAAAGAAAAAGTCATCAGTGGCTTGTGTATTCCACTATCATCTGACCAAATACTAACAAAAATTAGGACAAAGTCTACTTTCTTTATTTGTTATAATTTCCTCGGAACATGTACTCTTAACCTGCTTATGTGGTCATATCACACTACTTTACTAGTCCGGCTGAATCACGTAGCCGTCAACAATACATTGCAGCATTTTTGTCTGACAGGAGCTTGTGCTCATTTAGCCTGATTTCTCATAAAAGATTACATTCCAGAACAGTCAGACCAACATGGTGTCTAATTACCTCATTGCTACCAAGTGACAAGAACAACATTGCCGCACGCATCTACGATAAGGTAAGGTGAGGCTGGAATACAACTCTTTAAATAAACAAACTTATCTCCAGTAAACTGAATCCAGTAGATGAAAAGAATACAAGTAAAACCTCAACAGAATTTTAGCAGGATGCATGCTACAAGAAAATAGAGTCATCCCCGTAGCTAACATATGTAAAGAGGCCCAATTCAGATGAGTGGAGAAAACATTAGAAAATACCTTCTGCTTTAGCCCACAAAGAACATAGATAAAACAACACAGCCTGATAGATATGGCCGAAACCGGAAAGCACCTAAAATGAGCCTGATCCATGATGTACTTTCAATTTTTTGCCTCTTGCAAGGCTCCTAACTACACTAGGATTGAAGGTGGTCAGATATGAAATTTCAAAGAGGTGGTTGTCATGAGCCTGTGACAGGAGACCAGAAATAGACGCTACAGCTGTTACTCACAACTCACAGGTAACGAGCTCATAAAAAGGATGAAACTTACCATAAACAAAATAAACATAGCAGCAGTATATCAGAAAAACATATTCAGCTTTATCATTCAGAGGAATATTAAACAAAAATCATACTTTTAAGCATGCCTTAATCCAGTGCGTTGACACATAAGTAGACTGGGAACTTCTGGACGGTCTAGGAATCACTCCATGGCATTCAACAATGAAGTCCACACACATTGTGACATGAGCATCTACTACCTCGCCACCACCTTCACTTATCCACTGGACAACTTCGTCACTCTAGTCATCCAATAGAAGATGAAACATCAAACAATAGAAGTAATCAGCATCATAAAGTTACTGAGATAAGTTTATGCTAATGCTCTAAATCAGCACTCAGAACTGGTTCTTTTCAATATATTCAACAGAACAAGATTCTTCCAGAAAATAAATAAATAAATATTTCTATCTATGATCTTTGATTGAAGCCAACAAAGTTCATGTATTAACATATTATTTATGATGTTTTGACAGAAAGCTGGCACTTCCAGCCCTTAAGTCACCGAATGGAGCTTCAAGACCCACTGTTTCTTGTCACCTTAGCGCTCATATTGCAAACAACTATCTCGTATTTTTTATCCCAAAAAGCAAGCTTCAGAAGACTATGGAATTCAAAAGATAAACCTCTTCTGAGAAAGAACTCCCAGCCAACCACAAAAGTAAAATATGCCGGTGAATCAGGTATCAAAATACTACTCAAAAAGTAAGAACCAACAAAATGACCTCTATGTACATGGGAAAGTAAAAAAAAAAGAATCAAGTGTAGTGTCATGGCTAAAGTTCCATAAATGGGTCAAAATCTTGCTTTACTCACCATCTTCTTTCACCAAATCCTGAAGTCTGATGTCCAAACAAGTTGGAAAGTACAGGGTACACGGTTGCACGCAACAAAAATCTAAAAAGAAAAGTAACTTACCTTGTCTTTGGGAAAAGAATGAGAGAAATGAAATAATTTCTGTGCAAACACTTTCGACAACTTCCCATGTTGTGAAGCACTAGGCTGGATCTTCTGTTGACTAGTGTAATTGCTGTTTGCAGCAGAAAAACTTTTACTCTGGGAAGAGCTCCTTATTTCTTCTACAGATAAACTACCACTCCTGCAGGTATCCACCAAGTCATCTCTAACTTCCTCCATTGGCATCCTAGTTCCAGCATTTGCAGCTTCAGATGTCAAATCAGTTGCTGGATCCACCTGCAAACTGCTGCTCATGCCAGGAATAGAAGCTTTGAAGGACAAAGGCAGTGCATCTGTATGGCGCAAACAATGGAAAGGAAGAAATTATAAGTTCCTCCCCCAAATTAATCAGATCGCTTAAAGGAAATAGTTCTGAAAAGTTGGAGATACCTTTAGGAAGAAGTATATCATGAGCTAGGTGCTTCTGGACAACAGGGACCTCTTTCTTTTCACGATCACAATCTTCAAGCCAGTTGCGCTTGACAATGCATATGACACCAAGAGCGGCCAAGCCTCTTAGTTCCCGCTTTTCACTGCCAACGTTCGATGTTATTAGCACTACCGAAACCAGAGTTCCATGGTTCATCATCATTATAGTTCCCTCTAAAGAGACTCCCCGTCCAAGTGGGGTATATGAGTACCAACATACTGACATAGATATGTAACAAATAATAACCGTAGAGAAGAAATACAAGAAGATTATGATACAATCAGTAGTTTCGTCCTTAATATGTAAACCATTCAAAAGAGGCACACTAGACCAACATGCTATCAAGCTTATTCTTCATCCTAATCTTTTCTTAATATGGCTATTAATCATCACAGTGGTTAGAGATAAGGAAACTCAAGAAATCTCAACTTCCAAACTAAGATCACTTAAAAAGATTCAAGACAAGCACAGAAGATAGTTACAAGGCCTTCTCCTTTGAAAAGAAACTTTGCTGAAGTGGGCTCTATTGAATTGTGTTAACTCCACTGGATTGATTTTTCATGTTAATCGACTACCACATATAACCCAGAAATATTTCAACATAAGATTCGTTGCGTCCTAGAGAAATGTGCTAGGAGAGCTAATCGACAATACATAAATTATTTAAGTGGGACATTGCAAGTGAAATCAATTGGAAGAGTAAGTCCCGAGCTGAACTGAATTTGCTCAATCAAAATGGAATACACGAGATTTCCTGTGTGAAATGAACAGAGCCAAATTTATGTATGGTACATTGAGAGTCTAAATAAGAGATTGAGCACATTAGTAGACTAGACGACTGATAAATATCCTATGAATAGGGCTGTAACACCAATTAAGTGTTACCTTTAGGATGCAAAGAGGGTAAACTATCTAACTACATAGGGCAGAGAAAAAAGGACAAATTGGCCAGTGAAAAGAAAAGCTAAGAAACTTACATATCAGATGGTGCTCCAACAACTATATGCGTCAACCTCTCGTTACAAAACATGTAGCGTGAGCCCCCACCTCTGCGCACCATGCCTAAAAGTGTCCTTGAATCAGACATATTAAATCCAACGAGATAAATTTTGCAATCTGAGAGGTATAAGTCATTGTCATCAGCTTCTGAGTCATCTGCAATGCAGCCTTCAAGCTCCTTATCATATTGAGGCAGATCAGCGGATCCACCCTTTCCCTCCTTGACAGAGGCTGAGATGTCCACAGAGGAGACATTTGAAGTGTTTTGAGAAAGCGCAACATCCAGATCAGGTTCCATATCAGTCCCCACAGATGGAATAGCGTGCAAAGATGATTCTGTGACTGGTGATGACATCGCAGATTGTGAATGTTTCAGATTTCTGTCCTGACCAGATTTGACCATTTGTTTCCTTCTGCTGGCAGAGACGACAGAAAGAGAACCACTCTGAGGTGGATAAGCCTCCTCATCAAGACAAACTGGCGATCAGAATGTGATAGTTGAATTAGGAATGCTCAGGGACTGAAGCGTAATACATATACAAATATATGAGGAAGGCAAGAAACTTTATATACCTCTTCTTGCAACTGACTGATCAAACCATTTTCGATTAACGATAGAGATGGTCCCCCATCTCTGAGCAACTTTGAATTTGTCACCTTCCGCAACTTGTACACAGTTAAGGGCAAAATATACCAACTAAGCACCATCATAAATGTAGACACACCCATGTAAAAAAGAAGTTACAGATGTCGTTAACAAATCACAATAACTCTATCAAGCATGTAGGGAAGCCCAATTGCAAGAGCGGAGCTCTACCAACGACCCATACATCTTCGCATTGACAATATTCAAGATTCACAGACAAAGAAGCTCATTTAATAATTTCTAACAGCAAAGTCCTCTACGTTAGGACCATGTTTATAGTTTCTTGGGAAGTCTAGAGAAATTGCCAAAGTACCCATAAAGAGCAAAACAAGAGTTTGTGACTTGTGAGTATGATAAAAAAAATAATAATAAATAAATAAAAAATAAATAAACAACTAGAGAGAAAAACTTCAAGGTTTAAGGCTAAGAATTCGCAGTTAAAACCATGCCACTAAAAAGAAATTGCAAACTGAATTTGTTTTGCCTTAAATGTGATTGAAAGCATATTTACAGATGGCAACACCGTAATGAAAGATATATTAACATAGAAAATATATTTAAATAAAAGATATTGAGGATATTTCACAAATGAGATGTGTGCAATTTTTGGTCAGTTCAGCTGAGTACTTCCCGCCATTCTGTATGATAAGCTTCTCCATCTCCTTGCGCTCATCTGAACGTTAAGTCATGCATAGGGATAAAAAAAAAAAAAAAAGGTGGTGAAACTTTACTCACAGAGGTGTCTAAACCGGGATCCAAACAGAATATTATAATTGAACAGCAGGCCAACCTGCCGGGAATCTAGTAACAGAAATAGTCAGCCCCAAAAATGAAGGGACTCGATATGATTCCAACGGAACAACACGATGCTCAATCCAACACTGATTTAACCAATTAATGGTGACGATATGCTTTTTCGTACTGGCAGCCCACTGTAGTAAAACAATGTCGACAAGAACAGGAAAACATTGCAATATATCAGCAGTCAAATAAGCTTTATGTGCCATTGCTGAACAACAAGAGGATAACAATGACACCACTTTAGTAACATCTATAAAGAATAAGGTCCAAAGTTTTCAAAGAGGATCCTCAACAGAATCATGTAAAAGTCTAGAATGCGATTCCACAAGCAACTAGAAGAGACTGCAAAAACCTTGTACTTTCCAGCCATCACGCTCTTCACAATAACAAAGCTAACATCAAAGGATGCCCTAGATTCAAAGCTTCCACTCATAGCCATGACTAGCTTTCCTATTCTTTCCTGCAAAAAGTTATTAGACACATCACGAGACTGTCCAAAATATAAAAATTTAGAGGAAAAAAAAATAAACACCTCAAGTATAGAAAGTTCCCAATCCAAGCAAGCCCTAAATACTAATGAGACATTTAAGATAGAATTAAATGTGTATATACCCCTAAATAATTACCCTTTCACCTGTACCAAAGCCAGATGCAAGCACTTTGACACCATCCATTGCAAGACAGCAGACATATCCTAACTTAGGGAGCGGTCGCCTCTCCTTTGCACAGGAAAGAACGCATTGAGGACCTGGCAATAGAGAATTTTTCAGGAAATTTAAATATGAGAAGAGTTTTACTCTAAAAGATATCAAATACAACATTGAGAGCAACTAAGCACTATAGTAATAATACTCGCTCGAGATGCCTCGTTAGCGTAAATCAAATCATAAGACTAAAACACTTGAAAAAGGATAAGATATATTTGTTCAAACTCGTTAGAAGGAAAGCTACATCTTTGATACATCCTCCTCGGACCCTCCATTTATGGGATCTTCATAGAGGAGAGTTGAAATGCTTACGCATTTCAGAGATAAACAAAGAAGAAAGAAACACCCCAATAAAACTAGCAAGTAATGAAAAGTGAAAACAAAAATGAACAACGGGAATGGCCCTTTCAGACTTCCATTTAGTCATTGTTTGAGATCAACAACCAATTGGAATTGTCACCCGATAGTTGGACCTCCTATACACACGATAAATGGCTACGAAACTGAGAGTCTAAGACAAATAAGGTTAATTTAAACCAAGCAGATGTCCATATACACAAGCAATACCACATTCGTAGACTTGTTTACTACATAGTATAAGGATAATAACATGAAATCAAACGGATGGACAGTAGTTAACTGAGACTAATAGACTATGAATCAGATGGAGTGATCGACACTGAATATCTTCTAACATCAAAGCATCTCATTGAAAAAAAAATAAAATAAAATTATAATCCTTAGCTTGGTTTGCATATTGGAACCTTACATTCACGGCAAACTATATCAACTACAAAGTATCTCTCCCAACAACTCCATAGAGCACCTGCCTATCATCTATGGACAATCCCCTTCATAACGGTCCAAATTGTTCACAATCGAGCAGAAATCGAAACGCAATGAAGTATTAAACACATAACTTCCCAATCAAGTGCACCAACAAAAGGAGTTTTTGGTCAAAGTGACAGTTGCTACAAACAAGCGTCACAATTCTAAAACCAATTGACAATCCTAACTCCGAATTTGCCGTTCTCGGATGTATCTTCTCAAGCACACTCACATTGGGGATCCTAACATCCTATTAAACCTAAATCTATTGGCAATTCGCTAAAGCTTCTACGATACGACTCCAAAATTGACCTACGCATATCAATTTAACTCACTGAAAACGCAAAAATTACCGAGTAAATTGCATCCTTTAGCTCTCAAAAAGTCGAATTTCTCCTGCACAAGACCAAAAATACCAAATTTAAGGATTATTCAAAAAAAAAAAATTAAAAGGGGGAGAAAAAAGAAAACCTAGAAAGGGAGAAACTGACATGGAGGTCGGAGGAAATGACGTGGAAATCATCGGGAGAATTGCGGGAAGGATCGGAGCAAGGAAAGACGTCGGCGCCGTTAAGTTTGAGAGCATCGTGAAGCGCGTCGTAAAGTTCCGGCGGGACTAAATTCCGCGACATGAACACATTCGCGCCCTTGAACGCCTTCGTGTTCATCCTTCTTCCAATCTTTCGAGAGAAGATTCGAGCTGAGAAGTTCAAAGGGCGAGAATGTGGGGGGGAAAGTTCAAGGACTTGAGTTGGGGAAGGCGGGAAAAATATTGTGAGCACTGAGATACTGGAAATCTGGGTTGAAGGAAATGTGTGTTCTGGGCCGAGGTGACCGAAAAATCCGTATTTATTAATACGGGTTTGAAGAATTATCAGAATATCAGGTACCTTTGATATTGGAGACAAATGGTTTTGATTCTGAGTCGTACTTGTTTGAGGGCCAAAATCAATGGATTGTCCAATCGATTGGTTTGAGATTGTGTTTCCAAAATCAGTTTTGCATAATCGAGAAGAAAACTTAACAATCACACTATTATTTAGTTAATGGTCTTATATCTTTTGAAACAAAATAAATAAATTTAGCGAAGATTCTACTATGCCAATAGAGATGCAGGGTGCATGCAACACAACCCAGGAAACAGTTCCAATAGAAGGGGGCCGAAACGTAAAAAGTTAAATGCTGAGAGTATCGAACACAACCCTGGAAAGACATGACGACCAAGGTTGGATAAGGTCAAACAGGCAAGATGACCGGCCGATCAACTATCTGATATCCGGCACCAAGTATTCATGTATGAACGAGCCTCGATTAAGCAACTACAGATCTATGCTACCTATAGTTGATAGTGTACTATATTGATATCTGACGAAAGGCCAGATATTTACAAAATTGGCAAGAGAAAAACCTGCGGCACAAATGAAGCGCAAAAAGATAATTGCTATGGATCAAAGAATCAAATTCGTTACACAAGCATGCTCACCATATCAATGATCTACACGGCCCGTCATATCATGTCAGGGGATCAAACCAAGCTCGAGATATCATTGACCGACAACATCAAGTCAGAGGCTCAAAGCGAAGATCCCCATAATTAGACTTGTGGGGAGCACCCTGGGCTGAAGCTGCAGGGTGTTTGTGCTGTTTTTGTCTATCGTCTCCCTGATGTGAAGTTAACTTCTCCGTACGAATATAGGCATCACCAATCAAATTTTCTGCTCGTTTCTTTACCTTCTTTTTTACATCCATACCGATACCATCAAACATTCTAGTATCGGCCAGAGAGCTGTTATGTGTTCCCTTCACCTTCTCTTGCTTTGGTCGCTCAATTTTGGGCACATTTGTTGATGAGGTAACAGCGGGAGCAATATTATTCATGGGGATGAGTGCGTTCCCAGCTGCATAACTTGCGGAACTGGATACCTTGTTCTGCTGAGTTGCAACAGTAAGGTTGGGATCAGCAGACACCCTCACATCCACATACTGCGACTGAGCAGCTGAATTGGATTCCACATGAACACCATCTTCTGTATTTGTGAGTCCCACCTTCATCATTTTCTCCTGCTCCTGCACAATACAAAAGAAATGAAAGCTCGCAAATTGTCCACCAAAAGTTCACTCTTGTACGGAAACAATCAATTACGTCAAAGAACCCCCGAATCTATCTCTAAGTGATGTTGTCCAAAAACCTAGTTCAACTGACCAAGGGAGCTCAGAATCACGAGACACGAAATAAGTAATCTTTTTACACATTCTTGACCGCCAAACAAAACAACGAACACAAGACCAGTGAAGTAAGATTGCTAAACAGCAGTGCTCAGAAAGCAATTAAAAGCAAACACCAGCTCTATCTGACATAGTACTCATTAGATTAAATCAGTCCTTTTTAAATGTTATCAAAGATAGCTACAAATATTTTCTGAAGCTCACTCAAAGATATCCAGACATTATACAAAAACTACTAGATCAGCTACAAATGTCCTTGTTACTTGTAGCGGCATTATGCCAACTACTCTACTTTCACATATCCATCCACTTCCAACTCTCCCCCTCCAATCCCTCTCATTTGCAATCACTTAATAACAACTTTTTCAAAAGCAAACTGAGCCTGGTTTAAACCTTTTGATCAAGGTTCTGCATTGTACAGCCACAGAACCACAGAAACATCTCTTAGTTCCAGGTAAAAGTTATCTCACAAGTTCTTCTACTTGATCTACCATCCAAATGCAAAACAGACATACTACCCAGCTTCTCAGATCTACAGGTGTCACCAAAAGCATGGAAGATGTAACCCTGAATTAATAGAATGGACTAAACATTGAATTTTTACTCCCAAGTTTTGATGTCTCCAGCAATAAACTGGGTGCATCAAATTTCACCATACAAAATTGTAGTTCGGCTAATTGCGTCCAAACATTCAGCAAGACTCTGAAAGCCGTGATATAACGACCATTAAAGATTGTTGCCTCACAAAGTCACTAGTCACAACTGCAATTCTTTTTGAAAAGGGGGTAAAAGCATATTTGTTGCACACATATTCATGGGCAGGATCCACCATGGTCTATGGACACAGGATACCTAATATCCAGAACAATACGGTAGGAAACATGACATTTTCAAAACATAAAATTACAGGCACTCAGCACATCCTTATCCCCTGACCCTGAAACACAGGAATGGAATTGGACAGCGGAATCAAACCAAAAATGGAAGGGCACAGAAGCAGCTTTAATCACTAAACAGATCATTTATTCTTTCTCGTCTTTAGAGAAACAATGCCATCTGCTCACAAGTTGACAACAAAAGAGAGACTGTCTATTTAAACTTATAGTAACTATTGTGTCTAGAAACAGAGAAAAATAGTTATTATGCTAAAAAGGTCTTATCTAGAGAGATATAAGTGGCTTCGAATACTTGTGTGTTTACCAAAACCCCCAACATCGTATACTTAACATTAACGAAGCAAGAAGACCTAGTGAACTCGCCATTATATTTAAGATCCCAACTACATCAATAGGAGCCTCTTTAGAAATCCAAAATCAATTCATCAATACAGATGGTAGAAAGAAATTATTGTTATGCTACAAATTCTGTGTGGAAAATTTGTTGACAAGGAAAAAACCACATCTCTTAGCCCAATCCCACCAACTAATTTGGAAGTTATAACCCATATAAATAAAGATCAAGAAGCTCAGATTATGTGGAATGTACTAATTTGAATCTAGTCCTCAACCAACACAACACTTTGTTTAGTAGGCAAGAAGACAGTAACAAATAGGAATTCAGTTTTACAACAAGATGAAACACACACAGTTCCCAGGCCGACCTTGTATATGCCCAGATGGCCAGACGGCCCAGACCACAACACAAAAGAAACCTCAAATTATAAGCATTGCAAGATTTGCAACAGCACAGATTAATGTACACTATTATCATATTGTCTGTGCAGCAGCAGCACCAAGAAGGTAGTGGAGGTTGAAGAAATGGCACAGTATGCCAGTACACAGTATCACAGCACCAAGGACTTATGCATCAAAGATAAGCAACATAATTCAGGACATCATCAGGGCAAAGACTGAAAGTTCAAAAGATACACATAATGCATACACAGAAGTTCTTAAGGCAGACAAAAAATGAGCTCCCTCTCCAAACTATACTATTTACGGCATCTATTAGTATCAAAAGACCACAGGCTCACAAACTATGAGGATTGAGTAGTAGACAGCTACTTGATATTCTATTTGCAAGCACCATGTTGTCGAAGTCATCTTGTACTCCCTTGATATCATTAGGTTCTTTACACTTGGTTCGAAAATGTGAGGGGATTCCAAAACAAGTGTAAAGAACCTAATGAAATGAAGGGAGTTGTCACATAATTGGGTTTAAAATGCCCTGGGTATGACAGACAGATATCTGTGGACATCACTTTTTTTCTGCAATGATAAGGCAAACAGCTAGCCGAGCAGACAGGGAAAGAAAAAAGGAAAGAAAAGGGAAACTCAAGCTTGCAGAAAGGAGCTCATGTTGACAGACAGCTCATCAGATGTGTATATATATCATCCGATGGGAATATACTAAGAGAACACTCCACCTTATTCTTCTCGTTTAGGGTCCTTCTCCGTTCTTTTGCACGACAAATAGCACGTTTGATTCCATGATTGTCCATAACCCCCTTGGGCCATAGCTCCGCAAGCTGAATTTACAACAAATATGTGATCAGACGTAATACATATGCAAATAACAGTTCCACAACATCAATTGAATCAACAGCAAACTGCAGTCACAAATGAGTAACACAAGAAAACTTTGTAAGCTAGCAACCAGAATCCTCTACGTCAAAGCCGCTGTAAGAGAAAGATTTTAGGTTAGATTAAAGTTTACATGAAGTATGTCATATTATACAAGATTCTTTACAGAACAACCAGCTTTCACAATTGCTCACAACAAGCCCTCAAAATTGCTTAAACAGGAAGTGTACTGGCTTGATCAAGGTGAATACTCCATCATTACCACCACCACCCCTCCAGGCCAGCTAAAGTGGAGATAAATTAGCATAGGTCTGCTTCACCTATTATAAGTGCGTGACTAAGGGTTCCATAGCCAATTCCAGCAGACAGCATTTCGTAACTGAATTGGTGGCTCAATATGCACAGAGAAATTAGAACATAAAAGTGTGGATGAAGGAGACATGCAACTATCTGCCTGCGCCCAGTTTGCACAAAGAAAGCTAATGTGGCTATCAGATCTCATTGGCATGAGCTATGAGTGTACATCATTCAAGTACCCTTACAAAGATAGCAGGTGAAAAGAACTCCAACCACGAAAAGAAACGCCCACTCTAAGCGTTCCTACGATCCTTCTAATATCTTCTGTTTTTAGGTTACTCTTAGTACGTCTCCCAATCCTATTCATACCAGAATCATCAATTCACCTTCTGGATAAGTTTGCATAGAAGAGGGAATATCAAATATATATTACATCATCTTTTCCTACTCACACAAGAAAAAAGAAAAGGTCATTTATGCCAAACTGCTATTGCTCATTCCAATCATGAGAACGAAATTTGTCAAAGAGGACATATATTCCAATATTTCAATCACTTTTGCATCAAACCAGCCTACTAGAGACGTAGGTGCTCCAACCTTCCAACAACATTATACCAAGTCAAGAGGACAGTTCTTAAGCTATAAGCACGTACTCCCTCTGTCCCACTTCAAACACCCCGATTTCCTTATTGGATGTCCCACCTCAAACACCCCAACTATTTTGAGACATCATTATCTATCCTACTTGTTGCTAGTCTTCAGACTCTTCACACCCTCTCTCACATTCCCTCTCCTACTTGTTAATCCCCACATTCTCTCTCCTATTTTGTTCTTAATTTTCTTCCACTACCACCACTTCACTTTCTTTACAATGTTTTCTTATTCCTCTACAAAGGGCCCGCGGAGTGTTTGAGCTGGGACGGAGGGAGTAGTGACTTACTCAACATTACTACAATGTTATCTCAATTTCAATAAGAAAAAAAAAAGGAATGAATGTGGCTTCTTTCTTCTGTCTTGATGTAACAGAGTAAGATACAAGTTGACCAAGGCTTGGCTTCAAATAAGGAGTACCATCAAACTTCATGATACAAAATAATTTTATACAAAGGGAACTTTTCTAAGCCTGGGGTTGCAGAAGAGAGTACACGCAGAACACCACACAAACAAGCAAAGAGTATCAGATAGAACTTACTCCGCAATGCAAACAATTCATAGTGCATAGGACGTAGTTATATAGTAGAGTACCTCAGCATACAACTTTCTGACTTGAGGAGCCGCATCTTCATCAAGGCCCTGAAAGCAATAAAACCCAACCCAGATTACAAGCAGGAAAAACGGCTCTCTAATATCTCATTTTCACATTAAATGAGAATAATCTAAAGTAGGAGTACTGTGGGATATACATCAACAAAAATATCATAGAGATCACAGATCTTGTCTTCCAATGTGGCATCCATAACAAGCTGCCCCTTCGCAGCTTTTTCTGAGTGAGAAGACTCTTGCACATCACCAGATCCTCCACTTTGTAGCTCAGTAGCCTAAAGAAGCAAACATCAACAACTATAAGCTCCTCTATTGTAATTTTGGCTTAAGGAGATAGGAGTGCTAGTCCTGCTCAGGATTACTAATTTAACCTTTTCAGCATCGCTTCTGCTTCTTTTCTTCTTTTTTTGGGGGGGTGGAGGGAGGGGAGGAAGAGTATGTATGATGACTTAAATCTTGCACAAAATGCACACCAACATACATGAACAAACGACATAGGAACTCATCACACGGATACACACCTTCGATAGCGAGGAGGGAAAAATCACTTTAACCATTTCGATAACCTCCTTCTTTGTGAGTTGGAACCTGTCATCTTTCTCTTGCTTCGCAGACAAGCTCATGGTCATCATGGTTTTTAAATGTCTCTGTTCAAAAAGAAAAAGAAAAAAACATGCAGCTTCATAATGTATAAAAACCCTCCTACTCGGATCAACTTTCTAGTTTCTCCCACAAATAGAACAATAACAGTGCACTGGATTTTCACCCGTAAATCTATATAGTATATTGGTAGATCACATCTTTTGAATATGAAACCCTAATTGCATATAAGTCTGGACAGCAACATTACTCCTGAATAGCCATTACTTGTGGCCAATGAGAGTAGACGAGATAATAATGTACACGTGAAGAAAGGGCACAAAATGAACACAAAAGAAAGGGTACAGAAGTACAAAACAGACAATAATAAACAGTAACCAGTACAAGAAGCCTCCTAGTACAGTAAAATTCAACAAAACAAAGATACTTCATATATTTGAATTTGTAATTTGAGAACCTAGCACTAAACAAATTTAATTTCTCTCATATGCTCAATTGGTCATACCATAAGCCACAACCTAATTCACTTTCCCAATCATTAATCTCATACTTCTCAGGACCCAAGTGATATGATTGATGGGAGACAGGGATTGAGAGCTTAAGATATTGTGTACAAGTATCTCCAAGGTAAGATCTTTTAATGCAATCGTAACATGAGATCATCGAAACATGGAGGATATTAAGATACTTTATAAGGCGTAAACTAGTTCAATTCGTGATTCGATGTGGAGTCCTGGCCCAGTACGAAATAACTAACCAAAAAACAAAGTCATACACTGTTCGAAGCCTGCCCAAGACACATTAGCACGTATCTCTCATATTCATATCCCACGAGATGTCAGACATGGAGACACTAACAAGGTGCAATGTTCATGCTTCCTCTGTCAGACTGCTTAACAAAAGATATGCTTTGTCAACGACTGTCATCATTAACAAACAAGGAGTCAAACACTATGACTCAAACAATTGGCACAATTGAAACGATAAGGCGTATAGAAAGACCTAAGAAGTAACAAGGAAGGGTGAGCGTAAGCTATATATGAGATTGGAGAAGATATGGAGTTGAAGAGGGCTAGGGGGAAGAATTTAGGTCGATGATAGGGTTTGACTGTATTCCTTTTTTATCTGAGCCTTTCTACTTTACTTTTGTTTGTCAAACAAAACCTTATTTCATTTCCAAAGTATGGTACTCTTTTTCCCTTTAATTGCTATCATCACCCTTCTCTCTCATTTAAATCTCGTCTTACCTTACTAATTGAAGATTATTTTTTAGGTGAAATATGGCAAAAGCGGACAAAGAAATACAAAGAAGTCAATTGTCCTAAATGAACAAAGGTGGAATACCCTTAAAAGCACCTCCTGCTTTTTCACATAAAGAAGCTACAAACACAGCCCTTCCCCATAAATAATCAAAGTCATCTTTCATAATTTTTCAACTTTTCAGCTGTTTTTGCATTAACATTCCGCGGTCCATACGATAATTCTTGTTAGCCTATCAAAGCATGTTAAGACTAAGGTTTTGTTCATGTTGTAGACTCGGTCACAATAACCATAAAGAGCGCCTCACAAAGAAGCGTCATATTATTCACGGTACATTGAAGTTGTAATGATAAGTTCTGATGCAACTTCAGAATCATAATCCAAACAGAAAAAAAAATCTTATATATATGAGGACCAAGGTTAGCCTAGTGGTTAGGAAATCAACCTGTCTAGGGGTTGTGACGGGATCCAAACCTCATATCCCCACCCCAGCAGCATTAGCTGCTCCTATGTACCCAAAAAAAAAAAAAAAAAAAAAAAAAAAAAAAAAAAAGAAAAATCCTTGTACTATATTAAACAAGTACTTTTTAAACCTTCGCCTATGGTCTTAGACTCTTAGGAGGTAGACCAAAGAGGTGTTAACAATTTAGATGAAACAGTACATCCTCAAAAAAAAAAAAAAAAAAAAAAAAAACACACATGTTATAGAGGTGCCGTCCATTGAGTATCATTAACATTACTTTTCACAAAATCAGTTAAAAAATTTACTGGGACAATGCTAACAGTACCAAACAAAATAGGTCCACCGTCTGCAATCCAGGACACATAATTTCCTATGCACGATATACAAATGACATGGTTACCACCTGGACTGTGAGATGAACAATGCAACAGCATGCTATTATTGCATGTGTTTAAGAGCCATGTTATACGACCTACTACTGGACGGTAACAACATAAATTCTGATAAAAGATTAAACAAAATCCACGAAAATTGGTGTGCTTAAATTCAATACAGAGGATTATTTACTAGAGCTTCGTCATAATGAACTACCAGAAAAGGCAAAGGTCTATCAGCCTCAAAACCATTGAATTATAGAGTAATAGTTTTAAAAAAAAAAAAAAAAAAAAAAAAAAATCCTAATCCACGTGTACCAATAAAGGAAATACATTAGGTAAATAGCCACTTTGAAGGTTAGTAGTTACCTTCAATGTTCTGACTTGGATTAAATGCCCGAGAATACCCATAAGGCGGCTCAAGAGTTCCTTTGAGACCTTACCATTGCTTGCATGCTGCACACACATAGACAACACACGGTTCAGATCTTCAAAGTTACAACTACCAAAAATATAAAACTAAAAAAAATGTAAAATACACAATAATGGTTTCAAAGGGAGCTGTATAACATACCGATAATCTGGCAACTCTAGCCAACTTCTGTTTAATTTCTCGAGGCAATCTTCTTTTGATAGACTGTGACGAGAAGTCTCCATCTGCAGCATCTGGAGCTGGTGGTCTCGCTGCAACATTGTAGAAATTTCAAAACGAATACATGAATATAAAAGATCGCTTACTACGAATAATGCCAGGACAGCGTGCCTACTCACATTCTGCAACCATCTTCTCCAGTTCTCTAATAGCCCTTTCCAGAACATTAGCTTTTGACTTACTAGAACCTTCCTTTTTGTGTGTAACAGAATTTTTCTGCTAATAAAATCAAAGTCAATATCACATTACTGCTAACTCAGAGCAGAGTGTATAGCACATCCATGCACAGAGTTTTCAGAACAAAAGTCAATGCAGAATCATAATACAGAACTTAAAGCATAGATGTCCTAGAAAATGATCGGAAATGACATAAACAACTGATCAACTGAAAGAACCCTACAATATAAATTTAATAATTGAGGAGAAACACAATCTGCACAATAGAAACATTTTTCAGTCCACTCGCACCTATAATTATCACTGTGAATGGTACATCAACCCCATGTACAACAACATCGTCATCATCATTACCCCAGCGCCTTAAAGGCTCCCGCCATAAGGCGAGCTAAGGGGGGGTCAGATGCACGATTGCACGCAAGTCTTACCCCTATTGAAACATAGAGAGACTACGCAGGGATGACCCAAAATGGAAATTTCTTCCAGAATCGCACCAACAGACTCCTACTTCACCATATGCGAAGCACAGACAGTTTTATAAGCAATTTTGCTTTATTCCATTATATCTCAATGCCAAAGAATAATTAGTCTTTGGCTGCAATGGAAATGGAAAACATACATCAGCCCCATGTCTTATAGTAAAATGCAAAAGTTTTCAATTTGACTTTCAAAAGTGTATTCCAATTCCAGGGGGTGTTTCTATGGACCAAATATCGAAAGATATGATAATATTAGCTCAAACAAAAGAACATAGTGACCTATAGTCAAAGAAACAATGAGGTACTCGGCAGGCAAACATACAGAATATAGCAACTTAACTGGCAAGTTTCAACTTAAGAAAAAGGGATCATTACTCACCACCGGCTGCATGAGATGCTTAGTGTCAGGAAGATTAAGGTCTATCCTTTCACGAATGGCACTCTTGTCGTTCTGATGAGCCACTATTTCAGAGTCTTCAAAATTGCTTTTTAGAGAATGAGATTTACGAAATGATTCAGTTCTATCACCATTGCTACTAGCCTCTTTCATTTTCTTAGATTTTTTTGCTGGAAAGACACCAGCGTTTTGATTGTTACTAAACTGCGCTAAAGTTAGGGACCCATCATCATGTGATATCCTCAACAATGGATCATTCAAAGGATTATCATCACCAGGAATCTTCTGGTGATTCTTAAATTTTATTTCCTCAAAGCTATTGACCGAAGGACCTACAGATGTAGGCAAAACTCCCTTTTCAGCTGATATAGCTTTTCCAGTACCCTTTCTGCCTGCCTTTATTTGTTTACTGGGGTGCTGACCATCATCATCAATTGCAGCAGTCTTTGCCAATTCTTTCCTCTTCCTCTTCTTTGGCTGCGGATTTACAGACTCTGGTGGCTCATTCCTACGCAGAAAGGATAAAAAATTAATAATGAGGTTAAATAAACTGCATGTGAAACTAGAACCTAATTGACAGAGAAAAAAGAAAGTTAACTCCTTAAGAAGAAAGAACATAATTTGTGAAACTAAAAAGGAAACAAAGCTATTTCTATACTTTTGCGCCCTTTCACCAGAAGATTTGTAAAACAAAGGGCATAACAAAATAGCTGACAAAGCCAAGTACAAAACAAACTCCAACTGATATGCCGTGACATAAAAAGACAAATACTCACACTTTCTCTAGCGTCCCCCTATTAACAAAGTAGCCATCATGCTTTGTCTTTGACTTGTCCACCTGAAAATATTCATCCTGAACAAAATGCAGCATGGTCAATTGATGAACAACTCTATGCACTTTATGCGGTGTTTAATACAATATTTCGTTCCATCAGAGTTCACTAAAAAAAAACCAACCAATTCATGGTCGTCAATGAATGAGTCTTCTGTATCATACTGATCATCAGCTGGAATGCCATCAAGGTCTTCTTCATCACTGCTATTGCCCTGAAAAGGATAAACTGAATGTTACATTAAAGGCAACAAAAGGTTCAAAAAAAAATAAGATCCCTTTCTTTGTACAATTATCAATTATGAATCCTTCATAGAGACACTAGACACGTAATAAACCAGATTCTAAATATGAACCAGAATTTCTCACCATATAAAGGCGTTCAATCTTCTCGATAACTGCACTGAAACGATTTGGAGCTGGTGCATCCTCGTTTGCAGCAGGTTGTCCCTGAAAAGTGGGGAACAAATTATTCTCTAGTTAGATGCTTCTTCCAGAAAATTCAAATTGTATTAATTTAACACCATAGTTTAGAATTAAACTTCACATTTTTTAACCTAATATAATTGCTAGTTTGTTAAGGCCAGCATCTGTCCATTAATAGCCAAACAAAATGGGACCATGGGATACGGCAAAGGGACCAAACCTATTGCTTTTACATGTTTTAGTACAGGGTTTACGAACTTCAAGCCAACGAATCATACTTAATTCAGATGACTAACATACAAGCTCAAATCTCCTCAAAAAGTATTTAGACAGAAAACAAGTGCTAAGATATATGCATCCGAACTTAAAAGCGCAGCAGATACTACAACATAACCCCCAAGATGTGACTTATCCCACCCTTGAAAAAATTTGATAAACAAACGCCCCATTTTCGCTGGAAGATAGAGCGGTAAATTTTACAAAAAGGGTAAGGGTAGAATACCCACAATATAAGAAATGTACAGCAAAGAGAGCTATATGACCTTCAAATTAAAAAATACATTATGACCTAGCTAAGCCCAATAGAAGGTTTCATTCATCTAGGGTTAATCTTCAGATCGCATACCATTTACCATGGTTTTACTAGATCAATTGCCATGTATTCTAACCATTAACTTCGGATCACATACCACTGTTAGATAAAGTTACCCTCTACACCCAACCACAATAAATACAACTCACCAACACCAAGCACAAATGGCAACTCCAGCACCTAACCAAACACGATCCCAAACAAGAAACTCGAACAAACACTTTCACATCATACCAAGATAACACTCCATTACCTCCATCCACCCTCAACTCGGCTTCAAATACACCACAATTCCAAACATCAAATGCCTATCCGTTCGTTACTTCTGGCAAATCTTAATTCGAAGTCGTTGTTCTGGCAACTAACAATCGATAAGTAATCCAATTTCAGTGCTAACAACCTTCAACACCCACCACTACTAAAAACTCACAGAACAACAAACAAGAGAAGTAGAGAACTGTTCTATCAAATGTGTAAACCAATCGATTCGCAACCTCGAATCTCAAACATAGCTCAATTGCATTTACATTCAACAATTTCACCTCAAATTATCCAGCATTTAAAAAAAAATTAAACTTCAATTCAAAGTAATTAATCAATACATTAATAAAATAAAATTAAAAAAAATTACCGGAGCAAGCCTCGCCTCGAGGGAAGGCACGGCGGCGGTGGCGGTGGCAGCAGCGGGGACCTCAGGAGAAGCAACGGCGGCAGTAGAGCCCGCAGCGGCAGCAACAGCAGAACCAGAAGAAGCTCCACCACCTTCCGCCTTAGCAGCGTCTTTCATAAGCTTCTTCCACGACACAATTGTCGTCTCCCCCGGCCGCAGCTCCACCGTAAACCTCGTTCTATCACCGAACTTAACAAACGACGACGCAACCCTGGGCGTTCCTCCCGCCGCCGAATTCGAGTCACCACCGGCACCGGCGGAACTCCCAGCGACGGCGCTTGCCCCTTCCGTCATCCAAACCCTAGCTTCTCCGACACTCCAAATCAAAATGAGACCAAAACAACACTCTCTTACAACGCCACCAATTCCCAATGCAAGGATCGCGGAATTGGAATAACAAAAACGCCGAGGAGAGAGAAAGATGCGAAGAAAAGTAAAGTGCGAGTGGTAATAGAGAAAAAGAGAGAGAAATGATGACGTAACAACAATGGCGGGATGTAGGAAACGTTTCGGAGAAGAAAAAAGGGGGTTTTCTTTTATTTATTTATTTTCTTTTCTTTGTTATTTTTTTTAATTTAATCGACCAGGAAGAGAGAGAGAGAACGGCGTATGATGTTCTTCTTCATCTGACGGGATACTGTATCTTGTTCTTGACGACTTGTTTTTCTTCTTCTTGAACAATATGATGAGATATGAGAGCAGACATAACAAGATGTCTTTTGTTGTGAATTGTGGTTTTTGTTGATTAATTTGATTTTGATGCAAGATTTGGGAAATTGGGTTTTTTTGGGTTTGTTTGGGAGTAAAATGATTGAGAAAGTTATGGTAAACAATTGGTGTGAATTTTTTTTGGGTTGATTATGGTTAGGTTGGGTTACTTTCTTTTGGGTTGATTATGATTAAGTAGTGGTAATGGTAATGTGGGTTAGGTTTTGGACTTTTGGTTCAATGAGGGTGAACTAAGTTGATGAAATGAAGCAAAAGATTAGTGGGGGACAATTTATATGGTAAGGTATCAAAAGATCCAAAGGGATATCATAACAATAGGGTAAGGCTAATAAAGTAATAAGAGGGGACTTTGATTTTTATACACATTTACTTGATTTTAAAGTCCATGTTTTAATAATCACTAGCTAATTGATTTCTTTGGTGTATTACTAGTTAGGGCATGTTGGACACCAACTTTTGAATGACCTTTTAATACTTTAAAAGAAAAAAAAATATGTGTTCGACATGTTATAATAAACGCTTGGAATTAACCGCAATTTTTCTATAACATATCTCTACCTAACGTTTCAAATTAGAGGGTAGTTGTTGTGATTTATTTTCCACTTGTGCCCTTACATTTTTCTCATCAATTTTTCCGCATGAATGCATGCTTCCATAGTACCCCGGCCCAAAGAATAACTACGATCAAACTCTTGTGTAAAGTGAATTAATAACAATGAACTGAACTCGCTAGATATCGGAAGTTCATACTTTGGTACCAGCTGGATGAGAAACGTGTTATGTTTACCTCAATAGTTCAGTGTAGTCATAGACTCGTAGGAGTGGATAATTGTTAGTTGTGATTTTGTAAACTTGTGGAGTATGGATGGTTTGGCATTCGTTGTTTACCTTTTCCCATTGAACGCAATGTATGTCACTTGAGCATGGGTGTTTGACATGACTGATGGCAAGAGGTGTGACATTGTTTTTAGGATGAGTGACCTTTTGGGAAGTTTTTCAAAGTCCGCCAGAAGGATCCGTATTGGTCGTACAGCGCCTGACAAGCAGTCGTAGGTGACTACTTCTGGTTCAGGTGATGAGTCGTCGAGGTATTAAATTTAATATAATGGTTATTCTAATAGGCCACTGATATCTCTGTTACCTCGCACCTTAGCCAGCACGGAAAAACCGAGATTGAGTTTAGGCGTATGTGATAGAGGAGTAGATACCTAACGTCCACCGAAAGGGAATTAGGGACTCACTTAGGGCATCTATTAATATTGTCGAAAGATGATTAGTCACTTTTAGCCTTCGTCTTTTTTGTTGCTTGTAATTTGTTGCAAACCACAACCTCTATAGCCCAAAGATCAAGACTTTATGCATGACCCCTACCAATTTCTGTAGTATTTCGTTATGAGAAGTTTTCATCATCAAAGTTTTCATCTTTATTCATAGTTTTCATCTTATTTAGCATGACCCCGTAACTTCGGGAGAAGGGGTGCATTTTGAAAACGAAAAATTAATTCAGAAATCTAAAATCACCACCACGTAGATTTGACTATTCCACGTATCTTCTAAGCCTCCACCAACTTCACGATTACTGCATCATCGATCAAATTTCCAAAGACTCATTAGATCCCTATCACATGAAACTCAAAGAAAACAATAATAAGTTCCAGTTTCAATCGATAATTTGTACTTCAATACTAAAAACCTACACTTCAATAATTTATCAATCGGAATTCACAAAGTAGATTTGACCGTTCCGCGTACCCTCCCGTGTCCACTAACTTCCTTAAAACAACCAACACTTCCTACACTTTATCCCGTTCTGAAACCCTCTTTTTTTTTTTCCATGGCTTCCCTCCTCGGCTTCCCTCCAAAACCCCCACTCTCACTCTCACACTCACTCCCACTCACCCCCACTCTCACTCCTCCGCCCTCCTCTCTCCACCTCAAACCCCACCACCACTACCACCACCACCTCCACCTCCACCTCCTCCTCCTCCGCCGCAGAGACTTCCGCGTCTTCTCCGACGACGGAGACGCGGACGGCGGAGGAGGGGATTATGAGATGGACGAGGACGAGGAAGTGGAAGAAGTCGACAACAAGAAAGACTTCGACATGCTATCTGACCCGCCAACTCTGTCGGGTTTCGCCATTGATGAAGTTATACACATGGGTTCTCAGAGTAAGAACTTTGTGTCAACTCAAGGTTGGGATTTTGATATGGTGGTTGATTATAGGATTAATGAGGATGAGTTTCATAAGTTTCAGCTTTTTGATTGCGATTTCTTCATCAGGAAGCCTCATGATCCTGATAATGATGTCTTTGATTTCAGAGAGGTATTTTCTATTTTTCTTTTTTGTTTGTCTAATTTTAGAGTGGGGTTTTGTTTAATTTTGATGGGTCTTTTTTGTTTAACACTGAATTTATGATTTTATGTGTTTGTCACACTGATTAGTATAATTCTGGTAATAGTAAAATTGTGTTGCCGTAGTAATATTCATGTTGAAATTAGACCGACCTCTAGCATTTGGCATTTCGAAATTGCTATGATTTATAGAAAGGGGTGGGTTGATTGTCGAAAACAGAAAAGAAAACAAACTTGTTGCGAAAGATTTGACCTTGATTGGAAATTCAGGCTTGTTCTTTGTGCTGATGAGGTATTGGGGAGTGGGGAAGGGCGGTTGTAAGGGGACTATATGTTGTGTTTCTCTAATTTGCGAGGGTTGTTCAATCGAGACTCTCGTCAATGACTCAATGGTTCCTCGGAGGTTTGGCAAGCCACATTGAACTTCTATTAGGTCATGACTTCGTTGTAAGTGTTTTAATTTTGGCTTTGTGGAGATCTTTTGAGCGATTTGGAGTGTGTCACAAATATAATGTGTTGTAGTGTTTGATTTGATCTCCTTGTTTGGTGTTTGCCAACTGCCTGTGCTATTCTTGAATGGTGTTTATGCATCTATTTAATGTCAAGTTTTGTTGTTTTGGTAATTTGGAATTTCTATGCATTTTTTGTAAGTCAGATGATCTCAGCTTACTATGTGGTGTGCAAGTCTGATAACTTGCCTATACAATGTTTATCGATGTAGATGTATGTTACACCACCGGATACAGACGTGTACTCAATTCCAAAGGTCCTGGCTCCAATGCCTGATAAGGTACATCTTACATCCTTCTTCCACTGGATTATGCATGCTTGGATTGACAGTTATAGGCCTTAAAAGTTAAAGGAGTAATGATTTAGGGTCATTTTGCATGTTTGGATTGAGAGGAAAAGTTGAGGCCCGAACTCATTACCCCCTCCAATAGGTAATGTATTACTCCCCCAGCCCTCTGGGTAATATTTTACTGGAGCAAAGATTTGCAGCTCCAAATAATGATTTCCAACATACCCTCCTTACAATTCAAGTGAACCATACATATGCTAATTTGGCCGAAGTGTATAAGAAGAATTTTGTAAGTTTGATGATGATTCTTGTGCGACATAGGCTTATCTGTTAGAAGTGCTGGCTCTTTAAACTTGGGCATCAGAAAACGATTTTCATGTGACTTTCTAACTTGAAAGAGATGGATAATTGCCCTTAAAGTTGGTTGCTCAGCATGTTGCAGTATTGGGCTTGGTTGCTACTTGTTATTCTCTTTCTTGTGTGTTTCTCAAAAATGCAATCGTTTGTTTTTGTGTGTGAATTACAGTATATAAGATGCGCAAAGAGTGACTTTGGTTGTTACAATGTGACTGAACCCCCTATCGACGCTCCCAGAGATCCTATGTACAAATCTGAAAGAGAAATTTGGAAGGTAAAATTTTTTCTTACATTTCTGGCTTTCAATTGCCTATCTTACTACATTTGAATATGAATCCATTCCCTAAAAATTCCTGTTTGTTAATCCCTTTCAGCGATCAAGTATTTGGCCCTGTTTTTTTTATTGCCCTAGCATAGTTCAAAACTTTCTTAATATGAATATACAACCTTAGCCAAAAAAAAAAAAAAAAAAAAAAAAAAAAAATACATTGTCCCTTGGAGTGATCAACTATTTTGCCATGGTTTCTGTTTTCAGATCTTCTTGACAAAGCATTACAGAAATCGGAGATTGACAGACCCAGAATTTGTGTTAGATTTTGAAGAGATATATGTTATAGATTCAAAATCGAAGTCCATAACCCGAGCAAAAGTTTTGGTGAGGCAGTTCTATGAATTCATGTTGTAGCCTTTCTATTGTAAATGCATGTGTGACTGACTTATCTGTTTCCATATTTATATAAACACGTTTGAAATTAAAGTTAGAGGGTTGGCATGAATCTGGCTGTAGTAAAATTGAAGTAAACCTAGTCATTTAGGTTTCTCTGACAAACTTATTAGCTGTTACACAGAATTGCTTAACTAAATAATATACTAGGCCAAGAATCAACAGGTAATAGAATCAGAGATGAGCACAGGGGCGATTTGGGTGGAAAAAAGAAGTCCTCTTGAGGGTATGACTATATGAGTAGCACCTCTTTTCTCTCTCTCTCTCTCTCCTTTTTTTTTTTCTTTTTTTTACTTTCTCAACTTTTGGGTTGGATGGGTGTGGAATGAGTCCAGAAATGAAGGTTCTTAGCAAGGACAGAAGACTGGAATCCTTGAGCTATATATAGGTACATGGAAATGTAATAGTCTTGATCTTGGAATCTTATTCTGTTGCCCCACTTAAAGTTGGCAGTGCATGTCACTTGTACTATTGGTGCCTTGGTGGTTACCTGTCCTAAGGCCATTAGCCACTATTTTCAACCCCGTTCCGCAATTTAGCACTAGCAGCATCCTAGCCAATATCGTCCAGCACTACTTACAAGAAGCAGCTATTGCTGCGTCCCAACATTCCGTTCGGATGTTCAAGACCTAGGCAGGTTGAGGTTCATTTGTCATTTTGTTTAAGAGAACGAAATGTCTGAACTCAACTCTATTGTTGTAAGAAATTAAAGCTTCATGTATGACAGGGGCATGGCAATGAGTGAATAAAAGACTCTGCTGAAAGACACAATGAGACTGGGAGCACCAATCCTTTTGTAGTTGTATACTAATATCTTGATGATGGCCCAAAATTAACGAAAAAATTGCGTAATATAGTGCAAGAGTAAAACTGATCTTTGTATGTCGAGTGTTCGACACAGGTTCCCAAGGTGAAGAGCCTGAGTTATATAGCACACGAATGAAGTGTCTGATTGTTTACAAGAATTACAACTGAACTTGTCAGGTTACCTGTTACATTTTCTCTTAGATTTAGAATTGTTGGGTGGATTACCATGATTGCTATTGTTTTCTGGGCGTCGTCCCTAATTTACTTGATTCTACACAGATTTAGAAAAGTTTGCTCCAATCTATTGCTGAGGAGTTTGCTGAGGGCTTTGCTTGTTCCATCTAACTAGGTTACAGCCCCTGGAGGGAGGGACAGGGACAGGAAAGACGACTTGCTTGTTATACGTGATAATGGGAACACCTTCAAGATAACACACGCGGTCTGTGACCCCTTCTTTTTAACTGATTTCGTACATTTATTCTCATCTGATAACCTATGGGATGAGCCCCCCCCCCCCCAGTTCATGTGTCTGATTGACTTTGTCCCATGCACCGTATTCAGAGTGAAAGAGACAGTCCTACTACTGTGATAGAGAGGGAAGAATGGACGAAGACCAGACAAGACATGGAGAGACATCTGAGGAAGCTACGTGACTTCAGCGTATCTAATTGGTTCTAGAGAGCTTATTTGGTGTCAGATGCAGCAGAACATGGATTTTCAAAATGCAGTCTTGGAAAAGTCTCCAAGATGATCTTCCTACAGACTGCAATACGCCAATACCCCTCACAATCTTTCATGACGCTGTGAGCAGAGTATTTCCTAGATGCTGATACACGGGCTTGGTAGAGAGTTGTGGGTTCCTAACACCCCATGGACGAGTCTTGCTTGCATTGCTGTAAGAGCGGTCTGCACAGCACTGTAATACTACAACTGTACGTCGATCTTGTATCCTGAGTTCCTGACGACCCATAGGTCAAAAAGCTGCGGAAGGGACTTGCTGTTTATCCTGTAATTCTGTATCATGAGCAGAAGGGACTTGATGTTCATCCTGTATTTCAGTATCATGAGGTTTTGTTGATGGAATTTCTATATGATTCATTGATACCCCAAATTTACGACATGAAATCGAATTGCGCTACATATAACTAGTGTAGTGGGAGTGTTCGATACGGTGCGGAGTGCCAATACTCCTTTTCTTGGAAAATTTGTCCCATATCATTAACTCAAGTAGTAATTTTCTTGTAACCCTAACCTAGACTATCCCGGTATGATTGATTTTCTAACCATCATTGTTTAACTGAATTAATTAACCATTAACTCAAATTGCAAAGTTAACTAAATTAATCGTTGAAATAAATTACCTCAAAAGTAACTTATAATTAGTTTTCAAAAGTCAGGCTCCATTAAGAAAACTCAATTCTGATGAAAGATACAATTTTCATTAACGACATTGATTAGACTTCTATATTTAAGCTGGAAATTGTCACGATAAAATACAAAAGTGTCGAAATGATGACAAGTTGCGGTTATACATACAACATTTTAAAGAAAAATATACTCATCATCATCATAAATTATAATGACACACTATAAGAGTCAGAAAAAGTAAAACGTTATTAGAATCACCGCCGGATATAAAAAAACGTAATTACTCCCTAGTCTTCTCAATGTAAAGTGTACGTATGACATTTGATTGATTTTTGCCGGAGCACACCCCAAAATTCTCAAGAAATGTGAACTCCTTCATGATGACCATCTAGAATAAACCAACTTATGAAAAATGCGCAATGTTTAGTCCACAAGCTCAAACCCTAACCCATCCTTCGACTACGACCATAATAACCAAATTCACGCTACTCAATACTCATTAGCTGGACACGTGTCTGTCAACAACACTCTTCCCTATCTAATTCATTAAAATCCCCAAAATCAAACCACCAAGACGTCTTGTCTCAATTGCCAAAAATAGAACAAATTAAAGTTTTACCAAATTTCAATAACAGTGTAGTCAATACTCCTTCCAATACTCTCTAATATTTACGTTCGTTTTAACATTTTTTTATCGAACATATCGTAAGTTCGTTGTATGTTCACTATATATAAAAGATCCACTTAGTTATTGTCATAAGATCACTTCGATGAAATATCGTACTGTTCCATCAAGTAAATTAGAGTATGTATATTACATATTAGAGCGGTGTTGCAAGTTCCATAATGCAATACCGATCGATAACGCGATATCGGCTTTTGACCAAAGATGGCAAAACCTTAGCTTATGGGGAAAAAAAATCAAGAAGAACATCAATCACAAATCACTCACACAGTCAGACACACATACATGCAGTGTACAGTACGCAGGACTCACAGAAACAGTAGCCTATGATGATGTCAAGAGACCAACGGTTAACAAGGTGTCACAAACTATCACATAACAAAAGGCCTAATCAATCAAACTAGACCATATGATAAAAATATATATAATGATCAATAACATTAATTTGGAGGAGAGAGAAAATGTCATAAGAAAAAAAAAAAGATCATCACTTGTCAATTACACCAACCCATTTCCAGGCAAACCCTACTGCACCCTCTTTGAAAGTTTCCTTGTCGTCCAACTCCTTTTGTATCACCATTTTATCAGCTTCTCCTTCACACAACTACTCTACTTCTCATTCAAATTTACTTTACTAAGAAAAAGAAAAAAGTAGAGAGAGAGAATAAGAAGAAGAAGTAGAAGAAGAAGAATATTATTATGGGGAGAGGAAAGATTGAGATAAAAAGGATAGAAAACTCAACAAATCGGCAAGTTACTTACTCAAAAAGAAGAGCTGGGATTATTAAAAAAGCTACTGAGATCACTGTTCTTTGTGAAGCTAAGGTTTCTTTGATTATTTTCTCTAATAATGGCAAGATGCATGCTTACCACAGCTCTGATTCTTCGTAAGTCATCTTTACGTTAATCGGTTCCACTTTTTTTTTTTTTTTTTTGTTATTGTTACGCTTTCCGGGTTTTACGATGATGGTTCATGTTAGCCGATCCTTGTATCGTTGCCGTTGTTGATGATTATTTTGGTTGGATTTTTTTTGGTATGTAGGGTGGAAGAAATACTAGATCAATACCACAAGGTTTCAGGGAAGAGGCTCTGGGATGCAAAACATGAAGTGGGTTTTATTTTATTTAATTATTTGATCTTCTATGTAATTAAAAAGTACTTTAATTTTTAGGGTGTGTGCTATGATTCATGGGATAATAATTAAGATCATATTAAAAAGGGTGTTTTTAGATAAATAAGATTGATTTCTAAAAATATGCAAAAAAAAGTTGAAAAAATGATCCTTTGAAGAGATCTATAAATAGGATGGTCTTGTTTCTTTCTCAGTAGCTTATTCTCTGAGTTTTATGGTTTTTTAGACAAATATGGAAAGCTATAGCTCTGCCCTAGATCTGTTTATGTTATGTTATGTTACATCCCTGCAGATCTGGTCTTTTGATTTTTGATTTTGTTGTTTTCATTTTGAAAAATTTCATATTATTATTCTTACTTGGATCTGTGAAAGTCCAAGCAGTCTACCAAACATTTCTTTTGCATTTCCTAGTAATTTCTAATTTCCTTTTCTTAAAATTACTATTTTGAAAGCAGGTTTATTTATTGTTTTTGATTTCTTCATCCTCTGACCTTATTATTAATTTGATTTTAGAGAAAGTGAAAATGCTTGATGTCACCAAAAATAAATTAATATAGTCTATGAAATATTCATCTTCGATGTATGGTTTCTATTCATAAATAGGGATCGACTACGACTACATGAGACTAATATCGATCATGAATATCTTTTATTTTTGAGTAAAAACATATAATAAGGTTAATTATTTATTTCAATACAGACCCATATTCTTTTTCCTCGTAAATGAGATTGGTTCTTATTATAAAGTAATTAATTGTGCTTGTATGAACATTTGGTGGCAACTCACAGAACCTAAGCAATGAGATCGATCGAGTGAAGAAAGAGAATGACAATATGCAAATCGAATTGAGGTAATTATTCTCGTTTCTTGTAATTATGTGGTGTTATATTGTCATGTCAATTACGCAAAGTTTTTTTTAATAAAAATTTCAAGGTAAAAAGAACATTAGATAATCCTATAGAAATTGAAGCTAATATATAATTTTCTTGATAATTATTTAGGCACTTAAAGGGTGAAGACATCACATCTTTGCCATATCCAGATCTGATGAGGCTTGAGGATGCTCTCGAAAATGGTCTTACTAGTGTCCGAGACAAGCAGGCAAGTATTGTACTCACCTTCAATTAACTCCATACTAATTAATATTTCAAAAATGTTAGACAAATAAAAAAAGTATTTATGATTAATTTGTAGTAAAAATAATCAAAGGTGCATTAAATTTTGTTGCATAATCTAGAAAATTATGGATTATAAGAAAATGGAGACAACCAAGGGTCCTTGATTTTGGGAATAAATCAATTTAAATTTTCTTTCCATTGATATATTCGTAACAATGTTGATTAATACTTTAGTTAATTAATGTTACCAAAAATTGTCATAATAGCCTTAGAATCTGAGAAAAATTATTTCATTTGGTATGCACTTTTCGGTTTAGTTGCAATTTGCTTAAAAAAGCATATTGTTTCTAATCAATTCTTGTTTCTCGTTTGTGTTACAGATGGAAATCTACAAGACATACAAGAAAAATGTATGTGTGAAAAATAGATTATCGTGTTATATTGATTTTATATTGACTCGGAGATTATTTTTCGACATAGTTGAGTGTGTATCGTAGGACTGATTTTGATTCATTTCTGAACCTGTTCAGCATAGGATGCTTGAGGAGGAGAATAACCAGCTTTCTTACTTGGCGGTAAGTTCTTCATGATATATATGGTACTAATTCGAAATGATTTTATTAAGCTTATTGAATTAATGGAAAATTTACAAATTTTGAGCTATAGCTAGTGTGTAGCATTTCTAAGAATTTATATAAAGATTTGGCTCTCTTGAAAGTGGTTAAAGTTTGAAGTAGTAGACCGAAGAAGAGACAAAGGGTTAATTATTTGAATTAAATATTTTACAAGATAGCTAGTTTCGTCAAGGGGAAAAAAAAAAACTGATTATCATTTTACGTAGTGTCTGTTTGGGCACATTTTTCTAAATCTGTTTTTATTTTTCAGAATCAGTTTCTTTAAAAATTGTTTTTTCATAAAATAGTGAATGTTTGGTTCAACATACTGCAAAAGCACTTTATTTGTTATTGTAATCTTTTTTTTTTTTTTTGGCAAACTGGGTCCATTCGGTATCACTGCCGTTTTCAGTTTTTGGTTTTTTTGCGTAAAAAATTTAGCTAAATAAGTTGCAAAAATTAATTTAAATGGTATGTTTCTATAATAGTCATACAGAAAATGAAAACTGACAACTGAAAAATGAAAACCACTTTTTCTGGTTTTCAAAACGGGACTTTGGTTTTCATAAAAACAGAAAACGATACCAAACAGACCCTAAAAATATCTTAAAAATAGATTATTTTAGAGATCCAGAAACGGAAATACCAATTTGGTGTTTTTGTTTTGAGGCTCAATCTTTAATGGAGGACTTTTATGAAATAGTTTCTAACTTCTAAAAAATCCTATGTTTGGCCAAGCTAAGTTTATAGTTTTAGGGGCTAAAAACACTTTAAAAAACTAGGTCAAACACATACTACGTACTAGAATCCCTATATCGTTTTGTTTATCTGATAAAAATTAAAAAAACTCGATACTTTATTATGCATGTTTACGATTCTTTTTTCTTAAATCCAAATGGGGTAAGGGGGCATGCAATTAGTTTTGATGGTTTCCTGTGGCAGGATTGTAGTAGAGAATGTTTTGCGGGTGATTTGAGTGATCTAGGGCAAGTTTTGAGGATTTTTCATGTTGAATAGTTACCTTCTGATTTGATTAGGTTATTAGCTAATACTCCAGTTTCCTTTGTTAGTAATGAACTTTAGCTCGTGATCGAACAATCTTTTCAATGGGCAATGGGGTTTATTTTGTCTGATCACGATTCCTGAAATTTATATGACGACTTGTTCGTGGTAAAAAAAGTCAAGTGTTAAAGGTCTAATGTGTAGATAAACTTGATTAGATCGTATATTTATGAACTAGTTTAATAATAGGCAATCCAAGATGATGATCGAATTATATGACCTATCAGATTAATAAGTAAATTATAAAGAAGGGCTTTATTCCCAATCTTTAATGTTTAATTCCATTGTAAGTATGATTAATTAACCAAACAATAATAAAGATTATATTTGTGCATATATAGTACATTTAATTTACGATATGATCGACCAATTATGCTATTGTTACATGAAAAGAGATATTAGTTAAAGTTACGATAATATTATGAGATTGTTGATGTTAATATCCTTTATTGGCAAATTTGTTGTACGTTGATATGTATACATGAATGCTATAACATAGAAATTAAAAATACAGCACAAACAGGAGATGGAGCGCATGGAAGGAAACATGAGAGAAATGGAGGTTGGTGTTTGCAGCAGCAATCCTTCGGAGCGTGACTACCACTATCAGCAGCCGAATCCTTTCGGGTTCCGAGTGCAGCCCATGCAACCCAACCTCCAAGATCGGATGTAATCGTCCACGACGTCGCCAACAACCGGACGTCGGAGCGTGTATGTACGTAGCTGGCTTGCTAGTCTATGTGTGTAATAAGAAGTAACGTTATTTTGTGTGTTGGTTTGGTGTATGGCTAGGCTAGGTATGTGTATGTGTGTGGTCTACTTCAATTTCCGCAAGATCATTTTGGAATTTGGAAGGTATGTATGTATTTAGAATCTGGCAGCTAGCGGACTTTTGTTGATGTTGATTGTTTATGTACGTATTAGCGTCAAACTTGGAAAAAATTTGTAAGGTTTGGGAATGAAATCATTGCGAAGAGCTATTCGTCGCCCTTATTTACTAATGTTGCCTAATTTTTTTCACCATTTGCCTATTATATCCTTGATACAATCCTTCATTCACCACTACCCATTCCCGGTAAAATTATACTCCCTCCATTTCATTAGGTTCTTTGCATTTGATTTGAATCTGTGAGAGGAATTCAAACCAAATGCAAAGAACCTAATGAAATGGAGGGAGTATCATAACATTCATAACTTCTCTTTGATTATCGTTACACCACCACACAAAAGTATAATTACAATATTTGGATTAATTGAAAAGAATCCAATTTAACTGATAACTACGCTGTCGCATCTGATAAACGCATACATCGAACACCCAAAACATTCGTGACCAAACGCAAACGTTTTGTCCGGATATCCGACATCACAAAACAAACGTGTTAACTACATGTCTACTTTTAGAAAACAGACATATTGACCAGACGTCTCATAACGTCTTTGGGGTTTTTATCGGTTGGTGAGATTGATCATGAGTTGTGGAATTGGTTAATTGATTTCTTCGATGAAAATAATCATATAAACTATTAACAAGCGAATACGTAAAATTATTATAAGGGGCATTTTGGAAATATAGCGGGCGATATTAGTAATTTAGCGGGCGACAAATAACACTTTCTAAATTATTTCCGTGCGGAAAATTATTGTAGGAGTTTTATACATTATTGAGTGTTGGAAATTAATTCGGTTTCAAATTTATTATTGATTAATTGTACACATCATTACAGCAAAAGAAAAAAAAAAAATGAGATTGAATTGAGATGCCGAAGTGTTAAATAGAATATTGGCTAGAGCTTGGAGTGGTAGTAGATCAGAGATTGATAGGCCCGGACGAGGACTAATGGACTACGAGGACGCTTGATCAATACTTGAAAGGAAGTGTATAGGGGTGTTCAGAAAAAACCGAACCGCGGTTAACCGAATCGAATAACAAAAAAACAGCACATTTTTTCGGTTTGGTTAACCGCACCGCAAATTTTTTCGGTTCGGTTAACTGAACCGAAAAAAAATTCGGTTATTTGGTTCGGTTTCGGTTCGGTGTTTTGGAGTTTCGGTTAACCGAAATCGTACCAATTTTTATTTTTTGAAAAAAAATGTATGTGGCGGTTCGGTTTCGGTTCGGTTAACCGAAATAACCGACCTATAATCGGTTTTCGGTTCGGTTTCGGTTCAAGATAAGGGCAAACCGAAAATTCGGTTCGGTTTCGGTTTGAATTTTATCCGAACCGAATTTTCGGTTCGGTTCGATTCGGTTAACCGAAATGAAGGAAGTGATAATGCTACTCACTTTAGTTCACTACTTACAAGATTAGAAGTTACTCATCAGCCAGTCTGCTTTTATAAGTTTGGATTCGTTGTATATGGTCGAGGTACGAATATTCAGATTGCTAAGTATTCATGTAGTGTCTCAACAAAGGTGAAATCAGAACTAGCTTGACCTATGTATACCATTTCTACATTAAATCCAATATTATTATCCATTTTATATGCGATGAAAAACTATTCTTAAAAAATTTCGCATTCATATTAAAAGGCATATCATAATGTAACATTTATTCAATTAGAATTTAATAAATACATAACGCCAACAATTCAATTGGTACAACTTAAAATTTAACATCAATGTCTTTTCATCATGATTATGAAGTCAAAACTCTAGCTCACTTGGATTAACCTAAATGAAAAAGTTATATAAACCTTTATCGATTGATTAATCATGTGCTCACGATTTACCTTAAAACCCCACCTTTATGAGGCAGAAATCAATTTGGACCTTGAAGTAATGTCTAGACAAAGGCCCACGAAAAGCCAGTTGACTATGCGCATGGGCTATGAACAATTGGAGAGTAAACCCAAAAGGCCAAAACTCAAGTGGCTTTTTTTTTTCTTTTTCTTCACAAAGTAGCAAGTAATGCCACGGAGATTGGAATAAATGACTTTAATTCCAAGACGATCCACAATCAGGTGAAACTTCTTTACGTCAACTTGCAGACGGTTGAGTCTCGCCTAGTACTTTTCGAATTTGAGCCATATCGTATGACTAAAATCTCTATTGATAGACTCATTCTCGGAACGATTAATTCAAATAATGCTCAAAAAAATAAAATTTATCAAAATGAAGTTGTAAAAAACTTATTTATCGAAATGTGGTGCACGTAGGCTCGGATACCTGGGAACCTGAAACTCGCCATGGCGCGTGGCGAGTTTGACTGTTTTTGCTCTGTTGACTGATTAATTCGGGGGAAGATGGTGAGGACAAACTCGCCACGCGCCATGGCGAGTTTCAGGCTCCCAGGTCAAACTCGCCACGCGCCATGGCGAGTTTTAGGCTCCCAGGTATCCGAGCCTACGTGCACCCCATTTCGATAAATAAGTTTTTTACAACAACCCATTTTGATAAATTTTATTTTTTTGAGCATTATTTGAATTAATCGTTCTTTATCAAATAGATTGCATACGAATAGTCGATTCCAGATAATACTCGTAATATTGCAGTCGAGACAACTTTGGGTTGAACTAGATAACCAACAAATAACCAATCCGATAGGCCAAAAGGGCCCAAAACTAAAGCATCCATTCCAAATTCATCTTTCCTTCCTAAACATTTTAATTTAGAGCGATAATTTTCCTATCCCACTCTATGTACCTCTCCAATCGCATTATAGCATTTCATAAATCTTTCCAAATGAATATATATCTTTAAAAATTAAATTAATGGAATCTGATCTATATATAGAGTGAGGTGAATTTTGCCAATGCAGTAATTACTAATGTCAAGGGCTCCAGTCATATTCATTGAATCTGATCCATATAATAAATTTACTAGGATGAATGCCCGTGTATTGCATAAGTCTCTTAATAATGATATCTATTGTTAGCCGATCCCAAATTATTTTGGAAGTAAGGTTTGGTTGTTCTTCTTCTTCTTGTTGTTGTTGTAGATGTAAAAAATCTGAATTATACTACTATATTAATGTTGGATGAAAATCAATACAATATAGAATGACTTAATTGTGCATGAAAAATTCTAGTGTACTCATCCATGAAGAATCCACTTTGCTAAGTCTTGATATATTCAATATTGGATCATGCAATGTGGATATTTATGACGTCTTTCTAAAATTCAAAGTCATATTACTAACAATTCAAACTATTTAAAATCCATTAGACCGTTATAAAAGATTAATAAGATTGATATATTAAGACATATCGGTAAGAAGTTAAGGCATAAGTTGCAAATTTTGAAAGAAAAAAGCCCAATTTTTAGATAAACAACACTCAATATATGCAAAAATTGTCGTGCTTCACGATCGTGTGTACATAATCATCACCATATCACTTGTATAACTCGTCAACATTGTATTATTTATGATCAAAGCAATGTATATAACCATCTTTAATTTGCTTCATATAAGGTTTCTTTAATTGTGAATATATGATTAGTAATATAATAGGAGGGTTGTTAAACATCGTTTTTTTTTTTTTGTGTGTGTGTGTGTGTGTGTTTTTGGATGGACATCCAATACTTTTAACATTAAAAAATCATCAAAACTTTCTAAAATTCTCCGGTCGATGTGGGAGCTACAAAAAAGGCTCCTCTAATAATATAGAATAGAATAGAAGGATTTGTCTTGAAAGATACTGATACTGATTTTTTTTTTTTTGGCAAAATTATCGCCTTAATTTAAATGGAAAAAATCCAAAAAGAAACAAAAACAAGAAATTAAAAGAAAAAAGGGTTAGGAATGAAATGAAATGATAGAAAAGGGGATTTTTTAGGTCTTGTTTGGACCGACGACGGCAGCTTTTCTCTCTTCTTACTATAGTCCTCTGCTTCAGTGCCTATTTTTCTCTTTTGCATTTTTATTATTTATTATTCTGTTTATTGATTTTTGGGTAGATATTAATATGAGTATTAATTACCCCATTGCCTTTAAAAAATAGAATTAAATACTCCAAAACCGTATTTATTTTTTTCCTTTATAAAAAATTTGACACCGTTTTACAATTTTATCCGATTCTCTCTCCCAACAAAACCCAAATTAAAAGACCCTAATAAAAATAAAAATAAATAGAAATAAATCAATGAAATTGGGGAAGAAATATCAAATAATAATGCAATAGCCCAGAAAAATTAAAAAACACCACCACCAACAACTTCTTCTCCTTCTCCTTCAACGGCTCGATTTTCTGGGTTTCTCTCTCCTCTTTGAAGACCAAAGGTACACGCTTTCTCCCATTTTATCCATTTTCGTGAAATTCTGCGACTTGGGTTTTATTTATTTATTTGATTTTGTTTCGAAAGTTGTCACCTTTTAATTCGTTATGTTATTTATGTGCATTCATGTTTACGTTTCTTTACCTAGGTTTTTTTTTAAGGCATCTTGCGGGCAAATTGATTCTCCGTTTTATTTCAGAGTAGCTTCGTTTTGGGGAATTTATTTGGGGGTGAAAATTGTTTTTTTTTTTTGTTGTGTTTTGATTTTATCTGTAATCATTGGCTTGAGGTTGACCCCTTTATGAAGAATTAGTAAAGTTGGAGTGGTATTAAATTGATTTTATGTGATTTTATCCGGTGCATTGTTAGAGTATTAATCGATGATCAAGTGAACATTTTTTACTGTTGCATTTGCAGTTTGAGCCGAATGGGTTTCTTTAGTGTTCTAAAGGTTTAATTTTGCTGGGATATGTGGGAAAGAGTGATGGGTTCTTGTGAGCGTTCGAGTGAACCGGGTTGCGAGTTGTTGCCCGTGATTGTGGCTGGTGGTGGGGCTGAGGTTGGATTAGAAGAGGATGGTGTTGTGCAATCGGTGTCTGAGACGGAGACGGATTGCTGCGTGGACTTAGGTAACGAGTTAGGTACATTGGGGGTTGGGGACTTGAATATGGGTGATGGTTGTTTAACCATACCTGAGGTTGGTTCGGATACTGAAATTGTTGTTAAGGGGAGTGATTTGAAATACGGGCATGCTGATGGCTCTGAGGCTGTGTTGTGTGATTTATTTGGTGAGAGATTGCAAGAGTTTGTCGTTGATCCTCTGTCAAGCTTGGGTATTAGTTCACAGGGACCTAAGAGTGAGAAGGACTTGGTTGTGCAATCGTCTTTAGAGGTAGATTGTTACTTGGACTTGGACCATGAAGATGAAGTATGTAGCTTAGAAGATAATGATGGAAATCTTACGGATAGGTGCCAGAGTGCCTTGGAAGGTTTGAACAGAGATTCTCTGGATATCTGTGCAAGTGCTGCCAGTGTTGAAGGAGACTCTAAACAGATCAGTGAGAGGCCTGATTCAAAATGCGAGCGTTCAAATGGTGACACTGATGACGTGAATGTATCCAGTATTGAATGTAGCTTAAGAAGAGTCTGTTTTGATGAAGTGCAATGTAAGAGTGAGTTAGATTTATATCAACGCAGTGAGACCGAGATACCTTATACCAATGTTAGTCAAGAGCCCTCAGCAATGCAGCAAGTTGATGTAGCACAATGTAAGAGTGAGTTAGATTTACATCAATGCAAGAGTGAGATAGAGATGCATCGTGCCAAGGTCACTGGTGAGGATCAAGAGCCCTCAGCAATGCAGCAAGTTGATGGAGTCCAATGTAAGAGTGAGTTAGATTTGCGTCAATGCAACAATGAGACAGAGATACATCATACCAAGGCTACTGGCGAGAATCAAGAGCCCTCAGAAATGCAGCAAATCGCTGGTTCTCATCCTGGATTTTTGGCGCAGCATGTTCCAGACAGCAGTCCAAGCTGCGGCAAGGTCGTCTCGGATAGTAAACATGCTGGGGCTGTGTATGATGGAGATCCTAAGAGCTTGATCCAGTCGAGGTCAGTGATTGTTGTTGCAGCTCATTACGTAGATGATACTGTTGAAAGTTCCAACCATGAAGTTGATTCTGGAAATGGCAGTGCAAGAACAAACTATGAGAGGAGCGAGTCAAAACATTCTGATACTTCTTTATCGTTGCGGAGGAGTTCACGGAGTAGAAAAACTGTCCAGCAGGTTCGTGGAGAAAAATTGGCAATCAAAGTCTCAAAGAAGGCTTCTAAATCATCACTTGATAGAACGCTTGATTTTTTCCCAGAGGCTACAAGAAAGAAGCGGAGTTACTTAAGTAAATCAATTTGTTCATCTGGTTGGGGATTACCAGAGAACTTGTCTAAGCACTTTGAGTGGAGTAAGGAATTCTTTGAGAACCAAGTGCTGGATGAAGGAAAACCAGAAATGAAGGCAGGCCAAAGGAGCAGGAAGAAAAGTACAGTTAAGGTAGGTGCAAGCTCACAGCTGGCAGAGGAAAGGCAAGCGCTTCCATGCCGGCCAATTCGTTTGAAAGTCACATTTGGGAAAAAAGAGGAACATAATACTCTTGCTGGTTTTCAGCCTGGAAGCGTTGATCATAATTCTGTTTCAGTGTCTGACATTGAGAAGACAAGGGGAAATGTAATAGATGCGACAGTTACAGAGATGGTTACCTTGGTGAAAGGCAGCTCACCTACATCGAAGGTTCAGTTCAGAGGAACAGACTCGGAGATGTGCTCTATGTCAGGGAAGTATAGCCATAGTGATTCTTTCCAACTGGAGTCTGAAAAGCGTGGAAGTTTGTATTCTGGTAAGTTCTTGGATCCAGGTACTTCACCTGATTCAGAGGTTATCGACCAGGTTGGGGACTCCTCTGTTCTTCCAAGTGCTTTACCAGATAATTCTGACCACAAAAGTCTCATCGAAAAGAATCATACCGACAACAATATGGCCATTAGTATTTCGGGTTCTCTGCTGAGTCTTCCAGCTTCTTCCCAATCAAGCAAGAATAAAAGAAATAAGAAGAAGAAACTTAGTGAGGCACAAAGTGCAGGTGTGGAGTGTCAAAACAGCCCTCAGAGAGGTGAGCAGTCAAAGAAGGAAGAGCTGTGGCAGAAAAGTAATGATACTTTCTGTATTGAAGGCATGGATGCTCCTACTGAAATTCATCCTAGCAGTACCTCTGGCTCTGGCAGTGAGCTAGTCTCGATGGAGTTGTCAGTTGCTGATGAGGGTTCTATTAAGGCCCCTAGCTTGAACAACAGTACTGAGAGCAATGTTTCTTGTAGGATGATTGGTATAGAGTCAACTGATTCTGGATATTCAAATCATTTGATCACTCCTGCTGAAACGCATCAAAAAGGAAACTCGAAAGGTTCAAAATCGAAAAGCAAATCGAAGAACCAGCCTAAGATTGTAAACAGAAAAAGGAACCAAAAAGAACCTTCTGGGCAACGGAAAGGTAATAAAAAGATGGCGAATAAGCGTGAAGTGAGGAAAACTGTCATCGTGGATGAGGGACACCTAGATAGGTGTTCACCAGGAGCAGGTGCAAAACTTCTGATGCGTTATATTCCTTTCAGTGTTTATTCATTATTCTCAAACTTGTTTGTGTCCTCTCTTTTCCTTTTTTTGTTCTTCTTTGTAGTGTGGCTTCGAATTTAGTTATTATTTTATAGCTTGTTTCACATGTTGACAGATTTCAATTTTTATACTGCAGGAAATATGGAGCTGTTAGATGTGGTAAATTCTGACACTAGCAGTAGACTGGAATCTCTTAACTTATCTTCTCCAGCTCTTCCACCTAATGGAGCGACCGAGAAGACTTCGCCTCCACGAGTTGCATGGGTTTGCTGTGACGAGTGTCAGAAATGGCGATGTATACCTGCCCAGCTTGCAGATGTCATTGAAGAAACCAACAGCAGATGGTAATGCATGTTTCTTTTTGTTTAAAGGAATTTGTTTACATGAGCTGATTTTAATGTTAAACCATTGCATGTTGTGGCTGGCCACTGAACATATACATCCAGCATTCGAGTGATTAGGGTAGTACATTACTCACTACTAGAGAAAACTGGTGCTAGTAATGCTTTCGCATCAGAAGTCTCTTGCCATCAATATCACATGGGCTGCAATTCTATGATCACTTCGTGACAAGTCTGCCAGACCCTGGGAGTAGTGTCTAGTGTTTCATTGCCTTAACTTTGAGAGGTTTTACTAATATCATGAGCTCTAACAAAGATACAACCACAGTATTAGTGAGAACTATATGATAGGGAAGACAAATGTTTGATTTATAACTTTGTGTGACGAACAGAATTGGAATGCTTAATAATAATAATAAAGAAGCAAAAAAGGGAGAATGGAGCTAATTGAGAAATCTTATCTGTTTGGGAACAATTGAAGTGGTCCAGTGTTCAGGCTCGAGCTTGGAGCTCGTTCGTTAGGGTCTTTGAATGGATTATGCCTAGGCATTAAATCCAATAAGTTATGGATTTTCTTCTTATTTCCAGTTTACTGGGGAACGAATTGCTCTGTAGTGATATTATCTAGTCTTTTAACTTGTTAGACACACTTTGACAGACTTGGCTAGCATGCGACAGGTTCATGGACTAATTAGGGGTGCTGCAGATGTACTGACTTCCATCAGGTCATACTTCAAGGTTTTTACACGCTCAGCTGAAAATATGAAGTTAGCTTTGCATAACCATGAGGATTGGAACTTTAAAATAGCTAGCAAGGTTGTGCTTTTCGTGGAGGGTGGGTTTAAGGCTCACCTGATACAATGATAGCTGTTTTGGAGGGGTATACAGTCTGGTTTGGAAATTTGGCTGGAGGGTTTACATGGCTTACATATTAGAGGACTTAATGATTTTTGTCGAGGATGGCTTTTATAAAGAGCATACGAGTATATATTAATTTAGGTATAGGAGCCTATTTACCACCCTGCTATGCGTACTACCTTCAGGCGCTCTTTGAAGATGTCTCTTTCAATGATGCAGAGAAACTATGTTCTGTCTTTGGCAGCTCATTTTGGCCATTAGACTTATTGTCGTTTGTTTTTTTGTTTGTTTTGGTGTTCTTATTATCCTTACTGTTATTACTCCAGCAGTTATCGAAGTTTTCAAAGTTCATAATAGTCATTGTGAGCTGCATCATCATATAGGGACATTTTAATAACTCTCTCATTGTTTTGGATTGGAGTGTTATTTTATCTTTGTTTTGGTCTATCTTTTGTATATCAAGGACTTGCAAGGACAACCAAGATCAAGCTTTTGCCGAGTGTTTAATTCCCCAAGAGAAGTCCAATGCCGAGATTAATGCTGAGTTGCAAATATCAGATGAGGAAGATGGCCGTGATGGGCACTTAGGTTCGAAGAGTAGTGGCATTAGACATCCAGGAGGTTTGTCTTCCTGGCTCTAGGGCAATATGAATGTTTCTTATTAATTGTGGTTTTCTGGAATAGTAAATTTATTTTGCTCTCTTTTTTGCTCTCTTTTTTGCTCATCAGATCTACAACAGTCAACCTGGATCATAATCAAATCTAACTTATTTTTGCATCGCAGTCGTAAAACCCAGACTATGGATGAGGTTCGGGCTATTTTTGAACTTATATTATTGAGTGAATTTATCTTCTTAAAGTAGTAATCTGTATGCCACGTCTTCACTTTGATTTTTACGACTTTTTGGCAATTTTGGTGCTTTCTGCTTTATAAACTCGAAACAATGAGGATATGTACTTATTCTTTCCGGTTTATTTTTTAGTATGTAAATTGGGCTACTTGCGTTTTCTGGAGAAATAAAAACTCTGAAATTTATTTGTTGAACACTTTCGCTGGTTCCTACAAGAAAAATAGCTAAGCTACTCAATTAGATGGTGCTTTTGTCTTTTTGTTGCATTATTGAAGTATTTTCGTTGTTTGTCTAAAGTCATGTAGTTCTTTATTCAAATATATAGGCCTTTTAACCTTTTGGTTTCCTTCTTACCACTTCTCCAATCTTTAGTTATTGACACTGCTTTCTCTTGCTTGCAATTAGATTATGGTTTGCCAATGCAAGCCTCCTTCAGATGGTACCTTGGGTTGTGGGAGTCAGTGTCTGAATAGGATGTTGAACATTGAGTGTGTTCATGGAACATGCCCATGTGGAGATCGCTGTTCAAATCAACAGGTGACATTCTACGTTGTTGGTGTACTCTATCGTCCATCCACAATATGCAGCAGTTTCTAAAAATAATTTTATTTGTAATGTTTTCTGCAGTTCCAACAGAGGTTGTATGCTGATCTTAGTTGGTTTCGATGTGGAAGAAAGGGTTATGGATTGCAAGTTCTAGATGATATTTTTGAAGGGCAGTTTCTCATTGAATATGTTGGAGAGGTAACCTTGTTGCTTTTTATGTTAAATCAACGAGTGCTCAGATTTAATGCAACTCATTGTTCTTTCTCCAGTCTGAGGTCTATGTATATATTTTTTGAATAAGAAGCATATGAATCATAAAATGTGTATATAAAAAGTGCACAAATCGTCCTCCTCCAGAATTGAATCACAGAGGTACCAAAATCTCATTTAAAACTGGGATGTTGCCCAGAACTGACAGCTGTCTTACCCACCTCCCCCCTGGAGAACCCAATATTGCATTCTGCTCCAAATGTACCGTAGTGGGTGACACATCCCAGTAATACGAGCTTTCTGTGGATGAATACACCAAAAATAGTTGGAAGGTTCTCCAAAATAATCGATGACCTTTTCCTCTTCCGAGACCGACATGCCTATCCCTCTTAGGGCCCCAATGATTAATCGGACGTCACCATTTGTGATAGAATTTTTTAGTTATTTTTCTTAATGAGTTTAGGTATATTTTTCCGGAAAAATTCTCAATGCACACATAACAGTCCGAGCATACAATGTTCTGTGTAATTGAGAATGTTGCTTTTTGTATTTTTCCATCTCATCTGATTGTATCTGTGTGATGCGCAGGTGCTGGATTTGCGTAGTTACGAAGCGCGTCAAAAAGAGTATGCTTTGAAGGGCCATAAGCATTTCTACTTCATGACCTTGAACGGGAATGAGGTTAGCCCCTACCTATAATTTGTGACTCTTTTTCTTCCTCCCTTATATAATTCTTGTCCTCAGTGCACTTGTTTATGTGTGTGCACAACTGCTTATTGTAGGAGCGAGAAAACAGATATTCTTCGCTTCTTGTGCTACTCTTACTTTTGCCCCCTTCTTTTATGTTAACTGGTTATAGAATCCTAGAACTTAGAGGTGTCTTGATATGAACCTGTCTTGGAACTGTTATTTGGTAGTCTTTGCTTGACACTATTGACTTCAGAGATTTAATGGTGCTTGATGTGCTGTTTTTGAAATTACTGATATGTTTAGTTGTTAACTGATTTCTTTACCTAGTGTTCTATTGTTGTGTTTTAGAACTCTGGTCTTGGTGTTTGATTATGGTGAACATCTTGAAGCTTGCTTCTTATATCTGTGGGGGATATTTGATGTATTTGGCAGGAAAATTTGCTGTTTAGGTAAGGGCTGAGTATGCCAGCCTGATTTGGCATTTTCTTAATTCCATGTGGAGGACTATGTCATTGTAACATACATATATCTAAAAATACAAACATGAATATCTAATGGAGTCGCTTCCTTGGTGTCCTTGAATTGACATCTTCAAAGAAAAATAGTAGTATGTGAAAGAGTGCTTCTCTTTTTGGGTTTGAGAATCCGTGCTTAGTTCGACCTCTTTCTGGTTCTTGTTTTTTTTTTTTTTTTTTTTTTTTTTTTTTTTTTTTTTTTATAATTTTTATCTGTAGGTTGTTCTTTGGGGTAAATTTGGGGTTACAGATTGGAAGTATCGTGCTGTAGCCTGTATGCTATCAAAATTTTATGCAAAAACATTTTGCAGTTGCTGTTTTGAGGCTCCATTGAAGTTTCCAGATCCTATGTGTTGTAGCATATTTAGTTACTTGTTATATCTTGGCATATCTATTTTGGTTCAGTTTTTTGCTATGAATTTCAGGTTATTGATGCATGTTCCAAAGGAAACTTAGGACGCTTTGTTAACCATAGTTGTGATCCCAACTGTCGTACTGAAAAGGTGAGTTTATTGTTTAGGGATTTCCTCTTCACTCACCGTCAGCTCGCCTGTTATTCTTCTGCTTGCAATGTTGCCTTGACAAGTAGATTCTTTTCAGCTTTATGTGAAATGATAGTACATACTAAATTATTTAGATTCTGGTGCCATATGGTTTTTGAACTCTCACACAGACAACCAAATAGTTTTTTTTTATTTATTTTTTTTTTTTTCGGGGAGTGGCTTTGATCTGCCTTGAGCTGTAAGTCCTTGTATATTTTACGCTGCTCAATAAATTCAACGTTCAAGATGATGCTTAGAAAATTTTTTTTAGTTAATTGTTTTGATGTATTTTTTTGGGCTATGTTCAAAATGTTATTGAGGAATATGATATAGAAATGTGCATTTAGTACAGGAGGGAGTCAATGGATTTACTATAATTGGCGGTGGAGTACAATGGAAAGAATCAGAATGGGAACTGTTCGACATTGTCTTATTTGTTTACTCGTATATAATTGTGAAAAGCAGTGGACAATATCGGATATCTTATGATCCTAACTTACCTATCAAAAAAATATATTGGATCTTATGATTGTCATCGGACTATGTACATTCAACTCCGCTCCCCTCCCTTAATCTTCTTATGTGGTAACTGCTAACCTCTTTAGGAGCAGTGGAATATTTTGATGTATCTATGAATTTACAAAGTACGACCTGCAGCCATTTGACTTTCCTTTTATAGATTCTCTCTCAACCTTCATTGGTGTTTAACTTGAGTAGATTTTTTGGTTTCAAGTACTTAGAATTGCTGTTTTTCTTTTGTGTAGACATTCTGAATTAGCATGATATTTTATAGTAGCTTCAGTCTGAAATGAGCATCTCTAGTGTATGAACCACCTTGGCCAACTAGGCGATTTCACTTTACGTGGCAGCTATAATAAAGGAGATGTGAAAATAAAGAGGGTAGAAGGCTATCACCCGAGGAGTGTCTGGTTATTGGCAAATATTTATGCGATTATTATATGAATTGAACATATATTTTGCTATTGGAAATCATTCAACTTTTTGTCGTGATTTTTTAGAAATCAGCTACGGTACATTTGTTCTGTGTGGTTCGACTATGTACCTTGCTATTGATCAGCTATAGTATATTCACTATGTTGTATAGGGTCTACTGCAGGAGGTTTCTTTGTTGAGATGGATTTTCTCCAAGTGTCATCTGGCCTGGACAATGTTCGGCCAAGTTTACTGCCACGTTGAAGGCTGAGTCCTGTTTGATGCTCCTGGATGCATTATGTGATGGAAACCTTAATTTTAAATTTGTTTCTTTATATATAACAACAACAACAACAACCAAGCTTTATTGCCAAAATGATTTGGGGTCAGCTAACATGAATCGTCATATGTAACCGTCACGTGTATGTCATATAAGTTAAAGATCATTGTGAATAAGTTAAAAAATATTAAAATACGTTTAAAAGGAGTTTAAAAACCCATCAAAAGAAAAGGAAAACAATAAATTAAAAAATATAGTTGCAAAACAAGTGAAAAGATATGAACTTTAAACAAATAATAGGAAGAATAGGTTTAGTGAAGATAAAAAGTTTACGAGACGAAAAAAAATAAATAAACTAAAAACTTGTTTCTTTATATATGGTTTTTTATCTTGAATAACATGTATACTTAGTTAGAAGTGCTAGCACTAATAGCAAATATGCTAGCAGGGAGAATATCAACAGTTTGTAAGCTGTAAACTGGGTTACCTGAACTATGTATAAGTTATCATTGTTGGATTATATTTAACAGTCATTCTTTCAAGTACTATTGCTGTAGACATTTCTAGCCATTTTTTTAAGTAAGATAGGCTATCACATATTCAAAAAGACATCAAGGGGATGACTCCCATATACAAAAAGACACCTAAAGGGGTGACTCCCTTATGCAAAAGAGAGGTAATCAAGCTGTAGGACTGTCATGAGAAATTTTGTCCACAAAAAGAACGAAAGTCAAGTGTCGGTGGGAATGTAACACTTGACTCCAATTATACAACATCCTCAAATTCTAAATTTGAAGTCTTAGCGTGTCAACATAATGTCATCAAAAATGCGACATTTCTAGCCATTTGCCTGGAAGTCACCTGCTATCAAATACTTCCAATTAAGTGAAAAGTAAAATATTGAAATGAACTAGGCTATACTAGCTGCAACTTGACGCCTTGACAGACAGGTAGTCCTCTTTAATAGTGAATTGGCAAAGGAGTTTTGAACTTGACTCTCTTTCAGAACTTTTTAAGGAATGTTGTCGTCGGATCCAATTTAGAATTCCTGATGGAATCATTTTTCCTTTCAAGGTTAAGATCTGGCCTAACTATCATAAAATTTCTCTATATAATTTTTCAAATGTATTCGAGTAAGTAGCATGGAATGATTATGGATGATCTACATCAATGCTCCATTAATTTTTTTCACAAAAAAAAAAAAAAAAAAAAATTGAATTCTGCTGATTAGTTTATTTGATAAACATTAAGTGATCATCTTTTTGTCATTAATATGACTTTTCTTCATTAGAGAAAGTAAATAGAAGATCAAATCTGGATATTAGGGTCTTTGATTGGGACTCTGTGAGGCAGTGCCTTCTTTTGGAGTTCTGGGATGACAGGCGTCTTTGAGTGTCAACAATGATAAACAAAAAACATGCACATGTGCACACAACCTACTCAATTGACCGGAAAAAGAAATGATTAGTTGTATGTCAATTTTGGCGCCCAATCTTTAGTCATGCGTTGGTGTTCTTTGGTTTATTCTCATCATTTTCCTTGACTTAAAGTGTGCTTGGCAGAGTTAAACTAGGACGTCAATTGTCTGTTACTATATATTAATTAGTATGCTTGTAAATCTACTTTATTCTTATGCTGGATACTTGTTTCAATCTGAAACAGTGGGTAGTGAACGGAGAAATCTGTGTTGGTCTATTTGCACAGAGGAATATCAGGAAGGTACATATTCATTTACTTCTATTAAATGAATTTTATTGTTGCTGTTGTGTCTGTGACTATTATATCGATGGATATTTGCTGAAGCGGAAACACTCTCGAAATTGTTGCAAGGTTATGGTGAGATTTAATTTCTCATGATAAATTTGCAAGTTTTTATACCAAAACTGCAAACTTTCAAACTTGTTAATATCACATTAGAGCCAGATGTCAACTTCAAATCTCACGTTTTTATATGTAGACTTGTGTTTACCTTGTAAATTTACAGGCCTGACCATGAGGTATGGTCAAATCATTTCACACAAAATTCACGTTTCTGGAATTATGTTCATCTGTCTACTGTCTTATTAGATGAGGTTTTACACTGTTGTTGTGTCCTTTAATCTATTATTCTCATTGGGGATTTGTGACAGCAGGGTAGAAGGGAGAGTGACGTATATTCTGGTATGTCATTATGAAGTTTGATTGATGTGAGATCGGTAGGGTCCGAAGTTGTATACATGAGCCCCTTTTATGTTTTTGACCGTCATGAGTCCACCTCATTAACATTGTACCATAGGGATTCTGGAGAAGCTGTCCTGGTTTAGATTTACTTGTTGAATGATTTCTTCTAAATTGCTGTAGTGTCAGTTATCTATTACAGTCTTCGCATGCGTGATTTGTGAGAAAAGGGTAGAAGGGAGGATTAGTTTAAGTAGGCGCGAGGCGCACCGAGGTGCTGGGGGGTCGTTGCGATGAGATGCACACTAGGCACACTCATTTAGCAAACAAAATTCTATTTTTTCGAAACCATATTTTGCAAAAATTACCCCTTTTTGGGTATTAAAAGAGAGTCAATGGGTAAAGAAGTATAAACAAGGGATTAAGGGGCAAAGGGAAGGGTAGAAATAAGGTTAGAAGAGAAAGAAAATTGGAAATTGCACAGTCATGCGCCTCGCATGTGCCTCAGGCTTCTGAGGCGATGGCAGCTGCGCCTCATGGCGCCTGAGGCGCGCTTTTTTAAACTAGAAGGGAGGGAGGCATGGTGAAGTTAAAATGGAATTTCAGAATTGGAGAATGTCCTATCTCACTGTCATGAGTAATTTCGTTGACAATATTTGTAGGCAGTTTGGAGAACTTCATGCCCTTGTGTATCTCAGATCTTGTCTATTTGTGTCCTCCCTCCTTTTTCTGACACCATCATTGCAATCCGAGAATTTCTTGGCCATTATGTTTCAGAAGTACTTGGCTACCTAATAAATGTCTGGATACAAAATTTGGAAACAAGAACCAGATTCACAAAGATTTACATACCGGGGGGGGGGGGGGGGGATTTAGCATCTTAGTTTCACTCTCACACTTGCTTTCCTTTCAACAATATCCTAAAACATTCCTCCTAATCTTCGGGTAATCTTGTACGACTGGGATTTGCTTGAGCGAAAAGAGACCATATTGGAACTGAGGGGATTTATGGTAATCCTGCACTCCTGCTTTTATGCATTTTTTATGTGGAATTATGGCTGATTCGATTAATTGGTTTCTCATCTGTGTTTCACATATGAAATGTTAATCAGCAACTTATATTTTGTAAAGTTTTGGCCTTATGCTGGTTGAGCAGGTTTGATTCATTTCTATTTGGTGCACCGAGAAGTTTTTTTTTTTTTTTTTTTTTTTTTTTTTTTTTGATATTGGTAGGACTAAGGAACCCTAATTTTCCTTGTGTTTTGCTATGTGAGAGGTGCTGTAAGTTTCTATGTACGTTTCTCAACGTGTCTGGGAGATTGGGTATTTGTTTCGGGCTCTGTGCAGTTTGCTTGTATTTTGTTTTCTTTTTATTCCCCTTTTCATCATCAGTTGAACAGTATATGATTCTTTCTTTTAGTACTCCAGTGGGCCCTTGCCTTCTTTCAAACGAGCTACCTGTAACTGATTTCACTGTAACAATGGAGTTTTGATGATATCTGTTATATTAATCTGGGGAAATACCAAAGGCTTGGGTGACAGGGTAAATGAAGGATTAATGGAAGCTTTAGAATGGCTTGACACTCCCAAGTGTAAGCTAACACTAAACTGATGAATAATCTGACGATGAGTAATGATTTCTCAGCAACTTCCTACTTATAAGCCCCTAGCTGGAGTAACTGATTTGTTGATGGATTGACTAATCGACCCTTGTCCTCCTAGAATAAATGGGCTTGATGTTTATGGGCTGGTCTATTACACTACTCTTTCTCTCTGCGTACATTAGAAATGCTATAAGCATCTGTCTTACTCTGAAATTTTTCTCTGTCTACTTCATTACACGTATGGCAGGGTGAAGAGTTGACATTCGACTACAATTATGTACGTGTATTTGGTGCTGCGGCTAAGAAATGTTACTGTGGCTCACTTAAGTGCCGGGGATATATAGGAGGTGATCCACTTAATGCGGATGTTGTTGTTCAAGGAGAGTCGGATGATGAATTCCCTGAACCTGTTGCTCTTGATGAAAATGGTGAAATTGACCACACCCTAGAGAAAAATAACGTTCATACATCCAGTAAACAGGATGCTCAACTTGTACAAGAGGGCGATAAGATATGTGAACTGAATTCTGAGGTCATACCGGAATCTAAGACGGTAAATGCTACAGAAAACTGCTCAACTAATGTTACCAGCCAATTGATAAACTCGACAGAAAAGGTTGCAGTTGATGAAGTATGCGAATCCTCAAATAAAGTAACACCCTTGGAGGCCGATAAGGAGAAAAATGACCCTATATCTGCTGTCCAGCTATTGATGTCAACTCCAGATAATTCAATAAGCTCATCAATATCTTCAGAGTTGGAAGCATTGCCAATTGTTAGTACCGTGAGTAAAACCCTCCCTGGTTCGATTGATCTTAGTGATAAGATGCCAGAAGTTGTCACTGCTGAAGCTGAACAACCTCTTCCAAAAGCACATCCTCGCATGAAGATTTCCAGGCCATCTAAAGTAATTAAGAATAGGAAATCCAGCAGTATCACAACCAGTGATGAGAAGGCTCTTCTGACTGCCCAATATCTGAAATCCCAGGTTCTTTCCTCCAAGCCCAAGAAATTGGCGGAGGGTTCTGCCAACGGGCGTCTTGAAGGAGGTAAGGTATCTTTATTTTGGTTGTGGGATTATACTGTAAATTTGATTAATGATCTTTCGTGGTTGCTATTGATGCAGTCGAGGAGAAACTTAATGAGCTACTTGATGCTGACGGGGGTATTTGCAAGAAAAAGGTGGGTGAAAATTGATTGCTTTCTTTGCCGATCATCCTGTCTCTGTTTGATTTGTTGTTTAAACGTGGCTTCTCATTGCTAACTTTATATTTATATTAAATCTTGCCCTGACTCTGTTTTTTTATGATTCCTTGGTCTGACTCTACCTCTTTTCATACAGGATGCCTCCAAAGGCTATCTGAAACTTTTGCTTCTAACTGCAGCTTCTGGTGATAGTGGCAATGGTGGCGCAATCCAGAGGTTTGTTTCCCAATTTATCCTGTTTAGTGCTTCCTTGAAGAGTTTCTGTTACCATTTACTTGTTAAGCGGACTGTGCCCTTAATGTAAAATCCATTTAGTACAAATTCGTAAATCTTATGTGGCCTCTCTTTTGTTAAAATATTTGTTGTTAAACAGAGTCTCCTATAACTTAGTATGGTCTTAGAGAATCAATTTTGAACTTAGTAATGTGAGACTTTGATTATATGAATTGTCTAAAAACTGCCTTCTCATGAAGTCTTTTTATTTTTTTTTTATTTGCTTCTTCCACCCTAACTTCCCTCTTTGCTTTGCAGCAATCGAGAACTGTCAATGATACTTGATGCATTCTTGAAAACGAAATCCCGAGGGGTTCTATTTGATATTATCAGCAAAAATGGTAACTTTTGGGCACTATCTGTTATAATTGCTTACCTTCTTTGCATTACATTGATTTACTTTGATTGTCCAGGCCTGCAGATGCTGCATAACATGCTAAAGCTGTTCAGAAAGGACTTTAAAAAGACCCCTATTTTACGGAAGTTGCTTAAAGTATGGCTGACTCCTTGCCTATGGATAGACCATTGTGGTGCCATCATTGTCTTTTACATAATTCACTGTTCAAACTTGAATGATATGGTGTTATGTTACTTTGATAACATTAATTTTTTTAACACACTTGTGATGACGGTTAAGTTTCTAAACTTTGTCAGTGTGCTTGTGTTATGTTACGTTGCTTGGCAATGCTAGGCTGGGTAGCAAAGTTTAGTTGAATATTTTCTGTCTTAATGTTTCTGCCGTGATGTGGGATCACATATGTTAGATCCAAGAAATCTTCTATAGAGGTAGTTGATGATTTTCTTTTCTCAAAATCATGCTTTGATAGGTATACATGAGTAGCTTGTCTCTGGAGTAGAAGAATGGTTGTTTGTTTCATTGAGACCAATTCTTTGAATTTCAGAGGCATTATGTGGTAAAATGGTGGTCAGGGTTGCATTATAGTATTGGCACATGCAATTGGATCCCGACCTCGTCACCACATTTTGCGGTGTCTAATATTTGGTCAAATTGGCTTTCCAAGATAAAAGATATTCATGCTTGAATGTTTTATGAGCTCTTTGTGATCAGGTCCCTTGTAAGCCTAGTTTATGAACTTTTCAATTGTTTCATTTGCGGGCATTGTTGACATACTCCTCTAGTAATCTTGATTGGCTAGGTTTAGGGTTGCTGGTGATGATGCCTGCTTTAAAGATATGTTTAATTGTAGCTAATAGGGTTCGATGTTTACTTGAACTGAGGGGTTATTTTACTTGCAGGTATTAGAATTTTTAGCAGAGAAGGAGATACTCAGTGTGGAACTTATTATTGACGATTCACTACGTCCTGGAGTGGAGAGGTAAGCGAGAGTCATTTTGCCGTTTCCTGTATTGAAGAAGTGTTTTGCGTTTTTGGATCAAATATTTGTACATCTTTTCGAAGTTACAAGTGGAGAACCCACAACATATTACAAAGTTGGTATTTTGGTTACACATGATACAAAATTTGCTTCCACGTTGCCTCACTCTTAGTTTAGAAAAGCAGTCGTCAGGCGTACCTGAGATGCCACCCAAAACGCATCAATTTGCCTGAGGCGAGCAGACTCCATGAGGTGCCCCTGTGGTGCAGTGAGGTGCGCCCCGTGGTGCTGTGAGGTGTACCCGAGGGAATTTCATATCTTTGCTTCTAGTTATTTTCTTTACCCTAACCAAAAGGTAGCAACATGTTGGCCTTAATCTTTAGCTTTCACTTTTTTTTTTTATGTTGGCCTTCTTTAAAAACCAAAAGGTAGCAACATGTTGTCTACCAAATAGAAAAATCTTTGAAAAAAGAGAGCACCTCAGCCTCCATGAGGTGGACGCCTTAGCCTTGCACCTCACACATTTCTAAACTAAGGCCTCACCTGCTCAAGAGGTACTTATCTTTGTGAAGTAGAGTTTTGGCCTTTCTCGGGCTCGAGTTTATCTCATTTTGGGGCATTTGCATCTGTGTTACTTTCTCATCAATGAGAATGCTATAGCAAGAGCAACAAAGCTTTTGTTCCAAAATGATTAGGGTTGGGTGATGTGATTTGTTTTGAGCGCTACCGGAAATTTAAATATCTACTGTAGTAGCCACTTTTTGTTGCCGATCTTTGTGTTCGTAAGTAGAATTATCTCAATTTTAAACTCAAATACCTACTAATCTAAGCCATAGGCTTGTTATGTGTACAAATTAAAATTGATGTCTCTGATTCTAGTTGTCTTCTATTATCCATCGTCTTTTCTCTCATAACCCTCTTCAGAATTTTTACTGCTTTCTTGCTTTGTTGAATGCACACCCTTTAAAACATTTGGTACCTAGCTTAATAGTTTTCCTCTGTCCTACGTATATTGTAACTGATGCTACCTTAACTTTTATTGCAGCTTTAGGGAGTCGATATTAAATTTGACAGAACATGAGGATAAAAAGGTAATGCCCCTTCTTTTGTTCAGATATATAACACTTCATAGCCACAGCGTAGCCAGTATAGATTCGAGCTTGTGTCAGTACATTATTCTGTACATCACAGTTTTCAGAACCATAACTTAATTCCATCTATTACGGGGTACGGAGTATTAGTTAGTACTTAGCAGGCTTTGTTTTGTGTTATTTCTTTTGTTTGTAAGCATTTTTGATTTGCCAACATGGTACTTGAGGATTGTTGATGATTTAGCATCCTTTATTTCGAACACCTGCTGGCTGCAGTATCTGCAAATCAGAAAAACAGTTACACTGAATTTGAAAATGACAATTTGGAGTAACCTTGTTAACAAGGGCGACTTCTCTTCTGAAAAGGGTTTCTAATTAGTTCTTAATTCTTATGTTTGCAGGTCCATCAGATTGCACGGAACTTTCGGGATCAATGGATACCTCGGCCGTTGAGGAACAAATATAACGTCATGGATAGGTGTGATAGAAAGAGGGAATTCAGCAGGAACTCAAACAATAATCGATTCGGAACTTATCATCCCTGGCGAGAGCATGTGGCAAGGATGCCAGAAACCGTAGAATATACGAAGCAATCACTCTCTGTAAACAATTTGGTTGACACTAAGATGCAGGAGGCTTTTTCTTCCCAATTGACTGATTTTCAGTCTATTGGGAGCAGACCTCGCAAACGTAAAAGCAGATGGGATCAGCCTGCTGATGTTGCATCTGCTAGACAGTGCAAAGATCAGAGAACTGGTTCACCTGACAAAAATAAAGCAAGCCCTAAACCTGAGGTTGGCATAGGAGGGAAAAATGTGTCAAGTGAGAGAAATATGACAGATGATTCCATGGAGAACTCTGAGGATGATGCTCCTCCCGGGTTTTCTTGTCTACAGGATTCTGAAGGTGCTCCTCCTGGATTTTCTTCGTCACCTCCTGCTCAGAACTTGTGCTCAATGGATTGCCCTTCTGTAGTTTCGTTGGGGCTACTCCAGGAAAGATTCAATCCTCATAGGCCAGTAGCATATGGCATCCCATTTTCTATCCTTCAACAGTTTGGTACTCTCAAACCAGGAACAGCTGATAGCTGGGCTATTGCCCCTGCTTTTCCATTCCAACCCTTTCCACCACTTCCTCCTTACCCTCGTGACAAGAGAGCTCGTCTGCAGTCTTGTCCTGGTGATGAGGTGATGATAAACAGAAGCTGTGAAGAGGTGAGGCAGGGAAACCATTTGCATAGTGATGCTCAGAGAGGTCCAGGCATGCCCAGCACATCTAGTCCAAGTATGCCTCACGCACAAAACCCTGCTTTTGCAAGCCAAAACATGATGCATCATGGAAGGGGCTCTTGGAATGGACCAAGTAAGAGGCATCAGAGGCAGAAGAATCTTAGACCTCCATGGTTCAGGAATTTCGATGGACGTGGTTTCAAGGGTAACCATCCTAGAAATAGGGCAGTCGACAGAAGCTTGGAAGCTGTAGCTTATGAACAGAATGGTCAGCATTTGGCTGATGTAGATCATAGTGTAGAGTGTGCAGGCAATTCATTTTAGAACTTATAGCGTTAAAGTTCATTGATTCTATAGGAAAAAAAAAAAAAAAAATACAGGCTATCCATTTCCCGGTCATTTTGCATCATATCTATCGGACCATGCCTTTATACAGAAATTTGCTGAGTTACAGTCAGTGGGTGCATCAGTGACAAATTTGCCAAAGGGTAAAGATCATACGCATGAGGGAGATCTGTTACTGGATTCGTCTATCCAATTGTATAGACTATAGAGGTACGATTTATTGTTCTGTTCATCAGCTGACTAAACTATCTGATCATACCTTCTTGTTTGATCATAGTCTCTTCAGAATGATTCTATTGTAAACCCCACTAATCTATACAAAACATTGGATGTTCAAAGATGAAAGTTGAAAGTATATCAGAGGTTTCTTTGTCATCAAATTATTAGTATATTGTGTGCATATATGCACGTCAGGCAGTCAGGCTATCAATTGATCTGTTTGTAGCTGTTCGCTGTGCTTTCTTTTGATGGGTTGACATGGTTCATCGAGTGGACCTTCTAAGTTCTTGTTGATGATGAATACGTGGTTGATTAGCGATTATTGTAACATAGTAGTAAGAATAATTATAGTGTACAATATTCATCCACTGCGACATGGCTCTTATAAGAGCAATCCATTGGGAGTGTTTAGGGTCGTCTGAAAGGCTCCCGACTCCTGTGCATCCCATGTCAAGTATTGCTGTCAGGTATGCGTTCATTTTAGTACTTGTTTTTTTTGTCTGCAAAAGATAAATCATTACGATCTATGACAATGGGATGAGATGAAACTTCCTGAAAAGAACTGTGGAGGGCTTAGAAGGTTTGGCTGTAAAAGCAGAACCCTTTCACTCCAGCTGAGCGCCTCAGTCGAAATTTCTGGCATGTGCAAGTCTTTTCAGGGCAAAAGTAGTATGTCTGTACAACTGATGCAATGCTTCAGCATTTGTATGGTGCTGTCTGGCTTATGGATTGATGTACGTATCTGTATTGCCGCGAAAGCGGCTTTGAATCATGCAGCAGGACACGTCTTGTACACAATAGTAATGCATGATCAGCCACAAACATAATGATTCAATTTTGGAGCTGAAAACTTCTTATGGTACAATGAGTTAAGGCAAACTGAAATGTCTGACAGAGGAGAAAACGAATCATCCCGATCAACCCAGTGTCACTCAACTTAAGGTCATTTGGAAATCTGGACATTCGATGTATTTATATCATAAGATGGCCAAGGCTGACATCCATGGGGACCTTGTAGTAGTGTGATAGAGAAGCGAGTTTGGGGAGGTGGAGAGAAAACGAATGGGGTTGTCGTTAAGAGTGAGGGGATGTATTTGTCTCACGTAGCCTCCCTCTTTCTCCCTGCCCCCTCCTTCCCTTCAATACGCGTATGCAAACACGCTCTCAAAGTTCCGAAGTTATGGACTCTCGTCATCTCCTCCTCCAATGCAGATTTTTGGGTGCATACATTCGGGTGTTTCAGATTCTAGTCAGAAGGAAGAGGTATGAGCTGAAATATTGACGTTGATGCAAAATTGATCTGTTTTTGGATTTTAGCTAGTAAAGGTAGTGAAGACCAAGAGGGAATTCTCCTCCGTAAGTATCACAATCTATAATTAAGAGCCTTGTAATTTATATCAACTCAACTAATCAAACGTATTTCATACTTTACGTCTTATTCGCACTACTCCACTCATTAAGTTCGTTCAAATACGTGGTTTGATCAAGGGATCCATAGCATGATTTCGCTTTCTACAATATGCAAAAATCTATGTTGGGAAGCTCATCCACTATTGTCAGGTGCGAGACATGGATCAGAACTAAATGTAGTTGGAATAAAGTTTCCGTGAACTAATTGGGCAAAAAGAAAAAAGGACATTCATGGGGTGGTTTAGTTTCATACTCCATACAATATAAAGTAAAAGGTTGCTTTCGGGTTATCAATTTTATCCTATGATGCATTTCTAGTCATTACATTAGTGGGTTACCTTTGCCTGCAATTTCTATGTTATTAACCCTAAATTTTGATTTTTTTTTTCGAAATAGGGCTCAAAAAATAAATATTAAACAAAATGGGTTGGATTGAAAAATGTTCAATATTATAGGGTGCACGTTACCCCATTTAGGTTCGGGACAAAACCGCCAGTGCCACTGGCGGTTTTAAGCGTCTTGAACAGTAGCTTTGAGGCTGGGAAGAAATTTTGGCTAAGGTGAAGCCGCCATGGGTAGTGAGGTACGAGGAAATTCATCGGGTGGTTTAGTTTCATACTCCATGGCGGTTTTTTCACAGAACTGAGGTACGAGGAAATTTTGGCTAGGGTAGTGAAACCGCCACCCCCCATGGCGTTTTCATATTTTTTTTTTTTCTTGTTGTCGTTATATCGGGGGTTGGGGAAAAAAAACCCAATTCACCCCAACTCTCACACAACACACCCGACCCTCTACACAAACATCCCACAAATCCTCTCTCTCCAGCCCACCTCGCCGCCGGTCCGCCCCACGCCGCCGCTGCTCCTCCGTCTCCCGCCGCCACCGGCCGCCGCTGCTTTGCCCCTAATTTTACCAATTTCTTTTAGGTAATTTCATTCATTCTAATTTAGGTTAATTTCAATTCATTAGTTTAATTGTTTGTTTTTTTTTTAGTTAGATTACTAATTTATTCAATAATTTGTTTTGTTATTGTTGATAATGATTTGCATTTTCATGACTATATAGTAGAAGTTGAATTTTTAGGAATTTTTAAGAATTTTTAGGGGTTTTGTTTAATATTGTAATTAAACCACCCTAATTTAGGTTAATTTGAGTTCATTGAGTTGTTTTTTGGGTTAGATTACTAATATTTTTAATCCAATTTAGTTAGTATTGACGCTTGAGTCTAATTATTAAAATTCATTAGTCGATTTTTAGGGTTTTGGTTAATTGAAAATTTATGTTAGTTGAATTTCTTAATCAAATTAGTTTTTTTTTTTTTTTCATTATAGAATGAAAATTACTGGATTTCCTTTGGTATTTTATTGGGATGGAGAAATTGTTGAAGTTAGTGGAAATGTTTGTTATAAGGGTGGAAATGAGAGTTTTGTGGCGGTTTTTTCCACCCTTATAACAAACATTTCCACTAGCTTCAACAATTTCTCCATCCCAATAACATACCAAAGGATATCCAGTAATTTTCATTCCATAATGAAAAAAAAAAACTAATTTGATTAAGAAATTCAACTAACATAAATCTTCGATTAACCAAAACCCTAAAAATTGACTTATTAATTTTAATAACTAAACTCAAGCATCAATACTAACTAAATTGGATTAAAAATATTAGTAATCTAACCCAAAAAACAACTCAATGAACTCAAATTAACCTAAATTAGGGTGGTTTAATTACAATATTAAACAAAACCCCTAAAAATTCTTAAAAATTCAACTTCTACTATATAGTCATGAAAATGCAAATCATTATCAACAATAACAAAACAAATTATTGAATAAATTAGTAATCTAACTAAAAAAACAAACAATTAAACTAATGAATTGAAATTAACCTAAATTAGAATGAATGAAATTACCTAAAAGAAATTGGTAAAATTAGGGGCAAAGCAGCGGCGGCCTGTGGCGGCGGGAGACGGAGGAGCAGCGGCGGCGTGGGGCGGACCGGCGGCGAGGCGAGGCGGCGAGGTGGGCTGGAGAGAGAGGATTTGCGGGGTGTTTGTGTAGAGGGTCGGGTGTGTTGTGTGAGAGTTGGGGTGAATTGGGTTTTTTTTCCCCAACCCCCGATATAACGACAACAGAAAAAAAAAAAAAAATATGAAACCGCCATGGGGGGTGGCGGTTTCACTTCCCCATGGCGGTTTCACCCTAGCCAAAATTTCCTCGTACCTCAGTTTTGTGAAAAAACCGCCATGGAGGGTGGCGGTTTCACTTAAAGTGAAACCGCCACCCCCCATGGCGGTTTCACCTTAGCCAAAATTTCTTCCCAGCCTCAAAACTACTGTTCAAGACGCTTAAAACCGCCAGTGGCACTGGCGGTTTTGTCCCGAACCTAAATGGGGTGACGTGCACCCCATAAGATTGAACATTTTTCAATCCAACCCATTTTGTTTAATATTCATTTTTTGAGCCCTATTTCGGAAAAAAAATCAACTTTTGCGTTGTTGTATATGAGTGAAGTTCTCTCAAATCATCCTAAATTTCTTTAACACGTAGTTTGAACATATATACATATAAGTATAATTCTCATCAAATACGAATTAACTACCTTATTTTCCGTCGACCCGTTTAAATTCCCTCCAAATGCAGGCAACAATCCTTCAAAAGTCCATACTCCAGGTAGTCCCCTCACTCATTGTTGATTGAGCTTATCCTTGATAAGTTGTACTCCCATAACTACAACCTACCTTAATAATTGATATTAAGGCCTTCTGGTTCTCAAAAAATGTGTGAACAACATATGGTGTCCCTTTCTGGTGTCAATCAGCAATCAACCTGCGATCCCCAAATTAAGCAACCTCAATCACAAGAAAGACATCAAAATATGGTGCATGGGTTCCACTTCCAAAATGCATAAATTTATAACCTTGATAAGTAATGACCAACAAGGCAACAAAGCTAAATTGTGGAAGAAGGTACCAATGATATTTGGAAATGTATACTAGTACTTGATAATCGAAATCGAATGTGTAATTATAACAACCCTAAATTTTCGACAAAATTAAATAAATGAAAACTTAGGATTATTATGTCACAATTAACTATCCAAAGTTAATTCCAAGGCAGAACCAAATAATAAATCTGAAATATAAATAATAAAGAAGTACGACAGCGGAAGAGTTAGTCAAAATTTAATAGATTCAAATCCGAAATCCAAATAAAGTTAATAAATGTTTAATGATTGTCTAAATGAAATGACCCCCATGAATACAGACATCTACAAGCTCAACAAATCACCTTGAAAGACACCTGTCAATTGTGCCATTGAAAAATGACACAAGCCTTATAATAGGGTAGGACAAACCCAAACAAAAGAATGTGAGCTAACTGGCTGAGTAAGAACTCAATGTAAAACAGGGAAATAAGATACGCGCCTTAAAGGCGCATAGCTAAACGACAAGCAACACATATAATCAAAGGATAACCAAGAAAATTAGAGAGAGAGATGTGAACCATGAACCAAGAATTTGAAAGAGAAGAACCAAGTATATAGGATTGGGCACTCCACAACAGTAACCCATCTTTGGTAAGGTCTTACCCAACGATGAACAACTCTTGAGCTAACCAAACCAAACCACCCTAAGTAAATTCGAGCGTGTACACCCCTCGCGTGAGGCCAGTAGGATGTCACCGCCTAACCGGTCAAGGAAGAGATTCTAATAGGTAACTGATAGCTAATTTTAAAAATTTATTCTAGACGAGCACTCCTGGAGGAGTTAACACGTCACTCTAGAGTAGTGCTTATAGAAGGAAAATCCATTAACCATAACCCATATTCAAACCATGATTAAATATTTTATATAATGTATAACCAATTTCCAACCAACCAAGAGATATCGTGATCAATCGAAGGAATTATAGAAGTCATCAACAATGTATCCTTAGCTAGTTCACACACGTACACTTCTATTTCCAACTTTCCCCACACCGATAAAGACATGCATGCATCTAATACTCAAAGTCATGCAAACAAACCATAATAACTTCGCATAAGCCAACACATACATAACTCGATCGGCAACTAGCCATATTCACGCTAACAACACCGACAACAACAACAACAACAACAACAACAACAACAACAACAACCAGCGGCAACAATAACGCAATCGACGACAATTAAAAACCTCATCACATCCGGCGATACAGACAACATAAGCAGTAACTATGACGACATCGCTAAATGAATCTACGACAATACTAATGACAGTAGAAACAACACCAACCGACTAATCGACTATAGCATCAGCAACACCTCCATACAAATTACCGACTATAGCAGTAGCTTAACTAAATTAATAATTAGGAGAAATTCATACTATTGTGTAGAAGAGAGAAAAAGAGGATTAACGGTGCTAATTTTGTTCAACGCCGGACTGAAATTGTAGTCGGTAATTAAGCAATCGAAGGTGGAGGCGTGTTTTGCTATGGAAGACGATGATGATGAATTGATGATGAAGATACGTGCCATGATGGTGATGGTTGTGCGTAAAACAAATGGGTTTTACGTAGAGTTTACTGTTTAGGAAATTAGCTAGGGGTAAATAGGTCATTTGATGATTAAGAAACATAAAATATAAAGGCAAATTAGTTTATTTTTCTTTCCTTTGTGGTTTGTAAAAACAATTAAAATCATTTTATAAATCTGACGATCATTTATATGCGGGGTTACAGTAAAAGTGTAACAGATACGGTCGTGTGAGTTTATGTGTGTGTTAATTACGGTCGTGTGAGTTTTAATTGGTGAGTGACTGATTCAGAGACAAACCATCAGAGTTATGGGCAGATTTATAAATAGAACAGTTTTACGATAAGAACAGCAGAAATTTACAAATTGGGAACGCATTTTGATTATTTCAAGTTGCGATGATCGGTACGAGATTCCTTGTGCTCGGTCACGACCGATCATGGGGATTCTTGGAGGATCATTGTGACCTTGTCCCTTCGGTAATGGGTTGCGATGATCGGTACGAGATTCCTTGTGCTCGGTCATCACGATCGATCATGGGGATTCTTGGAGGATCATTGTGACCCTGTCCCATCAGTAATGGGTTGCGATGATCATCGCAACCCATTACCGATGGGACAGGGTCACAATGATCCTCCAAGAATCCCCATGATCGATCGTGAAATCTCACCCCAAAACCTATTATAATGCCTAACTGAAACACACTGATAATAATCTGTAATTCTGTAAAAATAGGTTAACATTCAACTACTGAGTGTTATTACTTTTGACCAGTATTTATGATGACAGAAACATTAAACTTTCCTGCAGTCCAAATTCTTGCATTGTTCAGCACGAATTTCGACATAAGAAAAGATACTGCACTACAAAAGCTGGAAGTTGAAAAAAAAATGCAATCTTTAGTTGATATCTACGTTTGTAGGTTTGTGTATATACACGAGCTTTCATTTTTCGTGCATATAATGCCTTGTTTCTATTTTCGGACTAACCCAATCAAAGCTGTAAATATAATACAGCTACTGATATGGTAGTTGTTGCATTGAATATGAATTAACAGTAGTTTCAATCAAGTCTCTGAATAGAATGACTTTTGATCAAAGCCACTTAACCAAAGTTACTTAGTTTAATGATTCATCAGGAAAGTCAAGACTTTATCATGCAATGGCTCATGACTGGTATGCAGTCACGGTCCATGGACCTCAACAGCTTGATAGAACAAGCTAAGATACATACGTCGCATTGTTCTAGGGAAGAGCAATTGACACCGTGACACGTCTCACCGGAAATTTATGGTACTTACACGTCTCCTCCCGTAACATAACACATATTTTGAGTGCTTTTTGTTTTTTGCTAAATAAAAGAGTTTTAGAAGCCTATTTTGGGTACAATCGATACTTCATTTTTTCCTTGGTCCAACTACTAAGAGAGGAGGTTCAAGTATACTCCCTTATCATTTCACAAATATATGCTATTCTTGTTTTTCCGAGGTGAGACATTACAACATAAATATCTTTCACTATATAAACTTTAGAAGTTTTATGGCAAATGGAAACACAGTGTCACCCCTGACACGTTAGAACGACCTACAGTATATGATACATGTAAAAATCTAAACCACTGATGCAACTTCGAACCCCAATTGTTAACTTCCTTGATTTATTGGATTTGTGCAGGACGGCATTCTGCAAAAACCCTGTGCAAATCTGATACAGCAATTTAAATTGGTTATGTTATATCACAAGTGAAAACAATCCAGAGAACTAAACAAAAATTACAGTCCAACCTAGCAGGCTAGCAAGAAAGCAATGGAGTCAAGGTTGAAAATAAGAACCAAATGCAGCATTGAAGCTGATGCAGGAGACGAACCTGTGTCTCCTACAGGGCAGTACTTCAGCAGCGAAAGCATGTCAGTCTGTGTGCTAGCAATTCTGGAATCTGCAGTTCCAATTGACGACTCGTGCGCAGTGCCACTACTCCAGGATGTCTTCCTTCCCATCAATCCAAGATTTTCATCTGTTATGGTAATTACAACTTCTGTTTTCTGTTTTCCTGCAAGTGTACTTTAAAATTTACGCGACCTTTTAGATGTACCCGTTTCATTTAGTCAAACGTTTTGACTGGTGCTTATAAATGTAACAAACAGGTATATGATAATAAGGGCAAAAAAAGATGGAAAAAGGTGGAAGTGAAACTTGAAGATCATGTCATTGTTCCCAGCATTCTGAAAGGCTTACCAGTCGAAACTTACGACATACATTTTGATGAATATCTAACAAAGCTCAGTACAGAGGCTTTCCCTGAAGACAGACCTTTGTGGGAAATTCATATAATCAAGTATCCAACCAGTAAGGCAGCAGGACAACTCATCTTCAAGCTGCACCACGCTCTTGGCGATGGCTACTCACTTATGGGAGCATTACTGTCCTGCCTGCAAAGAGCAGATGACCCTTCCTTGCCACTTACTTTCCCTTCTACTCGATCAAGCTTGAGGGCAAAAAACAGCTTTATCAGCTGCATACAGAAAACTTGGAGTGTTATATATGGTGCAACATATGATTTTGGATGGAGTTTTCTGAAAAGCGCTTGCCTTGCAGATGATAAGACACCCATCAGGTCTGGAGACAAGGATTTGGCTTTCTACCCTGTCAAGATATCTACTGTAGAGTTTTCCCTAGACCAACTCAAACTCATCAAAACAAAACTTCACGTGGTAAACATTTCTACAATTTGTTTTGCTTCCGTAATACTCTCTCGCATATTTAAACCAACCGTTAACAATCCAAGAGAACATAAAGAATTGGTGAATACTATGGTTGTTTATATCTGGTGTTTACATAAAGTAGCATGTCAAGTAGAAAAGTGTAGTCCTATGATGCAATCCAAATTAGGAAAGATACATCTGACAACAACAACGGGTAAGTCCTAAAATAATTTGGATTCTGCTACCATGAATCGTCATGATGAATCGCTACTAGACTAATTTGGACTAGTTTGATTAGCAGTAGTGTGGCTTGTATGCATTATATGTTGATAGATCAAGTATAAAACTAGTGGAATAAGGTAAAATGTAACAGGATATGTTCTGTTACATGAAATCAATGATGGTAAGTACATCAGCACATGCATGTCTTTTATCTGAGAATCTGAGCCATTTTGGGACGGATGTACAACTGCATGGGAGACAGTAAAATTGACGACCAGAAAATTATTTACCACTGCCAGGAGTTCAGACAGACATCTCAGAAATTAACCCCAAATAAAAGCAAACAGTAGCAGATAAAACCATTTATCTAACAGATGATGAATTGAACCATGTTTTGAGAAGAAAACTCCATTAAAGAAACAAGTTATAAAGATTTTTTTTTGTCATTTGAGAAAACAAATTTATTAGAGGTCACTACATGTTTTTAAATAACAAAGATGTCTGAAAAACTGCTGAATTTAAAAGAAACCGAAACACAGGCTATCGATAATGCAATGGATAAGGACATGAACTGAATTAGAGTAACATATGTATCTGACTAATGTTAGTCTCATGTTTTTTTTTTTTTTCCAGACTGTAAATGCTGTTCTTACAGGCATAGTCTCCCTAGGAGCTAGATTATACATGCAAGAAAACGGCACAGGATTCGGCAACTCAAGAACCACTGCATTGGTGCTGTTCAATACTCGGAACATAAACGGTTACATGTCAATCCAGGAAATGCTCAAGGCAGACAACAAAATTTGGGGAAACCAGTTTGCGTTTTTGCACGTAGCACTCCCCAAATTAAGCCATAATAAAGCTCTCAACCCTCTTGATTTCGTCTTGGAAGCACATAAAATGATTGCTAGAAAGAAAAACTCCCCTGCAGTCTATCTGACAGGTCAATTCTTGGAGATTACAAGGAAATGGAGAGGCTCTGAGGTATGATCATCTTACTCCAATCAAATCAAATTAAACCAGTTCCGAAAGTTTGGTACAACATTTTTCCGAGTTTATACTGAAGTCCTCTTCCGCTAAATCCTGATGATCTTATACACTATAATGCTGATAAGAGCCCTCAAGATTTTAAATTTATACTGTAAACAGAATGACTCATTTTGGGAATAAGGCTTGGTTGTTGTTGTTGTACTGTAAACAGAATGACTGATAATCTACAAATCCTTAATTTCGCCTTGCTGTATTTGTGGTTACATGGTTATTCAGGCAGCAGCACAGTACATCAAAGGAACGTGTAAGAGATCAACCTTGGGAATCACAAGCTTGATAGGTCCAGTGGAACAGATGGCGTTGGCTAACCATCCAGTGAAAGGCCTGTACTTCATGCCGATTGGCGTTCATAAGGTACGTGGTAGATCAGTCTTCACCAATAAGTTTTTCTCTGCATAACAAAATATGCAGAAAAAAAAAAAAAATCAAAAACACATCTTTATTTATAGTCCACAGTCTAGTATCTTTCAAGTATCAGCATATCCTGACATATTCTGTTTTTTTCGACTTGCAGAGCCTGGTTATATCAGTAATGAGCTATATGCAAACTGTAAGGATTGGGATAGGTGCTGAACAGGGCTACATAGACTCACAAAAGCTCGTCTCGTGCATAGAGAATGCATTTGAGCTGATTCTCAAGGCAGCCACGAAGAGCGAATGAACTTCAGACATCAGAAACGACTGCGTAAGGTTAAATCAAGGATGTGATAGATGCAGCGTAGTTAAGAATTTTGAAGTTTAAGCTTAGTTCACACTTTCATGTTCTCATCAAATTCAGATGACAGCCTATTCGTCCAGGAAATAATTGAAATGACAGACTCAGCTAGAATGAGCTGCAGAAAGAAAATGAAAGATACACAAGCATTACTGTTTTACTGTTAAGGTCACACAATCCCCTTTCCTCGTTGCACTGAAAAAACCAAGCATTACCAATTCACATTCGTATAGAACGGTATTCAATCACAACTATGATGATAAAGCTAACTCCAAGATGAGTAAATCTTACGTAAGACAGTCAGACTATACTGTTGGCTAACAACATCATAGTTAAGACTAAAAATGTCACTGTAGGTGATAAAAAGGGATGTAGTTCGGATAAATTTTGAGACATAGTGACCTCGAAAAAAAAAAAATCAGAGTAATTTGACCATAACCTAGAAGGATTACTTGAAATTTTTAAAGGTTCACTTCAGAAACAAGCGAGGTGGTGATGCAAAAACGTAATTGTCAAATCGTCTTATCGAGTGGTTGTGCCCCCCTAGTTATATAGCATTGCAGCCTTTCAAAAGAGAATGAGAAACTGAGAATACACAAAAATGTAAAAACTGAGTACATGCCACAAACTCTAATCATTGCCGATTTTATGTAACGTAAGTCCTCTTTCCAGCATTGATCATCAGAGTAAAAGTGAAGCAACTGACTTAGTGAATAACGAAATAATATCAACTTTCATGCTCAACCAAGTATGGAGTACATGCTGAATTGATAAGTAACGGTATGGGAACAACATTTGAGCATAAACCAATTAGTTGCGGTACAAAGTTGCACACATCCTTAATTATGTATAGATATCAAATCAAACCATAATTCATGGACAATTGATCAGAGCGTGATGTTTACATCTCTATAATGCAATTTCAATAAACAGCTGCATATTACCATAACCACAACTTAGTCCGCCAATAACAATCGTAGAGCAGCTGGTGACTACGAACATGTATATATGTTTCGATCTACAAATGTGGGACGTACAATACCTCAAACATTAGTCATAACTTTCTCTTCGTACCCCATAAGCCAGATTGAGCCGTCCTGAAGTTTATTTCATTCTATAACCTTTGCATGTTGATTTATGATGATTAGACCGTCTGTCCGTCTCACAGAGACTCATCACTGCAAGCTTTGTGTACGATTATCATAATGAAGTAGGACATGGTAGGCTAGTGAAGTTTTAGTTTATAAAGTGGAAACTTTTACATTGTTATTCGTCAGCACTGAAACACTCATCACAAAATCTATAAATTTCACCTCATTCTTGTGATTATTAGTTAAGTTTCAGAGTTTACAGACTATCATAAACTACATTCTTCCTATCAGTGGCTCGTTCTAGTGAACATACTGCAGTATAGCTTACTATAGCGCGCTAACATTGAACTTCAAACAAAAGCTGTCACATAGTCTATATATTCAACTCAAAATGAGCTCAAAATTGCATATTGAAACAAAACGTAAAGAACAAATTGATGCAGGAGAAGTGCAACCTGTGTCTCCCACGGCAGAATACTTCAACAGTAAATCATTGAATGTATGTATCCTTGGCATTCTGGAATTTGAAGTTCCCTTGGATGTCTTGCACTTGTTGCCCCTTGTTCAAGATTTATTCATTCCTATAAACACAAGATTTTCGTCTATTATGGTAATTTTCTCCGCCCTTATTGTATTATGAAGTAGAGTTGTTTCTCTAATATTGTGAAGTATCAGTCGGTATGACGGTCTTCAAAACAATGATTCCCGGGGTAGTTTTGTCGTCATGCAGGCAGAAGGTTATAAAGCACCAGTAAATTTTTAATACACAGAAACGTTATTGCAGAACCTATCTCTGAGTAATGTAAAAACTACTTGACAGGTATCTAAGAAGGGAGTAACACAGTGGGAAAGAGTAGAAGTGAAGCTTGAAGATCACATCAGAATTCCCAGCTTTCCAGAGGGAACCGTAGAAAATGAATATCTGACAAAAATCAGTACGGAACTATTACCAGAAGACAAACCCCTATGGGAAATTCATCTAATTACTTACCCTACTTGCAAAGCAGCAGGAACAGTCATCTTCAAGATTCACCACGCGCTTGGAGATGGCTACTCGTTGATGGGAGCTCTTCTGTCCTGCTTGCAGAGAGCTGATAATCCTTCTCTTCCCTTAACTTTCCCGTCCATACAAAAAAGGCAGGAATCAAATGATAGAAGTAACTTCATGAACGTTATCAGTTGCGTCCCAAAAATTCTGTATTCCATGTACTATGGGATGTGTGATTTTGGATGGAGTCTTGCAAAGAGCTCTTGGATTGCAGATGATATGACACCCATCAGGTCAGGAAGTCAGGGTGTAGGTTTTCATCCTGCAGTCAACATCTCTACTGTTACACTGTCCCTGGACAAACTTAAACAGATCAAAACAAAGCTATCTGTGGTAAGTTAGTTTCCTTTCCTTGTTAATCATATGAAAAATGAAACTATCAACCGAAAACTTGAAACCCCTTTTTCTGGCTTTCAAAAACTTAATTTCCGTTCTTCAAACAAACTGAAAACCAAACACGACATCAAATGAGGTAAACATCTATAGGAAGAACTTTCTTAAACTAACTTGATCATGAAGCATATAGGTGTCATTTCATAACTGCTTACATGTTTCACTATTGCAGACGGTAAATGCAGTTCTCACAGGCATAATCTTCTTAGCAGCGCGACTGTACATGCAAAGAACTGGAGAAGGTTTCGGGAATTCAAAATCTACAGTACTTGTGTTGCTCAACACTAGGAACATTAATGGTTACACATCAGTTGAGGAGATGCTTAAACCCGACACCAAATTGTGGGGAAACAAGTTTGCTTTACTGCACATACCACTGCCTGAATTAAGCAACCACAGGTCTTCCACTCCTCTTAAATTCGTCTCTGAAGCACAGAAAATCATCACGAAGAAGAGAAACTCTCCTGCAGTCTACCTCACTGGTCAGTTTATAGAGATTGTTAGGAAATACAAAGGCCCTGAGGTATGTAACAGTCTATAACACTTCAAAGTTGTTAGGTGTAAAGGCTGTGTTACAGTTTCGCAAGCATTGTAACATGGGTCTTACAGGCAGCAGCGGAACATGTACAACGTACACTGAAGAGCTCGAGCATTGGTTTCACGAGCCTGATAGGCCCTGTGGAGCAGATGGCCTTGGCTAATCATCTCATGGTAGTTGGTGTTCACCAGGTAAGGATAGAAAATTGCTCACAGAATGCTAAACTGCAGAGCCTAGTGAAACTGAATTCCAACAAATAAACTGACATTCTTGTTTTTTTAACTTACTGCAGAGCCTAGTGATATCAGCTATGAGTTACATGCAGACTTTGAGGATTGGAATAGGAGCTGAGAAAAGCTTTATAGACTCTCAGATGTTCAACTCTTGTATCGAACAAGCTTTCGAGCAGATTTACGAGGCAGCCACAGACACTAAACTTTGAATTTGATTAAAGGCTGAAGATGTTGGTGCATGGTTACCGAAATCGCTCCACCCCCCAGCGAATCGCGAATCAGATCGCGCGCTCTAATTCGGAGATCGAAATCCCAGGAAAACGCCCTAAATCGCGACCTGATTCGGTAAACTCAGCGTATTCAGTGGTTGCCTAGAAATACTTGCCGGAAACTAGGCAGATAGGTGCACAGTTGCAGAGGAAAGTAAAAGACGAGAAGAAGGGGGGTGGTGACTTGGTTTTCTAACCCAATTAAACTACTCTATTAATTAATTATACAGAGTTGAGTCTCTGATTTTGCTATTATTACTATTAAAAACTGCACTTATTACTATTAAAAACTGCAATTTCTCCTTCCCAATGCACAAAATCAGTAAACTGAAAAATTAATTAGTTAAGCTGTTGACTATATTTATTAGCGAATTCCTTAGCGATTTTGAGCGATTTCCGAGGAATGTAGATCGCTGGCGATTTCAATTCGCTGTTATGGACGAATTGCGATTTCGATCTCAAGCGATCTGCGATCCTGGTAACCCTGTGTTGGTGTATAGCTAATGCAACCTTGCTTAAAAAGGGAAAATAAAAAACAGTGGTTTCCTTAAGTTCAACCCTTCTCGGTTTAATCATGTACAATAGTTTCCAAATTCGGTATACCATAAACTCAGAACAGTTCTTTTATTTATGCTGATGTTATTAATAGAATTATAACGTACACTATTTGTGAATCTCATAAACTCAATATAATCATAATAATAACTTGCTTACAATGACCTTAGGGTAGACTCTATTTATACTATTACAATGACTTAGACCCTTACGAAAACTATCACATAATATATTCCTAAACACGTTTTAGTATATATCGTATTCCTACACACACATATATTCCTTCACCGGAATTCTCCGGAATATCCTCTATTACCCCCCCTCAAACTCATGGTAATTTGACTAAAATTACAATGAGTTTGCCAAAACGATATGGAAACAAAATAACTCCGTCGAGATCATCAAATCTTCAAATCCGGCATGTTGATCGTCGTCGCAGCAAAACACCATTCTTCTCGAACCCACTCGAACGTCATCCAAAGAACACTAAAAAAATCCCGTACATCACCACGAATCGCCAATAATAACTTCACCACTAAACGCCAGATACAAGGGAACCATGAATCACCATGGTCTCACAAATCATGAAGCGACCATTATCAGCTTCATCTAAAAAGAACCAAAAATAAATACCATGAATAAACATAGTCTCAAAACGTGAAGTCGTCATATCAACTTCACCTAAAAATACCAGACATGACTGGTAGGGGCACTCCCCCATTCCTTGATCGACCTAAAATCACACAAAATCCACCAAAATCTCTTCTCACCCAAAAACTAAACACCATAAATTAGTATGGTCATCAAAAAAGTTTCTCCGGAAGTGTTCTCGAGTAGAATGTACATAATCATCCTCAAAAGCCAAAAAGATGAAATTAAACAAACACCATGATCATAAGTCATCCGAACACACATCAGCCAACCCAAATCCATGATATGACCAATTGACCAAATAGTACGCAAATTAGTACTACACGCTAATTCAGGAAATGCTTAGACAACAAAATACGAGAAATGTAACAATTGAAGCAACATAATTGGCAATTGAAATTACAGTTGAAGATTTTCAGGTTGATCATAAATGTAACACCCCGTATTTTTGGGTAATTATTTAATAAAGGTGTTACTTTTTAAATCGATTATTGGAAGATAAAATGAGTTCCTATAATTGAGTTTGGGTCGGGTTTATGGATCACTCATCTCACCCAACGAATAAAGCCCAAACCCGAGTCTACCCTCTACCTATATATACATATAATAAAGAAAACCCTTGCTTTATTTCATAACCATTCGGCCTCCTTCTCTCTCTCTCTCTTCTTTTAGTAGCCTCTACCCGCATAAAATTCTCAGCATCACTGTGTCAACTTAAAACACACATAATTCTCTCATACGATCTCTAATTGGAGCGTGGTTGGTGGCGTTAGAACCGTGATTTCGATAAAAATTTGGGAATATGTAGATCGTGCCAATATTCCATAGGATTCTACTTGTGGAGCTGATTTAGTGGAGATGTGTCTATCTACCCGAGAATCTGTTCCGCCCCTCGGTATTTTAAGGATTCCCGTCGACTCCTAAGGAATTTGAGAACGATATTTTGTGGAGATGTTCCTTACTCTAGCATTGACAATATATCAAAAATTGGTAAGATCTAAATCTGTGGATAAAAAGTTATATTATATTTCGTGGGTAACCCTAATTCGTGTTTATGGTTCAGTGTGAGATTTATTCCCGTTGATCCACTTGGAGTTTGTGGACAAAATTTGAAGGAAACGTTCCTGACATTACCCTTTATGTCATACTAAAATTTGGTGGTCATACGATGTCGGAGGTAGGAGTTATCTATGTTTCAATACCACTGTCTTCTTTTAGATTCATGGTATATTTGTAAAGTTGTGAGAATATGGCTTATGATTATACCTTGTGAATTAGGGGATCATCGATTGATTTTGTGATTGATTGGGCGTCTAGATTGTGGATTCGAGGAGGTGTAGTTCATTGACTTGGTTATAAGAGTTTAATTTAAGAATTAGCGTTGAAAGGTAAGAACGTTTGATCATTCATCTTTGGACTATTCTATCCTCTCACTTGATTCACATGTTCACTTGCTCATTGTTCCTACGTTTGATTCATAACCATACACTTAATTCAATTTGCCTACACTTATTTCAATGTATATATATTCGTTCATAACCCGTTTGAGTTTGCTCGACCTCGGCCTCTCGGCTTCCTTACTCGGCCTCGGTCTTTTGTGGTCCGAGCCTCTCGACCATTCGGCCAGTCGGCTTCTCGGCCGAGTGGTATGCTTTTGTTGATCTTGGCTTGTGTTTTTCGATTGTGTTGAATTATTGAATCCGGCTGTGGCCATTTGTAATTTGTATTATCGAATAACGTACCATCAAATAATGAACATAAAACGGATGAAAGAAAATGACGATATGATTACCACCTAGAGTGAATGTGATGCGGCACGGACCGATCACTGTTTATACCTCTGATCAAGGTACTGTTTCGGTCGGAGTAGCTACCGACTGCCTATTAGGCTTTCCTCCTAGAGGTACTCATCCTACTGGATCTCTAGCGAGGGGTGTGCACATTTTAAGTCTTTAGGAATCGTTTATATGTACTCTAGCTCGCGCCGGTTCGAGATTGTGGTGGCTGCGGGGTAGGAGCCCAGCCGTGTATGATAGACAAGACCGTTTGTCTCGTCAGCGATACGTGACTATCGCATTGCCGTGTCCCGATGGTACTCTGTATTCATTATTATATCCAATGCTTATTATTTGTTAGCTACGCGCCTCAAGGCGCGTATCTTTGTTTCTCTGCTTTATGTTTCTTACTCAGCCTGTGCTGACGTTCTGTTTTCTGGTTTGTTCCCTACCTTATTCTGGGGCCTACGTCATTCTCGATGGCGTAGTTGACAGGTCTTGATGCTTTGGATGCTTGCTTGAGGAGTCGATTTGCATGTTGGGGATTCACAAACATTTATTGAAACTTTATTTCTTTTGGATTATATAATTTGAGTTTGATTTTGAGAATTGTAGTTCGACAGTTTTAAGACTTCCGCTGTATCTTTCTTGTTTAGTTTGTTGTGTCTGAATTTATAGCCTAGCAATTGACTCGATAGTCAATTGCGGCGTGACAATTCTATATATTTCTTTGAGCAAATTTTAGGGTTGTTACAGTTGGTATCAGAGCGTTAGGTTCTGATTCGTCGAGTCTACAAAAGTTTTCAAAACAAATTTTGAAAGTTTTAAAATGGGGGCGAGTTGGGTGCATTCATTCGCATGCTAGTTGCTACGTGCTACTTGTTTCTTGTACTACACCATGGAGTTCTTGGATTGATTTTTGGGTGTTCTAAAAGTGAATATTTTACACCGACCCACTTTGGAGATTATCTTTGGTGCTAACAGTAATTGATGATCTATTGATTTATGAGTTTCGAAATTTAGTTTATTGTTTCGAATGTGATATTGAAATGCTTAAGGCGACTAGGGTATTGGAATAGATCGACAGTATTGCAAGTTAAATAGAGGCATTAAGCACCTTTTGGGTTTATATTAGGGATGAGTTGAAGATGATGATAGTATGATTGTATTTGAGCACTGAATGTTTATAGTTATCGAGGATTTGGCCATTTTAGGTGAGATATGAGACAGAACATACCCTTGGGTTTGTGTATGTGAGATGGTGGTAAACCACAAATTTGGAAGCAATCGTCTACTTCCTCTTTTCCTAACCATAAAACTCTATTCATGGTATTGAATCAAATAAGATCGTTGGGAAAAATGAATCAAGACGAACCTATGCTTATTCCTGTAGAAACAGCCGACACTACTCAATCTAACTTTGCTCCACCAATTGAATCTAGTACAACGATTAATTTAAGAGAAAGTGAAAAGTCGAAGAAGGGACTAGTAATGGTGAGTCTATGAAGGAGCTAAGCTTATGCGTGGTAGGTTCTTGTATACTCGACCTTACGTCATTCAAATGCCATCGACGCGGATTTTAAGTAACGTTAAGAGAACTGAGAAATTGGGAATGCCAAGTAACGTTAAGAGAACTGAGAAATTTTATTGAGGATATCAGGCATATGATTGTTTTCGACATTTTGGGGTTAGATGACAAGGATTTGTTATGCAATTTGCGGTACTGGAAGCACCTAAATTTTGAAGGAACTCTCGAAATGAATCAAATTCTGTTGGGACAAATTGAAGGTCAATATATATTTCTGCAAGAGTTGTGAGGTTTTAAAGTAGTGCAAGCTAGAAGTGACACGATTTTGGGTTCGATACTTTAAAATTGAGGATTTCTGTGATTTCCCTTGCTTTGTTTTCTTTGCATTTAGACTATGTGTCTTGTAATCATTTTAGAAAAAGGAGACAATGCCCCTATAAATATGTTCAGGTCAATGTTATTTGATTGAGATCACGTGCTATCTGAAAATTTATATGTCTGTGTGTTTTGTGTCCTCGACTCACCCGTTCTAAATGGCCGGACTCGGTTTGACCGATGGCTCACGTTGGCACCAGGGAGAGTGTCCACCGGTCTTGGCCAAGGCGCAACCTGCACTACTTTCCGTCTTTCTCCTTACAGAATTTGAATCGAATCAGTAATTGATAAATTATATGGACGAGTTAAACAGGAAAGCACTACTCTATTTCGTATGATCAAATAAAACACTCGAATAATACGGTTGGTTGATTATTAGTATTACATGGGGTTTCATACTTGGTTCATTTGAAAGTCGTACCATAAAGGTAAACTATTTACCTCGGGACCCATAACAAGATTCTTCAAGTTAGGGCCGTTTGGGTAAAGGTTGGTGCTTATGGGTTTTAAGTGAGTAATCAAATTTGATTTGGGACTATATTGTATGAATTACGGCTAGCGTTGGTAATTACTGCCTATGCATGATTGTAGTATTATGGAATATAAATGAGCAAAGGGACACATTCATGAGTTCTCGAATCATCGATATACCTGTATGAGTTTTCTTTCGGTAAATCATATGATAGAAGTGTTGGGCGCCTAATATATAATGGGAAGTGAAATTTTGAGGTTATCATGAGGATTGATCAATTAAATTTGGGTATTAAAATTTTAGAGGTACAATTAGATGGTTTGGGGACAAAGATTCAACGTTCAAGGTCAGTTACACCTATTGGTACGTGATTGGTATAATTAATAAAATGGAAGAGATAACATGGTTATGACTTCAACAATTGTTCGAAAACCGAAGTGGTGAAGGAGATTCAACTAGTCGCGTACATGCAAGACTCGAAGGAAATGAGACACATTTGTTTGTTACAAGGTTTGAACCTCCAACCTACAAGTCAAACATAACACAACAGAACCACTAGGACAATATTTGTTTCATAAGTTGCTTCTGGACTTTCAACAATGGAGTGTAGACGTAAGTAGAAAAGGAACGTCACCGTGCTACAACAATATCGAGGACATAAGTTAGTAGGACTGATGTACCATATAATGTGTAGGGCAAAGTCGACATAAAGATATTGTTTGAATCCACTACTGCAAGGTTAATTTTGAGACTTCATATGCATGGAATGCTATTATTCATGAGTGGTGTTTGTACACTATGCCCTTGGCATCGGTCTTTCTGAAGGCATTGTAGATCATGTTTTGGTGGATAAATTAAGATTGAGATGGGGCGTGCTTAGTGATTGACACCCAAGTCTAATGGAAAAGATAACGTATGGGGCGCTATATCTAATTTGGTTAAATTTACATTCTTGACGTTGTGGCTTGCGACAAATGAACTTAGTTGATATGGATTGATAGTGTTTACCCTGACAAACAAGTTAATGGAATGTGAAGTAATTTCGAGGTGGTAGCGTTGTTGCGCCCTTTGAGTTCAAGGCACTTTGAGCATCATATCTCGAGATTTGAAGTCGTTGGAGGCTTTGATTTTAATTTCAAGTTAAAGGATGACTCCCAGTACATTTTGGTTTAAATAACTAGGAAAGGAATGAGAACTTCGAAGATGTAGAGTTATGGGATTGGAATTGTCGTGGAAGAAATTTAAAAGTGTTAGATAATCGAAAAGAGCTTTGTATAGAGGATCTAGCGATTGTTATTATGATCAGAGTTGATACTACCTACATAACGCCTATGGTATTGAGTTACTGAAAATAAAATTAAACCCCTTTTTGAGAAGTTACAGTTGTATTGCATTAGTTCAGGCGGCTTTGGTGTTATGAAACAGATGAGAAGACAACAAAAGAGAACTAAGGATAATCATATCAGTTTTAGCTTGACAAGTTTGAGACTTGAGGCTACATGTTTACAAGGACGAAGTTTCTTCAAGTCAATTTAGGATGATAGTCTTAATGACTAAGGCTAAAAAGTGCGTCAACACTTGGGAACTTTGGATACGAATATGTGTTTGATCAAGTCCCGAAAGGGTTTCCTTGCAGTTACATAAAGCTTGTGTATTGCTTTAAGGTCTACACCTGTGAGACATGGATTCAAGAAGACTACAATGTGCAAGAAACAGAGAAAAGTGACTCCGAGGCTTGTACAATATGTTTTGAGGATCAAATGAGAACTGGATATGGAAGGAAAACTCCTAGCTAACGGGTGATACTCTTAACACATTAAGGTCATATGATTATATGATTAAACTCGTTCGCACAACCAAAGAAGTTGACTCTAAGTATTACTTAAGGGTTGATGTGAGTCATGAACGGATAAAATTTGGAGAACTACAACGGGCGTGTTCAGGAAACCCAATGAGTATGAGGAGAATGACCTACTTGAATTGAGGTTAAAGTGATGATTATAGTCTTAAACTTTAGAGACATTCGAGTTTAGGCCATCACGAAAAGGGTGAAATAGGTGTATAATTCAAGGATCTAACATCAGACATTCAGCGAGATTACTGAAACTTAATGAGTAGTATGAGACGACAAGTTAACGATGAGGTGGAAACTCAAAAGTTGTGGTCAACAACTTAAGGAGTTATGGAACCATCGTGAATGGCATAGAGAATATAAAAATCCCGGACACACCAAGCTAGCATAAAGGTCTATGTAAAGTCATTAGCAAAAAAAAAATGAGTCTACTCAGTGCGATAAAACAGTTATTAGATGACGACAATATCTTGCCGGGGTAAAACGACACTAGATGACAACAGTTATGGAGATGAAAGTTTAGCTTAAAAGGTTACAACGTCTTTTATGAGCTCACAACAATATAACGAGGATGACGACTTGAGTGGCTCACAATAGAGGGACGATCGATGTCAATTCACTTTGTCGAACAAGAATGTGAAGGATACATGGAATGTTAAGATATTGTTTAGCCAGCTGCCTATATGCATTAAGAAATATGACTGTGGAAGTTCAACTTACATGTGAGTTGAGATTTTAGATACAAGTTCTACGACGGTGGTCTTGATACTAAATAGTACTCTGAGGTTTAAATGACAATACCTTGTGTAGATGGGAACACTCCAATAAAGTTTTGACATGGAAGTGGCAACGATGAGATTCAAATGGACATAAATATTTCAGTAAAACTTCTAAGGATCGAGATATGGTACAAGTTTGAGTTGCCGGCCGGCTTCAGGAAAGGTTCTATTATAGTAATGTGTTCCATGTCTATCAACGACAATCACGAGGAAATACGACAAAGAATGGTCGACCTGGGGATGAGAAAGAGACAATGAAATATTAATTTGGGAAACACAAGTGAAAAGTGGCATTTATCGATGGTCAGATTTCCTCGCATGATACATAAAGTACATTGGTTCGAGGACGAACCTTTTCTTTAAGGGGGATGAGAACGTCGCATGTTCGTCCTTGGCTCTGAATTATGTGAATTACGTGATTTAACTTGTTATTATATGAATCGTGTTGCATCTTATCGAATTATTTTGATAAATTGACATACTTACTACATGCACTGACGATGCATGTATACCTATTCTGTGCACTAATGATGCACACGTACTCGTTTTGTGCACTGGCGATGCACACGTATTGACATACCATTTCTCACTCCTTTCCTTTCATACATGCAATTATGTTGTTGAGCCACTACTTATTCTCATCGTATATGGTGTCCTAGTACCATGTATATTATCAAATACATATAAGCCTACTTACTTTCATCTCCCTCTCTTTGCTCGAATGCTCAAGCGGTTGTAAATGGAGTTGTGTGACTGAACAAGTGTTTGGAGAACTATAAACTTGGAAGGACGGTAATTGAGGACACTTTGGAGAATGAATTTAAGATTCGGGACGAATCTTTGTTTTGAGGGGGGAAGACTGTAACACCCCGTATTTTTGGGTAATTATTTAATAAAGGTGTTACTTTTTAAATCGATTATTGGAAGATAAAATGAGTTCCTATAATTGAGTTTGGGTCGGGTTTATGGATCACTCATCTCACCCAACGAATAAAGCCCAAACCCGAGTCTACCCTCATACCTATATATACATATAATAAAGAAAACCCTTGCTTTATTTCATAACCATTCGGCCTCCTTCTCTCCCTCTCTCTTCTTTTAGTAGCCTCTACCCGCATAAAATTCCCAGCATCACTGTGTCAACTTAAAACACACATAATTCTCTCATACGATCTCTAATTGGAGCGTGGTTGGTGGCGTTAGAACCGTGATTTCAATATAAATTTGGGAATATGTAGATCGTGCCAAGATTCCATAGGATTCTACTTGTGGAGCTGTTTTAGTGGAGATGTGTCTATCTACCCGAGAATCTGTTCCGCCCCTCGGTATTTTAAGGATTCCCGTCGACTCCTAAGGAATTTGAGAACGATATTTTGTGGAGATTTTCCTTACTCTAGCATTAACAATATATCAAAAATTGGTATGATCTAGATCTGTGGATAAAAGGTTATATTATATTTCGTGGGTAACCCTAATTCGTGTTTATGGTTCAGTGTGAGATTGATTCCCGTTGATCCACTTGGAGTTTGTGGACAAAATTTGAAGGAAACGTTCCTGACATTACCCTTTATGTCATACTAAATTTTGGTGGTCATACGATGTCGGAGGTAGGAGTTATCTATGTTTCAATACCACTGTCTTCTTTTAGATTCATGGTATATTTGTAAAGTTGTGAGAATATGGCTTATGATTATACCTTGTGAATTAGGGGATCATCGATTGATTTTGTGATTGATTGGGCGTCTAGATTGTGGATTCGAGGAGGTGTAGTTCATTGACTTGGTTATAAGAGTTTAATTTAAGAATTAGCGTTGAAAGGTAAGAACGTTTGATCATTCATCTTTGGACTATTCTATCCTCTCACTTGATTCACATGTTCACTTGCTCATTGTTCCTACGTTTGATTCATAACCATACACTTAATTCAATTTGCCTACACTTGTTTCAATGTATATATATTCGTTCATAACCCGTTTGAGTTTGCTCGACCTCGGCCTCTCGGCTTCCTTACTCGGCCTCGGTCTTTTGTGGTCCGAGCCTCTCGACCATTCGGCCAGTCGGCTTCTCGGCCGAGTGGTATGCTTTTGTTGATCTTGGCTTGTGTTTTTCAATTGTGTTGAATTATTGAATTCGACTGTGGCCATTTATAATTTGTATTATCGAATAACGTACCATCAAATAATGAACATAAAACGGATGAAAGAAAATGACGATATGATTACCACCTAGAGTGAATGTGATGCGGCACGGACCGATCACTGTTTATACCTCTAATCAAGGTACTGTTTCGGTCGGAGTAGCTACCGACTGCCTATTAGGCTTTCCTCCTAGAGGTACTCATCCTACTGGATCTCTAGCGAGGGGTGTGCACATTTTAAGTCTTTAGGAATCGTTTATATGTACTCTAGCTCGCGCCGGTTCGAGATTGTGGTGGCTGCGGGGTAGGAGCCCAGCCGTGTATGATAGACAAGACCGTTTGTCTCGTCAGCGATACGTGACTATCGCATTGCCGTGTCCCGATGGTACTCTGTATTCATTATTATATCCAATGCTTATTATTTGTTAGCTACGCGCCTCAAGGCGCGTATCTTTGTTTCTCTGCTTTATGTTTCTTACTCAGCCTGTGCTGACGTTCTGTTTTCTGGTTTGTTCCCTACCTTATTCTGGGGCCCACGTCATTCTCGATGGCGTAGTTGACAGGTCTTGATGCTTTGGATGCTTGCTTGAGGAGTCGATTTGCATGTTGGGGATTCACAAACATTTATTGAAACTTTATTTCTTTTGGATTATGTAATTTGAGTTTGATTTTGAGAATTGTAGTTCGACAGTTTTAAGACTTCCGCTGTATCTTTCTTGTTTAGTTTGTTGTGTCTGAATTTATAGCCTAGCAATTGACTCGATAGTCAATTGCGGCGTGACAATTCTATATATTTCTTTGAGCAAATTTTAGGGTTGTTACAATAAATCATAAACACAATTTCCGGGTAAAGGGTTATAATTGAATTTGATGTGAATCAACAGCAAAAAGGAGAAATTAAGGGTCAACAATGGTTGTATAAGGAAGATCAAAGAACGATTTCAAGTTTTGCCGCGGTAGGAGACCACTGACTTGAAAGCGATTACGGCCCGACATTGGTGGTCATCGTCACTAGCTGGAATGCTCCCCAAGGTTAACACAACTACTTTTGCACACGACCACTCACATATAAAAGTTGGAGTTTGCACACTCATACAATTACCTAAGAATCATGAGATGTGTTTTTGTATATATCGTTCGATATAAAAATCAACACAATAAGCTTTCTTATATAGTGGGAAAAAAAGATGTTATGGATACTAAAGGGTCAAAGATTGATTATGGAATTAAACACACCCATAATCACACAATTAACATGATAATAAACATGGTGTTTAATATGTGCAATAAGCATAGTAGTAATGAGGATTACTACCAAGAGGTATCTAATGCTCAAGTCAACATGGTTTTGGAGCCAATACTCCAACAATCCCCCACTAAGGGTGAGCAAAGCCAGTAAGAGAAACAAATCTTGGGTAAAGGTAAGGAAATACTTAAGCATCAATATCTTTCGATTTGAATTGACACATAGTGGAATGAGGCAACAACTTACTTTCTAGTGAGTGAATTGCTTCTTGAACTCACTAAAGTTCGGTTGAGACCCTCACAACACATATTTACCTTAAAAGAATATGCACACTCCGCGATCCAAGCGCTTAAAAGCCATACGCACACCTCGGGTCTCATGAGTGCTCTAGAAAGATAGCCCAATCTTTCATAGAAGGTGGTCAAACCTTCACACTCACATAGGTGGTCCATCAAGTGTTTCACCAAACACCGCCACAAAGGGATATGGAACCATTAAGAGCAAAGCTCAACCTTTCACGAATACACGGTGAATCTTTCAAATCCTTCTCAACGGGTTCATCCAACATAAGGATGTAGACTCATTAAGAGATAACTAAATCTCAACCTCCAAACACGGTGATCTCATCAAGTCCGTCTCACTAGGACCACCCAAATTGGGCTATAAGATCATTAAAAGCTTAACGCTCAACCTTTTCGACATAAACCCATCAAGTGCATCTCAATGGATGATAAATGTAGTGCAAAGTTAAGAGTCGTGTGGTTTCGTTTGACCACAAGCTTGTATCCACAACACAACCTCAACTCATGGGCTTTACCTCATCCCCCTCGATGACTAACGGATGACACTTCTCCGTAATCCCTTATAAAGGGATCAAAAACATTTCTTACACACATAATTTGAAGAAATTACTCAAATGTAAGAGTTGTTTAACAACATTGTGCCTTATGCGTATATATGGCTCTTCTTCCAATTGCACAAGCTATTCTTAGCAACACCAATTGTCACTTGAAAATTACAATGAAGAGAGAGAGAGAGGAACCTCATATCCCCCATAGAGCACGTCTATTAACAAATTTCTCAACAATTCACCCTTTTTTTCCTAGCCAACTCGAGGACAAAAACTCATACTCTATGGTGGACTAAGCTATACAAGTTTTTACAAAAGACTACAACCATATAATACCACCTCCTAGAGTAAACACTTATCTACTAGTGAAACTAATCTCATCAATACTTGATACCCAGTTCGCAAAACAAATTCCCAAACTCCTTACATATGTTGGAACATAACGATAATGTAAACAGAGGTCAACTAATCCTTTAAGATATCCAAGTAAGAGATGACACGTACTTTAATAATCACTAGTAGGGTTATGAATACAACCACTTAGTCTACTCATCACATAGACTATGTTAGGCCGAGCATAGTTCATGAGCAACATAACTCTACCTATGATCTTAGCTTAGTCAATTTGGGAGACACTCTCTCCTAAGTTCTAGTCGAATGGGTGCTAGGATCATATAGTCAACTAACAGGCACAACTTCAAAGAAAATTAAACTTCTTAATAAACACAAAGAGACATGCTGACTCAAAGCAATGCAACTAGAGTTTGTCTTAACTCGAACTCCAAGTATGACATCTGCTTCTCCTAAGTCCTTCATCTCAAAATTGGACGACAAGAATAGTTTAGCATCAATCAAAATTCTCAAACTATTCCCAAAAATCAAATGTCATCCACATAACGACATATGATAACTCATTCTCATCCCTTATACTTCGGTAAACCAACCATGGCTATTTACCCCCACACACTCAAAGATTTTACTCAGGAATTAGACTCTACAACTCCAAGCAACAAACTTATAAAGGCATAAATAGAGTAAATACTTGAACAACTTCCCCCACATGTTGTCGCACTAGGCACAAGTGATAACACTATGTTCAAGATCTAAGAGTCTAATCATTCCCTCCAAATAACTTTACAAAGGGGCATATGAGACATACACACAAAACTTCCAATTTTCCATGTATTTATTTCATAGGCCAAAAATAAAATGAAACTAGCCCCCACAAATCGGCACACCCATCAAGAAGTATTTAGGAGATGCAATCCCTAGGAGAATTTTGTATCAAATAGTCTCATATTAATATAAGCCAAAACAATGCAAATGCGTAAGAGTCGTCACACCACAAACGTGAAAATTAGGGCTATAAAATTCACATGCTTCTCAAGAACATTTTCATCAAGAAAGGAGCGCACACTTTAGCATATAGTCAATCAAGACAAGAGTGTAGCTCGGAGAGCAAAAAATAACACTTTACCAACTTATAGCTAAAGAGAATCTCAAGTCCTAGCATATACAAAGCCCATATTAAAACCGAAGCAACACACCTTTGAGGCTAATTGAGTCCTATGTTTTAAAATAACACATAATAAGGTTTGGGATAATTAAACCGTCAACAACAAATCGCCAACTAGTCAATCAACAAGACTCAACGATGGCCTTCACTCTATAACATATAACATATTATTCCATTAAAAACTTGGAATCAAAATTAACCACACATATACCAAAGGTCAATATCAAGCATCAACACATGCCAATAAATTCCAAGACTAACAAGGTAACCCAAATCTCAAAAAATATAGTCCCATATTTTCATATGAACAAAAACATGACGCAAAATAAGGAGGGCGTACCTTAATCATATGGGCAATATGGAATAATAAAATATAATAAAGATCAAACCTTTCTGTCCAAGACCTTTGAATTATATAATACCCATCATCGAAATAGATGCCATCAAATAATTAGTAAATAACCTTCTTATAAACCATCACCACACTGCCGTGATAAAGATGACGAAATAATAATATGTAGATGACATAATTTGGACTCATAGTCTTCTAAAAAGTTGTATATCTTTCTCTTATCTTTCCAACAATATATTACACGCCTTCAACGGAGATTTGGGGACCGAGATATGGCCAAAATACGAAAAACTGTCTCAATATTACTGGTTGGATAAAACTATGAACGAAAATGGGAGTTTTCACCCACAAACAAACTTTATGGGTTGAAATGAATATATACAAAACAATACAACCATTGTATACTAATCGCTTTCAAATTGTTGGAAATAAGGGTCAACAATGGTTGTATAAGGAAGATCAAATAAAGATTTCAAGTTGTGCCGCGCTAGGAGACCACTGACTTAAAAGCGATTACGGCCCGACATTTTGGTGGTCATCGTCACTGGCCGGAATGCTCCCCAAGGTTAACACAACTTCTTTTGCACACGACCACTCACATACAATTACCCAAGAATCATGATATGTGTTTTTGTATTTATCGTTCGATATAAAAATCAACACAATAAGCTTTCTTATATAGTGGGAGGAAAAAGATGTTATGGATACCAAAGGGTCAAAGATTGATTATGGAATTAAACACACCCATAATCACACAATTATCATGATAATAAACATGTTGTTTAATATGTGCAATAAGCATAGTAGTAATGAGTATTACTACCAAGAGGTATCCAATGCTCAAGTCAACATGGCTTTGGAGCCATTACTCCAACAGTCTACATTGATAGATTGTCAAGGGTAGTTTAGGACATTTTACACTAAATCACGTGGGCAAGGAAATTTAGCCGTGACATTATGGTCGCCCTTATATAAAAGGTACACTATACTATATGACCAATTGACCAAATAGTACGCAAATTAGTACTACACGCTAATTCAGGAAATGCTTAGACAACAAAATACGAGAAATGTAACAATTGAAGCAACATAATTGGCAATTGAAATTACAGTTGAAGATTTTCAGGTTGATCATAAATCATAAACACAATTTCCGGGTAAAGAGTTATAATTGAATTTAATGTGAATCAACAGCAAAAAGGCGAAAGTAAGGGGTCGTTTGGTTCAAATTTCGGAATGGAAATGGATTGGAAACAAGAATGTAAAGAGAGTGGAAACAAGTTTCATTCTTTATAAATATTGTTTGGTCAAAAATATGGTGGAATGATTCAATAAGTAAGGACAAAATTGTAAATTTCTTTAACGATCAAAATAACCACCAACACATCAACTATTCTTTCTCCTCCCTCGGCCACCGCCGTTGACCACCACCAACCGCCACGGGTGCGACAACCAATATCATCATCTCAACCCAAATTACGTAACTAACAAGCCTATATGATTATTTTTTATTAATATTGCTCCAAATGATGTAGATCTAGGAATTTGTTTTCGTTTTTTTTTTTTTTTATGGTGGAAATGGGGTGGGGGAAGGATATGGACGGCCGGAGATGTGGCCGGTGAAGTCGTCGGAGCAAGGGCGACCGGAGGGTGACGTCTCCGGCGGGATAGGCGGCGGCTTATGGTGGTCCGGTGAGGGGTTGGGGGTAGGAGGGTGTTGGAGTAGGTGTCCTCCGACAATAATGCGTTGACTAATTAAATCTAATTAAGAATAAACTTGGGATATATTGAATATACAAGTCAGTTGATTAACGTAAATCGATAACGGTTGGCTGGCTAGAGTTTGACGTGATTGTCGTTTGACGGCGGTAATCAACTGATCCCTCTCGGTCACACCGATAAAGATAGTTTCTCCAAAAGATATTATATTTGCATTTAATACAATATAATATAGACCATAATGTATCAGTTAAAGAGTTAACTGATTATATCGGATAGTGTTTTACGAGTTCCGAACTCTGGTCGTGTAAACTGCGGTTTTTGTGTGAATTGTCAAAATTGACAATTAGATATTTAAATTACAAAGAGTTGTAATTTTAGCTTAAAATGATGTAATTAGTAATTATTATATAATGATATAATAATTAACTAACACTTAAAGAAATAAGTGTACAAATTATACCCAAATTGTAACATAAGATGTTAAAGGGTATATTAGTAAGGGTAAAATGGTAATTTGAATTACCTATGCTATATATACCTTGTTTTGATGGTCAAACAAAACATAACATCATTTTTACACAAAAATCAGATCCTAATTAGAGAGGAAAACAAGGAATAAAACCCTTGTTCTTCTTCATCCTTTTAGCTACTTTGAAAAGAAATCAAAATTTGATTTCTTCCTTTTGCATGCACATAAAAACTTGATCAAAACACTTAACTAAGCCTAGTATATCATTAGCTAATTTGTTGGCTAATTATATATAAGGTTTTAGGGTTAAAATCTCATAAAACTAGACCATTTTGTGAGATTTTTGGAGAGCTTCTTTGGTGGATCAAGGGAGGAGGTTTCCTGACTTGGAAACTCAAGATTAAGGAGGAGGATTCCCAATAATTGCAGCTCAAGATCCTTCATTTGAAGGAAGGTCAAAATTCCTCTTGATTAAGGTATAATAACATGTTTTATTACCTTATTTATGCTTTAATCTTACATGCAACTAAAGATTCTTAGTTAAACTTAATTAGGAGTAATTAAATACTAATTAGAGGAGTCTAATTAGAGGCTAAATAACTTTCAGAGGATTGGTGTGTGGGAGGAGAGAGAGGAAGGGAGGAGGGAGAAAATGATTAGGGGGGATTTAATTTTGTAACATTAGTTTTTTGGTGGGATTTATTTTGGGGGATTGGAAAGGGAGTGAGAAAGGATTAGAAAACAAAAAATATGAATACAAACACAATGTAACGGAGTGGTAATCGAATCCGTTTCCAATCCCCCCAAAGATCATGAACCAAACACACCCTAAAGGAAAAAACGGTGATGTGAATAATCACACCTTTTTGGTCTATTATAGTCTCCGGCGGGTTGTGGAGACATCATTATTAAACCGCAGTGTATGAGGAGCATTGGATCGAAACAAAGACTCACAAAGGATCTAGAAATCAAGGTAAAGTCTCATATGATACGGCCGTGCGGATCACCTATCCCATTTTCCTATCCTACCCCGTGTACCCTACCAATTATATTTTAGCATTCCATTATTTTATTTTTAAAGATTATATTATTTTGGAAAAATTTATGAAATGATATCATGTGATTGGTGGAGTACACGGAGTGAGATAGGAAAATGGGACGGGTGATCCGCACTGATGATATTGTCTCAAAAAAAAAAAAAACATATCTATACTTTACCTTTAATAACCTAACTTTCACGTCTACGTGTCTAAACAATCGTTTTATGATACCCCTGTGGTACCATTTTTTGTGTACCCCCGTTTTTTGTCAACAGAGTCTATTTGTTTGTTTTTAAAGCCCAACCCTCTTGTAACAAATTTGTCAACCCCAGCACCAAATCCCAACATACTGGAAATTAAATAAAAATAAACATAAATAAAAAAAACTCTCATTCTCTCTCCTCCCTCCCAAATCCGACCACCACACTAAACGTCCCAGCCGCTACCATCTTCGACACCAACCGCCACCCCAGAAACCCCCGACACCCCAGAATCACCGCCGTCATCATGCGACCCCACCCCTCCACCTCGTGACTTCTTTTATCCCTTTTCTCCTCCATTTTTTTCATATCCCTCCATTCTCTCTCCTCACATTTGCTCACTTTCTGGCAACATCGAGTCATGGTGGCGGCGTACATGCGTGAGCGGGGAATCTTGGTGAGGGATGATCGACAACGGCGACGAGATCTGAGAAAAATGATAACGAGAAGAGGGAAGGAGAAGATGTTTTTTCAAGGTGTAACGGTGCTCGACGGAGGAGGCTAATGGCCGACGATGACTCGCGGTAGTCAGTCGAGTGGGCCGGTGATGTCTTCGCCGGCGAAGATTGTTGCCGGTGTACGCCAGCGGCGGTGGTGGGCGGCAGGGTGCAGGGGCGCGGGGAGAGAGAAATGAGGGAATGAGATGGGAGAGAAAATGTGAGGGATTGGGTTGGGTGTGTTTTTAATTTGGTATTATAAATCAAATCTGCTAATTATTAAACAATAGCAAGTCATTATAGAATAAAAAATGGATCATTTTAGAACATACTAAAATAAATAGTTACGGAACATAAATAAGTCATTATAGTTGATCATTATAAAACATAAACAGATCATTGTAAAACAAAATACTTATTATGGGACAAAAATAGATCATTTTAAAACATAATCAGATCATTGCATAACATAAACAAATTTTTATTTTTTCTAAAATTATTTGTTTTGTTTTGAAATAATATGTTTTTTTTAAATGATTTGGTTTTTTCAAAACCGAAATTATTCATTTCAATTATTCATTTCAAGACAAAAATGATTCATCCCAAAACAAAAATTATTAATTTCAGAACAATAATCATTCATTTCAGAACAAAACCCATTCTTTTTTGAACAATAATCATTCATTTCAGAACAACAATCACTCATTTCTGGACAAAAAGTTTTCATTCCAAAACAAAAACATTTATTTCAGAACAAAAACCATTCATTTCAGAACAAAACTATTCATACCAAAATAAAAATCATTCATTTCAAAACAGAACTCATTCATTTCAGGACAAAAAAAACATTCATTCCGAAACAAAAAATATACACCAATTAGACATTTGTCTCTACTTGTCTTGATATTGTTTTCTTGTGAATAAAACTCGAGTTATGAATCGTCTTACAAAAAGACTTAATGAAGACAAAATCTCATATTGATGTAACTTTTATTTAGTAAAGAGCTACTCCGTAAAATATTGTCCTAAGTAATCAATATACCGTATTCTTTAAAAGAGACCAAGTTTGTTAAATTAAATTAAAAGTGTCACGTCTTTTGTAATTTTTGGACCGCCATACGTGTCCGTGTCGTATACATGTCCGTTTCTAGCTAAGCTCAAATGTCATTTTTCTTTTGGTGTCGAATGTGGTGAAATGTCAGGCGCATTACATTTGAGCAATAAACCAATAAGTTGTGGCTCAAAGTTGCACATATTAATAATCGTATTATTAGTTTATTCCTACCATATTAGTGATATATAGGAAGACACCAATATATTAAAATTAAACCAAATTTTACGTAGCATTCAGAGCGTGAGTTTATTATCTCCATGATTGATTCACAATAAACAGGTGCAAAAAACCATAACCACAGCTTAGCCTGAGAGTTGCAATCACAGGCACATCTAGAATTCTAGATCATGAAGAAATAATTGCAAAGGGGTAGATAAATGTAGCTGTTACCTAGTATATATAGCGGGGCTTGGATATAGATTGGCTGATAGGGTCACTTTGGATCAACTGACCGAGTCACTTTTATAGTACTAATAATAATATTTGGCACTTATTGATTGGATAGCATAAAGTAATCATACAATATGATAATTATTAGCTAATTTTTGGAAAATAATATGATTTGTGGTGACTATGGTGGTAAACTAATTTATTGTAATAATTTTAAATATAATGTGATACAACCGGTGATGTAATGATGTAATGAAAATGAGATAGTATAAGGGGTGATGTACAAGTGGAAAGGAAATAATAATATGATAAGTGAGTATAAATAGATAATATATTAATATCGTTCCTAATGCTCCCTTCGTCCTCTAATGATTGTTAAAATTTGAAAAGTATTTGGGTAAATTATATATAAATACTTAAATAGGGTCAGGTAATTATTATGGTAATTATTATGAACGACAATGTGCGCTAAACAATAATTTACCCAAATAATTATTAGGAACCTTAGTTATATAGAAATAAGTCACTAAAATTACGAAAATGCCATTCTAATGCGCGTGTAAGATGAGCCGTTAGATCTGTGAGCATGTGTGGCTAGGTTGGGTTCCTAACGTTCCTATATATATAAAGTTCCTACGTGAACCTAATCTAAATATATATATATATATATATATATATATCTTAGATTGAATTTTCTATTAATCATTTGATTGATTGGAATTGTGATATACTATAGTGGTTTTGCATCAGTTAAGAGTTTAATTATTTAGGTCATGTCAAGTTCATTTTGGGTCAGAATAAGGTCAAGTATGATTTGGGTCGGTAATAATTTAGGGGTGAGCATGAACGGGTACCCGCTCCAAAATCATGAACCCGGACCCGTTTCTAACGGATCCTAAAAATTAGGACCCGTACCCGGACCCATTGACAACGGGTCCTAGAAATTAGGACCCGGACCCGGACCCGGACCCGATTATAGTCACAACGGGTAGCGGGTACCCGTTTAATTTTAAGGTAACTTAAAGGTAACCATGCAAATGCAATGGTTCATTAAGTTTAGACCAACTTTGAAGCCCAAGTACTAGAAGAGTCAAGCAAGAGTGTATATTTATAAGTGAAGGGTTTGTCCACTCTTTCCTCCATGACCAATGTGGGATAAATTTTTTTTTTTTTCCACTCTTATAAGCTTTATCAATTTACTTAGTTCGACCATGAATTCGGACTACGTAAGTGTATTATTTGAGAAAATGTCATCAAATAACTCTTGTATATCATGTTGCTAGCTTTCCGTAGACGCTAGTTGCAACCATTTTTGACTTCGTATGTCAAATTTATGATCGAAACAAGAACACTAGTTACACAAATAATGGACATCTTAATTAACAATCACTTCTCCATTAGCTATGATAAAAATTGAGAAAATTATATACATGAGCTATATAAAAGCTAATAATCACTTAGCAATATCCAAATAGTTAGTAATTTTATGATATTAGCTTAAATAATTGGTGATTTGGATTATGTTTACTAGGTTGGAGTATTTTATCTTATTAGCTAAGTAATAGTTTTTTGCAATCACATAATATACATGGTGCAGTATGTATTAATAGTTTCATTAGAATGTCAAAGTAATTAGCAATGTGTAGAATCCATTTCTATATATTGTATGTATTTGTTGGTGTTATGAATATATTCGTCGAGAAGCGATTTGCGCTTAACTCAATGAGGATCGATGTCGTTACGGGTCATGGTCAATGTGTTATGTGTCGGAAATGGTGCCTACTAGTGTCAATGTATAGAATGGAATATGAATTACACATTATGTTTACATTTTTATTGACTATGGTACACTCAATAACATTATAAACTCTTATATATACTAATTTTTAAGCTATCTCGTCTTTTGTAATTTGTAATGATCGTCATAAGTGACATTGTAATTATTATAGCATATAGAAATCTATATATACTAATCACTTGGGTAACTTAACAAAATCATGAAGTGATCATTAGGTTTTTATTATTGATTTATATTATTTTCTCAATTTTGGTCATAACTCATTGATAAGTGATTATTAAGTAACATAGCCATCCATTTTATGTGTAAGTAGTGTTCTCGTGTTCATCGTAACTTTCACATACAAATTCGAAAATGGTCGAAACAAGCGTTCATGGAAAGCTAGCAACACGATCTACAAAAGTTATTTCCTGGATATTCCTCAAATAACACAAATAACTAGTCGAAATTTAGTGTCAAACTAAGTAGGTTGACAAAGTTTATAAGAAAAATTAAGACTTTGTCCCACATTGGTCATGGAAGTAAGAGTGATCAAAGTTTTCACTTATAAATAGACCCCTTTGAGTGGTAGATGTAGTTCATGGACTTCAAGTTTGGTCAATGTTATTAGACTATGCATTTGCATGGTTATCTTTGAATTGATTTTTTACTTGAATTCTATAGTTTTTTTTATAAAGTTTTTTTTTTTTTCCAAGTCGTTGACTTATACGGGTACGGGTACCCGTTTAGACCCGTTGAGCAACGGGTACCCGTTTGAACCCGTTGAGCAACGGGTCCAAAATTTTAGGACCCGGACCCGTTGCCAACGGGTCCTAAAATTTTGGACCCGGACCCGTACCCGTCCACAACGGGTCCGGTTCTGGACCCGCCGGGTCCTAAGCGGGTCCGGGTCCGGTTCCGGGTACCCGCTTTTTTTGCTCACCCCTAGGTAATATATCATGTTAGGGAGCTGAGTTATTTCAGATTGAAATCGCGTGAATTCAAGTTTTACCATATATTTAGATTGTTGATTTCGTATTCAATTCGGATGTTCGAGTCGGGTCACCTGGGTCGGATGGTCAAGATATTATTATATTATCTAGTTATATTCACCTTATCTAGTTATCCTCACTTACCATATTATTATTTCTTTTTCACTTTTACATCACCCGTTATACTATCTCATTTTCATTCCACTATCTCATCACCTATAATCTCACATTATATTTAAAATTATTACCATAGTTATTTTAGCACCATAAATTAGATTATTTTCTATAAATTAGCTAATAATAAATTAATTACCATATTGTATGATTGCTTAGTGCAATCTAATCAATAAGTATCAAGTGTTCCCTTAATAAAGATTTGGTTGTTTAGATATATACTCGTATACCTTATCAAAATATATGTCTTTCTCACATTTTGAGACATTTCTTTGACTTCGATATCTCTCAAAATATAAGGGTAAAAATTATGAAATTATAATCTTGTGAAAATATATTTCACAATGAATCCAATGGTATAATTTTTATAATTTTTGACAAAATATTTTTTTATGAAATTGAAAGTCAAAACTTGTCTCGTATTGTAAACGTCATAGGGAGTATATATATTGAAATGGAGGGAGTATTCGATAACCCAAATTGAAGCGTCATACAAAAGTGTAAGATAATGATAATACTTTAATAATCGACTTGTCTATTATTGAAAATATTATGAGAATTTATAGTACATAAGATAACCTAATGGCTAGTACAATGTACCTTGTAGGTACAGGGTACATAATAATGACATACTCTGTATTCACCACTATAGTCAAAGTTCATCCTCTATCACTCCTCGACAGTCAGAACAACAGTTGTACGGATGTTGCGACTGAATGCAGAAATGGATGGCATGACATAATCAATGAGGGAGCAGTGCCACAACCACATACCACGGACTACTGTGAAAAGAAAACAAACAAAAATGCAAATACGGACCCTTATGCGAGGTCATGGGCTCTCGATCAACTAGCCCATTTTGGGAGTCAGGGTGTGTAGAGTCGACTATCCCCATAGGATGATAGGACAAGCATGAAAACAAAACGAAAAAAAATGTGGTGATAGAGCCGTGCATGAAAAGGCCACTTCAAAATCGGCGAAGAACACGGAATGGAGGCAGTGACGGGGCGGCAATAGCGGCGATGGCAGCTGAGAGGCGGCAAGAGTGTCCTGGACTACTCATCATGCGGCTTGAGCGGCGATGGCGGCTAGGCGGCAGACCATGGACTACATGGCGTGGTCTTGGCGATCCATGGGCAAGGCTGAGTGACAACGTGGTCAACAGGGGCTGTAAGAGCTAGTGGTGTGGTGTGGCGTCCGGATGTGAGTCTCCACGGAGGCTGCTCTATGGGAGGATCGTGCCTGATGAATCTCCTAAATTTGATCATCGCAAAACCGCGGGAGGAGAGGATTGTGGTGAATCAAGGAATATGTAGCCGTGTTAGGGTGAATTAGTTGCTATTATTCAAAAAATCTGAAAATGCTAGTCAAATGAAAACTAATAAAATAGAAAAAAAAAAAAACTAATATGGAGAGGCCTGGCCGGAGATAGTTAGGAGAGAAGAACCATCTCTGGCCGGGAGAGTGAAAGTTGTTGTTTAGGATTTATAGTCAAAGTTCATCCTCTATCAAAAAGACTAACTTGCGATTTACCACTAAACCAATCTATCAGGTCATGTCTAAAGCCACATGTTACACTCAACACCATATCACATCATCTACGGTTATCAACCACACTCGTGTTATGAAATATCATGCTTGCCAATTTCCGTTTTTTATTTACAAAGTGAGTAATCATTATACTACTTTTAGTAATCGTTTTAACACACTATTTTTTAGATCCTCGAATAAATTTGTGGGGGTTCATCCTGATGAAAGTTGGTCATAGTGGCCTTGTGAGACATTATTTTGCGAAGTGACATCGTCAAAATCTATAAATTTAACACCCGGCCGCCATTCTAAGTAATATCCATACTTAACTACAATCTTCTTAATATATAGCACCTGCCTGTCCAAACTGCTGGTCAGTGCCTCTATTTAAACGTATAGCTCAGTAAGCTTATCAATAGTTAACCATACTGAACTGTTAATAAAGCTAAAATGAGTTCAAACTTACATATTCAAACAAAACGTCAAGAGCGAAATGATGTAGAAGAAGAACAACCCCTCTCTCCAACCGCGGAATACTTCAACAGTAAATCACTGAATCTATGTATCCTTGGCGTTATGGAACTAGAAGTCCACATAAATGTCTTACATATGCTGAGATTTTTTCAAGATGTTTTCATTCCCATTAACACAAGGTTTTCATCTATAATGGTAATTATCCATGCCCTCCTTTTATCGTGAAATAATAATTGGTCTACTAAACGATTATTCTCATGGAAGTTAATTTTGTCGGTACTAGGTATAAGCTTTTAAAACACTGGTTAAACACCTTTCTGTACATTCCTGTCTAACATACACAGAAACGTTGCATACACTCTCACTTGTGTAATGTACAAATCTACCTGGCAGGTAACTGATAAGGAAGGCGTAAGACGGTGGGAAAGAGTACAGGTGAACCTTCAAGATCACATCAAAATTCCCAACATTCCTGAGGGATTGCCAATCAAAGAACCTGATGTTTATTTCGACAAATATCTGACACAAATCAGTACTGAACTATTACCAGAGGACAAGCCCTTGTGGGAAATTCATCTAATTACATACCCTACTAGCAAGGCAGCAGGAATAGTGATCTTCAAGATTCACCATTCACTTGGAGACGGCTACTCGTTAATGGGAGCTCTTCTTTCCTGCTTTCAGAGAGCTGATGATCCTTCCCTGCCATTAACTTTCCCGTCCATACAAAAAAGGCAGGAACGAAATGACAGCAGTAAAATCATGAAATTTATCAGTCTCGTCCCAAGAACTCTGTATTCCATGTACTATGGAATGTGTGATTTCGGATGGAGTCTCGCAAAGAGCACTTGGAATGCAGATGATAAGACACCCATCAGGTCAGGAAGTCAGGGTGTAGGATTCCATCCTACTGTCAACATCTCTACTGTTACACTGTCCCTGGACAAGCTTAAACAAATCAAAACAAAGCTAGTAGTGGTATGTTACTCTACCTTATTATTATTATTATTTCATCTCCTAATAATTTGTTGATTCGATAAATTTTGAGACCACTTCTTCTTCTGCTATTCAAAAGTTTGGACCTTTGTTTTACAAATAAACTAGTTTGCTGACCTGGGTCACGCCCGGGCAGTGACGGACCCAGGATTTGGAGAGTGGGGGTGCACATCACTTCGGTAAAAGTCGTGTTTTTGGAAGTTAAGATATGGAGTGTGTGTGAGAGTTAACAACAAAATACTCCCTCCGTCCCAGCTCAGACGCCTCATATTCCATTTTGGGACGTCCCACCTCAAACGCCCCATCTATTTTAGGACTTATTTCTCTCTCCTACTTTTATTAAATTATCACATCCTGTCTCACATATCTCTCTTACTTTCATTAATCCCCACATTCTCTCTCCTCTTTTTTCCTAATATTACTCTTTCAACTTACTATATCAATTTTTCTTATTCCATTACAAAAAAACTACCGGAGCGTTTGAACTGGGACGGAGGGAGTAGGGAATACTTGTATGTTATAACTTAATATTAATACCCTACTTAACATAAACCTTAGCTAGCTCAGTTGGTATATTTGTGTGAGGTATGTGGAGACCGTGGTTCAAGCCCTTGGTAAAACACATTTACTCTTTTTATTTACTTTAGTAGTTGATATTTGCGTGAAAAAAGAGGAAAAAAAAAAACAAAAAACAAATGTGAGCACACTAGGATTTGAACCCTGGTTTCATGTGGAAACAAATGATGCAAATGTCATTGAACTAGTCTAACAATTCTACAAATTGATGGAAATGATAATGTATATAAAACTTTCAGAAATTATGGGGGTGCACTTGTCCCCCTATGCACCCCCCTAGATCGGCCCCTGCGCCCGGGCTACCTATTTGTATCATTCATATTGGTACTCGTTTCACACACACAAAAAAGCTTTTATCATTGCTAGATAATTAAGGGGAAACTACAAATCGTATAAGCGAATGAAACACAGTATAATATGAGGTGAACATCAAAAGAAAGAAAGTTTGTTAAAATAGCATGATTATGAAGCATATAGCCATGACTGCATACATGCTTTACTACCGCGCAGACAATCAATGCAGTTCTCACGGGCATCATCTTCTTAGGAGCGCGACTATACATGCAAAACACTGGAGAAGGTTTCGGAACATCAAGGAGTACAGTAGTCGTGGTGCTTAACACTAGGAACATCAATGGTTACAAGTCAGTTAAGGAGATGCTTAAACCCAACACCAATTTGTGGGGAAATAAGTTTTCTTTTCTGCATGTACCACTGCCTGAATTAGGCAACCACAATTCTTCCAATCCTCTTGATTTCGTCTCTGAAGCACAGAAATTTATCATGAAGAAGAAAAACTCTCCTGCAGTCTACCTCACTAGTCAGTTTCTCGAGTTTATCAGGAAATTCAGAGGCCCTGAGGTATGTAACAGTCTCTACCCCTTCAATTTTGTTATGTAAAAAGCCTGTGTTTCTACCCAACAATGTTAAGTTTCGCAAGCATTGTAACATGGGTCTTACAGGCAGCAGCAGAACATGTACAACGTGCACTGAAGAGCTCGAGCATTGGGTTCACAAGCATGATAGGCCCGGTTGAGCAGATGGCCTTGGCTAATCATCCAGTTAAAGGCGTCTACTTCATGGTAGTTGGTGTTCACCAGGTAAGGATAGAAAATGGCGGATTCATTAATTACAATCAACAACAACATTTTAAATGAAACTGAATTCCAACAATAAACTGTCATTGTTGTTTTTAACTGCAGAGCCTAGTAATATCAGCTACCAGTTACATGAAGACTTTGAGGATTGGAATAGGAGCTGAAAAAGGCTTTATAGACTCTCAAAAGTTCAACTCTTGTATCCAAGAAGCTTTCGAGCAGATTTACGAGGCAGCCATGCCATAGACAGCCAACATTGAACTTGTTTCATCCACTAGCCCATTGGCTAGGCTAGTTATCGATCTATATATCCAAATGACTACTATTCAAACTGTCGAGAATAATGATGTTTTGAAAAATCTATATAACAGTACACGGAGTATGTGTTCTTGTGTTCGTATGATAAAAGTATAAACTCACACTAGGTCAAAAACAGGCTTTCAGAACGGTTCCTCTAAAGCTAAGCAGAACGGTTGTAGAACCGTTCTCTAGACGACGGTACTTAAAAGGCTAAGAGAACGGTTGTAACCGTTCTTAAAGGGTATAAGAACGGTTTTGAACAAAACCGTTTTCAAAGACCTTTAAGAACGGTTATCAGAAAAACCGTTCTCAAAAATTGATGCCTTACAAAACGGTTTTATTAGAAACCGTTCTGTTATGTATCCATTTTTTAATAAAAAAAAATTCAAGATTTAGCAGCAACAACAAAACAACAACAACAACAACAACAACAACAACAACAACAACAAAACAACAAGATAGAATTTTTTTTATATAACTCCCATCAAGATCTTATTCATAAAAAATCACTGAAAAGAAATACATCGCAAATTTTACAAAGTATGCAGAAAAATCACTAACCAAACATATAACCTAACACTATTTTTAATTTCTCTCAAATCTTGTGGCCATCGTCTTCTTCATCCAACTTTAGATCTGAGATTTCGATCATCAACTTGTTTGCGTTCTAACCACACAAATAAAAAATAACAAATTAAAACATTACATTAATAACAAAAAATACAATAGGAAAAATAATTGATGCAATGGTTAAACAGATCGATGAAATTAAAATTGACATACAGAAAAAAAAAAAAAAAAAAAAAAAAAAAAAAAAAAAAAAAAACCCCATAGATTAAAGCATTAGAATAAAAACAACCAAGTTAGATAAAAATTAGGTTTGAAAAAAAAAAAAATTCGAAATTAGATAAAAAGTAGACCTGAAAACGAAATTTGAAATTAGTTAGACATGGATCTGGAATCTCCAAATTAAATTTCCCAAATCACATAGATCCTATACATAAAACATTGTCAACAATAGAAATCACAAATTACAAAAAAAAAAAAAAAAAAAAAAAAAAAAAAAAAAAAACATACGAATTCAAGAAACTTGAAATAAAACTTACCAAAAGAGACGACAACCGTGAAGGGTTTGTAAATTGATCGTCGACAAGGGGCGAGCAAGTAGAGATGGTGAGGAATGGCGGTGCCAGCAAATTGAAGTGATCGGCGAGGAGAAAGTGACGAGTTATGGTAGAGGAGATCAAAGATGGTAGAGGAGAGAGAATGGAATTATGGAAGTGATAAGAAAAGAGAGTAGAGAGTAGAAATGAAAGAGAGAGAAGAGTGTAGAAATGAAAGAGTAGAGAGTAGAAATGAAGTGATAGGCGGAGAGGACGAGGTGATGAGGGTTTTATTTTTATTTTTTAATTCTTTTTTTCTTTTTTGGCATGATTTTAAGAACGGTTTTATATTAAAGCCGTTTTCTTAGGTAGATGTACTAGAATGGTTTTATATAGAACCGTTCTCTTAGGTTTAGTTCACTTTCTAACCATATATAAGAGAACAGTTTTGTGAAGAACCGTTCTCTAAAGTTTAATTTTCTTTTTATCTTTTTTACGTAAAATACATTTAAGAACGGTTTGAACCGTTCTCTTATACTATTAGAGATCGGTTTTTAAAAACTCTGTTTTCTTAACCAGGTTCTAGAAGCCCAAATTTGACGTAGTGTCAGAAGAGTGACACAGCTTCTTCAATTCTTGGAAGGAGATCTCTCATGAGAAGGTTGCTTCTCAAAGCTCCATAGCAAGGATCTAAACCATTTAGAAACTTGAAAAGTCTCTTTTCAGCATTACTCCTGCGCCAAGCATCTATGAAATCATTGATTTCTTTGTTGGTTTCAGTGATTGAGGGCCAATCTTCCATTATCTCCAGAGTTTTCCATAGTGTGGTGAGTTGGTTGTGATATTCTAAGATGCTCATGGTGCTCTGAGTAAGCTCTTTGATTTCTTGTTCCAAATGGTATTTTCTGGCCCCATTGCTCTTGCCATAAGTGCTACAGAGAGTGTCCTAGGTTTCTTTTGTTGAAGTTATGAACCTAAACCTGACTACAGGTTTGACTTCAGGATCGAGGTTACTCAGCAACCAGCCCACCAAGAGGCTGTTGCAAATGTCAAAGGCCTCAGTCCTGAAAGAATCAGAGTCTGACCTTATGTCAAAGGCCTCAGCCCTGAAAGAATCAGAGTCTGACCTTGTGACAATGCCTGTCAGGAAACCCAGCTTTCTCCTGATGGCAAGGGAAATCCCTTTTCCATTCATAGTAGTTGGACATTCCCTTCAATTTTGGTTCAATAAGCAGAGGTGTGGTTATTTCAGATTGATGGACATACAGAGGATCTCTGCTGTTCATTTAGTTTTGGTTTGTCGATTCCATGTTTCATGTCATTTTTTTTTTTTTTGCTGCAGGATTGTGTTTATGATTTGTGGTGTATGATTATGCAGAGAAGTTGTAAACTTTTGGAAGAGCTGATGTGTTTAAGACTACAACTAACCTCCTTAATCCTTCATAGCTTTGATACCATGAAGAAATCTAGCTGAGAAGGATGAGAAGTTCATTGTAATCTGATAATGTAAAGACAATGAGAAATGGTTTTGAATTTTTTGATTGTATTATGTTATGTGCTGCCATATACATTACCCACTATATATATTGCATTGGTCTCATATGACCATTTCTAGCTTGTCTCTCTAACAATGACATTTGCTATATTTGTTCTAACAACATCTGATAACTAATCCCTAGGTTATATGACTTTCCCCATATAGATTTGCATCACATGATTTCCATTGGGGAGATGTTCCAAGTTGTTTGTAGTTGTTGAGGTTGACTTCACCTCCAACAAAGTTCCTGCTGAGCTTGTCTCTTCGTCTTGAGCTGGCCATGTCTTCCTCGACTGCCCACAAGTCCATAGACTGCCTTTCTTTACAGATCTCATGAGAAGGTTCTTTATTAGAAAGGCGTTTGTATTGAAAGTAGGTGAAGTTGATTTTATTGTTTTTGTAAGCTATTATTTTTTATGTAAGAAGCTCGCATTCGCTAAGCCTGGTGATGAATCGTGGACGTCTATTGGTCACCTAGGGCGTGAAGCTGAAAATTCTACAAAATTAAGGCGAAGTTTTGATCAATTTGCGGCCGAGGTCATCTGTCGTGGTATGGGGTTATTGTTTTTGTACGAGGATACTTCAGTTGGATATCTTGACATATCTGATTTGAGTGATCCGCAAAAACTTGTCGTGCAAGATTGTGCATTGAAACATCAAGTGATTATGAATGAACCACGAACTCTTTGCATTAGAGTTAGAGAGTATGTACTTGCATCACCGGGGATTTTGGACGATTTTCAAACGGAGGATTTTGGATCATACTTAATTAAAGTCCCAAAATTGTGAGGTGTTACAGTTATAGAGGTTCGGCACAAGTTACATTCTCGAGAGCTAGCATAGATTTGCTATTCAACTCACGTACGCCCGTATGGTCTATGGACCTCAAGGCTCATCACACGAACTAGTCTATGAACCACTGCATTAAATTCACGATAAATAAAAAAGTTAGAACTATCTAGTAGAAGGAAAACCATTTGGTCGTAGCTAGTAAAGGCAGTCCTCAACAATCGCCGTACCTATTTAACCTGCTTTTCGGATCTATTGCGCGAACCTAAGATTAAAATACCCTGTTTTAGCACATGCAGTCCATTTTATTTCCCTCATTTAATTGCACTACAGGAAGAAATCCGAAAGTAGTAATTCCAATAATAAAGCCAACTACTATTTGTAGACAAAGAAGAAGGTACAATATTCTGTTCTGCTCCTTAACAGGTCACGCTTAAATTCTAAAATGTCATTTGTGGCTGGACAACATTCAATTTTACAACATTTTTCGACTGTAAGCTAAGGCATGACCCGTTTGGCTATTTGCATAATGATCAATGAGTAACCATTTCACTGCTCATTATTGTTTCTAACTAGACCGTTTCACACAGACTTGTTCGTCACAATATTTAATTTGCACTATTATCCTAATGAAATTAAACTAGGACATGCTCGTCTGTTGTGGTTGTAAGTTTGTCAAGTGCTCTTCTTCACTCACAAAATCTGTAAAATACACTCCTCTAAATATTTGCCCTTAGCCTTAAGTTTCAGAGTCTGCATACTATAATAGACTACATTCTTCGTAACTCCTACTCTACAACTTGGAGATACTGAAGTATAGCTTCCCAATAGCTGAAATTGATCTTCAACACAAATTGAAATGAGCTCAAAGTTGCGTATTCAAACAAAACGTGAAGAACAAAATGATGTAGGAGAAGAGCGATGTCTCCTTCAGCAGAATACTTCAACAGTAAGTCATTGAATGTGTGTATACTTGCCATTTTGGAATTTCAAGTTCCCTTGGATGTCTTACGCTTGTTGCCGCTTGTTCAAGACGTTTTCACGCCCATTAACTCAAGGTTTTCATCTATTATGGTAATTTTCTCCGCCCTTGTTGTATTCTGAACTAGCAGTTCCTTTTTCCGTATATTGTGAAGAAGCAGTGCATCTTGGGAACTCATTTTCAGGGAAGTTTTGCAGTTGGTTTTACACCCATAATCTATCTCATGTGTAATGTAAAATCTACTTGGCAGGTAACTGATAAGGAAGGCGTAAGACGGTGGGAAAGAGTACAAGTAAACCATCAAGATCACATCAAAATTCCCAACATTCCTGACGGATTGCCAGTCAAAGAATCTGATGTCCATTTCGACAAATATCTGACAGAAATCAGTACTGAACTATTACCAGTGGACAGACCCTTATGGGAAATTCATCTAATTACGTACCCTACTAGCAAGGCAGCAGGAATAGTGATCTTCAAGATTCACCATTCACTTGGAGACGGCTACTCATTGATGGGAGCTCTTCTTTCCTGCTTGCAGAGAGCTGACAATCCTTTTCTTCCATTTAACTTTCCCGTCCATACAAAAAAGGCAGGAAGGAAATGACAGCAGTAACATTATGAAAGTTATCAGTCTTGTGCCAAGAAATCTGTACTCGATATACAATGGAATGTGTGATTTTGGATGGAGTCTCGCGAAGAGTACTTGGAATGCAGATGACAAGACATCCATCAGGTCAGGAAGTCAGGGTGTAGGATTCCATCCTGCTGTCAACATCTCTACTGTTACATTGTCATTGGATAAGCTTAAACAGATCAAAACAAAGCTATCTGTGGTAAGTTAATGACCTTGTTACTCATATAAAAAATGAAAGTAACATAATCATGTCGTAACTGCTTACATGTTTCACTATTGCAGACGATAAATGCAGTTCTCACAGGCATAATCTTCATAGGAGCGCGACTGTACATGCAAAGAACTGGAGAAGGTTTCGGAAATTCAAAATCTACAGTACTTGTGTTGCTTAACACTAGGAACATCAATGGTTACATGTCAGTTGAGGAGATGCTTAAACCCAACACCAATTTGTGGGGAAACAAATTTGCTTTTCTGCATGTACCACTACCTGAATTAAGCAACCACAATTCTTCCAATCCTCTTGATTTCGTCTGTGAAGCACAGACATTTATCATGAAGAAGAAAAACTCTCCTGCTGTCTACCTCACTGGTCTGTTTCTCGAGATTATCAGGAAATACAAAGGCCCCGAGGTATGTGACAGGTTATCAATTCCTATGCACTTTCTCCCACTGCCCCACGTTGCTACATACAGCAAGCACATTATTTTTCTGCTTGATTTTTGCACATTTTGATGATTGCCGCCATAGCCAATACTCTGACTTCTTCAGTTGGCCGCATGATTGATCGGTTGCTTCGGCTCCGACTCCTTCTTTCGCTTAGCCCAAATTACCACCTTGTTCCGTTACCGTCGCTTCCCTTTATTTAAGGCTTTCGAGCCATCCCCATCTCAGCGTAAGTGATCGGTTTTCCTCGGCCCCGGTCCCGCGTGAGATTAGTTTCAGTAGGGCTTTCGAGCCATCACCATCTCGTCGTAAGTGATCGGTTTGCTTCGGCCCCGGTCCCGTGAGATTAGTTTCCGTAGGGCTTTCGAGCCATCTCCGTCTCGTCATGAGTGTTCGGCTGCTTCGGCCCCGATCCACGACAGAGACTTTTCTTGCGCGGTTGATGGTTTACTTTGGTCCTCGTTTTGGCAGCGAACCCGACTTGCGTTCTGATGGAAGCCCTGTACCCTCACAACATCAACTGTCATTCTTTTAGACGTTCGATCACACCACAGCACATCACTCGGTCCATCAGCATTTGTCCAGCATTCAAGGCACTGTCAGATCTTTGGGCATGGTTTTGACCACCCCACTTGGCTCGTTTCGACGATTTGCCTCCACTGACTGGTCCTGCTGTATATTGGTTCGTCTCGACGATTTCTCTGTTGTCCGCTTTGCTTTTGGTTGGGATGCTGGGAGAAGGTGTTTCACGTCTACCATAACAAGTTTGGTGTGTTTGGTTCTTTGACAATCGCAGTGTTCGTGACACTACCGCTCCGATTGCGGGGGAGTATTGGAGGACATGAGATCGTGAGATATCGAAAATATTATGAGATTAGGATAATATAATCTTGTATTAGGAAAATATATATTAGACGTAATATGTTCACATTATTATGTAACCTATATAAGGGGGCTTCCCCCCAAATCATTAATCAAGTCAGTATTCTATAATGCAATTTCCCCTCTCTGTATTCTTACAGTCACAGTTTCCCTAACATTGTAAAATGGGTCTAACAGGCAGCAGCAAAACACGTAAAGAGTGCAGGGATGAACTCGAGCATTGGTTTCACAAGCCTAATAGGTCCTGTGGAGCAGATGGCCTTGGCTAATCATTCAGTGAAAGGCGTCTACTTCATGGTAGTTGGTGTTCACCAGGTAAAAATATAGCAAATTAATTAAAAGCAAATGGCTCACAGAATGCTAAATCATACTCAATTTCTTTACAAACAAAATTCATTACAAATTACAATCAGCATTGGTATCCTAGTGTCACCAAACCCTCCTGCCTATTGTGAGGTCAGGGGCCGAGCCAGATGTACACGTGCCTTGCCCCTAAATTGAAATCAAAGAGATTCTATTCCTCGATAACCTCTGATGTACACATGCCCTACCCCTAAATTTAAGAAGTGCAGACAGTTTTGTGTGTCATTTCCTTTACACCTATATCCTCCCGACCAAAAGCAAAGTAACCCCCTACCAAACTAATTAAATCCATGAACTTGCAGAGCCTATTTATATCAGCTACAAGCTACATGAAAACTCTGAGGATTGGGATAGGAGCTGAAAAAGGTTTTATCGACTCTCAGAAGTTCAACTCATGCATTGAAGAAGCTTTCGAGCAGATTTACGAGGCAGCCATGGACAGCAAACCTTAAACTTGTTACAATCACTAGGATTTCTGGTTAAGGGTGGTGCACAGGGCATGCAGAGAAAATGCAACCCCGGTGTCCTGTTAGAATCGTTTTATCTATTATCCTAATGTCTGCATTTCAAAATGTAGAGAACTAATTTGATCGTACAATATGCATGCTTTCAAAATTATGTACTCCCAGTGATGTTTTCTTATGTACCTTCAAACTGTATACTCAGCTGTTGGACTGTGCCACATTTTCCTCATGTGTGTGTGGCACCAAAGTCTTCTTCTGCCCCATAAGCTCAAACAATATGGAATAATATTAATAATAGACAGTGCAGCAACTAGCATCTCGAATGATATGGAATAGGTCTGAAAGCAAAATTAATTAAGGCTTGATCTAATTACTTAGACAATGCAATAAGCTGGAAAATAACATGTACGTGTAGAGTGACAGGCCAACAGCTTTGATGAATCGTGACAGATTCTAAACATTTAACTGTAGCGAGGAAGTTAACGTGATGTTACCTTCGTCATTTTAGTCCCATGAGTTTACTAAATCATGTTTTCCGGTTACAATTCTAGAACCTTAGCTTTCATATAGTGTTACACTTACACGATTATACCAAATATCTTCCGATAGTATAAGGGTATATATAACCCATAGAAAGAACTAGGGAGGTACTTGTGAATGTATCTAACATAGTAACATATAACACAAAATTTTAACTTACCGTACCAATCACAAGCTAACTAGTAAAACAAAATTGTGTGTGGTCTTTATCAATTGATTTATAATATGGAGTGAAGGAAAGCATAACATATACTCGTACATGTATGAAGTGAATTATTCATCATTTTACTTCTCTAGGAGGCATGAGGAGCAGATAACTTAATAAAAAACACAATTTAAAAATAAAAAAACGTAAGATATGTTAGAATAATCTAGGAAAATCTAGATTAGTTTAGAATAATCTAGAATAGGTTAGGATGATGTAAATGAACTAAGCCTAGATTAATCTAGTAGCAGTAAGACCCTTCTAAGAATGTCGGTTAGAGTGAGTTGACCGAATTAGTTGTTCTATAAATAAAGATAAGTGCTATGCATGTGTAATGTAAGATATTCAATCATATATTAATAACATAACACATTTACAAAACAATCATAATCAAGTTTCAATCTCATACCAATATCAACCTCCGTATACCAAATAAAATTCTATCAAGATAAACTCGTCTACATTTTGTATACAATTCTTGTAACAATATAAAATCGTTTTCTCCTTATTTAGTTGGCATAGTCATATAGACATAGCCAATGATTTGGTTATATATAAATAACCTTAAAAAACTTTAATAATGTGTCATTTATATTCCACTCGTACCATTTTCTTGTTGTCATCTTCATTTTCATCAGTTTCTTCCGCAACTATCTATCAAATTTGTCCTGGCAAATCGCATTCAGTATGTAAAAACAATCATAAACTTCCATGAAAATTTATTATTATATTGCTTATTGCATTATTGTGTGTACTACCAATCAAAGTCTACTAACGATGAAAAGGGGCATAACAATATAGTAATGAAATACATGCTCGCATAGCGTAATGTGTACTGGTCTTTCCGTAGGGTTGACATGCAATATATAGGTCGTTTTAGTTTGCGGTTAAACTGATTTATTTCCAGGAGCAATTCGTTAAGTGACCCCTTCTATGCAGTTACCGGCCATTCTATCATTTACAATTATCCTATTTAGTATTAACGTTCTAGGTGAGAATGCGAAGGTTTGACCGTAAATAAAAATAATAACACGCATGTAAAAAAATTGTAAAAGGTAATATAACTATGTGAAATGGATCATTTATAGATAAGTGAGAATCGCTGTGTCATGATAGTTAAGTTAATGTGAACTCGTTTCATCCAAAACTTCCCGAAACCGGTTTTGCATTTGATTATCCTAATACTAATATAAAATCCTCATCCCATTTTAAGTTTTTTTAACCAAAAAATGGCCTTATTTAAAGGCTTAGCATCTCCTCAATCTATCGATCCTTAAAACACTACATTCGTCATATTCCTTACACTATTACTTTGAGTTTTTGTATGTTGAATTTGCTGCAGCATCAGCATATTTCACCAATTCTGTTACATTGTCTATTCAAGTCAAAATGAGCTCAAAGTTGCATATTGAAACAAAACGTAAAGAACAAAATGATGCGGAAGAAGAACAACCTGTGTCTCCTACGGGTTTATACTTTAAGAGTAAATCATTGAACGTATGTATCCTCGGCATTCTGGAATTTGAAGCTCACTTGGATGTCTCGCGTTTTTTGCCTTTTGTTCAAGACGTCTTCATTCCCATTAACCCAAGGTTTTCATCTATCATGGTAATGTTCTCCGCCCTTCTTATACTGTGAAGTAGCAATAATCGATCTTTTGAAGTCGGTTTAATCACATATATACTCAAGTAACAACCATTTCACAGGTAACTGATAAGAACGGTGTAAGACGATGGAGAAGAGTAGAAGTGAACTTTCAAGATCACATGAAAATTCCCAGCTTTCCAGAGGGTTTGCCAATCAAAGAATATGATGTCCATTTTAACGAATATCTGACAAAAATCAGTATGGAACCATTGCCAGAAGATAAACCCTTATGGGAAGTTCATCTAATTCCATACCCAACTAGCAAGGCAGCAGGATTTATGATCTTCAAAATTCACCATGGACTTGGAGACGGCTACTCGTTAATGGGAGCTCTTCTCTCCTGCCTGCAGAGAGCTGATAACCCTTCCCTGCCATTAACTTTCCCGTCCATACGAAAAAGGCAGGAAGGAAATGACAGCAGTAACATCATGAATGTCATCAGTTCCGTGCCAAGAACTCTGTCCTCCATATACTATGGCATGTGTGATTTTGGATGGAGTGTCGCGAAGAGTTCCTGGAGTGTAGATGATAAGACACCCATCAGGTCGGGAAGTCAGGGTGTCGGGGTCCATCCTGCAGTGAACATATCTACTGTAACATTGTCCTTGGACAAGCTTAAACAGATCAAAACAAAGCTAGATGTGGTAAGTTACCTTATTGTTCCGGCTTCCTGAATATTGGTTGACCTCATAATACACGCGAAAAATGGAAACTGACAACCAGAAACTTGAAACCGCGTTTTCTGGTTTTCAAAAACTTGATCTTCATTTTTAAAGTAAACTGAAAACTGAAAGCACGACATCAAATGACGCTGACATCTAAAGAACAAAACATTTATAAAGTAACATGATCCTGAAGCATATAGGTCCCTCGTGTCGTGACTGCATACATGTTTCACTACTGCAGACGATAAATGCAGTTCTCACAGGCATAGTCTTCTTGGGAGCGCGACTGTACATGCAAAGAACTGGAGAAGGTTTTGGAAATTCAAAATCTACAGCACTCGTGGTGCTTAACACTAGGGACATTGAAGGTTACAGGTCAGTTGAGGAGATGCTTAAACCCAACACCAATTTGTGGGGAAACAAATTTTCTTTTCTGCATGTACCAGTGCCTGAATTAAGCAGCCACAATTCGTCCAATCCTCTTAATTTCGTCTCTGAGTCCCAGAAAATTATCATGAGAAAGAAAAACTCTCCAGTAGTCTACCTCACTAATGAGTTTATAGAGATTGCCAGGAAATACAGAGGTTCCGAGGTATGTAACAGTTTAACTCTTCAATTGTTAGGTACAAGTTGTGCTTCTACCTTTTACAATGTCAGAGCTTCCCTAACATTGTAACATGGATCACTCAGGCAGCAGCAGAACAAGTCCGGACTGCACTGAATAACTCAAGCATTGGTTTTTCAAGCATGATTGGTCCTGTCGAGCAGATGGCCTTGGCTAATAATACAGTGAAAGGTCTCTACTTCACCGTGGTTGGCGGCTACCTGGTAAGAAGAACAGCAATCGCTAACATATTGCTAAAACCTACTCTATTGTTGTTCCCAAATGGTGTATTAGTAATTCGTTAGGATCAACAATAAATTTACGGTATTACCCCAGTGCAAAAAAAACTCCCTCCTATTGCAAGGTAAGGGGGGCAGATGTACACTACCTTACGTCCCATGATGAGAACTGTGTGGAGGGTCGCAATGACTGATTGCTACAGCACTTTAATAGTAGAGCGGACTGTTGTGTGAGCCATTTTGCTTTACCCCCTTACATTCCAACCTGAATGAAGACTAACCCTTTAGCTCCACTGGAAATGGGAATGAAACTCAATTCAATGCCACCAAAATAAGATGTTCTTTTCTAACCTGATAATAATGATGATTGCTTTAAACCTGCAGAGTCTAATAATTACAGCTACAAGTTACATGAAAATTTTGAGGATTGGAATAGGGGCTGAAAAAGGCTTTATTGACTCTGATAAGTTCAACTCATGCACGGAAGAAGCTTTCGAGCAAATTTACAAGGCAGCCATAAACAGCACACAATAGAGTTCTTACAGCCACTAAAATTTCTGCTCAAGGGTGGAGCAATTGCAACCTTGCGGCAACAAAACAATGGTTTTCTTCAGTCCGAACCCTGTTATCTAATTGTCTCTTTATTTATCCTACTGCCTGCTTTTCAAAATGTAAATAATGAATTTTATCATACAATTGCTTTCAAAAGTCTGTACACCAGTATATGTATTCTTATGTTTGTATTTCCCTTCTAACTATAAACTCAGGGCAGTTCTTTTGTGTTAATTTTGGATAGTTAATGATGAACACTGATATAAAACTTGCAGTTCAACTTATCATGGAAGTACTTCTAGGGAAAACTAGTGCACAATGTACTTATGAGTAACTTCGTGCCTTAATATACACACGAACAGGAAAAAAAAAACAAGGGCTCTTCCTAGTGATTCAGGGACTAATACATGCATATAGCAATGAAACCTGATTCAGGAAAAAGAAAGAAAAGAAAGAAACCAGATGAAGTCAGGGTTGCAAATGAAACAAATGTAATAAACAAGATAATAGTGTTATAGGGGAGGAACCTGCGTCTCCTACAGGGCAATGCTTCAACAGAAAAACCCCGACAGTTTGTATGGTACTGGAATCCGACACTCCTGCTGATAACTCTTCAGTCAGTACATTCTTCTCTGTGCAAGCAATTATTTCAGACCACACTAACAGAAATGACTGTTGAAACTTGGAATATCATGACTACCAGAATAGAACCTCTGAAATCACGTCAATGCTCCCAGCTTCAGTGTAATCAAGTCTCAAGACTCTCAACCACCCACAAGAGCTAAGAACAGACATGAATGGTATTGGTTGTGTCACTGTGTGCCAATAAGTCTGTTATCTGCTGCAACTCAATCGTCGATTTCTGATTGGAATTGACTCAAATGCACTTGTGTGACACGTAACAATTTGTGCACCAGATCTGGGAATGAGGCTATCAGGCTGTTGCAAGAGTCATGTCATCCTGTAATGAGAGTATTATCAGCAGTTATATGCACCTCTTTGGATCCCTTCACAAACCAGAAAACGACCACTAGCATTCCAGGAAAAAAAAAAAAAAAAAAAAATCTTATGAAAGCATACTCCTGAGCTGCATGCCTAAGGCAGTAAACCCTGTACAGTGAAAGGGGATAGCTTCACAAAATAGCTGGCTGCTTCCTTTCATCTGCTCTCCGAAGCTTCAACATATATGTAATTACGTATAATGTACTAATGTATTCATGACTAAAATCCATGGTAATGTGGATGAGGGCAAAGGGGGCCTTGAAAAAATGCAGGGAAAACACCTTCCATACCTCAAAAAATTGATGCAAAAATTACTTGTTGATTAAAAAAAATTTATACACTTCCAAGGCTAGACCTCCAAAAATCGAGAAATTGGCAAATAATATAGAAATACTCCTGTACAACATATTGATTTTACATTTCCTGCTCATATATAATCAAGAAATGTTAACCCTCTACTTCTTTCACTAGTATTTCCTCAACAAGCTCCTCACATGAATAAAGCACCAGGATTTTATCAATGTTTTTTGCCTCCTCCAACCATCAAAATGCTTTCCGATCACCTTTTTGTAACTAGGCCTCTGTTGGACAACGTTCCAATACTCTGTAATGTTTGGCCTGTTACTAATGTATTCATTTTCCAATTTAAGGAGCACTAGCCGAGCTACTACCAGGATTAGCATAACATCTGCCATGGTAAACTCGTCTCCAGCCAAATAAGGAGTCTCATTCAGTTGTGCTTCGATATCATCAAGAAGCCTGACCAAATGTTCCTCGCTCCTCCTTATCACCTCGGGATCTTTCAATTTTTCTTCTGTATCATATTGTTCTCTGAGCCTCAGATGATAGGAGCTAGCAAGCTCAGGAAACTCTGCCATTCTAGCAATCACAATACGTCTAATAAATTTAGAGACATAGCGACGGTGCTTCTCCGGTACATGAGAAAGTGTAAAATATTTAGGGTTCCATTCCTGTATTTTGTGCATCCAATCAAGTACTTCTCTGCCGCTGAGTTTAATGTCATCCCCACCTGAAGAAACAGCTGCTATCCTTTCTATGTACCTGCAATAACAGGTCATCTTAAATAGCAGAAGTATTTTTCCAATCAACTCCAGGGAAGAAAGGAAGCTATTCTATCAGTCCTCAACTCCCAACAATTGTTACACTTCAAACTGAAAGCGAAAGCAACTGGGATTTTTTTTTTTTTTTTTTTTGGCAGCGACAGCTAAATAACGTGGTGGGTCTGTTTTTTTATCTTTAGCGATCTGCATGATCAGTAGAGAGTGTTGAAACATGCAATAGAGATATACTAACCACCACATCAACATCAAGAAGGACGCAAGCACCCTTAGTGTACAAGTTGCTGGATAAATTAAGACCTTACTTTAGACATCTCATCAAAAGAAAGAGGCCAACAAATTCTAAGCATCCAACGAAAATAGAGGAAACATAAGTCTTCAGTTCAGACATCTACTAAGTACTTAGAAAAAGAAAAAGATAAAAGAAGACAGCGAGACTTACTGTATTATCTCAATCGTGTTGTAAATAATGTGAGAACCATTCTGGAAGACAGGCAATTTTCCACTTGGATTCATCCGAAAGAATGACGCATCCATGTTCTTGCCAGTGAGAGGATTGATGTGATAAGAGGTGTAATCAATTCCATTCTCTTCTAAAGCAAGTCTCACCTTTTGGCTATCAAGCGATAAGGGGTGATGATAAAACTGCATACTATGCCAGTATCAACTCCTGAAGATGTGAATTGAGTGGTGATGAGCAGAAGCTCGGAAGGATTAATCAGAAAAAGAATGCTACCTGATGAGCAGAAAATAACATGGTCAGCATTTATATTCTGGACAAGTGCAAAATGTGGAAATATGTAGAAAGCTGATCAGAACAGAATAGATATCAAATAATAAGTTTAATCCCGTATGTCATCAAGTAATTCAACATCGACTGTGGAGATATGCAGAACGTAATCTCCTATAGCTCTCATTTCTCCGAAGCTAAGTAATTCAACTTAAGACCAAAGAATTCAGTTCAAAATAACTTAGGTCTTTTAAGATATGGAATACATTCATTCAGTCTCTAACAAATGTCATTCACCAAAGTTCAAATCGAGCTACAATAAGCAATCAGGGTGATCCTAAACATGAAATGGCTTGTTTCAGATCTAGTAGTTTCTGATGTTCGAGATCATGGTACAATGAAGTATCTTTTCTAAGCTACAATGACAAATGAGCTCATGTCCGATACACTGCCACCGCGTTTCTACTAACACCCTCAAGATTACGCCATCAAAATCCATTAAAATCTGTCAACCATAACCCTCTTATCAAAGACTAGCATGGTCTCTGACCTATCAATCTAGGACCTCTCCCAATAAAAGTAAGAAACTCGATCCACACAATCTCAAAGCACTATTAGTTCACTAAAAATACAGTTTTCGCCACGAAAAATGTTCCCACTGCCTATCACACTCTCGAACTTCAAAATGTTCCTATGAATTTCAAAACCCACGTTTCAAGGGCCAACCAAACGACCATTCTAAGGGCGAAAAAGAGCGCAAATTTAACATGAAATGGACATTATGTCTAAACTAATGCCCGATAAATTCAAACCAATCGTAAAGAAATGAATGTAACGGTGGAGTATAACAATACTAGTGTCAATGAGTTACACAATAAGGAGCCGTCATCTCAACCAAAAACTTGCGTAACCATTACTACGATCAAAGTAAAGATTAGACTACTATACTTGAATTACATAACTACTGAAAATCAAATGTGACATCTTTAATCACAAAATTAAACATAACCCACTTTAAATTATGAAAAATTATAATCAACAGATCAAAAAAAAAAAAAAAAAGATGCAATCAAGTTAAAGACTGTATCATCATCTTAATTAAGAAAAACCCAGTAAAACCCAAAAGCGGAAATTAAACCAAATAAAAGTTAAGAACTTGCCTGATAAAAGTGGAAAGGTCTCAACTTTGATCAGCTCAAAAAAAGAAGAAAATTTGTGGCTAATTTTTGGAGATAGAGAGAAGCATAAAAGTGGGGATTTTGGAAGGGAATCGTAACCAGAAAGTGTACGTGGGGTGTTTTTATTTTTTTTTTTGGGTGAAAATTTGTGTGCAATTTACTCGAATTTTACAGCTCAAGATCCAAGGTGTAAGAGCTGTTCTTTTGGGGCTAAGTGGCAATTGACAACATTCTGGTATTGTGGAACCGAAAGTAACAGGAATGACTAATGAGTGAGAAAAGTTAGAGACGATGATAATTCAATGATTGGCTGTGCTTGGGTTGACAAGTGACATCAGTTGTATCGAGTCGGTTTTGAGTTAGATTTCGGGATAGCTTGCGTTTGGCTCAGTATCTCGATTGAATTTGACTTATTTTAAGTTTTTGTACAAAGTATCACTATTTCGATATTAGTTAGTTTTTCCAATTTGCTTTTAGACTAGAGTTTTAGGTAAGTTTAAAGTCAATGTGAATTATTAGGCCGGAAAATTAGTGGAGATGAAACTTCTTAGCTTTGTGCTTCTCCTTTGCATTATTTGTACAGCTTTGTGTTAAGCTTGTTGGGCCATTTGGGAGTTCTCAACCATTTCATGTTATGGTGTCACATACCTTATGAGGGGTCGAATCAATGGTTTCGATTTTGACTCGAGAATTGCTTTAATACAGCTTTGCATGTTAGATACTTTGATACTCTTGTGGTTCCCGTCCAAGCCCTAACAACTTTTTGACCCTATCCGACTATCATCTAGGTGTGGATGCGGGTTTCATCAGAGCGCTAAAGCAAAAAGATGAAATGGGGGGATTATATGATGGAGGACTAGAGAATGAGTGAGTTAAGTTGCATCTTATCATCCGTGTTAAGGAGTCTGGCGAAAATAGGTTAAGTTGTTTCGGTTCGAGACTTCGAGTTACATTGAGTCAATTTGAAACCGTTTATTATCGGTTCTTGCCCCGCTAATCAACAATTCAACACGAAGCCACGCACCGGACCAAGTTCGTGGTTTGTCAATAACCAGGCTAGGTTGAACCGGCCCATATTTTTCTACTCTGGCCTTTAGTTTCTTCAGTCCCAAGTCCACCTCATAGAAATGGGCTTTCACTATGAGCCCATTAATAAAGCAAAGTGGGCCTCAATAAGATTAGACTCAGTTTTCTTTGTTTTTTCTTTTTTTAGCAGAGTGAAGTGACAAAGGAAACGAAGCATGGAAAATGAGAGATACCTACCTCTAAAACATCAACGATCATCAAAACTAATATTGCTTTTTTTTTTTTGTTTGATAGAAACGTTTTTGTTAGTATTGTGTCGTAGTGAAGTACATACCACAAGCAAGATTGTGATTTGTGATTGACATCGCTTAAAAGATGAAAGGTAACCAAGCGTATCGACAAGAATATATCTTGATATTTTTCTTTCATGGAGGCTCTAAACTGTCGTTTGGATACCCTCAAAATGAATTGTTTCTATTTTTTTCGTAAACATTTTTCTATTTTGAACTCATTTCATGTATTGAAGTTAATTGGCAAGACACTAAAAAATTTGAGTTCGTCATTTTACCTTTGTTTTGATTCGAAGTCAAACCTTGCTTTTAAGATTAGCTTTTTTGATGTAGTTAGATGCTTAGCTCGCTAATACCTAAAAGTTACTTTTATCGAATTCAATTTAGATAACCTCGTTCTAGCAACTAGATTGAAATTTACTAAACTGAAATTCATTCATAATTAATTGAACTGTAGTAAGTTCGACGATTCTAATTTCGACATTAAGTGACTCATTATCTATAATTAATTTGACACCTAAGACAAGTTGATTAGATGCAACCTCAGTAGTAATTAGTATGAGAACAAAAGTGACATATACGTACACTTGGTTATACATCAATACTATACTTTTAATAAACTACTTTCCACGCCTACGTGGCAGCCTTTGAAAGCATCCACAGCCAAAAAATTCCACGTCATATCTTACGTGTCGTCCCGTTATGCAATTTCATTCTCTCTTCTCCACGTAATCAATCCCTTTAATGTGTGGGCTCAACAATTAAAACCTATCTTATGACCTTTCGTCTTCCTCATGACATGAGTTATTTGCATTAAAATTTGTGGGTACTTGGAAAGCCTTTCATTCAATATTAATATTAAGGTACTATATATATATATATATATATATATATATATATATATATATATATATATATATATATATATTTGATAGATATTGGTGTGAATAAAATTTCATTTCATTTCATACATATAAAATAAGTTGGTCACAAGAGAGAAATTTTGTTTGCAAGAGGAATATAGAAATGTTATTTAGTGATTTACTCATACAAAGATTTATAGAGGTCTTAGAATGAGTATTTGTTATATGTGTCTATCGTAGTAATATATTCGAATATCTATGTTTTACTGTGTGATTATAAATTGATCCCAATTTGTTATAATTGATATATCTATATAGTATCTGAACTACTATCATGCAATAAGATCATCTTGGTTGTGTATATTTTTTATTTTGTAATTGACGAATGACGAGTATATTTTACTTTATATATTTTTAGTTTTCAGCTTTCAATATTGTAAGGGCACCAAACACATCAATTATTACAAATTCATCCAACAAGAATCTTAATACTCAAATTTGATTTGACACATCTCTTTGAATCGAATATGGTCATATCAAAATCCGCTTAAGACGTTGATGAAACAAGAGTTATGTGTCGCGTTGTTATTGTTATCGAGTAGAAATTTTCAAGTTATATGTGTGAGGGTCATCTTTAGGATAGACGAACATTTATTGAATGGAAATACATTAATTTTCATATTCATACAGAGACTTTTATTTTTCTTATAGCATGAGACTTTTATACATTAAATTCTAAGGTAAGTTCAAAGGTTTTTTTTTTTACCAAAAAAATTAAATTGTTTCTCTTAACCTTTGGTTTGTCAAAAACTTGAGCTACAAGCATGCTGTTTCAAAATAGTATTTACTTTATTTTTTATTTGATTTTCTAAAAGAAAAGAAAAAAACACTTTGCACAAAATTTTAGAGGTGTTCACTTGAGCACTTTAGCTAGGCATTGCGGGAGAAGGAATATATAGGTTAATTATAAATACAAATGTTTTATTTAGAAATATGTTATAGAGTGTTACTACCTATATTGGTTAATATATCCACCACCGTGATGTTTCTCAACGCTTTACTAAGTTTTAGTCCTAAAGATAATGTCTACACTTTTCGTTTAAAAAGAAGCAGAAAAAACACCCGTGAGTTCACGGGAAGAAAAGCTAGTTGACATTAATTTGACATAGTAGTGATTATAAAATTAGTGGTTCATATCATCATGAGCTAATAAGAAAACTAAAGTCAGCTTCAATAGAATAGTAATGCAGTAAATTAAACTACAATAAAATAAAAGAAGTACACATCAAGTACATGCGTTTGTTGGGCATTTTCAGTGGATGGATAACGATTAACGAAGGTCGAAACAGTTGAAAAATCGGTTGATGTGTCGTTTTGAGTTTCGGGCAGTATGGCAGCTGGTAAAATATTTGGAGCCAAATAACAATCCAAAAACTGCACTCATCATTACATTACGAGCAACTGCCACTAACTAACTAATGTTTTTATGTTTATTTATTTTAAACATTTGTGATAATTAACCTTGAATTTGTCGCAGTCGAGGAAACAGGACACCAAGCCTAGCAAAAATGCACAACTAGAATTGCCTGCTGTAAATTAATTTAAGATTAGAATTGTTCTTTAAATAACAGTACGGAGTATATCATATTATCGACTAATCTTTTGTTTCATACATTGGAACTAGCAATTAACGAGATCACAACCACAAAAGTGTAGAATTCAATTTAATTTGACGTTTGAATTCTTGTAAAAGTCAATATACATCGACAACAAATTAGGAATTAGAGAAGTGATATCAAAATCTCATTTCTTAATAAAAGTAGTCATTTTAATTTGTATCATCCGTAAATAATAATGGAGCCATGCATGCATGGAACATGAGGGCAATTACCGCAAGGGATGAGACCCGGGCATCGAGTATCCAACAATAATGAAACATTGACACCAGACAAATACACCAAGCACATGATTTGTAGTAAGCGTTTACAACTCCTAAATTTCATAAGGAAAAACTAACGGCGTCTTTAAATTTTGAAATACTACTGCAATTGATTATGAATATCATAATCTTGTGTGTGATTATTAATATGTATACCCTTCCCTCAAAAAAAAAAAAAATGAATATGCATACCCTTGTACATACTACAGTACTGAATTAAACATACATGTCGAATAGTTCCAAATATCAAATTGCATTGTAACAAAATTTCTAGCATAAACTTTTGCTCACTGTATACTATGTATTTTAATATAAACACGCCTATACAAAATGACGTACCATCTCTTTCAATATCACTTTAGACGAAAACCTTTAACACACTACGCGACTACACCATATATGTACGTTATTATTGGCGCAAATAAAAAAGGACATATTTGCAAGGCAAAAAGTACAATACTACTGTTTTGCAATTTTTGGAAGGAATAGATACTTCTGAGCGCTGCAAAAAAATTGAAGAAAAGTGGGCAAATACCAATAGGAGGCGTGGGTCAGAGGGTAGGGTTGGGAATCATACGGTAGCATGCACGTGGAAGAGGAAAATGCAAGTATAGGTAGAGAAGGACACGTGTAAGGCAGAGAGTAATGGGAATCACGTGAGGAGGGACGCCAACGGCACCTACATTCTCTCCAACGGCTGGCTCATGCTCATGGATCGCGCTTTTCTTTTTCCTTTTTCTTTTTTTTTGCCATTTTGACATCGCACCAGCGCGCGCTTCTGGCCGTCCTACTTTAATAATATGTCCGGCATATTAATGCAAAAGCTAAGGTAATAACCAATGTATTGTGATATTTTCAGAGTGGTGAATTATGATTCTAGTATTCGAGTAATGATCATGTGTTTCATTTTTATATCTCGCTTTATATATCACTTAAATTAAGTTTTAGAAATACGGAGTATATTGACTTTTAAAAATGAAATGAGTCTATTGAAATTGTAATGCAATATGAAATGAGTTGGATAATCCTAACTTGTCGGCCTTTTGGGGGTGTATCATTTTGTGTTGACTTATGAAGTTAACCCAAGCTAGCTCGACTTGATTGAATTTGGACGGAAACCGCGAAATCAGTTCACAAGTCATGGTATGTTTCACCATGTTGGATCTGAAGCGATTCGAAATTTTCAAACATGACTAGGAAGTAGGTAAGTATCAATAATGAATTATGAATACAGAATAATGAGATAATCAAGAGTGTCGTTGTAGCATTAGCAAATCTGCAATATTAGCAGCCATGCATAAGCCGCAAGAAAGGGGATAAGAACAACATGATCACATAACAAATGATATACCTTGTAAAAAGGGGGTATGTATCCTTAACTCCTTAGACATTACTTGATTCTTTGGATTGAGTGATGGATTAGGATTACCCTATTAGGGCTACTTAGCTGCCCTAAACAAGCAATTAGCCATTAACATTAAAAGGGAATGATTAATGGTTAAAATAATACCTTTTTAATAGAAAAAGATTAGAAACATGGCGCACATAGCCTCCATAACTCCAATGGACCTAATTCAGTTGCAAAAACTAGTTAGTAATTATTGAAAAAGTCCATTTGCTCATGGGAGTAATTATAAATTAGTTTGTGACTTCATGGAGGAATCATTCGAGTATTTTGGTTCCCATATTCTTCGATTGTACTTTAAATCTACTTGACTTTCATTTTTGTAATACATTCATGCCAAAATTCGCGTATATAAATTTGTGACTGTTTTTTTCCAGACATTGACATGTAATAGTAAAAAAAACAAAAATGTATGAAGTATGAGTATGTATCTTATGTCATGCTATGTGATTAAAGGATCTATAGCATAAGTTTCCAATAAACTCAAGACGTCATGTAATTTGCCATATCCTCCATTGTACTTCCATTCTATTTGACTTTCATTTCTATTACACAACAGATGCTTGTGCAAAACGGTTCAAGTTAGGCTCTTCTAACTATTTCTTTACCCATATGTAACTGTATAAAAAGAGACATATGTAACATACATGATTTAACGATTCATGGCAACTTAGCAAGCAATTTGACACTATAAACATTGAGATTTGAGAGTAATAATAAAAACATTACCACATCTGACAGGAAAACACTGATTATGTTCGGCAATACATTCAGAAGTGGAGTAGGAAGTATCATTTTGACCGTGTATGTTTGGCTAACAACATACATAATATTTTGAAGGGAAAAATACTAGCATTTTTCCATGTTCTTTCATGTAATGTAATAATTCAACAGCTACTGTTACGGCACATTTAATATCAACTACTCATTTTAGAGCTACCCATTAGGACGTCATCTACTAGTCTACTACCAAGAATACATGTGACTAAAACAATTACTGTACATACCTGCTATTCAAACAGTTAGGATTACGGAACAGAGCCAATATCATTTCCCCAAAGGCCCAAACTAGTCCGATCTATTTATTTATTGGTCATTAGTTATTAGTCCACTCATTAAAGACAAAAACATAAAACAAATGAAAGCGTAAGATAGAAGCCCCCACAAAATTTGCTCACTGAAAAACCCAAGCCACCATCCCTCATTTCCCAAGTACTCCAAACTTGTGTCTCTCATTCTCTCTCCTCAACTCCATACTTGTATGGTGGGCGACCAGACGGCGGTTAAAAGCTTAAACCTCAAACTTCACATTTTTGTTCAACTGGGGCACTCTATATATAACGTCACCTTATTTTCCGCACAAATATTATATATTATGAATTTATTGACCCATTTCGAAAAGCAACGGCACCGTTTTAGTCGTCGTTGTTATTCTTCTTCTTCAAAGGTCACCACTGTTTAAATTGACCAAAAAAATGATGCCGTGGATAAGCGGTGCCACCGCCGCCGGCGACGGTGGCGAAATGGGGAAGACGGTGGTGGTGGGTGTGAATATGGATGCTCATAGTAAAGAATTGTTAACTTGGTCACTTGTTAAAGTTGCTGACCCTGGTGATCTTGTTATAGCACTTCATGTTTTGGGTACCAACGGTAATATTTTTTTTTTTTTTTTTTTTACTTATCATCACAGTAACTTCTTCTAAAAGTTTTAATCTTTTTTCTTATGTATGTACATTTAATTATGTTTTTATGATTCTGGGTAATTTTAGAATGTTGGGAATTGTATTGGGTTTTTACTGTTTTGGTGATTTTGTTGGGTTCTATCCACATTTTTACATGTTATTAAGTGATTTTATCATGTTTGTATGATTATGGGCAATTGTAAAAGGTTGGAAAATTGTATTGGGTTTTTACTGTTTTGGTGATTTTTGTGAATTGGGTTCTCTTACTTTCTATCAAGATGATCTGGGGTTATGCTGTTTTGGTATGACTTTGAATAATTTATGTGAATTTGGGGTGTTTGTAACTTTGTATTGTGAATTTGGTTTAATGTTCTAATTGTGGTTTTATGTGTTTTTTTTTTTTTTTGTAAAATGGTGAGTAGAAGTTGTTGATCAAGATGGTAAATCATCACTGCTGTCATTGGTGAAAGCATTTGATTCTATTTTGGGTGTTTATGAAGGCTTCTGTAACTTGAAACAGGTCAGTTTTCCTTATTCAGGCATCTGTCAGACAAAATGAACACAATTTTGGTCTCTTAAAGTACTATTTATGTATATAATTGTGTCGATATTCACTTAGAGACCGTCTCTGAAAACAAGACTCGTATAATTTAGTTTCAATGGGAGCGTCCAGTATGAAACCTCCTCTCTCGTCATTGTGACCCGTAATGGTAATGGAGATGGTCACAATTGGTAGATTATGTACTGCTGCTATTCATTGATAGGTGTACAAATTTATGATTGAAATGGAGAGGAAGTTACTTTATTTTACTTATGACGTTATGAGTACCAAACTTTTCATTTGCATGAAATATTTTGTGAACTTTATGAATTGAGCTGGAAATAGGTAGTACTCCGTAGTATTAATTAGGAAAGGACAATCTTCCAACTACTGTACTGTTTGTGCTGTTTCTTGAGCTGGAAGTTGTTGCTTTGGTTCATTTCGTAGGTTGATCTTAAGCTAAAGATATGCCGTGGTTCATCAGTCCGGAAAATTATAGTCCGTGAAGCAACATCATATTCAGCAAGTACGGTTGTAGTTGGTACAGCTACTAAGCACCACACAATGCGGTCATCGACTTCAGTGGCTAAGTATTGTGCGAAGAAGTTAACAAAGGAGTGTTCGGTCCTTGCTGTTCGTAATGGGAAGGTCGTCTTTCATAGAGATGCTACTATGCCTCCTGCTGCAAGAGCTAATGACTTGAAAGGTTGCCAGCTCAAACTTTTTCCTCTTTATCTGTACATTGTTTTTGCTGAGTAGCTAGAATTGTTTCTGAAACTTCTACACTATACAGGAGCCATTGATCATCGACAAAATGGTATATTGGAAGCTCTTCAAAGATCGTCAACAATCTACTCAAAGCTAATTGATTGTGATGAAAGCATATTGCCTGAAGCTGGATGTGGTGAAGATACTCGCCCAGGTGCTGAAGGAACAATACCTGAACGTGATGCTGGGCATGCGGATGCAATTTCAAAGCAGATATGCTCTGTTTGTTGTGCAAATTCAGCTTCTTCCAACAGTTATAAGGGCTCTGTCAACATGACAAGCGAACCAGGTGGTACTGCCCATGATCAAAATGCTATGGCTCTAGTACCGTTCCAGAAATTGGAAGCAGCATCAAGCTCACTCTCACTGTTGGTAAAAGAATTGCCGGGGCTTAGACCAGGTTGGCCACTCCTTCGACGTACATTGTTGTCCACAAGAAAAGAATCTCGTGCATCTTCTTCACACGATGTATCTTTTGTGCAATGGGCAACTTTTCTGCCTAGCAAAGGGGGTTTTAGTGCTGCCGACTCATTTTCAACCCGGCAAAAATGTCAGCAGCTAGAAAAAGTTTGCTTCACAAAAGGTGTCCGAAATGATGCTATAGTTCCATTCAGCACTACGTCATTGTCTGAGCAGACTTCTCTGGATCAGGACTTTAACAACCTTCCCAGTGAATTAGAAGGTCTTTATGAGAAGTATTGTTCAACATGTACACTGTTCAAGTACGAGGAGCTTCAGTCTGCAACATCAAACTTCATGGCTGGTTTAACTTCTGAAATCATTTTATGTTTACCTTTAATTATGTAAATCAGTGACAACTTTTGTTTATGTGTACTAACCGCTTCTTTGTTGATGTCAGAAAATTTGATTGGGAAAGGAGGCAGCAGCCAGGTTTTTCGAGGCTGCCTTGCTGATGGCAAGGAATTGGCAGTTAAAATCTTAAAGAAGCCGTATGCGGATGTATGTGAAGAATTTGTTACGGAAATCGAGATACTCACATCCTTACATCATAAGAATATCATATCCCTCTTTGGCTTCTGTTTAGAGAGGAGTAATCTTTTGTTGGTCTATGACCTTCTGTCCAGGGGAAGCCTTGAAGAAAATCTTCATGGTATTGTACAGAGCATTTCTTATATTAGGTATCTCAAATGTGTCTATGACAACTGATTTGATTGATTATATTAAATTCTCATTTATTGACAGGTAGTAAGAAGGATCTTATTGCATTTGGTTGGGACGAGAGGTGCAAGGTGGCTTTGGGTGTGGCAGAGGCTCTATTTTATCTTCATAACCAAAGCGCTCAACCAGTGATTCATAGAGATGTGAAGTCATCAAATATTCTACTGTCCAAGGATTTTGAGCCACAGGTAATGAGCTTTGTAGATTGATATGTCATTGCGCTTTCACATTACTCTTTATGTGTTGCTTATCCTATTTTTCATCTGCTGTGCTCAGCTCTCTGATTTTGGATATGCTAAACGGGCATCTACTTCATCACATATAACTTGCACAGATGTGGCTGGAACGTTTGGGTATGTAACTTGAATGCTAGACCTGTGCCAAATCATGAAACACCTCTGATTTTGTGAATCATGTTTGTCAAAGTTCGGCGTACTGACTTAGACCTAATTGCTATTTACAATTACAAGCCCGGAATGTTGAAATATTTTGAAATTACAACTTATTTGTACTGCTGCAGTTACTTGGCCCCCGAATACTTCATGTATGGTAAAGCCACGGACAAAATAGATGTTTATGCATTTGGGGTTGTACTTCTCGAGCTTCTCACAGGAAGAAGACCAATCAGCGGCGAGCCACCCAAAGCCCAAGAGAGCCTGGTTATGTGGGTAGGTTACTCTTCCTTTTATGAACTCATACTGATATGGTAGAAGACAGCTTTGATCTCTCTGGCTGAATCTGCATCTTGACAAAGTGAGTGTTCATTTTGTACAGGCTAAGCCAATTCTAAATGGTGGCAAGGTTGCCAAGTTGCTAGACCCTTGTATGGGAAGTAATTATAACCATGACCAGATTGAGAGAATGGTTTTGGCTGCTACTCTCTGCATCAGACGAGCACCTCGAGCTCGTCCTCACATGACCCTTGTAAGTCGCTAGATGAATCAGTCCAGTATAATATTGATTTTTTTAGTATGTGCATTGCCATTTTCATTCACAAAGGTCAACACGATTCATCGGTATGGAACTAAAGTGACAATCTTGAAATGACCTGTTTTGTCTCTCTTTTTGGTTGAGCCAGATATTAAAGCTCCTACAAGGCGATCTTGATGTAGTGAACTGGGCAAGGCTACAAGTTAATGCCTCAGATACGATTGATGGCCTGGATGACGAGGGTCTACCGCAGCCTGATATCCAATCCCACCTGAATTTGGCCTTACTCAATATTGAGGATGACTCGTTGTCCATCAGCAGCAGCATTGAGCACCATGTCTCCCTAGAAGACTACCTTCGAGGCAGGTGGAGCGGCTCATCAAGCTTTGACTGACCCAAGAACTTTGGAAAATTCTTACTCTCAACTTAAAATAGGGAAAAAAAGGTTACTATTTCTGTATAGAGTTTTTCTTTTTGCTCGTCGACAGTTGTTGTCCCGTGGTCTCGGACGATCATGGCCTGATTACTAGAACTTCCAAGGCAGAAAGAAACAAGTAGTCGTTAACAAGGAGACTAATCTGGTACAAATTAATGTACACTGTGGAAAAGGTGCTGCATTTTTGTATGGTATGATGAGGTGTGAAGAAGGTGATCACAATGTGTGAAGACTGAAGAAATGAAGCTCTTAACCTTAACTCCGAGAGGCTTGTGTTTACTTAAACTTGTAAATAGTACAAATCTTTAATACTTCAGAGTAATAAAAATTCTTCTTTAGTGGGAGTATGCGTTTTATCAATCTTAAGTAGCACAGGTTAAAAATCTAGTAATGACGTAATGAATTTTTCGTAAGTTATCCAAATATAGGTAAATACAGAATTAATATCATCATTCATTCAAGCTCTTTAAACACCAATTTGCTTTAGACCTAATCTTGAGTTTTAAATTTTAATATTACACGCTAACACGCCAATGCAGATTCATGGGTTTTTTTAAAACTCGATACAACATGACAACATGATAATAAAATAAAAATCGATTTAAAAAGTATAATTCTCCATGGTTATATCATGAGAATATAATCCGTTAAAATTATGGAAGAAGATTATACACCATGATTTTCTAAATAAAAATAAAAATGAAGGATTGAGTAATCAATCAATTGATTCCCACCTCAAACAAAACATAGAATCTGGCCTAGTTGCATTAGCACTCAGCAGCACCCAAAATCTTATCAATCACGATTCACACCCAGCAAATAATAGAAGAGTCAAGTCAAATTAAAAACCATAATTTGTGACTCTAAACAAACACCACAAATACGCAACCCCACAAACCCCTTATGGATCACCACCACGGCCCTCCACGCCACCACTACTACCACCACCGTGACCCACCGCACCACCATCCACCACATCATCATCCTCCTCTTCCTCCTCCACCTTTCTATCACGACGTCCCTTATAATTCCTTTCCTCCGCCGCCGCCGCCGCAACCGCAACCGTCACCACCTTTCCCTCCTTCTCATCCCCCTTACCTTAGCCACCAACGTCCTCCATTTTCTCTCTCCTCCAATCCTCACCACCACCACCACCAACAACAACACGAGGCCGGTTTCGTTAATTCCCCCTCTCATCGCTACCCGCCGCCTCTTATTTACGATTCTTCTCCTCCGCCGCCGCATCACCGTCGTGATATTGGTGATGATTTTGCGTTTTTTGATCGTCGGCGATTTGATTTCCGTGAACCTCTACCTCCACCGCCGCCGGTTAGGGTTCCGCCACGGCCAATTTCCCCAATTGTTGACAGGCAAGTTAATTTTAACGGTTATTTATCCCCACCACCACCTCCTCCTCCCCCTTTTGTTGATGCTGTTGATAGATTTAGCCGTGATTTTCATAGTCCAATGATTCGTGATCAATTTGACATGGATTCTCGATTACGATTCCGTCGTTTTGATGACGATCGGGTGAATGTTATTGATATGAATGAATTGCCCCGTCCCCGTGTTTGTATCGATGATGAGCGGAGGAATGCGAATGTACGTGAGAGGGATGATTTTCGTCGTGGTCGGAATTATGATGATTGGAGGGGTAGGAATGTGTTTGATAGGGAGGAGGTGATTGGTGCACGAAACGAGCAATGGAGAAGTGTGAATTTTGTCGAAAGGGGGGAACTTTGCGGTGATGGAATGTATGATGATTGGAGGAGTTTGAAGGATGTAGAGAGGGAGGAATTGCTTCATCGTCGACTTGATGAGCGGAGGAGGATTATGGATGGTATTGTGAGGGACCAATTGATTCGCTATCAGACTTTGGTCGAAAAGGATGGTTTGTTTCGTGACCGGATTAGTCATGATCGGGGATTCATGAATGATGTTGTGCTTCGAGATGTGTATCACCCTGAGGTGTCGTTTAGGGAGGCTGAGTTGAGGTCAGGTGGTAATGAGTTTGTTCGAGGTGAAGTTGTTGACGAGGTACCACCTATTAGGGACGAGAATGTGGGCTTGAATAATTTCAGGCATGGTTGTGGTGACGTTAGGGGAGATGTCTCGCGTTCACCAATCAAGTTTCAGGATAGAGAAGTTGAGGAGGGGGAGTTGATTCCAGAGTTCTATGAGGCTGAGATAAAACATGGGTTGTATGCTGGAAGGAGAAAGAGGGAAAGGGTAAGGGAAGATATGCATGAGTGGAATAATCATTCTCCAAATTCATCGAGAAAGAAGAGCGCTTTTCTTAGATTACAGCCAGCAATACAGCACACTGGTACTATTAGGAACAGGCTGGGTAACAACACTCCTAGTCCACGTAAGGGTAAGATGATTAAGGTTGAGAGTTTAGGTCATAGGTCAAATGGGAATAGGACCGGAGGCTCTGTTGACTTGGATGTGTCATTTAAATCGAACAGTTTGGTGGCAAAGGCTATTGTGGCCACTCCTTCGAGCTCCAAGGGGGATGGTAATGAAACTGTCAGTGAGAGTCCTTTAAGAGCTCGGCGTTTTAGAAATGGTGGAAATAATTCGCCTGTGCCAAAAAGGGAAGGGAAACAATCAGAAGATAAGGTTAGTGTTTCCCCCATTTTACATAGAGTTGGCATCTGTAAAATTGCAGAGGTTCGTGATAACAGTTCAGAATTATCTTCCAGTGGGTGTAGCAGTTTGTCTGGAGGTGGTAGTACTTGTTCAAAGTCATCTTTGGAAGGTGAGGTTTTGAGCAAGGATGATAAGGGAGCTGATTTTTCCAAGGAGTCTTCTCGTAGTATTAGGAGGAAAAGGAAAGCTCTTACCTTTGTTTCCCGCTTATCTGCTTCAGTGCCGACTAAAGAGATTGGAACTGATGTGGCTTACCCAGTTTGTCGTCCATCTAGTGGCTTTGTGTCTGAAGATACGCCTGTCGTGCATTCAGAGGTGTCATCTTCTACCTGTAATGTTATTCGGTCATCTCAAGATCGTAAAACCTCTGATAATGAAAAAATGAGTGTTAGTGATTGTTCAACGACACTGCTTCAAGAGGAAGATGTGGTTCATCCGATTTCGGAAAAGTTCTTGCATGATAAAGTCCAGACGGAGAGGTTACAGTCTTTTTCAGATGCACCAGGACCACTGGAACCTAGATGTGAGCAGGATGAGCCAGGAATATCAAATTCAGATGATGTTGTAGCACTTTCTGTAGACAGTAATGGTAAGAAGGGCGATGACCAGGTTCAGGGATCAGCTCTGGTGTTGGTTGGTAATGGTTCTGTTGAAGGATCCGCAGAACGTATTGCTTTATCTTTAGGAGATAATATGGTTAACAAAGACATTAGTTTTGGACGTAAGAATACATGCGACTCTCTAGCTGCTACAAATTCTATAACATGCCAAGTTGATTCCTCAATTCTGACAGAGAACAGGATTGATTTGTCTAGCTCTGTTGTTAATATTTATGATCCTCAAGGAGTATCCCTCGAAAGTGGTATTATTGGTCAACAGTTTGGGGATGTGCACATGGATGAGGCTGTTACGAGTCATTTAGGAGTTGGAATGAATTCGGAAAGGTCCCCAAGCATTGATGTATCCAGTGATGATACTGTTTCTATTGAAGGTGTAAAGGTGACAACAATCTCGGACATTGCATTCACAAATGACCTTCAGGAGCAAGAAAATATAGGTACAGGCTCCACTTTAGCCAATGATGAAGCCAGAAAAAGAAGAGAAGAGTTTTTGGAATCTTGTGTGTCAATGGATGGTGATGTAGGTCATGTAGGTTTGCCTTTTGTTCCAGGAACCTCTGAATCATCTCGTGATACGACTATGGGCAGAAGCATGCCTTACAGGGTCACAACCCTCTCCGCAGATAGATGCAGTCTTGTAGCTTCAAGCTCTCCATGCTGTATTTCTGAGTCAGATGTTTCCTACGAAAATGGCTCGATACGAACTTGTGTAGAGGCCAAGTTAGTCGTAGGTCACGTTTGTGATTTAGATCCAGAAGATTATCATTGTAGTTGTAGAAAAAGGAGGAAAACTTCTTTACTTGATTCAAATTTCTCTGGTACATCTACTTCCGAGAGCGGTGATTTATGTGAATCTGCCAATGCCTTGAAGTCTATAGCTGTCGGACCCTTGAATTGTGTCAATTCTCGTACACAAGCAGCAGGAGGATTTTCTAGCATTTTACTCTCTCCTGATGATGTGGTTGAAGCAACCAACAATCAGCAGACAGTAAGAACCGTCTTAGGGGACAGTTCAGTAATGGAAGTCTTGCACAAGGATTCACACTCATCCGTGGAGGAGTTTGCCCATGTAAGCGCAAAGCAGTCTTCATATAGGGCAGAGTCTGGGTGCAACAGGACAGACGAAGGTCATCGGATGGGGACTGTTAATTGTCTTGACAATGAATTGATTGGATCTGATTCTGAGAGTGTAGTGGGAAAGAATGACCGAAATAGTTGTGAGGACTGCATTTGGCCTTATCTTGCCGCAGACTTGCATGACAGATCTCAGGTTGCTGTTATGGAATGTGAGAGTAAAATTTCTGGAAAGGACAAATTGGCTTCTGTGTCTGATCGTCCATTATTTTGTACTGAATCTACTCAGGAGATAATGCCTAGTCAACCTGCAGTGCTGAGTTCACCATTGAATGTGAGTTCTCTTGGAGTTTGCTCCCAAGTCAGTTCCCCATCTGACATTTTCATTCCAGCTACTCATGCGAACTCTAACAATAAGTTTTCGGGAAATGTGAAGAAAACTCAATCTTTGAAGCCTTTGGGACCTCTGACCTCCCAGTCCACTTTAGTTCATCGAGGTATTCAGATGAATATGAAGCCTGACATTTCACACGCAGCACGAAATCAGCCACTCATGCAGAAAACTGCACCAGTGCCGTCAAAACCTGCAAAGAAAGGGGTGGCTATTTCAAGTACTATGAGCAGACAGTTTAGTTGGAAGAATGAGCTAACTCATGGCAAAAAGACTCCTTCCCCTCATGTTCCTACTGTTTCTACGTTTTCGAGTAGGAGTTTAGCTACCATCCCTCCAAAACCTCGAACATGGAATCGTACAAATAACCTTGCCGCTTCAAGTTCAGATGTGAGGAAGCCTTCTTTATCCATGCCTCCTCCCCAAAAGCCATCATATAGAAACTTTTTAAAAGTTCAAGATACATCTTACATTCGGAAAGGTAACAGCCTTGTAAGAAATTCTGCTTCAAGTACAGCAACTCCTAGTCCTCATGTCTTTAGTCGATCCATTATTCAGGGAAAGCCAATTTACATAAACAAAACTGGGAAGCTGAAGAGCTGTGGGACAATCAACTCTACTGGATCACCTGATTTTCTGATTAAAGCAGGGCAACATACCGCCATTGACATGCCAAAATTATCCCCTTACCGTGAGAAGACACCAGATTCTAATATTGCATCTCCAGGAGAGTTGATGTCTTCCCTGGAAATAAATCAATCTAAAGGAATGGACATCAGTGCTAAAGTCAAGGCCACTGAGACTGCATCGAGTCCATCTAGAAATCCACATAATGTTCCGGACAAAAGTTTGGAGGATCCTGGTACCTCTGATGGAGTTTTACAGTCCTTAAACACAAAGAGGGTAATTTACATAAAGCGCAAGTCAAATCAATTGATTGCGGCTTCAACTCCACACCTCTCTTCACGTGAAAAATCTGGGCTTATTATGGGCAATAAAGTAGCGTCTTCTTCTGATACTAGTTACTATAAGAGACAAAAAAACCAACTGGTTAGAGCTTCTTCTGAAAGCAATATTATGAAGATGGTAGGTGCAGCTGCAGACAACGTAGACTCCAGGCCACCAAAGGCTCTTACTGTGCATCTTGGCAGAAGTCCTACTAAAAGACTGTTCAGGAGAGGTACTAAACTTCCGTCTACTGTTTTAGTTTTAACTATAATAATTTTACGCATGCTAGATAATAGGAAATTGTGCTTTTCTGTATTTGTTTTACGTAATGCTTTGCATGTTATATGCTTGAGCGTTTTTCTGTAACCCCTCTTCACTCACCGGGAATATTTAATTTATCGGTTCATGTTTACTGGACGAATCTGTCGGACAGTTTGCTAGCCTTGTTAGCTCTTGTGATGAGACTGGCAGGTTTCAGTTGCTTGACTTATAGAGGGAATCTTGTCCCCTGGTTATGTACCTTCTTCTGTTAATTAATAAACCTGCACTGGAAATGAGAATCTAAGTGGCGAGAAGTGAATTTGATACACATGCTGTCACTAAATGTTTTGATGAGATGAAAAGCTGACAAAAGAAATAAGAAGGTAAGAAACAATTAAGACATTAATGAAAGCAAATAAAGAAAAAAGTATTCACTAACATTTCAAATATGTAATCACTTCTTTACGATCTAGGCTGTTTCCCTCTCGACTTTGTTTTTTTTGCTTCTTTGTTTATTTCGTCTTGCTTCATGACTATCATGTGATGTGATTATCTCCGTCTCTTGCCACTGAATTCTATTTGATAGTGAAAACTCGGACTCACGTTTCTGCTGTATGCAGTTAAATCTTTAAAAGCTTCACTGGTCTGGAAATTGGGTGATCCCAAGTCCCCTGATAAAGCTTCCGAGCCATTGAGATCAAAACAGTTACTTTCTTACCTTTTGCCTTGGAAAAGAGCTACTTATTGGAGGAGTGTATGGCGTGCCTCAGCCACTATCTCTAACTGTTCCTCTTCAATGAAAACGTACGCCACTTGTTTCCTGATTTTATTTTGGTGTCTTTAATGTCGATTTAACTTCTAAATGATACTTTTATGACTTTGACATCAGTCGAAAGTTGCCTTCCTCAAGAAACCAGGCTGTCCTCTACGTGAGGTCAGGTCGTGGGTTTTCCTTGAGAAGGTCAAAGGTGATAAGTCTTGCTGGATCTCTAAAGTGGTCGAAGTCCATGGAGAAGCGTTCCAAGAAGGTTGATGAGGTTGGTCGTATGAAATTTTCTATTATGGTATTTATGTTTTTCATTTATTTATTAGTCTTTGTACTTTATTTGCTTCACTAGCTTCCTTGTCGATCTATACAGGATGCTGCCCTTGCAGTTGCTGCATCAGATTCTGCAAGAAGACAAAAATCGGGTGCATCAGATGTCAGTTCTCAAGCAGGAATTGGGGACTTTTCTTCTCATAAGTCAGTTCATAGCTTGAAAGTGCGTTCAGGTAGGCAAGCAGTTAAATTATCTAGTAGTTTGTTGTACTTCAGTGTCTAAGTTTAGATAATGTTGACAACTATTTTGTAAGACCTGGTACATTTTTCTTATAAGCTATTTGCTTCAAATTTTTTCTTAGTTGCCCTTGCAATTGTGATTTGAATGGAACAATAAAATATCTCTGATTTTACAGGAGAGCGAATATTTCGTGTTGGTGTCTTTAGATATCGTATGGATCCTTCAAGGCGGACACTACAAAGAATTCCAGGTTCTGTGTATTTTTGTCCTTTTCATAAGTGAATACCTGATTGTGCTTGTTATTTGGAAGCTACCCCTTATTTGTATTGCCGGCATTCTTCTGCACCAGTCACAATATATAGGTAAATTATAACATGGTCCCGGGAGGACAAGGTCCATGGTGCTCCCACTTACAATAAAGGAATGGGGCCCATAAATAAAAAATGAAAAATTATTTTTAAGTGTGGTCCTTACTCTTTTATCATGAGAAGGACCACCATGTTCTTGTGCTCTCGGGAGCATGATATAAGCATTAGTATATATATATGGGGATTGTTATTCTGTAGCTTATTGCGAATTGTGATTATTGCTTAGAAATAGTGAGCTAGAGACGCTTCTGGTGTACCCGCCAACTGCTTTTCCTTATTTTTGAGTTATTTTTCCTCTCTGACTTATTTTATGAAAGCCCACCTATCTATTGGGAGGAAGGGATTGGAATTTCAAATTGAGATAGTGAGTAGGCGATGTAGTCATGTCGTGCTATGCTATGTTTGTGCTTTACTTTTGTGAGTATGTGTTTGTAGTTCTTTCAGTTACATGTATACTTGTCAAGAACATGCTATTGCACTAGTGTCCTTTTTCTGTCAGTCTAACAGAGGACTGCGAGTGTTGTTGTCATGTGCTTGTGTTCATATTTAGACAGTGTTGGGCCGCCTCAATGAAGACGTTGTGATCCTGTGCATTCCTCTAAAATTTTTGCGAAAATTGTGGGGAAAGCTCGAGTTTGGAAAGCTCGTCCTGTTGGGGTCTGAGGGTCCTTTCTCCATCTCTTGTCCTTGTACTAACAGTGCTGGTTAACGCACTGCTAGATTATGTATCTGCTACTGCCCCCCTCCCAGATTTTAAGGCTAATATTAGTTTGTTGCTAGTATGATTCTTTTCTTCTAATCTAACAATTGGCTTTTGAAATAGATGAGGAAGAACTGGACTCAACCATTCCTAAGACAGGAAAATTTGCTAGAAAAACCTATGTACCAAAAAGACTACTTATTGGGAGTAATGAGTATGTGGATCCTTGCTTTCCCGTTCTAATTGTTAAGATGTTACTAGTACTTATTTGCAGGAAAGGAGTTGTCTGCAACCAACCAACTGGTAAACCCTGATAATTCTCTGCTTTCGACGAATGTTTGCTGCTTGATAGGTATGTACGGATTGGCAGTGGAAACCAACTTGTCAGGGACCCAAAGAGACGCACTCGTATTTTGGCTAGTGAAAAAGTTCGATGGAGTTTGCACACTGCTAGGATGCGATTAGCCAAAAAACGGAGGTTTTGCCAGTTCTTTACTAGATTTGGTCGATGTAACAAAAGTGAAGGGAAGTGCCCTTATGTCCATGATGCTTCCAAGATAGCCGTGTGCACAAAATTTTTGAAGGGTTTATGTGCTGATCTAAATTGCAAATTGACTCATAAGGTGCAACTTTTAATGTCTTACAAAGTTACAATACTTATGCTGGCAGTAAAGCATCTTTTAGCTATTAAGTGCTAAGAGCAATTCTTGTTCTCTTCTGCAGGTTATACCGGAAAGAATGCCCGACTGTTCATTTTTTCTGCAAGGTTATTTTCTGTCTTTGGAGATCGCATAATGTGTTTCTCCAAGATGCATAAAGTTTTAACTAATTTTTTTCTCAGGCTTATGTTCCAATGAAAGCTGTCCTTACAGACACGTAAATGCAAATCCGAAAGCATCTATCTGTGAGAGCTTCCTAAGGGGCTATTGCGCTGAAGGGAATGAGGTAGAATTTAACTTTGCATTCAAAATTAAAAAAAATGTTTACAATCTCAGTGATTGTTTCATTTGCATGTTTTATTTTGATGTTGTTATTGTTGAGAAGTTACCATGTTGGGCATGTTCTCTGTGCAACACATCAAAGAATTGGGAAAAAGTTGTGTGCATAGACCCTTGTGTTGTGATCTTATCTCTTCTTTTGTGAGTTTAGTCCAACTTACGAAGTTGTTTCAACTTTTACGCAAATCATGCTCAGCTTTGACCTCGGTGGGTCTATTCAAGATTTAGGCACTGAGGCACCGATAGTTGTAGGGTCATTTTTTGGAACTCAATTTGCATCTTGGATTGATCATATGACTTTAATTGCTTTTGATAGTCTTTGCTTTCCCTAAATTTCTGTATGTGAGTGGCCACATATATGTACATGCTTATATATGAGCTTATGGAGTGTTAAAACAAGTAGAACAAATTCATGTCTGCACACTTTGCAGTGCCAGAAGAAGCACAGCTACCTCTGTCCTGAATTTGAAGCCACAGGTAGCTGTCCGCAAGGGTCCAAGTGCAAACTCTACCACCCTAAGAAAAGCACGTGTCAGAAAGGGAAAATTTTGGACGATCATAGATATATTAGGGGACGGTATTTTGATACTGGGCTCATGGCTGCTGCAGAGGAGTCTGAGAGGGAGACTGATATTCATGAGCAGGAGGTTGTACCCAAGAAAAGTGTCGTAATTTCTGAAGGAGGGGATTGTGGTGATTATATCAGCCTCGATGTTAGTGATGATGAAGCAGGAGAGAGTCGATGTATTAATACTGAGGTGATGTATTTGTGCGAGTTTGATGCTCTGACTTCTCCTTTGGATGATGTTGATGAGCTAGCTAAGCCTCTGTGCATTTTGGACACTCATTAGGAAAATTTTGGACAATTGGAGGAGTTTTTGGTGGCAATTTGATTTGCATTCGCAGCTGTTGTTAAACCTGTGACAGGTACGTTCTAGGAATGGTGATCTATCTTGGTAAGATAAGGGGTGATCGTTCATTGTTATGTTAGGGATGACGAAGCAGGAGAAAGTCTTGCCAGATCCTATTGGACATCTGTCTATTTGACGTTCTGGATTTTCAGTTGGAATCTGGGATAGGGAAAACTTGCGAGGATTTGGATATTGACGTTGACTAGAGTTCACCACATAAGCGTCACAGGCTTACTGCGTGTACAAGGTGGATTGCAGAATGAGATAGCGTCACCAAGTGGTATTTGGTTTTGGTACGATTCTTTCACGTGGATTTTAAGCCCTCCCTAGTATGGGAGAAAATGGTACCAAAATTGAGTATCACCTGGCAACGCCTAATTTCATGAACTATGGCATCACTTTAGATCTAGGTATGGGCGTTTATGGAAATGTAAGTATAGCGCCTTTTTTTTCTCCTTTTTTTTTTTTTTGGGGGGGGGGGCGGGGTTGGGTTGGGTTGGGGGAGGGTAGATATAGGTTTTAGCCCTATTAGGTTTTAGTGGTCTTTCATGATGCATGTCTTGTGTATAGGTTGTTATTATTCCAGTGTAATCGAATTATAAATTGAATAGAAAGATTTTACCAGAAACTTTATTACTGTTTCGAGTTTCTACCTTTTGCACCCCTCCCCCTGTATACCTACGTCGAAGGACCGAAGAGCTCCTTGTCTGTGGAAGCTACTACTCAATAGGAGCTCAGTTTGGATCTTGTGCTGCCATTGTTCATGTGCTTCTGGGGTGTTGGATCATTGGAAAAATCTTTTGAAGTGCATGTTTGCTCATTGGGCTTTAACTTTTAACCTGGAGTTGAGGCAGAACGTTTCAGTTTTTACAGTCTGCCCCATTTCATGTATCTTATCGCAAAAATTACTTTGCAACTTTTTGACTGAGACAGATTTCGTCTTTCCTAAGAATTTCAATGGCGAGAGAGAAGACTTCCAGAACATTATGTTGCTTCACAAAAAAAAAAAAAAAAAAAAAAAAAAAAAAAAAAAAAATCGTGGAAAAGGTCGAAATCATTTATTAAGCTATGAGCCAACCATCTGAGACAGTGAAACTTGATTATTTTTTATTTTCATGGAAAAAAAAAACACAGCAAAAATATTTGGTAATATTTGGGAGGCAATACGCCTATCTTACATCTTATCTAGATTCAAGAGGACTAAAAGCATTGGCCTCAAAAAGGCATCAACAAAAAACCAAAAAACATATTCACAATATATACATAAACAGCACTTGCAAGAAAATTTAAGTACAAAAGAAACATAAAGTTCTAAGCTAAACCATGGCAGCTGCTTCATCATACTACATGGCTTCAATGAAATTCCCTGTCGTTTCGAGTAGTGGAAGCAAAAGAGCCCATCTAAAGCGAGTCAGCTTCCGCGTTTCAGCACAACAGCAAGCTGAAGTGCAAGAATCGGAGCAAGTGAAGGCAGAGGGCCAAGTAGTGCAGCAGGAAATGAAGCAGCAGGAGCAGAAAATACCGAGGCCAGTAGAACCCCAAACAAATGTGCAGAACAAGAACATGACCAGAGAATATGGAGGACAGTGGCTTAGCAGTGTGACGAGGCATGTCAGGATTTATGCTGCATACATAGACCCGGAGACCTGCGCAATGGATCAGACCCAAATGGATAAACTGACTCTCATACTTGATCCCACTGAAGAGTTTCTGTGGACTGATGAAACCTGCAACAAGGTTTATTCGTACTTCCAAGAGCTCGTTGATCACTACGAGGTATTATACTCTGGCCTTAATTATCAGCTTATTCTTACTGATGAACGTAGGTTGTAGGCAATTTAAAGATCACTGCATTGACCTGGCTGAATGTTCTGACATTCAATCTTTGATCATAAACCACAGGGTGCACCACTGACAGAATATACACTCCGCCTCATTGGTTCAGACATAGAGCATTACATAAGAAAGATGCTGTACGATGGAGAGATCAAATACAACATGAACTGCAGAGTGTTGAACTTCAGTATGGGAAAACCAAGGATGAAATTCAACAGCAGTGAGCTTCAAGATGTAGAGTAATGAGTAATAGTAACAACTGGAACGTGAATGCTCAATTCTGTAAGCATCTAATTCCTATCATAGCATATCGAAGTTCAGTGGGTCAGAATTTAGCTGAGTAACATTGTTCGTTGTGCATAGTATACTCTGTTGATCCACAGTATAAGGTATTTCTGCCCTTCCTTTTTTGTTTATAAACTGGTATATATAATCATCAGGTTCCGACAATAAGGCTGAAGGCCTACAGCAGTATCAGAAATTTGATATGGGAATGGCCACGAAAACTAAAGGCGATCCCATTCCCATGAGAGAGCAAGAGGCACCATTATTATTTGCGAAATAATCCAGAGTGACTAACATCTACAATATCTCCCCGAGTGCTGCAAATTCTTAGAAAAAGAGAAGTTCAGAGCGTGGCTTCTGCTCAGAAAAGTCAATCTCTCAAAGTTACCAGTGTGAATACCCTTTCCTCATTTACGTACAAATGTGCAATGTTAATCACAAGGCTGCAAGTAATTGCCACTCGCAAATAGCCAAAGATGATATAACTGTTTTATGATTTTGTATACATCTACAAGGCAAAAGAGTCATTAAGGTGACAACAAGTCAAGGCAAAAACATCTTACGATAGTCAGGCAGCCAAGGCCTAGGAATCCCATGAGGAAGCTTCTGAAGAAAGAAAGAAGGCAATATCAAAAGGCTATCACACAGATAGCTTAAAGTAAACTTGAATTAAGACAGAATTACAGAAAGAGGTTATATAAACAATTTCAACTATACCACACAACAGAATACCACATCGAAAAACATCTAAGTGTCACTGTGCCAAGTACTTATTTCGAGATGGGAAGGTTTGTTATGATTCTCTGTCACCATTAGGAGAAATCTGCTAGGAACAGGGGCTCCTCTGGCCTTGCAGTTAACTTAAGAAGATTCTGGGATGCGGAATCGACCTCCCAATTTTATACGGTAAAAAGGGTTAGTGTTAGACCATAGAACTGACGCCCCGCTTATTAGGAGTGTGACCTAAATTTACGGACACGGTGGAGTAACCTAGATTTGTGACAGTTCATGTTGCCCAACCCTAATATCTTAAATAAAGTTTGCAGTTATTGTACATTTGATATGCATCGTTTCCTCATGTTTTGGTTCTTTGCATTGATAACTTGAAAATTGCCAAACTCTTCAACCACTGTTGGAAAGTAGAATGAGGAAACTGAAATCCAACCATTTACATTAGGAATTACAGAGACCAGCCACTGACTTTCATATGATCCTTAATATGCTTGCATCACAAACCTTGCACACTCTTAAGAATACCAGCTTCATACAGAAATAAGTCAAATAACAGAAAGAAGATCCACAGGAAGTACTGTCTTAAACACACTATTATGGTATTGCCGAAATAACACAATGTTCCTCAGTATTTCCCAATCTTTTCAAGCGACGAGGCTAAAGTAGACCTTTGCAGCTTTGCTACTCTTAAGAAAGACAGCTACCATAGTGTAGGAAGTTACGAGTTAAATTAATGGAACTGAAAGAATTACTTAAAAAAGATAGCTACTATAGTTTAGACATTCTAAATTCTTTTCACAAAAAAAAAAAAAAAAAAAAAAAAAAAGATGACATTCTTAATTTGATATATTAATGATAATAAGATTAGTCTCGCACAAGATAGCATAAAATGGAACAAAGATAATTGTTCGAACAAACGTACCATCAAGTAAAAGGAAAGCATCCGGAGAAGATTCAAGACCTTGGAGGAATCAGATTTAACTTTCTCTATTTCATCATACAACTCTGACATCAAAACCAACAGTTAGAAAATCAGAACACTTCCATGAAGAATACAGTGTTTGATGACATCTATGAGATACGCACTATAGCGGTAGTACAGCCGAATGACTGATTTAATGATTTATGTAAAATTAGCTACGACTCTATCCAAGTTCAATAACGTCAAACATGTATCCTCCAGTCAAAATCTATGTTACGCCATTGAAATAACCTCTCTAGCAGAGCCCTAAAAGACAGGACAAATGGGCTATTGTCAATAATAAAAGGACTTGGTTCTTCACAACAGCTACCTTCTTACCCACCCCCATTTCTTGCTCTTGAAGAGACAAAGGAGTTGAGCACCGTAACTGGTAATCATGAAGTACGATAAGATTATCTGCCTCCAAGATAATATTAGCTGAAAATAAAAATTCTTCACCCTAATGTATGAGAATAGAAGGATAAGTACTTTAGTACAGAAAGACTGAATGATACAAAGCCCCACGTTCAACAGCAATTTCTTTGATGGCTGCTTGTAAGAGAGATGGAAACTGCCATCAGCCATTATCGCTTCAATTTTTTGTTTATCTTTGTAAAAAGAATACATGCCAGTGCTACCAGCTCATTAATTGATCAGTCTACTGCTGTCGTGGATCTCAGTTTCTCATTATAATTAACGCGGCAAGTACTTTCACACAGCATTCTTGAAGAAGCCTCAAACCATGACTTGACAACCGCTGATTGCAAGAAAATTTAAAGCTTAAAGGTATAGTTTGAGCTAAATTTACACTAGAAGCACGAGTTCTTAATAGTTTAATATTACTGATTTTGGGTCCAGAAATCCAGAAGGGGGGTGGGGGGGGGGGGGGTTCAAATTTCAGTGCCTAAGGCCAATAAAGGGGTTCCTTATCTCTTTTTCGGATGCTACCTGGGACAATAGAGTTTGGACTCATCAATAAAAGAAAGAAAATCTGAAGGTATTGAATAACTAATACACATCACTACAGCTTATTGGATTGATCAGTAGCATTTCGAACGTAATCACATACCATATGCATAACTTCTCATCATTATTCAATTGGTCCACATTAATAACATAAAACAAGTCTTTCTTCAGCTACAATATAATAACGCCTGAGGAATCACATCAAGGATGTTAAAAGTATAATTACCTGGATACTTATCAAGGTAAGAGTCACCCATCCGTCCCGGCTTGTAAGTTCCACCCCTACGAGAATCCCTATAAATTTGCACCTCTGAACGGAAGGTCATTGTCTTCCAAAGATCATCAAACTCGTTTTGGTCAAACGGTTTTCCGAGAATTTTACGTAATTCTCTCCAGATCTTAGCATGCTCTTTCTGAGAATCTTTCCCATGAGTATGGAGGGTCTTGTCCTACATTGAAGCAGATACCATCAAACAATTTAGTCAAAGCAAATCTTATAGATTACCTTATCATCAATAGAATAATGGATACAAAAGAAATTTGACACATCTAAGATGAGCACTTACAGTTGAAGAACTATTCAACATGTTATGGTTGGCTGTTGGTGATAGTGTTGTCTGACTGTTAATTGGTTCTGTGGAAGAGGGAGTTGATAGTGATGGTGCGGCACTTTTATTGGGTGATGTAGGAGGCTGAATCGGTGGTCTTGGAGTTGACTTGGCTGGATTAGTTGCAGTATCAGCTGACACCTTTTGAACACATCTCTCATAAAAGATCTGCTCATGATCTCCAAATTCATACACCACTGAATCTCCAATGACTTTAAGACCAGTTAAGAACGAGTTATATGTTTCATCAGCCACCTGTTTCTTCTTCTTTGGGAAAGTACCATCTTTCTGACTTGATGTAACCATTCTGTCAGCAGGCAAGTTTCCGTTATTCTGAATATTACTATACTGGCAAGTTCTTGGAGTTCTCCTCTCGATCACATGGGAAGGATCCATTTCTACTTCATTCATATATCCAGAATCTTTTACAGCTGACTTCAAGTGCCTGGCAGATCCCCTGCTCTCCTCTTTCCGGAAAATATTACCCTGGCGAGTTCTTGAAATTTCCATCTTGACCACAATGGATGGATCAGTTCCAACTTCACTCACAATACCAGGAGTTCTCAGACCAGATTTTAGCTCTCCGTTGACATCCATGTTCCTCACCTTCTGGACATAAGTACCCTGCCGAGCTCTGGGAGTTAGTTTCTTGATTGTATCAGAGCAATGACTCTTAACTTTCTCAGCAGAATTAGAATCTTTCAGGCGTGATTTCAACTGTTCATCAACATCCAACCTCCCGTCCTTCCGCATGTTAGTACCTTGGCAAGTTCTGGGAGATCTCCTTTTGGGCAAAACCGAAGTCTCAGTCTCAATTTCATACATGATTGGGGAGCATACACCATACTCCATTGACACATCAAGCATATAACTGCTCCCATGTTCCTTCAAATTTTCTAAGAACATTGCATATATTGGATCTTCCTCGTCATCTTCTTCCACAAACTTTGCTTCCCAATAGTTTTCTAAGTAAACCATAAATGACAAATAGGTTTCATCCCATCTAGTATCTTCGGCATCAACCCTTACTCTATTCTTCCTTTGATTGTTCACCTCCATGTCCATTAGGTAATCTGCACCTTCAACGATAGTCCCATTTAAAGGGGTATCCCTACCCCTTTTCTTCCCACAATGCCTATTCTCCATCATTACGAATTCGAACTTCCTATAATTGGACACATTGGAAACTAATCCCCAATCACTATAGAAACTATAGAAGTATAGATTGCCAAGTAAAAAAGAGAAGGGGGGGGGGATTAGAGAGAAAATAAGGAAACCTGTAGGGGATGACGATACATGCAAGTATGCAACTACAAAATAAGAAAGATTAAACCATGTCAAGTTGGAAGATTTAGAAGGAAAACTCCTACTCCATTGACATATCTTAGAGTGTGGATCCAAAGGCATTTTTCAATCAACCTGCTCGCCTCATTCAATTAAAATGATAATGTAATTGTTCAACAATAAACTAGTTTGTACGGATCACGTGAAAATAGAAGCACAAGAGCAAATAGTGGCACACAAAACACAATGCATGAGTAGCTAATGTGCCTCGTTGCCTAAGAATGATTTGCCCCTTAAAGTCCATGCCGGTGATGTTAACAATTTCTGCAATTACATTGCTGTTACATCTACAACTGATATGGTGTTTTTCTGTACTCTTTATTATCCTTCTCTCCTCTCCACCACTATCCAAACAACGGAAACGATTTCCGTCCCTTTTTTCTTCCCTCCATTTCTTTCAATCCAAACACACTGTAAAAGGGGCATCATCAATCAACTCATAGAACCTTTCATGCAACAATAATTTCTAATCAGACACAAACAAAGCTCGGCATTATCACTACACGAGATTCTAACATAACAAGACAATAACCACAGTCCGAAAAACTACTTCGAAATCTATACATACACACAGCATAAGCTGCACAACAATCACACAGTAACAAATACGAGTAACAGTTTGATTAGAACATACTATGCTTTACATAAAAAAGAAGGATGAAACTAAGTAATTTCAAAACCAAATAAGCTTCAAAACTACGCATCTTGAATTTCAAGGACAGCATAAACCCACAAAGTAAGATTCTGTAATTGTAATTGGTAACAAGAGTTACCACCCAAAACCCTTTAATTATTTCAAAAATATATGATCAAATTTACTTCAAATATGCAACTTAGGAATCATATTACAGGAGCAAAATGACACCATATAACACAAAAGATTCAATCTATAGCATCAAAATACATGAATTTGAACAATGCACATTATTAATTACATGGAGAAAGGAGAAATAATAATAGAAAAAAAAAAAAAAAACCCAAAAATTAGATTCTCAAAATATGATCAAATTAGTAGGAAATTTACCTAAAATGTGAAATTTCAAAGAAATCCCACTTCAAATTCTGGTTGCCAGAGCAAAACAAATTTACCCAAGAGTGCTTGTCAATTGCCTTTTCATCTTCATAATTACAGTAATATTTACTTTAAAAAAAACCATGGGAATTTTACCTCTTCGGAAAAATGATAAAAAAAGATTGGATTTTTTTAGAATTTTTTTTCGAAATAGGGTTCAAAAAATAAATATTGAACAAAATGGGTTGGATTGAAAAATGTTCAATCTTATGGGGTGCACGTCACCCCATTTCAAGTTCGGGACAAAACCGTCAGTGCCCCTGGCGGTTTTAAGTGTCTTGAACAGTAGCTATGAGGTTGTAAGTGATACTTTGGCTAGGGTAAAACCGCCACCCCCCATGGCGTTTCAATTTTTTTTTTTTTTTTTTTTTTGGATTGACGTTATATCGGGGTGATATTTTGGCCAAGGGTGAAACCGCCATGGAGGGTGGCGATTTCTCTTCACTTAAAACCGCCAGGGGCACTGGCGGTTTTGTCCCGGACCTGAAATGGGGTGACGTGCACCCCATAAGATTGAACATTTTTCAATCCAACCCATTTTGTTTAATATTTATTTTTTGAGCCCTATTTCGGAAAAAAAAATTCATTTTTTTAAGCACAGTGTCACGATTACTTCTCAAAAAAGCCAAATTAATGCTTTTATCTTTGTTGTCTCAGAATATGAAGGGTTTTGTGAGGTCTTTAGCGTAATAATGACTTTTGTAATTAAGGAGCGTGATTATGCAATGGGATTGCTGTTGCTCTATTGCATGCAAATACCTTTTTTTTTTTTTTTTAAATTCCAGCATGTACCCTTGTAGTTTCAACTTCTCCAGGTTATATCTATTCTTGTTTTACAATTTTATTTTGTAGTCTTGAAATATACAATTTGTCCACAATGTGACCAAACTATCATGTTACCGTTAATGAGCCATTAAATTTGGATGTTTCATCTAAAAGGTTAAAACATTTTCCTACTTGTACCCCTATACTTTCACTATTTTTTGGAACATACCTATTAGTTATAAGAGTTATTTTATTTACAAATTATTTGTGTTATATTTCATCGTCAATGTTGGGGTGAGTTCGATTTTGGGATAGACCGGGATCAATCTTGGTTTCTTGCGCGCACAAACACACAGTTAAGGGGGCCTGGTTTTCGCCAGGCGACACCCCTTCGACGCTCAAGTCAGTTGAGTACGAAAGGATGAGGTAGTCACAAAGTGAGATAGTAATAGAGTAGAGAGAGAATATATATTGTGTGTCTAAAAGTCCTCCTTGATTATGGCAAATGAGGGGTATTTATAGGGAATGTCAAGAGTCCAAGGAATAAACCAAGGTACCCCTAATTAATCCTTATCCTTCAGGCCTCCATTTCTCCAAAATTTGATGGTCAATAGTCTTTGGGTTTTGAGAGTACCACATGAGCCTTTTTCAAGGAGCGTTTTCCTAAGGGTTGTGGCTCATTTACAAAATGGTTACCAACAGTCACTTCATTATAAACGTCAACATTAGCCATTTTATTAAAATTATTGTAAATCACTTGTTATGTTATTTTGTAAATTAAAACAAAGAAAGAATAAGTGTTCTTTGAGTTTCCAATTTGTTGAATTATATCATTGAGTTTTTATGTAGTATATATTAATTGCTACATAAAGAAATATTAAGTATGTAGCTAAATTTACTTAAAATATAATTACACATAATTAATTAAAAGATCAAACTAAATACTTAGGGTCTGTTCGGCATCACTGTCGTTTTCAGTTTTTGGTTTTTTTTTTTTTTTGCGCAAAAAATTTAGCTAAATAAGTTGAAAAAATTAATTTAAACTGCATGTTTCTATAATAGTCATACAGAAAGTGAAAACTGACAACTGAAAAATGAAAACCACTTTTTCTGGTTTTCAAAAACGGGACTTTGGTTTAAAAAAAAAAAAACAGAAAACGATAACAAACAGGCCCTTACTTTTTACTTTTTGAGAAACAAGAGAGATTTCTAAAAGTGGGTATAACCCGGAAAATATAAAACCAAAAGAGTACTATAATGTGAATTCTTCTTAAACTTTTGGAAGAAAATGTTAAACTTAACGGCTTACTAAAAGGAATTATGGTACTTTGGTCACATTGTGGACATATGAATATTTCAGGGGTACAAACTAGAATTGTAAAATAAGAATGGGTATAACCTGGAAAAGTCGAAACTACAGGGGTACAAGCCGGAATTTCCCTTTTTTTTTTTTTTTTCGATTATGTTTCAAGGAAGATGAAAACATAGGCCTGATGTGATAAATCCGAGGTGGTAGACTGGTATCTAATCTAATCAATGTACTAATATATATACGGAGTATATGGATTCAGATTTCCTGAAATTATTTTTCCATTATGATAGAGTTATGCTTCTTCATTATAAGTAAACTCTACTATGTAGAATTATTTTTCAATTTCAGGGGATCTCGATCCTATATCCTTTTTTGAAGAGCATATAGAGTTTTTTGAAAAGCATAGGGAGAGACCAATATATGAAGAATGCTGAAAGAGTCCAACATTTGGGGAAAAAGTGTATATTGCAAACAAAATGATATAGTATGATATTCCCCCCGTCTCTCTTTAAACACCCCGCTCTCTTTTTCACGTCGATTAAGGTGGGTGAGTTGTTTATAATTGTTGGAGATAATGGGTAATTTGTTTATTATTGTTGGTGATAATAGGTGGTTTGTTTATTATGGTTGGAGATAATAAGTGGTTTGTTTATTATTGTTGGAAATAATAAGTGATTTGTTTATTATTTTTTGAGATAGTTGGGTGTGAATGTGTGGTAAAAACTTACCTCATTTAGTTTGTTTACAATTGGGGTTGTTTGAGAAAAGACGCCCATATAAGGAAAGCGGGGTATTTAAAGGAAGACGGGGGGGAGTATAGTTTTATCATTTAGAATAAATAACTAAGAGAGACTAACTTTTATAGAAATGCTGAAATAGTCCACCATATGATAAAAGAGTTTGATCTATTGCAAATTAAACAAAATGATATAGTTTTATCAGTAGCTTATCATTTAGGAGAAATAAATAAGAGATACCAACTTTCGTGAAACTGTGATATAAAAATCATTTAATTGTGACACGATATCATCAGTCATAACTTTCACTTCGTATATTAGAAAATCTGGACACACTTCTCATTAAATCTAATTTGAAATGTTTTTTAAAATGAGTTCCGTATATACATATGTAGTTCGTATAGTACATATGCATCAATCAACAATCATCAAATGAAAATTGCAAAAATAATCCATTTATACATTTAGTAAAGTTTTGAAACAGTTTATTTTAGCATGACTTTTAAAATAACAAGAAGTATAGACATGATTATATTGAATTATGATACTATGCAATAGCTCAATAAACGAATATGTTGTGTATGTAGTAAGAAATATCATGATCTTATTGAATTAAAAAGGAAAAGGGATTCGTGCATTCACAGATGATACACGAGGAATCTTTTTATGGCGGTTTTTCCCTTTTTGATTCTGGCTATGATCTTAGGTTCTCTTGAAGAGCGGGGAGTGTTCAAACATCAAGACCGGTGGAGGAACTGTAATTGTAAAAAGGTTGGAAGATCTGGCACAACAAATCTCTTTATGATATCCATTTTTCGAAAATCCCCCTCTATCTTAGAAAGGAGTGTTCAGCGCACAAGCCAGTTTTTGAATAATGAAGTAGCATATAGACATGAACATATTGGACAGTTTTGTTTTTCTTTTTTTGCTTCACTAAAACGGGATTTAATAAACATGATTATTAATTATCATTTAAGTGCTAACATAATCGATGGAAAGTCTATAATAATTAAGTACGATACACGAGTTTAAAACTAGTACTATATATTTTTGAAACTAAGACTTTCCTAGGAGAACACTTGACTTATTAATTGGATAGCACAATGAAATTATATATTATGTTAATTATTAGGTAAATTATGGAAACCATTATAATTTATGGTGATAAGTGACCTAATTAAGGTAAAGCTAATTTATGGTAATAAATTGAAACATAATCTGATATAACGGGTGACGTGATAGTGGAACGAAAATGAAATAGTATAACAGGTGACATGATAGTGGAACAAAAATGAAATAGTATAACGGGTGACGTGATAGTGGAACGAAAATGAAATAGTAAAACGGGTGACGGGATATGAAATAAAAATAAAATGTTATAACGGTGACGTAAAAGTGGAAAGGAAATAAAAATACATTAAGTTAATAGAAATTGATAATACTACAATATGACGGGTGACTAAAAATGAAAGAAAAATATAATGTAAAATACCGTTTCTAATAATATATAACAAAATAAACCTACATCTTTATAAGACGAGTATAAACAATATAAACATGTATAGTCTAGGTGCAGGCCGGACATGCAAACTAGTACTATATATTTAAACCTAAAACCAAGTCTTTCCCAGGAGGACTCTTGACACCTATCGATAGGATATCACTAAGAAATTAAAAGTATATGGTATTTATCAGTAAGTCTTGTGTGAGACGGTCTTATTGTGAGACCATCTTATTTGTTTCTATAGTGACTGATTTATATCACAACAAATGCAGTTAGTTATAAACTAAAATCATTCTTAAAAGCAGTACAATGGTCACAAATAATGTTAAACTAGTTTTTAACCCCGTGAATTCACAGGAATGTGTTTGATTGTTGTTACAGTTATATATTTTGTTAGTGACTGATATGGGATTCGAAAGGTGACAAATAATGCCATCGTACGGCTCACATTATCACATCCTTCACAAAAGGATACGATGAAGATCATCAAAGCACAGGAAAAAGTGAAGAAAATTGCAAGATCATGGATCAATACTAAAAGTTGAATGACTGAAGTTAACTCTGATTTGTTTGATCAGAAAATTCTTGTGGGAGTGAATTATAGTTGATGCACTAACAAAGTAATATTCCAGTAAACTATACTCCATACAATCTAAAAAAGCTTCTACTTCGTTAGTTCGTTCATCTTCTCCTCAACGTACTCTATATTCTCTCTCTTCGTTCTAGTTGTCATCCACTCTCTTGAGGGGATCCTTTAACATGGCCTCAATTTTCTTGTCTGTGAGCTTTTCTTGGTCAGCTACAATTCTCCTCATGTTGCAATTATATCCCAATAATTCCGTTCCTAGCATGCACCATCTCCTGCTCCTGCACCATCCTCTGACAAATTCATCTACCTGTTTCACCATTCCGTTGATCATTTCTTGGTAGTAACGGCTCTTGTCAATTGTTATACCTATCGTTTTGCTTGTTATTGGGCACTTTGTCCTAGATGTGACGTAAAGGATACCGCTAGCATCCACCTCAAAGGTCGCCTAAATTTCAGGTACTCCCTTGAATCAGAGCAATGATTAATATCAGTAACTTAGGAGTTAGTACATCATATAAACTGGTACTAAAGATAAAAAAAAAAAAAAATCATCAACCTTGATATTGAGGCGCGGCCCTTCATCATTTGTCGTTTGTCATAGCTGAGGCATCGCTTATCAAAAAAACATTCCCAAATGCACAGGGCTAAGAGAATCTAAATAATTAATGACTATTTAAAAAAGAACTACATTACTTGTTCCCGAGCAATGAGCTCTAACATTGATTCAGTAGATCCAATAGTAGAGCACTCATCAAAAACATATACAACTGTTTTTATGCAAATTGTGCAGGTGTAATTGGCGCGGGCATGAGCAATTGGGCAGTTCAGAAAAAAACGTCAAGTTTCATCCTTGGGAAAATGTATATATAGGGCTTGTTTAATTAAATCCCACTCACCTCCTCATTCAATCTCTCCCGAACCTGCTGACTCTTTCCCCTCTCCACATTGCATGCCCACCTACAGCCCCTAACAGCCTGATACCTGAACCTCTTGCTATTTTCGACATCATGTTGCCCTGCTCTCTTGCTCTTTATTATATATAAGTTCAAACAGACAAAATGATCGAACAATCAACACACATTACCCTTCTAATTTTCAGCTATAGGTAATAGAATATTCCCAGAGCACAAAATTCATGACCTAAATTGTCAAGACATGAGCTCATTCTTCTTAATACGCTAAGTTCAAATTATTTTCATATTTACCTAAAAGTTGAGTTGGACTATGAGCTAAAGAATGAACTATTGACAATTGAGCAAAATCGAACAACCCTGTTTGCATTAGAAAAAGTTGATTTAAAAAGGAATTGCTAGAAAATAAAAAGATTTTGTGAATCCAGAGAGGCGTCCATTCTGCAGTTCCCAACTTAAATGCCAAACACCCAACTTAAATCAGTATTCTACAATTTTAAAGCATTAAATCGAAATAATAATACACCAAACTCAATAAATTATGAAGTCTAACCATCTATGCATATAACCAATTGCATAACACAAACTAATAATTAATAATCAAAAGTTCCTGCAATCAGAAATCAAACCATGAGGATAACAACAAATGTTAATCAAAGAAATTCAGGTAAATTTAAATCATTAAAATCATCAAGGCTCCCACCGCTTTGACCAAATATCTGGAGAAAATGAGCAATCAAATAGCGAGACAACACTAACCAGCTCCAACAAAGAAGTGAAAACTCCTTATAAATGGAACGACCCTCCAACTTCATAACCGCCGCCTTTAACTTGCCCATTTAAAGTTGTAACTCGTAGAGCTTGAAACGGAAGCAAGAGAAGAGGTGAAGAGGTGTGATTGTGATTTTCTGGAAAACCACGCGTCGCGACAGTAATGAGTAAAGAGGTGAAGAGTTTTGTTGTTGTCGAGATCCGTTCCAACAACACAAATAGCCAGCAGGCAAATTTAATTAGTTTAGGCCCATTTGAAGTGTTAAGGCCCACCCCCGTTTTAGGGCATTACACGTAGGAGAGAGAAAGATTGAGCAGTGGCCTTAGTACCCGACACATCAGATTTGAGCTGGCTTTTTTTGGCTGAAATTGCTTCCAAACAATGACACATAGGCGCTATAGTTAGCCTATTAAAGGTATAGTATAGATAGATTGATCACTTTTTAACCAATTGAAGTGGTCTCATAATAATTTACTGTGAGACCGTCTCATATGAGACTTTGCCGGTATTTATTAGCTAATTTATGAAAAATAATATAATTTATGGTTGTAAGTTAGCTAATTATGGTAATAAGTTTACAATATGAGAATTACTCATAATACTGGTTAGCTAGTTTATTGAAAATGTGATATAACGGGTGACGGGATATTGGAATGAAAATGAAATAGTATACTCGGTGACGTAAGAGTGGAAAGAGATAATAACATGACGGGGTAGTAGAAATAGATAATATAATATGATGGATGACAAAAGTTGAAAAAAAAAATGTATAATATTGTCCCTAATAATATTATAACAAAGATAAACCTAAAACAAGTATATAAACATGTAAATAGGCAGCCCGAGCATGAACCGAGTACACTGCGGCTCATCGCCTGTACCGAAAGTAGTCACCTGTGGCAGCCTGTCAAGCTGTGTGTGACCCCACAGACCAACACCGATCCTTTCGGCGCATTTTGACCTCACTCATGCGCACCCTGGGAAACTTCCCAGGAACCTCTTAAGACAGCAACGTCCTCGTTGCGCCTGGCAGCCAACCATAGTCCAACTCCAGAATCTTTCCCTCACTATGCTGCTGACTAGCGCACTCTTGACCATAGGATCAAACGCGGTCGCAGGGTTGCTCCGATACCATTTGTAACACCCCGCCTCATCGCCTGAACCGGAAGTAGTCACCTATGCCAGCTTGTCAGGCTGTGTGCTGACCCCACAGACCAACACCGGTCGTTTCGGCGCATTTTGACCTCATTCATACGCATCGGAGAAAACTTCCCAGGATGTCACCCATACTATAAATTACTCCCCATCAAGCACGCTTAACTGTGTAATTCTTATCAGATGGGCTTCCTAAAAGGAATGTCAACTTTGTTGGTATGAGTAACACTATCAATCCTTTTAAACACCTTATATGAGCCCTTAATCTGTTAAGAACTTTCTCTGAAATCTGTGGTATTACACACTAGCCCTAAAAAGATTATGACTTTTTCATTTTATCTATTGCCCATATACGGAGTTACATTTTTGCGACGCGCAGTGGCAGAGCTTTGCTAAAAAAAAGGGAGGCCAGGTTTCGAACTCAATACCTCTCAAATGTCAAGAAGAAACTCAAAGGCGCCAAACAACTGGGACAAACTATTTTGTGTGACTAATACTCCCTCCTACCCAAATATATCTTCCTGTATTCCTCTTTGAGACGATTCACTATGATTTTCCTCTTTCGAAACCTACCCCATTTGGCAAATTTATCGGACTAATATACCCTTACTTATTTTCTGATGGGGCTATTATCCCTAATTACTACTTGCACATCCCATCTTCTCTCTCCTCCAACCACCTCCCCCATATTACCGAGAGCACTGATCGTCTCCTCCGACCACCTTGATCCACTTCCTCTATCAACCAACGAGTTCCACGTTTACCCACCTGTCGACCACCATCACCATCTCACTGTTTCATGACCGACGAGGAGATATAGCACATCGTCAGAAGCCGAACAACGGAACACACATGCGAGAGTGATTCTTAAACCTCTCGAGGCGGCGCTCGTTCTTGGGAGTGAGGCGGTCATAGGCACGACATCCCCAAACCCAGAAAAATCAATCTCCTCTCACCACCTCCCTCTTCCCGACGACAACTCACCTCCAACCACCACCATTACTACCTCGCTATTCCCGAACCCAGAAAAATCGAATTGAAGATGGAGAATGAAGAGCTAAGTTGAACCGGGGAATTCGGGAAAGAAATTGAATTGGGGGTAACCAAACCCAGAAAAATTGAATTGGGGGTAACCAAACCTCGCGATGAGTTCAGATCCTCGCCAAAAGCGCCGACGTGGCTCAAAGGAGAATGAAGGGCTGTGACTAAATGGGAGCACAAGGCTCATCGGAGAAGCGAATCTGATCGAAAAAGAGAGGTTGATCGGAGAAGAGGAGAGAAGGTATTTAGAGAAGAGAGTCTCATCGGAGAAGCGAATCTGATCGAAAAAGAGAGGTTGATCGGAGAAGAGGAGAGAAGGTATTTAGAGAAGAGAGTCTCATCGGAGAAGAGGATGGAGACTGATCGTAGAAGATCGAGAAGAGCGGCTGATCGGAGAAGAGAAGAGATGCGATTAGTGAGGATGTGCAGATCGACTGGGAATGGAGATCGGCGATCGCCGATGGGATGGATATGGTGTCGCTGGTGGTTTTGCTGGTGGGGATCAGTTGAAGATGGGTGAAGGGAGAGGGTGGGATTAGATGTTAAACAAATTGGTGTGTTTAATTAATTATTTAGTTATTAATTTATTAGGGTTTGTTTAATTGGGGTGTTGGTTGTTGTGCCCTACCCAAAGAGGAAAATATCTTTGGGTAGGAGGGAGTATGTGCAATAAAACTTATATTTCAAAATAGGGGTGGATGCCCCTGCCCACGATGCCTGACATTCCCCTCTGGCGACGCGCAAATTAGCAAATATGTAAAGACAAGGCATCATATACCTCGTCACCTTGGGTCAATACTTATTGCTTTGTCACGTATGGAGTAGATGATAGAGTTTACCCATAGTTTTTTAGGTTGATTCACGTGGTACCCTCATATTTTGATGATTTGCACGTAAACTCAATGTTTTGCAAATTTTGTAACATTTGAGATTTGTCTGTTTGCACACGGTACCCTAAATTTAATTAACCCTCTCACTAACATCATCAATTACTTTGTTTTTTTAAAAGGTTAATTCACTTGGTACCCTCGTGTCTTGCCGATTAGCACGTAGTATCCAGTGTTTTGCAAATTTGTACCAAATCCCTTCAAGATTTGATTGTTTTTACATGGCATCCTTACTTTTAAAATTCCGTTAACGCGGTTAATTGGAAAAAAAGCTCGTTGGTTAGCTTTTTTTTGTTGTTAATAATAAAAAAAAAAAAACCTCTCACTATATGAAGACAATGCTTATACCATGCTCCCGGGAGCACAAGGATAATGGTGGTACTTCTGATAATAGAGGCATATGGACCACATTTAAATAGATATTAAATTATTTTGAGTGTGATCTCTACTCTATTGTGGAAAGGACCACCATAGACCTTTTGTTCCCGAGAGCATGGTATAATTTACAATATGAAGGGATCATTTCCCTGACTTTGGTCCATAGACCATTTAATAGTTGTCTGAGCATGAATTTAAAAACAATTCATTACTTTTTATTAATCGGATGATGTGGTAACCCACACATAGCTTTTATACAATACGCCACATACCATGACATAACTATGAAGTGAGAATTTAATTTCGTTGCCGCAGTTAATTTTTCATTAGCTTATCCAACATCACAACCAAACATTTTCACAATAACAGATTTTAAAACCTTTGATTAGGTATAAGAAAACCATGACTTTTTTTCTTTTTTTTCAACTGTGAAATGACCTCAATAGTTACACTCATGATAATAATTGAGTTAAATCCTGCCTTAGGAATCAAGGTCACCTCCAAACTATCATGATCATCAACTCCTAAATCTTCAATCAAGTCCGTTAGCCCTAACGTGAAGGTTTGGTTCATCTTATATTGATCATTAACCATACTAATACGCCTCATTGGCAACATCGAAAAACTTCCGGCATATTCCGTGTTAACCCGAGTCTGCCTTTTTGGATTCTCCTCACCTTTATTAATGTAAACGTCAAACTTAAGAAACTCGTCCACCTTCATCAATTCTAACTTAATGACAAGAACCTCTTCTTCAACCATTTTCTCTTGCACACTTCTTGACGTTCGCGATCTTACCATTTTCGTTCGTATGGTGGTGTCTAATTGCTTATTAGGAAATGCAAGTCGACCTCTTGGTATACGTATCCGAGTGTCTCGTGATCTAAGACATCTTGTACTTTAATGCGAACTGGTTTGGCGTTTTCGTCGTAGAAGACAAATGAGACATTTAGGCAATCTGGGTCCCTAAAGTCTTGGCTCTTACCTCCTAGGGTTTTCCAAATTGTCCACAACCTATCGATATTACCATGATGAGCATATATAAAAGATTGGATCTCGAGCTGTTGAAAAGAAGGCGCCCATATCTATTCTATAAGGTTGTTGTCTAGGGTCACCTGTCCATGTATGTACATTATTATGAGGACCATACAAAATTGATCCACCTCCTGGTGATTCCGCGTCCCCAGCCCTGTATGGTCTACCTAAAAACATAATAACTGCATTTTTTTGAATTTGATACCATTACGCGATGCATAACAGTAAGGTTAGATGTTATTAAGTCTTCGGGGGCAAGACCGTCATTGGCATCTTGCGTGTCGAATGAAAGGTCTATTAACGTAGTAGGAGGTTGATGAGAAGGATCTCGAAATGGATCGTATAGAGAAGAAACTGGGTTAGTGTATAGAGTAGGCATGTACATTCCGCTTGGGTGATCCCAATTCCAAAAAGGTAAGGCAAAAGTTGGATCATCAATCAACTTGCCGAGGATTTTCTCAAAAAAGTAAATATAACATCTATGAAATTAAAAGGTAAGAATAACCAATTGAAATGAACATCAAATTGATAGTTAGGAAAACCAACTTGATGATAACTAGCATCACAATAAGCGCAATGCACATTAGCTTGTTGAATGAAGTTACGTGGATCGTGTTCAGGAAGGTTTCTCATCAAGCTTATGGCTTTGGAATATTTTTCGATGTAGTTTTCATCAACTAAGTGGGCAGCAGGGCGTACCTTAAGCACTAGATATTTCTCGGGCTTAAAGTTAATAATATTTTCTGGCGTTGGGGGGCAACAATCAAGACCAATAGGGCCACCTTCTGGTAAATTTGTTAGACCACAATCAGTAGTATCTGCTTCTACCGGTTTTGCTAAGCTAATTGAAGAAAATGAAGATGTGGAGGTAGCTCCGTAAAGGCCTCCTGCTCCAATTAGGAGATTTCTTCTATTCAGGTTGTTGTCATCTCCTTTTATTCTCTGTTTAGAATATTGGGGATCATTTTCTATTTGAACTTTGCACGCGAATTTTCTACTGATTTTCTTGTTTTTATTTACATATATAGCTATAAGGAAATCCCATCATAACCAGTGAATAATGGGTAAAAGGTGAAGTGTTGTAGAAGCTTAGAGAAGCCATTTTTTTTTTTTTTGTCTTCTAAATTGATTGAAATTGAAGTGTATTAATGATGTAAAAGCTTCTATCTATATAGCAATAACTAGTTTAAGTTAGCTAGGTTCTAGCATAATCCTTGTAACTGAAGATGGTTCATGTGAAAACAATTAGCATATTGTCTATCTTAAACACTAAAGTGTAAGATACTTTTTTGTAACTTTTATAAAAATAACAATCATATTAAGACATTTTAGTATATTCAAATTCATCTCAACTTTTCCCAACTAGACATTAATTTCAAATTATAGTTACACATTTTTATGTCTAACTTTATTTCAGATAGCACTGGCCTGGATTTTCTTATCTATGCACTAAAAGTCTGTATGTCAAAAGAAATTTTAGTTGCAAAAAGAAAAGAGCAATTCGTGTGAGGCATTGATACATTATTTGAGATATATCACTTTTATTTGTTAATGGTATATAGTACACGTTTACATGAATGCAAAAATAGGTTATTATCAAATTTCAAACTCACTCGAAATTCATGGGAATGGTCTAGAGTGGACCTTTTAACAACTCAAAGTTGTTGGACTGTCATCTTTTACCTCAAAACAATTAAAAGACATCGACATAGAGAGATGTTGATGAAAAAGGATCAAACATTATCTAAGTACATAGCTTTAGGGGTATGATTTAGATCACATAATAGCATGGTGTAAATACACTTTCAAAACTAAAATACAGAGATGAAATTATTGACCGCAACAAACAATGCCATCTTCCCATCCAGGGGCATGTGCGCTCTCATTAATTTGTGAAAATTGTGGTTTATGTCCTTTAATATGTTGACTTGTTGAGTTGAAGACTTAAGGGCAACTTGTTACTTGTAAAATACGAGTTGAAATCGTTATGCCAATGTTGAAACAAATTCGTAACTAAACCAATTTGTCTACAATACAATGTTATACTCCTTCCGGTCCAAATTAAACTTCTCGTAACTTTCCTACACAGTTTTTAAGGAAAACAATAAACAATAGCAAATGATTCAATTAATTAATGGATCAAAACTAATCACTACCAAAAAAAAAAAAAAAAAAATCAAACCCAGATTTCATTCTCCATCTCCCATCCCATCCAACCACCCCGATCAACCCACAACCACCGCCGCTACATACACCAACAACCACTATCGCCGACGAAGCCTCCACCATATCCACCACTATCGTTGGCGACCCTCCCCCACCCCTTCCCTAACATCGTCACTTCCTAAACCTCCACCATTGTTTCCTTCTCCTCTTTTTCATTTTTCTTTCTCCTCCAAATTTGGGTCTTTCTGGCAACAAGCATGGGTCTTTCTGGCAACAAGCATGGGAAGTTTAAACCGGAGGGAGTATATATATAGGGGTCGTTTCCGGTCAGAAGTTGTATTAATGTCAGAAGTCAGAAGTTATGGGAGTCGTTAGATCGTAATCATCTGACGGCTAGAAACACGCGCGTTTTTCTTAGGTCAGAGGGGTAGTTATGACTTTTCGAACGCGGGGAATGAGAAAGGGGTTGACAGCAGGTTAACAAACATTCGCACATTTTACTTTCTCTCTCTATTGTTGAATATCTCTCTCTCTCTCTCCCTTTCTCTCTAACTCAAAAGCTGAAGAAAATCAAAATCTAAGAAAAATTGGGGGAATAATCGACAAAGCTTGATTCGATGTTTTAGATCTCGCGAATTTCAAGCGATTCAAGTCAAGCTCGCTCAAGAACAAGCTGAATGTTTTTGAACTTTACGATCGCCGATCGTAATCACTCTCTCTTCCGTTGCATTTTATTGAATCTGATGATCATTTGCTATTCTAGAGTAGTTTCTCTCTCTCTTTCGTATTATTTGTTCGATTGATTGCCTTTAATTTTTTATGTAGATGTTGTGAATTATAATGTGTCTTACATAGTAGAGTTATGTGTCTTACATAGTAGAGTATGTGGTTTAGTTAGTAGAGTTATGTGTCTTAGATAGTAGAGTTATGTGGTTTACTCCGTAGTTAATAGAGTTATGTATCTTAGTTAGTAGAGTTATGTGTCTTATATATTACAATTATGTGGTTTAGTTAGTAGAGTTATGCGTCTTAGATAGTATAGTTACACGTGGAGTTATGTATCTTAGATAGTATAGTTACACGTGGAGTTATGTATCTTAGATAGTATAGTTGTGGAGTTTAGTTAGTGGAGTTATGTGTTTTGGATAGTACAGTTGCGAGGTTTAGTTAGTAGAGTTAGAGGAGTTACGGAATTTCACATTGGAGAGTTAGCGGGAGTTACGGAATTCACATTGTAGAGTTTGTGGAGTTACGAAGTTTACATTGTAGAGTTAGTGGAGTCATGAAATTCGCATTGTAGAGTTAGTGGAGTTATGGAGTTAGTGAAGTTACGAAGTTTACATTGTAGAGTTGGTGAAGATATGGAGTGTAGAGTTAGTGGAGTTACGAAGTTTGCATTGTAGAGTTATGTATCTTAGTTATTGGAGTTGTGTATTGGGATCGTGCAGTTATGTGTTTTTAGTAGTGAGTTATGTGTTCAAGTTAGTAAAGCTAAGGAGTGTAGTTAGCAGAGTTATGTGTCTTAGTTATTAGAGTTAGGTGATATAGTTAGGGGAGTTGTGTATTCGAGATTGTGGAATTATGGTGCACAATTAGTAAGTTAATGTAGTAGAGTTAGGTGGATATACTTAGGGCGTGATTGATTTCGAAAATTAATTACTAAATCGATCCGATATGAACAAACAACATCAAAAACGAAAGCTAGGGTTTCGAAAAATGCAAACCTGAAAGAGATGACGCTCGTGTCATCGGTGAGGAGAGAGGAACGGAGTTGAGGACAGGGAGGAGTTACCGACGTCGTGGATGAGGAGAGGGATTTGGATTTTGAGGAGAGAGAAACATAATGGATGAAATAAGAAGGAATTCGCAAATTACCCCTGCCTAATTTAATAGAATGACTGAAATACCCCTGAGATTCTAGAGTTAGCGTCCACATGTGGTGGAGTTAGCTGGAGGGAAAAAAAACCGCGCACGCCGTCAGCCGTTAGATAATCAAGATGGACACTCCAAATTACTTCTGACATTCTGACATAAAACTACTTCTAACCTGATACAATTCTTATATATTTATAGATTTAGATTCAAGAAGTAACTTTATGTATATAGGAACTATGGTCATATTACGATATAGGTCGTCTGAGGTCATAGTGCCTATTCAGCCCAACATAATCCTTTCATTGAGAAAAAAAATTATTACACTAAGTAAATACTTACTTTTATTTAGTGTATCAAAAGCATATCCAACTTCAATAACTATAAGGAATATAAGGATTCACAACTATATATAAGAATTCGCATTTTTTAATTTATGTATAAACACATTTATGGTTTACTTTTTTTTTTTTTTTTTTTTTTTTTTTCAAATTGTTATAAACTACGACATAAACTCAATGTTTATACTCATAATATTAATTGAGCTTAATCCCGCTTTAGGAATCAAGCTCACCTCCAAACAATCATGATCATCAATTCCCAATTCTTCAATCAAGTCTGTTAGCCCTAAGGTAAAGGTCTGGTTCATCATAGTATGACTATTGTCCGTACTATTGGTACCCATTGGTATCATTGCAAAAGATCCAGCATATTCCGCGTTCACTCGTGTCTGCCTTGTTGGCTTCTCCTCGTCTTGATTAATGTAAACATCAAACTTATAAAAGTCTTCCACCTTCACCAATTCTAACTTGATAACAAGAACCTCTTCTTCATATATTTTCTCTTGACTACTTCTCAACTTTCGTGGCCTTATCATTTTTGTTCGTAATGTGGTGTCTAATTGCTTAGGAAATGTAATCGTAGGAATTACGCTTTCATTTTTCTTTGAAATTCTAGGTTTATTATTAGGAAGACGAGGGTGAAAGTTGGTCCATGGCAAATCAACCTCTTGGTATACATATCCGAGTTTCTCGTGATCTAAGACATCTTGGACTTTAATGCGAACTGCTTCAGCATTTTCGTTGTAGAAGACGAATGAGGCGTTTAGCCAATCTGGGTCCGTAAAGTCTTGCCTCTTACCTCCTAGCTTTTTCCAAATAGTCCACAACCTATCGACATTACCATGATGGGCAAAAAAGATAGGATCTCGTGCTGCTGAAAAGAAAACGCCCATATCTAATTTATATGGTTGTTGTCTTGGGTCAGCTACCCACGAGTGGATATTAGCATGAGGACCACTTGCCATTGATCCACCTCCAGGTGGTACCGCATCTCCAGCCCTATATGGTGCACCGAAGAACATTACTGCATTTTTAGAATTCGATACCATCATGCGGTACATAGCCATAAGGTTTGATTTTATTAAGTCTTCTGGTGCGATACCGTCATTAACATCTTGCCCATCATACGAAAGGTCCATTAGTGTAGGAGGTTGATGAGAAGGATCACGAAGTGGATCGTATAGAGAAGAATTTGGGTTAGTGTATAGACTAGGCATGTACATTCCACTCGGATGATCCCAATTCCAAAAGGGTAAGGCAAAAGTTGGATCGTCAATTAACTTGCCAAGGATTTTCTCAAAAAAGTAAAGATAACATCTATGCCAAGGCAAGAATAACCAATCAAAATGAACATCGAATTGGTAATTAGGAAACCCCACTTGATGATAACTTGCATCACAATAAGCACAATGCACATTGGCTTGTTGGAAGAAGTTACGTGGATCATGTTGAGGAAGGTTTTTCATCAAACCTATGGCTTTGGAATATTTCTCGATATATTTTTCATCAACTAAATGAGCAGCAGAACGTACCTTTAGAACTTGATGCCTTTTGTGCTTAAAGTTGATTATATTTTCAGGTGTTGGGGGGCAACAATCAAGGCCGATAGGACCAGCTGGGCCAAAAGGTGGAAGATTTGTTAGACCACAGTTGGTTATATCTACTTCTATCGGTTTTGCTAAGCTATTTGAGGAAGACGAAAATGTGGAGGTAGCTCCGTAAAGGCCTCCTGTTACCCCTATTAGAAGATTTCTTCTATTCATATTGTAACTATCTCTTTTCGTGTTTTGTTCATCCTCTTCTTTTGGAACTTTGCTCACAGATTTTGTAGAGAATTTTTCTTTTTGACTACAAGGAAATCTTATCATAAGCACTGAAGGGCTAAAAGACATAGTCTGGAAGCTCAGTGAAGCCATTTCTCTCAATGTTAATTGGATTTTTGTGCACAATTAAAGAAAAACTCCAATTTATATAACATAATGAATTAGGTGAGGTTATACTTTCACAAAAACTAAAAGAGAAACAAGGATATATAGACAGTGTATTTCTCTTTGTAATTGAAGACGTTACATGTGAAAGCAATTCAAAAAACTTGTCCATCTAAAATACTAAAGTGTACAATAGTTCTTAGCTAGCTTGTACCTTGATGAAAATAACAATATCCTATTAAGACGTACATTGTAGGGAAAACGAATTAATCACAACTCTACCCATTTAGGCATTATTATCAATATTATTATAGTTATGTCTAGCTAACTTAGTTTCTTGTAGCATAAGATTTTTCTTATCTATGCACTACAAGTTTAGAAATCATATGAGTTCTCTAATGTAATACATTGCACATACTCTTACGAATTTGTAAGCTTTTTTAATCACCAAAAAAAAAAAAAATTGTGTTAGGCAATGAGGTATTCAGGTGTTATCTAGTATTTATGAAACTTCTACATACACAATTGTAAGTAAACAAATATGACTAAAACTAACCATTTCAGATTAAGGACATAATCTTGATTAGTATAAGGTACAATTTGGACACATGCAGGTCTTTTTTTATTTTGTTTTTGTATTTTTGTTATTGTTAATTTGGTTTAATCTCATCCATTGATCTAGGGTGTGTGTGTGTGGCTCAGATTACTTCTGACCTTCTGACATAAGGTTACTTCTGACCGGATGCAGCCACTATATACACATAGCATCGCAATTTTCTTATAAGAGTCGTATGGTTTAAAACATTCTGCTTTTTACAATATTTATTTACAAACCTTTTAGTCATAAAAATGAATAGATTTCTTTGTGTGAGGAATTGAAACGTTATTTAGGATATATGAAATTCTGATCTTACGAAATTGTGGAGTAAATACTTTTAATAGACAACTAATTGATACTAGTCACAAGATTCTAATAGGTGTGCCTAAAACAAGTGGAACGCTATTCGTTGCCATACACACATACATTGCCCCAACTTTGTTATTTTTCCACTTATACCTTTTGAACTACTCTTTTCTACATTATCTCTCTGGTTCTCACTAAGAGCCTGTTTGGATACAATTTTTTGAGGGAAACGAAGGGGAGGGGGAGAGGTGGAAGGGAAAGGGAGGGGAGGTGAGGGAGAAGGAACTTGAATTAATTTGTTTGGATAGAAGAAGAATTGGAGAGAAAGTGAGGGAAAATATCAAATTGAAAAAAAAAAAAAAAAAGTAAAAACAAACCAAACCCCATCCCCCTCATTTTCTCTCTCCTCTCTCTATCCACCTCCCCCACCAACCCATCGCCACCGCACACCACCGTCAATGACCACCTGCCCCAGAGCCACCACCACTGGCAGAGTCGGACGGATATGCCGACACCGTCCACCCCTTACACGTCCCCTTCACCAACCATAACACACCACGCGAGCGTTTCTCATCATGCACAACCTCCTCCTCAATCGTCGTTCCGACTCTCGTCACTGCTCCACCGCATACCTCCATGGCCGCCGCCCCCTCTGGTTTCGCCGTCACACATATCCCACCGAGAAAAATGAGGAGAGAAAGTGGTGATAGAAAGAGTAAGTGACGTATGATAAGGGGGGATCGTTTCGCGCGGGTAGGGGGGTGGTGGTCGAAGGAGATTTGCGGTCAAAGTAGTGGTCGTGGAGCTGAGGATGGTGATGGTTGGTGTGAGGCGGCGGCGGGGAAGGGCGGCAGTGGCTCGGGGGAGGGGGGAGGAGAGAGAAAGGGAAGAGGGTTCTTTTGCGGTTTTCAGAAAATCACGGTTGTAATGTGAAAGATATGTGAGGGCATTTAGGTAATTTGAATATATTTTCCTTAGTATTTAAATTAATTTTGAAGAATTGTAATTCTTCTATTTATAAAAATGTTCCATGTGAGATGTGATGTTCTTGAATCTAAACATTTGAAGCTTATGTCAAAGTAGTGAAGCATTGTAATCTACTTTAAAATTATCAGATTGTTACTTAACTCGTCATCACAAGAGAATTTTCTCACACCCATTTTTTTTAAAACCAATTTTCTCACAACCATTGGAAATGCATTTGGGTTTCATTTTCTAGCATAATTCGTATATTTCGATGTTTTACCTTTGATGAGCCTTACTTTTAAAATTATCTAATTTCCTAATAAAATCCTGGTCCGGTTAAGCTTATAAAATATGATCCCTTGTATTGGAGTTGTAATTTATACATGATTATCTCATGTTTATTAGTTGATTAAAAACACATATCATAAAAATAGAAAATTAATATGATCTCGATTGATATTGATTTGTATGATTGTAAATATGATCTCATATTTACGTATGATACCATCCTGAATACTTCTCCTACCCACTATGATTTTCCCTTTTCGAAAACTGTTTTTGAGTAGCCATCTTTGGAACTACTTCTAGAGCAAATAAAATCCCCGTTTACCTTAAACTCAAATGGGTTTGGTAGAATACACTGCAGAATAGAATATGTACTAATTTTTTCAACAAGTGAACGATTCATTTGGTTTAAATGTAGCTTCGAACATGACTACTCAAAAACAGTTTTTGAAAGAGGAAAATCATTTTGGGTAGGAGGGAGTATGTTTTTAGTATTCTTAATGAATTCAATAAACAACTCTCAAATGTAAGGTCGCCTTTTTTTTATTTGTTATTTTAGTTACCAGATCACGTACAAATCTTTGTTGAATTACATTGTTTTGTTCTTGAGTTCAAAATTACATATTTTTTCTTACTATACCATTTTTATATAAATATTTTTTTACTTACTATATATCATGTACAATTTATATTTAATTATTTATTCACTTACCATACCATGTACTAATCTAATCGATGTAGGATTAAATTAATTATTCGCTTACCATATTATGACTTAACTTATATAATATTCAATAGTCCATATAAAGTTGGACTCTCTAAAATCTCTCGATCGTAAAATCTCTCGATCGTTGTGAGAGCTCTAAAAGAGCCTCAAATAATGATATAACTAGTTTGCTTGTCTGGCCCGCACCCGGGGTGTATATGTATATAGTTATACTCATTTGATGAAATTGTCCATTTATCTTTGCTGTAATATTATTAGCAACACTAATATTTTCCATAAATTAGCTGAAATAAATTATATCATTTTATTTCTTTGTAAACAAATAATTTTATAATTTATAAAACTTTCACTTTCAATATAGATGATGTGATTCCAGTTTAAATAAGTAATAAGGAAGGTAAAAAATAATAAGGTAAAGATGAAATCGATTAATAGTAAATATTGATTTATTATAATAAAAAAATATTGTAAATTTTTTGGTATGAAAAATGTTACTTATATATATAATGATAGATGAAATGTTCATCTATACTCTTTACCATGAAAAACATTTTAAATGAATTTTTTAAGTGAAAATTCAAGAAACATGCCACATGGCATGAAAGATGGCGCAAGTTATATCGTGGTCCCTGGACCACAAACAGTACCATGGTCCGGGACACGTGTCCAACCATGATTCGTTGGATAAATAAAATAAAACAAGTGCAGAAAAATACACGCTGCAACTTTCCTGCTCCATTCTCTGCATATCATTTACCCACCCACTCAAAATTTTCTCTCTCCTCCCTGCCCTTTCCGCCGCCACATAACTCCCCCGCGACGACGACGGCGCCTTGACCCACGTCCTCCGCAATAAGGTATGTCCATGACTTACACCCATAAGATCCACGACACAAACCTACAAAATCCATGAAATTTTGATGGGGAAATTTTGATTTTTTTTGTTTTTTTTTTTTTAAATTTCAAAAGATCCATGGATGATCATGGTAAGATCCATGGATGATCATGGTAAGATCCATGAACTTACTTCTGATGATCCATGGATTGTATTCGTGGAATCCATGATGATTAACATCATATTTTCTTTAATTTTGTATTTTTTTTATGGAACTTCAAAAAATGGATTTTGATTGGTAATTGAACTGAATTGGTGGACGCAATTCGCGGCTGATGGTGGTGCTGGTGGTACGGTCGGGGTGGTGGCTGGCCGGTGCAGGTGGGGTAGCCGGTATGCGGTGTGGGAGAGGTTGGGGGCGAGATTCTGGGTAACAGGAGAGAAATAGTTTTCTGTTTTTTTCTTTTTTTTTTTTTTTCATCTAGCCAATAAAATTGCGACACCTCTCCGGACCACCAACAAGGACCATCGTATATGCACTGACAGATGCCCTAATAGAAGCCAGTGAACGTGTTCGTTGCCTCTAACACAACTTTTAATATATAGTATAAGTTATATAATATTGATTGATATTGATATGGATATGGATATTGATATTTTCATGTCACAAGTTATTCGAACGATTAATTCAAATAATGCTCAAAAAAATAAAATTTATCAAAATGGGGTTGTAAAAAACTTATTTAAATGGGGTGCACGTAGGCTCGGATACCTGGGAACCTGAAACTCGACATGGCGCGTGGCGAGTTTGACAAACTCGCCATGGCGCGTGGCGAGTTTGACCGTTTTTGCTCTGTTGATTGATTAATTCGGGGGCAGATGGTGAGGACAAACTCGCCACGCGCCATGTCGAGTTTCAGGCTCCCAGGTCAAACTCGCCACGCGCCATGGCGAGTTTTAGGCTCCCAGGTATCCGAGCCTACGTGCACCTCATTTCGATAAATAAGTTTTTTACAACCTCATTTTGATAAATTTTATTTTTTTAAGCATTATTTGAATTAATCGTTCCAAGTTATTCTGTACGCCACTTAAAATGGTGGCTAGAGTGTAGCATTCAATCAAATTTAAACAAGAACTACATAAATAATGCCTATTTAATTTTGTAAGTGATTGATCATCAAGAAAATCAGTGAGACATTAACGAACATCATAATCTCATGCAAATTTAGTATAGTATTTGTTTTTAAGTAAAGCTATATGTCAATTTCAATTTGCCTAGTTTTTGCATATATATTCGTCAACTCCTATCTTGTAAAGCGAAATACGATCAATAAAGGCCACTAGCGGGACATGCATGGTTTTGAGAGCTTAGCGAGTGAGTAAAAACATGGGGCAATTTTTGACAATGAGCATCCTCTGTGCTATTTTGTGTCCCACCCCCTATAATCACAAATTTGGAAATCTACATTATTATTACATTAAGCAATTGATTTTACTTTTTGTATTCAATGAATTCCTGAAATTTGATTGGAGTTGTATACAAAATGGGAGAGAGTATCCTCATTGAGTTTTTGGTGTTTTGCGAGTAATTTCATGGAGTGAGTTTGGTTGAAGGATAAGGTATACAATGTAATAAATTGAAATTTAGTCCTCTGTGCTTTTTTTTTTCTTTTTTTTTTCGTTTGGTTTGAATTTGTGAGGGTATCTCGAACCAAACTTAAAAACCAAAAGAAATAGAGGGAGTGCATGATTATAGAAATTGACGGTTGGATAAAGAGGAATCAAAAGGAGAAGAGAATAGTTGATTACATCTTATGATTTGATGACAATTTCATTGGTTGAAGATTAATTACCTTACCTCAATGGATCTAAATACATTGTAATGAGGATTACACACAATTCTTGTAATAGTCTGATCTATTATACATCACAACACAATTCAATAGACTTGAAGCCAGTGGACGTTGAGCTGTTGTTCAACAGTGATGATATGTGTTGCATATGTCCCGATGAAAACAGAATCATTTGACCTTCTGACATAAGGCTACTTCTGATCGGATGCAACCTCTATATACATATAGCATCGCAATTTTCTTATAAGAGTCGTATGGTTTAAAACATTATGCTTTTTACAGTATTTATAAACCTTTTAGTCATAAAATTAATAGATTTTTTTTTTGTGTGAGGAATTGAGACGTTATATAGAATATATGAAACTCTGATCTTACGAAATTGTGGAGTAAATACTTTTTTTAGACAACTAATCTATGCTAGTCACAAGATTCTAATAGGTACGCCCGAAAACAAGTTGAACACTATTCGTTGCCATACATACATTGCCCCAACTTTGTCATTTTTCCACTTATATGTTTTGAATTCTTTTCTACATTATCTATCTGGTTCTCACTAAGAGCCTGTTTGGATACAGTTATGGGAGAGGGAGAGATGGAAGGGAAAAGGACGGGAGGTGAGGGAGAAGGAAGATGAATTCCTTTGTTTGGATAGAAGAAGAATTGGAGAAAAAGTGAGGGAAAATATCAAAATGAAAACTAAAAAAAAAACAAATCCCATCCCCCTCATTTTCTCTCTCCTCTCCCCTATCCACCTCTCCCACCAACCCATCGCCACCGCACACCACCGTCGATGACCACTTGCCCTAAAGCCACCACCACTGGCGGAGTCGGCCGGATATGCCGACCACCGTCTACCCCTTACACCAACCATAACACACCACACGAGGGTTTCTCATCACGCACAACCTCCTCCTCAATCGTCGTTCCGACCCTCGGCAGTAGGGATGACAATGGACCTAAGAACCGACCCAGACCCGACCCACATGGGTCGAATTTGGGTCAATTTTTTTTTTAGACCCAATGGATCTCAGACCCGGTGATAAATGTGCTGGTCGGATATGGGTCCTTGATTTAAGACCTACACCCGACCCATGGACCCGACCAAAAAAATAGAAAAAAAAAATAAAACCTAATTTCTCACGATGCCAGCCTTCCCCTTTCATTTTCATTTCTCAGTTTTCTCATGAGTCACGCCTAATACTTCTCCGCAACCTCAAAACCCTTCACCACCTCCTCAAAATCCTTCGCTACCGCCTCAAAATCTCATCGTCGCCGCCGCCGTTGTCGTTCTCCCTTGATCTTCTGAACTTATGATGGACGAGGAATGTCCACCATAGGATGATCGCAAATCACATCAGCACATTAACAATCGTAAACCACATCGACACGGAAATATCATAAGTTGCGCAAGTTTTACACATGACAACTTGATTTTATAAAAGACCAATCTTGGATCCAGACCCGCTGGATCCTGACGGGTCTGGGTCTTGATCTGTAAATTTTGGACCCGATGGATCCGGGTCAAATTTGGGTCTGCTTGTAAAGACATGGATCCGAGTCTGGATCCTATAGGACCTCACCTAGACCCGACCCATTGCCATCCCTACTCGTCACTGCTCCACCGCATACTTCCATGGCCGCCGCCCCCTCTTGTTTAGCCGTCGCACATATCTCACCGGAGCAGGAGAAAAATGAGGAGAGAGAGTGGTGATAGAAAGAGGAAATGACGTTGATAAGGGGTAATCGTTTCGCGCGGGTGGGAGGTGGAGGTCGAAGGAGATTTGCCATCAAAGTAGTGGTCGTGGAGCTGAGGATGGTGATGGTTGGTGTGAGGCGGCGGCGGGGAAGGGCGGCAGTGGCTCGGGCTCGGGGGAGGGGGAGGAGAGAGAAAGGGAAGAGGGTTATTTTGGGGTTATTAGAAAATCAAGGCTGTAACGTGAAAGATATGTGAGGGCATTTAGGTAATTTGAATATCTTTTCTTTCCAAATTTCTCCAACTTTAGAAAGACAAAAAATTGAAGAAAAGAGAGAAAACTCATCCTCCCAAATCCTTTCATTTCTCTCCCCTCCCCTTACAAATTTGTATCCAAACAAGGGATACAATTCCCCTCTCCCCCCCTCCCTTTTCCATTAAATCCCCCTATCCAAACAGACCGTAAAAGTAAGTTAAACATGTTTGAGAAATTAAGCTTGAGCAATGGATATGAAAATTGAACCCGTTAACGGTTTGGTAAGCCTATTTAGATTTTACTACTTAAAAATCTCGTGTACATTTTCAAAATAAATTTTCTGGCATAAACAGTTGGATATAAAATTATGAACGAACCTAGTACCAAAGATGTGGAACACATGTACTCATCTAGGTACTTCCATACCATTGCTTACAATTGTAATTTACTATCCTAGAGTGTTCAGTTTCCATGGAGTTACGTGATTATTTATGAGAATTCTAACTCACACTTATCGAACAAATGAAAATCAGGCATTAAATAGACAAAAGATCTCACAAGTATGCCTATCATCAAAAACAAACATATTATTCTGTGTATAAAATGAATCAAAACAAGTAACAGCGGATGGCACAATGTCATTTTTCATGGCGCTAACACCCATGTCGGTCGATTAGCCTAAAAAAGGAACATGAAACAAAAGTGGTTGTTACAAAAATTGTGACCGTTACCCGTACGTCTCTCTCACCCTCTTCACTCCACCAACCTGAGCAGCTAATCTCTATCATTCCTCTTTCCAAATTACTTAAAACATTAAAATTAAAAAAAAAATAATAATAATAAATAAAAAAAGAACATTCCTAATATCCCTAAGATCCCGCCCTTGTTCTGTAATTCGCCACAGTCATCCGCCACCGATTCCACGAATCGCCGCCGAGTCGACTCAGCCCAATGGCATCCGCCGCCGCCGACGAGCTAGCTGACCTCTCACTTTCCGACTGCAAAAATCTCAACGCGAACCTACGCATTCTCTCTCCTCATCATGTCCGTATATCTCCTCGCTTCCAATTTCTTTTAATTTTATTGATTGAATTAATTTGATTAAATTCGCCGGAAAATGTGGAATTTGTTGTTGGTGGTGTTGTTGTTTTACAGGTGGAATTGGCGAAAATGTTGGTAGATATGGGACAGAGCCATCTGTTTGATGAATGGCCTGCACCTGGTGTTGATGATGATCAGAAAATCGCCTTCTTTGATCAGGTTAACTTTAATCTTTTTATTCAACTTCTCTTTTTATTTTATAATGTTTTAATTTTGTCTGTTGATTTGATGTGCGATCTTTGTCTTAGACTATCATTCATGTCGTTTTGTTGTAACATTAGAAGTGTTAAAGGGAGGGGGGTGGGGGATTAGTATCGGAATTTTCGGTGTCGATGTTAAGATTATGTAGCAGTCAGTCGGTGCGATTCTCGAAGCAATTTTCATTTTTGGTCATCCGTGCTCAGCCTCTTTATGTTTCAGTAGGGGTAAGACTTGCGTGCATCCGACCCCCCCTTTACCCCGCCTTATGGCGGGAGCCTTTTAGGGCACTGGGGTTAAAGATGTTGTTGCTGTTGTGTTACGATGATGTGCTTAGTGGAATAGTGGTCGAAGAGGTTTAGATGTACGCAACCTTAACCCTAATAATACGTAGGCTGTTTGTTAAACCTTAAAACGTGTCGAATTGGAAATGTAAAAGGAGAATCAATTAAATTTTCAAGCAACATTGGAAGTATCTGATAGATGGTTGGACTTGGACATGAGTTCAAGATCACATGTTTGCTATGAAAGGACCCACGAAGGTAATTTTCGAGATGAAAGGAGTATGAGAGTTGTCAGCATAGCCACTCGAATGTATGTTTCGTTGAAATTAAAAGAAAAGAAACAAAATTATTGAAAGAGATCATAGAACTAGTTTAGAACAGTTAAAGGTCCATGAGTTCGTTGGTATATCAAAGTATATCCTTGCAGCCTCGTGTAGTCATGTTGCTATAACTGCTTGTTCGATTGTCTTTCATTATGTATTATCTTTCAGCTATCTCGATTTGACAATGTCACTTGTTTTCCAGGTTGCTCGCCTCAATGCCAGCTATCCAGGGCGATTGTCTCAATATATCAAAAATGCGAAAGCCCTCCTGGCAGATTCAAAGGCCGGGAAGAATCCCTTTGATGGGTTTACTCCTTCGGTAAGCACTGAATTTTGTCCTAGGGCTTGAAGAGAGTATGGTGTTGGATAAGGCGGTGTGGAGAGACGCTATCCATGCGGAGGACTTAAGTTGACTCTTTTTAGTTTCTTTGTTTTGTTTTCCTAACTTGTTCCAAAACTTTCCCTTACTTGGTGTTCAAAGTTCATATGTTTTTCACTAATTTTAACACTTTATTTATTTTGAGGACTTTCTAAAACTCTTGTCGAAAGTGTTTCAACATTTCTAAATGGTTCACAACGTTTTTGAAATTTTATGGCGCGCATAAGACGGTTACTAGACGACGATTCATGTTAGCCGACCCCAAATCATTTTGGGAATAAGGCTTGGATGTTGTTGTTGTCGTTGTTGTTGGTTGAGATTTAACTTTCTCCATGTGCACTAGATTGTGAGTTGATAAATTGCCTGCCTCAGTTTTGATTCATTTTCTGTAGTTACCGTCCTGGTTTAAACACCCCGCGGGCCTTTTCGGGGAAATTAAGAAAAACAAGTAAACAAAATGGAATGTAGTGGTAGTGGAAGAAGATAAGAAAAAAAGTAGGAGAGAAAATGTGAGGATTAACGAAAATTAGTAGAGAGAAGATGTCCCAAAATAGATGGGGTGTTTAGATCGGGACGGAGAGAGTAGGAACATGTTTATTTTTATTTTTATTTTATTGTTAATAGACTAGTCTTGCGACTGTTGTTGTCGCTTCAAGTTTCTGACCTCTCAACCCCACCTTCCGAATTTAAATAGCTCAAGTGCTTTGGAAATGACTGAACTATCTGCCCATTCATTACTGGTCAGATTCCATGAGCTAATAGAGAAAAGCCTCCTTAGGAAACGTCTTCATCCAATCTAGATGTAAGACCCACTCAGTATAGCCTCTGGCTCCTCAACACATCTTTTCCTCCATATAAATATGCACTTCTAAAGCACAATTTGAAATCCTGAGAAGGCGTGCCAATGAAACAGGACATAGTAAGATTATACTGAAGTTATTCTCAGGAAGGTTTGAGTAAATATGGGGAGGGGACGAGGGGGATGCTGAAACAAATCAATATAGGTAACGAAAGGTGTCAAGAGAAGGAAAACAAAAAATGTTCAAATACCCATCTACTTAAGGTTGGTAGCTTTACAACTAAGCTTTGGAAAACCCCAACAAAAAATGTTCGAATAATATGCTTATCTTAAATTGCTGTTGATGTTTACAGTATCTTGAAATGTGGAAATATAACCTGAAGGCTGAACCGCTGGCAAACTATTGATTCTGATCATAAGTGTTCTTTTGTAAGTAACTTTTTTCGTACTTGTTATATTCATGCAGGTACCAACGGGCGAAAATCTGACTTTTGCTGATGAGAGTTTCATCAAGTATGAGGAAGCAGGTGTCAAGGAAGCAAAAAATGCTGCATTCGTTCTTGTTGCTGGTGGGCTTGGTGAACGTCTAGGTTACAATGGAATTAAGGTAATGAACATGTCAGCGTTTTCAAGTTTACCCTATACCCCAGTCCTTGAGAAAAGTTCAGTTAAAACTAAAACAGCAAGGAATTTCTTTCATCTGCAACTACTAAGTGCTAACTATTGCTATCAAAGCACTTTCATTTATGTTATATGTTGGCTAAAGGTTGATCAATGATCAATGTCAATCTTCAGAGGCGTTGATTGAGGTCATCTTACTCAAACATTTCCCTGACATGGTGTCTATGAAGTGATGCTAATTTTATTTGTCACGTAGTATGTCTCTTGTTATTTAGTTGTTTGACGCTATGTTTGTTGCATGCATAAACTTCTCGTCGTTCATGTGATGTCTTGTTCTTTTAGCCTACTGAGTACTTGGAGACCATGCATGTTTCTTTTTCATACTTCAAGAATCCCGAGTAGTTTGCAATGTCTGAAATTATCGATTAAGAGCACTGATAGTTAGGGCAGGATTTTTATAGTGATGTCTTCTATCATCTTGCAGGTTGCTCTTCCTTCTGAAACCACCACTGGGACTTGCTTTTTACAGTTGTACATTGAATATATTCTTGCTCTTCAAGAAGCTAGCTGCAGGCTGGCTGAAGGTTAGTATCACAAAATTATGACTACTGCAGTTTTACAAGTTCGTGATCATTGAAGTCGTGATTTCATATGTTTTTTCAGAAGCTGGTTGCTGTGTATTGCATTTTTTTTTTATTTTTAAATTTGCATGTGTGGGTCTCTCTCTGTATCTTTTTTGCTGCCTGTTGGGTGATTCCCTTAATAAGTACCTTAAGAGTTTTTTCTTTTATGGCACCTTATAGAGTTATTCTTGAAGGTATCTTCTCAAGTGTATTTTGTAGTCTGCCCAAGGTAGTGTGCAATAGTACTTGAGTATCATTCCTTATCCAGAAATCAATATTGTGCGAGTAAAGGCTTTGTTTAAACATCATCTTTAGATTAATAATGTTTGTTTTAGTTTATAACTCCTGTTTGTTTTGTTCTTGATCTTGTTCTAAATTAATGTATCAAAGTTCTTTGCTAGAATATCGGTGACTTGGTGAATATCTGAAGGGAGGGAGGGAGAGAGTGTGGGGTATTAATTGGGGGTGAAAATATTTGGGGGATGAAATGGCCGGGAAATTGGCCGGAGTTTGAGTAAAATGGAAAAATTGGTTTAAGGTAGCATGTGTTATTAAGCCAATTAAGGTGTGGCATGACTAAAATTATTATAAAAGATAACAACAACATCTTTAACCCCAGTGCCTTAAAGGCTCCCGCCATAAGGCGGGGTAAGGGGGAGTCGGATGCACGCAAGCCTTACCCCTATTGAAACACAGAGAGGCTGCCACGGATGACCCAAAATGAAAATTGCTTCGATGTTTAGAAAAAATGAACCGAGGACATTCGATGTTTTGGTGGTATATACATTCTCATAGTTTATTAATTCAATATGCAGTAGATGACTCTAATATCTACATCATCTACCTGACATAAGAGTCCAACAAGAAAGAGCAGTGACTGTATGAGTTTGATGCGTTCTATTTCTCTTACAAACCGTTAACTGATGAAGTAACTTCCTGTCAGTCGTAACAATTAATTCTCTTAAATTTGCAGGTGAATCTCAAAAAGATATTCCTTTTGCTATCATGACATCAGATGATACACATGCACGCACATTGGCTCTGTTGGAATCAAATAGTTATTTTGGAATGAAGCCAACACAAGTTACACTTCTGAAGCAGGTGATGCCTAAGTTTGGTTGGGGCGAAGTGCTTAACTTCTCATAAAATAATATATGCCAAGCTCATACGTTGGCGTTTTTCAGGAAAAAGTTGCTTGCTTAGCTGATAATGATGCGAGGCTTGCCGTGGACCCACAAAATAAGTACAGTATTCAGGTGCTCATTACATTCACTCAGACACGATGCAATATGTTTTTGAAAAATAAAAGATAAATTAATAATCGTTTGAGAATCACAAGAGCTATGTTTAGGAGCTAAATTGTTAAGGTGTACTTGGCATTTTCCTCCTGTGCTAAATTTTCGTTGTGTGCTGTTTGTGACAGACAAAACCTCATGGTCACGGCGATGTGCATGCACTTTTGTATTCCAGTGGCCTTCTGAACAAATGGTATAGCTTCGATTTTCAGGAATACATTATCCATGGACTTCTTTTTTGACTTTCATGATTATATTCTACATGGATTTTAGTCCTCTATCCTCTCTTGCTCACCACTGATTAATGACTAAATCGTATGAGTTTTGACAAACCCTGCATTTAAAATTTTCTTTTTGATCAGGCATGATGCTGGTGTGAAATGGGTTTTGTTCTTCCAAGATACAAATGGACTTCTCTTTAAGGTTGGTTTGCTTATTCCGTACCCCACGTGATTTTAATTTTGCACGGCACAATTAGTTGGTAAAATGTAGGCGGGGTTCCTAAGAGTTAAATAATGATGCTGTGACTCTGTATGGACTGTTGTTGTCGGTTCCAAGGCTTGTTGCACACATATTGTTATCGTATGTATGTTCATTACTTCATTAGGTCTGGTGTTCCGGCCTCATGTTTCAGTAATTGTTTTTTTTTTTTTTGGTTTGGGTGTGACTCTAGAAGTAGGAACCTACCCTTCTAGATTGTTGATCCTATTGAGCTTACTGAAGGTGACACTGGCATATTGTTCTATACTTTAATTTTACCTTTTTTTAAATATATCCTAACCTGGTTATTATCTTCCAGACTTGATTTTCAAGTGGTTCTACTTCTCTAGTAATGATGTTATGAAATCATTGGAGTTCACCTTGGCACACCGGTTATTCGGTTAAGGTGTTGCTTTGTGATCGATAGGTCAGGGATTGAAGTCATAGGAGCAACCTCCTGTCCAAAAATAACAAGGGAAGGTTTGCCCTCTATACACCCTTGTGGTGGGACCCTTCCCCAAATCCTCACCTTGCGGGGACGCCAATGTGCACCGGGCAGCCCTTTTATATATTTAGTTTTTTTTATAGGAGTTCTTCTACATGTTCAATTTCTCAGCCTCCTTATGACGTGTCGTCTGAATCTGTGACACTGTCATTTTCAGCAACGTGTGTTTGACCTTGTATACTTGTCTTTTTAACCTTGTTTATAGTTTTGTTACATAAGCATCCATGGTTGATCAAGAACCTGATGCTCTGAGCTGAATTAGTTGAGAAATGACTGTTTGTTTTCAGATAAGACCGTTGATAATTTACTTCAAAATTTTGTGCTTCTGTAGGCTATTCCAGCATCATTGGGAGTGAGTGCCACTAAGCAATACCAGGTCAACTCTCTTGCAGTTCCACGTAAAGCAAAAGAAGCTATTGGTGGCATTGCTAAGCTTACACATGCTGATGGTACATAATTGACTTATTGGGATGAGTTTTTTTTTTTTTTTTTTTTTTTTGGACAAAGGGTTCAACCAGGGGTTGGGGAGCATAAACACAAAACATAAAATTACACACTACACTAGGAGGAACAGCGGCAAAATCAAGCGAACCATAAGAATGCCAGGGTCAAAACCTAAGCTCCCTAGAAAGATAACGTTATGAGCTGACTGAGTTTTTATTATGTTAATGTTCATCATTTAATCATTCATATTGGGATTACTTATATACAAACTTTCATATCTCAATATAAACCCATATATGCTCGCTTGTGTGTATCATAGTGTCACATACCCTCTTGATATGAGAATTTGCTTGGTCTCTTCTCCTAGTCATCTTTGTATTGTTGTTCTGTGCGCGACAGGGATATGTAACCAAATAAAGCCTTCATAATCAACAAGCATTGTTGACCTGCAATAGATTTATATTTCTTCATATCTTTATGTTGTCTATTTTCCCGTTCTCTTTTTGTTCTGTTTCAGTATTATTTTAAAGCGCTTTGCCCCTAAACTATCCATGCACTATGTTATTGCCATTTTAGATTGGCCTTTGGACTGAAATGTTGGCATACCCTATAGTGTACTGTAAAATGGTGAATTTTACCTTGAAAAGAAAGATTGTGATTGGCTAATTCTAGATTCATCTGCATACACGCCGGATAAATATTAGCCATAGATTTATAAATTATGTGCATACATGAGTTTCTAGCCGTTTTATCTAAAAGTTTACGAGTACTAGGGAGGACGATGGTAATCAATGTGGAGTACAATCAACTTGATCCTCTGCTCCGAGCAACTATTAATCCTGATGGAGACGTCAACTCTGAGACTGGATTTTCACCTTTTCCTGGAAATATTAATCAGGTAAGTTGTAAATTTATCGACTTTTGAAACTTTGTTATTTCTTTTCCTATACTTGACTCATTCCTATCTTTTCCTGCTTTTAGACGATGCTTATGAATACTTTAAATGATTATAAATTCTCATAGCATGGTTTTCTATATAGATGGTATAGGTTAACTTGTTATGCTGATGATTTACATAGTTCTCAGATGACTTTAATTTTCTGGTGGCTTTTAACTGCGTCCTGTTTTGGGCAATGCTGTTAAACATTGTTGAGTGAGTGCCTTAGCGGTCAAATTTTGTTCAGAGTAAAGATCTGATGGATATGGACTCATAGTAATCAGTCTATATCTGAGGGAATGCAAATGAATAAAGTTGACTGCTGCCGGAGTTATGTGGATAGTGGAAAGGTTGAATCAAATGTCAGTAACATGATATTGACTTCGTCTCCTATTGTATTGTTTCCTAAAATTATTATCTTACTTAACGCTGGCCTGCTGCATCTGTTGTTTGATGATGATCTTCACATGGACTTCTCTGTCCCTGAGAAGCCCCCTCCTTTTTTTGGATCCTCTATTTCTAAACCTCAGTTAGCTAATGACTGAAGTTAAAATTTGTTTAGCTACCCTATTATGAGCTATGGATTTGACTTTGGAAATGATAACTCTTAGCCTCTTAGGTATTGGGTAGTGGTCCATACTTGTTTTCGTGTGAAAGGTGTTTTTTTTCCAGGTTTTCTATTGTATGATGTGGGGGTACAGTTGGAGTTGAAGATTAAACATTGTACTTGCCACTGATATTTCATTAGTCTTTGTTAACCTTTTTGGGTTTTTGACCCATATTCTTGTGATACTATTTTGCAGTTGATCCTTGAACTTGAATCATACATTGAGGAACTCAAGAAGACAGGCGGTGGTATCAAAGAGTTCGTTAACCCAAAGTAGAGCTTTCTTTCTGAAATTCATATGATATGCATTCCTGCTTCACTTACTGTGTGTACATTTGGTGGTATTACGGTAAGTAGTGACTCAGTTTCACTCCATTTGGTGTTAGGTATAAAGATGCTACAAAGACTTCCTTCAAGTCTTCTACCCGATTGGAATGTATGATGCAAGACTACCCGAAAACATTGCCTCCCACTGCTAGGGTTGGTTTCACTGTAAGTGGGACCTTGTTTGTTTTTCATTCTTGCTCTTCTTATGCAGCAGCCCATGGTACTATTCTTCTTAAATGGTGGTTGTTCAGGTGATGGATATATGGCTTGCTTATGCTCCGGTGAAAAATAATCCTGAGGATGCTGCGAAGGTAAGCACGATGTAACGTGAATTATTAGGCAGTGAGTGGCTGAACATTTTGATGCTGATTTTTCTTTCATCTTTTGATTATGACGTCGAATTAGGATTTAAGATCGACTTAACTTTCCAAAAAGATCTGCTTATTTTCGTAACTCCTTTCAAAAATTAACTTGAGAGGAGAAGGAAAGAGCACTAGAAGAGCATTCATGAAATTGGACAGAGGGGTTTATGAGCATTACCAAGAAAGCTAATATGAGAGATTGCATACTGAATTACTGACGTATACACTGATGGATCCAGAATTATTGATGCAATCTTATAAATTCTTGACATTAATTGATTCTCCTTCGGGTGATGCTGGGTTATCTTCAATGCTGCATCACTTTCAGCAGGATTGGTGCACAAGAATAGATTAACGAACTCTAAATCTGAAATAGTGTTTTGTGTGCGGGATTTCCTTTGCTGTTGTTGTTCCCTGATTTTCCCCCTTTTTTTGCTCTCGTAGATGTGGCAGTTATCTGTTATCTTGAAGTTTGATGAGATTTTTTTGCTTGGTTTTATCTTTCTTTTCATTCAAATAAGGTTCCCAAGGGTAATCCTTACCATAGTGCAACATCCGGGGAAATGGCCATCTACCGGGCACATAGCCGTATTTTGAGGAAGGTACTTATCTTGTTGATCCATTTGTCTTGAACTTCTGAATTTTGTTGTCTTTTATTTGCGGGTATCTGGTGAGGTCTGCGTTAGCTGGCGGTAAAGATTCTGGGTCATGTCTATGATGTTCATCCGGTATATGTTTGTACCTTTACAAGACCTGGAGTGGGTTTTTATGCTATGCATTTTTTTGGCTAGGCTGGTGTCCAAGTTGCTGACCCAGTGGTGCAAGTGTTTAACGGACAAGAAGTGGAGGTGTGGCCTCGTATTGTATGGAAGCCAAAATGGGCGCTGACATTCTCAGACGTTAGAAGAAAGATTGGTGGAAATTGCTCTGTTTCTCAGAAGTCTACAATGGTAATCAAAGGAAGCAATGTTCATATTCAGGGACTTACATTAGATGGAGCACTTCTTGTAGACGCCATTGATGAGGCAGAGGTACTGATAACCTTTTATCCGAAAAATGTAAAGGCTCATTAGCTACTTCGCTTTGAGAATTCTCATTTATATTGTCACTCATCGTGTTACACAGGTGAAAGTGGAAGGTTCCGTTGCAAACTCTGGTTGGACCCTTGAAAATGTTGATTACAAAGATGAAGCCCTGCCTGAAGAAATAAGGATCAGAGGGTTCAAGATAAACAAGATCGAGCAGCTTGAAGGGAATTTCGTTGAACCAGGAGAACACTACTTGAAACCTTGATCAGATCATCGATCTCATAGTTTCAATTCATTCACTGGCAATCCAAAGGTACTCCTACGTTGTTCTCCTTGGACTTGTAAATGTAGCTGGCATTACCCTTAAATCACAAAGATGAGGAGAATATAGTTTAAAATCGTCGATTTGTTATACCAGGTTAGACATAGTTATTAATCCAAAGTGTGAAGAATAAAAAGCTCATGACAAATTTTGTATATGCATGTTGCATTTTGTCATTGTTAAAAAGTACAGGTTTGGCTTTCACAAATCCTTTTTTTCCCCTCCCTTCCCTTCTTAACCCATGTCCAAGTTTTCTTTTCTGGTATTGCTGGTGCAATATATGTTCAAGTGTTTCACTTATGCGTCGGTATCGATACATGTTTTGGACTCAGGTTTGCTGAAAATAGGTTTTAATTAGTGCATACTTATGCCTGTAAATTGTTGTGGTCGTCATCTTGAAGACAATGAGTATAAACATGATCCACAAGAGATGAGAGGTGCAGAGAGTCTTGGACATCTCTAGCAGTCTCGCTTATTGCTCCCACCCTTGAATGTTCGACGATGTTTCTCATGTGTTTCCAGAACCTTGACCTGTTTTTTTTCTTTTTTTCTTTTGAGAAGTTGGTGTTTCGTGATGATAAAATTGATCGATTCTGAAATTGCTTTGCAGCGTTTGGAAACAAGATTTTTAATCACTTGAATTCTGTTACTTGAGAATATAGAATTCATATATAAATTCAATGTTTGGGATGAGTGAGATTTCAAAATGACACATCTTGAGATGTCATTTGTTTTTGGCCTAATTGGATTTGATACAAATTCCAAAGGATTTGACACAAATCCAAATTCCCAAATTTTTGAATTCTCAAATATGGAATTTGAGACAAATTTGGATTTGAGAATGAAATCCTTGTATCCAAACACTCTCTGGATTTCCTTGACTCGGCTCTAATTGGTGAATTTTCTTGGCCAAACTCGAATTTTTTTGTACGGGTATTCAGATTAACACAGCAAGAGGTTTGTAACTTGGGTATGAAGTGTGTTTTAAAACAAGTGTCCTATAAAGTCTCATATAGATAAATTCGAATTTGATCAGCTACATTAGCGGATAAGTTTTCTTTTGCAAGACCTCAAAAAAAAAAAAAAAGTTTTCTTTTGCGAAAAGATAGTCATTAGTAAGATGACATAACTTTGACTTATATACTTTGGAGGTAAATATCAATTGAGTTAACTTGGGAGGTAAATATTTGTTAAGGTTATATACTTCACGGGAGTAATTGCGTGTAAGGTTCATTTTCATACGATAGGAAGCATTTTGCCTAGAAGCTAGAAGTAGTGGATTTTTTCCAAACGTTTTATCTAAGAAATTTCCCACCAGTTTCGTTTCATATACCTAAGTTTCCACGCCTTTAATCACGACCGCATCAATCTTGGCAAGCATACGTAGCTTGCATTTTCTTACAAGTTCAACGCAAATCCCATGCCATTATAAATATATATACCACCTCCTTGAAGATACCATAGTCATAGCTCGCCATACACCAAACATATTCATATCAACATTTTATAGCCATCCTCGGCCATTTTTATCTTCTTCTATAAGAATTGTCTTACCATGTCTCCTCTCAACGTTTCCGATGACTCGTACCGGATATTCAAGTCCCTCAATCGAAACAATGACGGCCTCTTGAGCCTCGATGAACTTAAGTGGCTCCTAGAGATGACCACTGGAGTGCATGCCACCCAAGATGAGCTGGTTGAGATGTTTGGCAAGGCGGGTCTTAATGTTGAAGAGTTCTCTCAATTTTACGAGTCAATGTTTAAGGAGAACAAAGCTAGAACCGGGAGTCAAAAGGGCAATATTGATACGTACGAGTACGACGAATTTGAGGTGCATGAGGAAGAGACGGACGACGAGGAAGAAAGTGACATATACAAGGCTTTTAAGGTGTTTGATTTGAATGGTGATGGTCTTATCTCCGCCCAAGAGCTTCAAAGTGTTCTAAGTAAGTTAGGAACGTGGGATAAGAAATGTGGGTTAGATTGTGTCAGAATTATACATGAGTATGATGTTAATAGTGATGGATTTGTAGATTTTGATGAGTTCAAGAGAATGATGCTTGCTTATTGAACTATGATCGATATACATACGACTTGTGAATTGTGATGTATATATGAATAGATTCATGTGTAAGGACCACTAGTATTTCATAATATGGCCTAATAAATATATATCGACCATTCTAGCTATTACCATTCAATCTTTAAAAGCATTTTATTTAGACTATTATTGCATTGGTCGACTGGTCGTAAGATCCTCGTCTCATCGAATAAACATCCTTCAAAGGTATAAATACTAGATAGATTTAAGTCATTCAGCTAACAAATTTGCCCACTGGACTTGCCAAAAAGACTCATAATTTGATCACAACGTACCTTTAATTTAATTTGCAGCTGATAACACTTTAGTAATCAACTGCCTATTCAAACGCCCATTCATTATCTAATACTATATATTACAACCTGACACCATCCTAGAAGAACACTTTGCATTCATTAATTGGATAACACATCTAATTTATAGAAAACAATAGTGTTGCTAAAGATAAACTAACAGTATAATCTCATAAAATGCGTATAACAATATAGATATATAGCCCAAACGTGTGGACGGGGCATGCAAACTAGTTTCAACAATTCAAACTAGTTTATAAAACCTAGTCATATAAAACCACGATTTTCCTATCTCGGATTCTCATGTTTCGATGGTTTTCAAGATGTTTCATTCGAAGTAAGTTTTGAGACTTGAGCATGCATTTGGCCTTCATTTTTTTGAAGAAGCGCAGCAAGAATGTCCCGACCCCCAGTAGCTTAGACGGCACTTTAATTTTCCGCAAAATGGGTCCATAATGAATCACCCTCATGACAACCTTTGCGTATTAGAATAATTCATACTAGTATATATGTAACCTAAACGCAGAAAGTACGACTTCTAGTTAATTAGATAAACAACACTACGTCAAATTTGGGCTTCCAGAACCTGGTTAAGAGAACGGATTTTTTAAAAACCGATCTCTAATAGTATAAGAGAACGGTTCCGCTAAAAACCGTTCTTAAATGTATTTTACGTAAAAAAGATAAAAAGAAAATTAGACTTTAGAGAACGGTTCTTGACAAAACCGTTCTCTTATGTACTGTCAAAAATGAACTTAACATAAGAGAACGGTTCTATATAAAACCGTTCTAGTACTTCTACATAAGAAAACGGTTCTAGTACAAAACCGTTCTTAAACTCATGCCAAAAAAGAAAAATAAAAATAAAAAAATAAAACAGTACATAAGATCGAGAACTTCCATTCTCTCTCCTATTTCATAACCCTCATAAAAATAAAACCCTCGTCCTCTCCGCCCATATGTACTCTATCTCTCTATCTTTCATTTCTTTTCTCTACTCTGATCTCTATCCTCACAACTTCCATAATTCCATTCTCTCTCCTCCACCATCTTTGATCTCCTCTACCATAACTCGTCTTGCTCCTCGTCGATCACTTCGGTTTACTGGCACCGCCTTTCCTCACCATTTCTACTTGCTCGCGCCTTGTCGACGATCAATTTACAAACCCGTCACGATGGTTGTCTCTTTTGGTAAGTTTTGTTTTAAGTTTCTTGAATTCATATGTTTTTTTGTGCTTTGTATTGTTGACAATGTTTAAGATTATGTTTAGGATCTATGTGATTTGGGAAATTTAATTTGGAGATTTTAGATCTATTTCTAACTAATTTCAAATTTCGTTTTCGGATCTACTTTTTATATAATTTCGATTTTCAATTTTTTTTCAGACCTAATTTTTATCTAACTTGGTTGTTCTTATTCTAATGCTTTAATCTATGGGTTTTTTTTTCCTGTCAATTTTCATCTATTTGTTTAATCATTGCATCGATTATTTTTTCTATTGTATTTTTCGTTATTAATGTAATGTTTTAATTTGTTGCTTTTTTTTTTGGTGTGGTTAGAACGCAAACAAGTTGATGATCAAAATCCCAGATCTAAAGTGGGATGAAAAAAATGATGGCCACAAGATTTGAGAGAAATTAAAAATAGTTTTAGGTTATATGTTTGGTTAGTAAAATTTGCGATGTAATTTTTTTCAGTGATTTTATGAATAAGATTATATTAAAAAAATTCTATTTGTTGTTGTTACTGTTATTGTTGCTTTGTTGTTCTTGTTGTTGTTGTTGCTACTATCTGGGTTGGGGGATCGTGGACAGGGGTTGAGAAAGCAGGAAAATTTGATTTTTTGATTTTTTTTTATTAAAAAATGGGTACATAACAGAACGGTTTTTAATAAAACCGTTTTTAAAGCATCAACTTAAGAGAACGGTTTTTCTGAAAACCGTTCTTAAAGGTCTTTGAAAACGGTTTTGTTCAAACCCGTTCTTATACCCTTTTAGAACGGTTGCAACCGTTCTCTTAGCCTCTAAGTACCGTCGTCTAGAGAACGGTTGTAGAACCGTTCTGCTTAGCTTTAGAGGAACCGTTCTTGAAGGCCATTTTTGCAAATTCCTCGTTCGTGAATATTATATTCTTGTTATTATGAATTGAATCAGATGTACGCATAGGTAGACCGTTTGTTGATGCATATTAAACGAATTGATCTCAAACTCGGATTTGTTCTGTAGGAGGCAAAAAATTCACAACCTATCAAAATGCGCCACGTGGAGGTTGAAAAGTCTACGTTGACAAGTTAACCGGCCAATTATAAAAGGCCACGTGTCATTTTTATATTAGATGACTGTTGAATAAAATACCGTCACATGTCACCTACGACTCACAGTTGGAAGCGAATTACAAGAAGTTGATTCCAAATTAGACTGGAATTAATTAACTCAGAAGATGAAGTTTATCGGAAGACAATGACTTCCACCAGTCAACTTCCTCCTAAGATAGAGTCCTAGCTCAATCTTAACTCAATCTCTTGAGTTATTCTACCTTCTATCAAACTCTCACCTCCTCCACTATAAATAGAGGATGACCCCCACCTCACAATTGTCTTCCAGATTCCTGGAGATCAAGTCTTCCACATTCCTGGAGATCAAGTCTAGAAAATCCCTGAAGACCATCTTGGAGAAAGCTCTCAAGCACCAAGATCAAATCAAACAACCCTCGAGATCCACAGAAGTTCAACAATCATCCACAAAAGTTCAACAATCAAATCTAATTCAAGATCAAGCCTAGGCCCTTGAACACGAAATTCGGAGTACCATCAAGGAGACTCTCAAATCAAGATTGTCAAAACCCTAAATTCAAATCCAAGTATAGTTCGAGATCAAGTCATCATGACCCTCGAATTGAAGATCAAAGTGGAGATTGAATCAGAGGATTTATTTCTATTTTAATAGAAATCACAGAGATTGTGCACGAAATTTTGATAAATATTAATTTCATTTGAAATTCATATTTTGTTGTCTTATTCAGATCTATACAAAATTTGTGTCACCAAATTTTTGGTGAACCCGACGTGAAAATCTCTGCCTCTCATCTTTTTTCTCCGAAAGATTGATGGTGCCCTTGATGAAGATAATTGTTGCCAACAAGGAGTGTCCTCAAGGTGCACGACATCCTCCACACTCTTGTCGATCCACAACAGTAGCGGTTATGGTGATTGAAGCAGAGACCATGGAGGAACAAATTGCCAACATGGAAATTCTTCTCAAAGATCTCATTAAGCAAAGGGAAGAGATCGATACAGAAATCAAGCACCGTGACGAGCAAATAGCCATCCTCACAGAAGAATTGGAGAAAAGTTCAAGAAACAAGTCCTCCAAGAACAAAGGCAAACAAAAGACAAAAGGAGGCGAAATTATCAAAGGATCTTCCTCCAACTCACTATCACGACAACAAATTCAAGACATGGTGGTGAATATGGTCAAGATGCAAGTGGACGAAGGTTTCAAAACCAATCAGCGATACGTCAAACCATACACCAGAAGGATTGACGAGCTCCGAATGCCCTTCGGCTACAAACCTCCAAAATTTCAGCAATTTGGTGGAAGAGGCTATCCAATACAACACATTGCTCACTTCATCGAGACATGCAGCAGCGCTGGAACTAAAGGAGACCTCATGGTGAAGCAGTTCGTTCGCACCCTAAAAGAAGTGGCCTTTGACTGGTACACAGATTTGGCGCCTGACTCAATCGACAGTTGGAAACAAATGGAAGAAGCTTTTCTCAATCGCTTTCACAGTACCCGTAGAATCGTCAGCATGACCGAGTTGTCAAACACCAAACAACTTGATGGAGAACCAATCATCGAATATATCAACCGTTGGCGAGCCTTAAGTCTTCAATGCAAAGATCACTTGTCTCAAGCCTCGGCCGTGGAGATGTGCATCAAGGGAATGCATGGAGAATTGTTCTACATACTCCATGGAATCAAGCCCAAAAATTTTCAAGATTTGGCAACAATGGCGAGCGACATGGAGCATACAATCTCCAATTGTAAAGATTTCAAATTTCCAAGCAAAGTGGAGGAAAAAGCTGCGTACGAGTTGCCGTCCAACAAATCTGGTGCTGAAGATTCTGATGATAGCAGTACCACCACGTCTGATGATGGAAGTTCGAAGTCGACAACTTCAAAATCTTCGGAAGATAATGATCAATCAAATGACGATTCAGTTGTGCCCGATGACGAATCATAACATAATGCAGAATCAAATTATACTGTAGTTTTGATGACAAACCAGTCATGAAGAAAGCTCCCCACAAATCGCGAATTGTAATCATCTCAAATCACGAACTGCAATTCGCCACCACGACTCGCAAAGTGCAATTCGCCACCACCACTTGCAAAGTACAATTCCCCTCCACGAATCGCAAATTGCAGTTCGTCTCCTCAAAGGGGGCAACTCCAGAATGGTAGGGCACATAGGAGTTGCAAACTCCTCATCTTCGACAAAGCAACGAAGTCGACATTCAAGCCAGTCGTAGACGATTGTTCAAATCCGGACCAAATGAAGGTATCCTGAACAAGAAATCAACAAAATCAAGTGCTCCTAAGCAAGAGCCTAAACTGCCAAGTTCAAATCCAAATCAAGTGCTCCTAAGCAAGAGCCTAAACTGCCAAGTTCAAATCCCAATTAAGCGCTCCTAAGCAAGAGCCTAAACTGCAAGTTCATTAATCGCTCCTAAGCAAGAGCCTAAACTGCAAGTTCATTAATCGCTTCTAAGCAAGAGCCTAAACTGCAAGTTCATCAATCGCTCCTAAGCAAGAGCCTAAACTGCAAGTTCATCAATCGCTCCTAAGCAAGAGACTAAAATGCAAGTTCAAGTCCAAATCAAGCACTCCTAAACAAGAGCCTAAACTGCAAGTTCAAATCCAAATCAAGACCTCCCCCTCCTCAGCAAGAGATTAAACTGCAACAACAAATTAAGACCTCCTCAGCAAGAGATGAAACGGCAACAACAATTCAAGATCTCCCCGGCGAGAGATTAAACTGCAACCAAACAAAAAAAAAAAAAAACCCACAAAAAACCCCCAAATAAATGAACTACGTCATGACTTGATCTCACTCAAATTGTCAAGTGAGTACGTAGGTAGCTTGAAAAATCCCTCAAGTTCAGTCACACCACAACAACAACAACAAAAAAACCCTCAATCTTCACTTCGAAAAAGAGGAAAATACATCTTCAGTTCTTCCTATGGTGATCGTGTCGGCTGAAGACAAAGAAGAAAAAGGTGGAATTAAGAGAAAGCATAAAGCACTTAATCCACGTCAACCATCACATCACCAAGATGTGAAGAAACCGCACTTGATCGAGAGAAAGCAAGAAGCTCGTGTTCAAGTAAATAACACACAAAGTGAATGACGATCGACAAAATGTTCAATCAACTCTAAATCAAATTTTCAAAAAAAGGGCGAGGATTGATATAAGCCGTCGTCAACTGCATGTTGGAAAGTCTCCAATTAAGTTGATGTAGACAGAATAACTACTCCTATTGTTTACGATCCAACGCGCATCACAATAGAAGTAGTAATTACACAACTCAAAGTTTGGGCATTTCGTCAATTCACTTCTACAACGACTCGTCAATTCGTCCCTTTGCGACTCGCGATTCGTGGCTTTGCGGTTCGTCAGCTCGTTAACTCGCCAACTCATCATTCAGCGATTCGTCAATTCAACATTTGATGGTTCGTCAATTCGTCAAATGACAAGCCGCCTCAAACAACAGCTCAAAGTATAGAGCATTCCAAGACAAACTCAAGTTCAAATGCAAGAGCCGTCGAGTCAAAATCAAATTAAAGTGCAACGATCGTAGAGTCAAATTTGAAGATGAAATAAATCACGACGACTTAAAAGTCGGGGAAAAAAAACAAATATTCAGCAACGGTGGTCACTCTCAAGTCAAAGTTTAACCTTCCACCGTAATTGAGGTGTCTCACAAGTCGTAGTTCAACCTCAACCGCAATCGAGGTGACCGTAAAGTTGAAGTTCAACCTCCCAGTGCAATTGAGGGACTCTCAAGTCAAAAATCGACCCCAGTCCGGCTTCTTACAAGTTGAAAAAAATATATCATCAAAGTTGCCCAAGACTTTCAAATCGAAGATGAAAATCGACTACAACGACCTTCAAGTCGAACCAAAAACCAAGTTCAAATTGAACTGGTCAACGACAACGACTCACTAGTCCAAATTACAACTGAGCTACAACACCCAGGTGAAAAGAAAGAAATGTTCAAGTGCCACTTTCACTTCGAATCTCAAAATCAAAATCAAATTCAGATTTCAACCGAGCTGGCTTCTAAACTGACAACGGTTCCATGTCATGAACATTTTCAAGTCAAAGAAAATAGATTCAAATGACTACCAAGTCGAAGTTGAAGTTCATCCAAGGTGATATCAAAGTTCATTGGACACCTGTTCAACAAAATGACTCCCAAGTCGAAATCAAATAAATTCAAGTGACTTCCAAGTCAAAATCAAGGTGACTCTCAAGTCTAGAAAAAATTTCAAGTGACTCTCAAGTCGAAATCAAGCGAACTCAAATGACTTTCAAGTCAAAAAATCAAGTTATTCGAGACCAGCCCACGTCTAAGCACTCCTAAGTCGTGCACGTAGCCTAGTCTCGAGGGGGCATTTGTAGGAGGCAAAAAATTCACAACCTATCAAAATGCGCCACGTGGAGGTTGAAAAGTCTCGTTGACAAGTTGACCAGCCAATTATAAAAGGCCACGTGTCATTTTTATATTAGATGACTGTTGAATAAAATACCGTCACATGTCACCTACGACTCACAGTTGGAAGCGAATTACAAGAAGTTGATTCCAAATTAGACTGGAATTAATTAACTCAGAAGATGAAGTTTATCGGAAGACAATGACTTCCACCAGTCAACTTCCTCCTAAGATAGAGTCCTAGCTCAATCTTAACTCAATCTCTTGAGTTATCCTACCTTCTATCAAACTCTCACCTCCTCTACTATAAATAGAGGATGACCCCCACCTCACAATTGTCTTCCAGATTCCTGGAGATCAAGTCTTCCACATTCCTGGAGATCAAGTCTAGAAAATCCCTGAACACCATCTTGGAGAAAGCTCTCAAGCACCAAGATCAAATCAAACAACCCTCGAGATCCACAGAAGTTCAACAATCATCCACAAAAGTTCAACAATCAAATCTAATTCAAGATCAAGCCTAGGCCCTTGAACGCGAAATTCGGAGTACCATCAAGGAGACTCTCAAATCAAGATTGTCAAAACCCTAAATTCAAATCCAAGTATAGTTCGAGATCAAGTCATCATGACCCTCGAATTGAAGATCAAAGTGGAGATTGAATCAGAGGATTTATTTCTATTTTAATAGAAATCACAGAGATTGTGCACGAAATTTTGATAAATATTAATTTCATTTGAAACTCATATTTTGTTGTCTTATTCAGATCTATACAAAATTTGTGTTTACATGTTCGAAATCTTTTAATCTTTCTCCTAATAGTCGTATTAGAATATCAGTTATCCTAAAGTGACACATTCACATATTGCATCCGCGCTTTTCGTGTAGGCTGACCAGTTCATGAACTAGTTGACAATCACCATACATATATATTCACTAAATTGCGTATTAACAATGACAATTTGGAAATTGATCCTAGTACAAGTTGAAAGTACATACTAGTATGCATTTTGGTCGATCTTGCTGATTATCTATAACCAATTGACAATATATAAGTAGGATAGTCTAGAAAAGTTTCACCTGCTAATCGTACGTTTGAAGTAAGACCAAAAACTCACGCGCTAAACTTTTCGAAAAGTTTCTTGCTTTCTTTACACAGTTTGATCAAAATGTCAATGATCAATTATATTTTTCGCAAGAAGTACAATCCTCGTCCAGGAATATGCACATCAAATAAAGATGCATGCGCACAATATCGTACGTATTAGAAATTAAATTGTTCGAAATCTGTGGAAATAGATGAAATGCGTTGATAATATTTTGTTGTATATGCATGTGTACGGAGTAGCACGCAGCAATATATAATGTTGTGATGTACACTTGAGTGAGCAGAACTGTCACTAACGTCCTTATCTTGCATGCGCCTCCACACACTTCAGTATCACTCGTGAACAACTCTCTCATTTCGTTTTCTAGGATCTCATTTTGCATGTAAATGAATCTGATTTTGGGTATGTAAGGCCACCTAGTTAGGTATGATACTCCTCTAAAGGAACTTTCCTACGAAGTTTACTTAGGAGTATCTACTAGGAAGGCACACAGCTCGAACTCGAAACAAATCGAATTTGTAAGGGGATGAATAATGAAAAAGTTGTACCAAATATATTGAGGTAGATACTAACCTTAAAAATAAATTGAGATCGAGCTGAGCCATATACTCGATATATCATTCAGTTCCACACAGTTGCTTAATGGGCCGTTTAATATAATTGCTTTAGGTATGTGCGCTTGTAAATAAAACCATGCTATACAATAAGAAATTTTTAGACCAAAATCAAGTTAGACCAAAATCAAAGTCGAGAGGCTGGTTCGGCATCACTGTCGTTTTCAGTTTTTGGTTTTTTTTTTTGTTGTAAAAAATTTAGTTAAATAAGTTGCAAAAATAAATTTTAATTTTATATTTCTATAATAGTCATACTGAAAATGAAAATTGACAACAGACAACTAAAAACCATTTTTTTCTTGTTTTCAAAAACGGGATTTTAATTTAAAAAAAAAAATAACAGAAAACTGAAAATAGAAAATGATATCAAACAAAATTTTGCATGTGAATTTAACTTGTCTCTTTGCACACCAGAAGTTATCCCTACCCTTTCCTGAATCCGTGCTAACAAACGTACAGCATATCATTTTTAATGTGACTTCGCTTGTTGGCCTCATATCCAAAGTAGTTATTGAGAAGTTGTACATAGTTTCTATCGTAGCACAAAACTGCTTGTATCTTCTATATAGCAACAAATCTCTTTTACGGTTTTTGTTCCTATGAGCTTCTAATATGTGGCTGCATTTCCAGAATTTCTCGAACGTATTAAAAAGTTGTATCTTCTATGAAACTTCGTACCAATTTCCTCTCCCATGATCTTCACCCATTATTGATTGACACATCGTTCATGTTTTATCGACCGTTACGTGAACACTAACATGCATGATCAATTGATCATTCATGTATAAATACATGCTATGGCCTTGTTATTTTCAACAACATAACATATAGCCAAATATAATTTACGAAATACTATATATATGCTAAAAATAATTATCATTATTAAGCATTTTCATAATCCATAATAATTATCATTATCTTTAGTTTTCTTGTAATTTTTTGTGTCGTCACCATGGCTAGCCTCAACACTAGTGACTTGCACCGAATTTTCATGTCACTCGACCAAAATGATGATGGCTTCTTGAGTCTCGTCGAGCTTAACTGGCTTTTAGAGAGACTCGGAGTAGTCCATGCTAGCTCGAATGCTCTAATCGCGCTGGTGGGTAAAGATGGCCTTAGTTTTGAAGAGTTTTGTAACTTTTATGAGTTTGTGCTAAGGAAAAATAATGCTAAAAAAAATGGAAATGTGGAGAAACATAATGAAAATCCGAGTGATGGTGAAGTCGAAGAAGAAGAACAAGAAGAAGAAAGTGACTTGTATAAGGCATTTAAGGTGTTTGATTTGGATGGTGACGGACTAATCTCCTCCCAAGAACTCCAAAGTGTGCTATGGAAGTTAGGGATGTGGGACAACAATGGTGGTTTGGATTGTGATAGAATTATGCATAAGTATGATGTTAATCGCGACGGCTTTGTCGATTTCGACGAGTTTAAGAGAATGATGCTTGCTCATTGATGTTCAAGCTCGATATCTTAGCTTCTATGTATGTGTGCGGAGTTATAGAGTTGACGTTAGAGTCCGATCCCTTTTCGTTTGCCTTCAATGTATGCATGCTTAACTGCTTAAGTGCCTTTCTCAAAATGACAAGCCTTAATTTTAGCCAAGTACAAATTGAGCTTGTGATGGGCATTGTTATTATTAGTTAGTTTGTGTAAATTATATATTATTTTTAATGTCAAATGTTTGCTCATTCAATCTTATGTCGACCGTACTTGAGATTGAATTTTTATGATCATACGTGCATATGCATGATCATCTCTTCAACCATGTTTTCTTCATATGTACAGGTTATGTTGACATGATTTATTGAATGTTAGAGGTAGACGTGTGGACTCAATTACTTGGTTGATCGATCTTTTCTACTACGCCGGTAATTGTGTTCTGTGTTATAAAGGGCATGCACTTCGTGGGACATCTTGAATTCATGCCTAATTTCCAATTGATCTATTAAATTAAAGCTCTCTTGTCCTTGTAATTTCTCGGATTCAGACCTAAAGCGATGGAGAGTATGATACGGTCTCACAAAGTCACAATAAAAGGGTTGATTGTTAATCTCAGTGAGGAATTTTAGGGTGCTTGACAAGTACCATTAAACACTATAATAAGTCATTCTTAGATAGCTTAATTAATTTTTGTAAAAGTATTATCAAATTATATTAGATATGGTTTGTACCATTTATACGTAAGCATACAATTTTAAATAAATGCAATAACCATTTTTTTCCGTTTTTGTGATTATGTACAATACTCCCTCCGTCCCACTTTAAACACCGCAGTTTTTTTTTTCGGGGTGTCTTTCTTTAAACACCCCATTTCAAAACTTTCTAAATTGGGTAAGTTTTCACCACACATCAACTCTCCAGTATTTCCAAAAACAATAAACAAAGCACCCATCATCTCCAAAAATAATAAACAAACTATTCATTATCACCAACAATAATAAACGAACCACCATCTATCTTCAACAATAATAAATAAATCACACATTATCTCCAACAATAATAAACAAACCACATCACCTTAATCCACGTGAAAAAAGAATCGGGTGTTTAAAGGGGGACGGAGGGAGTATAATTTATAAAATATACCTAATTAAAAATAATGGATGGTGTAGATTGATTTCTAACACTATGTATGGTTGAGATGAAGCATAATTATGATGAATTGCGATACTTATCAAGGACCTTAGAGTCACCAAACCTATCGTTCTAGTAGAGTTGAATGACTCACATATGAGCGATAATGGGAAGTATCCCAAGTTGAAGTTATAAAGCAGTAGTGACTAGTACATAAGTTGTTGGATTACTCCTCCTATGACCAATCGATTATTAGGATGGAACCCTACCAAAATTGCGAGCTGGTCTTTTTAACTTCTACGATCGGGCTGGTTTAGGCCCACGATGGTTCTGACATGGTATCGAAGATATAGGAGAATGGTGGCTAGTTCATAATTTCTGGGTCTTAAAATGGAACTCCGTTGAGCGTATAAGCTAATCTTCTACTCCATAATTGATAGTAGCCCACGATAATTATTCTAACCTGTTCTAATAGACTTATTGACATAAGTTGTTGGGGTCAGACTTCTTCAACTATGAACGATTCTATGTTGCAGAATTTTGGATCATGTGTTGAAGAGTAGTCGCGGCCCAGCCCAAAGGGTATAAGTAATTATGTAAGCCGTTTAGGGGGTGGGGAGCTGAGTTGATACTTATAGATACGAGTAGTTGATAGTACAACCTTGTTTATCAGAAACTAACTCTTGAGTTAAGCTTAATTAAGGGCAAGTTCACGTGTTGTATGCGTTTGTTTGTATGTCCGGCCTGTGCCCCGGCAGTATATTTATATTGTTATATTTATTTTATGAAATTTTCAGTTTATCTTTGTTATAATATTATGGATTTTTTGCGAAACCCTACCTTTAAAAAACTAAAATTTGTGAAACTCTATCTTTTAAATTTTTTATTGTAAAAGACTATCTTAAAAGAAATAAAGTTCGCAAAAGACTACCTAATTACGTTTTTCCGTCAAAATTAATGGTTGACCGTTAGTTGACCTTTTTTCCTATCCAAAACTTTTTCACCCAAATTCAATTTACTAACCTAACCAAAAAGTTTCCCCCAAATTAACTCTAATTTCTCAGATTTCTCCAAAATCAAACCCAAATTTCCCCAAATCACTGTCAAACCCAACCCCTAATCAATTGACAACCACTAGCCCAGACCCCATAACCCTCCATAAATTCAATCAGCTTCAGCTCAGCCAGTCACGGTCGACCACCACGTCGGGTTGCACGCTTCGCCTAAACCACGCGCGCACGACCATCCATCGGCACGGCCGAACGGAATGGTTGAGCCCAGCACGTCTAGCACTGGTGTTTGCCGCCTAGCCAACACCTAATTTCATCTCCAATATAAAATTCATACCATAAGGTTTGTATTGAGTCATTTCAAATCTGATATCATCATAGCAACAAGTTCAATCTTAGTTTTGGGTTTGGGAAATTTGGGGAAAATCTGGGAAATGGGTTTGGTGTGGGGGAATTTTTAATTGAGTGTGGGTAAATAAATTTTGAGTAAGAAAGTGTAAGTCAACTAACGGTCAACCATTAATTTTGACGGGAAAACATAATTGGGTAGTCTTTTGCAAACTTTATTTCTTTTAAGGTAGTCTTTTACAATAAAAAAATTTAAAAGGTAGGGTTTCGCAAAAAATCCAATATTATTATTTTTCATAAATTAGCTTATCACCATAATCACCAAAAATTATATTATTTGTCATAAATTAGCTAATAATTTGCATATTATGTAATTATTTAATGCTATTTAATTAATAAATATCAAGTGTTGTTCTAGGAAGGACTTGGTTTCAGGTTTTAATATATATAGTTTTAGATTAGTGAGCATACGTAGTACGCAGGTGATCGTCGCTTTATGCAGTATATAAGTACAGGTTAGTGACACGTACGTCCTTCTAACTTGATACGAGTAGTAGTTATAGATAGTCTTATTCTTATAGACCTATCACCTAAGTTGTTCCCAAGTTGCTCTTTGAGGTTGGTGGATAGAAATATTATGGTTGCTTAATGTTGGATCTGATTTTGATTAGGGGAGCTTAAGTTACACCGAAGGGACACAGTTTTACGTAGTCATCCTTTGGTCGCAGTATAAGGTGACACGGATAGTTTGAGGCACACTCTGCTGAGATAACTGTGGCTACATATTGATATGTTACGGAGTATACTTGGCTCTTTTTCTCCCTTGGGTAAAATGGGGGAAAATTCAGTCTTCACAATAAATGGCGAGTACCATTCAGTTATACCACATGATCATGTAGAATATTGATTGGAACAAGAGATCCTCTACGAGAAGATTCAAGCTTTTATATTGTGATAGAAAGATTCTTTTTTAAAATGGTGATATTTTGAGAGGATATATACTCATTGTAGAATTGGGTAACACAAATGAAAAATGGAAGATCATCGGTCTATATTTCAATTCTCGTTCGATCATTGTTTTCCTTGATCCTCTCAAATACCAACTTCCAAACGAACCCAAATGTTTTCTCTATCACCTTCTAAGAAAGAGACATAATTTTACACAATCCATCCGACAATATCATGTGTTGGTTTAAGGTCATAGCAGAGGGAATTTGCAAGACAATGCTTGAAACTTAAACTAGTTGCAGGATCGAGTCCCTCGAGTTTCACCTTTGATTAGTTTCCTCGCAAATATACAGGGGCCCAATTGCAACGATTTCTTTCTCATAATCTCAAATTGCGCGTAATTCACTAGCCAATAAACCCACGAAACAGGCAACATCTACTCATGTAGTAATATATCACTGATTCGTGGTGCGCTAAACCCATGAAATAGTCGTATGGCCATATGGATAGATTATTATACAAGTCAATCCGTTGACTTCCCAAAAAAAAAGTCACACTGACATAGTCACATTAGACAACACATACACTCAACACGAAGACCAAACTTAGCCTAAATTCACTCACAAGCAAAGGAGAGTGAATTTGAAGTTTATAAACAACACTTTGCATATGGGCACACACATGATAATACAAAAAAAAAAAAAAATCCCATAAAAATCGGCGTAACGCCACTCAAATTTCACGCCTAAACACACTCAATCTTTCCACATTATATACCACCGACTCCCCCTTTTTCTCTCTCCTCTTTCGCGTCAATTTTAGGTCTCACTCCATTCATTCCATTTTCAATTAATTCAATCGATTTTTTTCCCATTCAATTCAATTTACGACTATATTTATACAGATCTACATTCTTTCGATTCTTCTCCAGATCTACTAACAATGGCGAAATCAACAATCTTCATCCTTACGCATTTGCTCTTATTACTCTTCTTCCTCACCCGCCCCGCTCATTCTTCTGACTCTCCCTCACCGTCACCGTCTCTATCGCCGTCACCGTCGCCGTCTGACGGCGACGAATCGCCTACTAACTCGCCGGGGAAATCTCCTTCTCCTTCTCCCTCACCTTCACCGGCATCAGATATTGCATCTCCGCCGTCACCGCCACCGTCATCCGACTCTCCGTCACCGTCTGAAGACTCGCCGTCGCCGTCTCCGTCGGACTCGCCCGGTTCTTCACCTTCGCCGGCACCTGAGGCGGCGGATGTGATGGCGGAGGAACACGAGGTGGAGAAGGAAGAGAAGACGAAGGGAGGAATGAGCGGTGGTCAGAAGGCGGGAGTTGTTTTCGGAGTGTTTATCGGAGCTGCTGTCGTCGCCGTCGCTGGTTTCGTATACAAGAAGCGTCAGGATAATTTGCGGCGGTCGAGATACGGTTACGACGCTGGTAATATCAGTATGATATGAGGAGCGCGATGATTATTAACTGAATGTTTCCGTTTTAAGTAATATTTTTTGTTTACTAATTTTGGATTATATCATATGATTTGGGATTTATTACTCTTAAATTCTTAATAGTATACGAGTACACTTGTAGGAGAATTTAATGGTGTTAGTATATTAAATTTGGTTTGATTTGATTGGATTGAATTATTAGGGTGGGGCATTGATTGTGTAATTGGTATTACTATGGTCAATAAAACAGTGTTTTGGTATTTCTACTCGTTATTTCTGCATTTGTTAACGTTTCGTTTTATTTTTGTTCACATATTTAAACCAAATGTTAATAACTAGTGAAATAGTTGTCAACTCGTGTTTCGTTGACTATTATTGAATTGAGTAGACAATGTTCATTTTGTTGTTGGGGCCAAAGGGGGTTAGACATTATCGTTGTATGATCTAATGTAAAAATAATTATTCTTAATTTCTTTGCCCAATTGAATCAATAGTTAAACCACGTATACAAATTCGATTTCCCGGCTCCCGCCATGGTTGAAGAATACAGAGCACTATGCTACTATATGATAATTCGGTGTGTTTGCTAAATTTAAATGATCTGACAGACCATAGAAAATAAAAAAGATATCATTCTGTGACAAATACATTACTCTAGTTGATTAACATCAAGCAGATATGGGGACTTTGGTAGTGGAGAATAGCCTAAAGCAAAATTAGCAGGTTGGAGATAAACAGTAAAGCTTATAGAATTTACCACCGAATGCATGTAGTTACTGTAAAAATTAAGGCAGATAGGGTTTCTAACTGTTGGGGGTGGGTTTGTTTGGTTGAAATGGTGCTAATGTGTCAAGTTAGTGAATGGTTTCATAATATGAGGCGGTCTTACTATATAAGAACTGACCGTTGACATTTAGAAATGACAGTACCAAACCTATCGTTCCAAACTTCCAATAGACGTAAGTTGTGGGGGTCAAAAATCTTCCGCGTCCCTCATAGGCATAAGTTGTCTTCTGTATTAGATTGACGAACATGCCAATATGCAACCTGTAACAAAATATAATGACTCTTTCATCAAAAGAAGCAACCCTTAGCTATACATAGATTGAGTCTGACAATAAAAAGAATACGGGAACCACGTCTTATACAACTACTACTGAAGACGACACGATTTCGGTCATTGTTAATGGCAACTATCTGTAAAAAAATTCACAAAGTTTGTCAAAAAAAATCATCAAATAGGTGTTAAGGAGCTTAAAGGGAAAGACTTCCACCAAAATCAACATATCAGCTCCAATGGAGTATAGCCTAAGCCTAGCTGCAGGGTCACTTGCATTCCTTCTGTTTCTCTACTGTCTACTAAGACAGAAAAACCGAATCCCTATCCAAAAAACACCACCCCAACCATCTGGTTCATGGCCTGTTATCGGCCACCTTTTTCTATTGGGAAACCTTCCTCACATTTCTTTAGGAAAACTAGCTGATAAGTATGGTCAGATTTTCATGCTTAAACTTGGTGTAAACAAAGCCTTGACAGTAAGCTCACCTGAAATTGCAAGAGAATGCTTAGTTGCCAATAACACGGCGTTTGTGGACAGACCACAAACTATCTTTGTTGAGCACCTTGGCTACAACTCTGCCATGTTAGCCTTTAGCCCATACGGTTCATACTGGCGTGAGTTGCGCAAAATCATCAGTGCCGAGCTCCTCTCAACTCATAGGCTAGAGACATTCAAAGATGTTAGAATGTCAGAGGTGAGGTCTGCAGTGAAGACCTTGTATGTTAGATGGACTGTCAGCAGAAAATCGGCTTTTGAGACAGGGAAGTCTGATAGTAGTGAACCTGTGGACATGAAATTTTGATTCAAGGATATAATTTTGAATAATATAGTAAGATTGATTGCTGGCAAGTCATTGAAGGACTTCTACCAAGATGAGGAATATAACAAGATTTCGAAAGCGTTGAGGGATTTCTTTGAGTTGGCAACCGCTTTTGTTCCAGCTGATGTAATTCCAGGTCTGAGATGGTTTGACATTGGTGGATATGAAAAAGCCATGAAGAATGTTGCGAAAGACATTGATCGTGTCGCTCAAGCGTGGCTGGAGGAGCATAAAAAAAGATCTGGTAAGGTTCAAGAAAAGCAGGACTTTATGGATGTGCTGCTCGGTGTATTTGAGACGCAACAAGAAAGTGCTTCCAAATTTGAAGCAGATGTTATTATAAAAGCTACATCAGTGGTAAGTTTACTGTGAGTATTTCTAATACAGTAATATATTCTCATCGAAGTCTTAGTCGCTAATTAGTAAACTCGTAGGATCAAATTAATCATTGGGTACTCCCTCCGTTCCTTTCATCTGTTAACGATTTGGTCTGAATATAGGCAATGATATTAGGAGCAACAGACAGTTCAAGAACCACCCTTACATGGGCGCTGTCATTACTACTCAACAACAGACAGCGGCGAAGCCAGCTGGTGGCTTGGGGTGGCGGCCGCCACCCCGGCCGGGGAATTTTTTTTTGAAGTTTTTTGGGCAGAATCCCTTTATATATATTTTAGAGCACCAATTTAGCATAAGATGTTGTTAGTACAGTGGTTAGAGTGCTATCATTGTAACTTGGAGGTTGTGGGTTCAAATCTTCTTTATAACAAGTCTCATTGTTTTTTTAAATTATTCCTATACTTTTTAAAAATAAGCATAACTTTAGTTAGTCAACAATGAGAGGATTTGAACTCTTGACTAAGACCTGAGCAATTGTTCATACAAACCAGTAGGCTACAAACATTTCATGCTACCTAATGCATGTCTTTGATATATATTCTCATTTAGATTGTTCATTTCTCCACTTATGTTTTGTTCGCATTTACAATATATTTTTTCTTTCTTATTCCATAATTTGTTGAGCATGTACGTTTTATTCAAGATCGAATTTAGGGGGTAGCCTGAGGTGCACCGGCTACCACAAATTCCCCGAAAACACCTAATTATTGCCTTAAAAATTCCAAAAAATTAGGGGAAAAAAAAAACACTTGTGCTAAGATGGTTACCCCAAATTTTTGGGGTTAGGTTCGCCCCTGCCTCCGTTATGTTTCTTATTAAATAGGACCGTATAGTATCAGTTTTTATTAAAAACAATAAACGATTCCTATATTATCCGTTAGGGATACCGCATATACAGTTATAATTCGCCACCCCAAGTTTTTAATCCTGGCTTCGCCCCTGACAACAGAGATGCCCTGATGAAGATTGTATCAGAACTCGACAGTGTCGTAGGCAACGACAGACAGGTAGATGAATCAGACCTCGAGAACCTGGTGTACTTGCAAGCAGTACTAAAAGAGACAATGAGACTGTACCCTCCTCTGCCCCTTTCATTCCCTCGACAATCCGTTTCAGACTGCACTGTCAATGGATACCACATCCCAGCAGGCACACAGCTCTTTATCAATCTGTACAAGATACACAGAAATCCCGAGACATGGGAGGACCCTTGCAAATTTCATCCAGAAAGGTTTCTTACAACTCACAAGGACTACGATGTCAGAGGACAAAACTTCGACTACATGCCATTTGGTAGTGGCAGGAGGATCTGTCCAGGCATATCTTATGCTCTTCAGTTTATGCAATTTACGCTGGCGAGTTTACTTCATGGATTTGAAATCTCTACCCCCATGGACGAAACTGTAGACATGACGGAAGGGGCCGGACTAACAACACTTAAAGCCACGCCACTGGATGTCGTAATCGCCCCTCGTCTTCCTGATTACCTGTATAAGCGTAACGCAATGGACGCTTGATCTTCATTTCATGTACAAAAGTCCTGGTATGTTGATTGCATTTACTGTTTCACTAATCTTTGCTCCTTTTCGCCAAAATTGGTGCTAAGTGTTAAATTGGTGATTGAACTTTCCATAAAAACCCAAATCAGTGTCTGACAATTTTTATACACCAAAATGGTATCTCCATCCATTTCTGTTAACTTTGCCATCCATTTTGTTATTTGTCTTATTCTATTCTCTAATGATTCCCTTACCCACCATCATCATCTTCATCTCATTCCAACTTTTATACACCAAAAACTCTATTTTTCCTCAAAAAAAAAAAAAAAAAAAAAAAAAAAAAAAAAAACCTCTGATCATTATCAATAAAGACCACCATAATCCGGAACCATATCCGCGGAGCTGGGAAAGCTAAAATCTCTGGTCTTTTTGCAAATGTGAGATATATTAACAAGAGTTTAACATTATAACAGAAGTTTGTTTAACTAAATTTCAAACTTATATGTAAAAAAATTGTCATACGGGTATCTGAAATGTTAGATTCAACAAAAAGGAATGAATTTGACATTAAATCAGAAATTAATGAAAACCCACATCATAATTATAATCAACAAATTAATTGAACACAAAAAACACAACATTTATGCATTTTCTCAATAAGGAAAAGTAGATTTTTTTACCTTCAGAAAAAAAAAAAAAATGGAAACAGGTAGATACTACCTTATTTTGTTCTTGAATAACACACAAACTTCTAAAAGGAAAAAAAAAAAAAAAGGAATTTATTTTCTGCAACCCCAACCCATCCCCTTTTTCATTACATCAATCCATAAACCCAGGCACCCAGAAAAAACTCTAAAAAGTTGAGATGCGGGTTGATTGAAGGATGAAGATGGGGATGCGGAGAATTGATTTTGGGGTTGAAAAAATCAAGAATATGAAGATGGAGATGATGAGAAAAGATTATTATGATTTAATTTGGGTTTTAAGAAAATGAAGATGGGGGATTTGTTGGAGACTGGAGTCGAAGAAAATGAAGTATCAATTTAATTCTAATTTGGTGGTTGAAGAAAATGAAGATAGGGGATGAGGAAAATTGTTTCTGATCTAATTTAGGGTTGAAGAAGATGTAGATGGGAATTATTGGTATGATTTTATTGTCTAATTACAATTAGAAAGGGTGTAAATTGGAGAGGGAGAAAATGAAGAGAGTAGGTAAATTGAGGAGATAGAGATTAGATGAAGATGATGAAGGGGTAAGGGAATAAGACAAAAAAAAAAAATGGATGGTAAAGTTAACAGGATTGAATGGAGACACCATTTTGGTGTATAAAAGTTGACAGACATTGATTTGAGTTTTTATAAAAAGTTTAATCACCAATTTAACCTTTCACTCGCCAAAACTGTATTAATTCAAATATTGGAGAATTCTACTTGCCTCCCCTTTTGGTACACTTACCTGCAAATTACATCAAATTTTGTTCCTTTTAATTTCTTTACCTTATGTACTTCAAAAATCCAATGAGGATATATATGTGTCTAGGTAAATACTAGGTAATGTCGGACACTCGGACTTGTCTTCACAACAAAGTTTACATTTTTGGCGTTATGGAGGAGTCAAGATCAGAGTGCGCACCCACGTTAAATGGTGACTGTCCGATAAATTAGCTAGATCATAGACTCTTACTAGTACATGCCGATTGAGTTCATTCTTATGACGTTAACTCTGTATCTATATTCCGCATGTAGTAGTCCCTCAATTTCATTCAATTGTTTACACTGAGCTTGGGTTCCCCTCACAAAATTCGGTCCAACGTAAACAATTGAATGAAATGGAGTATATAAGTACATTTTAAGTGCACAACCATAACATTATAACACGACCAACCTCCAAAGCTTACATCTACTGTGAAATAAGGGGTCCGATATGCATCACGGCGTGCTATGAAGGAAACATAATAAAAAATTAAACTCGATGTTTACTTTCCCAATAATTCGTGAATCCATGTTTATTAAGCGTTTTAAAAAGTACGAGATGCATTTTATTCGAGTTTAAAACAGGAAAGCTAATGGATGGGGTGTCTATTTTAGAAAAATAAAACAAACATACAATAAGAACTAAAAATGAAAAATAGTTATACCGTATTGAAAAAGCTACACCGACACAACGGGTGATGAACGGGGCTATATATGTTCACAGTTTTTAGGAAGCAATTTAAAGGACAAACCAGTGCCCTTGAGCTTGAGATTCATTAATTCCTTCATTTTCTCAGCCATGGCAGGACTGAAATGGTTGGTCCAATCTCCGACCTCCCCTTTCCTGAAATAGCTACTCTTCTCAAAAAGCTTATTGATCACGCCACTCTTATTCACTTCCATTTCCTTCAAACACTTGATGCTGCAAAGCTCTTTGATTTGCTTTACAACTCCACGGCTTTCTTCCTCGGCCGAAAATGGAACGCCTACGAATTCAGCCAACCTCTTTAACTCAGATTCGGTGTCGTCCTTCAAGTCCTCATACGTGAGGAACATCACCTTGTTTGGTTGCTCTAAGCTCTGCTTCCAGTACCCGATCACGTGCTCGAAGAAAGGCCCGTAAACGAACCTCCCATCGTAGTATTCCTCGAAAAATTGCTCGAAACTAGGGGGTTCATACCCTTCTCCGAATTTTTTCTTTGTCATGGTTACAACAAAGTACCATAAGGACACAGCCGTGTCTAGGGGATTTCGAGTGATGTACAAAATTCGACACTTAGAGGCCTTAATGGACTCGGGAAGTGACTCGTAAGGCAAATGGTCGAAAAAAAGCCTAGGAGATGTGAGGTTATTTTGGCTTGTAGGACAAGGTTTATCATCAAAGACACCCCCATACATTGCCTCTAACTTGCGAACAAGTTCATTCGGGTGATTGTGAAACAAGGGGTGTTGGACATTGTCCACACTCGGACTATGCTCAACACGGTTGATGGTAGCAAAGAGTAGCGACCGTAGCCACGTAGAGCCGGCCTTTGGGATACTAACGACGAAGATGTCGGAGTCTCGTGCCGAAAAATGACGTTGCGTCTTAAGGATGCTATTGAGTTGATAGCCATTGTTAGCAATCCAAAAGGACTGATATTTGAGTAGCACCTCGTTCTTCCAGAAGGTAACCTTAGGAAGGCTTTGTGTTAGTTGTTGCACTTCCTCTTCTAAGACTAGTATGTCGTCACACTTATGATTTTCGTCCATTTCGGATTTTTTTTTTTTTTCGCAATTTACTAATTATTGCTTTGTATCAATTTACTACTGATCTATACACTTATATATACCCATAATCTATTGAAATTTCAACGTAAGCTTCCATATATGATGACGATTGCTGATTTCTTCTTAATTATTAGTGTCTTTTTGTGGTGAGAATATAATTCAATATTGACTAGTACAGTAGTCCATCTTTGGTCATTGAAACGTGCATTCTTGGCCAAGAGCGAGCGTTTTTTTTTCTAACAAGTACTACTCGTGAAGTCGTGATTTTAGTCGTTTATAAATGGAAAGAATGTAATACGAAATGACATTACAATTTGAAACTTTAAGAAGGTTAATTATGTCTAATTTGGTTGGAAGCTAAGTAATAATCATTATTCCCTCCGTGTTACCTTAAACGCCCCAATTTGAAGTTAAATTAGGAGGGTTATTGAAGTACATTAATTGAACAAAGAGAATGTGGGGATTGAAAAAGTTAAGGTATGTTGGAGAGAAAATGTGAGAGAGGATATGAAGACTGGTAAAAAGTAGGAGAGGTATGAGATGTCTCAAATTAGATGGGATGTTTGAGATGGAATGTGCTAAAATGGAAATCGAAATTTTTGAAATGGGGGTGGAGGGAGTACAACGTAATGGAATGCAATTAATACAAAATTGTAAAATTGAGGTTATGTATGTTTGGTTGGAGGGATAAATATTACTCTTAATTACAATATAATTAAATGAAACTTATCTCCAAAAAATTGTGAAATTTAAGAGGGAGAGAGTAATTGATTAGGTATAATGACGAAATGGTAATTACGTGGTTTTAAGTTGAACCATGTTGATTACATTTCATCCAATTCTACTCATTCTCCTTTATTTTCTCACCAAAAATTAAGGGTGATGATTTTGGCAAGGCAAATCAAGATCTTTCAAAACAAATATGGTCATTATATGGATCAGATTTAATGAATCTGGTTTAACAGTAGTAATTACTGTTTTGCCAAAATCATCCCCAAAATGAAAGTCTTGTATTGTAATTGAAAATGATTGAGTGGGGGATCAACTAAGTAGAGTACTGGAGTGTATAGTGACACTTGAATTGATTGTTAATATATACTGGTCTTGATTTCTAGCTCAATCACGTGCTTGCTATACTTATCCGTTTCGTGGTTGTTCTACCTAATACATACCATTATACCAACATTTCTTTGTCAATTGTCATCATGGAGAGCGGAGACTTAGAAATTAATTACCTTACGATCGTAAATGGTAGTCTGATTAGAACAACAATCACGACTAACATAGTTAAAAAATTAATTACCTTGTCAAAAACCTAAATTATAAAGGAAAAACAGCCATACAATTTGCTAGTTGTAACAATCACTGTCCTGTTAGGGTGTCAACTCAAATCCCACATTGAAGTAATACGGACTACAATCGTTGGTTTATAAGTGTCCACCTCCACTAATTGGTACGAGGCCTTTTGGGTAAGATTGAATCACCTTCCGAAATCATGCGGGCTTGCCACTTGGTCCAAATTAAAGCGGACAGTATCGTATGATTTCCGTAAGCATGACAAGTTCAATTAGCACCATAGATTAGTGTAATTGTAGAGTAAATTAACGAAAACGATTCATGAATCACTAATTAAGACGACTGGATATTTGAGCAGCACTTCATTTTTTAGCCTATAGCCCTTAACAAGGGAGTTAAGCGTGTAATTGGTGTCTTTTCTGTAAGTAGCCTATAGCCCTTAACAAGGGAGTTAAGCGTGTAATTGGTGTCTCAACTTTCAATTTTTTTTTTTTTTTTTTTTTGAGATAAGGGTCTAGCAACTTTTATGCGTGAAAATGGTGTCTAGGCCAACGTCCGTCTCCTTCCGTTTATTTGGCGTTAGTAGGGTGATGAGCTGCAGCAAAGGCATCTCTTCCAGCCTCAATAATTACCCAGGAGAATCAACGCTCTCCTCCAAACCTTCCCTATACATAAAATGAATCAAATGCATCAGAAAATATAAATCATACCATCCAATTCTACAAGCCATGCAAGTCGCAATTCGTCAGTGCTCGAAAATTCAGAGAAAATGAATCCATTATGACAAAATTCAGAAATCTAACAAAAACGAACCTTTGCTTGAAGGATTGAAGAAGCTTCAAGATCACACGCCAAGAGCTTGACATTGATGGGGAATCGATAACTTGAATCATCCACATTGAATCTCTCATTTAAGATGAAAACTATTTCTTGATCCAAGTCGATCCCATCTCAAATTAAACCCCCATCAAAGGACCCCACCTCAATTTGTTACCATCTCCCCCAAAATTCTACTCGAAAAAAAAAAGATAATTTAAATAGAACCCACATAAATTATAGTATTGAATTGTACAAAAAAGAATTATTATGTATGATTTTATTGTTTAATTTACAATAATTAAAAGGGGGCAAAGTGAGGAGAAAGAATATGAAAAGGGTAGGGTTGAAGCAATCAACAGCTGCCAAAAGAAGGGGAAGATCGAAATTGAGCAAACCCCAAACAAAGATTTGATGAAGATGAAGATTTGATGAGCATGAAGATGAAGATAATGAATATGATGATGGTGTGGGGAGGCTGCTCAGTGGGTACGGGAATGAAAGAGAGAGAACAAAAAAAGTATTGAGATCCACTGGAGTTGAAAATAAACTCTATGTGGTAGAATTTTACCAAAAAAGGTAACAATACGTAATTTAAAAAAAAAAAACAAATTGCTGAACTCCTTAGCAAGGCTTGACAATAATTCTTGCACGCACTTCCTCATCTACGACGACTTTTACCTCCTCACATTAACGTTGCAGCCCAAATTCACTTTGAAACTTAATGTGTTTGAAATTATTAATTGTATTCTTAATGGTGGAATTTGAAAATGTAAGACACACTACTCATACACACACTTGCACAAGGATAATTGTAGGGGTGACATCACAAGAGGGAAAAACACTAGGAGTGTAAACACATTTAGTGTGTAATAGAAGTAATAGAAGATATGGGAATATTAGGAATTATGTTAGGATTATGTTGGAGTGTTGCGTTTAGGAAATACAATATTAAAGTTATGGTAATAAGTGTATCTTTAGGTTACGTAAGGGTCAAGGCATGTATTAGTATAAATAGGATGTTACCCTAAGATCTTTGTAAGCAAGTTATTTACGAATTATATTGAGTTTATGAGATTCCCAAATAGCGTACGTCATAATTCTTCTATGGTATCAGAGCCTCTTTCCTAGAGGAGGACTCTAAAAGGTGCTTCCGCTGCCTGCCGGTGGGCATGGAATCTATAATGCCTGTCGGCGGGATTTCGTCGTTCGGCGGAGTTTTATTGTTCGTGATTTAATGTTTTAGGGTTTTATTGTTCGAGTTTATTTAAGAGTATTATTATTATTTTAAGAGTCTTATGTTTGGTTTAATTTGTTGAATAAAGAGCCCCCACTGTTATATATATATATTGCGATTTGAAGATGTTGATGTCGAGATAGTGCTGACCTTGTTCGGAAAGTTTCGTGGATGACATACGATGATTCTGATTTAAGCATGCTTGCTGGTCTTCGTTGTGTACTTGGATTTGGGTGGTGGGTTGTCATGCCACATGAGTAAATCTTTTTTATAATATTGGTGTTGGTGCTGATTGTTGATAATGCTTTGCATTGTTTGGTGAGTAGTAGTCGGCAAAGGGTGAATTTGGTTTTGCAATTTTATTGCTCACGGTGAGCCGGTGTTGTTCGTGGTTCGTTATTGTTTGGTTTTGGTTGAGAACACTCTTTGAGATTTGGGTAGATTTTATGTGATTTTAGGCCGATCAAGGAATGAGGGTGTGCCCCTACCTCTCATGTCTGGTAGTTTTAAGGTGAAATTGGTAATGACTGTTTCACATTGTGAGACCATGTTGATTGCTTCATGGTATTTGGTTTTCGATGTTTTATTGGGGAGGTGTCCTACCAGTCATGTTTGGTTTTCTTTTTAGATGAATCTGATAATGGTCGGTTCATAATTTGTGAGACCATGGTGAGTCATGGTTCCCTTGTATCTGACGTTTAGTGGTGAAGTTGATTATGGACGATTCGTGGTGTTAATTTTGAGTGTTCTTTGGATGAGTGTGGGTGTACGAGTTGCTCGACTGGTTTTACGACGACGACGACGACGACAATCAACATGCCGATTTGAAGATCTAGACGGGATTTTCGTTTCCTTATTTTTTTGGCAAACTCATGGAAATTTTGATCAAATTACCATGAGTTTGAGGGGGGTAATAGAAGTAATAGAAAATGTGGGAATATTAGGAATTATGTTGGAGTGTTGTGTTTAGGAAATACAATATTAAAGTTATGATGATTGTATCTTTAGGTTACGTAAGGGTTAAGGCATGTATTAGTATAAATAGGATGTTACCCTAAAATATTTGTAAGCAAGTTATTTACGAATTATATTGAGTTTATGAGATTCCCAAATAGCGTACGTTATAATTCTTATAGTGTGCAACAATTTTGGAGAGTTAAATAGTTGATTCCGAAACTGGGACAATCTTAGAGGGTTAAATAGTTGACTCTAAAATTGGCTAGCTAGTATTTATCTTGTGAGGGTTCTAATTAAGTTGGTGTGTAAATTAGGGTGTCAGTCTCTGTGTTGACGCTATTTTATTGTGAAATTTTAGTCATTTGGCTAAAGACACTTACAAGATACCTAAAGACATAATATGAAGTACGAAAAAACATATGAAAAGACATTATAAGAAATAATAAGTTACATGAAAATGGATCCTCACACCAGACATCTTCAATTCTTCACTGATAGCAAAATTCGTTACATGCTAGCCTTATATGCTCCCTAGATGACTTAATGCTCGTCATACAGCCTACCTAAAAGGTCTATATCTGTCTTAAGATCCAATTCTTTTCAGATGTAAAAAAAAAAAAAAAAAAAAAAAAAATCTCCATTCATTTATTCGAAAATTCAACATAAACTATGATGATTGTTGATATTTGCTTCTTTATTAATTAGTGTCTTTTTGTAGTGACAATTCAGTATTGACTAGTACTAGACCACTAGTACTTCATTGTTGTTTCTTTGGCCGAGTACTAGTACTTCATTGTTAGTAGTTGAAACGTCATTATTTGGGCAAGAAGCCTTTTGTTTTGAGTAAAGCTATTTGTATATCTCATATACATTACTAAACATATACAGGGGATATTTTGGGTATTTTTTTAGTTTTATGCGGTGGGATTGTGGAGAGAGAGATAGAATGTGGTGGGACATGTGAATAAAAAATTAGTCATATACATTTAGAAATGCATATGGATATATATTAAGACTTTCTCTTTTGTTTCCCAGAAACCCGGGCCAACGTATGAGAATGAAAGAAATTGAGGGATTACCATTTATATTTACTTAACTTGTTTTTATTATTGGAGCATCTATCTATCTATCTATCTATCTATCTATCTATCTATCTATCTATATCTTTTAATAAAGCCGTGCCAATAAGCTGATGTGGCACGACTTTGTTAAACGACTGACATGTCAGCAATCATTTAACACGTTAGTATACTCATTGTAAATCAACCAAAAATGTGTCTATCAGGATTTGAACCTTTGACCTTTCACTTACTTATTCATCACATTACCAGTGTGCTAATAAAAAAAAAAAAAGTTGAAGTGATTAGCATATTAGGTGTGGAGGGAAAATTTTGTCAACTAACAGTCAAAGTACAAGAAAACGTTAGATTAGACGGAATTGGGAGACTAGGTAGTGTTTTGCAAAGAAATTTTTTTTTAAGGTATTTTTTCACAAAAAATATTATAAAAGGTAGGGTTTCGCAAAATCGGAGCTTTTAAAGGTAGGGTTTCGCAAAAAAACCCTTTTATTTATTAGTAAAAACAATTGTTTATCGCAAAATCTTATAAGAGAGTTCTTACGGTATATAATCTATATATATTTCTACCTTAGATAAAATGAAAAAAAAAAAGTAGAAACGTTTCAAACATGGACATGAATTAGTTTAGAATCATTCAAATCAGATAAGATCAGACCAGAGTCATTTAAATCAGATCACAAATTCACACTTGCTCAAATAACGTTCAATGAATTTGGTCCATTATTTATACTAATTCCTTGAAAATTCAATCAAATTTTAAACAAATACAAATCAGATCAGCTTAGAGTCATTGAAATAAAACTCACCTCATAAACCGAAAATGCCACATACTCCGAGAATGAGGAGCACTATTGGTACTACTTCATATAAACATTTATGAATCCCATGCATGGCACGGGTCCATAAGCTAGTATGTACTTAAAACAAAATAAAACTATTGTTGCAATTTCAAACATCGTCTTTGTAGATTAGACTAATTAACTACGAGCTTATAAACATCCATATTATTACATTTTACTTGATCAATCATTGTAGTTTTTTTTTTTTTTTGAAGTGGATCAATCATTGTAGTTGCATATGCATAAAAGAACCTACGACTTTTCGGAAAAATAAAATTAAAAGACCCAAGGACATATGATTGCATAATAAAAATATTGCGAGCATTATTACTATTGGAACAAAGCCAAAAGCAAAATATGGTACATAGGGTGATAGGGATAGCAAAAGAAACAAAGTTTGAGAGATGGGAAGTAGTTTTGTCTTTATTGAGTAGTAAGTTGAAGATTCTTTGATTGTTCATCCAAGAAAATGTTCATAGTTGCTTTGTCTTTATTTCTCGGCCCAAATTATAACTAAAGTTTTTGTGGCTTCAGTAAGATAAGAGTTTACATTTCAAAGGGTAAGTGAGATTAAAGGAGAGCCACAAAACAAAATTTTCAAATTGAATGGTCTTAACACACTAAATAAAAACTCTATAAACTCAACCACAAAAAAATAAAAAAAATAAAAAAATTGAAAAGAAGAAAAAAAAGATAAAAAAAAAAGATGACTAAACCTCAAAATTCCGTACTCTCTTGACTAAATTGTTAATTTGATTAGCATCACTATCTCTTAATAAAGTAACAGTAAAAAAAACAACCTTGTCGTTGAAGCCTAAAAACGTAACAACCATACGATATACGAGTACTGTTTAGATTACACTATAAGTCTATAACCATTGGTCTAATTGAAACATTCTACTACTGCTTATTGACACAGTACTATAATTCAGATTACAATATGAGTTTCTATATATTGCCATATTCAAATTACAATAAAGATCATTTTTCTTAAGCCGTAATTTATCACTAATTAAGTCATATCACAGGAGAAATGAATAATCATCATAAGAAAACTTTGAAGGAAAAACATTACAAATGTTATTCGTTTACTAAAGAACGGTAACTTCACTACGAAGCTAGATCCGCCTCTGCATGGTAGTTTGTAGGAAGCAGCTTAAAAGCCAAACCAGTGCCCTTGAGCTTGAGATTCATTAATTCCTTCATTTTCTCAGCCATGCATGGCAGGACTGAAATGGTTGGTCCAATCACCAACCTCCCCTTTCCTGAAAAAGCTACTCTTCTCAAAAAACTTATTGATCACGCCACTCTTATTCACCTCCATTTCCTTCAAGCTCTTGATGCTGCAAAGCTCAGTTATTTGCCTTACAACCCCTCGACTTTCTTCCTCGGCCGAAAATGGGACGCCTACAAATTCAGCCAACCTCTTTAACTCAGATTCGGTGTCGTCCTTCAAGTCTTCATACGAGAGGAACATCACCTTGTCCGGATGCTCTAACCTCTGCTTCCAATACCCGATCACGTGCTCGAAAAAAGGCCCGTACACAAACTTTCCATCGTAAAAATCCTCGAAAAATTGCTCGAAAGAAGTTGATTGGTGCCCTTTTCCTAAATTTCTCTTCATAATAATGTTTATAAAGTACCATAACGACACAGCGGTATCTAAGGGATTTCGAGTAATGTACAAGATACGACATCGAGAGGCCTTAATAGACTCGGGAAGTGACTCGTAGGGCGAATGGTCGAAAAAAAGCCTAGGAGAAGGGAGTTGATTGATAAACACTGTAGGTTGGGGATAATCCAAGACATCACCATACACAGCTTCTAATTTACGAACAAGTTCGTTAGGATGGTTGTTAAACAAAGGGTGTTGATCGTTATCGACATTTGGAGGGTGGTCGAAACGATTGATGGTCGCAAAGAGTAGAGACCGCAACCAGGTGGAGCCGGTTTTGGGGATGCTAGCGACGAAGATGTCAGTATCGCGTGCACGAAACTGACGTTGTATTTTGAGGATCGTTTGGAGTTGATAGCCATTGTTAGAAATCCAAAAGGACTGATATTTGAGTAGCACTACCTCATTGTTTCTGTAGGTAGCCTTATGGAGGCTTTGCGTCATTTGTTGCACTTCTTCTTCTGAGACTTGTTCCTCACACTTTTGATGTTGGTCCATTTGAATTTCTATGGATACATACATTTCTCTATGATCTGATCTACTGTTATACGTACACTAATTATATGTAGTCCTATGTAGTTACAAGGTGTCCACCATCAATCATTTCTCAAATTTTTAGTCCAGGTAATTATTTAGGAAACGACAGCAGCTTTGCAACTGCTTTTAAATAGTAATGTCTAATGTATGTTGTAGTTGTCTAAATTTAAGTCTAAAAATTCTGCAATCATATCATAACGTTGTTGTTGTTGATTTTAAATAAAAAGGAAATTTCATTTATTTACTCCATAAGACCCAAAGAGATTTTTCTCTTTCTCTTTGCAGTCTTGAGATGCCATATTGAGAGCTAATTTTAGACCAAATAAATCATTCACTTGTTGCAAAAAGTTCTACATATTTCATTCTGCATTGAACTCTACCAACTCCGCTTAATTTTAAGGCAAATATGTCTTTCATTTGGTGTATGAGTAGTCCTTAACAGTCAATTCAAAATTGAAAAAAAAAAAAAGTAAAATCTCTTCGAATCAGGAAAGTATATAGTTGCCAAACTGTGCTTAAATCAAAGATTCATGATGATAAAAATGCCGTCGAGAATTCATATATAATTGACAATTTTCTTCCCTAATTAAAGAAAGTAGTTTCGTGCATATTGACGTCGGGGCATTTTTCATTAGCAGATGACGAGAACTATTGTACTCCCTCCGATTCTTTAAATTTACCCCATTTCACTCGGGCACGGAGTTTAATAGTGGTGGGGTAGCATTGATTTATTTACATAAAGAGTATTTCTAATGACTTTGCTAGACAATTGCACATGTGTCTTATTTTCCCTAATTCTTGTTTTACTAACAGATACATGCCCATGGTGGGGGCAGGTGGGGCAGCCTGCATTCTGAACCTTTTTAGTTTGCTGCCATACCTCACTTGCCGCCACATCTCACAACTCTCTGTATGCGTCAAAATGAATTTTTTTTGGTGCGTCACATGAAAGTTTCATTTGTACACCAAATGAAATTTTCGTATGTGCGCCAAATGAAATTTTCGTTTGTGCGCCACACCCAAAATGATCTGTGCGCCAAACATACACCAAATTTGTCATTTGCATTCATATACCCATTAAATTAAAGGGGGTAAACATAAATCTTTTAGCATTCAATGCTTGAACCATAATTATTTCTACATAAAATCCTTGAACAATTTTTTTTTTACAAACGCATTAAATGCCATAAATCATGTCTTCAGATTTGTTCCCGACACAAAACCGAGTTTCAGCACTGATTCGGCTACAAATTCTCCGCAAGCTTTAGCTTCCCGCCATCCCTCGAATAGATTCAAGACCAAATCTTCAGAGGAAGAGAAAACAACAATATCAATGCAAATGTATCTTAATTATAGAGAAGGAAAACTCAAGTATGGATTACTTGGTTAATTAGCAGATAAGTATCTGGGCAGAAGTTGATGGAGGCTCTCAAGCCAAAATTCAAGGGAAGGATCAAGTCAATCAACATAGATTTGAGCATCATCAAATTGATACCACTACATAAGCGAATGATCATGAGAAGACTTGCCAACGAGCTGCTCTTATAGTACAGTCCAAAGATTGGTATGTAAGGGAAAAATCATATCTCATTCCAATGCTATCAAACCATTTCTAACTCCAGCATGCATGCATGAAATCAAGATTACTTTGGGTTTATTGATGAAGACCAATATAACGAATTGATAGACAAATTATATGACCAACGATATATGAGACCAAAATTATTGATGAAGACCAATATGCCAACAATTTATTGCCGTAAAGGATATCCATACATCAAGGAGCTAGACCGACCCCCCCCCCTGCATCATTGTTAATTTTTATGAAGTAATTTATAGGACAATCCAGTGCCCTTAAGCTTGTGTTCCATTAATTCTTTCATCTTGTCAGCCATTGCCGGACTGAAATGGTTGGTCCAATCTCCAACATCCCCTTTTCTAAAATACCTACTCTTCTCAAAGAACTTATTAATCACGCCACTCTTATTCACCTCCATGTCCTTGAGACTCTCTTGATGCTGCAAAGCTCTGTTTTTTCCTTTATAGCCCCTCGGCTTTTTTCCTCGGCCGAAAATGGAACACCTACGAACTCAGCCAGCCTCTTTAACTCAGATTTGGTGTCTTCCTTTAGGTCCTCATACGTTAGAAACAACACCTTGTCCGGACACTCTAAGCTCTGCTTCCAATACCCGACCACGTGCTCAAAGAAAGGCCCGTACACGAACCTACCATCGTAATACTCTTCGAAAAATTGCTCGAAACTAGGGGGTTCATACTCCTCTCCGTATTTCGTCTTCATCATATTTGTAATAAAGTACCATAAGGACACAGCCGTGTCTAAGAGATTCCGAGTAATGTACAAAATACGACACTTAGAGGTCTTGATGGACTCGGGAAGTGACTCGCAAGGCAAATGGTCGAAAAAAAGCCTAGGAGAAGTCAGTTGATTTTGGCTTGTAGGACAAGGATAATCACCTCTAATTTTCGAACAAGTTCATTCGGGTGATTGTTAAACAAGGGGTGTTGAGCATTGTTCACACTCGGACTATGCTCAACACGGTTGATGGTAGCAAAGAGTAGCGACCGTAACCACGTAGAGCCAGCCTTGGGAATGCTAACGACGAAGATGTTGGAGTCTCGTGCCGAAAAATGACGTTGCGTCTCAAGGATGCTATTGAGTTGATAGCCATTGTTAGCAATCCAAAAGGACTGATATTTTGGTAGTACCTCATTCTTCCAGAAGCTAGACTTAGAAAGGCTTTGTGTTAGTTGTTGCACATCGTCTTCTATGACTTGGATTTCGTTATGCTTTTGAGTTTGGTCCATTTGGGTTTTAATTTTCTTTGTTCACTGTTAATTTTCGTTAGGCTATAGGTCACGCTTATATATACACTTGATATCTTGATTCATCTCCACGTTTCGGCAATAAATGGTTAGTCAATTTTCCTTGACGGCGATAGTGTGCCACCGGGTGGTACCTACTTTGAGTACCACCAAGATTTAAATATTAATATATGTATATTTTAAGTTGTTTCTTTGTTTAGATTTTAATTCATTAAGGGATAAAGTTGTAATTTGTTATAAGTCATGATTTGGGTAAGTAATTATTTCTTTCACATCTAATTTATCCTCCTTTCAACTTCATTTTTTTCACGATCAATCCCTAATCATCACAAAAAAAGAATAAAACATCACCTCTAATCAATCAAAACATAAAAGTTTCCGCGCGTAAAATTGTTACATAGTATGATTGTGATCTTGAATAAATTTAAAGATACAAATCTCCATCCTTTTCGATATTTTAGGGATGATTTTTTTTTTGTGTGTGTGAACTATTCGATCGACATATTATTGCTCAGGGAAAAATTCTTTTTCAAGGTCACACAACCACAACAACGGTGTTTCGAATACCGAATATGGATCACTTTCCATTGACGTCAAAGATAACACAATCATGGTGATTAAATAGCAAAACATACATGGTGATAGCAGGAAGTATTCAATTAGCTTAATCGTTTAAACCATCTTCTCAGTTGGCTAAAGCATTTTGCTTTGCTGTGTTTGTTACTAATGCAAGCCACCATGGCTAAAAGCTTTAGTTGGCAATTAGGCATATTTGCAGTGGGGAAGATAAAAATTTTAATAACTAATTCCAATAACACCCTTCATTAATTAAATTAATTTACAATTGAAGAAAATTAGGAAAAATAAGTGAAGTACAAAAATACCTTGGGTGGTATTGAAAATAAGTACCACCGGGTGGTACAATGTCATTTTTCATTTTTCTTTTTCTTGTTTTTCACTTTTTATTTACTTCCATTCCTGGGAAAAAAAAAAAACAAATCCAACGATTATATTTGGCATAACCATGATCTTTTCCTAATTAATAATTAGATTTTTCTAACGTGTGACAATAGGGTACATAGATAAAACTTCATTATTTCCTTATTTATATGATAATCTCTTGAATTAATCAAAAAGATTCCACAATTTGTTTTTTCAAGTGAGAATATCACTAAATTTAGGAAGGAAATGGAGTTTTATCATGTGCCCTATGGGCACACGTTAGAAAACCTGTTGATAATTTATTCAAAATCAACCTATTAAAGATGTTGAGGTCTAACTGTCTAAAAATCATGTGCTATTCAACTTATTAAATAGTGTTTTCAAATCAGATTGATTATCCATGATCATCTGCATTATTGATTTAGGCTCTGTGGCGATTCAACTTATTCAACAGTGTTTTCAAATCAAATCAAATCATATCAGTTTTATTCAAGTCAAATCAAATTAGATTAGAAGTATCCAAATAACAATCAATGAATCTAATCTATTTCTAGTTATTAATTCGTCTAATTGCAGTTAATTTATCGATTAATTCATTTTAAATCAAATTAAATCAAGTTTATTCATATCAAATCAAATCAGATCAGTTCAATTCAAATCAGATTAGTTCAATTCAAATCAAATCAAATCAAATCAGAAAAATGCAGTTTGATCGCACAGGGCCTTAGATTACGCATTACCAATTTCAATTTCGAATTAATTATGGGAAGGAAAAGTTTGATTGTCAAACATCTTACGATTTTTCGTCCCTAGCTAATCAAGTTACAAGTAATGATTACAGATAATAACCAAGACTGAAACAATGAGGCAATTGAGAGAAATAAGTCGTGATGTTAAATGTAGGAACAAAAGGGTAGACGTTAATATTACACAATTGACCTCTTCTATCCGCCAACATCATTTCATTCTGTTCCCTTTGTTTTTGGTCTATTGACGCCCGTTTTAAACACGCATATATATATTAAGGATCATCCTAAGAGTCTACATATAGACACAAAGAAAATTATCTACAATTCAATATATGTACACCAAATGTAGTAAAATAAATTTAGTCGACAGTAATTAATTTGGTTGTGCAGTAAATTTTAAAAATGTGTAGTAAATTTATGTCAGTGACGGTAAATTGAAAATATTTTGTATACATCAATGGAAACAATATATAATTTGATTTGTTTCCAAAATAACTAATCCTTAATTTTTGTCATTTCCTTAAAACTAACTATTTCCATATTTGTACTAGAAAATTTACTACACATCACATTTTATTTACTACAAATTTAATGTAGACAAATTCTAAATTGTCTACATATAGATTCCTAACATTTTCCATATATTAATTGTTCATTGTTTGTATTGGAATTTAAGTCGGTGTTAGTAAAGAAAAAATCATTTTCCACTGCTCTTTTTATTTTGTTGTCCTTTCATATATAGTGTCGTTCTTGATTATCTATAACATGTATGCAATAATGCTCCACTCATCTTTACTAGTACATACACCATGTGATGTCGTTACTTTAATTTGGTGTGATCGACTGATCGTCGTCGTACTCTTTTTGCACCAGTGTTAAATGAAATGAAATGCCGTCGATAGTTTCTCTTCTTCGAATTCCCCAGTCCTTTTACATTTTTCGGCCCTACTACTACTCGAAATCATTGTGGCACTCCATGTGATCTGACAATTCTAATCAAACTACAGATTGAGTTTCGCGCGATTGGGAAATTCGATTAGTACGTACCATACATTTCCTGCTCTAAGACCATTGGACTGTCAAAAAGATAAACCAATCAACTCACTGATTAATTACTAATAACAATAACAGCAAACATGATATGGCCAAATAATTCAAAGCGTGCTTGCCAAAGTTGCACCAGTAGTATTGAAATGGAAACGGGGAGAAAATGGATACCAGGACACGGCAATATCAATATTTAGATCATAGACGCCGTTACAAAGTTTTTAATTTAAAAACAAAAAAACGAACAACTTTCATTTATTGGAAAAATATTGCATAGACAAGGTTTTAACAGGTGCCATCAGATCACACAACAGGGAAAAAAAAAAAAAAAAAAAAGCTCCCAAACCACAAAATAAAAATGTAGCTAAACAAAATCAAATACAATCAAAACGATAAACGGCAAGTGAGGCTACGATCAAAAGGATAAGGTTTTTGATGAAAATGTTTATTTCCCCTGAATGTTAGCATAATGTGTGTTTTAAACGTGCCTTAGAGATATCGACTATTGAGGGTTTCTATCCGACACTTATCTTCCCTATTAGCTGGGTACAACACGTACGGTACTCACATGGACGTGCAACTTGGAGAGGTATCCGTGATTCATAAGTCCTTTTTTGCACCAGGTTGAACTACTTAAAAACGATATAATATATTTTCTAAAAGTTTTTTCTTTTAAAAATTAATAAAGAAAAAACTATTTTGGTGTTAAGGAGAGTCAGATCACCCCGACATTTTTCTGGCTAGATCCGCCTCTGCATGCTTAATTATTAGGAAGCAATTTGAAGGAGAATCCAGTGCCCTTGAGCTTGCGTTCCATCAAATCCTTCATCTTGTCAGCCATGGCAGGAGTAAAATGGTTGGCCCAATCGCCAACCTCCCCTTTTCTAAAAAAGCTACTCTTCTCAAATAACTTATTTATCACGCCACTCTTATTCACCTCCATTTCCTTCAAGCTCTTGATACTGCAAAGCTCTGTTATTTGCTTTACAACTCCTCGGTTTTCTTCCTCGGCCGAAAATGGCACGCCTACGAACTTCGCCAACCTCTTTAACTCAAACTCAGTGTCTTCCTTCAAGTCCTCATACGTGAGGAACATCACCTTCTCCGGTTTCTCTACACTCTGCTTCCAATACCCGATCACGTGCTCGAAAAAAGGGCCGTACACGAACCTCCCATCGTAGAAATCCTCGAAAAATTGCTCGAAACTAGGGGGTTCATACCCTTCTCCCAATATCCTTTTCATCATTTTTGTAACAAAGTACCATAATGACACGACCGTGTCTAATGGATTTCGAGTAATGTACAAGATTCGACATTTAGAGGCCTTGATAGACTCGGGAAGTGACTCGTAGGGCATATGGTCGAAAAAAAGCCTAGGAGAAGTGAGCTGATTAAGGTGTGTAGGACAAGGATAATCATCGAAGAAACCCCCATATAAAGCCTCTAACTTGCGAACAAGTTGATTTGGATGATTCTTAAACAAAGGGTGTTGATCATAATCGACATTTGGACGGTGGTCGACACGGTTCACAGTCGCAAAGAGTAGCGACCGCAACCATGTGGAGCCGGTTTTAGGGATACTGGCAATGAAGATGTCAGTATCCCGTGCTCGAAAATGACGTTGCATTTTGAGAATGTTGTGGAGTTGATAACCATTGTTAGCAATCCAAAAGGACTGATATTTGAGTAGTACCTCATTTTTTCTATAGGTAGCCTTAGGAAGGCTTTGCGTTATTTGTTGCGCTTCTTTTTCTATGACTTCGATTTCGTCACACTTGTGATTTTGTGCCATTATTGTTTCTCGATGTATTTCTCTATATATGCACTACTGATCTGATCTGCCGCTATATATAGACTAATGTGTAATAATTGATTTTGGGGGGGTTCGGTAAACGACAACTTTGCATGCAAGAGCTTTATTTATTTTTCCTTTTTTTTTCTTTCTTTTTTTTTTTTTTTTTTTTTTTTTTTTTTGTAAAGATGCAAGAGTTTTATTTAGCATGCAATTGTTACCTAATATAGCAATGATGATTACCTTCTTTGAAATACTTTAGACTAAAGTAGTTAAAACGGGTGATCGTCGTAACACGGACTACTATTAAGTAATTAAGTACATTTGTACATACACGGCAGAGACTTGATAATTGTCCGACGACTTGTGCAATAATCGATGTGGCTCAGCTCACAGGTTAGCTAACCCAAATAGAGTACTACGAGTACTATAGACGACGTAATTTGGGATAATAGTGAATTAGTGATTGGACTCGGGGTTTAAACGATACTAAATCATGTAATTAATATTCACGGCCAAAAGAAAGTGTAATCCTTTAAATTGACTTCAACAAAATACATCAATCGAATATGCATGTCTGTATAAAATAAAAGTCTTACTTTGTAAGTATTTTATGGGGTGTATTTATACCTTCTAAAAAAAAGGCGGGGAAATTAATCTTAACATCACTATTGTAGGCAACCTCATTAAGAGTATTTATGTACCGTATTGTTTTTATGGCAATAGATCAAGGTCTCCTTAGCTTATAACTCAATCCAACTAACACCGTTTTACCGTAAGATTGTAAGAACATAAGTCATAACGCAAATTAGGTTTGAAATATTTGTAACAATAGCACAGCGATTTCACACTGATTGAATACGGGCAGCCGTGATCATAAGAGCGCATTATGAAAGTAGGCGACTTACTCATGATTTAAGCCAATTGCAATTTAAATATCATCATCATAACTCGTGAGTACTCCATTAAAGTTGAGACATGCATCTTTTCTCGACATTAACTTTGTTAGCTTGTTTTCACTCTGCTTTGGGTTTTTTGGTCCAATTTCACCAGCCAGTTGTAACGTGTAAATGACTAATTGATTTGTGCATGGGTTAACTAATCACTGCATAGTATTGTGCTTCAGAACAGGTAAATATGGACCATATGTCCATATATTTACATACCTTTTTCATGATGTTTTCCACTGAATTTTTGCGCTTTGTTTGGCTACAACTACAAAAGTGTAATTTAATCACCATTACCACCACGGAGAATGGACAATGCTACAGGTCTAAAGTATAGACACCTAAAAGTGTCTACAATTAGCAATAATTTTACTACACTATTAAAATTTTACTACTCACACAATTAATTTTACTACTCTGATCTCAATTTTACTACTAGTAATTCAATTTTACATTGTAGACAAATTAATTGTGTCTACACTGTAGACCTCTAGTAATTTGCATGGAGAATTAAGCGCGGGGGCTTGGTTTAGTCATCATTACATCTCCATGTAATTTTCATTATTGCATTATTTCCAATCAAAGGTAGTTAATACGGAGTATGTCACATCACTCACATTTATACTCACATTGCGTTTCACCTGATGAGCTCTCTGAAGCCAAATAGTCACATACTCGCGTTGATCGAGTTTCATCTAAAGCTCAATGCAAGCCAAGTAAACATTTACCATGTCAATGGGGTTATATGTTTATCATCATTGATCCTCACGTCACCAATTGACAATCACAATAAATAAGATAGTCAATCTCTTTTAATTTGACATGTCTTTGCGTCTACCAAAACCCCGCCAAAATAAGAGAACGACGTAATCCAACTATTACGAGACTAGATTCTCCCAACACCACTACCTTTTAAGAAGCAAGACGGACAAAATCCTTACTTAAAAAAAAAAAAAAAAAAAAAAAAAAGGACAAAATCCAGCTTCCTTCAGAGTTCGTTGGTCCAATCATCCAACTCTGTCCGACTCCTGAATCCTGATGCTGCAACTTTTTTTTTATCTTACAACCCTCAACTTTCTTCCTTGTACCCAAAATGGCGCGCTTACATAGTCGATCAACCACTTACACACAAATTTATGGTTGATCAAACGGCCCATGCCCAATTCTTTACCGAGCTTGACCTTACTTCAGGCCCAAAACGTGACCCGGAAAAGCTCGAACTACTATAGGTGTGGGCCGAACTCATGGTCAAATTTTTGGCCTGAATGCTAAATAAAGTAAAACGCAATAAAGGGTCTGTTTGGTATCGTTTTCCGTTTTTAATTTTTTTTTTTTAAACCAAAGTCTCGTGTGGTATCGTTTTCCGTTTTTAATTTTTTTTTTTTTAAATCCGAAGTCTCGTTTTTGAAAACCAAAAAAATAGTTTTCAGCTGTCAGTTTTCATTTTCTACATAGTTACCAAACAATTTAAAGTTAATTTTGTAACTTATTTAACTAAATTTTGTAAGCGGAAAAAAAAAAAAAAAAAAAAAAAAAAAAAAAAAAAAACTGAAAACGACATTGATACCAAACAGGCCCTTAATTGTGAAAAAATAATGTGAAAAATGAACTGGTCTAATCTAATTTTGTAAAATAATAATAATAAAATATCAATGATAAAATCAAATTATTGTGTCAAAAAGATTACACGCAATGTACAGCCAAACCCACGATCACCTTTCTCTATATATAGATACTCTTTTAAAGTCTGTGTGTTGCACGGTTCAAATATTATATCATTTTTAATGATTTTTATGTTTATAACCAAATATGCTATCATTTCAATTAAAATAATTCATAGCAATTGTTGTGATGTTGCTTACATGTATTTTAAAATTTTAATTGATTCAAAAAAAAAAAAACAAAGTTGTCTAGATTGTTCATATTTAAATTAAACAACATTTCTTATCTATAATCTTCAAAAAAAAAAAACATTTTTTTTAATAAATATAGTATATAAAGTCGAGTGTAAAAATTAAGCATTGTATATCAAAAAGTGTATAAATGATCTCAAATTGAAATACATTTTGAATCAAATAAAATGATATTCTTCTGTCCCACCTCAAACGCCCCATTTTCCATTTTGGGACGTCCCACCTCAAACACCTCATCTATTTTGGGACATATTTTTCTCTCCTACTTTATTACTCCGTACATCTTCTCTCATATTACCTCTTCTACTTTTATTAATCCTCTCCTCACTCCTCATTTTTCCTAATATTACCCCACTCAACTTACCATATCAATTTTTTTTATTCCACTACAAAAACCCTATGGGACGTTTGAGCTGGGACAGAGGGAGTATATGTTTCAAAAAAATTTGATACACATACCCAACTGTATGACCAATCGTACTATGTTTCTATAATATAGTGGTAATTGTTAATATATTTTTTTTTGAATTATTAATAATTAACTGTGTAATTTATCCTCTTATTTTTTTGCTCTTTCATCATACATTAGATTCTTTTTTTTCTCTCTCTCACCATACACTAAACTCTTTTTTTTTTCTCTCACCATACACTAAACTCTTTGAGTAGTTGTCAAATGATGGACTCTTCTTTTTTTGCTCATTCACAATACACTAAACTGTTTAATTATTTCTCAAATGATGGACTATTTCTATGCTCTTCAAAAGTCCCTCTTGATACATATATTATATCATGTTTGATGATTATTATACAAAAAGTTCCACGTTGAACATGTTTCTTAGTTAGCCAGATGTAGTGTTTATATTTTTTTTTTTTTGTTCAGTTTAGTTTAGGAATAGACACAATATCATTTTTGCAGTTTTCACTCGAGGATTGCTAATTAATGCATTTCTATCAAACATGGAACTCATTTTATATTAAATTTCAAAATAAGTTTAATGAGTTATATGTATTAATTTTCTGATATACAAAATGAAAGTTATGACTAATTATGTCGTGTCACATCTAAATAACTTTCAAATTACAATTTCATGAAAGTATGGAATCTGGCTAATAAATGTTGTGAGTATTTTCCATTCTTTGGACTCTCTCACCATTTCTCTTATTTTGGACTCTCCCTAAACTTTTTAAGGACAAAAAAAAAAAAAACAAATCTCTACTAAATGTACACGGAGTAACTTAATTGTTTCATATCGGAAAAATGTTTAAATGGATCTCAAATTGAGATACATTTCAAAACAAATCTAATGATATACGGAGTATATTTTTAAAATTTGTGATACACGTAACAAATGTTATGAGTGATTATGTCGCAAATCTATTACATACATTTATGAAAGAGTCTCACGAAAATAAGGATTCTATATGTGGATTATTAGTTATTGTGCGTGTGAGTTGTTAATAATAAAATATGAGTATTTTTCACTTTTAAACTCTCCCAGTATTTCTCAAATGATGGACTCTCTCTGTACTCTAATCGGATCTGGGGTAATAGCATCAGCTTTGCAAGCGGACACTGTGGCTCTCTGTGACGGACTTAAGTGGGCGTCTCAGCGTTTCAGCATCATTTTTCATCGGTATGTATCTTTACAGACCGCTCCAATTTGGTTGGAAAGGGCACTCATAAAGAGGGCATTTCAGTCCTTTGGCATATTCAACAAATCCGATTGGGCTATCAAATTCATTGCCCTTCTTATTGGGATAGTTTGCGTTGCCAGCTCCACCCTCCATGAGCAAGGGAAACCTGTTTTCGAGATGCTTTCTGATGGTTTAGGCCGCCATAAGTTAGATTCCACTTTGATTAACCAAAAGCAAGGGGACGCTATTGATCAGGTTGTTAGAAATTAGTTTAATTTCTTTAATATTATTTGGTTAATAATGTTTCCGTTGAGTCCTAGAGTTTATGAAGTTGTTTAACGGTAAGTGTTTGAGTTTGTTACTAGATGTTACTCCATGATTTCCAGATTATTAGGGGTCAATAGGCTTATGCCGTTAGTGGTGTTTATGGTCCTATTTTATTGGTTTAGGTTGTTATGTATTTGACTTTATAAGCCCCAAATTCCTAATGATAATTTGATGAGTGATTCTACAATGGCTACCAAGATATGGTAGTCATTGTAATAGTTTGACCATTATAATTAATTTTAAATTAATAAATTAAGATTTTAATATAAAAAAAAACTAATTAAATAAAATCACATACCCCCTTCCCCCCTCAACCACCCCAATAACCACCGCCCCCAACCCAACCAGCAATTCACCGTCACCCAACATAGCCCCTAGGACCGCCGATCACCAACCACCACGGCTCTCACCCCTTATGACACCACGCCCTTCTCTCCTCCTCCATTTTCTCATTTTTTTTTCCAATTTCTTGGCAGTGGCGTGATCGGGAGAGGCCCGAGGGGTTGGCACCACTTGAGGCTAATAGGGGGTCGAAGAAGGGGTGAGGACTCGGGAGGTGGTCTTCGTGGGCTGGAGGGCGAGATTAGAGGTGGAGCATGTAGAAAATAGGAGATTCGAGACGAGAGAGAAGGACCGTGGAGATGGAAGGACACCACGATAGTGGTCGGTGTTATCCAGTCTGGATCGCCGATGATACGCCGACCAGATGGTGGTTCTCTGCGGTGGTGGTGTGGTGGTGGAAGGGTGGGGGAGAGGGAAAAGGGAGAAGCAAGAGGATGAAGAATGATGTACGCATTAAATGGGATGAATTTACTTTGATTAATTTAATAATTAGTTTTCTATCACTCCCGTTTGTGTTCACCGAAGCCCTCCACGACTTCGCCTCTAGGGAGGCATATCTCCAATTATGCCTGGTTCTACTAGACCTTGCTGTCGTGTTCATTGAAGACTCGACTATGATTGATGTACCGTCCTCCCCGACATCAGAGTCTTTGGTCCTCATCTCCGTAAAAGGACCGAAGTAATCATAAGTCCCCTGTGCCTAGCCTTAGTGGGGTGAAAAGGATGTGGAAGTGTCACCAGCAATTCCCCATGATTCCGTATCAGAAGATGAAGTTTATTTCATTCTTCTATAGTCCTTTTATGCAGGAGGTTTAGGTACTAGTCCCGGCTTATCGTGTTTTGGCCGAGAAAACCCTCCTGTAACATTTATTTGTACTTTCCTTTCCTTGGTTATAAAATTTCAACCATCGTCAAAAAAAAAAAAAAAAAAAGTGACACATCACTAGAGAACGAATGGAGTATCTGACTAAGTCCAGATCGAGCGTTATCAGTGATCCAGCTCAATCAGCTAAAGCGGGCACGAGATTGGCTCAAGAATCCAAAATATCTAACTAGATAGGTCCACATGTCCATGCGTACGTGTTAATTAGATCCCGAAATAGTCAAATTAAATCACAAAAACATGACAAAACACAAAAATATTACTGATTTAATCTATTAGTTAATACACCCTCCTATCCATATGATTTTCCCTTTCGAAAATTGTTTTTCATTTTCGAAACTACTTGTAAACCAAATAAAATACTTATTTACCTTATATTCAATTAGGCTTGGTAGAATGCAGTACAAAATTGAATACGTACTAATTTTTTCGACAAGTAAAAGATTCATTTGGTCTAAAAGTAGACCCGAATATGACTACTCAAAAATAGTTTTTGAAAAGGAGAGATCATTTCGGGTAGAAGTAGTGTGTGATAGACCAAAATCATTCACCCTTTTCATTGTTTGGATTTAACAATAAAAAAAATACTAAATAGTGAAATTATATTGCCCTGATCAGTGATCTTCAGGTCCTAATACCTGCAATTAGGATAGAAATTATAAACGTTAATAGCAAATTAGAACAACATCGATAAACGGAGTTACCAATCTGAACAACGTTGCGGGTCATCGAGTCGTATAGTTTTGCGTAGGACATCGAGCAATAATTCACGGCGCACAAACGAGATATCGAGATGTAGCCGCCTTATCATCACTGCTTGATGGCCTATGCAAAACCACACAACTAAATAATCATATTCGTAATCAATCGTCAAAAACAAGTCATGTTACGGCAGATCGTCAATACGAATAAAACCATTCTATTAAAACAACGCCAATGGAATCTAATAATAATTTCTAATTAAAACAAACATCAGCACCATAGACGTTGCTAAATTAATGGCTTTATTCATACTGACCAACTGCCTAACATGAGAACAGAAGCTTCATCACGAAGCCTTGAGGATAAATTTGTGAGAATTTTGCAGAGGTGAGGCGATGTGAGGAGTTAAAAGGCAGAGAGGTTTATAAGTAGGTAGGTAGACGGGTAGCTAAGTTTTTTTATCGCTGCCACGTTGCCGTCTATTTTTGCCGAAACAAGTAAAAGTGTTGTTGTGGGTCGCTGGTCTATGGACCTCGAATGGTTTATGGGCTTTTTTGTAAATGGACATGAAATCCAAAGTCACGATGTTAGACTGGCCATTTCCAACCCACACCCATTTTAAAGAAAAATCAAAAGGATGTGAGTCATCAGCAACTTGATCAACTCTTGTTACTCGAGCAACGAACATGACTAAGGCCCTGTGTAATTCAACTTATTAAACAATGTTTTCAAATCAGATCAAATTTATTCAATTCAAATCAAATCAGATCAGTTTTACTCAAATCAAATCAAATCAGAAGTATCCAAATAACAATCAATGAATTTAGTCTATTTCTAGTTATTAATTCGTCTAATTGCAGTTAATTTATCAATTAATTCAGTTCATATTAAATCAAATCAAATCAGATCAGTTCAATTCAATTCAAATCAAATCAGATTAGAAAAATGCAGTTCAATTACAAAGGGCCTAAAAGTACAATAATGATAGACCACACGACGCAGCTTAAAAGCCTTTGTCCCTGACATTTCACACTCCTCCACAACTTTCACCTAGTTTTTCCCACACATCCACAGCACCTAAAACAGGTTAGAGACTTAGAGCACACACCATATCGTCTTCCACTCTCAACCCATACTTCAAACATTGACTGTTTCAATCCACTGTGGTAAGGCTAGTAAAACCCTTTCCTCTCCGATAAAATCGGGTATTTTGGACATAACCCATGTGGAGCAGTTATGTAACGATGCATGGAAGTTAATAACTCCGACTTCCCAATCTCCCATGACATAATTTCTAAAAATTGAAAAGAACTTATTTGACAAATAAACAAAACCTCGTATAGATCATCATACAGTACTAAGTTACCAACTAACAAAGTTGATGTCACATCTGCAACAAATCATCATCATCATACACAAAAATGAACACACTAAATCCGCCATGGGAGCACCTCAAAAAAGCCGCTCCAACCTCCATCAAAATCACAGCTTTCTCTCTCCTCTCTCTACCCCTCCTCATCTTCTTCCTCTCCCTCACCTCCTCCTCCACCCCCTCTTCCCCTTTCTCTCTCCCCTCCACCTCTCCTCCGCCGCCGCTTCTTGAACGCACGGGCATCATTAACGAAAATGGTGTCATGTCCGACGACTTCATTGTCGGCGACATCGACCCCGACAACCTTGTCGTCACAGACAACGTCGCCGTCTGCGCATTTGGGAACAAAACGGAGGCAGACCAGACAGTTAAGAAGGTTGTTGGGAAGTTTAAAATGTGTGATGAGCGTATGAAAGAAGTTATACCTTGTTTGGACAATGCAGATGTTATAAAGGAGCTGAATTCGACGAGGAAAGGGGAGAAGTATGAGCGGCATTGTCCGGAAATGGGTAAAGGGTTGGATTGTCTTGTTCCGAAACCGAATGGGTATCGCTATCCTATTCCTTGGCCTCAGAGTCGTCACGAGGTGCATGTGATCTTCATCATAATTTCATTCTTTTATGTTTTTGTAATTTTAATTTTGTTCGTGGGTCTTTTTTGGTCGATTTTTTGTTTTGGATTGATCTTGTTGTTGCACAATTGCATCCGTGGCCTATGTATGTTATGTGATAAGGTTAGAAGAATGCCTGTCGACTGTGATTCAGGTGTTTCTGTGGCCTTGGTGGTGGTGGAAGTGACCAGTGACACAGGAACAGTGTCGTATAGGTTTTTCAGTTTGTCTGGTTTTTTTGCTTTTATGTTTGTGTTATTATGAATGTCCTTTTAACTGACATTATAGTCTAAACTCCTCTTAATAAAGTAGGTGTGGTTTAGTAAAGTGCCGCACACACTTCTAGTTGAAGATAAAGGGGGCCTGCAGAATTGGATATCAATCAAGAGAGATAAATTTGTGTTTCCTGGAGGTGGAACGCAATTCATTCATGGTGCTGATCAATACTTGGATCAGATATCACAGGTTGGGGTACTTTTGGTTGTACAGAAGGTTTTTTTTTTGACAATTTCCTGATAAATGACTCTAGTTTGCAGATGGTTCCTGAAATTAAATTTGGTCAGTACACCAGAGTTGTGTTGGACATTGGGTGTGGAGTCGCTAGTTTTGGTGCCTATTTGCTGCAACGAATTGTCACCACACTTGCAATTGCTACAAAAGATGTACATGAGAACCAGATTCAATTTGCACTAGAGCGCGGTGTACCTGCTATGGTATCAGCTTTTGCAACTCGCCGTTTGTTGTATCCAAGTCAAGCTTTTGATTTGATACACTGTTCAAGGTGCAGAATTAATTGGACAATAGATGGTACTTGGAACTTTTTAATCTTCTCCTGTACACTTGAGGCATTTACCGCAAACATTTTGTGTAAACGGGTAGCTTTTTATGTCATGCTTTGATGTTTGCTTAGGATCTCCCTTGCTTGTTCCACTACTTGTCAGATGGGATCTTTCTTCTTGAAGTTAATAGAATGCTTAGAGCTGGAGGATACTTTGCTTGGGCAGCACAGCCTGTTTATAAGCATCAAGATAACTTGCAAGAGCAGTGGAAAGGTATACTTGTCCATACTCGTACCACAATTCATGTCCTTGAAGTAAATGAGATGATAAAGGCGTAATGCCAGTGTCTATAATATGTTCCTTCTATCTAGCAGTGAAGCTTATTGAGTCATTCTGATGGACGAAACTGCGATCAGCTAATGTGAATTTGTGATACATGATTTCAGTTGGTTAATCTTGCGTTATTGATACGTTGCCATTACTTACTAAGCGACAGACTTATTTTCTGGTTGCAGTGATGGAGAATCTTACATCTAGCATTTGCTGGGAACTTGTTAAAAAGGAAGGTTATATTGCTATATGGAGGAAGCCTGTCAACAACAGTTGTTATCTGAACCGTGAAGCCGGCGTACATCCTCCGCTTTGTGACCCTAGTGATGATCCAGACAGTGTTTGGTACTTAATTTCTCCAACTTTCAACTGCGTTACTTCCTTTTTTCTTTTTTTTTTTTTCTTTTTTTCTTTTTTTTTTTTTTTTTTTTTTTTTTGTTTTGTTTGGGCGTGCTCTTGGATTGTGACAAGCTAGAGATAAACTCAAGGCTTACTTGAACATTGTTTTTATGCATTACATCTGCATTTGGCAGTTGTGATGCATGTGGAGATGAAAATGTGATGTTATGTTCTGCCTGAAGTATAACATAAATTTCAGAAAGTTTGTCTTTGCTACTATTCTGCATCCCCTTAGAAATTAAACAGGGGGTTGTCTGGTAGAGTAAGGGATCAACTGTCATCATACATATCAGGACAGTCCTTTGACTTCTCAGCAACATGTATCTGTTGGAAACTGTGTTACTTAGACTCGGCTGCACGTGTTGGATGTAAATGTGTGTTGTGTTTTCGGCCTAGATGAATTGTCCAACTGTGATGTTATGTCAGACACAAAATACCGCCAGATTTTCAAGAAACACGGGTTAGAATTTGGATACTGAAGTACAAGTTTTGTTCCTTCCCCGTTGGGTAGAACCGTAGAAGTGACTGCTGTTGGCCTGACCTTGATCTACATTTTCCAGCTTTAAGACACAAGCCTAATCAAGAGTCTACGGTATTGTTCGCTGCATTCTCCATGGGCAAAGAGAATCATTAGTCCTGCCTGAAGGATCATAGGAATGTCAATAGGGTGCTCCTGCGTATTAGAATGTTATAATTTCTGATCACATTCTTAAAAATTCTTCAGCCTGACCTCACGTGCAGTCGGCTGGATAACTTCTTATCTCACATTTTGGTAGGTACGTAGATCTGAAGGCATGCATTACCAAGATACCTGATGATACATTTGGAGCTAACATCACTGTCTGGCCTGAGCGCCTGCATCATCCACCAGATAGACTGCAGACAATTCAAATGGATGCCCAGATGTCCAGAAAAGAGCTCTGGAGGGCTGAGTCAAAGTATTGGAAGGAAATAATACAAAGTTATATCAATGCCTTTGGCTGGAGAGAGTTGTAAATACGTAATGTAATGGACATGCGAGCTGGATTTGGAGGGTACTTATCTTTCCTTCATAACCACATTTGGATGTTTAATTACGTACCTGAAGAGTCCAAGATCTCTTGTTCTGGTTATTCACAATTTTGATTTCCACCATTGTGTTTATTGTTACCTGTGCTGATGTTACACCTTATTTCATGGTCTCTTGATAGGTTTGCTGCAGCTTTATATGATCTGCAGATTGATTGTTGGGTTATGAATGTGGTTCCAGTCAGTGGATTCAATACCTTGCCTGTAATCTATGATCGCGGTCTCATTGGAGTTATGCATGACTGGTATGTTGCCTTCCTTTGCAACTTTATGACTTGACGACTTGATTTTATACATGAAGTATATTGTATGTCAGTCCCTTGCCGAAAAGGGATGCTCCTAGAGAAAACAGCCTCAGATTGTTAGCGCATATGGAGTTATCTCATATTGTAATAACTGATGATCTGAAGGAGTTCAGCAAGTGAAACCAGGTTTCCTGAAATTGGCATCTGTTTTCTTTGAACAGAGGTGCCAAGTTGAAGTTACTGAGATGTTTGCTGTTACAAGGCTATTATTGTATCTTGTCCTGCTGTCATTTGCGACTGTGCATATTAGCATGTACAGTTTGCTCAACATGTACAGCTTATTAGCATTAAGTCTGATTTAATCAATCATGAAGAAAATGAGGTCAAGAATTATGTAGTGAAAGCTAAATCACTTTCTGTATGAAATTAAGAAGTTGCAGAAGATCAATTAGGTCACCTCCAGAGACAGCAGACAGTATGAATTTTGTCATCTGCAACTGTGCATATTCGTTGAATTTTCATGTTTCATCACTTCATGTTTCATGCCCTTTGTGCTGCAGGTGTGAGTCATTTGATACTTACCCGCGGACATATGATCTGCTGCATGCAGCTGGCCTCTTCTCTGTTGAGAGTAAAAGGTGAATCTATTTTAGGATCTTTCTCAGTTAGGTTTTGTTTCCTTTCCGTCTCTAGAGTTTACAGAATGCATACACACGCAGGATCATGATTCTTGTCCATTTTATGAACAGGTGCAGCATCTCTACCATCATGCTTGAGATGGACCGGATCCTACGACCAGATGGAATAGTGTATATACGCGATTCAATCTCTATCATGGGTGAGCTTCAAGAACTTGCATCTGCAATGGGATGGTTATGCTTTCTCCATGACACAGGGGAGGGTCCCCATGCAAGTTGGAAGATCTTGAGATGCAACAAGCGTACATGACTGATTTGCCAACACGATGCAGAGATCTTGCGGTAGGGAAACATTTTAGGAGAGTCTCATTTGATATATAACAATGCAGCTGTATCATAGTCCTAGTTCGTGAGTAGGTAATCTAGCACTGATTGATAACAAGTCGAAGTCGAGGTTATGCCTCATGCTGTGGAGGCAGGTGACTGCTCTTTTCTTCGCTGTATGTTAATCGTAACCTCTTCTCATGGGGAAACAAGACCTTCTTAACATTTCCAACAATAAATACACGAGTTCTACTACACTGATTAGCCTACACATAGCACGAAGTAATATGATGATGAAATAAGCATTCCGAAATGTTGAAAGGTTTAGAAATGTCAGTGATAACATCTACTGACGCGCATTCTTCATAACATTGTGCTCAAGGTGTACTAATTTTCCTTATTTACACTACTTGATGAAATTTTACAGTACACTAGACAGATTATGGAAACGTTAGTACTCTAGCCACTATACGAAGGTTTCAAGCGAGGTCAGCTGCGAATACAGATACAATCAGTCATCTTAAGGTCAGCGGCGAGCATAGATGCAATCAGTCGTCTCTAGCAGCAGTGTTTACTTGTTTCGAAAGGTAAGCTTCATAAATTTCCACAACAAGCCTTGGGTCTTTTTCAACAAGTTCAGCATATTCCTCTGTCTTGGTCAAGTTGTCCATGTTATCAGTAATCATAGATAAAGCAGACTCTAGCAAGTGCTTGGCATTATACTGATGTGCAAAACTGAAGCTTGCGACAGCATTATCCCAGTTCAGTTTCGACACCAAGAAATTCTCACAGTACGTCTTCAAGTGCCTCACTTCGTATTTCTCAGCCAGAACCAGAAGATCACAGCCCATTTGCTCATCTAGGCATGCGTCACCAGTGTACAGATAGTTGACAAAAGTGCGCAGCGCATCATAAGATACATCACTGATATTGATGGTGCCACTACGGCTCTCCTCCATTTCAGTCTCGAGCATAGCTTTGAACACCGGAGATCGACTTGCCTGGGAATAGCAAGGTCAGAAGACCAGGAAGAGAATTTAGACAGGCAAAACTTGTATAGACTATAGATTAGTACAACTATCGAACTTTTATATAACAAGCAAATAAATAGAGCACCATAACATTACGTAGTCGTCAAGAGTCAAGACTGGTTACCAAACAATGGGGCTGCCTCAAAGAAAACATGTGATTGACATCCAATGGTAGTCAGCATGCAAGAGTAAAGAAACCACAACCCTCAGACACAACATAATATGTTAACTTTCGCAAAGTTAGAAACAGCATTCAGTCAGACAGGCGCCAAATGAAGAACCAGTGAAGAACTCAAATATATGTACAATCAGTATACATGAAAGTAACCAAGAAACACAACCAACTACTACCGAACAAACAGGATCCGCCCTTTTATCAGGGCATTCATCCAAAGTTCCCTAAAAAGGTCAGCAAGTAGCATTCCTAATCAAATATCACTGACACAACCGCGCGCGCACTCACACACCATTCCATAGGCCAAATTAGCAACAAAATCCTATCACAAATCTTACAACAAGTAGCTTATACTGCAATTTAAAACCCACATTTTCACCGAGACAATCATCTCCTAATCAAAATTGGGTTAGCATTTCTGATAAAAAATCAGCGAATCACACACCCCAAAACCCGAAATCTTTCAATCAAAACTAGCAATTCACTTAGACAAAACATCGAACACTTGGTGTGCACATAGGAAACAGCAAAAAGACAAAAACTTTCCAATTGGGTACTCACCAAAACAGCTTTATGGGCAGAAACAGGAACTGGGTTGGCGGGAAACTCATCGGAGGCGATCAAAACGACGTCGGAGAAAGAAGAGCGTTTGTGGGGGTCGTTAGGAGACCAGAAGCGAAGGAAGGCGATTTTGGACTTGAGATCTTCAATCTCTCTCTTCAACTCTTCCTCCGTCTCGCTCGCCTCTTCGTAGCACTCTTTGCAGGTGCCCGCGTCGCTTGTGGCGTAAGCTTCCTTACACGACAGACATTGCAGCCTCACTTCGTTAACTGCCCTGCTCATGCTCCCTGCTCGCCACCACTTGGCGTAATCCGCGTATTTGTTCCCGTCTACGCGACGCCTCTTTAGTACTAAACTACTCCGTAGTAATATGTTCCATGATTGAAATCAAAAGTTAATTACCACACGGTTAAAAAAGACATGGCGTAAATAACTCTTCTACCGTTTGCCCTAAAAAAAACGGAAAATGCACGTGATACCCTGTACTTTGGGGTTTTCCAAGTAATACCCCTACATAATTACACATTAACTTCCTGCACACTGTACCCCCGTACTTTGAAATACTGCATGATATACCCTGTTTTATTTTTATTTTGTTATAACTTTTGTAATCTGCCCTCCCATCAAGCATACAATGTCGTGCAGTATTTCAAAGTACACGGGTACCGTATGCAGGAAGTTGAGGTGTAGGGGTACCACGTGTGAAACGTGTATTTTCCAAAAAAATAATAGCAATATATATTATCGTTTACATACTCTTTTTATTTATTTTTATTTTATTTAATCATACAACATCTTTATCAAGATGAAAATCATTACGGTCGTGTGGCTATGCGTCATCTTTTCCAACATACTCAAAAATATTAGAGAACTCAATATGTTCAATTCAAGAAACAACTCACAAATAGATGGGAAAATACCTTCACTTCACGAAACTTAAAATTAGAAACTATGTTATTTACCACCATCAAGAAGAACAAAGAAGTATTTTTTAGCCACCAAAGTGAGGATGGTGGGATCTATTCGTATTTGCGATTTATAAAACACCAAAGTTGAAAAAATTATTTTTATAACACACTCCAAACTATTTGGGTATTTATTAAACACCAAAACAAATTAAAAATAATGTTAATTTTTATTTTATCTCTCAAATTACTATTCAGCGTTTAAAAAAACTAATCATCAACTGATAGACGTTCTTCCATCCTCTAAGGCTAAGTAGTTGCTTGTTCTTTTTCTTCTCCTCCAATTCTCCATCATCGATTTTCTCTACGAAGGCATGGTGCAAGCTTAAGTCATATCCAACAAACTTCACAATTAGAACCTAGGATTATGGAAGTTTAAATGAGAGCCGCCAAAAACCTGATGGAGTAAGAGCGCAAGAATTTTGCCACTTCTAAACAAGCTAAGTTTTTATGCTATATTTTGAACTTTATGGTACCATTCGATCATGTTCGTAAACTTTTTTTTTACATATCCTGAATTATATGATCTATTTTTTTTTTTTTTAGATCAATGAACTGGATTTATTCCATAGCTTTACCTATTGTAAAACGAGTCTAGTATTTCTTAATTTCAGTAAGTAAAAACATAATTTCATTTTATGTTTTAATTTGTTTTGGTGTTTAATAAATAACCAAATAGCTTAAAGTGTATTCTAAAAACAAGTTTTTCAACTTTGGTATTTTATAAAAGCCAAATACAATTTTGGTGTTTTTTAGATCCCAACCTTGTCACTTTGGTGGCTAAAAAATACTTCTTTGTCAAAAAGAAAAGTAGAAGGTGGTTGGTGTTGCTCTTTCCTTAGAAATACAAAGTAATTTGTACAACTGTCAACCTATGAAACCATGATAAAATTTAAGGTGTTGGCTCATGTGTTGCCTTGTTCCAGTATAGTATTGTCTGATATAGTGGCGAGGGGTGGTGGCCGCCACCCTGGTAAATTTTTTTTTTTTTTAGCTTCTATATAATAAATATAATATATAGATAACATTTATGAACTTAAGCATTAATCTCAAATTGGCTTGGTGGTATGTATATTGTCCTTGCAACAAGGATGTTGTAGGTTTGGATCTTTCCCACAACATATTTCATTTTTTTGCTTTCTTTGAATTCTTTAGCTTAAAAAGAATTTGATTAATTATGCCTTTGTTGCACATTATTATTACTGTATGTGTCAAATTTTAAATTTCTTCATTTTTTTTTTATATTTTTGTGCCCATTTTTGTTGTTGTTGTTGAGTTTTTTTTTTTTTTTTTTTTAGTTCATGAATTATTTTTCCAAGTTAAAATCAACTAAATATTTGTATCTACATTAGTAACATGATTTGTTCCCGAAAAAACAATTAAATTGTGAGTCTTTGGTGAGCTAAATACTACAATTAAAATATTTTAAACTATTTTTATAGTCAATTTATTTAAAAAAATTCTAGTCCTCGGGAACATTAATTGGGCGGCGACGTGATAGGGTCACTTGATTTCGCCACCTCGGATTTTGAATCCTGGCTTCGCCCCTACATGGGACTTTATTGAATATGTGTGGCCGAGTGAATCTTCTTTAAGTGACGTTAGTGTTACTTCAAGCTTCCGGATGAAATTATTTTGTTACTGATTGTCAGGTGGTTGGTGAACAAAAGTTTGATAGTCGAAGTGCCACCCATATATATGCGCCTTCAAAAATTGGATACGCATACACAAGAGTTAGTGTTTCTCTACTATGATACATATATTACAGAACTCCGTAAACTAAGGCCTACTCCTTACAAACCGATGCGAGTGTGACACTAACAAGTAACAACGCACGCCTAGATGTTACATAATTATTCACAGATGCGAAATGTATCGTATCAAGATGAACTATAGTCTATCATGTCTCATGAATAGAGCTAGCAAAGATGACCCGGTACGCGAACCCGAAACCCGGCCTGATTGCGACCTGAACCAAGTTCGATCAAACCCGAATTTCATGTTTATTTACCCTACAAGGCCCAAACCCGATATGACCTCAAAATGAGTCTTATTCGTCCAATTACAAGCTTAGCTCGTGAGTCGTGGCTCGTGACCATTGTTGTCACCACATCTAGTTTTCACTACCCAGAATGGCTGCCTAATGCTATCGACGAGTCGGATTGCCTAAGTTGTCAATATGCTCAAGTCTCAGTCCCTTTCCATTGAGCTACTGAGGTAGAATATGCCAGAATATTGCGTCTTTGTGTTGTAATTTTAATTCAGTCTTCTTTTCTCATGTTTGTGGAGAAGGTAATCAGACGGCGCATTTCATAGCCCACCTAAAGCCCAACAAATGTGTCTACTCGTGTATAGTCTGGACCGTCCCTAACGTTCTCGAGGATGTACCTGTTTGCGGGTTATATATCCGCAATTGAGTAATGTTATATAGTTAGTCATTTCTTAAAAAAGAAAAAACACTAGTCAAAGCAAGTCCCTCGTACGAGTGAGTCTTCTTAGTTACTCTAGTCTTCCGGTGTGGTTGTCGGTATAACCGAAGAGATTGAACCTTTGAAGACCCAAACCAACCCACCACCCCCCAAAAATTTCAAATCAAAACAAAATTAACTTCCCCCAACTCAGATAAGCCTCTCTCTCTCTCTCTCTCCTCCAATCGCAACCAACCTCCGCCGTCCGCCGCCGTCTCTCCGGCTACACACTCCTTCCCACCACCAACTCGCCACCACTCTTCTCCCCTATCCTCCTCGTCTTCCCACCGTATTCTCTCTCTCTCTCTCTCTCCTCACCGCGCTCTTCCCACCAGTACAACTCCCAATAATGCTCAAACTCATACTCCTTTAATCCCAATTCCACAGATTACGTTTCCAGCATTCGTAGAAGTAGCTTGTTACTGAATCTTTGCTTTCTGCTTACTAATTTCTTGCAAGATTTGGTTTCTGCTGAGTTGTGTGCTATCTTAATTTTGTTGAATTTTGAATTTGATTTGATTTTGAAGTGAAACCCTAATTTTTGATTTGGGGGTGGAGATGGTGATAGAGGAGATTTGTAATGGTGGTAGTAATAAAGAGAATGGTTTTGGAAGTGGGAGTTCCAGTGGAAGTCATGGTGCTTCACTTCAAACTTATAAGCGTCGAAAATGTGCTCAGAATTCTACCTCTAAAGTCATTGATTTGGAGAAGCTTTCGTCTACGCCTGCGGCGGCCGCAGTGTCGTCCGACCAAAAGGTTCGTTTTCATTTACCATCTTGTTAATGTTCAGTATGTTTTTTTTTTTTTTTTTTATTGGATTTGTAACTGCATTGATTGACTTTTTGCAATTATGAACTCAAGAACGTAGTTTAGGTTGCGATTTCTCGCGTAATTGGGACTTTTCTAGCACTACAATGAGCAATATGAAGCTAGGTGGATGTGTAATTTGCGAATGGGTGGTGGTAATTGGTTACTGAATTGCGCCGGATGAGGTGTAGTTTGGATATCGTTGTTAGGATCTGGATTTGTTGAGTTCCTGGGTTGTGGTACCGGTGGTGGGGATGTTGGAGTGTAGATGCTGAGGTTGCGGCTATTATGTATTGTTTTGATTGTTTGAACGGCGTGCTTGGGGTGCTTTGCTTATGTTGTTGTTGCCTGTTGAGGTTCAAATGTTAGAATTGAATTCCGAGGTTGTTTGTGGAGATAAACGAGAAAGAGAGACAGAGAGGGGGAGAGAGCGCAGACTTGGCTGTTGATGCTGTATGCTCTAAACTATTTATCAAATGAAAAGAAACAGTGCTATCTTCTTTAGACTTGGATACTTTATCTTGATCTATTTGTTGATGGGGTTATCATGGCACTGTTGTAAGTTGTAAGCAAAACCTTAGTTTTAGCTGTTCATTTTGTTGGATATGTAAGACTGGAGATTAGTTGGTGGCAATTCTAAGGTCTGATCCTATCAATTTTGTTGGATATCAGACTTGAGAGTTGAGACTAACTCCTTCTAGTGTTATGTAATTGGGCATTTTGACTGCAGTCAAAGGAATTCTTTAAGCTACAGATATGGAATTAATGTAGCAATACTTTCTCTTTAACCAGGGTTTCATCGTTGTGGTGGATTGGTGATTGTAAAGTCCTGTAGAAAGTGGGGTGCAGTTAGTGGTGAGTGGTTATTGAGGGTTGGGTGGAAGAAGTGAGGTGGGTTTATTTACCTTGGAGGTGATGAAGTGAAGTTAAACAACATAAGGAGGGAATTATGACAAGAGAAGCTGAGGGGATTTGGAGTTGGGGAGATTTTGAGATTGAAGTTATGTGATAAGGAACAAATTTTTTGATTTTTATAAATTTTTGTAGTTTAGTACTCTTTTTTGCTCGGGTCCTTTCCTGTTGTCCTAATTGTTCATGTAGTTTGGCTGAACCCAATATCTGGTTGGGATAGGCCCGTTCACTCTTTATGTATTTATCTATAGTTCTGATTAAGAAGTGGCGTAGAGCAAAATTTCCTTATGCATAGGTTTTAGCTCGATATAATTAGGGCTGTATTTCACAACCCCTTGAGTTAATGTTTAAATACTCAGCAGAGCTGAAGTGCGAGGTCCACCCATGAAATGAAAATTGTCTTGAATGCGAAACAATAGCCAATGCCAGCAAACTTATTGAAGACACTCTTTGCATGCCCGAGAAATCAACAGAAAGACTTCATTATCCATTCCGAAGTTCAAAGCCATGAATATACTCTCATGGCACCATCCACATCTCTTTTTCTGACTTGTTGATACTCATATATAAGATATTTCCCTTGCTTGTGCCAGTAACAACACCTGAGGTGGGGATGTGGGATGAAAAACTGACATACGGCGTTTTTTTCTTTGTAAAGAAAAAAGAGAGGATCACTTGTTACAACGATTACCTGAGGCAAAAGGGCCTGCTGTCAAAATATAAATGATATCCATGTTTTGTCCAATACAAGCCTAAGATAAATTGTAGAAATCCCCTGTGCATAATGTGCTGCGCCACAGGAACTGTTCTTGACACTATCTTCAAATACTTTCAAAGTGTCCTCTTTGGGCACTGCTCGTCCTAACATCCATTTGGTATCAGATGTCAATTACTTTCTGCCTGGCATATGCTATTATGAACAAGGGATGTGTTCGAACAGAAAGAAGTCAACTGGGTTGGAGTTTCTAAAATGGGGCAAGCATCAACAGTTTTTTAAAAATTATTGGCAAGGTACTTTGGTTAATAACATAATCAGCTGCTGGCCGGACTCGACTCGTCTTGCTCTCCTTTTCATGCAGTGCTTATGGTTTGGCAAAGTCTAAATGCACCTCGTGATTGGATATCATCAATCACAGTGCATTTTAGTTGAGGTTGTCATCTTAGTATTAAATAGTTTGATTAGGTGCCAGTTGCAGAATTGCCTCTGGTTCCAAAGGCGTATGTGGAGCGATAATTTGCGTGGACTTGTGTGTCAGTATTGAGCACGGATGTGGATCTGAGCATTGGAGTTGATTGATTTTCAAAATGTAATGGCTGTTTGCTGAAAACCATTTATGCAGTCTAATGATCAAGTATCTGATGCTACTGCATGGTTGAAATCGAATGTCCTGGTAATATAAGGAACATTTTTGTCTTCAAGAATGAATGGTTCTTTTGGTATGCATGATTATACGTATATTCTTTTGTTATCTAAATTTGAGGAGTTAATGGCCAAACACAAAAATGGGTTGAGAATTGAGATGATGTAGGATTAGAGCACGGAGAAATAGTGATTATTCTTTTATGGGGTGAGGGACTGAGGGCTTGAGGGGTATGGAAATAAGGAGCTGTATAGATATTGCAACCAGTAGTAGGAGAGCTGCTAGTAAATGGGAATTTGGGATTAAAAAGTAAAAGGGCTTAGAGAATGTCCATACTCCACCTATTGTTGGCTGTTGCCCCTCTCATCAGCCAACTCTTCTGCCTGTCTTTGATTGAGTTTCTTTCTGTTTTTAAAGCTTATAGCTTTTTTTATTGGTGTCATTTGGCAGACCAACTGGTTCCCCGTCTACTGTGTAGTTAGCAAAAGGGGTATGTTTGTTGGAGACTGGTTGACTAATTGGTACTGTGTAGTAGAGCTAAAGGTCTTCTATCTATTTTAATGTATTTAGCACTTTGGCAGGCTTCTTACAAAGCCCCTGAATGGATAAATAAATGATATGCTGTCTTACCTATCTAACAAAGAAACAAAAAGGAACCATTTGTTTAGGGAAGCCAAAAAAAACTTGTACACCATATGAGTCAATTATTAGGGTTCTTTTGGACCTACAGAATGTAATCTCTTGAAAAGGAATAAGCTCCTGCTGGTGGCATTAGTCATTGTTTTTCACTCATGGCCCAAAAGACCAAAACGTGGTTTTGTTAATTTAATTTCACTGGCAAAATTCTTCAATTTCTTGTTTGTTGATATAATGAAACTTGTCAAATTTTGGTTTTCAGTTACCACTTCCTACCACATATTTACTTTATTTTGTTTTGTGCAGATGGTTGAAAATCCAGTGGACCTAGGTTTACAAATAAAATTGTGTGAGCAAGTTTGTGATTTGAAGACAAATTGTCATTCACTTCTGAATGGGTCAGATGATTGCTCTTATCAGCACTGGAAAAATGCTCTGGAAAGCATATGTGAATCATTGAGACATACTGAAGGTGGAAGTGGTGGCTTACATATTTCAATAAGAGAGGCCCTCGGAAACCCTTACAAAGGCCATGCTAAGATGGCTAAGGTACTTGACTAACCTATAAGCTCCCCGCCCCCTTAAAATACAAGGATAGCCTTAATTGCTTGTAGTAGAACCCATCTTATTGATGTTAAAAAGCATCTGTCCAATTTTAGGGTGTGTACATCTGAGCCCCACGGTCTTATTCTTGGTAGTTCTAATCTGAATACCTGTTTCAGTATATCGGTTTTCATGTCAGACAGAGCAGACTCTCATTACACGGAGTTTAATTTCTCCTAAAAGGCCTCGGCTGTTTTTCTCCTTTTAACTTTTGTGCCCTATTTTGCTGAGTTTCAGGAAATCGTTGATCATCGTAATGGTGAGTCGGATTTGAACAGCAATGTGATGTTCAATGCAGGTTCAACTGCTGCTGAAGGAACTTCAGCTGTTACGTCTAATGGATCTTCAAACGAGTCAAGTCACTCTACTATTTCTAGGTTGTGTGAAAATGCTTTCACAAAACTTTTGACGACGGGGAAGTTTGTGTCATTATGCAAACTGTTGTCTGAAAACTTCCAAGGACTAAAGATCGACAAACTCCTGGACTTCAGTCTTATTGATGCAAGGATGAAAGATGGGGCATATGAACATACACCTATGCTGTTTTCAGCAGATATCCAACAGGTAGTAGTTTTTCTTTGTTTTGCTTCTACTGACCCAAGTTTTCCTTTCAACTTTGAGTCTATTTCTGAAGAGATGATTAGAAAAATGGAACTAAATGCAAGTTTTTTGATCAGTGCTTTCATATAGACAAGGGACATTAAGGGGGTTGGGTTTATCATCTATATAATTGATGGAGCATGCCCGTGTAACATGTTTACATATTGGGAGATGATTGTCAATTGGTTCTTGTCCTTTCTGACTCTTAATGTGACTTCACCACGCTGGGGTGGTGGGAGGACCTCAGATGGCTTGATTTGGTACCTGTACCAATAGTCATCGAAAGCCCATAAGCATTATTCCTCATTTTAGACGTGAGCTCTTGGTTATTCTTACTTGGTTTCAGATTTATTCATATTTAATCCGTCGTTAACAGAATTATTGCTAGTTCTGAACCAACAATAACTCACAACGAATCAACAAGAACCTTGCAGGATTGGGGACGGGGACGACGGGACGTCCCGATGTACGGTGCCTTAACCCTAAGTTGTCGAGAGATAAGCGTAGTAAGGGCAAGCAAGCCAAAGAAAAGGAAGAGTACTTTGGCCATTTCAAAGCTGATTTTTCATAAGGGTTATGTTTCAGTGAAAACCTTAATCTTCTCTCTTTCATTTGGCTTTGTGAAGAAGCTTTGCTAACTTTTTTGGAAATTCAACTAGCTAAAGGGGGTTGGCTAATTATATGCCCTATGAATATCTGACTATTGTGAGGTTACATTAAACTAGCTTAAGGGTTTCTCCTGCCCCCTTTTGCTCTTGGGGTTGGGATATAGGGATTAACAACTTGTTTAGGATCCACCTGTTAATTATTAAATGCTTGCTGGCAAAGGAGTTCTGGGAAGAAGCTGATTCTTAGGCACCATAGAATAGGAAAAGCTAATTGGTCCATATGTACTTCTTGTAAGAATATGGTGAATTGACGTTATATCTGTTTTGTTATGTAAGGTGGCTTCTATTGGTTTGGAAAGCAGGTACCTAGGAAGTTAAGGTACAATTACTTACATTTTGAGGTCGTATGCATGTGTCTTGGATGTAGGACACATACGAACATATAGACATGTACAGATGGGTCATGTCTAACACAGGATTACATGAACCTCAAAATAGAAGTTATAAATATGTGAAAGGCATTCTTTTACAGAATCAGCTAAGAAACAAAGGAGAAAGGGTGCTGCCGTAGATTTGGCGCCATACATGGATCATGCTGAGTTGCCGACTGCAGAAGTCCTGAAATTAATAGTGATTTAACCCCTTCTCCAATAGAATATCTGACCCTACATATCTTTTCTTTGACCTTTCTACCTCCTTGTGTGGAGAAGTTGAAGTCTGCTGGAGAAGAGTGTAGTCTACCAGTCACAAGTTATGTGGTTTGGTGGGGGGTTTGGGGAGGGTTGGTTTTTTTTTTTACTAACTGATTACATAGCTAAAAGGCATCAGTTTACCATGTTTACCTGTCTTAGAAGAGATGGTTGATGGGGTTTGTTTTGTAACTTTCAACTAATTCCGTTGGTTCGTGGTCCTTTGGTACTTATATCTTTGCCTTTTCTCTTGCGATTTGGTTCTTCAATATATTTTGCTCGTCTCTAAGGTTCTTTTCCCAATTGTAAAACTAGGTTGTTTAAAGAATGATTTGTGATGTCATTCACGAAAGAATAGGGGTAAAAATTGTTCTTCCTTGAGCATGCCCCACAGATTGAAGGGAAAATTCTTGCAAGCTAAGTTTTACTCGTCTCTTGATTGTTACTGTAGCAAATGTGTCTGGAGACACTCTTTTGGTGAATAACACTTCTTTCTTGCTTGTGGCATTTCTGTATGAAATTAGAGAGTAGTCCCTTGTTGTGTCTTGATTGTTTATGAATAGTGTCTCTGAGGTCATAGCCATTTAGATTAGTTTCTGTCTGTTCAAGTAAGCCTTTTTCTGAGCTTGGATCAACAGTCTCACATCTGCCATATTGTTGTAATCCTACTAGAAACTCCAGAAAAAATTGCTCATTGTTTCTGACTATTGTCTTCGAGGATAGCCCATGTCCTACTCAACTATAAAATCTGAATTCTAGTACAACAATTTTGTCCAAGCCGTAAAATCTTTGATCTTTCTGTTCAGCATTCTTTCTCTGTGCTTTCAATGTTTATAAGTGTAGTTGATCATTAGTTCGTATTCTTAGTTAAAACCTCTTCCTAGTGTAGGTAAACTATTGAGCATTTTCTGTTAAATTTTACCCTCGTTATCTTCCAAGAATCACATTTTTTGAAAGTGGTTGTTCTAATAAGTATTTGAGTGAGTGTCATGGTATTTAGGTCTATATCAAGAAAAGAAGTTCGGTTCAATTTAGAAAAGATATAATTGTGTGGAGGCTGGATTTTTGCCATAATTTGTGAACCTTTTTTTTATTTTTTTTTCTACATTTCCTTTTTACCTTGTTTGATTTTCATACTGTTTCTCTTCCTTGTTTTCCTAATATGTGTTGATACTTCTTTTTCCTTGTGGTTCATCATAGAACATTTTTTGAACTCCTTTGATATCATAGCATAAATTTTCGTTCTCCATGTTTGTTATCCATGTCTCGTGGTTTTAATTTCCGGAGCACAGACACCAAGAAAAGGACGTAGTTTGCCTTTTTTTTTTTATCTTCCAACATCATTGAGCGAGGCCTGCCTAGTAGAAGTTTATAAGTTTTTAATCAAATGTGTCTAAAATTGTAAGTGTTGCTATTATAGTGGGAATTTACAATATCCTCTTTTTCTTTTTGCTGCAGTTATGGGGAAGACTTAACTCTATCGGTAAAGAGATGGTTTCTCTTTCAAACAATCTATCAGAGTTGTCAAGGGCCTTTTGTCATGAACTGGTGAGAGCCAATGGATTTTATTCAAGCTTAGACAACTTTTTAGAAGTATTCATGGTTATGGTTTTTTGTGCTGTTTAATCTTGAAATATTGAATTTATCAGGGAGGGGGAACAGAACCTGACACCTCAAGTGGCAGAAAACATGAGGTAAACATGTTACTTACTCTTTCTCATATGTTGGTTCTGCTGGAAGTGCATGAGCCCAGGATAATGGCATTCAAGTAGGTGTTTTGGTAGAAGACATCAAGTTTAGATTGTTTCGCTTAAGGAGTGCGTTTTATAAGAGCTTATCCATTTCTCTAGGATATTTGTGTATTGCATCTATATGGTTACCGAATTTCTTTATGAGCCTGATCGTAAGATACTATTATGATAAGGTGAAAAGAAACCAGAATACACTTTATGACTGAACTATCTTCTACGTGCACTTTGCAAGTGTTCTCTCAGTTGTCTGAAACTTTCTGGAATCTGGATGTTACTGTGACAAACTATTATCCAAATTGACATATCCGCCTCTTATAATTGCCTACTGGTATTTGCTACACTCAGGTATCTGCAAGGGATTGTAAAATGCGGATTAAGCAGGAAGATCCAGATGCTTCTGGGTTTTGCACTTGCAGGCAGTGTGGAGAGAGGTCAGATGAGAGAGATTGTCTTGTTTGTGATTCCTGTGAAGCAATGTTCCATGTTTCCTGCATTGAACCTGCTGTCAAGGAAATACCACATAAGAGTTGGTATTGTGCCACTTGCACTTCTACTGGTGTTGGATCTTCTCATGAAGATTGTGTTGTCTGTGACAGATTAAATGCAAATTCGGGAATTCATTGCGGAGTCGATGCTGTTCCCTTGTATGAAGAAACACTCGATGACTTTGAAGAGAGTTCAGATGGTATCATAGAGACTGGGCCTCAAGTGTTCAAAGGAAACAAGTGTTTACCATGTAAGACATGTGGGAATAATTTGCAGGAAGGTGAAGAGTTCCTGGTTTGCGAACATCGGTTTTGCCAGTTCAAATACTATCACATTCGTTGCCTGAGTAGCAAGGAGATAAAATTATATGGTCCTCGTTGGTATTGCCCTTCTTGTCTCTGTAGGGGCTGTCTTACTGACAAGGATGATGATGATATTGTGATGTGTGATGGATGTGATCATGGATACCACATTTATTGCATGAATCCTCCACGCAGCTCAATACCTCGAGGCAAGTGGTTCTGTACGAAATGTGATGCAGGGTTAAAAGCAATACGCAAGGTTAAAAAATATGTCGAAGATGCAGAAAGGATGACAAAGAAAAATGAAGGAGATAGGGGTCCTGATGATTCTTCAAGGAAAGCAAACTCGGACTTTGTAGATGCAGCAGGTGGATCTGGCGGGATGGATATGCTTTTAACTGCTGCTAGAACACTTAACGATGAAGAAGACTCAAATGGGCAAGATGACAAGAGCTGAACAGAACAAGGTAATCTGGATTACTGTAGGGGTTTCAACACACCTGGGCTGGTGTTGATTGCACGACTTTTAGGGTATTGGATTCATTGTTGTAGGATGACGGTAATTAATGCAATGATCTCGATCTTATTTCTGCATGGCCTCTGTATATTTCTGATACTGACTAGTGACTTGTACAAGAAGTCGAGAATCACTTTGACAATAGTATTTTTGAGGAGATGAGATCTGATGATTGTAGACATTGTAGTTGTAATGTTGTAGATTTGAGATTGATTTAGGATATGACAGTACTGTTGATTTTTTTTCTTTTGTAATTGTATCTCATCACTGTTGTTGTAACTTGTAACATTAACATTACGATATGAGATTCACCCTCCTGCAATCAAGAGGGTGACATTCTTTTTTTTCTTTCTGAAATAGATAAATGTTACAGAAGGCATTTCGAAAGTTCCACATCTCTGGATTTGCCATAGGAGTATGTTGTATTGGAAGTGTTAAGCTGTCCACAGGTTTTCTGGGTAAAATCGGGGTTCAGAATATGCGGTGACAAGTGTTTAGACCGGTTTTTAGTCTGAAATACTTGGCCAGGTCTTGATGATCTTAGACAAAGATATTGGTACTCAGCGGGGATCCTACGACATTTCCACACTTATTTCTCTTTAAAAGAAAAAAGAGGAGTGCCGAATAACTCGTGGAGTGCCGGTAGTTCCCCTTAATTTAAACTGGGAGAGTTGACCTAGACTTGATAAAATTGATCCAGACCTCAACATCCGACTCGAACTTCTAATTTAAATTCAACCCGAAACCCGAATCTCCGACTCGAACTTCTAATTTAAATTCAACCCGAAACCCGAATTGATTCGATATGAACCCGAAAATGACCCGAATTCTGTTTGACCTGATATTGACCCGAATCGAACATGATCCGAACTAAAATGATCTAGACCCGAATAATTAGACGTTTTAATGAATCGGTTGAGCAAAAATGACTTGATTAGCTATATCACATCTTCAATCACTCAAATTACCAATAAAACTTCAAATTAAGATAATATTAGACAAAATTTTAAAAAATCTAACATTAGTATGATCAGATTTGAAGAATTTATAATGACCCGATCCGAATTTGACCCAACTCGACCAAAATTTGACACACCCGAACTACACCCGACCCGACCCAGACCGATCATGACACCAACCCGAAATAGACCCGAAAATTGACCTGACCCGAATAGACCCGACTCGGACCCGACCTGAATGACCCGTTTGTCAGGTCTAGTTCTACCCGATCTCCTAGTTTCTCGTTTCATCAACAACAATGTTTATATGGGTGTCTGTTGAACGTAAAAAATTCGGGTATTGATAGATCAGTTATCGCCGAATCATGACCGTGATACGAATGGTACGAAAGAGATTAATTGAACTAGATTTTGTGGGGTGGACAAAGCAGGATACGCACAAACTCAATCGAACGCAGATAGTTGTGATTTCGAAGAAGTCGAAGAGTAATCAATGAATTGCTTGCCCAACATTATAAGGCATGTGCCTGCTTACAATCACGAACTACTCCAAGTTCTACAACTATGAACTATGAACTACTCCTAAAATAAATCTCCCTAGTGGGGAGACCCCGAGGAAATTCCAAATATTAAAAGAACTAACAAAGTAGAAATTGATTTGATTTGTTGTTCAAGTGTCTCTTCAATGTTGTTCTTCTTCCTCTATTTATAGGTAAACAGAGGGTCGTAGAGAAAATAACTTACACAAAGTGGTGAACAGTTGGCAATTGTGTGCCTTTATCCAATCTCCATCATATATAACCGTAGCATCCTTATACAAAGTATATAATAGTGCTTAGTCGGTGAGATTGATAACTATATTTGTCAATCTCACAGGGCCAAGACTTGGCTTATTGCTGAGTGCACGCCTATCGCTAGGCGATAGCTATCGCGATGTGAGATTAGACATTATCAAAGGCTTGACAGAGTAATGTGGCATAGCTATCGCGATGGTAATTCATCATGCCATTATTGAAGCACACTATCTATATATAATAATGAGTAGACAAGTAACCACTGTCGTCCTTATTTTTACTAGGATTGGTTTTTCCATAGCAAAGGGTGTGTGGGCTCAAATCGTATCTCGGCTCCCCACCAATTTCTTGTAAGTTATTATAAATTAATTTCGTAAATTGTTATCATTTTGTTAGGGGTAATTTAGGATTACCCTCTAGCCATCGATTTAAGATGTATGTAGCTAGCGTTAGAGCTAAATTCTCATTTACTAGTAAGATGACCACTAAATAAGGTTAGCGATCGGAAATTACAAAAACGTCATCAACAGTGTCTCTATCTTAATACGACTTAGATATCTTAACGAAACTGATTCAGAAAATCTAATATATAGTATCAGGTCAGAAGTAAAGTTATGTCAGAATGTCAGAAATAATCTCAGCCACACATCTTGATAATCCACTAACTCTAATAACTTTAGTTGCTCCATAACTCCTGTAACTATAGCGCATAACTCCAATAACTTTACAACTCTAACTTAACAATATTTAACTAAAATACGTAATTTCAACTTAACTCCAATAACTTCAACAACTAAAACACGTTTTTTAATATAACTCCAATAATTATAAAACACGTAACCCCGACTTAACTCCAATAACTTAAATAACTCCAATAACTATAAATATGTAACCCCGACTTAACTCCGATAACTTTAATAACTCAAATAACTTTAATACAAAAAAAAAACAGAAAATAAAATTAAAAAAAAATCAGAAAAATGAACATTTTTTTCTCTTTCCTCCCATTCCCAACCACCACCACCACCACGAACCACCTAACCACCGCCGGCCACTTCACCGACCACCACCTAAGGCGACGACACCACCACAAGCCGACTCGCGCCGGTCAGGCGACCCGACGTCGGCATCAATCTCCCCGCGCCACCTCCTCCATCGTTCTCCACGCCCCTTTTTCTCATTTTCTCTCTCCTCTTTCACTCCCTTCCCCAGCCCCTATCGTCAATCGTCGCAGCTCAAACACCATCCCCCAACCCTAGCCCTACGCCGCCGACCACATTCACCACCATAATCGCCGCAAATAAGGATGACAAGGGAGATCGAAAAGTTGGTGAAGGGGATAATGGGGGAGAAGGAGGGGCCGGGGCGTCGCGTGTGGGCGGAGTGGCGGTCGCCGAAGCCTCGCGATCACCGTGGCAGTATCGCCGCCGTCTATGGAGGTGGTTGGCGACGGCCTCCGGTGGGGCTTGGGTGGTCGGGGGGGGGAGGGTGGGGTGGATTGGGGGAGGAGAGAGAAAATGGAAGGGGAGTGGGTTTTTTCTTTTTTGTTTTTGTTTATTTGATTTAATCTTGACCATTGATCTAGGATTAAATGTGTTGCTCAGATTACTTCTGTAACAGCCCGAACCACCGTCTGTCACAACACAACCCAATAAGATGGGTAGTCATCTATTAGGCCAATATATCCTCTCCGCGCTCTAAAAGGTGAAGGCCTTGTTGTTAGTATGATGGTAGGAATCTATTATAAACTGATCATATGAGCCTTATTTTCCCAACGTGGAACAAACCAACTCCATAATCCACTTTCCAAATTCCGTAGTGTTACAACTTCTGACCTTCTGACATAAGTTAACTTCTGACCGGATCCACCCCACCCCCCGACCACCCAAGCCCCACCGGAGGCCGTCGCCAACCACCCCCATAGACGTCGGCGATACTGCCACCGTGATCGCGAGGCTTCGGCGACCGCCACTCCGCCCACACGCGACGCCCCGGCCCCTCCTTCTCCCCCATTATCCCCTTCACCAACTTTCCGATCTCCCTTGTCATCCTTATTTGCAGCGATTATGGTGGTGAATGTGGTCGGCGGCGTAGGGCTAGGGTTGGGGGACAGTGTTTGATCTGTGATGATTGACGATAGGGGCTGGGGAAGGGAGTGAAAGAGGAGAGAGAAAATGAGAAAAAGGGGCGTGGAGAACGATGGAGGAGGTGGCGCGGGGAGATTGATGCCGACGTCGGGTCACCTGACCGGCGCGAGTCGACTGGTGGTGGTGTCGTCGCCTTAGGTGGTGGTCGGTGAAGTGGCCGGCGGTGGTTAGGTGGTTCGTGGTGGTGGTGGTGGGTGGGAATGAGAGGAGAGAGAAAAAAATGTTCATTTTCCTGATATTTTTTAATTTTATTTTCTGTTTTTTTTTTATTAAAGTTATTTGAGTTATTAAAGTTATCGGAGTTAAATCGGGGTTTTGTGTTTATAGTTATTGAAGTTATTAAAGTTATTGGAGTTATTGGAGTTATTGGAGTTAAGTCGGGGTTACGTGTTTTATAATTATTGGAGTTATATTAAAAAACGTGTTTTAGTTGTTAAAGTTATTGGAGTTAAGTTGAAATTACGTATTTTAGTTAAATATTGTTAAGTTGGAGTTGTAAAGTTATTGGAGTTATGCGCTATAGTTACTGGAGTTACGGAGCAACTAAAGTTATTAGAGTTAGTGGATTATCAAGATGTGCGGCTGAGATTACTTCTGACCTTCTGACATAACTTTACTTCTGACATGATACAATTTCTATATATATGTATATATATATGTATATATATATATATATACGGAGTATGTATATATATAATCCTGAACCCGCTCAATTCCTACGCTGACACGTGGCTTATAAAAATATTATTATATTGTAAATAATGTTTATCCAAAATAGGATATGGTAAGTATATGATAATATTATTTTATATTAAAATAATATTAGTACTTGATTTATGGAAAATAGTTATGTAAAATAGTAAATACTTGATTTATGGCATTTTTATAGAATATCCACAGGTGTTTCAAAACGGGACTTTGGCTTTTAAAAGGCGACTTTTCCTCTAATTAAATTACAAATATCATACGGGTGTTCGAAATGAGATTTTAGGTTTTTAAAGGTCTAATTACATTACAAATATCCCACGGGTGTTCGAAACATGACTTTAGGTTTTAAATGTGACTTTCCATCTAATTACATTACAAATATCCAACGGATGTTTGAAATGAGATTTTAGGTTTTAGATAAAAAAATTCGTCGTTTATATAATTTTAACATTTAAACATAGGTCGCCCGTGCGTTGCACGGGCCATCAAACTAGTGTAGTTTAGAACTTTAGACCTATTTTTGTTTTAGTTAACAAAGAAACGACTCCAGTTTATCGATGGAAAGTTTTATGGTTGTGTGAAGCATCACTGGGATTTGCGTTGCCACCAACTTACCAAATGTAAGTTGTCAACTTACTAATTTCGTTGGAAGTTCTAGTAACTTTAGGGGGTAAATTGTTGGGATTTATCTAAAGTGTAGGGAAGTTTCTGAAAACTTTATGACACCCTACCAAAACTAATATTTAGAATGAAATTAAGTGGTGTGGATGAGCATGGGTGAGACGAGCGTGTGCCTAGGGCTCCCACTCAAAATGTTGCAAAAAACTGCTTGATTTTTAGAGCCTAAACATATTAAATCCAACGTATTGGGACACCATTTAGAAATTTCGCCTAGGGCCCAAATTTTTTTGAAAATTTCCCACACGGCCCTGTATTGAAATTGTTACGATAAATCAATACTCCTAATTATTTACTAGGAATGGACGGAAGGACATTGCGCGATTATTAGAAATCTCAAGGAACATACACTATTGGAAATGTCAAAGGAAATGAACATACAGTACTGTACGTGGACGTGTTGCTCATCAATTTTCGGTTTTCTACTTCTTTTCAAGTATCGAATGCAATATTTAGCTTACTGAGTGATTTCCTAGTGAGCAAATTTACACGGTTAGCTTTTATGAGACCAGAGACGTAAGCTCACTTCCAACCATGCCAGGTTTCCAAGAAATTTAATCACATTGAAAAAAACACTTCAATAATAAAATTAACCGAAATGGCCAATAAAAACAACAAAACAAGTAGATATGAATAACACAAAATTGGACGAAGCGGTTTTACCGATGCCATTATTCCTAAACTAATTAAGAATCAAGTGATTATCACTTCAATTAACGTAATATTCACGTTGTGTCCACGTTGGTTTGTAGCAAACCCAAAAGCGCTAGTGTAACTCTTTTGGCGAATATAGTCGGCTCCGAAAAGTTCACAATACACATTAGAGTATCCGCGAAGCTGCCTAGAAACTAGTTTTTGAAAGGGCTACTTAGCTTCCACCCTACTGGCTTAAGGCTTTCCAATCGTTGATGCTAAAACGGATCGGAGCACTTATCAAGAGACTACTACGGAGTATATACTACTATAAATAGAAGAGCATTTCAAATGATGAAACCTCAAACAACAAAAGGCCGGAAACGCAAATTCTAAAAACACCTTGTAATTAACATCGATAATTTTGTAGCTTGTATTACACAACACATTAAAGTTCCTCTAAATGGCAGGGGGATACAATGACAAGAATCCTGAAGATTTCGCTCCCGTTCCTAAGAGGGGATGCGTGTTGTGGAGGATCCTTTGTTGCTGCTTCAGGGGAGAAGAGTAGAAATTATGCTAGGAATTGTTGCTAGCTTAGTCTTACTAAAAGGGTCTTTCCAGCTATGGAAGTTAATTATGATGTATATGCTACTCGTTTCGGAAAAAAAAAAAGTTAATTGTGATAAGAATAATTAAAAGATGCAACGTAGATTGTTGCATGTAATTAATCTTGTATAGAGTAATTTAGTTGTGTCGTAAGAATGTGCTTTCTTTCCAATTCAGTTTTTTTTTTTTTGAGTTAGGCGTTGCTTTAATAATGTATTGAGTAGACATTTGCCTAAAGTACTTACTTGTTATGTGTGACGATGTTTGTAACATTTGACACTTTCTAGAGTCTTTGCGGCTCATTAAAACAGACATATAAGGAAAAATGTTACAAGTCTACGTGATCACTTATCGTTTACTAATAATTTCATCTTATGTACTACTCCGGAAAACATGATCTAAAGTCCAATGTCTTCTACTCTTCTATAGAAAATGTAGTTATTGACATATTATAACTGTTAAATATTCGTATTTACGAAGGCAAATTACTATTTAATCAACAGTTTCTCCATTTTGTGAAGAGAGTTAAAAAGTCAACTTCGATGCTGATGACATACATACATCGAACTAGTTAATTATGAGTAGCGGAGTACTATTATCTTAACTTTATTAGCGAAGTCTACATGGTATCTAAGCTAGCCATCTACTATGATCAAAATTCTTAAGTTGTCTACAACTACGACATGTCTTTTGAAGATTTTTGCCAACTCGTAGATTTAAGACCCCATCTTCCTACAAGAACGTTTGCACCCTCATTGTAAACAAAACTAACAAATGACAACTATATATAGCATGGGGAGTGTGACATAACAAGAATAACATGCTTAGTTTAAAATAGTGAAGAAGAGTATAACATGCTACCTAGACAGGGGAAGATTGGAAGAACCAGGGGAATACCTACGACGACATATTCCAAATTTATCTATAGTACATGATTTTACTATAGATAAATGTAATTCTAAAAATAATTGACACAGTCCAATTCTTTCTCTTGATCCTGCCACTGGGTTGCATAACAGGCTAGGCCTTTGAAAGACAGAAGAAGTGGCCTGGTGAGGAATTTATGGGAATTGCAACTTCATTGCTCGAATTTTCTAGTAAAAATTTGGTGAAAGTTTTAATAGCACTAGTTTGGATGCCCGGCTCCCGCCCGGGCTATCAATTTACTAGGAACGATATTTTACATTTATTTTTTCAACTTTTGTCACTCGTCATATATTATTATTATTTATTTCTATAAATTTTCATTCCATATCACCCATTATACAATTTTATTTTTATTCCACTATCCCGTCACCCGTTATTGAATATATTATCTAATACTATATATTAAAACCTGAAACCAAGTCTTTCCTAGGTTGACACTTGGCATACATTAATTGGATAGAGCATAAAAATAGTATTAAAATACAATTCTTGATTAACATATGGTAATAAATTATCATATTAGCTAATTTATGGAAATAATAAATATGGTAATTTAGTTTAGAACATGAGATATAAGAGATAATATTATGGTGGTTGGCTAATTTATGGTAATAAATTTGAATATGATGTGATATAACGGGTGACGGAATAGTAGAATGACATAATGTAACACGTGACGAGATAATGGGATTGAAACTGTAAAATGGGTGACATAAAAGTGGAAATATGATAATACGATGAGTGAGTAAAAATATATAATAATAAAATATGACGGGGGACAAAAGTTGATTATAGTACCCTACTACCCTTCATTGAAAAATTAGAACAACGATAGAATATGCAGTCATTTTTACAAAACGAGTATAAACATTATAAATAGACAAGCCCGGGCGTGACACGGGCATGCAAACTATATATTAAAACCTGAAAATAAGTCTTTCCTAGAACGACACTTGGCATTTATTAATTGGATAGAACATAAAAATAGCATTAAATATAATTATCGGTTAAGATATGATAATAAATTATCATAGAGTAGTATAATATAGCTAATTTATGAATATAATTATTAAGGTAATTTATTTGAACAAAGATAAGCCGTAGAATAGTATAACTAATTTATGGAACATAATCATTATGGTAATTTATTAGAACAAAGATAAGCCAACATTTTTCTTATAGAGTGATTATAAACAATATAAATATATAGCACGGGCGTGGCACGGGCATGCAAACTAGTACTATATATTAAAACCTGAAACCAAGTCTTTCCTAGGTTGACACTTGGCATACATTAATTGGATAGAGCATAAAAATAGTATTAAAATACAATTATTGATTAACATATGGTAATAAATTATCATATTAGCTAATTTATGGAAATAATAAATATGGTAATTTAGTTTGTAACATGAGATATAAGAGATAGTATTATGGTGGTTGGCTAATTTATGGTAATAAATTAATTGGATAGAGCATACATTAATTGGATAGAGCATAAAAATAGTATTAAAATACAATTATTGATTAACATATGGTAATAAATTATCATATTAGCTAACTTATGGAAATAATAAATATGGTAATTTAGTTTATAACATGAGATATAAGAGATAATATTATGGTGGTTGGCTAATTTATGGTAATAAATTTGAATATGATGTGATATAACGGGTGACAGAATAATAGTAGAATGACATAATGTAATATGTGACGAGATAATGGGATTGAAACTGTAAAATGGGTGACATAAAAGTGGAAATATGATAATACGATGAGTGAGTAAAAATATATAATAATAAAATATGACGGGGGACAAAAGTTGATTATAGTACCCTACTACCCTTCATTGTAAAATTAGAACAACGATAAAACATGCTGTCTTTTTTACAAAACGAGTATAAACATTATAAATAGACAAGCCCGGGCGTGGCACGGGCATGCAAACTAGTATATATTAATTCCTGAAACCAAGTCTTTCCTAGAATGACATTTGTCATTCATTGATTGGATGACACTAAGAAATTACATAATATGAAATTTATTAGCTAATTTATGGAAAATAATATAATTTATGGGGATTATCGTGGTAAACTAATTTATGGAAAATAATAGTGTTGTTAATAATATTATAACAAAAATAAACTAACAATTTCATAAAATGAGCATAATAATATAAATATACAGCTCCGGTGCGGGCCAGACATACAAACTAGTATCACATTATATTTTAATTTGTTACCATAAATTTAGCTTTACTTTCATTAGCTAACTTATCACCATAAATTATACGTAATAATATTTTTCATAAATTAGCTAATTAATATCATATTATATAATTTCATTGTGCCAACCAATTATTAGGTGCCAAGTGCTCTCCTAGGAAAATGGTTTCAGGTTTAAATATATGGTATTAGTTTTAAGCATGTGTGTTGCATGGTACATATATTATATCATGCTGAATGAGAACAATTTTCTTAGATAGCCAAATGTTTGTTTATATTTTGTTTGTTGAGTTTAGTTTGGGAATAAACACAATCTTCTTTTTGCAATTTTCGTTCGATGAATGTCGACTACTGCATTTCTATCAAATAGTAGAAATGGAATGCATTTTAGATTAAATTTCAATATAAATTTGATGAGATATGGGCTGTAATTTTCTGATATATAAAATGAAAGTTATGACTAATTATGTAGTATCACATTTAAATTAATTTTTAAATCAAAGTTTTTATAAGAGTATGGACTCTGCCTAATAGCTCTTGTAGGAATCACTCATTTTTTGGACTCCTTCACAATTTTACTTTTTGTTGGACTGTCGCTTTTTAAGCTATTCAAAAACCAAAACTCTACTGAATTTATAAACGAATTGTCTCTTATACTCAATGGACGAGGTAGTAGTAGATCCAGTTTTTGCAAATTTCAATGGCATGACTCTTGACTAATTCATTTCTCACAAACATATGTATAAATGAAGAACTCACTTTAGATTAAATTTCAAAACATGTTTAATGAGATATATGTTGTAATTTTCTAATAAACAAAACTAAAATTGGGATTAATTATGTCGTGTCACTTTTAAATAACTTTCAAATTACTGTTTTATGAAAGTATGGACTCAATCTGCCTAATAACTCTTGTGAGATTTTTTCGATTTTTGGAAGATTTATTTTATCGTTTCTCTTATTTTGGACTCTCTCCGAGCTCTTCAAAACCAAAAATTCTACTAAATGTATAAATAAATTGTTTTACATATCGGAAAAATGTGTATATGGATTTCAAATTGAGGTACATTTCGAAACAAATCTAATGATATATGTTTCGAAGTTTTCTGATACACGTAATTAATGTTATGAGTTATTATGTCATTAATCTATTGGATACCTTTATAAGGGATCTCACGAAAATAATAAATCTATATGTGGATTACTAATAATTGGTAGTGTGAATCGTTAAAAATAAATTGTGTATATTTCTCATTTTTTTGACTCCCTCAGTATTCGTGCTTTGTTGGACTCTATCTAAACTCTTCAAAAAAACTCTTTTTCATTATTATTATTATTATTATTATTATTATTATTATTATTATTATTATTATTATTATTATTATTATTATTATTATAGATTGATGGGTATTTTTTTTTTTTTGATTTGTAAATTGCTTAAGTAGAAAGTCTAGGGAAGTAGCTGAAAACTTGATGGCATGCATTTCAGAAATAAAATTCCTTAAAATGAAAGCTTAGAAAAAAATCAACACAATTTAGAAGGGATCAATCGACCACACGACTCTACACATAAGTTCTTAGAAACCTCAAGGAGCAGTATTGGAAATGTCATTAGAAGTGAAACGATATTATCAGAGTAATGTCGCTCATCATCAAAATTTAGAATTTCTACTTTTAATTTGGAAGCAACACAAATGTGTCCCATATAGACAAACCACAAATTTGAATGCAATAATTTAGTTTACACAGTAATTTCCTAGTAAATTATTCTTACATGCATGGCTAGCGTTTTGTGCTACCTTCTTGCTTCACTTCAGCATATAATCAGAAACTAATATCAACCATTTGATTTACATTCATCAAATGTATGTGAAAAGTGCTGGAAATTGCTTAGAAATCAAACATGAAAAAGCCTTAATTAAGGTTTTCATACACTATAAAAACTAAGAACAAGTAGTATACAAACTACATCTACACAATTCATCCAAGATCAATAATCTTTTTGCTTGAGCTACAAGTTTACAACACCAATACACACATTAGTTCATTATCGACATGGCCGGGGGAAACAATGACAAGAATCCCGAAAGTTTTGCTTCGGCTCCTAAGAGGGGTGGTGTTCTTTGGAGGATACTCTGTTGCTGCTTCAGAGGAGGAAATTAACACCGAAATTGTGCCAAGGGATGCTCTTACAAAGCTGTGAATGTTATGAAGTTAAGTGATTGAAGTTGTCTAGCTAATTAATGTGTGGTAAACTTGTAACGGTTTTTTTAACGTGTGTCCATAGGGTACATGATAAAACTCCAGTACCTTCCTCAATTAAGTGATGTTCTCACTTGAAAAAACAAATTATGGAATCTCATTGATTAATTCAGGATAATATCGCTTAATTAAGAAAGAAAATGTAATTTTATCATGTGTCCTATGGACACACGTTAGAAAAATCCAATTTGTAATAGGTTTAATTTAGTCGTGTACTGTGGTGACAAGAATGTATTTTCTTTCCATTTTTATTGTTTTCTGGATTAGGTGTTGTCTTTATTATTCGGAATTGTACTAAGCTTCATTTGTGAAAACATCATGCTTACAGCTTGTTATATACGGAATACATATTATTATACAATATTTGTTAATTGATTTGACACTTTTATAAACTCTTTGCTGACATGCAGGAATGTCAGCATGCAATGATCAAGTTTTTCGGGTTGGCTTACATTTAACTATTTAAGTTTACACTATATATCAAATGACCATGACTTCTGAATTATTCTGCTTGATTAATACGTTCATGAAAACTATCAACGAAGAAGATCATATAACAAACCTGTCTAATGTGTGCAGTGTGACATAATAATAATACACAAAATTTAACAAAGCAAAAACAAAAATTAATGTCAAGACGTTGTCAAATGGCCTCTCCTTTCAGAATTGACAAGCTTTTTCTCAACTATCTTATGGAGTAGTACTCAAGAAGTCGAGAAAATTACAAAGGGAAATATACAAATCATACATATGCTGTCTGTGGGGATCGAACCCACGACCACGTGGTTAAAAGCCAAGCTCTCTACCACCGAGCTAAGATGGCATATGTTTACTTATTTAAGTAAAACACATTTTGATACAACACAATGGATAACAAAAATCGATAATTCACGACTCAACCTAGATCTTAGTTCACGAAAAATAACTCAAGAGGTACAAAAATCATAGTCCAGAAAAGATAGCAGTAGACATGCATTACTGTAACGTAACAATGAATTAATATTCTGAATCACAAACATATAGAAGATGTATACGGAGTATATCTTTTGTAATATCTTCATTCTTTCCAAAGATGAATGATTACGAGATGATTAGTTTCTTAAATAACAATTGTCGGAAGGAATGATATTATTTCATACCAAAATAAATGATTATATGGAGATTATGTTCTTTGATTTAGGCCAGAGAATGGCGAAAACGAAAAGCATGAAACCTAAGTTACGTGCTTATTATTACTTGGCCGCCCTATAGTTGTTCAGCTAATTGCTTTTGCAAGTAATGAAGCTTGTAATCCAAGCGACCAAACAGTCCTTCTCAAAATCAAAGACCACTTCAACAACTCGGGTGGCTTCTCCACATGGGACCAGAATACGGACATGTCTCATAATAACATATACGGTTCCCTTCCTAAACAATTTGGGCAACGACAACTCATACATTTCAACATGGCCTACAACTAGACCTGTCAGAACCTGACCCGACCCGGTAACCCGACCCGACCCGACCCGCATTTGAACCCGATTAGACCCGTTTTTTTGACCCGCGACCCGTATATGACCCGAACCCGATCAACCCGAAAATTTGCGGGTCAAAACGGGTCGGGTCAGGGTCAACCCGGCGGGTCAAAGTCAAAGTCAAAGTTATATAAAAAAAAAAAACATTTTAGGTGCTGTTCGGTATTGCTGATGTTTTTCGTTTTTTTTTTTTTTTTTTTTTTTTTGAGAAAATTAAACAAAACGCGTTCGATGGATTCCGTTGCCAAAAACAAAATCAGCTTAATTCCATGATTAATCTGCCCGTTTTCTCAAACCACTTTTGATGGTTTCCAAAAACAGATTTAGATTTTTATTTTTAATTTCTTACCAATTACCATTTCTATCATCCTATATAAGTAACATCAACGCATCCTGCACACTATCGTCGCCGAGATGCAACAACGATCGGCAACCGGCGTGACTACTATTCTGCCGCCGTATCCCCTGCCTACTACGACATCGATTTCTCTGGTCAACAACATCAATCATTAGGAGGAATCCGATATGTCTTCCGATCGAAAATCTCGGTCCTCCGTTTTGCCTTGTTCCTTTTACGCCGGTTACATGATCGGAAAATGGTATACTGCGGAATTAGAATGGATAGTGGATTTGCATGTGGTGGTTTGATATGGTGGCAAGGCTGGTGGTGCGGAGGAGGGATCAGATTCGAGCTTGTTGAGTGAGGCTATTAATGGGGGTGAAGCAAAAATGACGTTAAAAAGTTGTATGTAAAAGGCGCTAAAAATCATACGTAAGACGCTAAAAATCATACGTAAAAGCGCTAAAGTTCAAGGAAAAACCCTTCGTAAAACAATGTTTTCGACCCGTATTCTGACCCTAACCCGACCCGACCCTAACCCGACCCGACCCGTATTTTGACCTGACCCGTATTTGACCCGACCCGTATTCGACCCGACCCGTATTGACCCGACCCGTATTTAACCCGACCCGACCCGTTTGACAGGTCTACCTACAACCAATGCAACTTTGCGGGAAGGTCCCTAAAGACAGTCGCTTTAAGCACTTTGGTGTTAGGGCCGGCGCTTTTGATCACAACAAATGTCTTTGTGATGCTCTGGTTTACCCGCTTAGCTTGCAACAGTATCACAATTAATTTTAATTATTAAAGTATCATGATTTTTCGTAGTTAATAGGTTATGTAAGAATGCACACATGCATTTGATCATCTATCACACTTAAATTTCAATAGTAAATCCCCAATCAAGCTAATTATACTAAATGGAGGTTGAATTAAAGGCTTTATTAACTTTGCCTTACATTTTCCCCAAATCCATTTTCTTGACACCCTAAAATTGTCTAATTGATTTCCCCAATTCGTCTAATCAATTTTCCCCAAATTGATTTTTTTACTTCCTAAGGAGAAGAGTGATGTAGTGATCCTTGATGGGTGAATGCCATGGGGTAGCAGGAATACTAGAGCCAGAGCCGTCTCAAATATAGTTTAGACGCCACTGGGAGAGTAAAAATAGGTAGGTACTCGAATAACTGTTACTATTCAAATATGTAATATAAATGATATATCTTGCACATAAACTACACATGCATTGTGGTATTGCACATCAACTACATATTTGTTGCATAAGATTAAAATAAGTTTACTTGTCAAACAAACAAAATAATTTGGGTAAAAAAGAAAATTTGAAAGTTTTATTTTATTACCTTTTACTCCGTATAACAACTTTGTTCTAATTTGCTACATTTTAAAAAAAAAAAAATTTCTTTCAAATAACTACCTTTTATAACGACTTTGTATTCAATCCCAAGTTCACAACCCATTTTTGTTTCCCGGGAACAAAATATATACTCTGGCATTGACTACGACGCCAATTACCTTAAAAACTGAGTTTCCTCTTTATCTTTCGTTTTTACGTCATTTAAGCTCATTTTCTTCAAATTTTCCACACTTTTCCTCTAGTCTCTAATCAGTTAATAGATAGATTTAATTAAGTTGAACCTTAATTTAGGTGGTAATTCGAAGTTATATATAGTTTTTTTTTTTTTAATTTATTTTTTAGCATACTAATGCGAATAGTGTAGTTGTTAGTGAAGTAGTGTTGCCCAAATTTAGGACTGTTTTATCATATGGGGGATACGGAGTACTTTCAAACTAAGAAATGAAAAAACGAGAATTCTGGTGTTAGACATATATGGTGCGAAAATGGAAGGAAATTCGAAGGAAAATGAATGCAAAATTCAAGAAAAGAAGCCGGGTATTTTTTAAAAATTACGGAAAATCGAAACAAATATGAAGAAACAAATATTTTCTGGCAGTCAACGCCGCAAGTGGACTTTTCTAGCCGGAATCGGAAAAGAGGTAGTTATTTGATAAAAACCAGATATAAACGTTAACAATTTAACAAAAAATTTGAAAGTAGCAAATGGGGAAAAATCAATATATATTATTAAAGCAGGCTTTTTTTGAGCTTCCACAATGATTGGAACATTCTAGAATGTCCATAATCTTACGTATAGAAAGTCACCAAATACTTTAATGTAAATTGTATATGATATGTTAAGTAAATAATAATTAAATAAAAATGGAACATTCTGCAAACTCAATTTAATTAATATGAATTGTTTATAATATGGTAAGTAAAAAATAAATAAACAAGAACGGAACATTCTAGAAACTCAATTATTAATGAATTGTACATGATATGGTAAATAAAAAATAATTAAATAAGAATGAAACATTCGGGCAAGATTTTTGGCATATTTTCCTAATCCTGATCTATCATATTCCTAATCCTAATCAAAGTTAAACAATCAGCTAGCTACAAATAGTTGAAATCCTAGATCAGCATTCACAATCATAATGTCCGATCATATATACTCGGCTGGTTATAATAAGCTGCTAAAGTATTGGTTGACAAGTTTAAACATTGTTCTTTGTTTTATTAGAATTTTGGATGCAAATTAAACATAATAAGTTTTTGTAATAACCTCATAATTTCAGTAAATATATATATATATATATATATATATATATATTACAAGACGTTTTTTTAAATTAACACACATTATTATATTTTAGTTTAAAAAAATGTCTTTTTGAATTAAAATGTTTAATCAATCCCCTTGATGATGTGTATGACATATGAGGAGTAAAAGTGGTATAAGTAATAATAAATCATAATATAGTAGGAGAGTATCATATAATACTCTATATTATATCATACATTTAGTTTGTTTCTTTGTTTTTTTTTTTTTTTTTTTTTTTTTTTTTTTTTTTTTTTGTCTCTCTCTCTCTTTTCATTTGCTGAAATTAAATTACTGAAAAACTGGACTATAGAACCATAACACCTTTATGATGTTAATCCTATTTTAGTTCATCTCCATGTAACAAAACGATGTGGAACAAAATGTATACCCATACAACCCAAACCCTGGGACGAAATTTTAGAGTGCATAATCTTGGTCTGCAAACGAAATTCACATTGTATATATACGCTATTAGAATTATATACTTACTCCAAGCAAATACTTGATCTTTCGATTAAAAATTGGCTAATTTACTTAAACTCTAATTTCCTATAGTGGCCTGCCTCCACACTAATTAATGTCAATGATTGGTTCTACCTTGATCAAAAGCAAGCACATGTCAAAATTTTACCTACATTTTTGTTAAGCACATGTTTATCGCAATCACAGAGATTTTTTTTATCTCTAGAGAAATACTAACATATACAACATCTCATAATCACATATCTAATTATTGGGGCTCAGTAAGAGAGTATAAGTTCTCAATTTTGTAAAAAGAAGTTTATATTGAAAATAATCGTCTACACGGGTTAAATAAAATGCAAGTAATATAAAAGTTTAGATATTCATCTGTTCAATTTTATCATCATGTTAGACATCATTATTAAGAGACCCCGTGCAACGATTAAAAAATTATATACAACATCTCATAATCACATATCTAATTAAACTAGGTTTATTTTTTAAATGGGCCTAATTAAATACAAGCTAACCTAGAATTAACGAGATATATAAGTTGTCTCCTATTAAGTTCACTACAATGAAAATGCCACTATTGCTCGCCCCCTCTTAATCTACATGTTCCAAACTTCAACATTTCATTCACCTCTCCATTCTACTGAATCCTAACCTTAATTCAACATAATACGCCTCTATTCTGAATGGTGATTGGCTAATCGGTCAATTAAGCATGTAATACCATTATAATAATCATACTGATAACACTTTTACATGCGTCGTACTGATGATGTGGGAAAAAATTAAAAGAATTTAACCTATATTGTGCGACATTATTGAAACATGACGAAGTGGAATACATAATCCTTCTACTAAAATATCGTACATTAGGATATTTATTAGAGAAGTGGATAAATAGGTGAAAGGAGATGCATTTTCCTAATATTATATGTTTCTAATTTTCTTAATTTCAATCCTGTTTTTTTTTTTTTTTTAGTTCCCACAACGATTGAAAGATTCTATGTTTGTACGTATATTAATTTTGTATTTCCTATGTCTTAACTCTTCTTATAACTCAGGTTTCATAACTAAATACTCATATGATATTCGTATCATAAAATGTCAATTTAGAATAACATTTATCTATTTGTAATATATTATTTTAGGAAAATGTGGAGAGGGGAAGGGACGACAAAAACATAAAAGAAGGGTTAGAGTAGTCAATGTTCGAATAATTGAAACCAAAATAATACGACAATATTAGTAATAAAAACAAGGTCAAAGATGGTATTTTGTTGGGAAAAACATATAAAGGTAGTATATTGTAATAAAATTCTATTAAAAAAATAGTCTTTTTATTCACGAGAATGAAATTTACTATCTCTTTGACCCACTATAAAAGGTATTTGTATTCACATGTTTGTGTACATGGTACCCACAATGTTTGATTTTTGTGATCATAATGCTCATTTGCTAAATTCGTATAAGAACTACTCCCTCCGTCCCAGCTCAAACGCCCCAAGGCGTTTTTGTAGTGGAATAAGAAAAATTGATATAGTAAGTTGAGTGGGGTAATATTAAGAGAAATGAGGAGGGAGAATGTGAGGAATAATAAAAGTAAGAGAGATAATGTCAGAGAGGATGTAATAATTTAATAAAAGTATGAGAGAGAAATATGTCCCAAAATAGATGGGGTGTTTGAGGTGGGACGTCCCGAAATGGAATATGTGACGTTTGAGCTGGGACGGAGGGAGTATTAGCTTTAAGAGTTAATTATAAACTTAGTATCATGGTTCACAAAAATGAAACCTCAAAGATATCGAAACGAAAACGTAGAACTCCTGAGAAAATAAAAACCACAAGGGTACCGTGTGAATGTTTCTAATTATTAATTTAAGATAGTGTTTTTGAATTAAACTTTAGTTTGGTTCTCATTTATTGGAGGGTGCCAATTTAAAGCTGTACAATAAAAGACAAATATTTTATTTTGGATTATAATATATATTTTTTTTTCAATTATATATCCGAAAGGGTAAAAACTATGGTACATACTCCGTATTATACAAGAACTGGAAATGTGGAACTCTAGGGAAAGATAAAAACACAAGGATATCATGTGAATATTTCCAATATGTAAGTAATGATATTTTTTATTTAAAGAGACTAAGTAATACAACAATATTTAAGGTAGTGTTTTTTAATAAAATTTGAATTGTAGTGACATTAAAACGTGCTGGCTTGGAATAAGGCAATGATGGCTAAGTGGTTATGGCAGCTCCAATATGAGAATCAGGGGGCTTGGATTTGTTGGATTAAGGAGTATAAATTGAAGGAGAAAAGCATCTGGCAGGTCACTAAGAAAACAGGAGATGCTGAAACATGGAAAGACATTCTCACTGTCAGGGATGAGGTTCTTCTAAAAGCTGGAACTGATGATGCTGCTGCTGATCTGCTGCAGAGTTGGCAGAGAAATGGGAGGTATAGTGCAGCCAAGAGCTATCAGCATTTTAAGAAAATCAAGAGAATAAATGGCATAAGGTGGTCTGGAATGCAATTAATCTCCCAAAGCATAGCTTTGTCGCAGCCCTGGCCATTCAGAAATCCCTGGCAACTGTGGATAACATATGCGCGAGAGGTATGGCCTTGGTTAATAGGTGTTGTTTATGCAAGAAAGGAGCAGAAGATCATAGGCATTTATTCTTTGAGTGTTCATATACTAATGGAGTATGGAAAAGCATATTGAATTGGCTTGCAGTTAAGAGGCATCCGAAATGTTTGGAGAATGAAGTAAAATGGTTGAATCAGAGGAATCGAAGAAGGCATTGGAAACACCATTGGATGATTTGTAGCCTGATAACTACGGTCTACATGATTTGGCAAGAACGAAATGCTCGTCTCTTTGGTGGTATTGAGCATGAGGTAGATTGGGTTGTAGGAAGTGTCAAAGATATAGTCAGCATTAGAGTGTATGCTTGGATCAAGAAGTGTGATAGTATAGAAGTAGTTGAGTGTTTGAACTCCTAGTGGGAGTGTTTTCCCGGGTTTTTCTCTAGTGGTGTCCCTTGTAAGATCTCCTTCCTTTTTATTCCCTCAATGGATGAATAAAAAGACCACAATCTTACAAAAAAAAAACGTGCTGGTTTGAGAGTGCAATTTTTTTTTTTTTTTTTTTTTTTTTTTTTATGGTAAAATGAGGATCATAAAATGAAAATAATTACCTACATAGGTTAAATAAGATACAAGTAATAGTTCTTATATGATAATGGTCGAATATTTATGGGTTCAACTTTTCACCATAATTGTATATCGTCATTAAGAGACCCGTGCAACGCACGAGCTTACATCTAGTATGTTATAAAAGAAGTGAAAAAGAACTTTATGATATTTCCGATGATTAAACTCCCCTTCTTAGCGAGGGTCGTAGGGTATCGTCCGGGGCTCGATCCCCATCCTGTCCAACCTTGCGAATATGTATAAGATATAACAGAAGGCAACTACGCAAGTCAGCCCTGGTAAAAACAAAACTTATTCATATGTGATGTGACGTTCAAATGAGTATTACAACACACAAGTACTTTCATCCAAAAGCTCAGCTGAACGAAACTGAAAATGGGACTCAATTTATACGGAGTATAAAACAGTTGTACAATTTACAGGTATGAGTTTAATTCCTCTACTCCTACAGTTATATCCTTGCTTATGAATGTAGAGTTGATTGCTACTGAAAGCATAGCTTTCAACTTGACATCAAACAAGCAAACAGAAGTTTAGTCGATACACTAACACCAGCGAAGAGTGATACCGTCATATGAGAACATTGTTCGGCTACTTGATACTCTGCGGGACATCTAGGCCCCCCACCCTGGAAGGTTGCTTTCACCTTCGTCACCAACTGCATACCGGGATTTATCCGTGCTTAGGCCTGTTGAATGAAGCTGCTTCCTCTTCTTCACGAGCTGGACTGCAGTTTGTCTATCGTTGCGTGCCTCAGCCAAATCTGGCTGAAAGCATTAATAGTTCATTATGTCAGCCCCATTCATACCCAAAAAAAAAAGAGCAAAACTGTCTTATCAAATTATTTTATATGGGAAGCATCTTTGTGATCTAACCTTCATAGCCAAAGCCTTGTCCAAGCTTTCGATCGCAGTATCTGGCTCCCCAAAATTTAGTTGTGCTCTACCAAGTGTAGTCCAAGCCTGATTCAACAATCCCAAATAAAGCCCTTAGACTGAACGACAGTCAGAGGAGAACACACAAATGTATACAGAATGCATTATCTGACCCCCCCACACACCAACACACAAATGTATGGAAATTGCAGATAATGTTAAATTCCCTTTCTCCTCACCAATTGAAATTTAATCATTGCCAATATTGAAAGATATTAATGGCCGCAAGAAAGAACACAATGTTTGAGGGGGCAATTTCTAAGATCAATTTTTCAAGTCAAATTTTTGTCTTTTTCGTCTTCTTTTGCCCCAAGGGGTTGAGAGGGGGGATGAAAAAAAAGCACAACGAATCAAAGTGTGATAGACTGACCTCAGCCCATTGGGGATCCAACTCAGTAGCTCCTGCAAGGCAAATAAAACTAGTGAGAGCGGGACTATAAGGTAGAGCCCCCAGCATAGAGATAGTCGATTAAATGAACCACAAAACGCAAAGAAAGACGAAGACACTTGTGAGAACTGAGAAGCAGTCGAAATAGTAAAACAAATCAAGAGTACCGAATAAGTTAAACTTGCGGGATACATGAGCATGAATAAATATTCAAAAGATAGAATTAAAAGGAAACCAACTCAATGATTCCGCATGCTAAAGCATCGATACAAATCTTAACACTGCAGCTTAGGTTTAGAAGAAACTCAAGAAAGCACGAAGGACATAACGTACGAGTTGCTGCCTTCAAAGCACCCCATGCATCTCCAATTTCAAGAAGTACTTGCGCCTTCTGTTCATGTAAGACAGCTTTTTCGGGCTGTAAAGTAATAGCTGTCTCCCATTTTCCAAGCGCTTCACGGTACTTGCCACCCTTGAAAATGAGAAAAAAGAGGCAGTATAAGAATCTAAGTAAACGTATTTATATCAACGGCCACAAGACACCCAATCGTGTCTTCGCAAGTACCGTATTAGTTTGGGGGGGGGGGGTATTGTAAGAATAACAGAGTCAAGAGGCTAACACAACATGATTATAGTGAATGAATCAAGTCATGCCATGGAAGATAGAAAGGTGGTATCTAGATGGGGTACTCTTTCAGGTGTAGTCAGGATCTTAGGAAAAAAGAGCTAATAAACTGAATGGAATATGCATTGAAAGTAACAATAGGAACAGAAAAATGACATCCGTCACGCATTCATAAATCCATTACACATGCATTCAGACCCATATTGCACCTACCTGTTTACTTTGAACTTCAAAATGAATAGTGAGCCTTTCAGAGAAGACAAGGAGAAGGGGTTGGCCATGGGGGGGTTGCATAAAGTAAATAAAACTTCACACAATTTAAACTATTGCAGTACTTAATAAAGAAAATGACAAGCTTGCATGCCATTTGTTGTCTACCTAAATCTGAAGTCAAGGGCTGAAGGTTTAGTACTCCACATATGAGCCTCTTAGAGAGCCTGTAAGGAAGTCTTCTAGATTAATGTGCTAAACACAGAACCTAAATTGAGATTTATATCATGATGTTTATCGCAAAGACGTAGCATGATTGAAAACTCAAGAACTTGTAAATTAGTACTCATTTGACTTCTGTGAGGTCTAGAGGTGAAAAGCCTGCAGAAATTGTCTTTGTATATGTGAGCTATAGCAAAGGGAAGAACAAAGGCTTCTCTTAAAAGGCTGCAATAGTATACTCAAGGAGTTAAGGGCCTCATGAATAAAGAAAGACACTGGGCTATCATAGGCAAACAAGAACTCGACAGTATAGACAGTATAGGCAGAGATGCTGAGATATGTACAGAACATACTGTGTAACGAGATTGGCAGGCAAGAGTATTTCATTTTTCAAAAAAGAACAGCAATTCTGATTTTTAAACAAAGAAGAGGGCAACGAAAGAGTCGGGTTTTTTTCCCTCCGAAAATTTTCAACTAGATGTTTGGTTTATTGTAGAGGGAGGTTGAAAGGGTTCCTCAGCATATCCTCTTCCCTCCTTCAAGTTTTAATCCAAACAACAGAACATACATCCCTCTCCCCCCTTTCCTTCAAAATTCCTCTATCAAAACGAGCTGTAAGAGTCAATTGGGGAACCTTCATAAGAGGGTAGCACAAGTATCCAGCCCAGCTACAACATACCCACAAAAAGACATCCGAAATGACCACGAAATGGCTAGTCAACTTGCGTGACATAAGTTCCTACTTTCATATATTTTGACCTCAAAACAAGGAAATCTTCTTTCAAGTAACCAATTTACTATCCTCTAACAATATGCCGAGGAGACTAAACAATCTACGTTTCGAAACATAATGCATATTTGGCAAAGTCTAAGATAAGTGATGCATTGTGACACTAATTTCCCAACTCAATATGATTTCAATCTAGCGCAGACATACACCTGTGATTAACCACCACAAAGATATATGCTGTAGTGTACTCATCTAAATTGTCAAAACACAGCCTGCTCAACATTAGTCTTTCGATAACCAGGGTCATTCTTTAATAACTAATCAGTATGAGTCAGACCCAATAGAATTTGATCAATCCTTTTTTCTGTCATTAAAGAAGAGAACTGAACCAATAATTCTCTTTCTTGTGCATCAATCCAATCACCTGCTCGCGACCCCGGATTCTATTAACATTACCCTAGTAGACATCAATAAAGTTACAAGCTCAGCAACCAGCTCAGACAAAACCAACCATATCTTTTCTACAATAATATAACATTTGTATGGATAATTTCATTTTGGGGAGAAACTCAAATACAAAGATCAAGCCTCAACATTCACTACAACAAAAAAAGATTAAAACTTTAATGAACAAACCATCAGAAAACTGACAAAAAATCCAATACCCACCTCACAATTTCATAACAATCACTGACTAAAACACTCAATTCCTCAGAAAAACACAGCAAATTAATTAAATAAATAAAAATGAAACAAACCCCAAAATGAAAAACAAAAGGGGGGGGGGGAGGTAAAATTTAATGAAGAAAATTACCTCAGCAAGCTTGTTACCTTGCTCAAGGAAATCATCAGCAAGTGAAGAATATGAAGAGGAAGGCTCGGAATCGGAATCTTCAAGGGTTTTACTGGGTTCTTGGGAATTACTGTTACTATTGATATTATTAGTGTTATTAGAAGGGGAAAGATGTGATTGTTGTACACCAACTTCATCGTCGTCAAAGAGAAGTTTTGAGGAAGGTGAAGATATTGCTAAGCGCTTGTTCCCACTCTTTTTCTTCCATGTCATCTTCATTTTTCTCAGTTTCCTGGTCTGTTATTTTTCTAGTGACTTACGAGTATGTCATTTAACCAGAGTGACGGGCTATGATGGTGGTGAGTTGTGACTCTTGTGAGCACCGGTTGCACCATTCGATTTATTCCGATTCTAAATCGAGTTAGAACTTAGAACCATTAAGGTTCCATAGTTTTATGAAAAGCTACCTTTTTTTTAAGATAGAATATGATGGAATAATTAAACTATGTAGTAGATGGAATAATCAAATTTGAGGAGCACATTGTGAAAGGCTAATAAGTTAATTTACACCTACATGGTTACATGCTACATGTATGTTCCTCATCGACAAAGGAAAAATTGCATCTACTCTGCACTTCGGGCCAACAACTCCAGGAAAGAAGCTCCTGACCATAATATTATTACGACGACTTTGTACACTGTATCCTAGTGGCCTCTGGTCTGTGGTGCTTTAGGCGGAGATCACCTTCGACAGTGTTGTCGATTTACAGCACATCGGAAGCTCAATCCCTTCGCAGGTCCAAGTTAAAGAATAAGAACGTGATTCAACCACTGACCACGGAAGTCTTTAATTGTAGGCTTCTGAAAATCATGGTTCATTCTCTCTTTGGAATACAAACCACTTCCAGTTTGCAAATAGGTTTTCTTCATCGTCAAACAATTGTTCGGTAGTTGGAGAAGGTTCAGATTTACGAGTTTTGAAGACATTTGGCCGTTTCTTCCTATATCGCCTCGCCATTTCCTCTGCTTCCTCAAATACTTTCTATCAAATAACGAAAGCTGTGTTCAGATTTACTCAGAATGCCTAATATATAGGAGTATATGTGTTTAATGCAGAATGAAAAGGAAAGTATGTTTGAAAGAAGGTTAAGCACCTCTTTGTCTGATATAAATAGACCAGGTTCACTTTCCAAGTCCGCGATACTGCAAAAATCATGGCATTTCTTAGTCAGTTCGATCACATACCACTTTCTGCTAATGCAGATAATGTCCTGCCATACAACCATTTACAAGAAACAGGTAAAAGGAAAGCCGTATATCGATAGAGAAACACATTTAGGGTATCAACGAAAGGAAATCCATCACACTTTACCATATAGCAGATTTTTTAAACTTCAATACAGGTTAAGGAAACCCTATTCCAAAGCAACAATGTTCCAGATAGAAGATGTCAGCGACTATGGCAAGATTGGCAACCTCTACTTCTATTTGGCCACCAACCTGCCGAGCAAAATTCCAAACAATGGATTATATCCTCGAATTACCATGGGAAGGTAACAATCATCTAAAATAGGGGAGTAAGATTGGATTTTGGCAACTAGGACTATCGTGTATGAGTTAGCAATAACGAAGGAACCAAAAAATAGATACTGAAGGAAAATGCATGTCCGATTTCATGGTCCATCATAGACTACTATGTCATTATATAACCGCAATTATACATGACACAAGATCAAAGAGAAGATATTTGAAAAGTCGAGAGCTTATATGAACTCCATTCCTTAATAAGCTTATATATCAGATAAGACAGGACCAATCAGACAGAGAACAATTACAAAAGGGAAAACCCACATTTGCAAAAAGGAGACTGCAGACCATAAAATCTGTTAAAAGGCGATTTCCGCCTAACGACATGGTTCCTATGTTGCTCAAATGTGGCTAAGAGTATTGGACATGGTAAGTGTACAGGTATTGGACTTGGCTAATTTTCTAAAAGATTTCATATTTTTGCCTTCGAATGAAGTGTCAAGCATCTGTACCAATATACGAGCACACAGTTAACTGGAGGAGCAAGTAAAAAGTCTGAACAGCATAGCCGGGTTCAATGAGGAACAAGAGACTCAAAATACCCATACAGATACACTCAGGTAACATAGATCACTCAACATATAGTATCCTCCATTTCCATCTCTCAGTATTTAAAAGAAGAACCAACGTCCTGAATCAATCAATCAATCAATATAAACCATCAATCAACAATTAGTGTAATGGAAGTAAGACTCAACCATCAGTAATTTGTTTCCTTACCTAAGAGAGATCTTGTCTGGGAACAAAGACCTTATCACCAGAACCTTCACCTTCTCACCGACTGCTAGTAGATCACTAATCGAGTTAAATTTGCCAAGACTGACATTTGACACATGCAGCAGTCCACTGAAAAACAAGAGAAAGGGTTTATATACATTTGGAAATGTATATGGATACACATTAAGACTTTCTCTTATAATAAAAGTCAGAAGAATTAACAAAAACAGATCCCAATCATAGACAATTGACTAACAGAACTTGACAATGTAAGAACAAAGTCTGAGTATGATAACCAATTTAGCACCCACAGAAGTCCAAGAGCAATCTCGCTGAGCAAAGAGGAAAGTCAGCTGAAAACAAACTAAACATAATACCCTGAGAAAATTTGGTATTTTGGAACATTCAACATCAAGGTGAGACAAATGAGAGTCCATCTCATTATGAGCATCTAACCAAACCTTTTCTACACCAGTGACATCAACCTCAAACAAAAAGGATGATCTTTCCTGCAGCTAGACAATTGAAATGTGAACTTTCCTAAACTCGACAGCTTTTATCATGCTAAGATAGCATTCCTAAACCGATCTTCACAAATGAGAAACTTCACAAGCATAGGGCCAACAAAACAGAAGTATATTGGATAAGCACGGAAACTTTGAAATAACTCCTATGATATTCTTGATTATTTGATACATTTTATTTCATCCTTAGATGCATCGCCCACACTACCACGTCGTGGTTTAACATGTCCGGATCTTGAAATCCTGAGTCATGACCTAGAGGTCATGCTAAAAGTCTCTAATCAAGAGTCATAATCAGCAGAACCCTCACCCCTCCCCACCCCTCTCCCCCCAACAATTGTTAAATGAAAAAAAGGCAATATGTGGACTTCTGTTTCTTCATAAATCAATCTCTTGCCAAAGAGTAGAAAGAGTTTTTTAAAGCATGAAGTAGTCAAAAACAAGAACTGAGGAGTAATGAATTCCATGATCTTAGCTTACAAGATTAACTAAAAGCTCAGGTATCAAAGGAATAAAAATTCCTGCACTGCTGCTGTTAATGAACTTGGTTTTTATAAGGTCAAATGCAATATGAAAGTGTGATAATAATTCATCTAAATCTGACGTATAACTTGCTCTCATGAAACACCTAGGCAGATTATTTCATTATCACTCTTCCTTGTTCTACCCTAGCACTTTCATGTCAGTTCATACGTTCTCTTATTCGCTGCACATAAATCCTTTATGCCCAGGGTGCTACGTATCTCTAGGATATCCTTTCACTCTTGCAGTTTAAAGGGGCTATAAATAACAACATGATAGGAATCACGGACTCCAGACACTTCATCTTTCACAACTTCTTTTGAAGTGTCTGCTTTTGCACTTGTTATATACGGAGTAATGTGAAGCAGCACCCAGTCAAGCAATTCTCAACGCAATTTTCATGATATGTCATCACATCCTCTACGTTAAAACATATGGGTAAGACTTATGAGTGCATACATCCGATCCCCCCTACCTTGTCATAGGCATGAGCCCTCGGGGTACTAGGGAAATGTTGTTGTCGTTGCTTTCAAACTAGACGACTTAGACATAATCAGTTTTTCCTCCCACGGGAAGGAAATCAGAGATAATTTTTTTAAGATACACCGCCATTAACGAATACTTCCTGGCACTACTTCCAAAATAAAAGTAATACATGGTACTAGGATGAATATTTGAAGCAAATATATTAGCAACAATCCTGTAATATACCGTACCTCCTGTTAGTTTGACCTAATCTCACTTGGGCACCAAAGGGAAAAATCTTCGTGACGGTTCCTTCTAGAAGTGTTCCCTCTCGAAGATACAATTTTACCTAAAAGTGAAAAAGTAAGATCAGAGATCATCCTTAATCTATCAACAAGGGCATCTTAGATTGCAAATGATGTTTCTGAACGGACACAAAAAAAGGCTTGGAGCTCACCCAGGCTTCTCGTTCACTCAATATCAAGTCATTGTTGTCTTCATTTATTCGAAGAATCTGTACATACAGCTTACTTCCCACCTACAGCATTCACCAACCAAAGCATCAGACATTTCTGTTAACAGAACAAAAAGACAAAACACCTGAGCAATTGTTGACCATGTTTAGTGAGGAGCAGCTACAAAGTTCACTTTAACTCAGATAAAGAGTAAATACATAAGGACATGTGCAGCTGACAACCCTTGAAAACAGATGCCACCCCAGTGATAGGCAAAGACCAACTAAACAAGCCTCGTAATTGGAATTTCCTGAAGAAGGGTGGGGCTAAGAACCTATGCAACTCAAAGGAAAAGAAGGATATGATCCTATTGCAGCTGGCCTTAAATATGTAAAGGAATATGGCACCAGGCTGAAAACCATTGCATTCAAGGAAATATACGCCATTGCTTCATAGTTAACACTGAGGTAATCCTGTGACCTATAAATATGTCAAGTTAACAAAAAGGTCCACCCCAAAAACCTATGACACTCAATTTCAAGGAGATATAAGAAATAGCTTCTGAGCCATATAATTTATTTGCTCTAGTCCATCAGTCAGAGAAACTAGGTCCATAGTGCAAAGTTCACCAACAAAGCCAACAGGCTAAGGCCTATAAGCCTTAATAAGTTAATATGCTGAGGATGCAAAGATTTCATAACTTCTTGCCCCCTCCCCCCTCCCTTTTTGATTGACAAATTACTTTGGATTTATGTGAAAGCTGAGGAAGCTGCCATTTTTCAACGAGGCGGACAAGTATTTCTAATATCTCAGTTACATACAATTGACTGGTAGTAGCCAAACACCATCTATACTGGACCCATAACAGTGCTACAAGTTACTCCATAGATCATGTGTTCCTATACTATTGGCTCATGAAGGTCAATCACAAAACAGATACTGAATGTTAAGACATCATTATCATCAAAATTTCTCTTTTAAAGTGGCAATGATTTATTAAACTTCTGCAACCAAAGACTACATGAATAATCAAGGTAAATAATCTGCTTTACCTTATTTTTCAAATCTGCAAAGCTGTTTACTTTGTCAACTAACTCAGCCTTGGGGAGGAAGGCTCGCAAACCCTGCAAAGAAGACCCACAGGTTAATAAGCAACTTATGCCGATATTGCACAGCGTCAAATTATATGCAGTAGGAGTGCAGCGCTGCAGCATAGAATCAGGCTAAACCCTACCTCAATTCTTGTGAGCAAACCACCAGTATTCCACTCAGTAATTTTAACCTGAATAGGTTCACCTAGTTGTTCTATCTGCGGGAAACAAAATTCCACTTTAGAAAGAAACAAAAAAGTAAATTCCAAAAGTACAACAATAAAATAAAGCCACCTCAACGCTAGAACAAGTGTGGGGCTTCTGTTTCTCTAGCATCTCTACTGATTTATTGACCCAGTCATCGAGATTCAGACACTTTAGGGTTCACAATTGAAGACAAGAGCATTTGCAATAGTATGGAAATGCATGATCTACCACAATGATGCAGGAGTTAGGTATTGACTGTGTAGTTTCCTGTATAGGTGAGTGGAGACAAGTGAAGGGGAAGGGATAAGGGGATCATCAACTAGTTGTAGTTGGTCATGAGATCAAACCCCTAACACTAAGACGAGGGGAAGCCGCCCCCAACTAGCTGAGCTACACATTATTACCATTGTCATGACATACTACAGCAAAGATCATTAAACAAATTAGAATCCAGAGGGTCAAGGTTGGCCTAGTGATTAGGAAATCAACGTGGCTAGGGGATGTCCCAGGTTCTAATCCTCACATCCCCACCCCCTGAGCATTAATTGCTCCTATGTACCACCAAAAGAAAAGAAAAAAGGATGATTAGAATTCATGTACAATATAAACCCAGATTTTACAACATTCCCCCGGTGCTCAAAGGCTCCTGCCTATGGCGAGATAAGGAGGGCTTGGATATATGAAGCGTCACATTTGAGTTGAAAACACCAAGAGGTTGTTTCCTAGGGTCTCTTCTATGATACAAAACCAGACAACCGAAACAAATATGATGGACCACATCGTACTAAAACCAAATCATTCATTGACAAAAGTGAGAAAAGAACCTGCCTCACACGATGCCAAGCAATCCGTCTGAAGTAGCGCCTGCTTGAAAGCAATGGCCGGCCACTAAGTGTTCTACCAAGAACCTCAGCAAATAAAACAGTTCCGGCATCCACAATAGGCCTTCCAGATATCGATTTCCCACTGACTGAGTCCTGTTTTTGGATAATCCCCATCTTGCCGTTCACCATGAATTCCTCCGTGTTTTTATCTAAGTCACATTGCAAGTAATCCATCTCCTTGTCGTACAAAGGAAGCACCTCTTTGGTCAGCATTGTCCCCAAGAAATCTGCACCTACATTGAGATCTAGCTTGTTCTCGTTGCCAGAAACAACTACTCCTACAACGAAGTCACCAGGCTTGGGCTCATAATACTCGACAACAATCTTTTCAGAAACCGCTTCACTGTCACCTGAATATTCTTCTGCTTGTTCTTCTTCCAACTCCTTATACTTAAAGAACTTAAGGAAAGGCTCCAAGGCCTCATCTTTATCTGGTTTGATAGGCTCATCTATAATTTCTGTAACAGGGCCACTATCAATAGGAATTGGAGAAGGCTTGTCTAGCAGCTCTAACTCTTCATTATCAGCATATTTTCCGTTTGGAGATTTTTCGGTCTGTCGGGTATTTGTTAAATCTTCTGAAACATTTCTTGCATTACAAAAGGAAGTGTGGGCAGCTCCCAAAACTCGGTTATTATGTAAAAGCACCAAACTTTGAGGGATAGATACACTCTTCAACCAAATACTACTGTTGGTTTTATGCAGCTCAAACTTGCACAAGGACAATCTAACAGGAGCCAGAAACGCCGTGTTGATGGGTGACGAAAGACCAAATAGGGATAGAGGTTTCATAACCATTAGTATCTTATCTTGCTCATGAGCTTAGTATGCTAATCCTATCACTTCCTCAAGTAAAAATACACACAGTTTCAATCAAGCAAATGGTCTTATATTCGCTTCAAACTCGCAACACATATGTCGTATTGCGTCCCTCGATCACAAAAACCTTGTTAGCTCAATGCCCACTTGCCCTATCAATTATCTAAGACAAACATGTTTTCATGTCACAATGTCATATACCTTTCCGATCAAACAAACACAAGTACACAAAACTGCAGAGACAAACATAAAAACACGCAAAATGATTTGGGGTTGGCTAACATGAATCGTCGAAAAAAAAAAAGCTAAATCATTTCATAGCCAGCTGAATCATGTATCACAAAACCCCAAAACCCACAAAAATTAACTAAACAGAAAGTTAAATTCTGCTATTGTTATACCAACAGCTCAATTTACACAAGTGCCCCCATTAAACAAATACCCAATAATTTATGAAACATGAAATCAATTGGTCCATTCAAATTACACCATAATTTGACTATATACAATGAAAATTAAACAGGGCATATAACAAAATATAGGAGCTATGGAAAACCAAGAAATAAAGGAATACAAAGGTTATTTCTGCTATGAATTAAAGAGCGATATGCATCCATAAAATAAAAAAAATTAAAAAAAAAAAAAGGTAATAGAGAGAATTGAACCTGTGATGCCTGGGAAATGAGAGAGAGAGAGAGAGTGTGGTGCAAGAAGATAGATAAGAGGTCGAACTAAAGAAGAGGGCTTTGAGTTTAGCAAGGGGTGGGTCAAGTCAATGTTGGAAATTTTTATTTAATAAAATAAAATTAATTTATGAATGAGAAATTCACGATACATTGTACCTCGGCGATTGTCCAAATTCACTTAATTTTCCAAAATATGTCTTTATTCATCATGAATAGATACATTGTTTCGTTGGTACCTTTTCACTTCGTGTCCCTTCATTGCCTATATAAAGGTGTTTATGTGGGTCATTTATGTGATGAAATTATTTGTGTAAATGTTGCTTAAGCGGCTAAAGGCATGTATATGTGTCATTTTGTCTCCCTTGTCCGTGTCGTCGGTATCGAGTACAAACACATGTTGAGTTCGCCGGAGCCTTACTATATTGGAGTACTACTTATGGTAAGGACGCAATCCGTTCTATCCTCGGAGACGTATGCCCATGAACCTTGAGTACCGTAGAACACTGAGTGTAAACATTGGATTGTTTTTGTGTATTTTTCCTTATATTTATCAACCCACTTTATTTCTCCTCTTATGAGTATAAGCGGATCAACAAGAAATGGATTGAGTTTTACCCAAAAGTATGTGGGACTAAAGGGGGCGTCGATATAAACGGGTTTATGATCAAGAAAATGGTGGTCGGGTAGTTACCACATTAGGTTAACTTTTGAAAAGACATTTTAAGATCTAAAGTAATATTAGTGAATAAAATTGGGCTTTTATTATGTGCCTTCTGGACACATGTTACAAAAATAGATATTATATTACTATTCAAAGAACCATTATTAATTGTCGTGCATGTGAACAGGTCAAAAAAAACATTCTAAAGCGAAAAGAGCAGTAGAATGGTGGGAGTGTCACATAGGAGAAGTTGACGGGTAGAGGAGACGAGTATAAGAAATGACTTGGGTAAAGAGGATGGGGTATAGGAATTTATAAAGGGATGGGGTGGGTTTTCAAGTATAAGAGCTGATTTGGAGCGCGACATCATGTAAGTTAGAGTGTGGAGATGCGTTTAGAATGCTTTACAGGTGAGCGGGAGAGTCACTTAGGGGGGTAGGAAAGAGTCGACATGTCAGATAAAACATTTGTTTGGGGTGACGGGTGTCGGCTAAAATGTGGTCGGGTGGTGGGAATGAGTGAGAGTTGGAGGTTAGTGATCGGTATATATGAGTTAGCAATGGATGCTGAGGACGCCTAGGAATGTTGTTCGGGGAAGGGATCGATTGTCGACTAAGAAAGAAAGTTGTCATGGGGATAAGAGTTGTCGAGTACAAAGACGACAGGTGGTCGAGTATGAGACTAAATAAATTAGTAGAGGCAGGGGTCGGACATGTATGTAAGTGAAGTTCTTTTTAATAAGGGTCTGATACTTCTTTTCAAAACACAATAAATCACATGGAAACACAAACCACCTTAGTCTTGAATTCTTGATTTGAAATCTTTGTGTTTCTTTCAATTCTCATATGTGTTATTATCCCAATAAGTTTTATATTTATTATATGCCAATGTTACAGTTTATTTTCTGAAGTTTGAATTCAATAATATCTTTAAAGTAAAATTCTACCGTCCTATTTCAAAAAACATTTGGAATTCCCGTGCAATTGCACGTGTAAAAAAACTAGTAATAAGAGATTGGGATTAGGGTGCTCAATGTTGATGAAGTGTTGTATGGAAGTCGAAGTCACACGTGTGATGTCAAATTAAGTTAGACTATGTTTATTAATGAGGTAGATTTACCTCCCCGTATTTTCATTAAATTAAAATATCATTTTCTACAACTTCTAACATCGTGCTACAGAGTGTTATGGTTATTGGTGAAATGGATCAACACCAATCTCTTATGAGTCTTATCTAAAGAAAGCGATGAGCAGTGCATTATCGATTTTCCTCGTTCATTGTATTGTCAAAATGACTTTTGCTTGAATACATAAACATATGCCGTCTTAGCTCAGTGGTAGAGCGCGTGGCTTTTAACCACGTGGTCGTGGGTTCGATCCCCACAGACGGCGTATAATTTATATTTTCCCTTTTGTAATATTCTTGACTTAGAGAAAAAGCTTGTCAATTTTGAAAGGGGAGGCCATTTAACAACATCTTGTATTAACTTATGTTTTTGCTTTATTAAATTTGTGTGTATTATTATGTTACACTGCACACGTTAGTTTTGTTATTTGAACTTCGTCCTTGCTAGTTTTCATGAACGTACTAATAAAAAAGAATTATTCACAAGTCATGCTCATCTGATATGCTTAAATAGAGTAATTCTAAGGCCATTGAAAAGTACCCCAAAGTACCATAAGAGTCATCATCGCAACCATCCATAATGTTAAAAATCAATCTACACCATCCATTATTTTTATTTAGGTATATTTTATAAATTATATTGTAAATAACCAAAAAAATAGAAATAAAATATTTAATTACATTTATTTAATCTTTTATGCTTATGTATACATTGTACAAACTATATCTAATATAATTTGATAATTTTTTCCTTTTAAAAAAATTTATTAAGTTATTTAAAAATTGATTTACTACGGTGCTTTAATTTGCGGTACTTGTCGAGCACCCTAAAAGTCCTCGCTTAAATAATGTAAGGCCAACATAAAAAACTTGATCATAGTGGAGTACATGTCAGTAAAGAGTTTACCAAATTATAGTGTTAACAAGCATGGTGTTTTAACAGATGACGTTTAGTACAAGAATTATAAAGACAGCACCTAATCCAGAAAAGAATAGAAATGGAAAGAAAATACATTCTTGTTACCATAGTACACGACTAAATTAGACTCATTACAAGTTTACAACTTACAACACATTAATTAGACAACTTTTATGACTTAACTTCATTTATAACATCACTTCGCATAATTTCGGGGTTAAAGGGTAATGATAACGCCACGCTAGAATCAACTTATTCAGGCTCTTTTTTGCCTATAAATTTATAAAACCGATGGTGTCTATGACTTGCGAGGCACCAGTTGATCATATCGTGGATTTATGCATCAACATATTTATATGAGCAATTTCAATTATGTTAGCCAAAGGCAAAGTTAATAAAACCTTTAATTCAATCTCCAATAAGTAAAATAAACTTTGATTAGGGATTTACAATTGAAAGTTAATCTTGATAGACGATCAAGTGCCATGGGTATGAAAACAGGACAATTGAAATTTCGGACCCTTCCTGAACTAAGACTGCTCACCCATCACCCCCAAAATGGCTACCCGTTTTTAGTATTTTCATAATATTATGGGCTTATGGCTAGTTGGCTACATATCGAGTATTTGAGTTAATAAGAACAAATTGTCCATTGTTCAGTAGATAGAACTTTAATTTTGTCTACTACTAGTATATGACAAAATTCAGAAACTTCAAGTTTACTAATTTGTATGCATCAAACTTCAAATTGTAACTTCTCATGTGCTTATTACTAATTTACTATTACTTTATTCCTCGGTATTACTATATTTTCTTTTTTCAATTTAAAAAGAAATAGGAACACATTCTTATTGTGAGACTCAGTACCACATGCATGATGACACGAATCAAACCATGAATTATTAGTATGGGCCAATTTCAGCAGCTTAAAATGTCAAAAAAAAAAATGGTGGAAAATTTGAAGAAAATGAGCTTAAATGACAGAAAAACGAAAGACAAAGAGGAAACTCAGTTTTAAAGGTAATTGGCGTCGTAGTCAATGGCAGAGTAAACATTTTGTTCCCGGGAAACAAAAATGGGTTGTGAATTTGTGATTGAATACAAAGTCGTTATAAAAGGTAGTTATTTGAAAAAAAAAAATGTAGCAAATTAGAACAAAGTTGTTATACGGAGTAAAAGGTAATAAAATAAAACTTTCAAATTTTCTTTTTTACCCAAATTATTTTGTTTATTTGACAAGTAAACTTAGTTTACTCTTATGCAACAAATATGTAGTTGATGTGCAATACAACAATACATGTGTAGTTTATGTGCAATGTATATAATTTATATTACATATTTGTATAATAACGGTTATTGGAGTACCTACCTATTTTTACTCGCCCAGTGGCCTCTAAACTATTTGAGACGGCTTTGGCTCTAGTATTCCTGCAACCCCATGGCATTCACCCATCAAGGCTCACTACATCACTCTTCTCCTTAGGGTTTAAAAAAATTAGACAATTCTAGGGTTTCAAAAAAATCGAATTGGGGAAAATCGATTAGACGATTCTAGGGTGTCAAGAAAATGGATTTGGGGAAAATGTAAGGCAAAGTTAATAAAACCTTTAATTCAACCTCCATTTAGTAAAATTAAATTGATTGGGTATTTACTATTGAAATTTAAGCGTGATAGACGATCAAATGCATGCGTGCATTCTTACATAACCTATTAACCACGAAAAATCATGATACTTTAATAATTAAAGTTAGTTGTGATATTGCTGCAAGCTAAGCGGGTAAACCAGGAGCATCACAAAGACATTTGTTGTGATCAAAAGCGCCGGCACTAACACCAAAGTGCTTAAAGCGACGGCCTTCATGGGTCATTCTCCGCGTTTCGTACTACAATTGCACTTGATAAACCCTAAATTTCATGCAAATTGGTGTAATTAGTTAATATTGATGGGTGATTATAATGCATTCTGTAAATTGAGTGATATAAGTGCTATAATGAATTCACTGAATTTATAAGTTTGGTTATCATACTTTTTAGGGATTAATTTCTTCCTGGACTAGTGTTGCTGTTGACCTGGGCGCATTGATGGGTTGGAGTTCGAAACTGTAGATCAAATTGTTATTATATATAAGAATATAGCTTTGCTTTCGATAGTAGTCTTATGTTGTCGATTTGGGTTAAGCATTGCATCAATAGTTGTTGGGAAAGAGTTGGACTGATGAGCTTTAGATGAATGGATACTTTGACTACTTGGTAACACATGGTAAGGTTATGATCAATTCGTGATATTAGAAAAGCTGATTCTTTTTATTGTATAAATGTGTGTGGCATTAAAGTCATTGAAGTAGTCTTTGAGTCTTAGTGAGTCTATCTCGGTCTTAATCAATCTTAGTACTTGTTTAATAGTTGAGTTAATCAGCTATATAGGAAGTTTGTATATGTGTTTTGGTCATTGTTCTCTACCATGTTCCCTACATTGTTCCCTTCCCCTTTCCCTCCATTGTTCTTATCCAGTTCTTAATCCCTGGTTTCTTGTCATATCTGTGCTAAATTTGTTCTTAATGTTTTGTCCATGTGGTTTTGTGATACTTTCAAAAATGGATCAATGTTTCCAAATGACGTTACTTGTCAAAATGTTTTGAAAATGTACCAGGTTCCCTTTTGTTACTACTTATCCTATCTATATTGGGGCAAGCCAAGGTATATCTGACTCCTCACTCAACTGGAGTGTTTTGTGAAATTGAACAGAATGTAAGTCGGTTAACAATTTTGGCTGTTCAGGAAAAAGGAGGAGAAATGATTATCGGAGCTTGAAATCATGTAGTCATGAGGATGAATTAAGCCTTTTACTAGATGAACCTTCACTGACAACCATCGCAGGTAAAGTTGGCGAACTATTTATAAGATGTTTAAAGATAGATTAGTTGTTCATGTTCTTGATGGTTAGAAACAGATGAATAGTAATGGCTTTTCTTGTTTGGGACAGTGGATGCACTAGGTAATGGCCTTATGATTAATGGCGTATATCGGAGTGCGGATATTTTACAAAAATTGTTACATAGTTTAGATTAAAATATTGTTTGTTGTTCATGAGGATATCTAATCATGATTAGAGTTTAATTGTATGATTAAAGCCTATTAGCTCAATGGTAGAGCATCACACTATTGTGCGAGAGACGTGGGTTCGAATCCCACACTGGCTATCGTATGGCACGCAACAATGTGCAATTGTGAGTCTCTATTTTGTTAGCAACAAATACGATAGACAATATGTTGTTGCCTTTTCCTAACAACGGCAACGATTTTAAAGTGTTGCCAAAAGTGGCAACAACTAAAAACTGTTGCCAAAAAATTACTATTGCCATAGCCTTGTTGTTGCCTTTGTGTGAAAATTGTTGCCTTAGGAGGCAATTGCAACAGTTTATGTTTGTTGCCAAAACTACTGGGCAACAGTTTTTCACTAATAGGCAACACATTTTGGCTTGTGGCATAATGTCTATTTTGTTGTAGTGTATATTTTTCATCTATTCATATGATTGGCTCGTTTAATTAAAAAGTTAGCCTTGATATACATAATATAATAAACACAAGTAACAATCGAGTTAGTAAGTTATGCATAAAAAAAAAAAGGGATCTTCTATTTGTTTGATCGCTCTTAAGGCCTTTCGAAGCTACTAATCAAGCATTGAAAACCAAGGGTATGTACAGCAACTCCCTGGCTCAAAGTCAAAGTAGTATTCTCAGGTGGTGAGGTACGTAGGCCAGTTTTGCAATAGCAAAGGGTGTGGGGCTCAGATAGTAAATCGGCCTCCTAAATTATTATTGATTATTCATGATATTTATTAATATGATTGATATAATCCAACAAATAAAAAAATCATTAATAAAAAAAAAACGAATTATTTATTGCCTAAACTCTGGCATGTATTAAGATCGAAGACATTTTGATCACGACATATCAGACGTTACGAGTAGTCACAAGTAGTAAATCCAATTCGGCTGTCTAATGCTGCCCTTAACACTTTTTTTCACTTTTCGGACCAATGGTAAACTTTTTTTTTTTTTTTTTTTTTTTTTTTTTTTTTTTTTTTTTTTTAATAACAGCCCATTCTCACCAGCAGCATCTTAGGCAAATCAATTTTTTCTAGCTAACAATTTGTCTAAATGCGCATTTCACATAACTAGCCGCCCCTCTAGAAAACTATTTTCTTTACGTGTTCCTCTCCCATCGAAGAAATAAGATTTCAAAATGTGTTTAAAAGGAAAACTAATCGACGGCTATTAAGAAGTTTCATAACTGCCATTTCCCTAGCTATCTAAAAAAATGATATGTAACGGTAAAAGGCACAAAACTAGTTACGTGGCATAAAACACCGTCGTTTACTTGTTACTTAAGTCTTTCAATATCTCATATCCTAATCACTTTCATTTTTCTTATTAAGAGAAAGTAATTTAATAATTCTCTTATTAATTCAGTCCACTTCACATCAAAGTTCTCGCTCTCACTCCCAAATTCCCCTTTGTATCGGAGAAATCATTATTCACACCCCGTGTAACTCTTTTAGTCTTACACAACCAATGCAATAGTAACATGTAGCGTCTTATTATTAATTGTAAAAAAAACATAAATAAAAATATAAGATCTTATATATTTCACAAATATCATGCAAAAAACGTCCAACACAATCTTGTAGGGTCTTTTGAGATATTTGACCCTCTTTTTATTTTTACTTTTATTTTCTTTTATGTTTTTTACATCTATTTTCTTATATAAAGATAAGAAAACGGGTTGATCCCCGATTGTTTTTTTTACATCTACAGCCTTGTAATGTTGGGTTTTTATCTTTTTATTTTTATTTTTTTGGATAGGACTTTGTCTTACTTTTATAGCTCTATATATGGGTGGGCGAAAACAATCGACCCGCTTTATCTTTTATTAACTATGGTCCTATATGTGCATAAAAATAGCAAATCGGGTACCCGGCTTGTACCTGATTCTCTAATTTTTGTATTAAAAACCATGAAAAATCTTAAAAGATACAAGAAGGACACCGAAAAATATTGTTCGGACACGGAAAATATATTTTTTGGATGAGTCACTGATTGTACATACATTGTGTATAATAGATGACATTTGTCATGCATGGTTGTTGTCATCGAAGCTTTATTCCTACTCGACGATCTCGCCACCGAAGAATAAATTTTAATCGAGGCTCGTTATCTCTCGAAGGGATAGCGACTGTTCCATCGATCGATACAGACTAAAACTAAGTGACTTTAGTCGTCCAAACCATACATTCTTATGTCTCGATTAACATCAAGTACGGAGTGTCTTAACCTTTGTGATGAATGTTAAAACACACAAATTATTACTAATATACTTTCCACCTTCAAATTTGCAATATCACATATTAGTCAATTGTATAACTGGTTTATTTTTCATTACTCCCTCTTTCGTAAACATATATGTATGTCGTCTCAATTTTCGTAATGAGCTTGTGCAACATAAACATTTGTTAAACACCCTGTCATTAACTACTAATAGCTCAAATGGTAAATTAAATACGCTAACTTGAACTGAATTCATTTGGATTCGTATTAGAATTGGTAAAACAGGCATCTATCTAAGCTAGTAGATAAAACGTCGAAAAATGAACCAAACTTAGCAATATTGGATCGATAGTTGATATGGCAGCTGAACTGCTAACTAGTACTCCGTGTCTCCGTAGTTGTTATGATTATAAAGTCAAATTAATAAATAAATTGAATAACTAAAATGGTAGCTATCTGTTGGACTGAAACTGGACTACATAGAAATGACGAATATCCTAAAACTTAACTGAACTTAGAGTTGCGAGATAGTAGCTAAAATGGTACGGAATTCAATGAACCTGATTTGAACTGGTGTATAGGAATGGATAAACTTGAATCGTTAATTATTGAGCTAACATTGATTATGTTTTTTCTTTAAAAGGAAAGATTTGTTAGGCTCCCTAAGAATTAGCGTCAAACAAAATGATTATCGCCAAACCAAGAACATTTTAGCGGCAAAACCAAAAGGCATTGTGGCGGCAAACCAAACATAATTGTTTTTTTTTTTTTGAAACAACAAACCAAACATAATTTTTTGATAAAAGTGTTGCCAGTATAAAAGGAGAAAATTAAAAAAGAAAAAAAAAAATTAGAAAACAAGATACTGCATGAATATTATGCATGGAATCTTTCTAGGCTTCTAGACACTTGTCACAAGATCATTCGCTGTGTAAATAATTTTGGCTTACACACCGTGTAAGCAAACGGGAGTCCGTTATACAATTGACTAATATGTGATATTGCAAATTTGAAGGTGGAAAGTATATTAGTAATAATTTGTGTGTTTTAACATTCATCACAAAGGTTAAGACCCTTCGTACTTGATGTTAACCGAGACATAAGAATGTATGGTTTGGACGACTAAAGTCACTTAGTTTTAGTCTGTATCGATCGATGGAACAGGCGCTATTCCTTCGAGAGATAACGAGCCTCGATTAAAATTTATTCTTCGGTGGCGAGATCGTTGAGTAGGAATAAAGCTTCGATGACAACAACCATGCATGACAAATGTCATCTATTATACACAATGTATGTACAATTAGTGACTCATCCAAAAAATATATTTTCCGTGTCCGAACAATATTTTTCGGCGTCCTTCTCGTGTCTTTTAGGATTTTTCATGGTTTTAAATACAAAAATTAGAGAATCAGGTACAAGCCGAGTACCCGATTTGCTATTTTTATGCACATATAGGACCATAGTTAATATAAAGCGGGTCGGTTGTTTTCGCCCACCCATATATAGAGCTATAAAAGTAAGACAAAGTCCTACCCAAAAAAATAAAAATAAAAAGATAAAAACCCAACATTACAAGGCTGTATATGTAAAAAAAACATTCGGGGATCAACCCGTTTTCTTATCTTTATATAAAAAAATAGATGTAAAAAACATAAAAGAAAATAAAAGTAAAAATAAAAAGAGGGTCAAATATCTCAAAAGACCCTACAAGATTGTGTTGGACGTTGTTTGCATGATATTTGTGCATTATATTTGTTAAATATATGAGATCTTATATTTCCATTTATGTTTTTTTTTTACAATTAATAATAGGACGCCACATGTTATAATTGCATTGGTTGTGTAAGCCTAAAAGAGTTACACGGGGTGTAAATAATGATTTCTCCGGAAAATATGATAGGGTCACAGTGTACGATAATTGGTTGGGATAGAAAAATGGTTATTCTATTCTACTATGCTCTTATTTTAGTATGTGCATGTACAAAAATCAGTTGGTAAAGCGTTAATTTTGGTCGGTTTAATCAAAAAACATGTGTAGACGACTAAAATGGTAAAGAGTAGAAGCTAAGGAGCTCAAGGTACTTCATTCACTGGAAATTCCATTTTTTGCATAATTTGGACGACCCTGTAAGATGTGAGTATGTGACAATAATGTCACAAACTGCACTGTACTCCACTTGCGAACTTTAAGTTAGTTTTCATATATGGTCTTCTTTGATTTCTCACATTCCTTCACTACAACAAATCATCGATGTCAAATTTCCGTGGTAAAGCTACCTTGCCACATGAATTCTAATTGAAAGCTCCCGTGATATAAAAAAATTAATACAGAAATAAATATAATATGTATCCTTGACTCGAATTTTCGCTATGATATAACTCGTGGAAAGTAGTATATTCCCATGGCAAGCATTAATCACTAGCCACAAGCATAAGCGAAGATTGTGGCAAGTAGTATCATTTCACTAGCTAGTAATTAGTTTGAATTTCTTCCACATGTCATACCAAATTTTGAGAATTTAGTTAAAAAAAAAAAAAAAAAAAAGCTAGGAGGTAAGTCAATCATGTAGCTTCTCAAGTAAAGCCACGTTATCCCAAAGTTCTAGATGCCATATACTCTTTAGGCAACAAATAACATACACATTTCTAAGGTATTCACACACATTAACAGCCGCCTTCATTAGTCACACACACAGATAGAGCTAGCTTCCATGAACTTCAGGTTGATGTGCAATTACCAATACTAAGGGGGAATACTTACTAGAATGTCTACCACGCATACTCTCGAGTGTATGTGCTTTTGAACTTGCTTTTGTGTCCTTTAGTGAATTTATCCTGTATTTTTAGAGATATACACCAATAAGTAATTTACTCAGTTTTTTTAACAAAAAAAATACTCAGTATAAATAGCTCTTAAAACTAAACACATTAAATAAGAGCCAATTACGGATGTACGTACTCCCGGATGTATGCAAGAACTTTCCTATACTTACGGCCCGTACATACTTCATCCATCCCTTTGCTTGTACTTAATAAACAATGCTAATATGTAAGATAAATTTAAACCAATTTAAAATTTTAAACATCTAAGGAAAAATCATTCGGAAAGTGAAATGAAATAGTTAACAAAAAACAATGACAATAACACAAAATGCATGCTCCCATTATCCTTAATTCGGAAGGAGGGGGACAAGCAGAGTCAGGATCGTGTAATGAAGAACTTTATATAATTAATTAACGTCTATTTAACCGCAAGACGTAATGAAGAACTTTATATAATTAATTAAATTAACGTCTTATTATGTGTGTGAATAATGAAGGCGGCTATCTAGTAAGTATACGTAAACCAATTTGATTGCTTACTAAAGCATATTGACAAAGTCACCCACATATAGTATGTATTGCATCATTGTTAAATGTTTTTTTTTTTTGTGTGCTTTTTGTTCAATTTTATTTTTGGTCTTAATATCTTAATATGTTTGGGGTAGCATCTAGATCATATATTTAATGAGTCCAATAACAATAATTAATCTAGCAACTAATGAAAATTCATGAAATACATACATACATACAAGTTTGGTTGTTTTTTAGTTTTTACTCTGATCTATTGCATCTATATATTGAGAAGACATTTTTCAACTGATCACTTCACGAGCCATAAAAATCAAAGCTAGATAATGTTGATTTTTTTTTTTTTTTTTTTGGTACAAAGACGAGACAACCCAAATTAACTACCGTCTATTACATCCTCCATAGGAGGCAAAATGATAAAGTCATCACCAAAAAAGGCGGAGGTGCCCGGGATGTCAGTAATCCCCACTTCTACAAACTCCAAGTCTTCAATAGTCCTCATAGCGATCGGAGCAAGAGTCGTTCTCGCTGCCCTCACCATATGATCGGCTACCCTGTTGTATCTCCTGTTGATAACCCCTACACTCGCATGGAGTTCCATCACAAGCTCTCTACATTTCAAATAAAAATTAGTCAATCTATCCATGAGATTTCTCCGGTCTACAATCCCATGAACCACCAGCTCACAGTCACAACAAAGAGTAAAATGGTGGCGGTGCTGAAACTTCATCCAATGCAAGGCCAGAAGGATGGCCAGACTTTCCGCAAGCGTGGCATCAGTCGCAAACGTATGATCCTAGCATTCCAACTTCCATCACTGTTCAAAATACAAATGGCCAGCCCTCCGAATTTTCAAGATTCTACAAATGAAGCATATATATATATATATATATATATATATAGGCGGGTTCAGATGAGTCCGTCTATTTAGATGAGTCCATGAGTCCTCATTTGAACCGTCGGATGTAGACGAGATGGAGGGCTTAGATGCGCTCAAAGAAAAACGCACAAGAATACCCCAAGGGGTCTTCATGAGCAACGCCATTTCTACACACACTCTTTCTCTCTCTCCAAAATTTTCTCTCTCTTCTTCCCTGCTCCTTTCTCTCAGCTTCTTCTATCTCCTCCAAAAATAAAAATTTCCAAATTAAACCATGTTTCCTTTCGATCACCACCCTTCTCTCGTCGGGCCGTCGCCGCCGCCGAACTCGTTCATCGTTTCCGCCGCCGCTGCCGTGCTCTTTCTCTCTATCTTCTACTGTGAAGTTTTTCCCCAAATCAAAACCCTAGAAAAAAGATCGTTTCGATTATACTTTAAAATGATCGAAAATGAACACAACTGCAAAGGTTCAAGGCTTGAAATTGCTATGGATCCTCAAAACAACGATGAATAAGGTAATTTCGCCCAATTTTTTATGTATGATTTTATGTTCGAATTTATAATGGAATTTACAATTACACGATTTTGACTATTGAATCACACAAACTCTTCTTTTGATTTCGAATTCATAATGGAATTTGCAATCACATTGTTTTGGTTATTGAATCACACAACTCTGATTTCGATTTCGAATTTATAATGAAATTATTGTTTTGCGTGATTTTATTAGATAATAAGTGTAATAGAATCACACACGGTTTATGTCTCAGGTTGAAAATATTGGCAAATTATCGCTTTTAGTTGATGCTTTAGAGATGTTTTTTCAGGCTCAGTTTCTGGAAGATTTTGTATCAGGTTCGAAAGGTTTCAGTGTCTGTCTTAAATTTCCTGTTGTTAGTTTTACAAGCTTACAAAATGGTGTAGTGGTAGTTCTATTATCTTCCTTGTTGAGTACTTTAACCTTCTTTCCTACTGTTATCATGTCACCAGAATCAAGTGCTGAAAATCTGAAGCCTTCTGCGGCAATTTCTCCACCAAAAGTTTCAATTTGTTGATAATTATGAACATTAGGTTCTTCTACTAATTAAACGAAGATAGGAACAGAAAAATTCATCGTTTTATTTTTTCAATTTCCCAAATTCGATCGTTTTTCAATTGTGTCTGCTTCTCGATTCTTAAATATCATTTGCAATCATACGGTATTGGATATTGAATCACACGGGCTCTTCTTTCCATTTCGAATTTTAAATAGCATTGGCAATCACACAGTTTTGTTTTCAGGTGCTTTTTTTCTTCTGTCATTGCTGTACTAGACTGATTAGTTTCTATTAAATGATGGCTTTATTTGTTCGTCTCCATGTTGATGCATCTTCAAGAAGCTAAGCAGGCAATTGAACTGATGGGTAAGTGGGAGATAATTGATGTCTGTGATGCACTGGAACTGCTGTCTCCTGTATTCGAAAGTGAAGAGGTTAGTATATGGTAGTATATGGGAGATAATTAACGTCCGTGATATGCACTGGAACTGCTGTCTCCTGGAACAGTTTTGCATTTTGAATCATATTGATCGTTATTTAGAATCATATTGGTTGCTGATTAAGTATCACTTGTCTTTGTGTGCCCTGGTTATTATGGAAATAGCTAATACAACAGAAATAAGTCCCAACTTTGCTGCTATTTATGCTAGTAGTTGTTAGTATACAGTCTCCCTTCCTGAAATGATCATTTTGCGAAAGAAGCCGATTAGCTCAATTTTGGAAGAGCATTGTGCAACGCATAAGGTGTGGGTTCGAGTCCCATATCGGCTATGAAATACACAAAGATTGGTCCATCAATAGCACCTTGTTCAATTTTATATGCTACAATATAAGCGAGCATAGTTTATCAAGGTACTAACAACTTTCAAATAGCCTAAACGAAGGCTTTCATGCTTGACAACACTAAATGACAGACAATTTTTCTTGACATGGAAATTATAGAATATAGGGGTAAAGTGGCATATTCTCAAACACCAAAATGCACCTGCTTCATTCACAAAATGTATCTCAAACGCATTTAAAATGCACCTGTCCATGCAAAAAATACATTTGTTGGCGAAAAAGTTATACCCTAAGTACACTGCTTCCGTAAAATGCACTTTATATACAACGAGGTTTCTATAATTTTGTAGCCTGCGTGGGAGTCGAACCCAACCTCTCGTGCAAAGCACGAGGCTCTTCCGATTGAGCTAGCCAGCTTTTAAGGGGAAATAAAAGTTAAAACGACATCGAGATTCTATTAGAGATGTCCATCAAATAGGCAGTAAGAACCTACATCGTGATATATCGAAACACAGCATTTCACCACACCACAGAGTATTTCACCACGTTATATAGTGCGAATTAACCACACTATCGAATAAAATCATACACATTATTGTATAAAATCACATACGCTATCCAATAGAATCACACACATTATTGTATAGAATCACATACGCTATCCAATAGAATCACACACTAACTAATAAAATCTCTCCCAACTAACAAATAAAATCACACACTAACAGAACCACACACACTAACAAATACTCCGTGGAATCACTCTTACTAGCAAATCAAATCTCACACTCCATCCGATAGAATCACACACTCCATTCGATAGAATCACACACACCATCGAATAAAATCACACACACCATCGAATAAAATCACACACTGCATCCGATAGAATCACACACTCCATTAGATAGAATCACACACACCATCGAATGAATCACGCACTCCATCCGATAGAATCACACGCCCCATTGAATATATACTTTCCATGTCAAATCTATATAAGTTATAAAATAGAATTACACACGCTATCTAATAAAATCATATTGGTCAGTTTATGGTATCATATTGATGAGATTATATATGTTAGGCTGTGTGCAATTGTATTTGTTGATGTGATTCTATCTTATAGGGTGTGTGATTCTATTCGATAGAGTGTGTGATTTTATTGGTTTGTGTATGATTCTATTTGATAGCTTGTATGATTCTATGTGTGCGTTAGTGTGATTCTATTCATTAGTTTGCGTGATTCTATTCGATAGGGTGTGTGATTCTATTCGATAGGGTGTGTGTACTATTCGATAGTGTGTGTGATTGTATTCGATAGTGTGTGTGATTTCATTCGAAGTGTGTATGATTTAATTTGTTAGTGTGTGATTCTATTAGAACTGTGTAATGCCCCTCCCTACCGATTTCCCGAGACTACCTAAAGAGGGCTGGTAGATCTGTCGGTACATGTCAATCTCATGTTAGGGTAAAACTTATATGACATTGTTTTCATGTAGGTGTCAACTGTGAATTAGAGAGTGATATTAATTAGTTAGCTGTCATTATTAATATTAATGCATACAATGTCATTGTGCTTGTATTATTAGTGCAACAATAGAAATGCGCATCTCTTTCTATCTGATTGTGAAGCTGTGTAGGCTTTGCTTTATTTCCTCATATAGAACAGATTAGGCCGACAGGAATACATGCGTATTAGTAGAAATTTATTCAGATATAGAATTAATATTGATTTTTTTTTCATGCTGTAGGTTGAAACAAAGATTTTAGGAGAGCAACAGATCTTGCCTAAAGGATTGAGACTCCTCTCTAAACATTCACCACATAGGTCCAATCACAATAGAATGACAATCAGAAGCAGATTAAAATTTTCTATAACTTTGTAGCCGACGTGGGATTCTAACCCACACCTCGTGCATTACACGATGCTCTTCCGATTGAGCTAGCCAGCTTTCAAGAGAAAGTATTAGGAAATTCACCTGAACGTCCTAACAGGATCAAAGCCAATGCTCTAGATTTTACACAATCAACTGAATTTTTCAAACACACAAGTCAGAAAATCAAAAGTACCTATACTACCTAGGTCCTTTTAATTGTGCTCGAAGCTTGAACAATATAAGAAGTAGCACAACAATCTAACACTGATCAACCTCCATAACAGTCACAATCAGTATAGAAGAACCAGATTTCATTCAAAAAACCTGTTTGTTTTAGTACATTCTTGCAAGATGCAGACCCTTGGTTGGACAATCTTGTACTTTCATTGCACTAAATCTCTACAAGAAAAGAAAAGAAAAAATCTCCAAGTCACAATGCTGAATTTTGAAGTTCAGTCTGCACCAAGCATTCATGTGGTGCAATTCTTTTGCACAGGAGACAGGACATTGGTTCTGTGGGAGATTTACATTAAACATCTGAGCAGACCACACCAAATGACATCATTTTATCACGTTCCACTTAATCCACATATGCCACAACAAATAGCTGCTGCGCAGTGAATCATCAATGCAAAAAGAATTCACTTAATCCACATATGCAACCACCTAACGATTTCGACCATAAACCTTCAAACCAGCAGAATTCACAAGCAAAAGCCACACCTGGTTACTAAACCACAAAATTCTAGCCAAACAGGAAATAACCAAACCATAATACTACTCCAGTGAAACAAAAATCGAATCTCGCAATCACATTTGATTATTTGCCACATCAAACCTAAAACAATCAAACCAGAAACTACAACATTCACAAGAAAATCAACTGTCAAAACACAAATTACAACGATACACTCAACAGATCAGCAATATTCAGATAAAAACCTTGGAACATATAATTCAGACTAAAATTAAATCACAAAACATAAAAACACACCATAAAATTAATTCAGTCGAATGAGATGCTATACCTGAGAGCAGTAAAATCGCGACCAGAACTCCGATAATAGACCGCTGCCGACATCGAAAATGTTCATCCAAAATCATCCCGAAGGACATATAAGGAGCTTAAACCCTAGATTTCAATTAAGATACCAAAAAAATTAATCGAAACTCAGAAATCACTCGATAACATCATAAGTTTCAGAAATCACAAAAAAAAAAAGAACACACAATTGATACTAAAACAAACCTAATTAATCTGATCAAGGAGAGAGAAAAATAATCACACAGTTAAACGAAAATGAATCCGTCATCGGTAAATCTGCCAAAAGAAAACCTAAATCTGTATTTCGAAAGAAAATGAATAGATTGCCGGAGATATTTACCGGATTTCGTCGCCGTTAATATCGCCGGAGAGCTGGGGATAAAATCTGGCGAAACTTCGAAAGCGCGGGAGTTTTCCGCCGCCACATCGCCGCCGGAATTGGTCGCCGCAGTTGCTCGCAAGTCGGATCGCCGCTGTATTTGCTCCGATTTCTGAAATGCCGCCGTAAACCCTAGATTCAACCCAAAATAAACATATCAACATCAACTTATGACAAAAATTCATTAGAAATTCAAAATAATTAATTTAATCAAATCAAACCCTAATAATCGAGGAATTTGTTGTTAAATTCATCAAATTAAACCTTGATTATAGATGCGCCACAAATAATTAATTTAATCAAATCAACGCCGAATACAAGCAGAGGGCGGTGGATAGAGGCGGCGGAGCGGTGGAGATCGGCGGCGAAGCGGAAGAGAGAGAAAAAAGAATCGGGAATCAATGAGATTTTGGGGAAATGGAGGATGAAGAGAGAGAAATCGAAACTGTCAAAATGAGGAGGAAGCGTTTGATTCGTGGTTTTATATTTCTGAATGAATTGACATTTTTACCCCTATAGCGCACAGCGAATATGGAGCGTAGGATCTTGAGCGATGAATGACTGAGATGAGGACTCACAGACTCATCTAACCCTAAAGGACTCATTTGATCCTATTTCTATATATATATATATATAGAGTGAGGATCATAAGAGTACCCATCCTTAGATGAGTACTGCGCACCAAATCTCAGCCATACGATCTAACAATTTCGACGCCCCAGATTATGCCACCTGTCTTCCATTAGAAAAAGAAACTGATTTCTAATTTTCCCCCAATTCCCATCATTTCAATTTTCTCGTTTCTTTCTCTTCCAATTCTCCCTCTCCTCGATATTTTCTCTCTCCTCTCCCTGCGCTCTCCTCGACATTTCCACCTCCGTCGCTGTCTCCATCGCCGCCATGCTTGTCGCGTCTGGTACACGCCATTCCGGTCTCTTTCCTCGCCGTTTGCCCTCTCGTTCGGCGGCGCTTCGCCACCTTCCTCAGATCTATTCAACATTTTCTACCTAAATCTTCGCCGCCTCGATCGTCTCGTCGTCTCTGATGTCGTCGCCTCCATCGCGTCTTCTCTCATCTACGCCGCCGCATTCTCTCTCCTCCTCGCCGTCAATCTCTGGTAACAGTTATTTTTAACAAATTTTGATTGATTTCATGCTCTCTTCACTTCGCTTTCGCCGCGTTGTTTGAGATAAATGTTGATTTGTTTCGATGAATTTGAGATCTTCGACGGCTCTATCGCGGCCGATTGAGAACTCCAGATCTAATCTCGCAGAGTTAATCATAAGTTTCAATTGAGTCGCATTCTTGATTTGAATGAAATTTAACGGCGACGGCAGCGACGGCATTTTACCGGAGAAGGAGAAGACGAGAGGGAAATAGCTGAAGTCTATCCGGTTTTCTCTTCTCACACATTTTCTCTCTCCTAGGGTTTTGATTTAGTACTATCTGTCGATTGTCAAGTGTGTTTCGGAAATTTTACGTTGTTATTTGTTGTTGTTGCGATTGTTTTTGTTGTTTTTGGCGGCGGTCACTGGTTGTGGTGGCGGTGGCTGTGGTTGTCCATACAATGGCACAGGTTTGTGCATAGAATGACACGTGTGGTTATGGTTGTGGTTGTGGTTGTGGTTGTGGTTGTGGTTGTGGTTGTGGGTGACACAGGTGTTTGTCAATACAATGACACTATGCGCACTTCGGTGTTATCGGTGGTTGGCCCATAGAGTGACACAGTTTGTCAATATAATGACACGGGTTTGTCCATAGAATGACACGGGTTTGTCAATAGAATGACACGGGTTTGTCCATAGAATGACACGGGTTTGTCCATAGAATGACACAGAGTTGTACATAGAATAGCACGGGGTTGTGCATAGAATGGCACATGTTGTGGTTGTGGTTGTGGTTGTGGTTGTGGTTGTGGTTGTGGGTGTGGTTGCGGGTGCGGGTGCGGGTGCCATAGAATGACACGAGTTTGTCAATAGAATGACATGTGTTTGTCAATACAATGACACTATGTGCACTTCGGTGTTATCGGTGGTTTGCCCATAGAGTGACACAGGTTTGTCAATAGAATGACACGGGTTTGTCCATAGAATGACACTATGGACACGCGGTGTTATTGTTCGGTTCATCGTATGAATTGTGGTTTTGATAGCTCATTTGGTAAAGCATTTGTGTACATACACGAATGTCGTAGGTTCAATTCCTACATGAGCTCTAAATTTTCTTGTCACTCTATAGACTTTCTGTGTCATTGTATGTAAGTGTCATTCTATGGATATTTTGTGTCATTATATGCGAGTGTCACTTTATGGCGGTGCGCAGTTCTCACGCGAGCAGGAGTTCGCACCTGATCTCGCCTGTATATATATATATATATATATATATATATATATATATATATATATATATATATATATATATATATCTGATTAAATATTATTCAACTTTACTATTACAACCTTTTTTTGACATGATATATATGTACCTGATTATATTGTCACAATCCCATGCATATCACCGTCATCATGCCGGTTAAAAGCACGATACGACACGTGTCCAACTCGCTATTTTTTGACCTTTTTCCTTATATTTTTAAGTAAATGTCGTGTTTTAGCGTGTCGTAGCGGGCTAACCCGCGTGCCGAAACCGGCGTGCCTCGTGCCGGATCGTGCCAAGGCACAACCAAAATATGATTTCGCAGCCGTGACACGAGGTGAGCCCGGCATGTCACGGGTCGTGCCGGCCCGCTCAACTGTTGTGTCGTGTCGTGCTTGTGCCGGCCCGCGTTCGGCATATGGCACAAAATGCCAACTCTAGTTAGAAGGCGGGAACTTATGATATGACGAGGCAGACCATACGAGCAAACAACGTCATATATATTATTTCCTTGTTGAGCAAGTCTCTCATGTCCTAATCACACTTTGTTTTTTGAATATAATTAAAGAAATAAAAAGGATTTTAATTACTTATTTCATCCCTATAAAGATGTCCACTTCACACCCCCGCTACTTCCTTCCTTCCTCTCACTCTAACTCCATCTGCATCATTTCTTTTTTTCTCTCTTTCTCGTCTGTTTTTCATTCAATTCAACAAAAACCAAAAAAAAAAAAAAAATGGCAGAAGAAATTCAAAAGAAAAAAGAGAAAACTGAAATCGAAATAAACCCGAAATTGAAGAAGAAGAGTGTGTTCCCAGCTGAGAGGAAGCTAGTGAAGCGTATGATTTACGATGAATTGGTCGCCTACTTTCTTTCATCCGATCAGAAATCTTCCAACAACAACAACACCAGGATCAAAAACCGGGTTTGCTAGCGAAATTATTGATCTAATTTGAAATGATTTATTGTTTGTAAAATATAACAGGTACTGTATGTATAATTAAGTTAGCATATTATTTAATTTCCTCTCTGTTTTTTGTGAAGAGGAAAGAAAAAAGCTCTACAGTAATTTTTTTATTTTTTACTGTTAATTACGCGTTAATCTTCTTCCTTCATTTTTCTTTTCTGCTTTGGTGTGTTAATATATACAGTATGCATATGTATCATGGCTGATTTGTTGTTTTGTATACAAAGTCGTTATTTCAATTCAATTGTAATTTTTGTTCGAACTAATGTTGAACTTAAAAAAAAAAACAATAAATTAAATTTAATATTTTTAATTACTATGTTGTGTTGATGTAAATGATGTGTTGCTGAGTCAGTATTATACATTACGGAGTACCTCTCTATTTTTGTATAATAATGGCAACATGGATTGCGAGAGCCAACCTCCAGCAGGGGATGGAGAGTCGTCATATTACTACTATACTTTGGGTTATTGCTAACGTAACCCATTGCTAACCATCTCTTGTAAGAAGTTATAGATTTATTCATCGCATTTCGAGGAATAAAAACAAACGCCTTACAAAAGACAACCACTATGGTTCGAGACCCATTAGAGGAAAACTTATCTCACTAACAACTACTTTAATTTTATCAATGTTCCATTTCTCTGAATGCTCAATTTCGGAGAAAATTCGCAAGTTTCTCTCCGCCCATATTTGATATATTGTTGTCGTAATCCTGCATCTAATGAACTTGGCTTTCCAATGCTTTTTCCTCTTTCGTTTTTTAAAACGAATAAAAGCTCTTTATCAAGGCACCATTTTCGTTCTTCAAACCCCAGCCAGCTTAGAATGGCTCTCCACACTGTTGCAGAATATTCACAATGGAAGAACAAATGTCTGTGGCTCTCCTCTGCATGTTTACAGAGTATACACCTGTTTAATATCATCATGCCTATTTTCCTTAGATTGCCCACATTCGTCAGCTTGTTCTGAGCAGCCAAGCTACACTACGTCAAAAACGACCTTCAAGAACGGTTCCTCTAAAGCTAAGCGGAACAGTTGTAGAACTGTTATCTAGACGACGGTACTTAAAGACTAAGAGAACGGTTGAAACCGTTCTTAAAGGATATGAGAACGGTTGTGTACAAAACCGTTTTAAAAGCTCTTTGAGAACGGTTGTGTACAAAACCGTTCTCAAAAGTTGAAGCCTTTCAAAACCGTTCCAATATAAGGAAGCAACAAAGCAGTGCTTTAATTTGGCATACACGCTCCATCCCAAATCATATGGATTTGTTTTTCCAACATTAGGCTTTACACCATTTATTCCAACATCCTCCATCATTTGTGACAGCCTTATAGATCCATTTCGATAACATTGCTTTGTTCCAAGAGATTGTTTCCTTCATATTAAACCCCGACTCTTGTTGGTTTTTCTATAACCAAAGGTATATATGAGGCCCAAATTATTTCGCGACTCACTAACCAATTTCTTGTAATTTATTATTTATAATTAATATATCAATAAAATTTGTACATGAATATGCATGTACATATATGGTATACACTCTGATCTACAACAGACCCTCATTGAATTAAACCTAATTAGTTGTTGAGCATTTAAATTGGATTTGGTCGGTCACAAAACGTCAAAATATGTGTAACGACTAAAATGGCAAGCTAAGGAGTGCAAGGTCCAGCCTCAAGTTAGTACTCCGTAAGTAACTTCACTGGAAATTACATTTTCGGGGCCCAGTAAGATGTGACTGAGTGTCACATACTAGTTTAGTTTTCATAAATGTTTTACTTAAAAATCTCACGTTAGTTAGTACAAAATTTCGGACATTAAAAAAAAGGATCACATACATAATAATAAAAAAACAGTCAAGTGAGCGTCAAAAATAAAATAAAATAGAAGTGCAGTTGTATTCATAGTTTTCGGTTAAGATGGATGGAGACATATTTAATATAGGTCAAGTCGGCGTGAAAAGAGTGAATGTTAGATTTGGTTAACATGAGTCAGCTCTATCTAGCGAACCTCACTTGTTAATTCAATGAGATTTGCATGGATTGAGGTGAGAAATTATGAGATTGTAATGAAAGGTACAATTAGGCGAGCTGATTTTTGTTAATCGCGTCAACGATCTTCGTTACATTCATATATTAAATTCAAGTTCGATAGATAATCACAAATCAATTATGTCAGCCGCCTCAGCCACACGAACAGAATTTCAGGTAAGCATGTTTGAGAAATCCCATCAAATTTAGAAATTCCCCACAAAATGAACGATACAACTTTAAATGGATTGGCCCATCGACTTTAGAGTTTAGAATTGGTAACAACTGACAAAGGATTCGGCCAAACTGCAATGGATCGGATAAGGCCTTAGCTTCTGAAGAAAAAGACCAAGTCAAAATGAAGAAATGGTAAACATGAAAGTAGTCAAGCTAGTTTTTGACTTAGGAGAATTCTTGCTTCTTACTACAAGATTTGACCAGATCCACGGCCACTACAATCTCAACTTCTCTTCTTCACTCTCGTTTACATTGGTTTCACTTATCGTATACAATAACGTGCGCTTAAACTATAATTAATATAGGATTCAAATTTCTTCACATATTTAGACACATTATACATACATCAACAATGATGGAAACGAACAAATGTAGGTAATGTTCTGGTGTTAGCATCCCAAAGAGTTAAAGATTGAGGAGTAAAATCAAGAGGAGAAAAATGGTCAAAGAATCAATATCATCAGTAATTAAAATGTAAAATTGGCTATGATGAATACCAAATTTGTTGCAAAATTGGCAAAATGCTTGTGGTAATTGCATGCACTTCAACAGATAATCCTATAAATATACCATTCGAAACCTAACCAATCCTTCCCACAACTCGAAAAACACGACATCTTAAACACTGAAAGGGGTTAAAACGGATTCACTGTCTTGTTCTTTACGGGGGATGCTATGGTCACTCTTTTTGGGAAAGTGATAATAAACACTCCACCTTTTATTGGTTGTAATTTATGATTATTGCAATTAATACTATAAGTAGATGATTATTTTTTTGCCCAATAACCAATCAAATGTGGAGTGTTTATTATTACTCTCCTTTGAGAGTGACCATAGCATCCCCCGTTCTTTATACGCGCGATTACTACATTTGCACAAAGTTTTCAGTTTTCGTCAGATGACTTGTTATTTTTCCCAATTAATTGGGTGATTAATTACCATTTGTTTTTACCCATAAACTATTGCTCTAGTACATGAGTACTTTTTTCGAATATTTTGAATGCGTCAACCTCGAGTGCTGTTGAGAGTGTAAGATTAATATTTTCGCAAATTTCACTAACGTATCATTTAATTTGCTTCATGATAGGCGAGTTTAGAATTTGAGTTTAATTTTGTGGCTAGAAAAAGGTGAATTTTATAATTACTTTTAGGAAAAATTTCTAACTTCTACCTTTTATGTATAAAAACTTCCAAAATCATACCTTATTTTCAAAAAATTTCCAACTCCTACCTTATAAAACGTTTTTTTATCAAACTCCTACCAAAACTTCTTTTCCGCCGGGTTTGACTCTATTTCCGGCATTGACTTTCGACTTGGCGCGATTTCCTTTGATTTGTTTCGTATCCCCTCCAATTTCACCTTCACTCTCCTATTTCTCACATTGTATCACATTGCACTCCACTTTGATCTTCTCTCTCCTATATATTTCTGACATCTTGCGATCAAATTGAAGAGCAATGTGATATAATGTGGGAAATAGGAGAGAGAATGTGAAATTGGAGGAAGAAATTGGAGGAAAAATGAAACAAATCGAAGAAATCGCGTAAATTTGAAGGTCAATGTCGGAAAATAGAGTCAAACTCGCCGGAGTAGAAGTTTTGGTAGGAGTTTGATAAAAAAAAATGTTTTATAAGGTAGGAGTTAGAAACTTTTTGAAAATAAGGTAGGATTTTGGAAGTTTTGGTATATAAAAGGTAAGACTTAGAAATTTATCCTTAGTTTTACAATATACTGTACTTAGTATATAGTAACTAGTTGCGTTAAAGAACAATTTGTAATTCATGACAAAAGATACTTAAGGACATGTTCATGGTCATGACATCAACCCCTACAATGCAGGGCAAATTTTCTGTCTGATATGAACATTAATTACGTGATAGAATAACCTTATTTATAAAATGTAAATTTATTAAACATTTAATTAAAAAAGTTTGTAAAATCCATGTTGTGGCACCTAATTAATGAATGTGGTATAAGAATAAGACATGTTAGTCACGGTATTAAGCTAGGACGAAAATTTCGCATTACATACAATGCATGGTGTAAGGTGTTTGTTTCTCATTATAATCTAACTGTATTATTCAGTGTCTCAGTTTTGTTTTCCCTACTGTTACCAACTCAACAATCTCATTATATGTACAACTGCACAAGCATAGTGGTACGAACGCCTTAGCTATTAGATTCTCTTATGAAATCAAAATATTTGTTCCAAATCAAATTTCAAGTGCGATACTCACAATTAACACTAGTGTGTAAAAATTTAGTGACTCACTTCATTTTTTACATTAATCTTTATTTCTCACGTTTGATTTTACGCCTGTGAGCGAAATTCAAACTAATCGAAGATTGATTATAAGTTTATAACTCTCCAACACAAACACTAAATTTCTTCATCATTGGATTGCATCTAGAGATCATTGTGCTTGTGCAAGAAGAAAACGAGCGACCTCAGCTCAAGGTGGTGAATATGTAATGAGTGGGCCTTCCCTCTCAATTTCCTTGCCCTCCAAGCATAACACTAACATGTCCCAAAAAAAATACAACCTTTTGCTCTTTTTCCCTATTCCTCATGTTTTTACCACTTTCAAGTTTTTATAAATACCAAGGTATTGACTCAAAACTTTCGTCACTCTAAACCTCTTCTCTCGAATTGAAAGTCACAGCTCTACCTCGTATTCACCAACCAAAAACTTCCTGAAGAATTTTAGTAAAAAAAACTCGCAGAATTGAAGATGAAGATTCAGAAAATGGCAGCATCAGAAGAAAATCAAACGCCATACTACTTCAAAACCAATAAAGCAAGTGTTATTCCAGCAAAAAGAAAGCTTGTCAAACGTATAATTTTTGAGAAGTTGCTCAATTCTCTCTCCTCTTGCTTCAAATCCCAGAACCAAATCTCCCCAGAAAAAATCTAGCCCACTTTTATTCTCAAAAAACCCAGAAAACCCCACAAATTATTTTTTTTGTTCTATTCGTTGTAGAATTTTAATTTCAATTCAGAAATTAAAAAAAAACACAAAAAATGAAGACAATTTTTTTTTTTTGTTTCTCCCTTGTGACACTGTACAGTACAAGAAATGTAGAACTTTTGTTGAATTTTTAGGGGTTTATTAATTGATGTGTTCAATCGAATGTAGAAAAATGTAATGGGGTTTAATTAATTGATTTGTTCAAGCTCTTTTTTTTGTATGACTTCTTGTAATAATTGATACAATATAATTTTTTTTTGTACCAGAAAGTATGAGTTTCTGGGTTTATTGAATTAATTTGGGTGGGATTCTGCATTTTATTGATTGGAAATTTGCAATAATTGAGCTGGATTTGAGCAGCAGGTGGAGGAGAGAGAATTAAATTGGGATTTTGTGCAGTAATCATAAAATCAGAAATGTTATGATGAAGAAATGATTGTTGATTCATAAATATAGAAATTCTATCCGTTGATTTTTGGGTCCAATTTTTCCAATTTTGTTGTAGAATTAAATTTGGGGCCAAAAGTTGGAGATGGTCAATTTCATGCCAAATGTCGTGATATTAAGAAAATCGTTAAAAATAGAATTTACTTTCTGAAATTCCAGCTTTTGTGTTGCGTCATGTACATTAAATATTTAGCAGAGACGTGACGTCGAACTTGAGGTGATACAAGAGTTTACGGAAGCAAAGCACCCACATTTACCATATGGATAGGATAATGATATTTGGTCAAAATATAACAGGCATTTTTATGTCATTTTGTATTTTCCAAAGATGAAAATCATGTTAAACTGAAGAGAATGGATATTGGGTAAGAAGTTGGTTTAAAGGGGCGGCACAACTCGTAAGAATAGGTGGCAGTTTGATACAAAAATTCAATTGACGATATAATGGCAAAAAAATCGACAAGACAGTTCATTATAATAAATTTTTTTTTTTTATCAAGTCAAGGTATTAAAGAGACCGCAATTCAAGTATCGAGCTACCAGAGTGCTTACCAAATACCAACACTATCTTGTCGGGCTTTAGTAAAAGCGGCGCAAATTAAAGCGAAACATTTAATTCAAAGTGAATAGCACTTAAGTGTTCAAATCAGTAGCCACTACAATTTTGTGATTCTTGAAGATGATTAGCATTTAGAAGTGATTTTTATTTTCGGTTGGTCATGATCACAAAGAAGTGAAGTGTACTGTCATGATCAATTATAGACTGCGAAAAGAATAAAATCTCTACCTACATGGCTACATCACACTATGAAAATTAAGTCTCCAAAGCTTAATGGTTAAGCCATGCTCGTGCAAACGTAGGTGTATAAAATAAGACATGGTGGCGACTGGCGACGGCTTGTGTGGTTTGTACGTTGTACGGGAGAACTGAGAAGCTAGAGAAAAATAAAGTCGTGGTGAATCACTAATAGAGGTTAGGAGTTATTGGGAAGGCAATTTGGCATTTGGTAACGAGACTCAAAGAGGGTTGGTATAAAATAATGAACCAGGTTATTTGTACAAAAGTATTATTATTATTAATGAATACTAAGAGCAAATGTAATGGTCGTTCTTACCTCAAGTTCTTCAATTAGGAACCCGCAAAAAATGAGTTCGTCCATTGCAAAAGGCTTTAAGTTCGTGCGTATACGATCTCCGTTCGTAAAAACAAATTGAGTTCGTTCAGTTTCGCCAGTATTGCAGTTATGACAGCAAAAAGAAAAAGGGAACGCGCGTGTTAACACCACAAAAGCATATTGGTGCGTGTTTGACAAGCGCTGAGAAGTTCTGCATTGAAGAGGAGTTTGCCTTGTAAAGTCACGTGAAATAGTTGTTCGTTGGCCCATGTGTTCCTCAAAAAAGGAATTAAAATTTAAACGGAAAATTTACGTGGTGCCCCTGTGCTTTGCCATTTTGCACATGATGTTCATACTTTCAACTTTCTGCACATGATGTCCTTGAGGTTTGGATTTTTGCACATGGTACCCCTATTTTTAACTGATGTTACAGAAGTCCTAAAAATTTACTATTCAACGTCTACAAATCATCAACTTACTTACATTTATGAATTAACAAAAAATCAGCCTGTATATTCTCTTCCTCTCACCACTAATCCCACAGCCCAACCCCACCGCACTTCAACCCCCACCATCACCGTCACTGGCACGCCACCATCATGTGTGATCCATGACCGACGACCAAATCCCAGATGTAAATACCCGCAGCCGTAGCCCCCTAACCCCGGCCCGCAGCATCGTCTCTCCCAATTTCACCCCCCTTTTCCTACTGCCACTCCCCAAAACATCCCCTCCTAATCTCCTGCAACCCAATACACCAAAAATCCCAAATCGATTCCTATTAGGAAAAAATTGAGCATCATAAAACAAAGAAAAGACGTCATATCCACAAGAACTCATCATGCTTACTAGTAGTTGCAATGCCAAGCCTTTCAAAATCAAAACCCAAATTATACCAAATCTGATTCGGGCACCTCCAAACATTACACATATGCAAAAAAAAAAAAAAAATCAAGCCAATCCATCCATCAAATTTGCTGAAAATTTTGCCCAATATTTGGAAAGTAGTCCATAATAAATTGGGACACCAAAGGCGCTTCATTCTTGATTGATTTCGGGGTGAAGAGAGAGATGGAGAAATTTTGAGAGAAGGAGGATTAGGTCGTAGTCCGAGAGTTAGCGTTGGTGGCTACGTTCGTCGAGGGTTGGCCAGAGGAGGGCAGTGCGTGGTGGAGAAGGCTGGGCTAGGGTGGATACTGTATAGAGGGGAAGAGAGAGAGAGAGAGAGAGAGAGGTGGAGTACAATTAGTTTTGGTTATAAAGAATTAATTTAGGTGTTTAATTAAGATTTTTAGCTGTTAAAAATGCTAACTTAACACCGTTATAACGGTATATCAAACAAATTTGAAATTAGAGGCACCACGTGCAAAAACCCAAACCTCGAGGGCATCATGTGCGGAAATTTGAAAGCGTGGGCACCGTGTGCAAAATGGCAAACCACAGGGGTACCACGTGAATTTTCTGAAATTTAAATATGTTAAATCCAATGGCTGCTTGATAAAAGATCAACGACCTATGTTTCATTTTGACAATTTTTTTTAAATATTTTATGGGTAAAAGTTCTTCCATTGCAGCATAAGGTTCTTAATTTTTTGAGTTTGTCAAAATATGACGTGTACAAGGAAGAACTCTATCTACAGTTCTTCCATTGCTATTGCCCTATCAGCTTGTTTAGTATGGAGAAATTGGACATAAAAAATTGGTCGGAAAGAATTGGAAGGAAAAGAAATGAACAGAAAGGAAAAGAAGAGAAAGGAAGAGAACTAATTTTTCCTTTGTTTGGTTTTCATATTGTAAATTTGAAGGAATTGGAAGGAAATTGGGTGCTTTTATGCTGTAAATTGTATTTCCTTCCAATTTCGCCCGTTTTGAGAGGAAAATGAAATGACAGTTTAATGAAGGATGATTTCCTTCCATTTTCTTTCCTTCCACTTCCCATATTTTTTTACGAACCAAACGTTGGAAAGTAGTAGAATCTAATTCTCTTCCTTTCATTTTCATCCACTTCATTCCTACCAAACAAGCTGTAAGTATATTACTGTACTTATAAGTACTCCAATATTTTTGTTACTTGAGCAATTATCGGGAGAAGAAAATACGACTGGTATGTACTAGCTAGGTAATCCACGTGTATGGTATTTAAAGCGTCTTTATAATTGTACTGTAATTATAAGAACAAGACCATTGTACTTATCTATTTTAATTTACAGTCTTATTTATCGTGATAATAAGGGGGTCTTCGGTCCTGTTTGATAGGACTTAATAAAAGTAGTATCCAAATCAATTTAGATTTATTTAAATCAAATCAGAATCATTCATATCAGGTAAGAAATGTTCAAATAAAAATCAGGTAACGATTGAAAACAGGAATTTGAAAATTTGAAATCATTTCAATTCCATCATTTGAAAATGTGGAATTCAAAAATAAATCAAATGTTTGGGGAGGGTGAGATTTCAAAATGACACATCTTGAGATGTCATTTGTTTTTTTTTTTTTCTAATTGGACTTGATACAAATTCCAAAGGATTTGACACAAATCCAAATTCTCAATTTCTTGAGTTCCCAAACATGAGATTTGAGTCAAATTTGGATTTGAGAATCAAATCCTTGTATCCAAACACTCTCTCAGTATATTTGGTCCATAATTGATACTAATTCACTGAAATTCAATCAAATTTTCAACAAATTCAGATCAGTTCAGAGTCATTCAAATTAGATCAGATCAGTTCAGTGTCATTCAAATCAGATCAGATCAGTTCAGAAAGATGCAGTCCTATCAAACGGGGTCTTATTCAGTTTGGTAGGGATGTTGTGTGGGTCTCTAAAACCCAAATGTGTAAGTTCAAAATCTACAAAGTGTGATTTTATTCTTGTTAAGTTGAATTAAGCGGGTCTGTTCGGCAAAAGTAGCTGTAGCTGTACCTGGTAGCATTTTTGGTAGCTGTAGCATTTCATTACCTGATTGCTACCATCTATCAGCTGTTACATATTAGCTGTCCACAAGCTGATGAAATCTATGTGGTGTGTTCGCCACAACTAACTGTTAGATAATTAAAATTATTTTAAAGGCCATTGATAATTATTTGTAGAATTATTTTTCATCCTTGGACATGAAATATCTCTTGTCAATAATCTAAATTGGCATAACATCAAAAGCAAACAAATAAAAGAACAAAGTTCTCAACAAATACTTTGATAATCTAACAATAAAAAATTGTAATTACTTAGTAATTAGTATGCATACTTTAATTGAATTCAACTAATGAACATCAAATTGCAAAGTTGACCAGGCCACCATAGTACATTTTAAGACCCTACACGTGTTTTTATTTGTCCCTATGCCCACTAATTCATCTTCTACAACTATAATTTTTCCAAGAACCGTCATTTCCATCTCCTCTAATGCATCTCTGCAAGCAAGCCCCCTCTTGTGTCTAATCTTCTTTCTATTTTTTCTCTCATAACTCTTAAAAAAGAATTTTAAAACAGTCCAAAAATCATCGATAACAAATCATACTTTCTACACAAGCTTCATGATTTCATAATTCTAAGGTATGTAATAACTCCCTTACTTTTTTTTTTTTTACCAATTCAGGAATCCCTTAGGGCCTGTTTGGTATCGTTTTCTGTTTCCAGTTTTCTGTTTTTTTGAAAATCGAAGTTCCGTTTTTTAAAATTAGAAAAAATGGTTTTCAGTTTTCAGTTGTCAGTTTTCATTTTCTGTCTGACTATTATAGAATCATACAGTTTAAATTAATTTTTGCAACTTATTTAACTAAATTTTTTATGAAAAAAAACAAAAAACTGAAAACGGCAGTGATATCGAACGGGCTCTTAATTGTAGGATTTTTCATAGGGGTAGTTGTAAAACTCAAACCCCGACATCTAGTGAAACGTTACTTGGGTAACGTTTGAGAAAAGGTAGATTAACCTCCACCATCTACTCACACAGCTACTCTGTCGAACACGCCCTAAAGAAACTTCACTAATTTTAACATCACTAGAAAATTTACTTTCGCATTTATCTATTCAAGAACAATAGATAAAGTAAGTCATTCAGATTCACATATATAACAAGTGCACAAGGCTTTATTTGTATATGAGTAACATTAGTTTTGATCAAATTTTTTTTCTTTTGAAATAAACGGAAATTCATTAATATTGTCGCCAAATGGCACTTACGTCAATCAAGAATTATAACGATACAAATAAATCTAATTGACACAATTCTTCCCTAATTAACAAAATTGATCCCTTGCACGTCGACATCTTTGCGTCTTTCATCGGCATCGGAGATCTATGTAACTCGAAGAAGAAAAGGCAACCAACGTAGTTAATGGTATTTGATCTCGAATTCAACATTCATCGCAACGCCATGACAAAATTAATGAACATCAGATCCTTGTGGAAATCTCGCGAATTTCAATATAAACACACCTATATGGTGGTAGAGATACCCTCTCGAGGAGGTAGAAACGAGTTATTATTGATAATAACTAGTGATAACTACTCCCCCCCGTCCCAGATCAAACGCCTCATATTTCATTTTGGGACTTCCCACCTCAAACACTCATCTATTTTGGGACATATTTCTCTCTCCTACTTTTATTAAATTATCACATTCTCTTTCACATTATCTCTCCTACTTTTATCAATCCCCACCTTCTCTCTCCTCTCTTTTCCTAATAATACCCCACTCAACTTAGTATATCAATTTTTCTTATTCCACTACAAATAACGGCCGGAGCGTTTGAGCTGGGACGGAGGGAGTAATTTATTAGAGTGAATAATAAGAAAATTGGGGCTTACCACCATCTAATCGATGGCTGGTAGCCCCTAGATTTAGATTCAGAATCTAGGGTTTTTTTTAGAGAGAGATTTAGATTTAGAAGCTAGGGTTTTTTAGCTCCACACTTCTATTGTATGGTGGTAGAGATATCCTCTCGAGGAGGTAGGAACGAGTTATTATTGATAATAACTAGTGTTAACTAATTAATTAGAGTGAATAATAAGAAAATTATTGGAGTTAATAGCTCTTTTAGGACCCATACTTTACCAAATTTTTGATTTCAGGACCTCTAACTTTTTAGAGGTGAAATCAGGACCTCCCCTCAAACTTCCATCCAATAACTAACCCCGTTAACCTTCCTGCCCATCTCTCTTCTCTTTCGTTTGTCTTCTTCACATTTTCGCCCAAATCAATCCAATTTCTTCCATCTTCATCACCCAAGGATGCCGGAGAAGTGTGGAAATCAAAATTGCTAGTATCAAAAAATATCATTTATGAATAACAAGAAGAAATCAAAATCTAACAAAAAAAACAAAACCCATAAACGCCACGCTTGCTAACACTACTTTTGTCGCCGAAGGGAAGACCCACGACCACGAGTGTTCAATATGCCACAAGTGTTTCCCCACCGGACAGGATTTAGGATGCCACAAGCGGTGCGACTATGGAGTATCGACGGCGTCGCCCAGCGGTGTTAGCGCCTCAGAATGGGTGGGTTTGTGTCTGAGCCAAGGTGGCTCCGCCGCGCACCGTGACTTTGACTTGAACATGCTGCCTTGCCGGGAATTCTTGTCCTACCCAGAACAAAACCCAGTTTACCCAAAAAAAAAAATCATGCAATTTTGCACATAAATAAACAAAAAAAAATCAGAAAGAGTAAGAAACCCTCGATCCAAAATCCAAAACCCACAAAAAATCTATACAATTTCGTACAAAATCAATAATAACCACGAAAATTAAACAAAAAAAGTAACCCAAAAATCGAAAAATGAGATTGAAAAATATAACAAATGAAAATATAACCCAATAAACCCAGAAACTTCTAGACCAAAACCCCGCTTCAAAACCAGGCGGTTTGATGTGCTCAGTTTATACGTTCTATATGGCCAGTTTTTATATTGCTTTTACATTCAAAATGATGTAATATACTTCTATTTGTGTTAGAATATCATGACAACATTTCTATGTGATTTCGGTTGTTTTGGCAATCTTTTGGAAGCGGCCATTCATTTGAAAGCGATTTGGAGCTGATTTGCAGAAAGATGAACTTTGAAGCTTTATATATCTCAAACCGTTTTGAATTTTTCTCTGAAACCACTTCAAGATGATTCTTCATGTTCTTAGCTTTTCAGGAAGTGGTTACACGCCTTCACCGGATAAGTAACGAAGAATCTGCAGCCTTTTGAAAATTCGAGGCATAGACTTACCGCGGCCCGCGGCCGGTATATGGCGGACCGCGGCTCATAGTTTGGCGATTTGCGCCTGAAGACTCGCCACCTTTGATTGGAGTAGAGGAGATAGGTTTCTGATCGAACTTCGCCCGTGCTACTGTCAATAGACCTTGGAGAAATCTTAGAGGGGAGCTAGGTTGCTCGAGGGCGAGCAAAGATCTAAGCATGGGAGAATTTAATGTGCTCAGTTTATACGTTCTATATGGCCAGTTTTTATATTACTTTTACAGTCAAAATGATGTAATATACTTCTATTTGTGTTAGAATATCATGACAACATTTCTATGTAATTTCGGTTGTTTTGGCAATCTTTTGGAAGCGACCATTCATTTGGAAGCGATTTGGAGCTGATTTGCAGAAAGATGAACTTTGAAGCTTTATATCTCTCAAATCGTTTTGAATTTTGCTCTGAAACCACTTCGAGATGATTCTTCATGTTCTTAGCTTTTCAGGAAGTGGTTACACGCCTTCACCGGATAAGTAACGAAGAATCTGCAGCCTTTTGAAAATTCGAGGCAGAGACTTACCGCGGCCCGCGGCTCATAGTTTGGCGATTTGCGCCAGTAACTTTTGGTGGTCTGCGAGGAGTCCATGGCGAACCGCGGTGATGCTTGGCGGCCCGCAGTAGTAAGCTTGGCGGACCGCTATGGCCGAATTTTCCTATTTCCGTATTTTCCTATTTTACGTGTTCCTAGACTATATAAATTAAAATCCCGACTCTAGGTTATTACGTTCAGACTTTTTAGAGAAGACAAGGGTTTCTATGGATTGTATGAGGAGCTAATTCACTTATCTCTTGATTGATTAATCGAAGCATCGCATTGACAATATCGTGAGTTTGATCTATTCTTTCTATTGTTTTCAATTATTGTCTTATCTTTGATATTCAATTTGTTCAATTATCTTTTGTGATTGTTAGGTGTACAACTAGTTTAATTCCCTAGGATTAATTGATTGCTAGTTTAGATTAGTCAAAGGAATCTATTGTATGATTGATCTTTACATTGTACCAACCCGAATTCATTGATTTGTATGTAATCATCGTTAGTGAATTAGGGCAAAGATTTGACTCACATGTTAAATACGAAACGTGCGTTAGTATTGCATGTCTTTATCGATATTTCTCTAATCCGTATTGCTATTATCAAATTGAATCTAATCGTGCGCTTAGATTATTTGATAGTTAGGGTTATAGGGTAGTGCCGATCACGCCTTTTAGCTACTATTAAGGAGAGATTTGGGAATTCTATTTCCACGATAGAGTAGTTGAGATTGATAGAGGAATAGTGATAACTAGGACCGATTAGTTAGTGCGTTGTGGGAATTAATTGATCAAGATCCGTTTTACTATAGAATTACATTTCACAAATTGCTTTTGTTCACTCTAGTTAGTTTGATAAACACAACTCTCAATCCCCCATTATTTGTTACTTAGGCACTTAGTTTATTACATTTGAAAACTCATTTCCTTGTGGATACGATCCCTACTTTCCTACTACTGTTGCTAGGATTTAGGATTTATTTTTGGTAGATAATCGCGACTTTAGTCTCACCACGGTTGCTGCCTCTTTTCTCATCACAGAAAATCGTAGTCTGATTAATTAGGTAGACAGAAAGGACATGATGTTCTTCTTCTTCTTCGTTATAACCAATAATAGGTTATAACAAATTTTCTGATTTCTTAGGTATGTCGATTTTTGATTTCTGAAGTAATCTGAGTTGTTTTGATTTTGATGACAATATCTTTTTGATGATTGACAATAAATTTTATGGGCAAAGAAAATGGATCATCAAATTTTTAAGTGTTATGATTGATCCATCTTCTTTGCCCATAAAATTTAATTTAAGTGTTGTAGACACCAAATTTTGTCTCATCTTTTTATTTTATTTTTACTAATTTATTTCTATTTTCTAATTCAATTTCACTTTGTACATTTTCGTTCACCTATTTCTATTTGTTTATTTGTGAATAAAACGATTTCTCAACAATTTTAATTTCACCATTTTTTCTATTATTTATATAAATTTCGAAAATTGTGTAAATAATATTAATAATTTTGATTTTTATCATTTTAGTTCTAATTTCATTAATTGTGTGATTTAATTCGTCCGATTTTCATTTTTGCGCAAACTGAGGCAAATTTAATTGAAACGGGCCAAACTCGATTTCATTTTTATACTACTAAACCACATAAGCAATGACAAAATTTTACATATGTCATGCTCATGTCACCCATAGTTACATTAACAATATGCTAATAAGGATGCTAACCATTTCTATTTTCCTTTAATTTTGACTTGATGAGTCATTGATTCCCTCCCTTTACTACAAGAGCAAAATGACAAAAAAAAAAAAAAAAAAAAAAAAAAAAAAAAAAAAAAAGAGGAGCTGGGAGGCTAGGAAGGGCCGGCCAAGAGGAGAGAAGAGCAAAGAGATTTTGTTCATTTTTTTAGTCAAATTGATGAGATATTTATCTCACCCATTCACTCTCCTTCACTCATTTATTTCCTCTCTTAATACTTAAGCAAAAAATTTCATTCACCACACACACTTAATGCTCATTACTCACAAAAACAAAACACAAAAAGAAAGGAAGAAGAGAGGAGGGCCGGCCACACCAAGAGCAAAAGAAAAGAAGAGCATTTGCTCTCTTCATTTACTTCTACATTCACTCATATTCTCTCATTCATTTCTCACATCAAACTCCATTTTAAATACTAATCATTTACTAATAAATGTGTAGCATTAAGATCACCTTAGCTCCTAAGTAAGTAAAATCAATTAACCTCACTTAGATTAAAATCGATTTAGAGGACTTAATACCCTAACATTGGAGGATCTACAATCATTGATCATCAAAGGTAGTTTTCTCTCCTCCTTTCTTCTTTTATTGTTATTTCAATTCATTTTTTCTCTCCAATACGTTACTAACCATTTTATTGTCAAGCCTTGGTCGGTAATGATGAAGTATCGGTTTATTGAGCCATACGAATTCGTAAGCCTGCCTCTAGGGCCTTTTGTGGTCGTTCCCTTTACTGAGGGGAACACTAGTTGAGAGAGTATAAGGAGCGGAGCTTTTTTTTTTTGTTGTTTTGATGTGTTACTGTTTTTCTACCTCTATGAGTGATACTCATATTTTTACAAGTTTTTATCACATTTTTTCCATGTACAAAATTATCCAAAACCCTAACCCGGATTTCAACCATTTGCAACTGTTTTTTCAGTCCGAATTGTAAAATCTGTCTAAAACCATTCCCTTGATTAAAAATATTTCTATTATAAAAAAAACTTATTTGGAGTCTTCAAAGCATCCATGAAAAATTTTAGATCCAAACTCGTAGCAGAACATTTATGATAATTTTTGTGGTAAAACTGCTCAACTCTGATCCTTGGTCCGACCAACTGACTGCAACGCGTATTTTAGCATTAAAAATGACCTTTTCTGGGTATGTCTCCTTCATAAAAGTTGAATATCAGATTCCAAGGTTTCTATAAAGATAAGGTTCAAAAATTATTCATGTCCCTATCAATAGCTGTGATTTTTTGAAAATAAATCCTGTTTTTCTCAGAAATCCGATTTTCAACCTTAAATTTGTTTTGTGAGTAAATGAACTCTTGGGATCATGAAAAAATTCATGAGTGATCCCAAAATGTTCATAAACTCACCCTCAACCCTGAAAAATTTGAATATTTCATTTGATCTTCCAAACCATTCAATTTCCACCAACTTTCTGTGTTTTGGGTCAAAAAATGACAAGTCCTTACCCAAATTAATTGATTTAATTAACTAAATAATTAGACTTAATAGGGAGTCTAAGTAATCTACCTCTTTGAAATATCGAAATGGTAAAAAAAAAACAATTTAGACTTAATTAGGAGTCTAGTCAATCCAATTCATAAATAATTATACTTTATAGGGAGTCTAATTCACCATTCTGTTTGATGACTTTAAACACTTAGAATGGAATCTAAGTCAACCTAAGTCAAGTCAATCTAAGTCAAGTCAATCTAAGTCAAGTCAACCTAAGCCAAGTCAACCGAGGTCAAGTCAATGAAAGACAACCATGGTCTAAAACCAATCAAAATGCAACCAAGTCTACCGAAGCTTACTAAAATCCGAAAATAACCCAAATCTACTCGAGTCAACCAAAGTCAACCAAAGTCAAACAAATCTACCTAACTCTACCAAAGTCAACCAAAGTCAAACAAATCTACCTAAGTCTACCAATGTCAACCAATGTCTACCTAAGTCTACCAATGTCAACCCAAGTCAACCCGACTCTACCCAAAAACCGACTAAAGTTAACTTTGCAAATAGGTGTAAGTCAATCGAAGTCAACCCGAGTCGATTAAAGTCAATAAGGACTAAAATTGACCCCTTTTGTAAATAATGTAATTAATAAAATCAAAAACCCCTAAAAATGTTTCCTTGTTTATTTTCAAACGTCTTTTTCTTAGTTTTTCTAATTAAAGTTGTTTTCTCCATTTTCCCTAACAATTTAAAAGAATTTCATTTCTTTTTCAAACCTTTTGTACATGGAAGTAAATAAACTTTTCTTGATGTGTTTTGCATGTAAAGTTTTTTTTTTCCCGTTCTTTGTATGGACTTTGGACGGGCCCTACCCAACACTAGGCAAGGATTGCTAATTCGCTTATGCGCGATCATGAGGTCGATCTACATTCGCCTCTACCAACTATTCCACCAACGCCCCAGTGGAACACTTCTTGATCGAACATAACCGAATCGACGATTTATTTTCCTTATATTGTTGTAGGGCCTACACGGGCAACTCTAACGATAAGGCCAATTCCATCGAGCCCAAACACACAACCCAATCCATTCCATTAAATCTCCCCGCGAAAGTTAATTCAACCATAGTCAAAGTATTGAGAGGTCTAATCTTTAAACTCGCATTAGAGAGGTCGAGTCATCCACTTTAAGACCTCGTTCAGGAGGCATGCCTGGTTCAGGAGGCATGGTGATCAATGGCGATCACCGTCTCGATGAAGAGACACATAGATGCAAGCGGAATATACCTTGCTCTATTCTACCGTAGTGGATCGACTTGACTCTAATGTGAGTCATCTGTAAAGTCGCTCAATAGCACGACTTTGAGTAAAACGACTTTCTACCCTTTCCAACCGAAGTAAACCCATCTCTACCCCCACATGGGTGATATCCCCAGTGGAATCAACCCGATCATTTCCCCAGTGGAATGATATCTACCCTGTGGATCCATCCACCTACCCTTGCTGATATTAGCCGCTACCCCCCAGTGGAAAAAGTCGTTGTCGTGGGGCTGCCAATCCCACAATGAAAGGTACGTAGGGTAACTTTGGTGCTCAAACCCCCCCAAGTCCGTACAAAAAGACTCGGGAATTCTTGGAAATTCTTTTTCTAAATTATTGCATGTGAATGACAATGTGAATATGTATGTGCTTTTCTATTTCTATTTATTTATATGAATCTTAACGCAACCACTACACCGAGACTCTTTAGAAGAAAATGATTTATTAGTAAGTGCCCGTCCTTATGACGTAAGGGGAGACGAGTTCCAAATATTCGCACCCCTTAACTAAGGTCCCGAACCCTTTTTCTCTGTTTCGTAGACCAGTTTTCCAAAATTTGTAACTAAGCAATAAAACGGAATTTTGCCTTTAAGGCGCATGGAGTCATTTTTGGTTTTCGAAAGGTTTCCCTTAAAATTCTTTCAGTTGTTTTCGAACTTGTGCTTTATAAACTTGTTTCGAAACCCTTCCTTGTCGGGGTAAAAACAGGGTGGCGACTCTGAGTTTTCAACGATCAAACCTAGGTTAGTTCAATAACCTGCAAACCCCAAACCCAAATTTTTTGCGAGCCCCGCAAGTGTTATGATTGATTTTGATTTGGGAATAAGAATCTGGGTAAAATGACCAAGATGAAGGAAAGAGCAGATAAAGGGATAGGAAGGCTAACGGGGTTAAAAATTGGATGGAAAATTGAGGGGAGATCCTGATTTGACCTCTAAAAAGTTAGAGGCCCTAATATCAAAAATTTGACAAAGTTCGGGTCGTAAAAGAGGTATTAACTCCCACCTAATCGAACATTAGTTACTTACGCATGAAAGTGTAATGATATAAATAAGATCTTTTAAAAATGTGTACGCATTTGAATAGAATAAATTTTCAACATATGATATCAGTATATATTCATTTTTTTTTATTTGAAGGGGCACCGGTTTTCAATTTTGAATAGAGGTGTCTTACCCTTCCAGTAAATCAGTAATCCAATCAATTAACATTTAATTAGGTCCCTTAAGATTGTGACTTGAAGTCTTAAAGAATCAACCATGAGACATCTAGACCCCACGTTTTCTACTAATAAAACCATATATAATTCCTTAAAGTTGATTCTAAAGTGATTGCAATATCCACTACCGTAATTACCTCTTTTACTAACCGTTGCACAACGGATTTCTACCCGGCAAAATCAATTCAAAATGTGACAAAAAAAGTAACAAGGACAAAGAATTTTGTAGTCACCTTTCCCTTTTTGGCTTTATATATAAACACCACTAATGTCACATTTAATTTCAAAGCCTGAAGTTTATTTGATCAAATGGGTTCTTGCATAAGTAAATGCAAACCTAAGAAAACTTCCAAAAAATCTCAAAAAATTGGTTCACAAAAACATGAAGAATGTAAATGCCAATGCATTATTGAGCAAAATAACACTAGTTTGGTCCAAGACAAACTAGTGATTTCACAAGCACCGATTTCTTCACCCCTTCCTTCTAAAACAAGCTCTATTATATCTCAATTGTCGCCCTCGAATTCCTCCTCGTCTTGCACAAATTCGTATTACCCCCCTACTACAAGCTCGAGCTCGAGCTCAGGCTCGTTGTTATCCTCGGCTTCATCTCTAGCCTCGTCTTTGTCATCAACGACCGTGAGCTCAAAATCGAACCGTTCGTTCTCGAATGATTATTTACGGTCACGAGCTAAGGAAAACCCGAAAATAGCCCGTCCCGACTATGTTCCAATTAAGAAGGGTGCCAATTCTAAGCAAGTACAAGCAAGATCATCTCTCCCAACAAAATGTCACATTAGTGGTAAAAAGCTTAATGGGCCGAAACAGATTCAACCACAAAGGGTAGTAAGGCCCATGGCCCAAAAACGGCCCCGGTGTAGCTCACCAAGTAACTTGACCCGTCAGAAGAGCTTCCGTAGGGAGTCCGAACCCGAGATCCAACCCGACGGACCAACATCGAGAAGCGGGCGGTATACGAGGCCGATTTCGGCTTCACCAAGTAGAAGATTCAATGGAGAATCAATTGCTCAAGGAAGAAATTTCACATCATCCATGAGGAGAGAGAATGGTTATGTTAGACCACCTAGCCCACGTAGCAATAATGGTGGTTCGAGAAGGTACGGTCGGCCCAATAATTTGTTGGGCCGAAATACTGAAGATGGAATAAAAGGATTGGGCTCGAAAGTTCAGGAATTGGGCTTAGGAGGTTTGGTTTCTGCGGCCCAAGATATGGATATGCTGCCCATTGAGGATGCCGAAAACCCACACATTTCTTTGGATTGTTTCATTTTTCTGTAGAGGCTTTTTTTTTTTTTTTTTTTTTTTTTTTTTTTTTTTTAGTACAAGTGTGGCGTGAATGCGTGATTTTTTCAAGGAACTGTGCAACTGAATTGTGTGAAGTGTGATGAAGAAGAGATTTTGAAGTTCATCTTCGTTGGGTAATTTATGAGTGGATTAGTAGTAGTGGAGGGTCAGAATAATGCTTTGGTTATCATGTGAAACTGTTTGAAGAAGTACTTTCAACAAACATAGGCTGTCAAGGATATGCAATATACATATAAGCAATAAATAAAAATCATTTTGTTCCTTTTTTTTTTTGGGTGCTCAACCGATTTAATATGTATTTAGCCAACTCGAGTCTCGACATTATATAATTTAAAGAGTGACTGTGAGCTCGCAATAATTCTTGTTGAGTTGCTCAAAGGCATAGCTCCTTAGCAAAATTTTACTTAGATGATTTTGTTCTTATCCTCACACAACTACTGTAAAGTGTAAACTGGGTCAAACTCGATCAACCCAATGTCAGAAAGTCTTATGGTAAAATTAGTGTCACCCATTAATCCAACTTGTTATCACTTCTTAACGTCACCATCATATAATAACACCCTTTATAAATATTCGATTGCAAAGATGTTAATATCAGCGAAACTCAAACTTATTCATAATTGAAACTCAATACATGCTGCATAATGTATCTCTCATTGTAACAAACTACTCCAAGGACGTATCTTCATTTACCTTTGGGTATCTGACCCTCGAAATAAGACAGTTTTCCTTTTTCTTTTTTATTTATTTACTTTATAATGTACAAATTTTTCCCTACTCGTAAATCTTCGAATACGCCAAAGGCAAATTACTACTCGTAGCAACTAGCAAACAATCTTGCCAAAGGGGCTAAGAATCTTTGGACAAGCGTCACATGCTGAAGCCTGAAGCCCACCAGATGATTTCCTCACATTCCCCACCGTTGATCCTCTCTCGCAAACAATGCCTACCACTTTCGAATTCGATCCACCATGATGAAATTTTGAAAACATTGAGCAAGTAATAAAACTCATTTACTTTATTTAGCTTTTTATTTTTATTTTTTGGTGCACACCTTTAGACTAGTAGTATACAGTTAGCCACCTCACAATTATATAGTTTAAAGAGGGATTGTGAGCAAGAAATACATTTCTCGAGGTGCTTTTATGCATAGCTTATTTGAATTTTTTTTTTGAGAACGGTAGCATACCATAGAAAAAGAAAGCGAACTACATAAATTAGACAAGATTAGTTAGACTAGAGTGTTAGGAGCATAATCAAATCTAAACTCGACTAACACCTCGCGGGTTTAAGCCTTCCCCCATGTTGAAGCGGGGAACAAAGGTGTCGTTAGGAACAAAATACATATGGATATTAAGGGGAGGGGTTACAAGGTGCTTTGATTGAATCAAGACATGTCATGTCTAGTCTCACGGGCTAGGTGATCAGCACGTTGAACCCACGTCCTCGCAACATATTGAGTCGTCTCCACGATCCCATCCTTGTGGTATCCCCTGCACATATCATAAAGGTTGATGAATCGATCTTTGACCCTCTCCGTACCTTGAATGCCTAATGTAACAAGTTTACAGTCATTTAGGATGACGAACGAGCGCCAGTTGTGTTCAGCGCACCACCGGGCAGCTGCAAGAATGCCCAGGACCTCCGCATGAGTAGCGTCCAAGGCAAAAACAGTATTCACATTTTGGATCTTTACTGAAATTAAGGCAAAAACAGTATTCGCATGAGATTAGTGTCTAGTTAAAACTCATTAATCCAATTTGTTGTCACTTACTCCCTCCGCCCTACCTCAAACGCGCCATGTTCCATTTTGGGACGTCATACCTCAAACACCCCATTTATTTTTGGACATATTTCTGTCTCCTACTTTTATTAAATTATTACATCATCTCTCACATCATATCTTCTACTTTTATTAATCCTCACATAATCTTTCATCATTTTTTCATAATATTACCCCACTCAACTTACTATATCAATTTTTCTTATTCCACTACAAAACCGCCTTGGGGTACGGTGTTTGAAATGGGAAGGAGGGAGTATTTGTAGGCACTGAAAATTTGTTAATGTGCCGTAAATTAGATAAATTAATTATTTATGAGTTAATATCAAATTTTAACTCAATTTAATTAATTTTACCCCGTTAAATGAAATTCGGGTTGATTCGATTACTGATTTGGTTAATTGGATTATGATTCGGATAAAACATGCAATTGGGCCAAGTCCACATAAAGCCTGAACATAGGCCCGCGACTACAAGCCCGCCAGAAATTAGGTTTTCACTTTATATAAATAGAGTGAGATTCATTCATTTCCAGGTTGGAAAAATCAGAAATAAGTAAATCCCAGAGGAATTCTCTACAAACTCGCAACTACACGCAGTCAACAAGCACATCCGTGCCGCCTGCAAACCAAATCGAACACAAGTTCAAACCCCCAAACAAACAATCAAACTCAAACATTCTAGGAGAGATTCAAGTCCCGCCGACCCTCTCAGGAACAACAACAACGCACGCGGACAACGCGCGCACCCCCTATAGCACGTACGCTACCAGTGTAGTGTATCGTACGGCGTACCCCCTACTGCGTAGTAGAATTCAGAGGATTATATTAGAGATTGTAAACACACAACTATTCTGATATCAATATAAAATTATTTTGTTTCCTTATTTTGTAATAGTACGAAATTTGCGTTAAGAGTATTAACTTGCTCATCTCATATTAAGACCTGTAGTAACTACCCGCTTTAAAAAATATTGATTAACATCGACATATCTCAAACCTATTGTAGTAAGTAAGCCTCACCTACACAAGTACACGGTACATAATACATTTCTCATTGTAGATACAAACTACTCAAGGGCGTATCTTCATTTTACCTCGGGTGGTCCGACCCCCAAGACCCAGTAATAAGACCGATTATTCATTTTTGTTTACTTCATATGACTATATGACCAAATTTGCCCCTACTCGTAAATTTCCAAATTCCTCAAATCAAATTACTTGCGAAAAGAATCTTGCCAAATGGGCCAATAATATTTGTACAACCGTCACATGCTAAAACCCCACCAAATAATTCCCCTCGCATTCTCACACACATTCCCCAAAGTTGATCCTCTCTCGCTTCCCTCGTCTCTGCCGCACTCAGATAATCCTTGGAGCACACGCCAAGCTAATTCCTCTCCGAAAAAAAAAAGAAATGAAAAATATTAAAATGTATTCGGGAAGCTTCCTTCTACAAACCGCCTCAAACTTGTCAGCACGACACACAAACCGCCTCACTATATAAACCCGCCCTTAAATCTCTTCACAATCTCATCACCTTCATCACAAAATTCTCCCCCAAATCAAATTAAATCAAATCATAAACCCTAACAATAATCCAATCATGGCTCCATCTCTTCTTGGCCCACCACAAGCCCGCTCTACCCCACAAACCCAAACCCAAACCCAGGCCCAAAACCCACCCTTCACCGACCCGTTCGTCAACCTCATGGTTGCCAACTTCAACAACCCACCCGCCCCACAACCCGTACACCCACTCACGGGTTACACCGAGAACAGCTCGGCCACCTTCCTCGAAACGGGCAACCCATGCCTTGACCTCTTCTTCAAGGTGGTCCCCGACACTCCCGCCGAGTCGCTGACTCAGCAACTTGTCAATGCCTGGGCCCACGACCCGTTGACCACCCTCAAGCTCATCTGCAACCTCCGTGGGGTCCGCGGTACGGGTAAATCCGACAAGAATGGGTTTTACACAGCCGCCTTCTGGCTCCACAACAACCACCCTAAAACCCTCGCTTGCAACCTCCCCTGTTTCGCTCACTTCGGTTATTTCAAGGATTTTCCGGAGATTCTTTTCCGGGTTCTTGGTATGACCCGGACTCAGAAGATGGTCAAGTCGGTTTCCGCCGGTCCGTTTTACGGGGGACGGTTCATTGGTGGCCGTCATGGTGGTAGAAGAACGGCGCCGTTTTCGATGAAGAAGTCCGGGAAGAAGGGGACGAAAAGCGTGACGCAGAAGATGCGTGAGATAAGGATTGCCGAGTCGGTCAAGAAGCAGGAGGGTGAAAAACTCGCCGCAAGTCAACTCCGACACCAAAAGAAGGATGACCTGGCAAAGAAGGCTGTTGACCGGTACACCCTTGACCCAGAATACCGGTTCCTCCACGACCGGGTTTCGGATCTTTTCGCGGGTCAGCTCAAGTCGGATCTTGAGAGTCTAAACTCTGGGTACTCCAACAAGATAAGCCTGGCGGCGAAGTGGTGCCCGTCTTTGGACTCGTCGTTTGACAGGGCGACGCTCTTGTGTGAGGCGGTGGCGAGGAAGGTGTTCCCTCGGGAGGAGTACAAGGAGTACGAAGGTGTTGAGGAGGCGCATTACGCGTATCGGGTACGCGACAGGCTGAGGAAGGAGGTGCTCGTCCCGCTGAGGAAGGCGTTGGAGTTGCCAGAGATTTACATGGGGGCGAACCGGTGGAGTGAACTTCACTACAACCGTGTAGCTTCCGTGGCAATGAAGACTTACAAGGAGCTGTTTATGAAGCATGATGAGGAGAGGTTTAAGGGTTATTTAGAAGATGTCAAGTCCGGCAAGGCTAAGATTGCTGCTGGCGCTCTTCTCCCGCATGAGATTGTGAAGTCGTTGGACGACGGCGATAATGGCGAGGTGGCGGAGCTGCAGTGGAAGAGGATGGTGGAAGATATGGCGAAGGAAGGGAAGATGAACAACTGTATTGCTGTGTGTGATGTTTCAGGGTCAATGAGTGGGACTCCAATCGAAGTTTGCGTATCATTGGGGTTACTACTCTCTGAACTGTCTGAGGAGCCTTGGAAAGGGAAGGTGATTACATTCAGTGCAAACCCACAGCTGCATTTGGTCCAGGGAGATGATCTGAGGTCGAAAACCGACTTCATTCGAGAAATGGAGTGGGGGCAGAACACTGATCTGCAGAAGGTGTTTGATTTGATACTGAATGTTGCTGTGCAGGGGAAGCTCAAGGCTGAGCAGATGATTAAGAGGGTGTTTATATTCAGTGACATGGAGTTTGATCAGGCCACAAGGGCTGGTGGGTATGGGTATGGGGGGTACTATGGGAACAGGGTCAACAGGCAGCCAAATGAGTGGGAGACTGATTACAATGTGATTAAGAGGAAGTTTGAGGAGAGTGGGTATGGTGATGCAGTGCCTGAGATTGTGTTCTGGAACTTGAGGGACTCGAGGGCGATTCCTGTGAGCAAGAATCAGAAGGGGTGTGCGCTTGTCAGCGGGTTTTCGAAGAATGCTATGAAGCTGTTTTTGGATGGGAAGCAGGATGCATTTGACCCTGAGTCTGTGATGATGGCTGCTATTGCTGGTGAGGAGTATCAGAAGCTTGCTGTTCTTGACTGAGTATGAGTATGAGGAAGAGGAATGACTGAATGAAGAGTGGTAGTAGTTGTAATGAGTACGCTAGTAGTAGTAGAAGTAGTAGTGTGTGTGACTAGTGTCACGCACTTGCAAATAATCCTTGTAGTAGCATATTAGGGAACCTGACTGTTGATGGAGTTTTGGTCTGATCTAATGATTAATGAAAAAGCTAATTCAGGGAGTGGTTTATGTTTTATTTCGTGTGCTTTTAATTTTCATTATCTGATCTTTTACTGCTTTAATTCGAGTTTTTGTCAGTAATGATCTGAGTCTCAGAATGCCAGCAAATTCGAGCTCAAACCCGAAAACTTTCATCATTTTGACAAGTTCATATATATTCTTCGATGCCCAATTTACTGCACATTCGCTTTGGTGTTCATGTACATGTTATTCTGAATTTGGAGGCGAAGTTAAATGTACAGTTTATACAAACATCAATGATCTTGATCATAATGTGAACAGCCACATATGCAGTATACCTGCTTTGATGAGCAAAATTGGCAATCGATGTTAGTATGTTACATTTAGACCGAATTTGCTGAACCATAAACATTTATCTAAGTAATCTTCCACAGTGTTATGCAAACTCTAGCTGAAAATCACAGTGCTTACCTATTAATAAAATTTATGATGCTGAAATATTTGCTGTCATCAGAGATCCTACTCTTTTGGAAGTTGAGCACCATTCGCTCACTGCATGTTCACGAAACCATGCTCGAACCTGATGTACCCTAAGTCGCAATACTTTTGTGCCCGGCCGTCAGGAATGCACGATGTTATCCCTACTTTATTTAGAATTTGATTCACAGTGATCATGAACACTGAGAAAGTGATAAATTGCAATCTATCCCTTATTTTCTAGAAGATCAGAGGAATAGAACGACGACCCCCTTTTAATTTCAGGCACATAGGGTCTTTTGTATGCACAAATGAAATGAATTCGGCCAATGTTGATGTAATATTATACGGAGTAGACTGGACACGTACGATTGACTAATAAATACTCCTAATAATGTTGCACTTTTTTCTTTAATAGAACTAATTAATAATCCAACCCTTCACTTGTAGAATTTGAAGGACACGGTCCTTTATTTTCAAGCCTTCAAGGGTAATATGTTATGAAAAATTTCTAACTCCTACCTTTTATATACAAAAACTTCCAAACTCCTACCTTAATTTTAAAAACTTTCCAAATCCTACCTTATAAAACAATTTTTTATTAAACTCCTACCAAAACTTTGTCTCCGGCGGGTTTGACTGTTTTCCGGCGGACATTGACCTTATCACAGGTCTTGCACGTGATCATTTGATCACCTCTCTCATCTTCCTCACCCGCGTAACTACTCCACCCTCCCCCCATTTCATTCCACCCTTTTTTTTTTCCTTTCCTTCACAAATTTCTCCGTTTCTCCTCAACAATCCCCACCCGCGTAACCCGAAATTCATCTTCTCCTAACTTTTCCTGACCCAGCCTCTCCTTCACGTTAAAAAGACCATCTTCTCCTCATCTCATCTGGAACGGTAATGACGGAGTGGGATCAATTAGTACTTCCGATCAATACACAACTACTCTAAAAAGTTTGTTTGCCACTGGGTCGAATCCTCATCATACCATTTGAAAAAGTTGCAGCTACGCCTTTGGGTTCGCGAACAATAGAACTTGCAACCCCAAAATCTTCTACCGAGGTTATCACAGGTCGTTGCCGTGCGAAACGCAGCAGGTATGGAGCAGTTGCACTTGATTCCTTTGGTTGAAGGGGAGTATGAGCATATTGTGCTCTCTGACATTGCAAAATGAAAAATTAAGCAAATGAGAGGAGAGAGAATAGAGAGTGTAAGATGTGAGAAAGATGAGAGAGAAGATGAAATTAGAGTGCAATTTGATATAGTGTGGGAAATAGGAGAGAGAAGGTGAAATTGGAGGGAAAAATTAGAGGGAAAACGAAGGAAATCGCGCCAGAAATTGGAGGGAAAACGAGGGAGAAAGGTCAAACCCGCCGGAAAACAGTCAAACCCGCCGGAGACAAAGTTTTGGTAGAAGTTTGATAAAAAATTGTTTTATAAGGTAGGATTTGGAAAGTTTTTAAAATTAAGGTAGGAGTTTGGAAGTTTTTGTACATAAAAGGTAGGAGTTAGAAAATTTTCCTGTAATAAATGTATAAAACTATACCACTTCATGAGTACACCACAACCATACCGCGAGAAATACAATAGACCAACCTTTTTTTTCCCGAGTTCTAAGCAAATAGACCATTAAACCGAGTTTATAAAAAAAAAAAAAAATTAAAAAGAGAGAATTATTACAAGACCAAGTCATGGTTTCATTACATGACTGGAAACGCCTTAAGAATTATTACATATGTAGGGGCGAATCTAGCTTTAGAAACTTGGGTAGCCCTTTTAGTACAAGTAAAAAAAGGAATAATTTTTTTCTTATTTTTTGGAATTTTAATTTTTAGCTAATATTCTGACGTTTTCGGAGGAATTTAGGGTATATAGCCGGTGCACCCTAGGCTACTACCCCTAAATTCGCCCCTTTAGATATGCATTCGTAATTAAAGAGCCACACACACCTTGTTAATCATTCTTATTAGAATATAGTGTTGTTAATCAACATGTATAGGACATAAATCAGGGCCATTCTGGACATTTTGGAGGCCCTTGTGCAAATCTACAATTATGGACCCCCACTACTACAAAAATGACCAAATGCAACACTTCTAATGTAACGGTGTATAGTTAGGTGTTACATTTGCTTACCTATTGCAACACTTTCCTATCTATAGCTCTAAGGAAGTGTCTATTGCAACGTCTAATGTAACGGTCTATAGATAGGCGTTGCATTTGACATTTTCCGTTGCCTTAACTAAGCTAATGCAACGCTACGTTAATATAAAAAAAAAAAAAAAATTTGGGCGCGACAACAGAAAATTTCCCCCCAAAATTACACTCACACAAACCCTAACTCAAACTTCATTACTCCCACGCATACTCTCAGCTCAAAACTCGACAAAAATCAACAAAAATCATGCCATACTCTCAAATTTCTCAATTCCTTATCGTCCTTATTTGATCTCAACTGCACTACTCCCACGCATCAAGTTTTGAGTTTGAACGATTTTGGTCAAATTGATTTGGGTAAGAAATTGAAGTATTTGGGCAAAATCGATTTGAGTCTTTTGAGTAAGTATTTATGAGTTTTCTTAGTCATTCTGGGTTCATGTTTTTGATGTTTTGCCCAATTTTTATGAAATTTTTAGCACCAATTTAATTCAATATGAATTGGGTACTCCTAATTTGTCCTATTTCCGAATTGGATACTCATAATTTAATTGAATCTGAATTGGGTACCCCTAGAAGTATGTGTTTTGTATGATATAGCAACTCAGTTTGAAGGTTTGGAGGACTTGTAATGATTTTAAGAAATTCGAGATATTGGTTTTGTAAACCAAACACGTATTTTACCTGAAATGGATTTTTGGTTAGTTCACATGAATTGATGTACTTAATGATAGAAGGTAGATGATGAGAGGAATTATATGATGAAGGCTCAAAGAGTAATAGAGAGTTCATTGCAGTGAGGGGATATAGGGATTTATAGAGCTCAGATGAAACTAATTAAAGCTCCAAAACACTATTTTCCACATTGTTCTGCTCCTCCAATTATTCGACCTTGGCAACCGCTATATTTCCATCTGTGTTTGAGTCTGGCATCTGACCATATTTTGGTCCACATTGTCTGAACGTTCTCTCATTTAGACACTTCACACTAAATTAGTAAAAATGGGTTATGGATGTCTCACTTTTTAGCTGACATAGAACTGACCTTTGGCTTATAAAAAAACCCAAAATGTTGCTGAATTATGAACTGTCAAATTTCAATTTTTGTTTGACTGGCGTTTGATAATCTTGAAAATATGTCTCCTTTGGTCTTTCGCACTGGTGGCAGGTGGTGGTCATAGATTCATCATCTTCATCTCGCTGCTTTATCGTCTTCATCATGTCTTTGTGCTTCTCCCTATCATTAAAGGTTTAATAACTTCCCCTGTATCAGGTAATTTTTTCCTGCATATTTCATCCCCTTTTCATTTTTATACTTCATTTTTTTTAATTAATATCTTGTTTATGTTTCCAGGTTTGTGATTCTGTTGATTATACATGTAACACCCCTAAATTTCCTTTCCTTTTCAAAAACATTTTATCGAGAATCAAAACACAAATAAGGAAATTCAGAGGTGTCACTCCGCACTCGAGTCAAAGACCCGAATGCAAGGAGATTTCAAAAGCCACAGTATAATTGATTAATGGTCTAAAATAGTCTATTACAACCCATTAAATAAAATTACAACAGTCCAAAATATGAAATATGAATAGTCTATGTCTAATAACTACTAGTCTAATTATTGAATCCAACTAATTCTAGTGAGTCATCGTTCCCGTATGCATCAATCACTCCAAAACTGTGGTGGATCTAAAGCACAAAAACCACAGTTGAAAAAGTCAGTGAAATTGAGTAAGCTAACACCTCAACGTGTAGAAAACCAAAATTCTTACCTTGATTTTGAAAACGTATTTAGTTTTATTTTCGAAAACACACTTAGCACATAAACATATAATAATCCAATAATAATTCCAAACCAGTAGTTAAGAGTCATATATCAGAATCCACCATTCAATTCATCACATACTCATAGTATAAGAAACATTCCATAATCCATATCCAACAAATCAAAGATTAACGATAAATAAGAAATTCATAAGTCACGAGCCATAATCCACAATCCCTAGTTAACAATCCACAATCCACAATCCACAATCCATAATCCATAATCCATAATCCTTATTATTTAGAAATGAACTGAATCTTTTGCCAATTCACCCTATCAACCATAATCCATAATCCAAGACAACTAGACCTTAAGTGTGCACACCCCCTACTGGGTGTTTTTAACCCAAGTAGAGTAGACTAGAGCCTAACCCTCTTAAAGACCGATGCGGTGGGGTAATTAATAGGAGTCGATGCGACTCAAACCAATAAATAAGAGTTCTTTTGACTCAACGAATAATTGGGAGTTCTTTTGACTCAAACAAATAAATAGGAGCTCTTTTGGCTCGAATAAATAATTAGGAGTTCTTTTGCTCCGTCTAAGTAACCAGTATCTTATTGAGAGAGAGTGGATGATCACAAATCATATAAAACGATACCAAACCAACACCACAATATAAATTGGTTATGCGCCCACTAACCAAACCAAATCATCCAAATCAACCAATTTAATATACATTTAATCTTACCTTTCAAAATAACATATTTTTCACAAGCCATACCAATATCAATACATAAATCCAACCAATCATAATACAACAATCGTATAAACTGAATCGTTCTCCACCTATCATGATACTATGTTCTCATCCAATCACACCATTCACATGTAGCACATAAGTTTGAAAGGTCTCTACAAGTTTAAGAAGGGTTGAGCATGCTAGCTTACCTTTTTAAGCAAACGGAAACTCAATAGCACAATAATCACTAGTACTCCTCGTCTACGAACTCAGACTCTACAATTATACAAACGACATTCCCAAATCAACACTCAATCTTTCTCAACCAACTAACCAACTATATTCCTATATGTTAGTATGATCCTATGTGCAATGCATGATTATGACAATACCAAATACAAACCAACAATTACCAATTTTCTAATAATTATAATTCTATTTAAATAATTATTCAATAAAACTCAAATAATACTCAACTAATTATAAAAATTTCCCAAAGGCCTAAAATTAGTTTAAAACAGAATATAATTCATAAAATCAACCCTTAATTATTTAAATTTAATTATAAAATTATTATACCAATTTATATTATGTTTTATTAATTAAAAACAATGTTTTATTACATAAAATTCTACAAATTCGAATTAAATTATTTAAATCACGAAAATCAGTTTATACTTTGTTAAATTATCAGAATGTCAAAATATTGATTATCATAATTAATTTGGATTAATTAACCTAAATTTGAAACAATTAATCAAAATTCCCCCGATTTACAATTTTTACACACTTTGAACAAAACTCAATTTAATTCTCAAACTAAATTCAATAACCCTAACTATTACTCCCTCCATTCAACTCCACTCTTCCTATCACTTTTCGGCACGCACTTTAAGGTGCGATTCTACCTATGTTTGAGATTACGTAAAATTCTAAAATTTTGTGAAAATCACTATTGACATTTAATCTTGTTTGTCTAAAATTTTTGGAATTTTACGTAATCTCTAACATAGAGAAAACCGCGCCTTAAAATGCGTGCCGAATAGTGTTAGGAAGAGTGGACTTGAATGGAGGGAGTAGATAATAAGCATACCCAAATCAAGACTTTCGAAATCAATTGAACAAATTCGACAATTAATTTAATACCCCTAAATTCGAAATTAATGAAAAACAACTCAAAACAACCATCAAGATCAAATCTTTAAGCATAAAACTAACTCTAATCGATTACCCACTAATAATAACATCTATTAGAATCAATTAAACATGATTTAAAGCAAGAAAAATGAATTGAAATTCTCGTTCAATTGAAAGGGCGAAAACAGGGGAAACTAGGGTGGAACGCGTTACCAAGTTGAAGCCGAAATAAAAGGAGTACGGTGAGGGATATCTTCCAAACACTACAACGACTCAAGCCCACACCAATTGGCCCAAACACCAACTTATACCCCAACCCAACCCAAAAAGAAATCAGAAAAAGGAAAAAGGAAAAAAGGAAAAAGGAAAAAAAAAAAGAGAAAAGAAAAAAAAAAAAAAAAAACTAACTAGAGTTACGAGGACGTAACTCCTTTAAGGGGGGAAGAATGTGATACCAACTTCGTTTATATATCTTAAGTCATGCATTGCATTCATACATTTGCATCATATGAGTTTGGTTTGTGTTGTGTGGTTGTGTAATGAGTTCACCTAGTTACTTTGCGCTTCGGGGACGAAGCGTTTTCTTAAGGGGGGAAGGATGTAATATCCCGAAATTTTAAAGTATTTTATATTAATATTTTTAGATCTATTAATTAGATTATTGAAATGAAAATATTTTAATTATTAATTGTCGTTCTTAAAACCGAGTTCGGAAATGAATTTTGGAGTCAGATTTTCTAATTTCTGAATTGGGCTATCTTCCAAACACTACAACGACTCAAGCCCACACCAATTGGCCCAAACACCAACTTATACCCCAACCCAACCCAAAAAGAAATTAGAAAAAGGAAAAAGGAAAAAAGGAAAAAAGGAAAAAGGAAAAAAAAAAAAGAAAAAAAAAACGAACGACCCCCCTTACTCTGTATAAAACAGAGTTCCTCTGCTTTTTTTTTTTTTTTTCTTCCTCGCCGCCCCTGCTTCACCTTCGTTCGTCTTCTTCGCACGCGCTCCAGCCTCCCTGCCGCCGCTTCTTCTCGCAGTCCCAGCTCGCCTTTCGACGACTCACTAGGATTAGTTGGATTCAATAATTAGACTAGTAGTTATTAAACATGGACTATTTCATATTTCATATTTTGGACAATTGTAATTTTAATTAATGGATTGTAATAGTTATTTTAGATCATTAGACATTTGTAGTTCGGCTTATGAAATCTCCTTGCATTCGGGTCTTTGACTCGAGTGCGGAGTGACACCTCTGAATTTTCTTATTTGTGTTTTGATTCTCGATAAAATGTTTTTGAAAAGGAAAGGAAATTTGGGGGTGTTACAATACATTTTATTTGGATAGTTTATGTTGTATGAATTCGTGGGTATTGTGTTCTTTTGCATGATTTTTGGGTCTTCCACGAATGAGTACCTGTTTGTATATAGATGACAGTATAATTAGTCCTGAGAAACAGGAGGAGTTGAAAATCTAAACTATGATTTTTGTGGTAACAATAGAGAGGTTACAAAACTCTGTCAACATTCATAATTAATGAAGAATATAAGCAGTTTGGAGCAAGAGCTAGATCAAACATCATCTAGGATTCAATTCTCACCATTTAGATGGCCACTGGCCCATACTCAAGCAACTAGAACAAGATTATCTCTCTCATTCGAAAATCTGCATTATCAAGTGCACAACTTCTTTCTTGCAGTCATCATAACTTTCAGCTCAAGCTGACTCATGCAGCCCATAATATGTCAAATTAAAGCTACAGATCTTAGCTTCAATCTGAAAAAAGAATCAATCCAAAATTCATTATGCTTTGAGAGATACAGACCTCTGAGTAACATCAGGTCAGTCCACTCCTCTATTCTGCAGCACCGAGTTTGAGCCTTTATCAAATCTTCCTCACAGATTCAATGGAGTCCCTAAAGGTGTCATTGGAAAGCTTGAACAATGAACTTTCCACAAATATATAAAACATAGCTATAAATCTTCTATCCCAAAAGATATGAAGCATTAAAGTTGCATAAATTTAATGTCACTGTTTTGCAGAAATAATGCATCACCAATGGTCTCAATGAAAATGGAATTTTCTACTCCATTTTGAGCAGAATTTTGTTAGCATCCGATAATGGTTTCAATAATGTATTAGTGAACCACTTTCACTACCAGAGTTCAGTTGGAGAATGTACAACAAGTAAAGATTGATGTGCAGGTACAAGAACTTTAGAGACCAAAGTTTGCGCATTCAGATACAAGAGCCTCTTAACAGGTTCAAACAAAGTTCATATCGTATATGGGATACCATTTCTGAAACCTAAGAAATTAGTAAGTAATGGTTTTCGAATCAATTGCAAAAGATTTGTCGATTGCTCACAATTTAATATTGAAATCGAACTAACAACAACGATAGTTCATCAGAATCTGCAAATTACATGCCATGACTTTGAGGGCTTATATTTCCTTCTATAAATAATGGAATTGGGTGAAATTTGTGTTCAAAGTGAATTTTATGAAGACAACTTTCTAATGGTAGCAATTAGGACGTCATCAGATGACATTTGCTAAGTCTAAAAGCCGTTTTCCGCATTGGGTCAGAAACATTGCTGTCCAAAAAAACGTGAAACCTCAAAACAGAAATTGTAGTGCAATGTTTGAATTGTAGATGTTGTTATGGCAATAGGCCAAAAACACCAGCAATTAGTAATGATCTTTCAGAATGCAATAGGCTTCTTATGGCAATATGGCATGAATGACAAAAGTAAATGCAAAAAGTTTACTCTCGTTTGAGTTTCTGATTTCATAGCATACTCTTTTCGCCATAATTCTACCACCATGAGCTACTGGTTATATTTTTGTTTTGGCTAGTGCTTGCTGGTGTTTTTGACTTCTCTCGCGGCTCTTCAGTTGGTGTTTCTAAGACTACTCTCTTTTGCTGGTGGTTCTAGATGACAACTCAAGGGCCCCGTCTCAATGTTTCTAGACATTTGAGTATCAAAACATCATTGTTGTTAGTTCATGTTTCTGGTTAATAGCTAATACTTTAAATTTGTACTTTAATTTTGTTGGTATTGTGCTTTATATGTGATGTTCTCGTGTGCTTTATATATGTTGGTTACATTGAAATTATGAATCGGTTGTTCCGTCACTTTGATTTATAAGTCTTATACAATATGTAATTTTTTTTTTCAACTACTTTAGGCAATGGGAAACTCAAGTAATGAGTGGTTTCATTTTCCTAAATGGTCTTATGAATATGAAAACGGATTAGATGTATAGCTTGAGAAGAAATTTGCAACTGAAGCTCACGGAGATCAAATTGCATGCCCTTGTAAACAAAGTGATAAGCGTTATTGGTTTTGTAGAAATGTGGTCAAAGAGCATCTGATTTGTATGGGCTTTGGATTAAGAGAGGGAGCACAAGCACAGCTAATCAGGTTCAATACTTTTCTCTCTATCTTTTAAACACTTTTGCTCTTTCTCTATATCCCACTCTCTCACTCTATCTCTCTCTCTTGGTATCAATCGGCTGACTTTATGACGCTTCTATGGTATGAAAACTAAATTTACTACCAGAAGAGAATGAATGGAGTTAGAGAATATGACTTGGTTGAACTAGATTAGTAGCCCGGTTATCAAAGACATTATGACTTGGTTGCTCTCTTTGTTCCTCTTTGTCATCAGAGGATCTTTTATAGAGGGCCAATCTTGTTGTTTGTTTACCATCAACAAGTGTTTATTGTTGCATTGACACTTGAAAAACAAGTGATGATCCTGGCTACTCTTTGAACTTAAAACTTGTTCGTTTTATGTAAATTTTGTGAAGTAGTGTTGGCATGGATATGGTTGGTGAAGTGGTGGTTGTAGAGATTGCTATGCAGGTTTTTATGATATGGTGGTATGATTTATCTAGATGTGTATTTTACGGGGAGGTCATGGCGAATTTTCTGTAGAAACGCAACATATATAGGGAGATTATGTCCCTTAGTTTGCAATTTTAGGGTTGATAGTGTATGTATCAATTGCCTCGTCATTATGTCATTCACAAAAGTAATATTATTTGTTTTGCAAAATTTGATATTATTGTTGCTATTTTGCTTCTCAATGTTTGTAGATGGTTGAGGATCGCAACGAAGATGGTGCTTTATTGGAGTAGTGCGAAAAGACTTTAAGCAAAGCTCAAGCTAGCTAGCCAATGAAATTTTGTAAATCTAATTTTTTGGATAAGAAACGATTATCACATGTGCTAGCAATTTGTTTTGGCTTATGAACTGTAGGTGGTTATTATACAACTCGGCACGTACATTTTAGATAGCTTGATTGGATTTTGTAATCAAAGCGCTATTTATTAATTAATTATAAGCTATGAAATTAATTAGTTTAATATTATTCTTACTTTTCTTATTATATACGTAAGGTAAATATCATTAATAATAATAATAATAATAATAATAATAATAATAATAATAATAATAATAATAATAATAATAATGCCACTGCATATATAGTTGGGCGTTGCATTAGTGTGCCTTTCAATGCAATTCAAAGCAAGTGTGTTGCATTAGTTTCGTTAGCTTTACATTATACCTATTGTAACATTACTATGAGCTAAGGCAACGCTTATATGATTCAAGTCCATAAGCGTTACATTAGACCCAAAATTGTGTTACCTTAGACCTAACGCAGCGCGGGTAATTGCAGCGCCTCTTTGCGTCACCATAGGTCTAATGTAACAATTTTTTGGGTCTAATGTAACGATTTTAGGGTGTTGCAATATGTCATTAATGTAGTAGTGCGGCCCTATATGTTCAATTTTTCGGCAATTCTCGTAGTAATTTTCTTAGGATTGGGAACGAATAATATTTATCTAAGTGTGGGTATAGTCGCTTATAAATAAGTTAAATCTCTGAATTAACTACGTTAGAGTTATTAAAAAAGTCCAGCATTTGTAATTCAATGGAAATTATTCTTATACTAAAAGTATAATGAGTTGCATGATTCTAAAAAAAATAATGAGTAGCTAGTAGGAATCGAACCCAAGCCCATCCATAAGAATGTGTCATCCACTAGCAGTACGCCATATATATTATCACGAAATATTTTACTGCTTAATTATATATATAACTATAAAACTCATGTGTAGCTCATCAGGCGGGGCCCCTTTTGGTTGTGGCCCCTAGGCCATCGCACCTCTGGCCTACCCTCAGGGGCGGCCTGCACAGATGATCTCCCATGTTTCTCAATCACAACGATCAATTTACGGGTAACGGTTTAACCAATTCATCGTACCTTTCTTAATTTTTCACTCCCTATTTACACATTGTGGCTAGCTAAATCACTTAGCTTGTAATAATAGGTATGTATAAATGTTGGATTTTAAGGTGCTTACAATCGTCAACGTAGTAACCTTGATTTGAAGGATTATTACTGTACGATTCCTGTAGTTCGAACATCTTAAACGAAATCTAGCACACCACGCTAAGGCCATAAACATAATATACCACTTCTAACTTTGGTTTAAACCTATAATTAAATACATATATTGAAATTATGAGAAAATTACAAGAAATTGGTAGGGAGGCGCGAAATAATCTGACCTGGGCCCCTACACCCTTGGCTATAGAAAAACCAATACGAGTGAAAATATGTGCTGCAGCCTGCGCGCCAATGTCCTACGTCCTAAAGACCACGTAATACATGTGTCCACGTAATTTTTTGAAAATAATAATCCAAACTTTGAATAAAGAGTATCTATGAATTCCACTCTTTTTTTTTTTTTTTTTTTTGACAGTTTTGAAGTGTCATGTTGGGTACTATATTTAGACCAAATGAGCTCTCCAAATATACACTTGTGAATTTTGATTGAGACTGTTTATCTTATTTTATGTTTGACAAACTTGGATTTGCATGGTTTTGAGTTTGATGATGAGTAAATTAAAGCAGCAAAAAAAAAAAAAAAAACAAAAAGTCAAATCTGTTAGCAAGCTAGTATTCAATTCATGATTATCGCAGGCGGGTTATTAGATAATCTCGCTTGTTTCCCAGTTGCATGGTCTTAGACACGTTAGCCGACTAGACCATACAAATGTTTTGTGCCATGCAAAACAATGGATCCTTGAACGTAATATATGGATATTTGTTTTTGTAGGTCAAAAGTGAAATATGGAACTTGATTAAGAAGAACTCCCCCAAATTCTTTACTCTTTAGATGATCCCGTACAAAGTATTATCATACATACTCCGTACATCGGAAAGAAATTCAACTAGAAATCTGTGATAAAAATTTAGATATATCGTTATGATATTAAATTGTAATTATTCGGTATCACATTGGACACTATATTAGCTTAGATACGGATGAATGAACTCTGTCGTCGCAATAAACGTTGTGTGAGATTGCACTAGACGAAGTCGCTGTCAAATTAAACATGTAATTTTTTTTTTGTGTTCTAATCTAGGCCAATTTGATTCATTATTACCAATTACTGAAATCTATTTTTGGGGAACGGAAACACACAATGACATTTTTGAAATATTAGTCATATGTTTTGACACATCGATGAGGGTTAGGATATAAAAATGTTGCGCCCATGCAGAGCTTGTTGAATTTGCATGAAAAATTCGTGTATCTCAAGCCCAAATAATCAATTGGATTTTATTTGATGCTATCTAAAGATGTTTTTTCTACAAAATAATAAATTTCCAAGTTAGATGGATTTTGGGTAGATAGAGCTAGAAGTAGAAGAATATCAAATGGATCACAATGATGATATCAAAGAGGATTACATACACACACCCATCCATAATCACAAAAATATAGAAAACAATAATAGGGTAGATTCCATTAATTATAAATAAAAAAGGACCCTGTACACAAAATCATAATCACAAAAAATTAGAAAAAAATCATAATAATCTCAATGTACATACAAAATCTTATTTGGGTGGGTGCATGCATGCTTAAAAAAACACACACTATATAAACATATCACATTGTCATTTTTTCTTTGCTCTTTTCAATTTCCCAAAACTTACCTCTAAAAATTTATCATTTCAAGTTTGTGCATTTTGTTAAGATCAATTAACAATGGAAATCAACCCATCTGTCCTATCTAAAGTCACCCCATGGGAATACAATCCACAAAAAGAAAAATCAAACTCAAAGAAACAACCACAAAATGTCCCAGTTAACTTCATTTGGTCCGATGGAGACATAGGCCAAGAGAAAGAGAAGCTAGACGCTCCTGTGATCGACCTAGCCGTGTTTATCAAGAGGGATGAATCGGCCACCAAAGCCGCGGCTGAGGTCCTTAAGGCGGCATGCTCAAACCATGGGTTCTTCCAAGTGGTGAACCACGGAGTTGAGCCTAAGCTGTTGGATGAGGCCTACAAACACGCGTGCCATTTCTTCAGGCGCCCTACAATTGAAAAGGCGCCCACCTTGAAAAAACCGGGCGCTATGTGGGGGTTAGCCGTGGCACATTCGGATCGATTTAAGACCAACTTACCGTGGAAGGAGACATTGTCTTTCCCTTACCATGCTAATGATTCTGATAGCATGGTCCGTAAGTACTTCACCTCCACAATGGGCACTGATTTTGATCAAACCGGGTAAGTTTTTTTTTTTTTTTTTTTTTTTTTTTTTAAATGTTAAATATCGATCAGGTAGTTAAACCAATCAATTCAGAAATGTATCAGTCACTAGGAAAGTTATTATTGTAAGAAACAATCAATTAATTGATCTAGTGGATATATAGATTCATCTCTCTTTGTACTAAATCTTAAAATCAAAACATATATCAATGTCATTATTAGAAACATGCATCTATCGTACGTCGTCCTGTATCATGCATGCAAATTAAAATCTTCTTTATACATGCATTTTAACAAAACAAACTGTATGTTTACCTATTTTTACTAAGTACAGTGTAGTGATTTAGAGGGATAATTCCAAAAAAGTGAATATGATCAATGACAATTCACCGTGACAAGTTGAATATACTGTATACACCATATGATATAATCCGAGAACAAAATTGTAAGTAGTGTTTCAAAAATTGATTTTACAAATTACTACTCCCTCCATAAATAAATGTAAGTCGTTCTCACTTATCGAGACGGTGGTTTGACTCTCATTTTAACGAAAAAGTATTTGGAAAAAATTTATAAAATTTATACCATTAGATTTGCAACGAAAAATCGTTTCAGAAAATTATACTTTCATAATTTTCACGCGTATATGTTAAGAGATATTAAGGTTTACACATCAGAGTTCGAGTAGCCTGTGTTTGTTTTTGCATCAAATTATAGCATCAAATTATGTTTGTTTTTGCAGGATCGTGTATCAGAAATATTGTGAAGAAATGCACAAATTATCACTAGTGATAATGGAGCTCTTGGCAATCAGTTTAGGGGTGGATGAATCCTACTTTACAAATTTCTTTGATGATGCACGGTCGATCATGAGAATGAACTATTATCCACCTTGCGATAAGCCCAACCTAGTCCTCGGAACCGGCCCACACTGCGACCCGACTTCCCTGACCGTGTTATACCAAGACCAGGTGGGCGGGCTCGAAGTCTTCGTCGACGGGAAATGGCAGTCGATTGAACCTCGGGCCGACGCTCTCGTCATTAACATTGGAGACACCTTAATGGTACGTTATTTTTTTCCTTCTGGTCAATTTTGAGTCAACCTAACTTCGTTTATATCTTGGTAATTCAAAATTTCTTTCAATTCTGATTACATTATTTCGGATCAAGTTTACAATATAAACAATGCTACAAAATCAAAATTTTACTACAATATCAAAATTTTACTACTACTAAATCAATTTTACACATATAGACAAATTAATTGTGTCTACACTATAAACTTCTACCAATTTGCATGTATATTAGTTCGGGTCAGTTGTTCAGCATTGCGATCTTGTTTTGCATGCGTCTTTTCCCAAATCCCATGCACAGAAAATAATGCGTGAATCTGCTTATTGTATGCATGGCATGAAATACTGAAATCTCGTTGGAAAATGTTATTGTTCTTTTTTTCCTTCCTGAGTCTTGACAATTACTCATAGTAACCATCTCAACCTTAAGTTTAAATTGACGTCTATTATGACGGCTTAATTCTCGATTGTGCATCTAATTTAACTACGAAAAATTGTAGGCGATGACTAATGGGATATACAAGAGTTGTTTGCATAGAGCAGTGGTGAACGACAATGTGGAGAGGGTGTCAATGGCATTTTTCTTGTGCCCAAGAGAGGACAAGCTGGTGCAACCACCTGGTCAGATCAGCGAGCCAAGGAAGTACCCTGACTTTTCATGGTCCGACATGGTTCGGTTCACTCAGAAGCACTACCGAGCTGATACCAACACCCTAACCAGCTTCACCAAGTGGATGTGGGCTAACACCCCATCACCCAATGCTGATAATGGAATAAAAGCTTAATAATGACGATTCATTATTGAGTAAGAGGATTATGTGTATTTCTATTGTTCGATCTCTCATGAATGATGTATGTGGGAAGGGGCCTGATCGACTCCTGTGTGCGTGGTAACGGTTTCCCAGATTTGATGTACCTTTTTCAAACATATATTTTAGAGTTTCGCTGGACATTTTACTATGAATTTATCAATAAGTGATATAGATAATCGAGATGTGAATTGTGATGTTTGTTTTTTATTTTTATTTCATCAGTTTGAACTTTGAAACTAGTGATCAGACGACGCTTCTTTCTTTTACCTTAAATTAATGTTAGATGTCTAAAGTTTAAACACAATTAATTTTCTAATGCAAATATGATAGTTGTAAAATTAATAAGTCGTAGTAAATGCAAATTATTAAAAGTTTAGACATAATTAATTTCACAATAATGTTTTATGCTCGTAAATCATATATACTACATAAGTGGCATCGATGGAACTTAGCTTCTTGTCAACACTTAATGATAATAGAGGCTCAAGGAAAGGGGATGGAGAGAATGGAGATAGTTGTAGATCTTTTTGATAGATTTAGATACATTTAAGTAAAAACGCCTTTTTTTTTTTTTGTCGATATAAAGTTAGTTAATTGTATCTCTTTACCTAATACGGAGTAATAAATTTCGAAGTTAAAAATCATGTGACTGGATAGTGCTATAATTAAGTAGTAGAATATTATAGGTGGATTATAATGATTGATCAGAAATCCAAAACGTTACCGCACACAACCTTAATCACAAATAACTTAGAAAATATAATTATCACAGGAGTTGCATTATTATTGTAATTTTTCTTTCTTTTCTCTTCAACAATTATCCTAGAATTGCCTCTAAATAATGTTTTTGCATTTTAAAAAATAAGTTAGCAATGATAATTAATACACCCGATCTCACTAATGTCACCCCATGGGAAAACAAAAAACAAGGAGATGATAGCGTCCCCAAAGAATTTATTTGCGCTGGTGGAGACATAGGCCAAAAGACGGAGAAGCTAGATGCTCCGGTGATCGACCTAGCCGGGTTTATTAATAGGGATGAATCGGCCACCAATGCCGCGGCTGAGCTCCTTAAGGTGGCTTGCTCAAACCATGGATTTTTCCAAGTGGTGAACCACGGAATTGAGCCTAAGCTGTTGGATGAGGCCTATGAGCAGGCACGTTATTTCTTTAGGCGCCCTTTAAGCGAAAAAGCGCCAGCCTTGAAAAAACCGGGCGCTATGTGGGGGCTAGCCGTGGCACATTCAGATAGATTTAAGACCAACTTACCGTGGAAGGAGACATTGTCTTTTCCTTACCATGCTAACGATTCTGATAGCATGGCGCTTAAGTACTTTACCTCCACAATGGGCAATGATTTTGAACAAACGGGGTAAGCTATATACCGGCCTCCATTTTTTTTTTTTTTTTTTTTTTTTTTTTTTTTTTTGTCTTGGTTAGTTATTCCAAAAAGTAAATTCAGTTTTTGAAAATTAAAGTGGTTTTTAGTTTTCAATTTTCAATATTCCATCTTTCACATGATAATAAATTAAAACCTACGTACACAATCATCCATTTTAAGTTTCAATTTGAAACTTATTTAACAAACTTTGGCTGAAAAAACGAAAAAGACTAAAAACACACAACGATAGAGATGACATTCTCTTTAGGTAATCATTATCCTTCTACGCGGGAAAATATACTCGATCTATCGGGCTGAAATAAATTTTAATAACATTTCATGGAGACAAATAGAGCAAAGATATCATGATGATATAATAAGAGAAATGAAATTCTTTTCACGAAAGGGTGCATTTTCTTTTTAATAATGTAGGAGTTGTTAATACTGATGGTGCGGGAATATGTGGATTCGAACCTCTTTGATACTGGGATAAGCCCTTTGTCACAATGTCGAGAAAACAGGGTTATGTTGAAGGGGAGAAACGTTAGAATGGAGGAGGCAATTCAATAGAAGAAATTTTTTCTTTTATTAATAACTCTCACAATTCTAATAATTATAATACAACTCCTTAAATACTACTCCGTAAAAAACAAGCATACAAACAAAGGGACATTTTTTTGGAGCACTTGATTAACTTGTCACAAATTTAACTTGGTATATATATTGCAGGATTGTGTATCAGAAATATTGCGAGGAAATGCACAAATTATCGATGGTGATAATGGAGCTCTTGGCCATCAGCTTAGGGGTGGATAAATCGTATTATACAGATTTCTTTGATGATGCACGGTCCATCATGCGATTGAACTACTATCCACCCTGTGATAAGCCCAATCTAGTCCTTGGAACCCCCCCGCATTGCGACCCGACGTCCCTGACCGTGCTATCCCAAGATCAAGTGGGCGGGCTCGAAGTCTTCGTCGACGATAAATGGCAGGCCGTCGAACCTCGGGCCGATGCCCTTGTCATTAACATTGGAGACACCTTAATGGTATATATGTTACGTTTTGATTTCCTTCTTATACATCTTAAGCATTGGTCGTAGTTCTAATAATAACCAACTCTCATCCGACCTGTTGATTGAAAGGTTATTTGCTTTCAACCATAGGTCGCGTGTTTGAGACTTGGTGCAATCCACAACTTCTATATGTGAATGATCGAATTTCGAGATAGGGTTTCATTTAACTTTGTGTTTTTGTGAGATTAATATTTGAAAATGCAGGCGATGACAAATGGACTATACAAGAGTTGTTTACACAGAGCAGTGGTGAACGACAACTCGGAGAGGTTGTCAATGGCATACTTCCTGTGCCCACGAGATGACAAGTTGGTGCAACCACCTGGTCTAATCAGTGAGCCAAGAAAGTACCCAGACTTCTCATGGTCCGACATGGTTCACTTCACTCAAAAACACTACCGAGCTGACAACAACACTCTTATTAGCTTCGCCAAATGGAAGTGGGATAATCTCTCATCGTCAAATGCCGATCATAATGAATCTTCTTAGGCCGTGATGTGCGAGATTAGATTTATTCAAATCTATGAGTAGTACAGTTAGTTAGATGTAACTAACTAACCAAATTCGGTTACAACTACTTGTGAGCTGGCATAAGGTTTGTTAGGTCCATGCTCTTACTATAAATACAAATGTAAGGTTGTTACAATAATTCTAACAGATTATGCAATGACAAATCTTCTACTTTACACTTCCGAGTTCTCAATCTTTTCATGGTATCAGAGCCTAAGAAAGATCAATTTCCGCATAAATTTTTTTTTTTTTTTTTTTGTTTTTCCACCAAATTTCACAATATATATATATATATATATATATATATATATATATATATATATATATATATATATATATATATATATATATATTTTTTTTTTTTTTTTTTTTTTTTTTTTTTTTTTGCGCAATTGCTTTGCAATTCCGCATTTACAGAGCTTGAATCATACTAATTCAGCTCAAATTCTATGTAACAACCCTAAAATTTGCTCAAAGAAATATATAGAATTGTCACGCCGCAATTGACTATCGAGTCAATTGCTAGGCTATAAATTCAGACACAACAAACTAAACAAGAAAGATACAGCGGAAGTCTTAAAACTGTCGAACTACAATTCTCAAAACCAAACTCAAATTACATAATCCAAAAGAAATAAAGTTTCAATAAATGTTTGTGAATCCCCAACATGCAAATCGACTCCTCAAGCAAGCATCCAAAGCATCAAGACCTGTCAACTACGCCATCGAGAATGACGTAGGCCCCAGAATAAGGTAGGGAACAAACCAGAAAACAGAACGTCAGCACAGGCTGAGTAACAAACATAAAGCAGAGAAACAAAGATACGCGCCTTGAGGCGCGTAGCTAACAAATAATAAGCATTGGATATAATAATGAATACAGAGTACCATCGGGACACGGCAATGCGATAGTTACGTATCGCTGACGAGACAAACGGTCTTGTCTATCATACACGGCTGGGCTCCTACCCCGCAGCCACCACAATCTCGAACCGGCGCGAGCTAGAGTACATATAAACGATTCCTAAAGACTTAAAATGTGCACACCCCTCGCTAGAGATCCAGTAGGATGCGTACCTCTAGGAGGAAAGCCTAATAGGCAGTCGGTAGCTACTCCGACCGAAACAGTACCTTGATCAGAGGTATAAACAGTGATCGGTCCGTGCCGCATCACATTCACTCTAGGTGGTAATCATATCGTCATTTTCTTTCATCCGTTTTATGTTCATTATTTGATGGTACGTTATTCGATAATACAATTTATAAATGGCCACAGCCGGATTCAATAATTCAACACAATCGAAAAACACAAGCCAAGATCAACAAAAGCATACCACTCGGCTGAGAAGCCGACTGGCCGAATGGTCGAGAGGCTCGGATCACAAAAGACCGAGGCCGAGTAAGGAAGCCGAGAGGCCGAGGTCGAGCAAACTCAAACGGGTTATGAACGAATATATATACATTGAAACAAGCGTATGTATGGTTATGAATCAAACGTAGGAACAATGAGCAAGTGAACATGTGAATCAAGTGAGAGGATAGAATAGTCCAAAGATGAATGATCAAACGTTCTTACCTTTCAACGCTAATTCTTAAATTAAACTCTTATAACCAAGTCAATGAACTACACCTCCTTGAATCCACAATCTAGACGCCCAATCAATCATAAAATCAATCGATGATCTCCTAATTCACAAGGTATAATCATAAGCCATAATCTCACAACTTTACAAATATACCATGAATCTAAAAGAAGACAGTGGTATTGAAACATAGATAACTCCTACCTCCGACACCGTATGACCACCAAAATTTAGTATGACATAAAGGGTAATGTCAGTAACGTTTCCTCCAAATTTTGTCCACAAACTCCAAGTGGATCAACAGGAATCGATCTCAAACTGAACCATAAACACGAATTAGGGTTACCCACGAAATATAATATAACTTTTTATCCACAGATCTAGATCTTACCAATTTTTTATATATTGTCAATACTAGAGTAAGGAACATCTCCACAAAATCTCGTTCTCAAATTCCTTAGGAGTCGACGGGAATCCTTAAAATACCGAGGGGCGGAACAGATTCTCGGGTAGATAGACACATCTCCACTAAAACAGCTCCACAAGTAGCATCCTATGGAATCTTGGCACGATCTACATCTTCCCAAATTCGTATTGAAATCAAGGTTCTAACGCCACCAACCACGCTCCAATTAGAGATCGTATGAGAGAATTATGTGTGTTTTAAGTTGACACAGTTGTGCTGAGATCTTATGCGGGTGGAGGCTACGAAAAGAAGAGAGAGGGAGAGAAGGAGGCCGAATGGTTATGAAATAAAGCAAGGGTTTTCTTTATTATATGTATATATAGGTATGAGGGTAGACTCGGGTTTGGGCTTTATTCGTTGGGTGAGATGAGTGATCCATAAACCCGACCCAAACTCAATTATAGGAACTCATTTTATCTTCCAATAATCGATTTAAAAAGTAACACCCTTATTAAATAATTACCCAAAAATACGGGGTGTTACATTCTAGGTTTTCACCTAAAATCCCTGAAAATTGTAGCGTAATTGTTACGATTTTTACTCCCGATCATAATTTTCTGAGCAGAATTGTGGTTAATTGACATATTCCTAAAATCGCGAGTCTTCTTTGCGAAGATTTCGGTTGATTCTATTGGTTTGAATTACAGCGAAACTTCTTTGTCAAGTTTCTTGCAATTTTATGTTGTTCAATCAACATTTTGGTACAATTGCAGTTTTCTGGTCATATTTCTGATCCCGATCATAAAATCGGAGAATTTTGGAGTATTTTGGTGTTATTACGACGGATTATTGTTTTTCCGGCGAAACTTGGAGGTTCATACGGTGGTTATTGGTGTTTTTCCGGTGATTCTTGGAGCTTTTCTGGTTGTTTGTGATATTTTAAGTGTTTGCTATACTTCTAGCAACAATTCGGTTTCCTGCAATTATTTCTGAAGCATCTTGTCAGTGAAGTTTTTCTTGCAACAAGATGGTGGATTCTTCAGCAAACAATTATCAGCAATCTTCTGGCACACACTACACTGACCCATACTACATCTCCTCAGGTGATCAAACTAACACTTCTCTTGTTAATCACAAATTTAATGGCAGTGACTTCATGCAATGAACCAGAACTCTGAAAAAGTCATTGTTAGCTAAGAATAAGCTGTGTTTTTTGTCTGGAACTCTGCCAAAACCTGCTATTACTCATCCAAATTATCATAAATGGGTGTTTGTCGATCATCTTGTTATGTGTTGGGTTCTTTTTGCTATGGAGGAAAATATCTCAAAAGGTTTTCAGTATTCCAATACTTCTAAGGAGTTATGGGATGAAATAAAGGAGAGTTATGAGCAAACTGATAGTTTATAGTACTATGAATTGCAATGTGAATTGGCTGAAATCAAGCAAAATGGCAGTAGCTTGGCTGAGTATCATGGAAAACTTAAAAGAGTGTGGGAAGCAATGTCTGCAATAGAAAGCATACCTGTATGCAGTTGTGGTGGAATGGATAAGTGCTCTTGCAACATATTGAAGCACCTGGTTGATGCTCAAAACAGGCAAAAGCTGGTGAAATTTCTGATGGGAGTAGATTCCTGTTATCAGTCAATCAAAGATGACATCCTGTCAACTATTCCTTTGCCACTCTTCAACACTGCATTCAACAGACTTCTCAGAGCAGAAAGAGGGAAGCATATTGATGATAAAGTCACTAGTACTCAGCCTTTTGAGGATGTCAGTGCAATGGCAGTAGATGCACCACATTTTGCAACAGCCTATTCCAAATCTCAGCAGCATTCTCAACCTGATTCACCAAAAACCTTCAACAAGTTTGGTTTCACAGATTATAAAGCTTACAGGGAGTTCAAGAAGACTGCTGTGTGTAAGCATTGCAGTAGGAAAGGTCACATGTCTACTGAATGCTTCAAAAAACCTGGTGCCAAGCTCCTTGAATGGTTCAAACAGTTGAAGCAGAATAAAGCAGCAGCATGTATGGTTCAGGATTCTTCTGATCCACCTGAGTCACCTGTTGCATCTGATCCAATGTCACTTCTTCAATTTCACAGCAAAGCCAAACAGTCTAATGCAGTCTATGTTGATTCTCAAGTCTTCAACTCCATGCTGCAACAGCTCCAGACTTATCAACAGTCTAATTCAGCTCCAACACAGTCATCTACACCAATATCTGGCAATACCCTTAACTCTATGACAAATTTTGCAGGTATAGCTCAGAGATTAGCCCCTGCTATCCCTTATTTGAGTTCCATTTCCTAGATTATTGACACAGGGGCTACTGAACACATGTGCCCATATTATGATCATTTTGTCAATATTGAGAAGCTGCATAAACCATTATTAGTTGGTTTACCAGATGGTCAAAAGAAGACAGTCTATTTTATTGGCTCCATCAAATTTACTCCTGATATTCTTCTCACTGGTGTCCTATATATTCCTGATTTCAAACATAGTCTACTCTCCATAAGCCAGTTATCAGCAACAAATGGCATTATCTGTACCTTTGACAATAATGGCTGTTTATTTCAGGACCATTCAACTAAACGGATAATTGCCACTGGTCAGAAGATCTCAGGGTTGTATAGGATTTCAGGAGCATCTTATTCTTCTTTACTTTCTATTGTCAGGTCCAGTAAGACTGTAAGTAATGCTCCTTCCACTTTGGTAAATAATGTTGCAAGCAAGGTAGATTTACACCTGATGCATACTAGACTAGGACATTCATCTTTGTCAAAGTTACATCATGTATCTCATACCAGCAGCAGTGGAATCAAAAATTTGTTTTGTGAATCCTGTGTCCCTGCAAAGCAACATCGACTTCCATTTCCTAGAAGTCAATCTATAGCTGCTTCTATATTTGGACTTGTTCATATTGATCTATGGGGGCCATATCATACTCCAAGTATATCAGGGGCAGTTTATTTCTTGACAATTTTGGATGATAGAAGTAGAGCAGTCTGGACTCACCTTTTAAAGAATAAAACTCAAGTTTTTCCTACTGTTGAAGCTTTTCTGGCTTATACTTTCAATCAATTTGGGGTTAATATCAAGCACATAAGATCTGATAATGGCACAGAGATAGTGCATCAATTCTGTCCTCGACTTTTTGCTAGCAAAGGGATTGTTCATGAAAAATCTATGCCTGGTGCTCATCAACAAAATGGTCGAGTTGAGAGAAAGCACAGGCATTTAGTTGAGACAGCAAGAGCAATACTTATTCATGCTGGATTTCCTGTGAGATTTTGGGGTGAATGCATTTTAGCAGCCACATATTTGATCAACCTGATGCCCATTGAGTTGATAGGTTGGAAAACTCCTCATGAAATTCTGTTTGGAAAGGAACCAGCATATAACCATTTGAGGAATATTGGATGTTTATGCTATGCTCTCAAAAATATTGCTCACAGAGATAAATTTGCTACTAAGTCTGAGAGATGTGTACTTATTGGATATCCCAATGCTCAGAAAGGTTACAGGTTGTTTAACCTAGAAACTAACAAGGTGATAGTTAGCAGAGAAGTGGTCTTTCAGGAGAATATATACCCTTTTAGAGAAGGATTTAATCCAACCCCCATAATATCCACACCTGTCCTGCCATCAGGCAGCTCTCCTTCCCCAAATACACCATTATTCACCACTGATACATCTTCAGATCAGCCTCCTTCACCACCTTCTTTTCCACCCACCATTCCTGATTCCTTCCAATCTGATAATTCCATCACTCATCCTTCTTCTCCAATTCCCAACACACCAACTTCCTCTACTTCTGTCACCAATTTACCTCAAATTGATACCAACTTGCCAGACCAACCTATAATTCCATTGAGAAAATCATCCAGACCTACCAAAATCCCAACCAAACTGACAGATTTTGTCATTCCTACTCTACCAACCAGAACTACTACTGACAACTCCAGTTCCAGCTCAGATTCTGAAGTTTTTCATACTTCTACTTATTCTACTGATTTCTTGACTTCCATGGCTAACATGGTCAAAGAAGATGAGCCTTCTTATTATTCCAAAGCGGCTCAAGATGACAGGTGGGTTGATGCAATGAACAAAGAGTTAGCAGCATCTATTCAGCAGGTGAAGGATGAATTGGACAGGAAATTTACAATAAAGGATCTTGGATTGCTCAGATATTTCCTGGGCTTGGAGGTCTCTAGAAATTCTTCTGGCATATTGTTGAATCAGAGGAAATACATTTCAGACCTGGTTGAAGATGCAGGATTAACCAACTGCAAACCCTGTTCATTTCCTTTTCCTGCCAATGTGAAATTATCTCATTGTAACACCCCGTATTTTTGGGTAATTATTTAATAAGGGTGTTACTTTTTAAATCGATTATTGGAAGATAAAATGAGTTCCTATAATTGAGTTTGGATCGGGTTTATGGATCACTCATCTCACCCAACGAATAAAGCTCAAACCCGAGTCTACCCTCATACCTATATATACATATAATAAAGAAAACCCTTACTTTATTTCATAACCATTCGGCCTCCTTCTCTCCCTCTCTCTTCTTTTCGTAGCCTCCACCTGCATAAGATCTCAGCACAACTGTGTCAACTCCAAACACACATAACTTTCTCATACGACCTTTGATTAAGTCATGGTTGGTGGCGTTAGAACCGTGCTTTCGATACGAATCTAAAAACATGTAGATCATGCCAAGATTCCATGGGATTATCACTGTAGAGGTGTTTTAGTAGAGCTGTATCTATCTACCCGGAAACTGTGTCACCGCCTCGGTATTCTGATGATTCCCGTCGACTCAGAAGATATTTTAAGACGATATTTTGTGGGGATGTTACTAACTATATCTTTGAAAACATATCCAAAATTGGTAAGGCCTAGACTTCTGTATCAAAAGTTACATTGCTTTTCGTGAGTAAACCCTAATTGTTATTCGTGGTTCATTGTGAAGTTGATTCCCGTTGATCCCCTTGGAGTTTGTGGACGAAAGTTTGAGGAGAGGTTTCTGACATACCCTTATACAACATATTAAAATTTGGTGGTCATCCAATATCGGAGGTAGACGTTATTTGTGTTTCTTTACCACTGTCCCTTTGTGGATCCATTTCATATTAGTGATAGTTGTGAGTTGTAAGACTTATGGTTACATCTTTTTGATTAGGGAATTGTGGATTGAGTTTATAATTGGATGATTAAGGATTAGCGTTGTAAGGTAAGAACGTTGATCAAGCTTTTGAGCCTCGCAAATATCATGTTCTATTTCAATGATTGGATTCCTAACCTTAAATATCTTTGTCTTGTATTCATTGCTCACTTGTTTCTGTCAATTGGAATCATTTCACATGTCGTATCTAATCCGTCTTATGCGCCCATCAATGCCCTTCGACTTCCTTTATAACCGGCCTCTCGGCCCCGGTCTCATTTGGCCTCTCGGCCACTTGGCTTCTCGGCCGAGTGGTCTATCATTGTTGTTCTTGACTTCGCTTGTGTTCTTGTTGATGAGAATTGAATCCGGCTACGACCGTTTATAAATTGTATTATCGAATAATGTACCATCAAATAATGAATGTAAAACGGATGAAAGAAAAGGAACGACAAATGTTTACCACCTAGAGTGATTGTGATGCGGCCCTGACCGATCACCGTTTATACCTCTGATCAAGGTACTGTTTCGGTCGGAGTAGCTACCGACTGCCTATTAGGCTTTCCTCCTAGAGGTACGCATCCTACTGGATCTCTAGCGAGGGGTGTGCACATTTTAAGTCTTTAGGAATCGTTTATATGTACTCTAGCTCACGCCGGAACGAGACTGTGGTGGCTGTGGGGTAGGAGCCAAGCCGTGTATGATTGACAAGACCGTTTGTCTCGTCAGCGATACGTGACTATCGCACTGCCGTGTCCCGATGGTACTCTATATTCATTGTTATATCCAATGCTTATTATTTGTTAGCTACGCGCCTTGAGGCGCGTATCTTTGTTTCTCTGCTTTATGTTTCTTACTCAGCTTGTGCTGACGTTCTGTTTTCTGGTTTGTTCCCTACCGTATTCTGGGGCCTATGTCATTCTTCGATGGCATAGTTGACAGGTCTTGATGATGTGGATGCTTGCTAGAGGAATCCATTTGCATGCCGGGAGTTTTTCATAAACATTAATTAGACATGGATTATATTTGGTTTTGTAATTTAATTTCAGTTTTGAGAACTGTAGTTCGACATTCTAAGTCTTCTGCTGTCGTCTTTTCGTTTGTTTGGATTTATTAAGTTGTATTTGAATTTCAAGCCTAGCAGTTGACTCGGTAGTCAACTGCGGCGTAAGTATTCTATAATATTTCCTTATTTATTATTGCCAAAATTTAGGGTTGTTACACTCATGAAGAAGGTGAATTGTGCTCAGACCCTGAACAGTATAGAAGACTTGTGGGGAAGCTGCTCTATCTTAACTTGACCAGACCAGACATCTCGTGCGTATAGTGTCCAACAACTGAGTCAATTCCTCAGTTCACCAAGAGTTCCTCATTTTCATGCTGTTGTTCACATCATTAAATATCTTAAGGGCACTTCTGAAATGGCATTGTTCTACCCTGCAGCTCCACAGCTCACTGTTGAAGCTTATACTGATGCAGATTGGGGAAATTGTCCTTATAGTGGGAAATCTCTAACTGGTTACTGTGTATTTCTTGGCAAATCTTTGGTGTCTTGGAAGACAAAGAAGCAGACAACTGTTAGTAAGAGTTCTGCAGAAAGTGAGTATCGTGACATGTCAGTCACCACCAGTGAGATTGAATGGGTCAATGCTTTATTACATGATCTGAAAATGCCACCATCTCTGCCTATCAGTCTGTAGTGTGATAATAAGGTTGCTCAACAGATTGCAGCAAACCCTGTATTCCATGAAAGAACTAAACACTTGAAGATCGACTATCATTATGTGCGAGATATATTGCAAGAAGGTTTTATGGAAACTAAGCATGTTTCCACAGCTCTGCAGTTGGCAGATTTGCTCACAAAAGGACTTGGGGAGCATCAGCACAGAAGTCTTACTGTCAAACTGGGATTAGTATATCAACCACTACATCCAGTTTGAGGGGGGAGTATGAGGAGTAGTACAGTTAGTTAGATGTAACTAACTAACCAAATTCGGTTACAACTACTTGTGAGCTGGCATAAGGTTTGTTAGGTCCATGCTCTTACTATAAATACAAATGTAAGGTTGTTACAATAATTCTAACAGATTATGCAATGACAAACACTACGCCAAAAATCACATATAACACCGGAACATATGACACCGGAACGCTAATAACCGGTGTTAGAATTTATAAAGACACCGGTTTTGGAGCAACCGGTGTTAAAAGCAATAAAAAATAAAAAGAATTATCTTGGGAAAATATGGACACCGGTTCTCTAGATAACCGGTGTCTTATATGTACTCAAATAATAAAAATTAAAAATAAATTCGCTGGAAAAATATAAGACACCGGTTATCAAGGAAACCGGTGTTATATGCCTTTCCAAAAATAAAGAAAAAAAAAATTGAAGAATACCTAAGACACCGGTTATGCTTAAAACCGGTGTCTTATCTCTAAAAAAAAAAAAAAAAAAAAATTATTGTCATTGTTTTCTCCGCTAGCTACTCCCTCTCTTTAATTTCACATCCACACATAACACACGGCGCTCCATCTCTCTCCTTCGTTGCTTTCCAATTTCCCCCCTTTATCAACTGCTCTCCTCTCACTTCATCCCTTCTCCATAAACAACCACACTCTATCCTTCTTAATTCTCCAAAATTTTCGAATAATTTCTTTCAAAAGCGAATCCTTCCCAAAAAAAAAAACAAATTCTTTACATGTCGATCAGTATCTTCGATGAGCGGCTAATCTTTGATGAACACAAGGTTTCGAATGGAAGATGTATAATTTGATGTGTTACAAGTTTATTATTCTATGTAAGTTTTGTGAATTTTGTTAGGTTTTTTGTAGATCTAGTTTTATTTTTTTGTAAACCTTTGTAAATTTGTGATATAGAAATTTCTTCTTGACCTTCAATTAATTGTGGGTTTCTTTTTGTATACAATATTTTTGTAGATCTGCTGCCGTTTGTAATTCCTTTATGGGTTTATTTTCAATCAATTGAGGATTTTCTTTTGTTAAATTGATATGTTGGTTTGAAAGATACTTTTATTGATTAATGTTGGTTTTTTAGATTTCGATTGTTCATAGTATTTGCAGAAAAATTTCGTGGTCTAGTTTTGGATTGATCTACAGATTTTTCGACATTGAGATCTAATTTTTTTTTCTCCAATTTCGTGGTCTACAGATTGTTCATAGTGGTTGTACAAATGTGTCTGATCTAGCGTAATCAGTTAAGCTGCAATCGTAATTATCTATATCACTTATGCATTAGTTGTTTATTAATTGGGTCTATGAGATAACATCCACAAATAGTTCTTTTGCTACTCGATCATTGTTGGATTCGTTGTCTTTGATTGTCGCGCAAACAATTCTTTGTTGTAGACGAATATTCTGGCAATTCAACCCAGAACCCTAACATTCAAATTTTTTCGAATATGATTCTTTTTTGAATCATTATTAGTTTTTTTTTTTTTTTTTTTTTTTTTTTGATATACATAAGACACCGGTTTTACCAAACACCGGTGTCTAAGGTGTGCATATGATTTGGGTTGATCAGGACATAAGACACCGGTTATGGGTATAACCGGTGTCTTATGTTTTATTTTTTAACACCGGGTCTCCACTTGTTAACCGGTGTCTTAGGATACGACACCGGCAGTCCAGACACCGGGTGTAACCGGTGTCTATTGAATTTCGTACCCGGTGTTAAATCTTATTTCTGGCGTAGTGAAATCTTCTACTTTACACTTCCGAGTTTTCAATCTTTTCAAAATCAAATCAATTTAATTCAATTCAATCAAATCAGATAAAAGAAAAAGTGCAGTCTAATAATCGCACATACAGGGCCTTAATATGTAATTATAGGGAATAATTATTAGAGTTTACTATATCAAAACCCTCCTCTATGTATGCATATACGAGGGAAGGGATTGTCAATGATTTTAGATTGTTATTACAGTGAATGTCTCTTTCTTTAGAAAGTTCTATTAGTACATTTTATGGATTCCAAACTCTTTTTTTTTTGTTTTTTTTCATAACGAGGAAGAAAGCAATGGTTCAACAGATTCAAAACATGTCGTTGGATTTGAGTAGTCGAGTAAAAATGTATTGTAAATAAAAGATATCTTGATTCTTTGTGCAAAATTAGCAAAGCACCAAGATAAATACATAACCAAAAACTAACATCCATTATATATAACTATGAATATATATAAATAAAGGCTACTAATTAATACTTCTACTAATAGCTCAAAAAACAGGCAAAAATTAATAATTAGTCAAGAACAACAAGCTTCTGATACTCGTCACCAGAAATAGCAGCCTCCATAACACTCTCAGGATCAAGAGCATCGTGTTTCCCTTCCAAGAAAAGCTTCAGCGCATTCTTAGAAAACCCGCTAACGAGCGCAACCCCCTTCTGATTCTTACTCACCGGTGTCGACCTCGAATCCCTCAGATTCCAGAACACAATCTCAGGCACTGCATCACCATACCCACTCTCTTCAAACTTCCTCTCAATCACCATATAATCAGTCTCCCATTCATTCTTTCGCCCCGTCGCCTCATCAAAATCCATATCAATAAACACAAACACCCCCTTTATCATCTGCTCTGCCTCCACCTTATTTTCCACTGCCACGTTCAGTATCAAATCGAACACCTTCTGAACATCAGTGTTCATCTGCCACTTCATTGTTCGGATAAACTCGGTTTTGGACTCAAGATCCTCTCCCTGTACCAAATGCAGCTGTGGGTTTGCACTGAATGTGATCACTTTTCCTTTCCAAGGCTCCTCTGACAGTTCAGAGAGTAGTAACCCCAATGATACGCAAACTTCCATCGGAGTCCCTTTCATTGACCCTGAAACATCACACACTGCGATACAGTTGTTCATCTTCCCTTCTTTCTTCATGTCCTCCACCATTCTCTTCCACTGCAGCTCCGCCACCTCACCGTTGTCATCGTCGTCCAACGCATCGATTATCTCATGCGGGAGAAGCGCGCCGGCGGCAATGCAATCATAGCCTTGCCGGACTTGACATCTTCTAAATAACCCTTAAACCTGTTGAAGTGATCCAAAATAATTAGGGTCATTGAAAGTCCTATTAATTAGAAATAATAAAGTTAGTAGTTATTGTTAGGAGGTTATGGACCTTGGAAAGTCAAGAGTCATGGGACTATAGATGTAATGAGATTATTTGAGAAAGTTTTATAAGAAAAATTTATTAAAGAAACTTCTCCATGGTTCATAGTGGTATCAGAGCTCTTGAGTTGAGAGGGTTGGCATGGCGGCCACCTCCACTCAAGTAGCCAGGTTCGATTCCAAATGGGGCGAACAAAAACAAATTCCGCTGCTATCAATTTGAGGGTGTGAAATTTATAAAAGAGAGACTGAGATAGAGAGGTTCAGAGTAAATCAATTTATATAAAAAAAAAAAACGTGTGATTCGTTTTGTTAATTACGCATCATAGCCTTGTTAATTTGACAATTCAACAAAAAAATGTGTGTGATCAAGAAGCCATGTCACGTGGGATATTTGATAAACTTTGAGTATGAAATCACCGTATGGAGAGAATTGGGAATCAAGTGTGTTAATTGTATAAGATGAAGATATGAGTATATATACAGTAACTAAGACTAGGCTAACCAACTAGACAAAACTAACCGACTTTGACTTTTGTTGACTAGATAAATTACATTATCTACTCTATACTCCCCCCTCAAGCTGGACTGCTCGGCACAAAGGAAAGTCCTAGCTTGACCGAAAGAAAATGGTGTTGTTGACCACCCAGGGGTTTAGTCATGATATCTGCAAGTTGAAGAGCAGACCTGACATGTCTAGTCTCTAAGAAGCCTTCTTGCAATCTCTCTCGTACATAATGACAATCTATGTCGAGATGCTTTGTGCGCTCGTGGAAGACCGGATTGTGAGCAATATGTTCAGCTGCCGTATTATCACAATGGAGTTGTATGGGCAAAGGAACTGTGACTTTGAAATCCTTGAGGAGTCTTTCAAGCCATACCATCTCTGATGCTGTGTAAGACATACTTCTATACTCTGCTTCAGCAGAACTTTTGCTCACCGTTCTTTGTTTCTTTGTTTTCCAGGAAATGAGTGATTTTCCAAGAAAAATGCAGTAACCTGTAAGAGACTTGCATGAGAACGCACAAGCTCCCCAGTCAGCATCGCTAAAGGCCTTTAATTCCAAATCAGAATCTGAGGGATAGAATAATCCCATATTCACAGTGCCTTTGAGGTATTTAGCAACATGAATGGCTGCCTGCATATGAGGAACTCGAGGTTGATTCAAAAATTGGCTAAGGTGCTGCACTGAATAGGAGATATCTGGCCTCGTCATGTTCAAATACAACAATCTGCCAATCAATCTTCTGTATTGCTCAGGATTGTCAAGTAATTCTCCCTCATCAGTAGAGAGCTTCATACCTTTAGGCATTGGGAAGCTGGTCTCTGTACAGTCTTCGAGCTTGAGATCTTTAATGATGTCTAAGATGTATTTTCTCTGATTCAACATTATACCAGTATGGTTCCTAGCAACTTCAAGTCCCAGGAAATACCTCATTTGTCCCAAATCTTTGATTGTAAAGGCTTTATCAAGTCCGACTTTGACTTCTTGGATTTCAGTTTCACTGTTGCCAGTGAGCAAAACATCATCCACATACACTAAAGCTATAGTGAATGCATCAGTTACCTCATTGTATCTGGTGAAGAGTGAATAGTCTTGTTTGGATTGGAGAAAGCCGATGCCTTGCAAATGTTTTGTTAACTCAATATTCCACTGGCGCGACGCTTGTTTAAGACCATACAACGACCTCCTTAATCTGCATACTTGACCCTTTTTGGCTTTATCATATCCCTGTGGAGGCCTCATGTAAACTTCCTCTTCCAAGTAGCCATGGAGGAAGGCGTTGTTTATATCTAACTGATACAAGGGCCACCCTTTTACCGCTGCCACGGCGATGAGAGTTCTCACAGTAGCAAACTTAGCTACTGGGGAAAACGTATGCTTGTAGTCTTTGTCTTTAATCTGGTTAAAACCTTTAGCAACCAATCGGGCTTTAAATCTTTCTACTGAACCGTCAGCCCTGTGCTTAATTTTCCAGACCCATTTACTCCCGATTGCCTTTTTGCCAGGGGGTAATGTTGTTAATTCCCAAGTGTTATTCTGCTCCAAAGCTTGCAACTCTTTCTCCATAGCCTCAACCCATCTTGGATCGGTTTGAGCTTGCTGGAAAGTGTGAGGTTCAGTTTCTTGCATTACATTGCACAAGGTTGCAATATATGCTGGATCGAACATTGATAATTCTTGTATAACCTTTGCATGAAAAGAATTGGACTGTTGCTGCTGGTTGTCGATTGACTGTTGAACTGGTAGCTTGACAGGGCAGTGATATCCCTGTAACCGGACAGAAACTTGCCTGCTTCTAGACGATTTTCTGACCGCGGGTGGTGGATCAGAGGGCTGATGTACAGAATTATCTGTATCATTAGCGGTATCCTCTGAAGATGAAGAAATCCCTGATTCAATGTCAGGAGCATTATGCACATCATCAGTACTATTGTCAGAGTTATTGGACGTAAGAAATTCTGGTTGAGTGTCTGATGGCAGTTGAGTAATATGTGCATCAGGCTGATAATTGGAGTTGGCAGGATTCACAAGTTGGACAACTTTAGCTTTGATTGAATTATCAGTCTGCTTGTAGGGGAATACTCCCTCTCTGAAAGTGACATTTCTGCTCACAAAAGTTGTATGACTTTGAAGATCATAAACCTTGTAGCCTTTCTTTCCATAAGGGTAGCCGATAAAGATGCACTTTCTAGCTTTGACACCCAATTTATCCCTTTTTTGAGTGGGAACTGAGGCATAACATAATGATCCGAAAATTCTGAGTTCCTCATAACTTGGCTGCTCTCCAAATAACACCTCAAAGGGGGTTTTCCATCTTAAGATGGGTGTTGGCATTTTGTTGATGAGGTAGGTTGCAGTAAGTAAGCATTCACCCCAGAACTTTGTGGGAAGGTTGGCGTGAATTTTCAAAGCTCGAGTAGTTTCAAGCAAATGCCGGTGCTTTCTCTCGACTCTTCCGTTTTGTTGAGGGGTGCCAGGGATACTTGTCTGATGGATAATTCCTCTGTCTTTAAAAATCCCACTGCAAACTTGTTGTAAGAATTCAGTACCATTGTCGCTTCTTACAATCTTGACTCTCCTTTCAAACTGTGTATCAACATGGTTCAGATAATCTTTGATAATACCAAGAACTTGATCCTTAGTTTGAATTAAGAAGGTCCATGTACTCCTTGAACAATCATCAACAATCGTAAGGAACGATCTGGCTCCTGACAACGTCGGGGTTTTATATGGACCCCATACATCAAGATGGATTAGATCAAAGCAATGTTTGGCATGAGAATTACTTTTAGGAAAGGGTAAAGCATGATGTTTTGCAAGGACACAGGTTTCACAAAAGAAATCTTTCATTTCTGCAACATGATTGGGTATAACATGTTTAAGTTTCTCAACAGATGTATGCCCAAGTCTATGGTGCATCATTTGAACATCAGATTTCTGAGTACTACTACTATTACAGTGTACATCAGACTTATTGACATTATGAAAACGTAAATCAAACTCCATAAAATCAGCAGAGGAGCTGTTTTGTTGAGAAATCCTGTAGAGATCTCCCTTCTTCAGAATCATGGCCAAGGTACCTTTACTTGAAAGGTCCTGAATCATGCAACAATGAGAATAAAATGTTACTCTCAAATTATCATTTTTGAGTAACTTTCCAACTGACAACAAATTGTGACGAAAATCAGGCACAACCAATACTCCTACAAGAGTAATCTGTGGAGTGAGCTTAATGCTACCAATATGATGTACAGTTTTTAGAGTCCCATCAGGAAGTCCTACATAAATTGGTTTGGACAACTTCTCAACATCATAAAGCCATTCAATATGACTCGTCATGTGATCAGATGCTCCGGTATCAATAATCCAATCATGCGAATTAATATTTGAAGATACCGTATAAGCTGAAGAAGGATTAACATTACCTGCAAAATTAGCTGATCCCACAACAGAAGTAGAGTTGGCTGTAGCAGACTTATCTGCAATAGCTTTCATGACTTGTTGCATGACATTACTCACAATGCCATTCATGGTCTCAGGATCAATTAGAACAGCAGACAGAGGTTGTTGATTTGCAATATTAGTACAGTCATCCAAGGGAGAATCAGCAAAACCATCATCAAAGTCCATCATCTCAGCATTGTTAGCAGCAGACCTCTTGTACACATTACTGTGATTGCCCTTTCCTTTGTTGTTCCTATTCCATGTATTATTCCTCAATTTGTTGCAATGAGCTGTAATATGCCCCTGCCTGTTGCAATGTCCACAAGTCTGCAGCTTAAAACAATCGGCCTTGATATGCCCAAACTTGTTACAATGCGAACATTGCCTAGACGATTTATCATCTGCCTCTGTCTTTGCTCTCTTCCAATTGTTCTGGTTGTTATCCTTGTATTGCTGCTGTGCAGTAGCATAAGCATTGGCTTCGGGAAATCCAGTGGAAGCATCACTTATGATCTTCTGGCGCTCGATTTTCTGCAGTAAACCAAGTGCTCTGTGCATGGGAGGTAGTTCCTCCATTGTCAGGATATTGGTTTTAACACCTTCATAACCACCATTCAATCCCATGAGAAGCTGAATCATTTTAGCTTGCTTCTCCCTGTCAAACAGCCTTTTGAGTAATTGACAAGTACATGATGCCATGGCACCACATGTACACTCAGGAATAGGATCCAAACAATCAATATGATCCCAACTACGCTTCAAGCGACCATAGTAATCAACCAAAGGTTCATTATCTTGTGAAACAGCAGATAACTCTTTACGCAATTGATAGAGTTCAAGAAGATTACCCTGACCATAGCTCTCAATTATCTCAGTCCAAACCGCCTGTGCACTTGTCTCATACTGTAGGTTCTCCCTATATTTGCCTTCCACAGAGTTGAGTAGCCATTTGCGAACCATGAAATCGCAGCGATTCCACTGTGCATATTTTCGATCAGTAGGCGCTGGCTTCTTGCATTTTCCTGTGAGAAAGCCGTCCTTGTTCTTCGCGGACAGTGCCAGGAGAATGTCACGCTGCCAGGCATGGAAGTTCTCGCCATTGAAGCAGGTGCTCACCAATTGAAGATTAGGCTGGTCAGAGTTGGAAAGGAACAATGGATCATCGTAATTGTCATAGTTTGATCCACAATCGGTGTGCGAATTATCGCCAGGAGTAGCTTGGTGAGGCATGTTATCTGATTTATCAGAAAACTTCAAGAAAATTTACTGAGTTTCAACAAACACCTTCAAAAAACACAGATTTCACCAGAAATCTTCAGAAATATCATAAATTTGCCAGAAAAATTTCTGATAACACAGATTTGCGAGATAATCAACAACAATCGCAGTAAACGTAGACAAAATTCGTCACAAAAATGGTGATTTCAGGCGCGGAAGCTTGATGTTTTTATGATTTTCACAAGAAATTCGCAGAAAAACAATACGATCACAAAATCGTTCGATTTTCGCAGAGAAAAGTATGATTCTAATGAATTATCAATAAGAATCGAAGAATCACGATCGAAATATCACGATCGAAGAATCACAATCGAAGAATCGTCGAATTTCACAGAAAAGGTGACGATTCTAGTGAATTATCAACAAGAATCGAAGAATCGGAGAAAATGGGCAAAAATCGATGAGATTTGTGAAGAATTGGAAACAAAATTGTTGAGTTATCAACAAGATTTTGATGAATTCCAAAGTTTTGATTCACTAATTCGTGAGGATTTAGTGAATTTGGGCGAATTTGGGGAAAAATCTGGGCAAATTTGGGGAAAAATTTGACCTAATTTCTCAATGATCGATAACCTAGGCGACGGATACCATGATAAACTTTGAGTATGAAATCACCGTATGGAGAGAATTGGGAATCAAGTGTGTTAATTGTATAAGATGAAGATATGAGTATATATACAGTAACTAAGACTAGGCTAACCAACTAGACAAAACTAACCGACTTTGACTTTTGTTGACTAGATAAATTACATTATCTACTCTATAATATTGAATCCATGTGAATGATGTGAGCCGAAGGTGATATAGTTTTGGTGAAGAATTGAAAAGGTAGAAGGCAGTGCCAGCCTTGTGTACGTACGATTGGTGACGAAGCAAGCTACAAATTTTATGGAGCGAAAGGCTCCTTGAGTCTCGAAAGGAGACGTTGAAAGTGTGGGTGTGGAGCCCAAGTATGTCAGGTCAAAGTACCGATGACAATGAGGTTGCGGAAATACCGCAAATTTGGAGGTAGCTTGCTCATCATCGTAAGAGTGCACCAAAAGTGAAGAGGTAGAGAGAAGTGGTCTATCGATTGCAGAGAGAAGTACTCCGACAAATTAAGATGGTGATCGACGAGAAGTACGTCGAAAGTGATGAAAAATGCATCACATAGTGAAGACAAGGGATTCACAAGATTATGGGGAGAAGTGCTCCTTGAATTGAAGAAAATGGGTATGCAAAACCCAATTGGTCGATCCGAAGGTGAGATCGAGAATCCAATGTCGAAGAATTGCAAGGAATATAAGACTTGCGAAGGTGTGTTCATTCTAGAGGGATGAGCGAAAATTGAAGAGTACGAGAACAGCGAGGTCTCGTAGGTACGTTGCGGCAAAGGACGTAACAGTGATATGTTCGGCTTAACGTGCGAACGAGAAAGATTGCTCCTACGATTTTTGAATCAAGGGGGTGTGTTGAAGTGATCCAAAATAATTAGGGTCATTGAAAGTCCTATTAATTAGAAATAATAAAGTTAGTAGTTATTGTTAGCAGGTTATGGACCTTGGAAAGTCAAGAGTCATGGGACTATACCTATATAAGAACCTAGATGTAATGAGATTATTTGAGAAAGTTTTATAAGAAAAATTTATCAAAGAAAGTTCTCCATGGTTTACTCTCCCTCTATCTCTCAATTATCCCCAACAAAACCTCTCCTCATCATGCTTCATAAACAGCTCCTTGTAAGTCTTCATTGCCACGGAAGCTACATGGTTGTAGTGAAGTTCACTCCACTTGTTTGCCGTCATGTAAATCTCTGGCAACTCCAACGCCTTCCTCAGAGGGACGAGAACTTCTTTCCTCAGCCTGTCGCGTACTCGATACGCGTAATGTGCCTCCTCTACACCCTCATACTCCTTATACTCCTCTCTCGGAAACACCTTCCTCGCCACCTCCTCGCAAAGGAGCGTCGCCTTATTGAACGAGGAGTCCAACGACGGGCACCACTTCGCCGCCAAGCTAATTTTATTGGATTCTCCCGAGTTAAGATTCTGCAAGTCGGATTTCAGCTGACCCGCGAAAAGATCCGATACCCGGGTCGTGTAAAAACTGGTAATTCGGGTCGGAATTTTATTTTTTCCAAAGCTTTCTTAGCCATCTCACACTTCTTTTCGTGACGTATAGCTCGAGCAGCTTCTTGTTCTTTCTCCTGTCTTATTGCGTCCAACCGGATTCGAACCGTTGCACTCTTTTTACTCTTCTTCTTTTTCTTCATTGGGACAGCGCCACCCGCTACTCCCAACCCGGTTCCTTGAACCTGGTTGGCAACCATCTTTGGTGGGCGGGTGAGACCCATGACCCGGAAGAGAATCTCAGGAAAATCTTTCCAGTACCCAAACTGAGCAAAAGCAGGTAAGTTAGACGCAAGGGTCTTAGGGTGGTTGTTAAGCAACCAAAAGGCGGCCATGTAAAACCCGTTTTTGTCGGACTTTCCGGTGCCGCGGACCCCACGGAGGTTGCATATGAGCTTGAGGGTGGTCAACGGGTTGTGAGACCATGCTAAGGTGAGACGTTGAGTCAAGGACTCTGCCGGAGTGTTAGGGACCACGTGGAAGAAAAGGTCTAGGCACGGGTTTCCGGTGGCGGAGTTGTTCTCGGTGACGGCCATGGGTTGTTGTTATTGTGGTGGAGGGTTTTTAATTTCTGGAGGACCTAACAGTGATGGAGACATTGTTTTTTTTTTTTTTTTTTTTTTTTTTTTTTTTTTTTTGGACGTGATGAGGAAACTAATATTAGGAGAGTAGAGAGTTGGTAAGAATTGAAGATTTGTTATATTTTTTGCCATGAATCTTTTGGAAAAAATTACGTTTTCCGTTATTTGATTATTTATTTAATTGTTCGAGCTTGGATGCCAAGGAAAGATTTTAAAATCGGAATAAACTAGTTTGCATGCCCGTGCCACGCCCGGGCTTGTCTATTTATAATGTTTATACTCGTTTTGTAAAAAAGACAGCATGTTTTATCGTTGTTCTAATTTTACAATGAAGTGTAGTAGGGTACTATAATCAACTTTTGTCCCCCGTCATATTTTATTATTATATATTTTTACTCACTCATCGTATTATCATATTTCCACTTTTATGTCACCCATTTTACAGTTTCAATCCCATTATCTCGTCACATGTTACATTATGTCATTCTACTATTATTCCGTCACCCGTTATATCACATCATATTCAAATTTATTACCATAAATTAGCCAACCACCATATTATTCAAATTTATTTCCATAAATTAGCTAATATGATAATTTATTACCATATGTTAATCAATAATTGTATTTTAACACTATTTTTATGCTCTATCAAATTAATGTATGCCAAGTGTCAACCTAGGAAAGACTTGGTTTCAGGTTTTAATATATAGTATTAGATTCTTAAACAGTACTGTTGGGCCGAATTCCTGAGTGTCTGTAGCAGTATTTGAATGCATCAGCAACTCTGAGGCAATGATAGGGGTGTGATTATTGAAAAGAGACGTAAACATTGATCGAAAATATAGACGAGTTTTGACCTCTAGACGGTTTTTAATGTGTTAGAATATGGACCTAGCTAGTATCAATAGGTATTCAAAGAATGTAGCCATGTAGGTATAATATATCTTAGCTACTGACAGTGTAATAACAGTATTGACTCCTAGCTAGCTAGTGATTGGCCCCAGTTACAACTCTAATTCCGTCTGATGTCCTTATGCCTGTGATTCTTAGAAACTGTCCGAGTGTCAGGGTATTTCTCTGACTGTGATTGAGTCATTAGATAAATTAATCGTAGAGTAGTGGATCTGTAACCCATGTAATGCTCCTGGGTATTACACTATTACTGCTGATTTAATTTGTTCTGAAGATCAGCTACAGGCCGTCACAGTATCATCCATTGGTTGACACTTGACAGTCGTCTTTGGTTTACAGTCAGAAGGTTTGAACTTTGAATCCGGATGAACTTGCTTATAACCTTGATAAATAGCAAAGTTTGTATCTGTGCAAATGTTTCAACTTTGCAAATCAGCAAACATAGATGGCAACTGTCCTATATACGCGCTGTTCATAAAGCATAGATGGACTTACTGTCCTATATTCTAAACTGTTGCTTCAATCTAATTTAATCTCATTTTCCTCCTGGTTTACTTGTTTATATGATCTGAGATCTGATGACCCTAGCCTCTGTCTACAGACATTCTGATACTTCTTAGTTGACTGACCTCTCTGATGGTGAGCATCCTTTACTCATCAGGTGCTCTCTTACAGTTTAGAGTTCCTTCAGTTGTGAAGACATCTAAGCTAGTACAATAATTAATCATAAGTTGATGTCTTAAGATTCGCTTTACCCTGCAACAAATTTGGCGAATAGGCTCTGATCTAACATACGAGGCTATCCCAGGGCCATACGCGTTTGGCATGGCCTTCTCCTCAGCCCACTGTCCCAAGGCAGGATCTTAAAAAGAGCCATGGCACATTGGCACTGCCTGCCAGTTCAGTTGGATTTACTTTAGTACATGTTTTCCTTCCAACATTTAAGAAGTTGCTTTGCTTTAACACACAATGCTACAATAACCTCAGAAAACAGGACCGAAAAATGAGATGGTTTATGATAAATAATCATTTAAAACACAACCATGGACTATGATAAACAACGAACATCAATTTCTGTGGCTGAATATATACGAAAATTACAATTTACATTTGAGGAATTTCAGTAAGAAATGTTAAGGGCTTTCCTGGCAAAAAAAAATCACTTTTTACTGTGTACAATCTACCATTATATCACTTCTTTCATCTAGAAAAACTGACCAAGTATGTTCATCATCATTGATGAATGGTTACTCTATTTACTTTTAACAAAGATTAGCCTACGCTGAGAATAAAATTTTCACAAAGAGATAGCTTACGCGCTCAAGTTGATCAAAATCTACAGGAATCTACAAACTTCTGAGTAAATCCAGCTCAGAAGCTTGTGAGAACATCATCATCTTGACAGGACTAACTTCTTTATCCAGCTCTGACGCTAATCGACTGCTGTCTTCTCTGCTGTGCACTTCAAGCTGCAGAATGCTATACCTTCCCACCTGAAGATGGCAGAATGCCCTGTGTTTCAGCTGTTGTGGAAGACGAAAAATTTACAGAATTTGTCCGTTTGGAAGGAGCAGAAGACCAATGAGGAAGACTTTTCGGAAGCATCTGTTCCCAAATTGCCTTTGGCAATCGTGCTGATTCAGATGTAAAGGAAAGAGAAAGAAGCAAGCTAAAGATGAAGCAGCTTTGCAAAAAAGAGCCTGACATTGTTGAATCCCCCAAAAAATTTGCTCAGTCTAATGTCTAAATTTCCTGTAGCCTGCACTTTTATTGTGGCTTAAGAAAGTGCTGCAGCAGCAGACATTACTGAGGAATGTATGGAACCTGACAACCAGTTTGCTCAAGGAAAGATATGACAGTGGCAGACAATCCCATCTTTTATTAATCATCTGTTCAACCAGCTCAATTTTATTAATCTGATCAGAACTTTGTACGCCAAAAAGCGAAGCAGATTACCGCAATTTTATTAACCATACACTGGTCCCAGAAAACAAGGTATATTAATCAAAGCAGATCTTTGCTGTCCATTCATTAAAGCAATGCAACCATGATTGTACACACTATATTAGGAACCACTACAGGGAGTATTGATGTAAACAGGTTTCGGCCTTACCAGTTAAGCTAGCTGACATGCGAACATGCACATTATGATTGAATCATGCTTTGGTAAAGCGAAGTCTGCCCGTGCGGCATGTAGTTTAATATTATTCAATCATGTAAACATGAGGAGAAAAGTGAGTGACAAGGCCAGACAAGGTTAGCTTTAAGAAAGCTCCAAATCAATTGTAAATTCCCTCAAAAGTTGCATGATGGCCCTTGTGTTTGCTATTTTCCCAGCATGTTTATTTTGTAAGGGTGAAGCTTATGTGTTACGACCATCACTAGCCTCATAGAGACATTAATATTGTATGAAAAAGGTGATAAAATATAGAGGAGAATAAGACATTGGATGATATTCTATGTGTTGATGATGAACGACTTGGGGGTAAATCCCCTATTTATACAAATAGATGACTTGGACGTTAAGACGTCAGACTAACCCTAGATCTATAACACGATTATATTCTTACCATAACTAACATATTCCAAACACTGACATTCCTAATACAATATATTTTCCTAATCTTTGATATATTCCAACACTCCCCTGCAATCGGAACGGCAGTAACACGGACGATTCGATTGGACTGGATAATAGCAACGCCTTGAATAATGACGTCGTTGAAAGAAGAAAAAACAACCGGGCAAGCACGAAGTCATCGATAAGAAAAACGCCTAATACTGTTGATAGGATGAAATCCGGGACTGCCTACTGCAATTTCGCTAGTTAGGGGCCGGTGACAAAAACGAATGACTCGGCTGGAAGACGGCCACACAGTTGGAAACGTGTTAATTGCTCCACGTGATGATGACGGACGACGAAAAAGGTGAATGACGACTATTATATTGCACTGATCCTGGCATAACATGACCGTGGCGATAAGTCGGTGATGCACCACAAATCAAGAACAAAAGAAGAAGTCAATAAGATGGCGTGCAAGGAAACTAGCAGGGTGTGACTAGGAAATTAAATCGGCTATTTGACAACTTTGCCGACGATATACGAAGATGAAACTGACTTTACATGATTGTGTTGGTAATTAACGACATGATGATGAATGCCATCAAGAGAAGATTGAAGACAATAATTTATTGAAAATACTTATGTTAGTGCAAGACCACGGCAAAAAAAGACATGATTTTTTTTTTTTTGAATGAAATTGACGACAAACGGAAGAATCGATGATTATCGACTAGATATCCCGCTGGTGGGCTAGATTAGATCACCCACCGGCGGAGCGGAAGCAAAATTTGAAGAGTCCTCAGGAAAGAGGCTCTGATACCATGATAAAATATAGAGGAGAATAAGACATTGGATGATATTCTATGTGTTGATGATGAACGACTTGGGGGTGAATCTCCTATTTATACAAATAGATGACTTGGACGTTAAGACGTCAGACTAACCCTAAATCTATAACACGATTATACTCTTAGCATAACTAACATATTCCAAACACTGACATTGCTAATACAATATATTTTCCTAATCTTTGATATATTCCAACAAAAGGCTTAATCAATTGGAACCCCTAGTATATAATAGGGGTTCACTACTCATGGTGACCTAGAGTTATTGTAACAAGCAAACAAATTTGCGTCGGTAGAGTAAAGTTTAAAATACATAAGCGATCAAAGGTTCTGACGAAATAAACTCAACGATACCGATTATATTAAAACAGATACGATGAAAATAATATTGAAGTTAATAGGTTTAATTGAGTGAGGACGTTTTGTCGTATCTCTCTATTCTTATAATGAGTAAAGTGACTGTAATTCTTGGCCATGGTTGAAGTTGTGTTTGTGGTCACACCTAATTAGCAGCAGAAAGTGTTTTTTTGGGGGTATAAGAAGGCGTTCAGCAGTTTGAACAGTCATTTCATTACCACAAATATATTTCAGGTGAAAGTTCTGACCTTATGTTTGCAGGATCAGGTACTAGTACTAGGAGTATAACTCTTCATAACGTAGACAAGGTGCTATAAACTAATACTATTATGAAAAAAGTCGACTCCAATTAACATAAGTTTGGTTCATCTAACTATACACAAAGTCCAGCTCAAAAAATCATAGAATGTTTGTATCAGTACAGAGTGAGGCACTGTATGCTGTTACCTGTTTCCTGTGGTGGATGTATATGTAAGTTTCTCGCGGGTAGGCCGATTTCCCCAGTCAGGAAAAGGAACAAAAGTTTTCTTGATTTCATATACCCTGAAAATTGTACGCTGAAGAACTCCATACTCAGATAACGCAATAGACCAGTCATTCATCTTTGATTAATTAGTTTCAGAAATATGTTCGATAACCAGGAAAGTGTGTCTAATCAAGTGGTAACACGTTACACGTACAATGCATGGTTGTTAACAATGTTGCTCATATCGTTGCTAGATTAGCTAACTCCGAAAAAACTGAGATTCTCCTTGCAAACAATTTTCCACAAGGGTTGTACTTGTGATTACCTTAGCAGACATGGATATGAAGAAATAACCCCAATCTGAAAAGAAAAAAACAAAAAAAAACAAAAAAAAAAAAAAAAAAAAAAAAAAAAAAAAAAAAGAAGAAGAAGAAAATGTGAACACTAAGTAATTTTATCATAAATTATAGTAATGAATTTCCAACTGTTCAGGTACAATAAATGAATTCAACTCAAAATTCTCTGCACATTTTTGCTCTCAGTGGATATGGAGGGCTAAGTAACTGGCAGAAGAGTTTCAAGGACTATGAGACCACAACTAACCAGAAGCGGACCAGATTATAAGAGCTGCATGCTTGAGATCACTTCCACTGTGGCACTGTAGTAAGAGAATATGCAATGCTACTTAAGCATAATGTATACTTCCCGAGCTAAATTTAAGCTATGGCTGATGTAATTGTTTCGACATCTGAAGGACGCCATCTTGTTTTCTGAACAGACAGCAGCCCTTCATCATCCTTGGAAAAGGTGAAGTGGATCTTCCAGTGTAAAGATTTGGCCATGGTCTCCACCTGAGTTACGGTTTCAGCATCATCTTTCACTATCAACCTTCCTTCTGGCCTCAGGATTCTGTCCACTTCGGCCATTACTGCCACAATGTCACACCTGACAAAAGAAGCCATTACCAACAACGTTACAGACCAGCAGACCAGGTTATGAGCTGACAAGATACAACAGTGTTGGGAATATAAGATGCTAGTCCTGACCTTTTCTTGATATCAGAGAAAAGATGATCTGCGTGGATAAGATCATAAGTTCTTGGATAAGTATTAAATGACTGGCACCAGTCGTGATATATTCCAAATAAACCACGTTCAAATATGATTGGCAGGGTGTCCGATGAGGTGACTGGAACTACATTCATGACCCACACTTTCAAGTCCTTAAGTGCAGCGGCAAACCTGGATTAGGAAAGGCAATTCATGAAACGTTTTAACAAACTGAGATCATCATAAAAAAACGCGATAGGAAGGACTTAGTCACATAGTAGCAGACTAAGCAATATACTAGTTTTGGTGTCCAAGCAAACAAAATCGCCAAATGTAAATTTTTAAATGATCAATGAGTTTAAAAAGAGAGATAGCTTACCCTCCATAAATAGCTCTCATGTCCATGACGTTCCTTACAGAAGACCAGTCGATGCCAATACCATTCAAATATGAGTTTGCAAACAGAAGTTTCCAATGCTTGTAATCATCAATGAAATCTTTAGGCGCTGCTTTACCATAAACTCCAACCTCAGAATCCTGTAACCAGTAAGGAGACTTATCCAACCTTGACGGCCATTTAGCAGGCCATTGAGAACCACGTTCAGATGGATCTGTTGGCGCCTTATGTATGCATGCCTGCAATGGAACATCCCTATATAGAAGTTGATGGTGAAGATTAATCTCTGAAGCATTTCAGCAAACAGCAAAGCATCAACAAATGCTCAATGAAAAGTACACTTGAAAAGAGATAGACTAACACAACAACTGACAGGAGGAAATTGCAACTCTTGGTGCCGCAATGAAATCAAGAACAGCAGGGCAGAAACTTGACAATCATTTAAATTACTTTAGTTGATGTCAAACTGTATGTACTCATTTTTTGGAAGATTAAATTTGAGTATCCAATACTGAGAAGTTAGAATTATGGGAATTGGTAAGCATGGGTGAATATTCCATGCGACAAATTATGTGAATCCATCAAACAGATATGACATCAAAGGCTCGACAGAGGATTTACCATGCTGCATTTGGGTCGTCAGATGTTTCACAAAGTGGAGGATCGTTTCTTGTTCTTTGCTCATAGCAATCATTAGAGGTAGGCTTTCTGTATACAGCTGCAGATACACCGTTCACTTTATCCTTTCCAATCTTTATCAGCTCCCAGCACATCGACTTTGTTAGCTTGGTCATAGCTACATTTATAATATAAAAACAGGATATTCAGGTCTTTGTTAAAAAAACACGAAGAGCAATAAAGCTCATCGCACTATAAAGGAACAGCTTTCGACAACAAGATCAATCACCTTTCCAGATGTCAACATTTTCTTCATCATCACGGTAAACTGGAGTAGCAGACCATACGAAAAAGCCTCCAGGTCGCAAGACACGGTTAAGTTCCAAAAGTAGTTTACCACCTATTCACAGGTAACTTTAGATTTTAAGGCAAATTATAGGAAGGCAAAATTGATTAGTTCAAGAAGTGTTAGGCACCTTCAATATGCCAGGGGACCCTGCAACGTGCACAATGGACAATATCGAAAACCATGCTGGGGAAAGGTAATCTTTTAGTGCCCATGACAGCAGATATGGCAGGTATTCCTCTTTCGAGGGCAAATTGTGTTTGGGCTTCGTGTTCATCTTTGGGAGCCAGTGAGATTGCGATTACATCTCTGTCAAAAAGAAAACCTCCAAAGCTTGCCACACCACATCCAACATCCAATATGACACGAGTTCGCTTTCCCCAAGCAATATCAGATACAGTCTGAACTCCAGCAATAAAAGAATAAAACAAGTAAACTTTCGGTGTCAATAAAAAAAAAGTGTGCCAAACTACGCATGTGTTAGTACAACTAAAATTTCCAGAATCTTTCCGAAGAATTGAAAATAAAATCATGGTAGCTGAAACATAAGGCAGCCCCAGCCTAAACTCCTGATCGTGTGGTACAAACATAACAGACTAACAGTAGCTAGTAACAGCATATAAAACACAAACCAGAACAAGCAATTTTTGAATGGCTATAGTTCAAGTCAAGCCTATGAAACTTAAACCTAGCATTAGCCCGTTAACTAACCGCTTGTAAAAGGGTTGTTTTACGCTACAAAAGGATCTCCTGTTCTTCCATCAAACATTACACCAAAATCAGGTCTCAGGTGTCAGATGTGGATGCAAAAAGATATGAGGAGTTATTTTCATGTCTTATTAAAACCTTGCATAATGTAGTACTCGTAATATACACCAGCACAGAATCTTTTCACTTTGGAAAAAAGGTCTCATTTCTTTCAGTCTATAAAAAGTATAGAAAAAAAAAAAAAAGTCTCATTTCTACTTCACAATTCACAAGCATATAAGCATGGGAGGATATAATAGCAGCGATTATATTAAATCAAAAATGATAATGGCTAGATTAAAGAAAAATGGGGTGGAAAACGACCTTTTGAATGAAATCTATATAATGTAGCGCACCATGTGTAAACTGAGTCCCCCCACCAGGAAAAGTAAGGTAGTCGCCTGAAACCTGTACCCAGTTCTGATGCCCCTTGACTTCTGCAAGCTTGACATGGGGTACATTCGCGAACCATATCTGCAAAGGACCATTATAGCCTGTTAGTTGTTCTTACAAGTAACCTATGAAGCACGGACACCTCTCCCAAGTGACGTGTCAGTGTCCAATACGGTGTCGGACACAGACACCAGGAGGACACGTGTCGGACACGGTCGGTCCGGTGTCCGGTTTAATCTGTATAACTCGAACACAAAACCCGGTTTTTTACACACAGGACACCAGTTGGACACCTCTCGGACACCTCTAGGACACAAAAAACAAACATTAAGCAAGCATTTGAGCGAAATAAACATTATTAATCTCGAATTACTTAGCGTTATTCTTAGCATATTCAATGATCATGTGTGTAATATCTTCATTTTGAAATTATTTTAAGTTTTAAAGTTATAAATTCTTATTGTTTTTATTAAAAATATGATATTTAATTTATTTTAATATATTTATATTAAAAAATAATAGCGGTGTCGGTGTCCTAAATTTTGAGATTGAGGTGTCCCGGTGTCCGTGTCGGTGTCCGTACTCGTGCAACATAGCAAGTAACAACCTAACAATTGTCCATTCTGCCATATTTTTCTCTTAAACCATTTTTTAAAGTGTTTAGTAGGCATACCTTTTCCCTACTTTTGGGCCACTTCACTGAAGTTCTATATCCTTCTGGCAGGGAAACAAGACAAGTAGGAGCTTCATCAGGGCAATGTCTCTCACGGTGTTCATAGTGACTTGTACTAGGGAGCTTTCTGATAGCTTGAAGGTTATCAAGGCAAGGGATGTAGTCCGGCCCAGCAGAAACATTACAAATCTTCCACTTGTATCGTTTTGCGTCCTTGGATAATGACATCTTTTCAGAGGCCTTCTGTTTCTCTGACTCTTTTGATTGAGTTGAAAAGGCCCCAAGCTGAGTAGAAGTTTCCTTCAATATCTCAGCCTGATCTTCGGGCCCACTTTTTGATGATCTTTCACTGGTCTCATCATTTAGATTTTCACTTTTGTCCACTTCATCTTGGCTTTGTGTTTCCTCAGTCTTCTCCTTTGAGCTATCACTGTCTTCCTCACCAGATTTGTCTTCACTTTCATCCTTTTTACGCTCATTCTCATCTGTCCGTTCACTGGATTCTTGCTGATCACTCGTGTTGGTCTCATCTTCACCAGTATTTCTGTATCCAGTCTCCTTATCCTCTGACACTGAGGCTTCTTCCTTCCCCTCATCAGACTTGATCTTCTCATCTTCATTAGACTCGTTTTTGTCTGGCTTCTCCTCACGATTTAACTCATTCGTATTCTCAGTAACTTCCTCTGAATTAGAGTCACCTTCATCCCTCCCACTGGACTGGTCACCCGTTCTCTTAACAAAATTCTCAGACAAGTCAGCTGAGTTATCCTCAAACTCCCTATAATTACTCTTACTCACTTTCTGCAGTTTGGAATCGTTTGTGAATCCCAGAGATGCACCAATACTCCCCCCAGGGTCCACTAGTGATGGCATCATGATCCAGGCTCCAATTAAACAAGCCGAAACCATAAAAACAGTGACAATGGTCGAACAATACTTTGACGACTTCCTCCCATCCACCCTGGTGTACCTCCCCATCGCCATACCCGCACCAAAGTCACAATCACCCTCTCAGTAAACTCAACCAACAACCCCTCTCCAACAACACGACCCCTATTCGGTTATTCCTTAACAAACCATCCCAAAAATCTAGACAATCTTCTCCACATCCAGCAGTATCTGTTCAATTACATCACACAATTCAACACTAACATCCAATACCAAAAACCTCGAAAATGACTAATCTGGGATCAATGCAACACCCAATTTATCAAAAACCCAATAAATGCCTGATTTCGAATCAATGCCACATTAAGTTAAACACCACTAATACCCAAGCTATCAGATACCCAGAAATTGCTTGATTTGGAATTAATTCTACATTAAGTTAACACTAACAAACCCCACGAAAAAAGCAAATTTTAGATCCACATTTGACGCAACAATAGAAAAATCCACAAAGATTCAACTATCTGTTCTTAAACAAGCAAAAATCACAAATCACTAACAACAAATTATTTGAATGAGCATCTCATTTAGAAGAACTTGCATAAATTATTAACAATAAGCATTATAAATCAGACAGCAATTGCTCGATTTTAACCCAAGTTTTGATCAAATTAACATGACATTTCAACATTAATCTCAGAATTTGCAAGAAATAACAGAAACAAATGCAGTAAAAAAAAAGACAGTAATAATAAAGAATTAGAAATCGAAATGAAAAGTACCCAGATCACAGAAAGAGAGAAAGCTCGCACCTTTTGTGAGAATGAGGTTCCAAAAACTGCAAAGATTGAATCTTTTGGCTATGTTTATGAGGGGGGAGAGAGAGAGAGAGAGAGAGAAAGTGATGGGTGGTAGTGTTGACAGGAAGCTACCAGTATGAGTGCCAGTGTCAGTGTGAAGGTGTGAGAGTGAAGTTTTGCTAACCAACTGTAATCTATCTATAAATACTGTGAATTTGTCTAATTAGTCCAAATTTAATTAACTATGACATTAAACTTGTAGAATACTGTTCTTAATAATGGAGTGTTCCATAAATAATGGTGATACTGATCAGAGATGATTTTACTAAGTATAGGTTGGAATTAATTCAGATTACTGATTAGAGATAGATCTGATCTGATCTTGTCCTGGTATGGCCGCATGGGTTGTGGAATGTGGACTGATCTGCTTTTGGTTTAAATATTGCATTTAGTACGGTATGAGTGTATTATGACCGACACTCTCCCACTCACTTTTCAAGCTTGATTAAGAAGTTTAATAAATAATGCTGTAAAGATATTCTTTAGATTCAACAAGGCTTGATTTTTCGTTGTACGTATTATTTTCTTTGACGAAACGGTAATCTGAAAATTAAAGTGAAATTGAGGAATCGAAACTTAAGACCCCTAACGAGAATTTAAAACACTAGATCTAAGCAATTCAGAACACTAGATCTAAGCAATTTGAAACAATGTAACCTTCACAGGAGAGTCGAAGCATGAAATTTTGTGGTAGAAATGCTATGCTTTCCTGCTGAGAAGACTAACAAAAAGTAGCTTTTTTTTTTTTTTTTCTAGACAAGAAAGAGCAGTTTAAGCATACTACGTTTAGTTTTACGATCAAAGATTCGTGCTAGATCTGTCAAAATCAAACCCGATTTGAATAGAACTTGATGATGCTGAATTGCTGATAAGCCCTAACAAGTACAGCAATTGGATAAAGTATATATTCCAACTAATAGAGAGCAGCTGCATCAATAAAAGTTGATGCTGCTGAAACAATAAAATGAATAGCTTCTAGCTCACAGTGGAAAATATGTGGGATTAATTCATCAAGTGATCAAACTATTCAGCCTATGGCCGATTGTACCGTTTCTACTTCTGAAGGGCGCCACGTACTCTTCTCAACACAAATTACTTCCTCGTTATCGTTGGATTGAGTGAAGCGAATTTTCCAATGAAGTGAAGTCGCTATGCTCTCTAATTCGGATACAGTCCCAGGGTCATCCCGAACTAGCAGCCACCCTCCTGGCCTTAATATTCTGTCAACTTCTGCCATCACTGAGACCAGGTTACACCTGTTACCAGAAATGATTAGTACAGTCATACATTGATCAGAACTGATATCAGTTAAATCAGAACAATTAGCATATTAGTTCTAAACCTTTTCTTAAGATCAGAGAAAAGTTGATCCGCATGAAGGAGGTCATATGATCTTGGATATGTGCTGAATGATTCACACCAATCGTGGTATATTCCAAACAACCCGCGTTCATATATAATTGGAAGCGTGTCTGATGAATTGACTGGAACTACATTCATAACCCACACTTTTAAATCCTTCAAGGCTGCAGCAAATCTGGCAAAGAAGAAATGTAAATATATAAAAGGCAGAGACTAACAAACACCGAACAAAATAGAGAAGATGAACAGGAAAACACAACCTCTGCTCTCTCTTTAATTACTTCAATTACTATCTATGTAAAAGGAGTAAGTACAATGCCTGATTATGACAGAGTCCCCCTCCACCACCCCACAAATGTTTTGCATATTGATTGATATAAGTATAAAGTAAATCCCGAGAATATAAACAAGGGATCATCATTGTCTTAAGGTTTTCAAACTTGTTTGTAAACTTCTCTATCAGTATTCAGTAGTGATATTTGCTCCACTGGTTTATTTTGTGAGAAAACAGAATATGTTTATCTCTGCCACTTCAGAATTAGCTAAAACGGAAAAATTATCGTTTCACACGAGCACTACTATTCTAGTTATAATGCAGCACTCCCTTCCAAAAACTTCATAGACGAGAATTATACTTGAATTTGACAGACAGCACTGCTTAGAAAGTCCTAGTCCCGAGTTAGCATGAATGAAGCTTCTGAGGAATGTTCAAACAAGATAATAACGTGTGCTCTTTCACCAAATCAGCTACTCAACTTAGATAGCAGATCAAGATCAATACCAAATTACACCACAGGCAGAGTATGTTTAATTCACCATTCAATGTACCCGTATACACTTGAGCTTTAACCACAAATATTCAGCAAAGAAACCGACACATACATCTTATTTTGCTTTCCTCTATTTTTGCAAAATGGGGTAATAGGACATGCCAATTGCCAAGGACATAAAAGATACTCCACGATTCAGCACAGGGAGAAAACAAAACGAATGCTTACCCTCCATATATTAATTAAGCACAAAGAGGAAACAATGTGAATGCTTACCCTCCATATGATGCTCTCATGTCCATGACGTTCCTCACTGACGACCAGTCTATTCCAGTCCCATTCAGATAGGTGTTAGTTATGACATGTTTCCAATGACTGTAGTCATCACTGAAATCCCTAGAAGCTTCATTGCCCTTCAACCAGTAAAGAGCTTTTTCCAATCTTAAAGGCCACCGTGATGGCCATTTTGACCCACGCTCAGAAGGATCTGTGGGAATTACTGGTATGCAAGCCTGCAGTGGTACATACCTGAAAATTACATCAGCCAAAATCATTAGAAATTGAGATCATGAGATATGAAGATAACCAGTTATCTTCCGAGCAATTAGTTTTTGAGGGACATGGGCATGCAGCAACGCATACGAGCTTCTAGCCCAATATCAAAAGCTAAACTAGCTTTGACTAGCTCAATATTTTGCTGAAAGTAGAAAGCATAATGAGAGTTTCTGTGAAGTTTACCAGGCTCTATTTGGGTCATCAGAATCTTCACAAAGTGGAGGATCATTCTTTTCTCTTCCGTTGTAGCAATCATTAGTAACAGGCTTTCTGAAAAATGCAGCAGCTTTTCTGTTCACTGCATCTCTCTCCACCTTTACAAGTTCCCAGCAAATCGACTTTGTTAGCTCGGACATGTCTGCATGCATGCACATGCAATAAGGCCCATTCCGGAGGTGGACCCTCTAAGAGGACACTATTCAGAGACGAGAAAACACACAGATAGAAGTTCAACACACCTTTCCAGATGCCAACATTGACAGAGTCTTTTCTGTAAACTGGAGTGGCAGACCACACAAAGTATCCTCCAGGTCGCAAGAGGCGATTCAGCTCCAGAAGGAGTTTACCACCTAGATTATATCCAAACTAACATTTCAATGCGATATTTTACATCAATAACAAGATCAAAGCTCATCTAGATAAAAATTACCTTCCACGTGCCAAGGGACCCTGCAACGAGCACAATGGATAATATCGAAGACCATAGAAGGGAACGGTAGTCTTGTTGTTCCCATGACAGCTGATATAGCTGGAATTCCCCTTTCAAGAGCAAACTGCACTTGGGCTTCATGCTCATCCTTTGGAGCCAAAGACATAGTGAGTACATCTCTCTCAAAAAGATAACCTCCGAAGCTGGCCACACCACATCCAACATCCAAAACAACACGACTTTGTTTCCCCCAAGCAACATCAGGAACAGACTGGATTTCAGAAGCAAAAAAATGTTCGTCAAGAAAGATTCACATACCAAAAAAAGCTGATCTTAGTTGATGGCATCTGGGCATAAAATAACATACTTTCTCCCTACTGTTACAATCAATTTGCTTTCACTATAAAGGAAACACAAAGATTAGATGATTTTCCATTAGCTTTGAAGGGGGAGCTAAGGCTTGCACATTATCAAATCTTTCCTTGCATTGGTGTTTTACTATTTCACATACTGAAATACAAATTCTACTTCACTTTTATTTATTTATTTATTGTATTCACTATAGAATCACAAATTATTATATCTGATAAAAGTTCTAGCCACTATGCCACAGTATGTAGAAGGAAGAGTGAGCATTGGAACAAACAATTTGAGAAAGGGTCAAACTAAATGTAAGAATGGATCACCTTTTCAAGATAATCAATGTAGTGTAGAGCACCATATTTAAACTGAGTTCCACCACCGGGGAAGGTAAGATACCGGTCGTAAACCTTCACCCAGTTCTGGCCTCCCTTGTACTCTGCAAGTTTTGTATGAGGCACATTCGAGAACCATATCTGTCATATGGATCATAGAATCTTGTCAGAACTAACAAAATTAGTGTAAACTATCTCAGCATATCATCACTTTACTGTTAAAAGAACATTCAACATACCATATCCCTGCTTTTGGGCCATTTAATCGGGGTCTTATACCCTTCAGGTAGAGGCACCAGACAGACGGGAGCTTCATCAGGGCAGTGCCTTTCCCTATGTTCATAGTGGCTAGTTGTCCGAAGCTTTTTAATAGCTTGAATGTTGTCAAGACATGGAATATAATCTGGTCCAGCAGTGACATTACAGACTTTCCATTTGTAATTAAATTCATGCGACACTGGTGAAAATCCTTCCAAAGCCATTTCTTTTCCCGACTTAGGAGCCTGAGCTGGTGAAGGTGCAACATCAGAGAATGTTTCATTCGACATCTTCCCGTCATTGGAAACAAGTCCTGACGGCATTTCCATTGATTCTCCTCCAAAACTTTTGCTTTGTTCTTGACTGGGCTTCTCAGTCTGATTGAGCTCTACATCCTGTATATTCTTTGCATTGATCCAGGCAGGAGGAGTTTTTTCTAGGTATTCGTCATCCTTGTTTTCTTTTTCTCCTACTAGTTCTGTTTCATCATTACCCTCACTTGGTCTACTTTTACCATCACCATCAGTTGTCTGGAGTGCAGTATAAATAGACTTTTCTGTGGGTACTTCCTGATTGATTGATTCTGCCCCGTCTGGTGGTTTGCTATTTCTCTCTTGTGATCCTTTGTCTTCTTCTTCTCCATTCCAAGAAATAGGTTTCTCTACCAGATTTGGAGCACTTGGAATATTCTCAGCCTTTTCATCTTCTCTCGACTCGGATTCGTGATTTTCAATGGCTTCTGTAATCAGGGGCTCCTTTACAGTGACATTTACATTCTCCTGCAGATCAAGATTGCTGTCATCCTGCAGAGGTCCTCTGCTGACATTCACTTTCAAGGTTCCTTCATTCAAGTCAGCACTACTCAAACTTTCTTTCTTTGGCATGAACTGCTGTAAGCTTATACCCATTCCAAGAGGGCCAATGGACGATGACATTGTCATCCACGCCCCTATAATACAAGTGGAAGCAAACACCACAATACTTATGGTCACACAAGAGCGTGACGAGTTGTGGCCATCAATCCGAACGTACTTTCCTAGAGCCATGTTCTCTGGAGAACAGAAAATACCTCTCAAGTATAAACTTCACATCCCTAGAAAGCGAAGCAACAAAATGGTTAGCCCTCCAGCCTATGAACCACGAACACAGATATAAACTTTACCCCTTCAACGATGCCAATCTGAGTACTAGTGTACTACAACTGAAACTAAACTAGACTCTCTTGACTGCAAAAAATTACTCCTCTGTCCCCAAAAGATTGACCAAACCCTACTGATCTGCCGTATGACATTAAATCTGTCCCATCGAATCCAGAGTAATATCAGAAATATCACATTTTTAATTTACTAAAATTCAGGAAGTACTCCCTACCATCTTTCCGATTGTTAACATTTAGTTTAAATGTGTAAGAGGAATTTAAACGAAACGTCATTTTGGGGCTAACCAAAATGAAGCACAACCAATCTTTCTGGGACAATGTATAACCAAGTACAAAAGAAATCTCAATGATATCATTATATCAAAATCATCAACCAAAGGAGATTATACTGAATAATGAGTAATTCATCATGACTACATGTCCATATTCATCATTCATAAACGCGCTTTATGAATAATCAGTAGAAAAAGCTGTACACAACCACAAAATCACAGTGACTAACACAGTAAAACTCACACATCAAGAAAAAAAAAACATAATAAATTTTGTTTATAATTTGCCAGAAAACTAAACCCACTTATAAGATCAAATCTTTCGATCAAAAGCAAAAAAAGAAAGAAAAAAAAAAGCAAATTACAATCAAGTTAAAGATCGATCACCCATTAAATTATTTTTATCAGAACAAATCACTATTATTAGCATAACAGAAGGAAAACATCAGGAAATATGAACATACTGTTTAAAAAATAAGGAGAGGAACGAACCTATGGGAAATGGTGGAGAGAGAGAGACAAAGTTAAAAAATGATGTTAGATTTTGTGTTCTTCTCTTTCACTGAGATGTCCCACTCTCTACAGTCTAAGACATTCCTTCGTTTATGTGTTTTCTTGTTAAGTGTGATCAAAGTCATAAAAATAAAAATAAAAAAAAGCCAATAACAAGGCCTTAATCGTCGGTGCTGCATGAGAGCTAATTAAGTACTACTCCTTCCGTTCTTTTTTATTTGTTGACATTTGACTTGACATCTCGAAATAATAATGCTTAACATCAGGAAGAACAGAGAAGTCCGAACCCGCGCACCAGGTTTAGGATTTACCTTTAAATTCTGCTATACGCTAATCAACTTGTTAAACACCAACGTTTCAGATTCCACATTTTGGAACTAACCAGCAAAAAAAAAAAAACATTAATGCTGCAAGCCTGGAAAGACCAAGTTGGAGACATAGTGCAAAAGACGAATCGTCTTCCGGCAAGAGCTATACTACTCAACTTTCCCATGAAATATTTTCGTACGACCCAAAACAGCGGGATATAATGATACTGGGTTACTCAAGATCTGCTCGGTCAAAACTCACATAAATTCTTGGCTCAAGTAAAGCTTGGGGAAGAACAGAGAACTGTGGATGTACAGTTGAACTTGACTTAACTTCCTATCACCCTTGGCGTACGATGACTGTAAATGACGGATGATAGCCTGATAGCGTACGAATGAAACGTTTTAAGCAGAGCAGTTACATCACTAAAAGCTGATGCAACTGAATTACGAAAGAAGGCTATGTCATCAGTGCAGAGCTGCTTGGAAATTTGAGGTCTGTTGCACTAAGAAACTCGAGCTATGGCTGACGCTATTGTTTCCACTTCAGAGGGACGCCAAAATGTCTTCTCAACACAAAGAAGTGCCTCGTTATCCTTTAAATGAACGTATTTGATCGTCCAATGAAGCGACTTGATGATATTCTTTAGATCAGATATGGTCACAGGATCGTCTCTAAGTACCAGCTTGCCCCCTGGCCTTAATATTCGATCTACTTCCGCCATCACTGTGATAGAATTGCACCTGTTACAAGAAAAGAGTTCTAATGAATCCTATCAACAACACAAAAAAGCTACAGTATAACCATTAACTGGTCTCAGAACTGTATAACCTGTCGGAAACATTGACAATTTATTTGTACCTTTGCTTAAGATCAGAGAAGAGGTGATCTGCATGAAGAAGATCATAAGATCTTGGGTAGGTGTTGAACGATTCGCACCAGTCATGGTGTAGTCCAAATAGACCACGTTCATATATGATTGGAAGTGTGTCTGACGAATTCACAGGAACTACATTCATAACCCACAATGGCAAATCCTTTAATGCTGCAGCAAATCTGAGGAGGAGAGTGATTAAATTCAGCATAACAAAATGAAAACAAAAAACTATACAGTATACAGCATATGTGATCACACATAACAAAGAAAATTGATCTATCAGGAAACCACAGAAGCTAAAGGTTGAAGACTTTGAGCATACAATACAAGCTTCTGATGCTAAGATAAGGACCTATTCAAAGTTCTAGTGCGCATTGTTTAACAGCAGCTCAAGCAGACGGCTACATAACAAAAAGATTAGTAAATTAAAGCACAAATTAGTTATGGTATCAAAGAGTTTTGAGTCCGACAAAAAAAAAAAAAAAAAAAAAAAAAAAAAAAAAAAACAGACATAAATAAGGCTTTTTATTATCTTGAAAATCTTGATGTATAGAATTGAACATTAACAGCATTTAAGTTCCCTCTATCTAAGTTAGTATTCTACTTCTATATCTAATAGATTATCCATCTTTCCAGAACGGGCTACAGCTAACAGCAATTACGCTTCTAAGCCAGTCTCGCGGTCATGCTGATCCTCGATTGTTTACTCTCCAACACTCATACCGAAACCAAATTTGTAATCTTTCTTCGCATGATCAAGCTCACTAGAGAGTAAGAAGCCAAGTCCTGGACTAAGTCTTTCTTCAACAAAAGATGTGACAACACCATTGGAATCTATCTTCCCTCTGACACGTGCCTGCCGAAGTACTACGTCGTAACCAACACTTGCTGTTACATCTCTAGACAGATAGTTGTACATGATTTCTGTGGCAAATGAAATCTTCTCAGATGCCTTTTGCACGTAGCTCAGCGATAGCAACCCTGTGCTAGCCACTTGTCCAGTTGCAACCATCTTACCATCGCTGTATCGAGCAGCGTAACCCACACCGGAGGTCATATGTTCACCAGAATAGAAAATTTCACCAGCCAAAGCAAGCTTTGGGGTCACATTCTGTATGTAGTTAGCCGCCAAAAGCTCACCAGTCCCAAATTGAAACTGTGCCCTGTGATCATTGCCTTTATAGTCAAGGGTACCCAAGACATCAGCCATGTCAGGCTCGACAGTAAACAGAGCATTGGCCTTCAAGGTAAGATGATCAAGCAAATCATACTTAAATTTTCCATTTAGTCTACCATCATGTGATATCCTTCCGATAAGCATCATCTTTGGGTCTATATAATTAGCCCCAAACTCATAGTTGGAGGTGGGTATTTTGAGGGTCTCTGGAGTCTGGGAATGAACTTCCATAGGGCCCATGCTCACACTGTGGCTAAGGATAAAATTTGGGCTAAGTGCTTTAATATAATCAAAGCGCCCCCCCTCAAAAGCTTCCGGCTTCAGAGACATCCTAGCTTCAACGCCAAGTTCTTCGTAAGAAATCGGGCAAGGGAGATTCTTGTAATCGACATGTTTATCAACTTTGGGGGTTTCGGCAGGAATTGACCCCATTGATTTAGCAGTTGTGGGTGGATAAAAATTTTAACTTTAAGTTGAATCGATAAAAATCCCAGTACAGATAAATATGGCGAAGAATTAGGGTTTTAGGGAGAGAGGGAGAGTAAAGATGAAGAGATAGTTAGAAGAAAAGAAGTGGGCTTCAGAAGGATTTTTTAATATTCTTTTTTTTTTTTTTTTGGAAGATTTGCAAGAAAATAGTTTGGAAACAACCACCTTTGGGTCTGCTCGGTAATGTTTGTGATCTTTAGTTTTTTGTTTTTCAAAAACTAAAAACTGATTTTGGTTTTTAATTTACAAATTTTAAAAACAGATTTTAACTCTCACTCCTGAGGCTCATAATAAATAAAAATAACATGGAATATCTTTTTTATAACGTGAAACTCACCCTCTCTCTCCTCACCCACCCTCTATCTCCTTATTCCTCACTCCCCTGCAACTCACAAGCAATCTCTTATTTCAACCCACCACCTTCCATGGCACCACCCCACGACCCACTGCCTCAACCACTCCGCAAGTTCCGACCGTAACCCGACCTTAGCAAAACGCCAATTAAGTAATGTTAACTCAGAGATAAAGACGACAAATAATGCAATAGCCGGCGGCGTTGATCGGAAATCGGTGGCGAAATTTTTTCTCTCGAGATGGATTGTCTTGGGCAGGATTTCTTCGTATTGTCTTTATTGTGGCATTAGACCGGGAAGGCAACAGCCGGCTCCGATGGCAGCGGTCGGATGTATCGAGAAAGAAACAGCCGCCTCCATCGGCGATGATCGGATGTAGGTGGTGGCTTTGGGCTGCCGGAGGTTCTTGCAACTTAACCTCGGTGATATCGAAGGGTGGATATGATCCAACTATACATGAATGATTGAATGAGATGGAGAATTTCACAACAGAACTTTGTTTTTGGAAACGACTAAAATTGGTTTGAGAAAACAAGCAGTTTTTTCATGAAATATAGGGGACTTTGTTTTTATCAACATATTTTACCGAACACGTTTTGTTTTTTTTTTACTGAAAAAAAAAAACAAAAAACCAGAAACCACAATGATGCCGAACGGCAACTTAAATTCCGAAGTTTGGAAACAACCACCTTATATAAAAATAGTTTGTTCAAAATGACCTTATATATTCCTCTAGCCTTGGTAAGATGCCTAAAGTCCTTCTACCACCACCATACCCTTTTTTCCTGAGCTTTTCCCTTTTCTTTTGGTAAATTAATAAAAAAAAATGAAATTGCTCACCACTAAAAGAACACTTCTCCATCTCTTAGATTGGTGCGACATTGAGGTTTAATGGCAAAAGATTCCGAGTGTAATCAACCGAAAGTGGCAAGCAGCTTGCTCCTACTACAAGTGCTTTGATTTCCTCGAGTTTTTATTCAATTTTCCCCAAAATTAACTGATGATTAAGAGAAAATTCAACCCAAAAAAGATATAACCCGCAAAAAAAAATGAACTGAGAAAAAAATAGAAGTGAATATCAAGCATGAATAAGAGAAAATAAGCTAAACTTCCTCCTTGGTAAGTGTTCTGAGGTCCAGAACCCAACAAAATTTCGTAATTTTTCCCCAAATCAACTGAAAAAAAAAAAAAAAAAAAAAAAAAAAAAAAAAAAAAAAACCTAAATTGACCATGTAACAGCCTACCAGGTCATTGGGCCATTGGCATCTTATGTATCATCAATTAAGATGCTAACAGGAGTCTCAATCATGGTAGAAATAAAACAGGAGGTTTAATTAAGTTGGGTAAATAAGTGGTTTAATTTTCAGATCAAAAGGAAAAATAAAATGTAAGTGTTTTTCGAGAGGGGGTTACGGTGGTCGTTGGCAGTCGACGATGGTGCTGAGTGGTTTTGTGGTGGCAGAGGGACTTTGGGTGGTCTTATCAAGATGAAATATATGAGGTGGTTTTGAACTACCACACTTGGAAATGCATGAGGTGGTTTCTTGCAATTTTTTTTTTTTTTTCTGCGTGTTTTCGGGATTCTTTTTTGTTTCAGGATATTTGTATTACTATATTGTTATCTTCTATTCTATTATCTATTACTACCTTCTTCTTTCTTTTTTTGCTCTTTTTTTTTTTTCTTTTGTTGTTGTTGAGGTCATTACTGTTCTTATTTGTAACTAGGACTGCCGAAGAGGATTCGAACGAAGGCTTTGACAGAATAGCAACAATGGAAATTATATAACTTTTTAGGTGAAATTAACAAACTATGCTCACCCTCCATAAGACGCTTTCATGTCCATGACATTCCTCACCACTGACCAGTCGATGCCAATTCCATTCAAATATGAGCTGCCTATGATATCCTTCCAATAATCATTGTTATCGTTGAAGTCTTTCTGAGAAACTCCTACTTCAGAACCCTTAAACCAGTAAGGGGACTTCTCCAACCTTGAGGGCCAGTGTGCTGGCCATTGAGACCCACGTTCAGATGGGTCTAAGGGTATTTTGTGTATGCATGGCTGCAACGGTGTATACCTGAAAACAATTCGTAAGATACCCAGAAAATTAAGCAAAATGCGTTGTTTCAGACCATGCAAAAAACAAGCATAGTTGTGTAAACACTCATGAACGAATCCTTTAAGTACAGTTAGGTTCAAATTAAACAAAATGAAATGGAGGCAGCTAGATAGCATCTAGCTTTCAAGATTTTTATGTGTGAATGTGACATGGCATCTGGTCTGTACTACTTGTGTAACCATCTCCCAAATTGCTCATAATAGGATGGACAAAGGAGGTTTGACTTCCATGACATTCCCATGGCAATGAGCTAAGTTGCTAGAGGATTAACCTGCTTATTAGTAACTTGTGATTTGTGAAGACCATGTCAAGGGTTACAGGATTTACCAGGCTGAATTTGGGTCATCAGATTCATCACAAAGAGGAGGATCGTTTAACGGCCTTCTCTCATAACAGTCATTAGAAGTAGGCTTTCGGAATATTGCTGCAGATACTTTATTAACTTCATCTTTCCCCACTTTGACAAGTTCCCAGCACATTGACTTTGTTACCGTTGACATGGCTGCAATCGTCATTGAGATGAGATCAAACAGGTTCAATCAGAGAAACAAAGGTTAATTCTTGAATGGTGACAGTTAGATATCAGAAATTCAGACTGGAAAACAGCTCACCTTTCCAGATGCTAACATCCTCTGAATTTCTCCGGTAAACAGGAGTAGCAGACCATATGAAGTAACCACCAGGTCTCAAAACACGATTTAGTTCCAAAAGGAGCCTACCACCTGTCAGAAAGCATCTTTGGCGCAATCAATCACATAAAACATACATTCTAGCTAGTTCAGTAGCACATTAATACAAACATTACCTTCAAGATGCCAAGGGACCCTGCATCGAGCACAATGGATGACATCAAAGACCATGGATGGGATGGGTAACCTTTGTGAACCCATGACAGCTAAAATAGCAGGTATACCTCTTTCTAGGGCAAACTGCACTTGGGCTTCATGCACATCCTTTGGAGCCAGTGACAAGGTGAGTACACCCCTCTCAAAAAGATAACCTCCAAAGCTGGCCACACCACATCCGACATCTAAAATAACACGACTACGCTTCCCCCAAGCAATATCAGGAAGAGTCTGAAATAAACAAGCAAGCTTTTTGTTATCTAGAAAATTTCAGGTGAATGAAATATGATACTAAACATAGCATAACTAGAATTGAAGCACACCATTTCAGAAGGCGACACTGCAGGAGAGTCAGGACTGCAAAATTATTTTCACTCGTACCTTTTTAATTCTTAAATTTTGCTTTTTAAGATGGCAAGATTGTAAGATAACAGCATCACAAGTCAAGTGAAAAGTAACTATCAGCAACAAAAAGTTATATTTCCACAAACAATTTTATTAGAGGGGAGGGGCTAAGGTCTTGATTATGACTGAGATGTAGTTTCCTTCAGAAACATATTAATATCTCTTGCCTCTTGAAGGTACACCTCTTGAACTTGCATTCTTGGATTTAGCCCCTATTGAGAAACAGGGTATGCTATCCTTATATCTCACTCAGAGCCCTTTGTTTTGATTATGATTGAGCTGTCAGTGGTTTACTTCAAAAACATCTTAACATATCTTGGCCCTTGACGGAACCTTAATCACCACCACCACCAATCTGAGTGTCTGACACCTTACTGAGACAGGGTTACGACAACTATATAGAATAGGGACCTAGTAGGGAGAGTTAATTCAAAGAAGTTCAATTTATCTGAAAAGACTGCGAATTTTTGACGTGCCACTACCACTCCAGGCACAGTATTAAATCAAGTGCAAACCTAACTCTTTCTTGTACTAGCTCATTATATATACAAGCATCCAATGACGGATTTGGCGCAGATTGTGTCCCATTCCAGTATTAAATTGAATTCATATTCGAATTCACTACAACTAATGTGCTCCTGAAGCAAGTTGTACAACAAAAACAAGAGCTGTTTTGACTACCCATTAGACTCAACACCCCATGACACAACCAAACAAATACCCCTTCTAGATTCAAAGTGACCATAACATGAAAGTAACTTAGATCTTGATTTTTGTTCTCATCAAAGACACTCGCAGAAAAGCACGACGATGGGATCAAGAGGATGCAATCGATGCCCACACGATGTACTATCTCAGAATGTAAGAAGTTGGAGCAAATGTGTCATTAGTAACCTTGTGAAAATGAAGTAGGAACAAAAAGTTATGACTATCAATGTCTAGTATTTCTCGAAAAAGTTAAAGCTGATAGAAAGCATTGATTTGACCGTACCTCTGGGCATCAGAAATTATAGCTTAAGATCATTACCTATTTAGATTTGTGATTTACTCTGGTGTTTCCGTGTAGTATACTCTGGGTAAGGTCATTCAATTCACAAGGTCAGGTCCAATCTATCTTTAAAGTTTGCAAAGTATGTTTCAGTAGGTTCAAGGTTTTTGCACTATCAATATGGTTCTCAAGAAATTTTACTGCTCTTTTTTCTACTTATTCATCAAATGCTTCTCACTGCTTCACATGTTGCCTCCATGAATGTATATTTGACTTCTCGTCAATTGCATACAATTTAATCGTAAGAGGCCTTCCTAGGCCATATTTGAAAGTATAACCTCTAAACACTGCGAAGAAGCACCAAAGCAATAAAAGAAGGTAAACTACAAGTGTAATAGTCTTATTCCCCACTTCATCAATATCATTTTATCTTTTTCTACATTCCTCACAAGCAAATAACAATTGTTTTATCCCTTTCGGTAGGTTAAAATGACAAATATAGACCCAGATCTCTCTAGGCTTTGATTAGAAAAATTCAGCCAACTCGCAAGCATCAAGAATCCAACCCATTCGTAAAGAAATTAGAAAAAGCTAGATAACTGAATAAAAAGATGAAATCACCTTTTGAAGAAAATCAATGTAGTGTAGAGCACCATTCTTAAATTGTGTACCGCCCCCAGGGAACGTAGTGTAGCGACCATGAACCCTCACCCAATTCTGATCACGCTTGTATTCAGCAAGCCTTGTACTGGGAACATTAGCAAACCATATCTGCACAGAAGGTTTTCAGAACATTAAATGCTATAATCTATAATACACTCCCTGAAAATATTTCCTTGAAACATAATGCATACCATGTCTCTGCTTTTCGGCCATCTTATTGGGGTTCTATACCCTTTGGGCAAAGGAGCAAGACAAGTTGGAGATTCATCAGGACAGTGTCTTTCCATATGCTCATAATGGCTTATACTGTGAAGTCGCTTAATGGCTTGAATATTGTCAAGACAAGGAATATAGTCAGGTCCTGAAGTAGTATTACAAACTTTCCACCTAAAATTACGCAGATACAATGACGATGAGTTTTTTTCCAACACCTTTTCTTTTTCTAGCTTAGGTGGTTGAGACGGCAAAGGCACAACTTGGGGAGAATTCTCATACGGTAGCCGTTCACTGGATGCTTGGCCACTGGAATCGCCCAGTTTTGGACCTTTACTTTGTTGATGGCCATCACTCTGATTAAAAACTCCCTCCTGTTCCTTCACTACAGTTGTGTCTTCTTTCCCTGCAGGACTCCTGTCTTGGTGAAGTATAGATTCCTCTTTCTTTGCTTTTGTTTCTCCAACACGTTCCACTTTACCAGGATCCTCTGGGCCAGGTGACAGTCCATCTTTTTCTGCACTTGAATGAAGATCACCCGAGTCTTTGCTATCTTCTCCACCCTTTCCCTCTCTGTCTTTCTTGTTTTCTTCTCCATCCCCATAAACTGAATCTTCTGTAACCTTTTGGGGACTCTGAGACTTCTTAGGGTTAACATTTTCATTTTCCAACTCCTTTGGGTTGCTGTCAACTTGTGGATTGCTTTCGCTGGTATACACCTGTAAGGCAATATCAGGCGCATAAGCAGTACTTCCACCTACTTTCGTTGGCATGCCACCCATGAACATCTCCAAGGTTATTCCTGTGCTAGCAGGACCAATTGAGGACGACACTGCCATCCAGGCCCCTATCAAGCAAGCCGAAACAAACATCCCTAAACTTATGATCAAACAATAGTTCGACGAATTGGGCCTGTCAATTCGAGCATATCTCCCCAGAGACATGTTTGTACAGGAACAGATAACACCCTTTTTAAGTATGATATTCCCACACCAGACGAGGCTGATAATTAAAGGCCGTCAAACACACCCACTGATCCACGAGTCACATAAACAAACCTTCAATCGAACAAAATCCTTACTCCCCCAGCATTCTCAAGTCACAGCCCATACCGATCACCTAATCACCATCACTGAAAACCCACAAAAATTTAAGCTCTAGTGAGAAAATAATAGATTTGAAGTAGTACCCTACTCAAACAAACAGAAGAGAACAAAACAATCAAACATGTCACTAGGTGGAGTACTTGCAAAAGGAAAATCCTGAGCAACAACCGCGAATTTGGAGAACCAACAACCAAATCTTGTTTCAAAATATAACTGCTGCCTGAATTTGGTGTAAATTCATACAATATGTTGATGATATTGTTATTTCTGACTAGATTTCGTTTTTGCTTCGTGGCTAAAATTAGTAATTTAATGCTTCAGCCCCAAGTGTCCCAAATACTAAAAGATACTACAAAAAATATCAATTTTGGGGGAATGTGGATGAATCCAACATGAATCCAACATTACATAAAGACATCCACACTCCACATATTACTAAATTAGGTAAGACCCCCGACCGCGATTCTAAGCTTATAGGGTGAAATTTATAGCATGAAACTTCAAAAACACTCCTCCAAAAGAACAACCATGAATCATGAATGACTTGCCCAACAATTTCCCTGCTTTTAAATCATTGATTGATTCAAAACAAAGAATACATATACTACGCTGCAGATCATATATCCTACTACATTTGCCCATTAAAAAAAAAAAGACTACAGCAACAATAACAAGAAATTTGGAGCAAAACCCAGTTCAGAATACAGTCCCAACAGATTAAGAAAAACATCAAGATAAGAAAATCGAGGGTGAAGATTGAAATGCCCATGATTTTAAAATGATGGGAAGAACGAACCTGATGTTGGAAGAGCTAAGCTGAGGAGAGAGAGAGAGAGAGGAGATGTTGGGGCTGGAGAAGCAGCGAGTGAGAAAGAAGAAATGGGGAATTTGGGTGTCTCATTTCTGTGTTTCTTGGGTCACTCCTCTTGTCACCTGTGTTGTGTACGTTTGATTATTGTAATCTCAATCGGGAAATCATGTCTAACTTTCGAGTGATTAGAGCATCATTAACAATGTTGGAAATTCCCTAAAATAAAACAATGTCCGAAATGGTATTAATAAAGTACAAGTATACAAGCATACGGAGTATATAAGATAGAAAAGGTATACTCTACCCGATTAATATTCGCTCAAACACAAATCGTTCTTGGTGATATTTGATATGGACAATTTATTGAGTTGTATTGCAAGTTAGGAGTTAGGCGTATGCATTTAGTCATTTAGATTAGGTATAAGTCAATCTTGGTTTTTTTTTTTTTGAAAAAAAGTCAAGTTTAATAAGTTCGGGTAAAGTTTGGGCACTTTTACTCGAGTGAGTTCCAAGTCTTGATATTATATCTATATGTTAGATCGGATTGGTTCAAGTATATTTCAGTTAGCCTTATTTTCTCGGGTCTAATTGATAATTTAGGATCGGGTTGGATTTGGCACCTCTTTTGTCATTTATTTGGCACAATTAGAGTTGGCTAACCCGACCTTCAAGAAATTCAAGGTCAAAGCAGATAAGATGTGAAAATATGATCCGTCTCTAGACTCAAGATTTCTCAATAAAAACCCGTAACTAAGGATATCCGACATAATTGATAACGCCACTTGAGACTGACGAAAATCTGACGGTTCTGACTCAAACATAGGTCGACTCAATATTTGAGACAATATAGTTTGGACTCTAATCTGATTTGACCCCGGAAAAACCCGACATTATTTCGAACCGAACAAATCCAACGAGATCGAGGAAACTGATATGAGTTTGGCAAACTAAGATAGACCAAGATAACAAAACCTAATTAAACTCGACCCGACCTCAAACTTATTTACCACCCCAATCCCTGAAAACTTGGCTCGAACAAGCTCAACATGAGCTGAATCAAGTCCGAGACGATCCGAAACAAATAGTGCTCACGCATTGCCACGGAGTACGACCCAATTCCACAATAATCACATTGCAAAATGCAAGAGATGAAACGAGTGGCAGAGCAAATACACAGATTCTTACTCAAAAAATGGGTGGGGACGACATATCCCACAGCCACATTCTTTGGTTTTCTTCACAAACACATCCACAAGCCCACAACCTTTCATACTTTCTCCCTCTAAATCTTCTTCTTCACATTTCCTACTTTCTCTCTCCACTCCACTATACATGTTTACAATGGCTGTGTTGTTGGTGTACTGAAACATGAAGAACAGGAGAGAGACTAATAATAATAGTGATGTATTAATGTGTCTCCATGGCTGGTAATTGTGCTTGTGCATTCTCATCATCAATCCACACTTATCTTAGCAGTAGCACCCTTTTCTACCTTTCCAAAAGTATTAGGACACCCTCTTACACTCCTATTTTTTCCTCTGTTACTAAGGCCAGGGCCCCTTCCAAGAATGCCCTTATCTATGAGGTACCTCTCTTTTGTCACACTCTTTTTAATCCCTTTCATACACATTTTATGTTTTCATCCCTTTTTATGTATCTAGTGCTTTTGTTAATGTAGATTACGATTACAGATGACGATTCATGTTAGCCGACCTCAAATCAATTTGGAATAAGTCTACGTTGTTGTTGTTATTATTGTATTGCTTTAGTTAATGTAGATGGTGGGACAAAGTTTATAACTTGAACGTTAAAATGATTCGATTTGCGTGTATATTGGTTAGTTTAGTTGGTAATGTCATTGGAGGTAGTATTTATAACTAAAGTTCAAAACCCGTCTCGGTCACTGTTGTAGACATGGTTCCTTTTAACAATAGTAGTAACAAAACCGCATTATCCAACAACATCTTTACCTGAGTGCCTTATAGGCTTCTGCCATAAGACGGGGTAGGGGGTCGGATGTACGCAAGCCTTACCCCTATTGAAACATAAAGAAGTTGTCCATGGATGACCCAAAACGAAATTGCTTCAAGAATCGCACCGACTGACTACTACTTCACAAAATAAGAAGCACAAACAGTTTTATAAGTCATTTTGCTTTATTCCATTATACCCCACCCAATGAATAAAGCCAATGAATAATTAGTCTTTGGCTTCATTGGAAATGGAAATAAAAAACGCATTATCCCAATGTCTTTAAAAGCGTGGCCTGTGTGGCTCCCTTTCAATTGAGATCAAGTATGTTTAGTTTTCTAGGTACTAAGAAAGACCAACTCTTGTGGTTGATTAATTTGGTTTATTGGTTGGTCATGAAGTTGCTCCCTTTTTGGCTACTTGAACATAAGCACCAACATAATCCAATTGAGTCTATTGAGAACTTTTCTGAATTGCGCTGTTTCTTGAAGCAAATGATGTTCTCACATATTTTGGGATTGAGATAGATTATGCATTGAGGTAGATTTAAGTTGTAAAGAAACCATGGCCTTGTGTGATGTTACTTGACTAGAAAACAACAACATTACCTCAATGCCACGAAGGTACCCGCCTAGGCGCGGGGTAGGGGAGGTAATCTGATGTATGCTCCCTTACCTTAACAAAGGGCTGTTTCCGGTCGACCCTGGATGAGGAATGCAGTGATGGTTAGCTGCTTCAAATGATTGATTAACCTTTGTGATGAATTCCATACGTACCAAAGCTAATAAATTGTTAAGTTGTTGAAACTGTTACTTGGCTTAAGCTTGCTGTTGACATAGGCTTTCTCTATGATGGTTTACTTTGCCAATTGTCTGTGTACCTAGCTTATTCGGCAAGCTTGAAACTTTTCTGAGTTGCTATGTGATTGTCGGACATGTCATCTACTTATTTGTCCTTCCCCTAGTGCTTGGTGCAGTGTGCAGTTGTGCTCTTCATCTCTACAAAAGTTGATCATGCATACTGACCTACATTTTTCATTGTAGACTGTAAGGATTTTGGGTCCTCCTGCGAGATTTGATGCATCAAAGTTGACAGTTGATTTTATGGGACAAGAAGTTGACAAGTGCTCCAGAGTTGCTCCCAGAATTTACATTCTCTCACATTGTGATTTCACTGCTGATTTGACCTTAACCATCTCCAACATCATCAATGTTGACCAGGTAGGCGCCTTAAGGTATGCATTATGACCATTTCGCCATTCCCTTGGGAACGGCTACTAAAAACTGTGTGTACAACAACTACAATGTGTGTGTGCTTGCTAAATGTTGCACTTCTGGTTAAGTTTTCCGGGATCAGACATTTGCAAGAAATTGAAGCTATTGGTTACTTTGGAGTTACAACCTTATACAATCACATACCTGTCTCTCAGATTTTGAAATAACTCATTGATAGCACTCCTGCAGTATGCTGCTCACTTGCTAGACCTTTGAGCTTTCCGTTGTATTTCCGAAAGATTAACATTGTCTTGTTTTGAGTTTGCAGCTTCAAGGATGGTACAGCAAGGATGATGTAGTTGCAGAGTGGAAGGAAATGAACGGACGTATGTGCTTAGTTGTTCACTGTTTTGTCAGTGGTCCTAATAACCTTTTCCGCGATCTAGCTGCTGAGTTTCGGTATCACATCTTCTCCAAGGAGCTACCTTTGGTAAGTGTGGTCTGCATTTGCTCAATCACTGATATTTCGGACTACAGACTTTATAATCTTCAGGTGACTAATAACTGACACCACTAAGTTCACAACCTTAGGTACTGCAAGCTGTTCTCTATGGTGATTCAGCACTGTTTAAAGAGTTTACAGAGCTTATGGACGCGGTGGTTTGGGTATATTTCCATTCAAGTTCAACCCAATTTAACTGTGTTGAATGTTGGGGACCGCTTAAAGATGCTGCACAAGTAATTAACTACCTTTTTGCTTCAATTTGATATAAGATAAATCTTCTTATTGGTGCTTCACTCACTTTTGTTTAGCTTGGTAAGCAGTGTGCTTACATTGATCTCATTTCTCTTACAGAATGGTAAAAATAAGCAGAGCTTGTTAACCACAACAGACCAAAGTACTCTGCAGCAACAGAAACTGCAGAATCCGAAATCCTTTTTCCAGGCTTTGTTCACATTTCTTCTTTGAGTTGCTTTTGTACAGCAGATCACACACTCCATGGAAATATGACAACTCTTCTTGGCCTTCGGACATAAACCTCGAGCAAAAGTACTGTCATTAGGTATTGATGACGTTGAAGTGCTGGAGATTTTGAAACATGAGCATATAGTGAGGGTCAGGAAGTTGCAGTTTCTAGTTTTCTTTTTCCACTCTTGCCCCAATGGAAGTGTCTAATACACAATTCTTGGTGTTACCCGAACTATTTTGTGCATTGATTCATCTTACTGATCAGTGGCTGATTGTCTTCCGTGCATATATTACTACTAAATTTTTTGACTGTAGATTCATACATCAAGCTGACTGGCTGTTGGTCTCCCTCTAAGATCTACAGACATTAGGATCAAGATGGATCTGTAATCATATTTTGAATTGCATATATTGCGAAACAGCTTGTGTATGGTCGTATTTCTCGACGCAAATTGCATTACTAGGCATTTGGAAGTAGTCTCCATGTGCATAGATTAGACCCCCTCTTCTCTTGATGGAAGGAAACACAAGAATGGCTGTGGAGATGCTCTACCTCCGCTTCCTAAAATCGATCGTTAACATGTAGTTCGAATTATTCTTGCAAGAACATAAGAGTGTGATCATTTAAAATGGGCGTTGTCGTCTTGATTGAACGACAAATCCTTCAATGCGATGCTTTACAAATTCGAAACCATACACATTGTAAGATATATAATGCAGCCAAGTATGTGCTGCTTTCTGTATATACAAATACAGGCAACAATATCATGTTGAGAGTATAATACACGTTTCACAAGTGTTTGTAAACAACTAAACATACATAATACGAAAGTTCCATGCAGGGTTGTGACGTAGTTTTCTTGTACACTATCGATCACTCACAAAACCATTATCTGCACCATTCTCTTGTAGTTATTATGTATAAAAATCAGTATATATATATATACCCTGCGCCTGTGATACCTCTCTCACGGCATTTTCCTTCCCAAAATGGCTAGGGCTGTTGATATCTTCAACTCCCATGGATGCACTCGTCTTTCACGCTCTCTTGAAGAAGCCTTGGATATGGTTGCTCTTCAACTTTCTCGTACAAAGATGGTTGAAAGCGAAAAATTAGAGAAATCATCTACATGCTCGTCTCAGTCACGAGTAGTAGTCGAGAAGTGGAAGAAAACCGAGAAACTATGTCGAGTTCCACCGGTCAGGGGAAGAATTAAACGTCAAATTTTTCGTACATTATGCGAAACCTTGAAGAATGTAACAGAGGTGTTGATCATAGCTGTATCAAGAAGGTTCAAATTAAGCCTCAATTGTTTACACAGCGAATGATCTAGTGACAAGTGGCAAGGAGTATATTCTATGTATGATTTTTTTGGATGGTATCACGTGTTTACATCTTGCTTTCTTTCTTCTTTCTTTTTGCTTTTTTTTTTTATTAGTTTTTCCCTTAATTAACTACTAAAACTTGTATCTATAAGCAAAATTTGTAATATCCCGAAATTTTAAAGTATTTTATATTAATATTTTTAGATCTATTAATTAGATTATTGAAATGAAAATATTTTAATTATTAATTGTCGTTCTCAAAACCGAGTTCGGAAATGAATTTTGGAGTCGGATTTTCTATATACGATTTTCTAATTTCTGAATTGGGCTATCTTCCAAACACTACAACAACTCAAGCCCACACCAATTGGCCCAGACACCAAACACATCCTAACCCAACATAAAAAAAAAAAAAAAAAAAAAAAAAAAAAAAAAAAAGAGAAGGAAATCAGAAAAAGGAAAAAAGAAAAGAAAAAGGAAAGAAAAAAAAAAACGACACGCACCCCCCCCTATAAAAAAAAAAACAGACTTCCCTCTGTTTTCTTTTCTTCTCTCGCCTTCGGTTCGCCGTCTTCTTCACGCCGCCTGTCCTTCTTCGCCGCACGCCACTGCCCACGCACGAACGCCGCCTCTATTCATCTGCCCAGATCGCCGGTCGACCACCTCGCTTCCCTCACTTCTTCTTTTGCCGTGGTAACGCCTCTACCACCCCTTTCTTCCCCTGTTTTTGGCTTCCTCTTTAAAACGTGATTATCAAGTATTTTTCTAGCTTTAATTTGTGTTTAATCGATACTAATAGATGTTATGATTAGCGGGTTATTGATTTGAGTTATTTTTATACACAAATAATTGGTTTTGATGCTTGATTTGGGTTGATTTTCACTAATCATGTTTTTGGGGTTAATTAGCTTAATTACTCGAATTAGTGTCAATTAGTTCCGGAAGTTATGATTTTAGTGTGCTAATAATCTTTTAATTAGGGTTCTTAATTTTAATTGGAGATTTGAGTTGGTCTTGGTTCATGTTTTGTAGGAATTGTAATTTGAAGTAATTTTGAGAAATTGTTTCTTAATTAGTATAATTTGCTTAAATAATTAAAGTAATTGGGGTTTTCGAAAATTAGATGATTTATATAATTATAAACTGATTTTCGTTAATTGGTTGATTTAATTCGTTTTTATGAATTTTTGTGTAATTAAAACATGTTTTTGATAATTAAAACATAATATAAATTGTATTAATAAATCCTAAATAAATCCTAGTAATTAAGGATTGATTTTTATGAATTAGATTATGTTTTAAAAGTGATTTTAAGTCTTTGGGAATTTTTAAGATAAATTGAGAGTTATTGAGTATTAGTATTTAATTATTGAATTAGAAGTAGAATTGTTGGCTAAATTGATAATTGTTGGTTTAGAAATTAGCTTGTGGTGAGCATTGCATATAGAGTAGAGCTAAGATAAGTATAAGATGAATGATTGGGTGAGATTAGTATTAATTTGGGATTATTGGTTGTAATTGTAGCACCTGAGTTCGTAGACGAAGAATATTAGTGACCGTTGTGATGTTGTGTTCCTGTGTATATTGAAAAGGTAAGCTAGCATGCTCAACCCTTCTTAAACTTGTAGAAACCTTTCAAACTTATGTGCTAGATGTGAATGGTGTGATTGGATGAAAACATAGTATCATGATAGGTGGAGAACGGTTCAGTTTATGCGATTGTCGTATTATGATTGGTTGGATTTATTGTATTGATATTGGTATATGGTATGGCTTGTGACAAATATGTTATTTTTAAAGGTAAGATTAAATGTATATTGAACTGGTTGATTTGATTTGGTTTGGTTTGGTTTGTGGGCGCATAGCCAATTTATATTGTGATGTTGATTTGGTATCGTTTTATATGAACTGTGATCATCAACTCTCTCTCAATAACATACTGGTTACTTAGACGGAGAAAAAGAACTCATATTTATTTGTTTGAGCCAAAAGAGCTCCTATTTATTTGTTTGAGTCAAAAGAACTCCTATTCAAATGTTTGAGTTGCATCGACTCCTATTAATTTCCCCACCGCATCGGTTTTTAAGAGGGTTAGGCTCTAGTCTACTCTACTTGGGTTAAAAACACCCAGTAGGGGGTGTGCACACTTAAGGTCTAGTTGTCTTGGATTATGGATTATGGATTATGGTTGATAGAGTGAACTAGCAAAAGATTCAGTTCATTTCTAAATAATAAGGATTATGGATTATGGAATATGGATTATGAATTATGGATTATGGATTGTGGATTGTGGACTATGAATTGTGACTTATAACTTCTTACTCATTATCAAATTAATGTTCGATGGATTGTGGAATGTGGATTGTTAACTAGGAATTGTGGATTATGACTCGTGACTTATGAATTTCTTATTTCTCGTTAGTATTTGATTTGTTGGGTATGGATTATGAAATGTTTCTTATACTATGAGTATGTGATGAATTGAATGGTGGATTCTGATATATGACTCTTAACTACTGGTTTGGAATTATTATTGGATGATTATATGTTTATGTGCTAAGTGTATTTTCGAAAATAAAACTAAAACGTTTTCAAAATCAAGGTAAGAATTTTGGCTTTCTACACGTTGAGGTGTTAGCTTACTCAATTTCACTGACTTTTTCAACTGTGGTTTTTGTGCTTTAAATCCACCACAGGTTTGGAGTGTGATGCATGCGGGAACGACGACTCACTAGAATTAGTTGGATTCAATAATTAGACTAGTAGTTATTAGACATAGACTATTTCATAATTCATATTTTGGACTGTTGTAATTTTAAATTGATGGGTTGTAATAGACTATTTTAGACCATTAAACAATTATACTGTGGCTTTTGAAATCTCCTTGCATTCGGGTCTTTGACTCGAGTGCGGAGTGACCCCTCTGAATTTCCTAATTTGTGTTTTGATTCTCGATAAAATGTTTTTGAAAAGGAAAGGAAATTTGGGGGTGTTACAAAATTTCTAGTACGTCCTAATTAGTGAGTATGCATTGGCGGTAAAATGAATTATTAACTTTGGCTCTAATCATTTGGTTTGGCGCTAAATGCAATTCATTTGCCGCCAAACCAATCTTTTTTTTTTTTTAGAATTATGATTAATCTTGGTTTGACAACTAACAATTCAAGCTTTTCCAAACGTACACACTAGTTTAATTCAGGTTCATTTAGTTTCGTACTGTTTCAGCTATATAGTAAGTTGGGTGGGGAAAATTTTTAAAAAGAAGTAGAGAGAATGTGAGGATTAATAAAACTAGAAGAGACGATGTGAGACAAGATGTGATATAATTTAATTAAATTATGAGAGATGAATATGTCTCAAAATAGATGAGTTGTTAATGTGGGACGTCCAGAGAATGAAACCGGGGTGTTTGAACTAGTATAGGACGGAGGGAGGACTAGTTACTAGTTTAGCTACCATGCATATCAACTATCGATTCAATTTTGTTAAGTACAGTTCATTTTATCGACGTTTCATCAACTAGCTAGTAGTTTGTTTACCATTTCAAATACAAATCCAATTGAATTAAGTTCACTTCGGCGTATTTTAATTACCGTTTCAACTATTAATGGCTAGCTATGTATTGGCCGGTTGTTCAAATGTCAATTCTGCTGAATCGTAAGTAACTCATCTAGATGTGTTGGTGTATGAGTTCATACATGAAACTTATTAATCTTCTTATATATTTTTGTTGATAAAAGAAGCGTGACCAAGAGAAAAAAGGGGTTCAAATATTTCAAATGTTGTGTCATTAACTGCATGTGGCTCAATGAGTCATTGGTACTTAATGTAAATCGAGAGATAAGTCAACTGAAACTGAATCTATGATTTGATGAGACTAACAAGTAGTCGTTCTCCATCGATGAACTCGTCGCCATCCTTCAAGACACGATAAATCTCAAATAAAATGTATCCTCCAGTGGCGAGATGCTCGGGTAAGATTAAAGGTTCAATGACATTATGACAGTCATCTATCCTACATAATGTGATCAACGTATAATAATCAGTAAATCAGTGGCAGATCCAGAAAATATATTTTCCTTGTTCCAACAATATTTTTCAGTGTCCCTCTCGTGTCTTTAAGGATTTTTATGGTTTTTAGTACAAAGTTTTTTCATTTTCGGTATCCTATGCCCCCTCATCCTTACATCTAGGTAGCACCGGTACGGACTCGAACACGGACACCGATAGGGATACGTGACACGGCACTTTGGAAATTAGCGGACACGGACACGACAAAGAAACAAAAGTAACAAGTACTTTGAATGTAGATTTTTTTCAATTACGTGTACTATGTACGGGTAGATAGGGGTGGGGTTGGGTCAACCGGGTGCAGGTGGGGATTTAACGGTGGGGCCGCTAGTGGATGTCGGTCGGAGGAGGTCTATTGAGGCGGCGCTGATCGAAGGTGGAAAAGCCAGTCGGAGTAAGAAGATGGGAAGCAGAAGAAGATATATAGAAGTAAGACATATAGTTAAACTACTCCCTCCGTTCACCTATAAACTTTCTACTTTCTATTTAGGTGTGTTTATCTTTAAACTTTCTACGTAGAATCTTTTCTTATTTATACATATAAAGACCAAAACACATTTACTTGTTTATTAAAAGTGCAAGTGAGACATACTCCTATATGTAATTTTTCACCAAGTGGACCCTAAAACTCATTCATTATTCTATTTTTCTTAGAAACTGTGTTTCGGCCCTACGTATTTTACAGGCGAGCGGAGGGAGTATTCGCTAGTGCAATTAGAATAAGAGAGAAAAAATAGTTTTTTTTTTTTCAAAAAAAAAAATTGTTAAAACGATGTAGTTTTGTGTCATATCAGGTGTCTGGTCGGTGTCCGGTTCGTGTCCAACTAGAAAAAATCGGTCTATTTCCTAAAATTAAATAAAAAAACAGACACGATTTTTGGGCGTGTCGGACACATGTCGTGTTGTGTCTGATCCGTGTTGGTGTCCGACACCGTGTCGGAAATAGACACGGCACTGGACACGCGTGTCCGTGCTTCCTAGCCCTACATGGATCCTCCAATTTGTACAACCGTAGTGATTCAATTCGACAAAACATATACGGAGTATATATCTATGCCAAAAAATGTTCTTCACTCACATTGATACATGGAAAAAAAAAAAAAAACTCTACACTCTCATTCCTATCATGAACAATATGTTGTTGTGAAATTTTGAGTCGGGTGATGTATGTCTACTAGATGTACCAGTGGGTAAGTTATTGTTAAATTTCACTTTGAGTTTTTACATATTTTTCTCTCACAAAATTGGAGAAGTATGTGCGAGCTAGGTAATCGATTAACCATTCTTAATACATTTACCCGACAAGGCTATAGATTAAAATAACAAAAGAAAAAAAAAAGGAAAAAAAAGGGTCAAAGATGTCTAGACGTTTTTTTTTCTTTTTTTTTTTTTTTTTTGCATAAAATGGGGATTATATTTGTTTAGATATTCTCTAAACATAGAATCTCATATTTCCATTTGTATTTTATTATAATTAATTAAAAATGACACATGTTATAATAGTATTGGTTGTGTAAGTCTAAAGAAGTTACACAAGGTGTAAACAATGATTTCTCCTAATTATTGACATCCTTGTATCATAAGATTGTGGATTTTCCTGAAGTTTAATTAGATGTGCATTGTTAGACCTGGCAAACGAGTCATTCGGGTTGGGTCTGGGTCGTGTCATCTTTCAGGTCATGTATTTCGGGTTTATTTTGGTTCGGGTCTGGCTGGGTTTGGGCCGGGTCTAGTTCGGATGTCTCAACTACGGGTAAAATTTGGGTCGGGTCAAACCCAAATCGAGTTATTTCAAAATGTTCAAATCTAATCATATTAATATCAAGTCTGTTAAAGTTTCGTCTCATATTAACTTAAATTGAAATTTTATTGATAATTTGTGTGTTTGAAGATGTGATATACCTAATCCAAATCATTTTGTTCAACTGGCTCATTTAAATGTTTGATAATTCGGGTCTGTTCGGGTCACTATCGGGTCAAATAGTATTCGGGTTGAATTTAAATATAAATTTGGGTCAAATTCGAATGTTCGAGTCAAGTAATTCGGGTCATGATCAGTTTTGCCAGGTCTAATTGTTATCTTGATGTACTGAACTTAAGTTCAGCATACTTTAATACTCCCACTCCTTGTTTAGCAACCAATGTATACATCTCTCTCTATCAACACAATTTAATCAAAAGGCAAAGCATTTGGTTCAACATTTTTTGTGGGATTGGAAACGGATTCGATTACCACTCCGTTACATTGTGTTTGTTTTTATATTTTTTGTTTTCTAATCCTTTCCCACTCCCTTTTCAATCCCTCAAAATGAATCCCACCAAAAACCTAAGGTTACAAAATTGAATCTCCCATATTCATTTTCTCTCTCTCCTCCCTTCATCTCTCTCCCCTCCCACACACCAACCCCATCCTTCACCGACCACCACGCCCCCACCGCCGGCGACATGCCGCGCCACGTAGTTCACCGGAGACACCGCCTGGTGGCCAGCCTTGCTCCGGCGAGTTCACCTGCGCGGTCGTCGACGACCCAAAACCGCCCCACCATCCTCTCTTTCATGTTTTCTCTCTCCTCTTTTCTTTCTCATCTCTCCTCTTCCTTCTCCCACCACAGCGACGACGGTCCAAAGCCCTCACCCTTACGTCGCCTCCTCCTCCACCCACAACCCCGACCTAACATCCCCCCACCGTCCTTACCACCTAGACAAAAAAAAAAACGAAAATTTGAATTTTTAATCCTAGATCCACAAAATTTAAAATGAAATTTAGGAAAACTAATTGTACAACCATATGGAGTATCTAGTTTTGGTTAAATTGGTGGTGGTTTTTATCGGAGAAGTGGTGGTTGGTGGTGGTCAACGTTGGCGATGGGCGGTCAAAGATGTTAATAGGGGAGGAGAGAGAAAAGATGAGGATTTATGTAATATCTAAAATTTAAATAGTAAATTGTTGTTTTAACTCTACTAATGGATTGATTACTTTTTTTAATGGAACCAAACAACTTTAATAAGGAATGATACTTGTATCCATTTCACTCCATTTCCGTATCCAATCTGTTTCCATATCAAACGCACTCTGGCAAATGACACAATACTGGAATTTCACCTTGCAAAAGAGGGTATTATTGGAATTTCACCCTCTTCTTCAACCTTTTCTGAGTACAATATTTAATAGGAAACCCCAGCACATAAACCCTAGAAAAACCCCAAATTAAAAGAAGCCATTTTTTTTTTTTAACTCAAAAGTCAAAACCCCAGAATTAATATATTCACCCACTTGAAGAAGATGTCTGGTCAAGTTACCATGAATCTGAATCTTTTCCCGGATCAAGTAATTACCGAATTACTGATCCGACTACCCGCAAAAGACGTCTGCCGTTTCAAATCCGTTTCGAAACGCTGGAACTCCATAATCTGCACCTCCCATTTCATCGCCTCTTACCTTTCCCACTGCAACCCGGACTGGTTCTTATTCAACCGGGTAATCCAATTCACCACTGAGTCAACCACCGAGTCAACCACCGAGTCAGACATCGTCTCGCTCGACGGGTTGAGTACTACTGACGAGTCCGAGTCAGCGACTCAGTTCAACTTGACTCCTCGACCAGATATAAGCACATTGACGCTAAACCCGGCTCTGATATCCGAGGACCAACCCGTAGTAACCGACCCGTTTAACCCACCTCAGATATACGGGTCAAGTAACGGGTTGTTACTCTGTGGTTTCGATGTTTTGCAAGAGGTGCGGGGCCCATCTTATATGAACTATTCCCTTAGCTGGAACGAAGAGGAAAAGAGGTTGTTTGTTACTAACCCGGCTACCGAGGAATGGGCCCTGATTCCCCGACCCGGTTACTTACCCATCGATATGCAGTTCAGTGTCGGGTTTATTACTCGGGTTGACCCGGGAACCGGGACAGTGGATAAGTTTATTGTGGTAGAGTATCAGCATTTGGTGCCGACCAACACGGCAATATTGCAGTGTTTTTCGTCGGATACGGGTAAATGGGTCGTAAAAAACGGGGATTATATGTTGCCGGAACATGATATACACCCGTTTAGGCCGTCTTGGGGGTTCGAGTTCGACGGGCGTTTGTTTTGGGTTGAGTGTAGTGTTGGGATGATCACTTGGGATGTTGAAGGTGACATCTTTATGGAGGCGGAGACGGAGGAGAAGGCGAATTGTCGGCTTATACCCCTCCCTCAAGGCCGAGAGGCCTTGTACACCACGGTCGATATGACGACGGAGAGGAGCTTTGGAGGTGTAGCTGGTGGGAAGAGTGTTCAATACGTTGAGTTGTTTAAGGAGAGTGATTGTATGTTGCAATGTTGGAGGCTTAAGGATTATAGGGACGTTGTTCCGGAATGGAGCTTGTTTTACAAGGTTTCTCGTGTTGATGTCGAAAAGTATTTGGGACTTGATGTTGTGAATTTTGACAAGGTCACGATTTTGAGTCTACACCCCTCATTTGACCCTGATTCCGCTGTGCTTTGCTCTGAAGATATAACTGTTTTCACCTTGAACTTTCGTACTCGAAAAGTTGAGTCTTGTACTAATTCCACAGGGTTGTTACAATGCATCCCCTTGCTGGTGCCGCGCTTGCCAGTCTCCATTCCTGTGCGGCTGTGTAAGTATATCGTTTGGCACTTTTGCGCGTTGTTTATAATTCATGTAGTTATTATTGAACATTGTCTGTGTTTCATGCTAGATAAATTATATTGCTGTTCTTGTTTCTAATTTGTATGTCAATATGTCATATATGCTTGGCTTGTGTCTTACACCGAATTAGGAGCCACTCTTTTGGGGAATGAGGAGGAAAATATCTAATTTAGCTTCTGATTCATTACTGAAGTTTAGAGCCGGTCTTGGTTCGCCTATCTAGGGTTTCTGGACCTCGATCACTTGTTACTGAAACCAAGAGAAAGGATGTTATAACGAAGTTTTATTTCTAAGTGTGCTCATTCGTGAGTACAAGGCTGATAGTTGTGGCTACTTTACTCTATGTAGAATTCGAGTTAAATGCTAGCAGAGCAAGTAGCTGATAGGACTCTAGGAGACTTGATCAAAGTTAAAGGATATATAGGTTCATTTCTGTTTGCTAGAGGAAGGGAAGGGAAGGTTTCGAGTCAAGTGCTAGCAGAGCGAGTAGCTATTAGGAGACTTTAACAAAATAAAAAGATGGCTCATAAAACTGTCTGTGCTTCTTATTTTGTGAAGTAGCAGTCAGTCGGTGCGATTCCTGAAGCAAATTTCATTTTGGGTCATCCGTGCGCAGCCTCTCTATGTTTCAATAGGGGTAAGACTTGCATGCATCCGACCCCCCCTTACCTCGCCTTATGGCGGGAGCCTTTAAGGCACTGGGGTCAAAGATGTTGTTGTTCATTTGTATTTGCTTGTTTATCAGCCTTGCCTCCATAGGAAGGAAAGGTTTATACTGGACTAGCCGACTTATAGACAGTAGAGTAACTTGTTTTTATATCAGAGGAGCAGTTGGAACTGCGAATGGGGAGGGGTGATTAAATACTAAGTAACTGGATAACAGAGTACCAACAATGTAAACTGAACTGATTAAGGTGAACAACTTATCCTCGACAACCAGCTGTCTATCTTGATAACTTGTGTGATTAGCTTAAGAGTAACTTCCTTTCCTAGGCTTGCCTTATCGTTGTATCAGATATCTATCTTGAAGAGCATTCTCTTACTCCAGACTTGTACAATATTGTGTTGGTGACATATATAACACTTGGTTAGCTTGTGGTTGAATATCATCAATGTACTTCTCTTTGTACTCATTTTGTGCTGAGACGTATGAGTACTGGTGTAATGATTTCTGTATGAAGTTGCCTCAGTAATAGTACTCTTTAGGACTTTTGAACGCATCTCTTTTACCTTTGGTTTTGTGTTGTGATTCCTTGAAGTGGGCTTGCTTGAACATTTCGAGAGCGGCCTTTTCTTTTCCTTTCTCTTCGTCGGTTTGTGTATGTTGAAAGCTATGAGCCCTTGAGCAGTCATTCCAGGGCTAAGCAACTAAGCAAGGGGCAATTTTTTGGCTAGTTCCTGCTGCAATTATAAAAATAATTAGCAAATAGAAAAGATAGATTATGTTCCTTTTTGTGCTCGTACTTGTAATTAAGTATCAAGAACTGGTTCTTGTTTTTACTAATGTTATAGTACTCTGCATTCGCAACAACACAGGTTCAGGCCATGTTTTATGCTGGGTTTACTACCCTTGCATTGTCCTGTTTAATCTTCTGTCCAAAATTTTCTTTAAGTAATCTAGTAGACATTATATGAATATTTCTATGTGGGTCTTCCAGATGCTGCTTATTCAAAGGAACACGGCAATGCATCTTTCGAGGAAGGACAATTCACTGAAGCTATAGAGTACTACACTGATAGCATTGATTTCTCTCCGAATGTTGTCGCTTATGCAAACCGAGCAATGGCATACCTCAAGCTTAATAGATTCTCCAATGCAGAGGATGATTGTACTGAGGCTCTGGAGATCGACAGCAATTATTACAAAGCGTATGCGCGGCGAGCAGTAGCCAGGAAAGAACTTGGCAATCTGGAAGGAGCCTTAGAAGATGCGGAATTCGCACTGAAGTTAGAGCCGAGTAACCAAGATGTGAAAAATCTATATTCTGATGTGAAGTTCTTGCTTGATAAGGTACGAAACTTTCTACATCCTGATCTTACTAGCTATAAGAATCGTTGTTCATGGAGCATCCGTACAGTTGTTGCGTTGAATTTGGGCTTAGGAGTCTGTGGAGTTGAAATCAGATGTTATTCTTTTTCGTTTGATGGATGTTTATGCAGTAATGCATTTTCAGAGAATGTGTGTTTTTGTGTCTATCCTCCATTTCCAGTGGTTTTTGGCTTTGGGATATCAGTGGAATAAAGCAAGGCTCATAAAAATGTCTGATCTTCTTGTATTGTGAAGCAGTAGCCAGTCGGAGCGATTCTCGAAACAATTTTCAAATTGGGTCATCCGTGAACAATCTCTCTATGTTTGCGTACACCCGACCCTCTTACCCCGCCTTATGGTGGGAGCCTTTAAGGCGCTGGGGTAAGTTGTTGTTATTGTTCTGTGTTTTTGTCTGTTAGCGGTGGTGAGTCTGGTGACTGTCACAGTGCGTATTGCATCCAGTCGCCTTTGGCCTGGAGGGTCGGGCACCGTTGTCTTACATTCTTTTTAATTAGTAAGCGTCGCTTGCAACTATTTCGTTTTTTTGAGTGGCCTTGTGGACAGTAGAAGTTTAATTTCTTACACTAAAGTGAATGGTTTACTGACATTATTCTTTTACTCTTCTGCTACTGCTCAGAGATCATCTGCAAAAGGCGACTCTGACATGGATCTGATGAATTAGGCTGATCGTCGTAAAGAAAGAAGATGAAGACATAGTGCTGTTTGTTAGTGGAGCAGCAGTTCCATAAACTCTATCTAACAGACTAACACCATTATGTATCTCTAGGTCCCGGTTGTGGAATTAAGTTATAAGTTGAAACTTTGTCTAAAAGTTGTTGGCGCTGGTCTGTAATTACCCTGGTTGGCAGAGCTGGCTATTGTCTCAGACAAGTTTCATGTAATCATCTAATGCCATGACCCATGAGATGTGCTATGATGTTAAATCTCCATGGAAGTTATCTTCTGTCAAAATGCTCGTTTCCGGTTAAAAGTAGTCGAGAAGTGGATGTAGACTGAGAAATTGTGTCGAGTACTCGAGTTCCACCAGTTAGGGGATGAATAAACGTATGTTTCTTTGTACATTATGCCCAATGCCGAACAATGTTGACGGAGGTGTTAGCTAGTTATATCGTTCATACCGAGTCCAAAAGCATATGACCAATAGGCGTAGTCCGTTTGTGCCTATATGGCATCAAGTTACCAAATTCTTCCCTATACGTCTACATTACATATTAATTCCTAACCGTTGAGCCAATGTATTTTTCCCTAGCAAGTTTTTGGTGCAAATGTTCTGTTATATAACAAGTCGAAATTAAGCGAGATCTGTCATCAATAGGACAAATCAAAACCTTTGGGTGCACCAGCACATCATCAGTAAGACAATAACACATACGTTGATTGGCAGCGAACATTGTATAGTATACAAGCAACATTATTACATTTATACAGCGGCTGGGCCCAAAAGTTTAACGGTCACTATTATCATGCTCCATATATGGGCGCACTACTAATTTAGCTATTCCCAAGTTTCCAACATAACAGCATAACCTAGGAACAGACAGGTCACTACTGATTAGTTGTTTGCAGGTAGCCGTAAATAAGCTTCCCAGGGCACACTCAGAAAGGCTCTACGTATTGTAAACAGACCACAAGAAACAGGCATCAACTCATGTACAAAACAAATTCAATGTCGTTTATCACCAACGTACTATACATCGTCAGCGAAAGCTCCTTGCATAAACACCACCAAAATGACAATGGGGATGCTCAGCATCCGGGAAAACAGTGAATAACACATTATCAAGCCCAACAATATGTCGTGACCGACAAGAGTACGCAAGTATGGCAATCACCTAAACATCTAACTCCATAAATCTGTACCGCTGTGATTTATACTCTACATAACCAACTAGAAAGACCTTTTGTTAGGGCTTGAAGCCGAAGATTTGGATCTTGCAAAGTCAAGCAGGTCCTTAAATAGGGCATCCTCAGGCTTGTCTTGCTTCTTTGGGGTTGAGGAGTTGAGAGAGAGATTCTCAGTCTGTCCCACCATACCATCATAAGGGGAGGTGGAGCCACTGCTCGAATGAGATGCTGCACCAGGATACTGTTGATCAAAAAACTGTTGCCTCTGATTATATTTCGAAGGGGGTGGAGGCAGAGACGCAGGTGGTGATGGAGAATCCCAAGGAGCTGCAGGAAGCTTCTCAGATTTTCTCGCTGCAGTAGATTCATCATACAAGGGGCTTTCGTCAAACATGGGTGATGATTTACTGTTTGTATTCAGGTGAGGTGGTGATGGTGAAAAGGATGGGCCCAGTGATGCGGTAGGGTTTAAGTACTCAGATTGGCTCGGAGCAGCAAAAGGTGCTGGTTCTTCTGCTCTCAGGGATCTCTCAGAATTGTATACATCACCACTCAGGTAATCCATAGAGCCAGCTTCGGTAATGACTGGCCTCTTTGAAGAAGGTGGAGGAGGAAGAAGTGGATTAACATAAGTTTGCTCAGGCCTGGATGAAGCTGGCCCGCGACCCTGTCTTGGTAAATTATCCCTTGACCTGCAACACAGCAGTTTGTCAAGGCAGTTGAAAAATAAGGGTTGCTGAATCTTCAGCAACAACTTACTTGAATATACTTGAATTTATAATTAGATCAACGGTCAGCAAAAATAGCCCTTTCAAAAGGCTGCATAAATTTGGCCCCTCTGCCTTTATACTCACCAAGGTGGGAGCTTTCTAAAGGCATTTAACTCACATGTTACACATGTTACCTCTCCTAAATGGCAAGACCAGATTGATCACAAGAATTCAGAATCCAAAAGGGTGTCACTATGTCTATCTGCAAAGCTCCTAGTGGTTACCTGTGCGCCAGCTGGGCAAATTCATCTTCTGATTCCTCTTCTTCATGGTCATATTTGACATCTACAAGGGGTGATGCTGGAGGTCCTCCTGATTGTGAGTTAACAACAGCAACTCCTTTGGCAATATCATCATGACGTCCAAGAGCGCGCTGCAAGTCATCGTTCAATGCCAAACCTTGACAAAGAAGTTCCTCATCCCTTGCATACAGTGAGCGGAATCTCAGAACCACAAGAATTAAAGTCTACTTGCTGATATGTGAAACAATCAGGATTCTTACGTGGTATTAGTTATAAGCACCAGAACACGCTTTTGGTAATTGCGACACTGCTCAACAAGCTCCACTATCACTTCTTCCTTTAGACCCTACAGATACTTAGAATTATAAGCATCACGGAGGAGTTTCTACTCTCTACACCAGAACTTTGAGACATTAAGCAGTAGTTATAACATCTACATATGCAAGGGACGCTCATCAGAGTGTCGCTACATCTTTAAGCAATGCTGAAAAAACGTATAACACAAAACAAGCTCTCTTTATCACAGATCACAAACTCACCTCGCTGTTTTTTGGATCCAGAGCTCCAAGCATTTCCGTCAAGACATCTGCAAGTCCCTTTGCATTTATAATTTCTGCCGAGCTGCATGAAGTAAACCACCTTAATACAGAATCTTAAAACATAACAGCGCGCTAAAACTTGATGCACCCTAGTGTCAGATGGTAATTTACAAAGTCTAGTTCACATTATAAAGACCAGTATTAATCCAAACACAGCAACACAAATTAGCAGGTGCAGTGTGTCCAGAAGTGCCATGACATACATTCTATTGGAGCGTTTATACAATACTTCCATAGTTCCGTTCTGGAGTTACGGAAAAAATGGCCTACAAAGTACATTCACATAGACGGGAAAACAGACCAAAATACCCAAGCAGTATGTACGAAAAGAGTTACATTATAAATCTTTTCAGACAAAAGGCTCCTTAGTGGTCAGAACCGGATATAATATATAACATGGATTTAAGTATGCGTTCTACTCAAAAGAGAAATTCGGATTAGATGATTCAGAACCATAATGGTCAATGAAGCCAGTCTCTCTGAACCTGCCATTGCCTCTTTCCACTCACCTGGCCCCACATCCTACCTAAAAGACCTTTCTCTCTCTCTCTAGTGCTCCTTTTGTGTAACTTCTTAAACTCAGGTCACCATCATAATAGAAGCCCCCCCTCTCATATAATCAACGCAAAATTAGCGAGCCTTTGTCTCCATTTGAGCGAGAGCTCATTAAATTAAAATTAAGATTTCTAAAAAATTGAAATACAAGTCGTCCTGGGTCAATGACCTATTACCCAAACCAATATCTTCACTTTCTGAAGTAGAATTTGAGTTCGTTTAAAAAAACAAGTTTTCATATATAAACAAGTTGTGTTATAGTGTGTATGGAAAAAAAGTCTAATCAACCACATGGATAAATCAACAACATTAACTAGAACTAAAACTGAACACAGAATGAGTCTGATCAACATAGGAGTCACTCTCCAAGTCCAATCCAGTATGTTCTTTCGAAGTATAGGTCCTGACAAGTTACTCATTGCTCAATGAATCACGCAGAAACATCAAACAGATCTTTTACTTAATAACTAGATAATAACAGTGAAGGCCGCAATGGACGACTAATCTCAGTTTAAACCAATTTATCGACAAAACATGTTTCTAAAGAAAATACTTAGCAGTCACAAAAAGCGTGCTAGCGCTTGATGAGTGATTCCTAACACATAGCACCTATTGGACCTTTTGATCCCATAGCTATAAGTACAAGATTATGGGGTTCTCAAAGCACACTCAACTTCCCGTCCCCTCCCTCTCATCAAATCTCCCCGCTCACGACAGCCCCAACCCATCCTCAAGCCCAGCCACCGTCAAACCCTCTTCCATGCCCAAATCCCACCCGATCTCCGCGCAGCCACGACGACCACCACCACCACCCCATCAGCCCCTAAGCCCAACCTCCCCACACAAGCAACAACCCCACTGAGAGTTCCCAGCAAGTCTGCCTCGTGCACCATACGACCAAGTGGCCACGGAAAGAGAAAGAAGAAAGAAGGTGGAAGGCGCAATATAATGAAAAAAATGTAGGTAGGACTTATGGAAGGGTGCAAGAGGAATATGATGGGATTTTCGATGGTGTTACAGTGGTCATAGGTGGTGGTAAACTGGTGATAGGGTGGTTGGCGATGGTGATCGAACGCGGTGGATGCCTGCAAGTGGTGGTGCGGGGAGGTTAGTAATCTTAGTAGTGAGGCTGTTCTTGCATAAGGGAGAGAGGAGGTTGAGTGGTCTTGGACCCTTAAAAGCATATGACTTAGAATGATAAGGAACCTATTTGGCCTAATCACTCCCTTACTTTCAATGTAAATGATTTCACTTTTTAAAGATAAGTTTTGGCTAGTGCTTCCCTTAGAATACATTGATAACATATATAGAAATATCCTATTGAAAGTTTGAAACAGAACCTCTTAAGAGAATGTCACAAACACCAACTATTCCATCGGACTTATTCAATAGTCAAGTCAATTAGTGATCAAAGCTCAATCAGGAAAAGCTCAAACCAATATAGATTTTGTAGTAACTATAACATCAAAGCTAACCCAGAGTCCAGACAGTACCTCAAACCAGAAGGATCAGTATCCAGAGATGTAACGATCGTCGCATCTTCAAAAACCGGAGTTGAGTGGGAGACGGGCTGAGTTTGCGGAGGTGTAAACAAAGGTACACTATTCTCCTCACGTGGTGGAAATTGTACCCCGGCAGACTGTCAGCAATAAGTATCAATAAAGCAATCATTTGAAGATTTCATTTGATATTTGAATTGGTTGAACCACACAAAATTTTAATCAATTTAAAGTTTAGCAAATGCATACTCACAAAAGAATATTTTTTAGCACACATTAGCAGGAGAGGGCAAGTCCATGAATTATGAAAACAAATGATTCAAACATTTGGACAACCAGGCACTCAATCATCAAAACTCACTCTAATAACCATATGCTCTTCTATCTGCCAGTGATCTCTTAATGTTGAACTAAACTATTTCTCAAAATGGTTACCTGACCAAATTTCTTTCATGAAATGCTACATTCCCCGATTTGTACAACAACAACAACAACAAAAACATTACCCTAGTGCCTCAAAGGCTCCAGCCATAAGGCGGGTTAATAGACGGTCTCGGATGTACGCAAGCCTTACCCCTACGTTGAAAACATAGAGAGGCTGCTCACCAGAATAAGACCAACTGACTGCTACATGACAATACAAGAAGCATGCGATAGTTTTATGAGCCATTATGCTTTATTCCATTATATCCCCAAGCGAAAGAATAGTTAGTCTTTGGCTCCGTTCAAAATGGACATATCCCCCTACTCTTACAAAGTGCAAAAGTTGTTATTGATTTTTAACATAACTAGTAGTGAACCAAGCCCTATTACTTCGTGAAACACAATAAGAAGCTGAAATACCACAAACACACAAAAGTCACTTAAGTCAGATGTGGGGACCTAGCCCTTTAAACACCCACCTTCAGCACTTAAGATCAAACACAAGAAATCACACAAGTATCTCAGTAATGGATGGGAACACACTTATATATAACTGTCACCTTCAAGTCATTGTATGCAGCATAGAAATGGGGAAATCTTCCCGAGCGTCCTCCCAGAGCCTCTTGCCACGTGTCTAAAAGAATTAGGATCCTTTCCCTCACAGCTAAGTCTGGCTGTGAACCAAAAATGATGTCATAAAAAGTAAATTAGCAAAGAGTTAAATGGCAAAGGAGAGGGTAGAGGAGTTAAGTTGAGACAAGAAAGTTCTTATCAAAAAAAAAAAAAAAAAAAAAAAAAAAATGAGAATATAATAAAGTTGATCACCTTTTTCTTTACAATCTTCACCATTTCAGGTAGAATATCACGTTCAACAATTTGCTGAAATACCCCTTCCCCACAATTTTTGCCCAGGGTGTCCAATACCTGAAAAGAAATTATCAGAAGATAACATAAGTCTGGACTTGCTAACCTCATGCGAAGGAAAGACAGATCTCTGATGTACAGCAGTCCCCTCCAAATCGTGAAAGAAGATAACAATTGTGACCCATACTAAGCCACAAACTTTGCCCCACAATAATAATGTCACAAAACAGATATCATAGAAAACCACTGAAAGAATGTTGTTCCCAAAATAATGGTGGAGCACCAAAATTCAATTCATGTGCATAAGACAGGACAAGTTTATTGCAGTCAGACAACTAAGAAACAGACAGAAAGGCAAACAAAAGTTGACCTGAACTTTTAACTTGTAATCTGAGAGAACTCGTTCACCAGATTATATGAAACTCGTGAAGTTGTCAAATATAAGCATCAGCACAACATCATCTCACATCAGAGCTAAAAGCTTCAGGATGAAGATCCTTCTGTGCTTTCGAGTAACAGCTATTCAGCCAAGAAACAAGATTTCACCATCAAAATTGACCTCTATCCTACCATCTTATTGATAACTTATCTTCTATTACTAAGGCAATCGAGAGACAGTACAAAGGTGATATCAGGCAAGCTCTACCTCTAGAAAGAGCCGCATGCCTTACCACTCAAGGGGAAAGCTTAAAAACATGGAAATCCTGTTTGTATGATGTCTACTACAGTTTTACTGACTTGCTCTCCCAAATCCCCACCGCTTGACAGCAGGCCATAATAAAGGAATTCTCTTCATTAAAAATATTTTTATCCCATCACCAGCCTTCCCGTTTTCTTCGTCATCCAAGAAATGTTGTCCATGATCTCTAGTTTTCACAAACCGGCTGTCCCATTTCCATTTACTATAATTCTAGAGATCTTCCGAGAAGACTAAGCTTCTAGACGTAGTATCGCCCCATAAGTTCTCCTCAAAACCCTTGTCGATGTTTTCCTACTGAACCACTAATCAATTTACTTCAGACTATTCCACATTAGATTCTGCCTTCGGGTTTCTCACCACCTTGGAATTTTTTTTTTTTTTCCGACAGAGCCTTGGAACTTCTCTAGGATGTATCTATTTACAGAATCTGAGACAATAGAATGTTGATGGGTGAGAAAGTACGTTCTAAAATTTCTACATGTTTTTTTATGCTTAAAAGAGGAACTCTCAAGACACCAAACCATGTTGGATTTGAAACATATACTTGACAAAAGGAGGTACAACACAACACAGCTTGCAACCCATCATAGTATCGTATCTTGCAACAAGTACCACATTATACTAAACAAGAGGGAACTTCAGCTACATACGACACCGTTGCTCACTATCTCCAGTCTCCACTACACCTCACCAATAAAAAGATATCTCACACCTAAAGGGGTGTAGATACCACACCATTGCTCACTCTCCAGTCTCCACTACACGTCACCAATAAAAAGATATCTCACACCTAAAGGTGTGTAGATACTTGGGTACCATATACTTAAAATAATAGAACAGTACATAGAAGCTTAGTGTGCCTGGTATGAAAGCTTCAAGATTGCGACACCCTTGAAGTGTTACAATGAAAACACAAGGATACAAAGATACCTGCAATCTCAAACTTAGACCCTCAGAGAGAATAACCTGTTTCTGAAGATCTTTAGAGATAATTACAGTCCTCCGTTAAATCCCATGCTCAGTATTATTGTAAGCAACAAGAAGCCTCAAATTTCTCAACAATACAAATCTATGCTGATAAGCTACAACTTTATCAGGTAAGCCAGCTGCTAGACAAAAGCAAAAACCATAAAAGCCTCTATCTGATGCAAACAGAATCTGTTAGCGTGTCCAGCCCGCTCCCTACTGTATCATGAAGATATGTTGTCCCTTAATATCTAATATCAACTAAGTAAATGAGAAATCGCTACCTTGAGTAATCGAGTACACACTCATCACTTTGCAATTGAGATACCATTTCAAGTACCATATATACGCACTAAAAATTACATGCAGCACAAAAACCGAGACACTTCACTCTAGACTGACCCAGCTGTATTTGTGCATGTAATATTAAAAACATGGACAGAAAGTAGACAGAGAAAAGAGGTACTAACAGAGAGAGCAAGAAGTTGGACTTTATGATTTTTACTGCCAAGGCGCTTCTTAATTATCTTCAGCGCATCCTTTGCTTGCCTGCAAGATACTCCAATGTTAAGAAGGCAAAAACAATTGATTAATACAGGAAAGTCCAAGAACTACCATTCAGAATTCAGAACTTGAATCAATCTGAACGAAAGTCCACAATCTGATTACAGGTCTCTGGGGAGAAGCATATTATTACAGCATAAATTAACAAATAAATTGTAGTTTATGCAACAACTTTGTTTCTGGCTCTAGAGTAATCATATCATATAAAATAAAACACAAGGAGTACACTTGTGTATCATTTTCGACCTAAACATAAGTACAAACTTTACACTACTACAGAATACAGAATAGCAGAACAGTGATCAGACCATATCAGCATTCAGGATTTTAGCTACTCAATGCCTTATTTCCAAATACACAAGTGTTCAGCTTCAACAATACAGTCCCCTATTGCTTTATTCCACACAACTCATAGAGATCACGGAAGGTTGTTTATGATGTTGTCTTGATGAACGGCCATCACTACAGCTGATCACAAACTCACATATGTATTCAGAACACAGTTTTCCAATGTATCATGATTGATTATCATCATCGTTGAACTCTACACGCATATGGGCATAGGAATATGGCTCAAAAATACCACCTATGTACAATGCGGCTTCCTCCAAAAGGGGGGGGGGAGGAGGGCATGACAGCTCTAAAAGGATAAAACAGTTCCAAAAATCACCTCATCCCTTAGTATTATTGGCTCATTTTGCTGTACAGTTAGGATGTGTACTAAAGCAATACCAAAAGACTGCATTCGAACCAATAATTCCTTAAGATAAATTCCACTGCTCTACCAACTAGATACAAGTTGCAACAAGGAAAAGAAGCATAAACAATGCAATAAAATCAATGAGCGAGAAAAATATATACTCCGTAAATAACAGAAATAATACCCTGGGTTCATGTTAATAATGTCACAAAGCTCCATATTGACCGCCCAATCTGGACCAATTAGCATATCATTGGTCGCTCTTTCGGCAATTGCTGTAGCGGTGTTAGCCATTTTTGCCCAATCACTTAAATAATGATTTAGCTTCTATTCACCTAACTGCATCCAAAATCAAGTAACATTTGACATTATCTCACAGTTCCATACGAATGATTCACCAAACAAAAAAGAATTAACATTGATTCAACAGCATTGAGCTGCAAAAACCAATCTCTGGCACTCACAAAATACATTAATTTTAACATACAATGGGCAGAACCAAAAGATCGCAATATCGCATACACACCCATAAACTGAAACATATGATCTCAACCCTATCCCTCCTACAAAGGGTTTTGCTTATAGTCTACCTAAATGTCATAATCTCACAAAATCGCCTCGAATTCGAGTTATAGTGGTAGCATTCACACACACACAAAAACTCCACTTGAAATCACAAGAACTCACAACTAAAAGAGAGAATTAATCCTAAACCCATCAAAATTAGGCACAAACCCACCAAAATTTGACATGCAGAAAAACGAAAAATTCAACCAACCCCAAAAAACCAAGTAAAATTACCCCCAAAACAAGACTAACCCAAAATCCCTCCTAAACCCAAATCCCTCCTAACCCAACAAACAAACAAACCCAATCCACATAAATTAACAAACAACATAATCAAAAGATCATATAGTGATTGTAATTTTGAGCCTAATTAGAAATTAACCACGATCCACTCATCACTCAAGTATGCATAATAATAAGTTAATAACAATCATACATACCATCAAATCCAATCTAATTAGATGGGATCACCAAAAAATAAGAAATACCCATTATTACTATTGAAATTATAAGAACATCTAACATAAATAAAACAAATTATAAATTAAAATAAGTAGAGAAATTTCCGGAGCTTACCCCGTCAACACTTACAGAGAAAGACACTGAGGATAGGAGAGAGAGAGAGAGATTATGTGAGGGAAGATGTGTAAGTTTGCTTCCCAGGCAAATTAATTAAGATTAAATTAATGTGATTACGAGAGAAATGACGAAGATTTGCACTTTTTTTTATTGGTTTAAATTAATTAATTCAATTAAAGTTCAGGATGAAGGAGAGAGAAAGAGAGATTGATGGGTTTTTTTTTTTTTTTTTTTTTTTGTTGCAGAAAAAGGAAGAACAAAGGTTTCTTCGGTATGGAGTCAACGAAATCGGTTTTGCCCTCTTTTTTGGAATTTGGACTTTTGATTTTGGAGAAACGCGTTTCTATTTTTCCTAATTGTTAGTACGAGTAACTTGATCAAGAATCCATTGTGGATCACTAGACTCACTGCTCGAGAACTAGGTCTACTCAACTGACTATATAATGTAGTGGTCGACTACGTATAATCCAATCCATGATCGAATCAACCTCATTAACCATAAATCGTAATTATTAAGCCATTTCATAATATAACCCCGTTTAGTTTCTATGACCAACCATGTTCTCACGGAGTATATCTTGACAATTTTATAGCCTTCTTCGCCTCTTGGCCATTGTTGGATCTTGGATTGAAGCACGGTTTGCAGTAGATATTGATCAGAGTCATCTTCTAGTGTATAAATAATGGTGATACTTGCTACCACGTTAATCTATGTGGGGGTGGTTGAAGGATATGAGATATATATAAAGCTTTAGAGATATGAGATGTTGGCAAGTACTCCCTCCGTCCCACCTCAAACGCCCCGTACAATATTTGTAGTGAAATAAGAAAAACTAGTTTTCATGTCCGTGCCACGCCCGTGCTATATATTTATATTGTTTATACTCACTATATAAGAAAAATGTTGGCTTATTTTGTTCTAATAAATTACCATAATGATTATATTTCATAAATTAATTATACTATACTACCGCAAATTATACCATGCTTCCGGGAGCACAATGAGCACGGTGGTCCTTCTCACAATAGAAGAGTGAGGACCACACTTAAAATAATTTAAAATCTATTTAAGTGTGGTCCTTACTGTAACACTACGAAATTTGGAAAGTGGATTATGGAGTTGGTTTGTCCCACATTGGGAAATTAAACCTCATATGATCAGTTTATAATAGATTCCTACCATTATACTACCAACAAGGCCTTCACCTTTTAGAGCCCAGAGAGGATATATGGGCCTAGTAGGTGACTACCCATCTTATTGGGTTGTGTTGCGACGGACGGTGGTTCGGGTTGTTACAGATGGTATCAGAGCAACCCTGCGACCGCGTGCTGGGTGCTGGGGCGAGGCCCAGACCAGCCGTCTAGCGGGGGAGATCGTGGACCTGTGTTAATGTTGGTATGGTTTGGTCGAGGCGCAACGGGGACGTTGCGTTCTCTAAGTGGGGGAGTTTGTGACACTACGGAATATGGAAAGTGGTTTATGGAGTTGATTTGTCCCACATTGGGAAATTAAGGCTCATATGATCAGTTTATAATAGATTCCTACCATCATACTAACAACAAGGCCTTCACCTTTTAGAGCCCGGAGAGGATATATGGGCCTAAGAGGTGACTACCCATCTTATTGGGTTGTGTTGCGACGGATGATGGATCTGTAACAACCCGAACCACCGTCCGTTGCAACACAACCCAATAAGATGGGTAGTCACCTACTAGGCCCATATATCCTCTCCGGGCTCTAAAAGGTGAAGGCCTTGTTGGTAGTATAATGGTAGGAATCTATTATAAACTGATCATATGAGCCTTAATTTCCCAATGTGGGACAAACCAACTCCATAATCCACTTTCCAAATTTCGTAGTGTTACAAACTCCCCCACTTAAAGACCGCAACGTCCCCGTTGCGCCTCGACCAAACCATACCAACATTAACACAGGTCCAAGATCTCCCCCGCTAGACGGCTGGTCTGGGCCTCGCTCCAGCACCCAGCACGCGGTAGCAGGGTTGCTCTGATACCATCTGTAACAGCCCGAACCACCGTCCGTCGCAACACAACCCAATAAGATGGGTAGTCACCTCTTAGGCCCATATATCCTCTCCGGGCTCTAAAAGGTGAAGGCCTTGTTGTTAGTATGATGGTAGGAATCTATTATAAACTGATCATATGAGCCTTAATTTCCCAATGTGGGACAAACCAACTCCATAAATGTAACACCCCAAATTTTTGGGTTACTTGAATTGTGCAAAGTATTGGGAGAATCTTGTTTTAAGGGCGTGAAAATCTATTTTGGAAATTAGGGTATACCTTCCGTTTAGAGACGCTTTCCTAATTGGGCAACTGTTGGACGAAATTACCGAAATACCCTTACTAAACCCTTCCTATTTTCTACAAAAAATAAAATAAAAACCCAAAACCCTCCCCCTCACTCACTCACGGCTGCAGCAAGAAAGAAAAGAAAAAAAAAAAAAGAGACGTGAAGAGAATAAGAGAAGAAGGAGAAGAGAAGAAGGAGAGCGCCGCTGCCCTAGCCGCCGACCGCCGTCGCCGCCACCTGCGCACCACCGCCGACCCCCCTTTGCCCTCTCTCTTGGTTTTTACACCAAGAGTTGTAAGTTTAACCTCTCTCCCTCATAATTTTCAGATTAGGGCTTCCTTAATCTTATGCCTTTTGTAGTATGATTATGATTTTAATTGTGGGAATGACTTTGATTAATCCTATCCATGCTTAATTGTGGTTTTGGTGCATGAAATATTGGTTTCTATATTAGGGCTTTTGAAATTAGGGTTCATGGTTGTTTGGGGGTGATTTCATGGGTGGAATTATGTGAGATTTGGAGGGGATACTTGTTATGAGATGGGTAAACCATGGTTTTGATTTGGGAATGTTGCATGAGGTTTTAATTGATGAGACTGTTTTCTGCCCATTTCTGAATTTTGCTTAATTTGGATGTTTAAGTTGTTATTATGGTGATTTATAGATGGATTAATGTTGTTAGTATACTTGGGAGGGTGTTGTGCGAATTTGGTGTTGTTTAGAGGTCGTTTGAATGTTGAAATCCAAAGTTAGAGTGCCTTGGATGCACTAGTAGGGTGATGGTTAGTAATTGGTGTATTGTTGGTTGATTTTAGGTTGTGTGTTCGAGGAAGTACCGTTCTAAGGTCTTGGGTTGATCTTGTGATTTCGCTAGTAAGGTAAGAACGTTGATCACAAATCTCTCATCGACCATTATCTTGTTTGATACGCTTGCTTGATCATCATATATTCTTGTTTTATACGTTCATTCTCATTATCCGTTTCGCTTGTACCTAATTATATCATTGAGCATATTTTTCCGTTCATCTTATCAATGTTCGTTTGCGGTCTTTCGACCACCACACTCCCCACGGCCCTTCGGCCCTCTTGCCTTCCTCGGCCCTTCGGCCTCTAGCCGAGACCACCACTCGGCCATTCGGCCGAGTGGTGTGTTTTGCTTGTTGCTTGTGTTTTTGTTTTGCTTAAAGTATCCATTGATTATGATCATTATAATCTGAATCGTCAAATAATGCATTTTTGAATAACGTATATAAAACGGATGAAAGAATATAAATGACTCCACCTAGAGTACGATGTATTCGGCTCGGCCGATCATCGTTGATATACCTCTGATCAAGGTACGTAGGGTCGGGTTAGCTGCCGACTTCCTAATAGTCTTCCTCCTAGATGGGAGCTCGTCCTACCGGCCTGTCTTGTGAGGGGTGTGCACACTCGGGATTATTAGGGCGATAATTACAACTCTAGCTCGAACAAAGTTCGTTAAGTGGGGCTATGGGGTAGGACCCTGGCCGAAAATATGACAAAACGATATATATATATATATATACATATTTATTGAGCGGCGATGCTCTTTTGATAATGCACTCTGTTGCTATTGATATTCCTATGCTATAACGTCAATTCGTTCTTGTTAGCTACGCGCCTCAAGGCGCGTATCTTATTTATTTTTTTTTTTTATACTTGTTATTTCTTACTCAGCCTGTGCTGACGTTCTGTTTTCTGGTTCGTCCCTACCGTGTTCTGGGGCCTATGCCAATCTTCGATGGCATAGTTGACAGGTCTTGATGATATGGCTGCATGCTTACAAAGCTGATCATGTTGGGGGTTTTCGAAAGACTTTGTTTTATCTCAGACTTCATTTCGTTTTAATTATGTAATTTGGATTTCGTTTTGAGAACTATAGCTCGACATTTTTTTTTAAGACTTCCGCTGTTTTATTTCCGTTTGTTAATTGTTGTTGAATTTCTAGCCTAGCAATTGACTTGGTAGTCAATTGCGGCGTGACAATTCTAAATTTATTTCTATTTATAGTTGGTCAAAATTTAGGGTTGTTACAATAAACCACTTTCCATATTCCGTAGTGTTACACTTACTCCTCTATTGTGAGGAGGACCACCATGCTCCTTGTGCTCCCGAGAGCATGGTATAAGCATTGCTATACTACGGCTTATCTTTGTTCAAATAAATTAGCTTAATAATTATTTTCCATAAATTAGCTATATTATACTACTCTAATGCTATTTTTATGTTCTATCCAATTAATAAATGTCAAGTGTCGTTCTAGGAAAGACTTGGTTTCAGGTTTTAATATATAGTATTAGATAGTTTGCATGCCCGTGCCACGCTCGGGCTATATATTTATATTGTTTATACTCACTCTATAAGAAAAAATGTTGGCTTATTTTGTTCTAATAAATTACCATAATGATTATATTCCATAAATTAGTTATACTATACTATGGCTTATCTTTGTTCAAATAAATTACCTTAATAATTATTTTCCATAAATTAGCTATATTATACTACTCTATAATAATTTATTACCATATCTTAACCGATAATTATATTTAATGCTATTTTTATGTTGTATCCAATTAATAAATGCCAAGTGTCGTTCTAGGAAAGACTTGGTTTCAGGTTTTAATATATAATATTAGATTGATATAGTAAGTTGAGCGGGATAATATTAAGAAAAGGGAGGAGAGAGAATGTGAGGATTAATAAAAATAGGAGAAAGAATGTGAGAGAGGATGTGGTAATTTAATAAAAGTATGAGAGAGAAATATGTCCCAAAATAGATGTGGTGTTTGAGATGGGACGTCCCAAAATAGAATATGGGGCGTTTGAGATGGGACGGAGGGAGTAAGTAAAACTATGTGTGTCAATATTGTGACTCTTGTGACATTGTTTCATCTTTGCTCAAATAAGATGCAACCTTTTTTTTATTCATTTTCAAATCCTAGACGAGAGATTTGTTTGATTTAATTTGGTTTCTGATGACTCTTCTGCTCTTCACAATAATTATCTATACTCAGATTTTTTCTTTGTCAAGTATGCATAACATTTTATATGCATGTTGAAAGAGTAATTGTAAGTTACTTGACAAGTACCGCAAAACACCGTTATAGCCTTCATCTCAACCGTAGATAATGTTAGAAATCAATATACATCATCCATTATTTTTAATTAGATATATTTTATAAATTATATTGCAAATAACTGAAAAAATGGTTAATTGCATTAATTTAAATTTTCATGCTTACATATACAGGTACAAATTGGGTAAGGATCCTCTAAAGTTGATTTTTGGTAGAGTTTGTAGAGTTTACCAAAACAAGTAATAAGACAAAATAAAAAGAATTTTGAAAGTCACAAATAAATTGTTAAAAAATCTATTCTTACTTTTTTAGGCAAACTCTACCAAGTAGAGTTGATTTTCAACTCTAGAGGATCCCAACACGTACAAATTATATCTAATCCAATACTCCGTATAATTTGATAATTATTTACTTTTAAAAAAGTTTAATTTTGTTTTTTAAAAAGAATTTGTTATGGTGATTTGCGATACCTGTCGAGCACCCTATCCAAGGGATTTTTGAAAAGAGGTCCTCAATAGCGATCAATTCAACGGGTCTCGTTTTAAGAGACTGTCTCTGTTCCCAATGAAACCCGTTAAGACCACGTAATTTTGGAAATAAGACTCAAGTTGAGTCCTCACAAATAAAGATGCCTTATGATGAAATCTTCCAAATGTGGTGTAGTGTTCGATCCTTTTATTCTAGGGTTCTGAAATAAGTTGGGTATTCTTTTTTTTTCCCCTCTCAAATAAAGAATTGAAGCGTCTAAGATTAGGAGGAGAAGGTGAAAATTAACCAGAAATGGGGGGGTCTGCTGTTAACGCTTAGGCAGAAAGAGGAAGCTACGGGTGCAGACGAGAAAATTCGCAGCATCGGCATCAGGATCATACTTCGTGTGCTGCTGTGCAGGTTTAAGGTTGCAGTTTCTGAATCCTGATTCTGACAATCCTGGTTTGAAAATGCGGACGCAGAAGTCCGTAAAGTATGTTGTATCAGAAGATACTGATACTGTAACGCCACAACTAACATTCAGACATCATACAGGCATCTGCAGCTGTCAAAAGAAAGCTGTCTCCTTGTCTGTGGATGTTGATATGCTCTTACCTGTGGAAGTTCATAAAGGCACTGCTGCAGTAAAAGCTGCATTGTGCATTCTTCATAGCAGGTTACATAGACTGGTCGGATTAATTCTGCCAAGAAAGGCAATCAATTCAAGTTGCCATTTTGGCTCCGGTAACTTCCTACATTTTCAGTCTGTTTCACACATTCACGGCCTACATCAGTACAGCACTGTACACTAGAAAGAGCTGACTTTTAGTTTTACTCTGATCACAGGTTGTTGTCGCTGGACGGGTGTCCGTTTCTTACTTGACAGCATTGTTTTACAAAGAGAATCGAAGCAGTATATTATCAGAAAAAAATGAAACTGTGAAAGTCAGCCAAACCCATGTCAAAATGATCAAAAGTCAAGTTTCATACATAAGTTTCTTTCCTCATCATTATGAACTTTGGTGGAATTTTGTACAGGTCATTGCTTATGTTTGCTTAAATAACTTTGCCAGGAATCGCTTATTATAAAGTGAATGTCAATGTCTTCCAGAAAAGTTGTTGTAGTCCAAAATAAAATTTTCAGTCGCGATTGCAGTGACTCAGTGAGCTTCTTGCTGGTAGATAGCATTTTTTGGTGGTTAGTATTTGATTGAACTGCCACTTATTCACTGAAAAGCTGAAATGCTTCCTCTTTCATCTTATGTTCAGATTGATTATGGATTTTGTTACTCGAACTCAGCTGTCAAAGTGCCAATGTTGGAGTTGGGTGACGTTTGGGTGTCAGACTCTGGCTACTTCAAAACAGATCTTCAAAGTGATAGCAGTGACATTGATTTTGACACTCAATGCAAAATCGATATCAGAAAGTAATACTGAGTACTGTATGTATTTTCAAACGTGACATGAGTAAGATATGGTTTCCGTGGACAGGCAGAGACACAGTGACAGAGAAATGCCTTGTCCCACAGGATAGCATCCGGTAAAGTATGATTTCTTACCTCCTTGTCTAATCTGTGCTAAGTTCTAATCATAAGCAGTATGATGTTCACGATTATGTATGACCTTCTATCTATAGTATGTATGATTTTACCGACTTTCAAGTTGAGAATTCTGTGTTACAATGTGTATATGTTTGCACTCAGCAACTGTGATTTGTTCAAATCACCTTCATTCCATGTTGAGATCGTGTTGGTTATAAGTAACCACAGCCCTGAGTCAATTGGAAAGCGTTTTATGCTTAATGTAAGCCAGTCCAACTCTTTTGATTCTTTCTGAGTGTTTGAACCATGAATGCTGCTAAATATAATGATGCTCTATAAACAGTAAGAGCCAGTATGAATGATGTGAATATTGTATTTAAGAAAGGCGTGAGCATTCATGTGTCAGTGAAGATCTTGCAACTAATGAAGTAATTAAAGATCCAATTTGCTGACTTGCAAAGTCTATTATGGCAGACTGTAAAGATAAAAATAACAGCAGGGAATTTACTCATAAAAAAGCAGAACAACTTTGTCGAAAAAAACTTGAGTATGTATAGATTATACACAACTTTTACAGCAAACTTATGCTGCCAAAAATCTTGTATCTTCTACTTCAAGTGCCTTACTGGTGGATAATACTTACAAACAACAGCATGACTCTTTGCAGTTAAGTTCATCAGATGAATGCTGCTGTTTATTTTTTGCTTCTGATTCTCCTTCCATTAAAAAGGCAACAAGTAGGTAAAAATCTATTACTGCGCCTGCAAAAAGTAACAGCATTTCAAGTTAGCATTAGAGTTAAAAGTCTCACTCAGGGTGAAGAGAAGACATTAGTTCAGACCAACTGCTTCAGTTAGAACAATATAAAGACCGGCATTATACTAACAGGACAAATCTGAATGTTAGCTAGCATAGATAGTACTCAAGACTAGTGTCTAAAACCCGTCTGTATCACTATCGCCCCTGTGAAAACTCGAAACCCTTTAAACCAAAAAGAGCAAGTAATTCACAACAGTTAACAAAATTACAGCACAAATTTGCCGATCAATCATCAGTGATAACAACCAAAGTATAGGAACATGTTTGTTGTGCAATTATTGGTCCATATTTATAAACTTAATAAATTGTCAACAACTATGCTGTAAGTTCAGATGATAGTTCCCTGTTAATTAGATTATTTCAATGCCTTCCCGGAATTCGACATCGCATCATGACTGTCTGCAAGGACAGATGTTGCTTTTAATTTAACTGTTTCAATTGTTGTAGACTTCTTCATCAATATCATTGAAGGCGTGCAGGCACATTTTTCTCTGAATCTTAGTTGCTATCAACACCTTATACAAGTAATACATTGTCAAACACCCATACTAGTTAGTGCCACAATTGTTGTTGGCACGTTTTTGCAAATCTTCTGTTAGACAGGTTCAGTAATCCGTACTAATAAAAAATTTAATAGGACCCACCATCAGCGTAAACTTTTGGTTTGTGATGATCATTTAGCTATTAAAACGCAAATGACCAATATTGAGGAATTGAGCTTGGCCCCTATTTCCCGTAAGTGGATTTTGACACAAGAAATAAGGACATCAGGTGCATTATCTTTGGCTGAGCATATAGAGTTAACATATACACAACTTTTGGATGAACCCGTTTCATGAAACTAATTTCATTAACGGCCTGTCCATGACAAGTTTGAGACTACCAATGACATGAGCTAAAATCATTAGGTGACAACTTCAAACTTATTGGCGAAAGTTTTGGTAAATCGTTTCACAAAAAAACTTCCCTGAAATGGGTTTTCTAAAGTTTGTTCAGCATACTATTTCACACAAAAGCCAGAAGTCCACAACTCAGTATTGACCTTAATTTGTATGAATCTATTGAACATGCTTCTGCAAGGACTCTCATGCCTGTGGCAGAGAATTATCGTTTGGTTTAAATATGCGAGAGGAATTCAAACCAAAACGTTAACAATCCAAGGGAATAGGGAAAGTACTAAACAACAAGGTCAATGTTTACCTACCTTAAACTTCACAATGTTAATTTTTGGGTTTTTACTGTTTTGTTCTGTTTCACACTTATTTTGATCAAGAAACTGCTACATCAATCCATCTAATTCACAATGATGAAATTCATTACATGCACAAATCTCTCCAAAGTGTTTAAAAGAGCATAAAATTCTACTGTGGACTAACAGCATGAAACGTTCATATCAGACATCTATCAGAAAATTACCTTCCATTGCTGCTACTGCCAAGACTGCTGCTACTGCTGCTGCCACTGCTGTCACTCTTACTACTCAGTCCATTGCTGTTATCGCTCTCGCTCGAGATACACGACTTTCTCCTCCACCAATCCCTCTCAGAACCCTTCATGGACACACTTTTAGCAGGTGGTTGTGGTTTTGGCATTGGCGCTACCTTAAAGCTACTGCTACCCCCCAAATTCTTCTTGTTCTTCTTTGATCCAGAAAATATAGGAAAAACAGATGTCCTAAGCAGAAACCTCCCATTATCAACACTTCTACTTTTTACCATCTTTTTCTTACTCTCACTCTTATTAACTTTCTTACCACTCTTCTTCTTCTTCTTTTTCTCCTGTGGCTTACTGCTAGTTTCTGTTAAAACCATCTTTTCTTCAGGAATCACAATATCCTTCTGCACCTCCATTTCAGCTTTCTGCTCAACTATGTCTCTCAACGACAGCTCGTAGAAACTCTCAGGCAAGTCCCTGACCATGTCCATCATCTCCCTTCTCCCTCTCGCTATCGCCTGAGTCCGAGAACTCGGGGACAGGTTATGATGGTACATCTGTTTAGGGCTCGAGGGATGTAAAGGCGAAGAATTCGCAGACAAATGAGCAGAAGAGTTCACTGCCTTGACATTTGCAGGATGCAAAGGTGATGAATTAGCAGACATTGAAGAATTATGCATAGACTTCATAACAGTAGGATGCAAAGGTGATGAATTAGCAGACAAAGAAGAATTCATAGAGTTCACATTATTTTTAGGATGACGAGGTGACGAATTGAGTGACATAGAAGCTTTAGGATGAAAAGGTGAAGAATTTGTAGAATTCATACTACTAGGACTTGTAGGACGAAAATTGTTACTATAAGACGTGTTATTAACATTATGGAGCAGTTGTCCTACATCGGAAGATTTAATATTATTCAACGCCTTAGGACTTGTGGGAGAGCTCGGCTTCTTCCACAAGCGAGGTGTTGAAACATCGGAATCATCTTCGACCACACTATTATTATCGACCCCAAACCTTATTTCTAAACCATCATTATTATTATGATCATCATTAATATCATTTAAAATGTGATTATCAGTATCAAAAGATTTTATTCCCACAACACCATTTTTTTCCATGCTAAAACTATTGTAAGACCTTAACCCTGGATTATTCATATCAGTAAGACTATCATATGATCTTATCATACCAATTGCATCAGAATTGAAACTATCATATGATTTCAACCCTCCATTTGTGTTACTAACTTCTTCAAAGTTGCCATAAGACTTTGTAGGTCTTCTTGCCCTCGTCTTATACGTGCCGCCGTAGTTATCAGTGATCAGACCTACTGGATCAAATAGATGGATACGATTCTCAGGAGGTTTGGTTCCAGAATCAATCATGGTGGAATTCTATTTCTTCTTTTTTTTTTTTTTTGGAAGGGAATGAAACAGGAAGAAATGAAGAGAAATATGTTTGTTGGTAAGTTTAAGGGTTGGTATGCATGTATAATAATGTGTATATAATGTATGTATATAGAAGAAAATGATATTGATGTTTTTATTATATGTGGTGCAAAGGATGCATTACCAAAAATTAAACTTCGTCCTAAAGTCAATTTTCATTTTATATGAAAATCTTAGGATATTTGGCAATGCGTGCGGCAAGGTTTCACAAAAGTCAAGGATGTTGTTCTAGATGATGAGTGGTGAGTATGAGTACCCCATTTTATGCTTTGGGGTGTGTCATTATTTTGGTAGAAAAGTCCTACATGCTCGCGCGTTTCATAACATACACGAAAACTTGTACCCGATTGTTTGATTATAGATTTCCGTTAATTTGATAAACGAGAATTTAATAGAGTAGAAATCCCGAGAAATTATGATTAAGGGGCCGAGACTCGGAAATAATAAGATGATCATGACACGAATCACGAATGTCCAAGTTCTTTTCCATTTTCATCTTCAAATCATGCTCATTAATTACAAAACATGATAGATCTTGATCATATGGAAGAGTAATCCACCCCAATAAATGTACATCTAATAGTAGGGTAGTTTCAAGGGGATTTCTTAGCTTTTGGCGCTGTTGGCAAAAGCTTGGTGTTTAATAAGTCATCATCAAGTAATAATGCCATGCCACTAAATAAAACTTTGATACAAATTTTCCATACATGTCACATCATTGAAAATTGACATTAGAATAGTTTAATACCACTAATATATCTAGAAAAAAAAGTGGTCTTCAATTCATTAATTAAATACTGCTACGTTAACACTAATTAATCATCAATTCATCATTAAGAGTTTTATCTGATTTTTGGTACTAGAGTTCATCTTAGAATGTTAATAATGAAGGTTTTTATGCTTAGCTTGCACTAAATTAATGATCCAGATTTTGGTATGTCAGTAGAATGTTGTTTCATGCATGTCAGTGTGTTTGGGATTAAGATCCTCTAGAGTATATGTTTTTGTTTTAAATGAGAAAAAACTCAACGTGGTAGAGTGATTCCATTTCTTATAAAATCTTCTAGCAATTCCATGAAATATAATAAATTTAGAGACATCTAATCCGTGTGCTTCCAACCCCTAATCGATTTTGAACTTTTCATGTCTCGCATGTGAAAACAACAAATTTTCTCAATGTTTCATAATATACACGAGTAATAATATGGACGAGATGCCAAATAATCCATCCCGCGTTCATGTTATCTCCATATTCTTGGCTAGTAGTTAAAATACACCAAAGACTTTCTATCACTAGTAATCAGCTCATTTTATTTTAAAAGAAAATGCACGCATTGAAGAGGAGACAACCACCCAACACAATATTTCTCTCAATGTTAAATATTCTATGTCGCCTACTCACCTAGCTAGGCATACAAAAATAACCATATGATCGTTTGGTCAATTTGATGCATGCTTGAATCTTCATGTTTAAGAGACAAATAATAACAATGTTAAGCTCATCCAAATATGGTTCATATGTAGTACTATATACGGCTATGAATTATAGAGTATAACAATTTGCCGATTATACTGAAAGGGAGTATAAATTAGTATCCATTTGTATATATTATAACTACAGGTTATTAGTTGTTCGTGCATTTTGTATTTAATGCTAAGAATTCAATGAAACGATTAATATATATGAATATTTTTTTAACCCGATAATTATCGTATTGCTCGCTATGCCACCATCCAACCAAAAATGTTGCACGCACAAATAAATAAATTAAAGTAAAAGAGCATATGTAACATGGTAACATGATTTTGTCAAATCATGATCTATGCAGCTATGCTCCCTAACGGCTACCTAAAAGCATAATAGAAAGACTTTCTTGATTATACACGGACCATAGTAATTTATTATATAAGCACCATGCACCATCAAAATTATATTATCAAGGGTTAATCCGTATAGAAGATCATTAGATAATAAAAAAGGCTAAATATCGTTGTCAAAAAAAAAAAAAAAAAAAAAAAAAAACGGCTGAATATAACTAATACAAGAGTCTCAACTAAATTTATTTTGTGGCTATGTATATCAAGTTTAGAAAATCATTGAAATCATAACGGAACCCTCCACAGACGATCGGTCTTAAATAAAAATTTATCCTCTTCGGTACTATTTAAACTTCCCGCTTCTTTTTGCGCACTTTGTAAGGACCTTAAATAAATGACTCTTAGTGATTTATTTAACAAATAAATTTCAAACTTAATTATCTCCAACATCTTTCTCTTGCCTCTCTAATTACTCTCTCTCTCACAACAAAAAAATGATGTAATATTGTGGGAATAGGAAGAACAAAATTGAAATCCTGAAAAAGAAGATGAAAAGTTTAAAAAGAAACATAAGAATAAGTTTTATAAACGATTTCACACGAAAATTCTCAAACATCTAACTAACAACAATAATTGTGTAGGCTCATAAAATAAAGGTACAGATAAAACTTGAAAAAATAAAGTGGAGACCACGAAGGAAGAATATACGCGCAAAGGAGCCGCTATTCAATCATAATGTTTGCCATGATTAAATTGATCAAATCATGAATAATACTACTAATTCTAAGTATACTACCTAACTACTAAGGTTTCTATCGACCTCTGATGACTCATGCATTCGTGACGGACATCGTGCAAGAGATGTGTCTATACTTTTTTAAATGACATTTGTCGAAAATAGTTATTATTTTCAAATATTGAATTTTCCAAGATGAATTCTCGGTATTTTCATCTTTGTTAAATCTTTAAGGTGGTCGATTATTCGATTTAACTAAATCTTCAGTTGTAGATTTAATTATCTATCCGTCAGTTTCACTTAGTTATCCACGGATTATATGTATTCCGGTAAAAATTGGATAATTAGTATTTGTATAGAGGAGCATCATTGATAAGTAGCTCATTCATCGCATCACCTGCATGGAAACTTGCCTGTTTTGGGGTCTCAAGTGGGTTATTTATAATACCAATGCTTATACCATGCTTTCGGGAGCACAATAAGAATGATGATCTTTCTCACAATAGAGGAGTAGAGACCACACTTAAAATAATTTAAAATCTATTTAAGTGCGATCTCTACTCTTCTATTGTGAGAACGACCATCATGCTCCTTGTGCTCTCGGAGCATGGTAGAATTTGCCTTATAACCCCTCTTCCAAGTGGCCCATGGACCCGTGCAAGGCACTTGTGGATCTCGGCCTTATGGAGTCGTTTTGGGCCTTTCATATGTTGTCCGTTTCAGGCCCAATTAGTGTGATGGACTTACATGCCCAAACAATATCAACAATCGATTATATTAGTCCCTTCCCAGCCGGAGGGATCTCGCTTAAAGAACATGATTGTTAAACGCAACCTTTTTTTTTTACTAACGTAACCTGGTGAAATACCAATTTTGTTCCCACTTTTCCCAAATTAACCTAAATGCTCTAAACCCTATTTTATTATACCAAATGTCTTCCTATCAGTAAAAAAAAAAAAAAAAAAAAAAAAAAAAAATCATACTTCGTCTGCCAAATTGTGTTTTATTTATTAATTATTTATTAAATAAATTTGATCAAATATCACTAATTATTTGCCAAATCATCAGTTCTCATCCAAAAGTCAACGGTGTTAGTGGATAGGGGCACCACGTGCCTATAGGTGCTAAGTTCGGGAGCACCAGAGTGTACAAGTTTCTAACATAGGGGCACCATACGCATTTTGACATAGTTCGGGGATATCGCGTGAATTTGCCAAAATTGATACTCTCGCTTCAAAAAATTAAAATTGATATTCTCATTAAATTTTGAATGTTTTGATTCATTTGATTTTAAGTTATAGAGAGGAAGATATCATTAAGGGTATTATTGGAAGGAAAATGGAAAAAGTAGGTTATGCTAGCATTTTTTAGGTTACGTTTAGCAACCCCCTTTATTGTGAATAGTTATTCGTCACCGATTCTATTGAGTTCTTTTTGTCCATTATCAAGTGACTGCGGAAATCGTTCCTAGATACGCACGACTACACTAGTCCAAATTCTAAACCGAAATTCGCAGAATACAAAATTCATTACGTAATCGTAATCGCTGCTACGAAATCCATAGCAATTAGGTTTTGGGCTTTTACAAAAACATTTGATTTAGACTAGTTTGGTATGCACAATAAGCTAGCTTATTTGGCCAAAGTAGCTTATTTGACTAGTTTTTTAAGTTCGTTGACCAAATAAGTTGGTTTGGTAATACCACTAGTTTAAATAATAAGCTAGCTAATTTAAGAAGTTACTCCATGTAACTTATTTAAAATAAGCTAGCTTATCATAATTTTATTCCTAATTTACCCTCAATTATTTACTAAAATAAAATGAGATTAAAAATAAATAATGTATTTTTATGTAATTTTATATATATTAGCTTATATATCAGCTAATTCTGCCAAACACTCCTGATACTATTAGCTAAAAACTTTACATCTATTATTTAAACTTTCAGCTACTATTTTAACGTTCAGTTATAATTTCAACTTTAGACAACCCTACCAAACAGCCCATTCCTCCAAATAACAGAAAACCGAAACTCATGAGTCATTCCTTAAATTTCCCGGGAAATTCAAAACGATCAAGTTTAAAATGGGTGCAAACGGTGGCGCCGCCACAGCTCTGAACCGTCTCCGTCACGCCACCACCACTACACTAGCTGAAAATTCAGTTCCCGCCAAGGCAAAATTCGCCGCCGACACCATTATCTCTCTCATAGACGACGGCCGCCTTCGAAAAGCCGTCTCTCTCCTCTTTTCTTCCCCATTCCCCTTCACTTTCCCTCTTTACACCCGCCTTTTCCAAATCTGCGCCACCAACCGCGCCATCATCGAAGCCCGGAAAGTCGAGTCCCACCTCGTTACGTATTACGACCCGCCACCAACGTTTTTGCTGAACCGGGCAATCGAGGCGTATGGAAAGTGCGGTTGTTTGAGGGACGCCCGTGAGCTGTTCGACGAAATGCCTAAAAGAGATGGTGGCAGTTGGAATGCTTTAATTAGCGCTTATTCGCAAGGCGGAGCGCAGAAAGAGACGTTGTCGCTGTTTTTAGAGATGAATAAATCGGGGATTAGTCCGAGTGAGGTTACATTGGCTAGTGTACTTGGGTCTTGTGGTGGTTCATTGGAATTGGATTTCGCAAGGATGGTTCATGGGGTTGTAATAAAGAGGGGTTTTTTCGATAATGTGATATTAGGGAGTGCATTGGTTGATGTATATGGGAAATGTAGGGTTATGAGTGATGCGAGAAAGATGTTTGATGAGATTAAGAGGCCGAATGCTGTTTCGTGGAATGTGATGGTGAGGCGGTATCTTGAGGTGGGTTGTGAAAGAGAGGCAGTTTTGATTTTTTTTCAGAGTATTAGGTCTGGTGTGAGGCCATTAACGTTTACCTTTTCGAATGCTCTCGTTGCGTGTTCTAGTAAGAAGGCGTTCTCTCAGGGGGTTCAGATACATGGTTTAGCAATAAAGTCTCGTTACAAAGATGACGAGGCTGTTTCTAGCTCGTTGATTGATATGTATGTTAAATGTGGTGATCTTGAGAGTGCTGAGAAGATATATGATCAGCCGGGGAATAAAAATTTGATTTCTTCGACTTCTATGATAGCAGGATATTCTATGTCTGGAAAGATTCAAGAGGCAAGAGAGCTATTGAATACTATGCCTGAGAAGAATATCATATCCTGGAATGCAATGTTAGCAGGCTATGTTCGCGTTGGTCAGTTTGAGGAGGCCCTTAATTTAATCTTCCAAATGAAACAAGAAACACTTGAGTTCAATGTTGCGACTCTTAATCTCGTGTTGAATGTCTGTGCTGCAGTTTCAGATGTTGAGTTTGGAAAACAAATTCATGCATACGTCTACAGACATGGATATCATTTCGATTTGTTTATCAGCAATTCCCTGGTTGATATGTATGGAAAGTGTGGATCTTTGAGGAATGCTAGAACTTGGTTTTGCCAAATGACTGGCTATAGAGACAGGGTTTCGTGGAACTCGTTGATAACTTCTTATGCACGACACCGAATGAGTGAGGATGTAATGATAATGTTTCCAGAGATGCTGAAGGAAACAAGGCCAGATGAATATACTTTTTCTACAGTGCTAGCAGCATGTGCAAATATATTTGCACTTACTCAAGGAAGAGAGATCCATAGTTTTATGATCAAGAATGGTTATGATATAGATGATGTTGTTCTAGGTGCTATGGTGGACATGTACTCAAAATGTCACTACCTCGACTATGCTATAAAAGTATTCAAACTTGCAAGGCCAGGGGACGTGATTCTTTGGAACACAATGATGTATGGGTGTTGGCATTATGGTAAGACGTCTGAGGCTCTCGAACTATTTGAGTTGATGAAAGAGGTTGGGGTCAAACCTGATCACGTTACCTTCCAAGCAGTCTTCCACGCTTGTATAGGTGGTGGACACATCGACCAGGGTAAGCAATATTTTGATGCAATGAGCAGTGAATATTGTATCATGGCCAGATTGGAGCACTATGAGTGTATGATTGAACTTTATAGCAGACATGGAGCAATGAACGAGCTTGAGGATTTCATCAAGAATTTACCATTTGACCCTACTGCCTCCATGTTGACAAGGATTTTCGATGCTTGTAGAGAATATGGTTACTCAAGACTGGGAAAATGGGCTGCTGAAGAATTGACTAAGTTAAATAACCCTTCAGTCCCCTACCAATTTTGAATTCATTGTCATAGTCCACCACCCTGCAGTATCACAGCTGCCGCCTGCCTGTGCAGCTGAGTACCTCTCCCTGGACCCTGCTAGTGGCAAATGACGTTAATGGTAGAACTGATGGGACTCGTCTGCACCTGTATTTTGCCATATCTGTGAAAGAAACACTGAAACAAAGCTCAAGATATACCAAGGTACAGCAACCGAGGCTGTAGTCTCTTACAAAAATTGTGATTTTGATTCCAAAACTGCATGTCATTGGTGTCTCCCACTTTATACTTGTTTTTACTCAAGAAATTCATTATCTCCTCTGCAATTTCCCTGTTCTTTTAACTTGTTTTTTTTTTTTTTTTTTTGGGACAAGGTCTAAACATATGAAAAACATACAACGATGCTGAAGTGTGCTCCTAGCGACTATAGTTAATTGATGTGCTTCCTCTAGCCCGATGCCACTTGCATGTAATACCATCAGATTGGCCCGGGAACGTTAAGTCATTACCTTTGTGATAGACTTGAAATTTGAGCAGGGGCTATGTTATTCCGACTTTAGAATGTAGTCCTGTGTAAAGACGTATCATGTTAGTGTAGTAAGAGCTCAGCATCTAGCTGTTTCGTCTATGAAGTCTTAATGTAGTAAGAGCTCAGCATCTAGCTGCTGTTTCATCTATGAATGTGTGTGTGTGTGTGTGGAAACCAGCTATCTCAATCGTTAATTGATGTAACTGTCCTGTTAAGTAGCCGAAAACTGTTTTTCTTGGGAGTGTTTCGTAATGGCATGAAGAATCTCAAAGAGGGGGGTGGGGGTGGGTGTAATTCATGCCCATGTTTTATCCGGGGAGTTACATGACTTGTATTGAAGTGAAGTAGTTTTATTCAAGACACCGTAATGTTGCATTTGAATTATAATTTTGGAAGTTTGAAACATCCTTATTCATTTTCATGAGTATATCACAGTTTACAGTGCCTCTTATGAATTCAAATTGTTTTTTATGTGCAGAAGATCTGGCAAGCGTGAGTAACTTCACACTGAGGTTTTCGTACTGCATTATCAGCTGCAAAAGTACTGAGATCTCGACGTAGAGAGCAGCTTATCATGGGTGCAGCTTTGTATAAGGTGCACTTAATCCTTGCCTTACCCTATGCCCCCCTCCCCTTCGTACTCTGGCACGCTTTTGCTTGGTAGTTTATTTTTTTGTGATATTTACCGCCATTTAGTTAGAAAATTCTTGATAAGAACTTTCTCTTTATGATGCATAGTTGTCTCAAAGACAAATACCGGAAAAGATAATCATGTAGACCTGGGTATTATACTCTTTACCCTTTAGTATACACAGTTTAATTACTGAAAGTTTATACCAGTTAAAGTTTAGATATATTCGAGTGATCTATCTCCTTCTCCCCCGCTTGTGAAGCTCAAAAATAAGAAGAGGAGAAAGAGAGAAAACTCAAAAATAACACAAACTTCTTGATGATGGGGTCATGGGGGTTCATAGATTGTAGATGATGTAGCTTTACGCCTGTTAGAAATTACGGAGTAATCTAGAAAACTCTAGAGCATCATTGAATGTTTAGAATATCTAGAAATGTGATTAACATTCTAGTAACTAGCATTATAGAATATTCATTAGATAACATGGAAGTGTATAAATAGACTTCACCTATCCTCATATGAAAGGTAAGAATTCAAGAAAAAGAATAATAATCAAGTTTCATATCAATCACAACAAAATGTAGCCCCCAAAAATTCCAACATGGTATCAGATTTCATCAACTTGAGCTCTATTAGCACATTCTGATGATGCATCCCATAATAAGGAAAATGCCTTGTTGTGCATTTTGATTTTAGCAATTTGCTTATTATGTGGATCATATATGCAACAATATTCATCTTTGAAAACCACTGAGTATCCATGAAGCATCATTTGTGGTATACTCAACAGATTTTCATTAATTTCGGGCACTAAGAGAACATCATCAATGAATTTTGTACCTTTCTTTGTTTGGATTGCAATGGTTCCCTTTCCTTGTGTCTGCAAGACTGCTCCATTTCCCACACGAACCGTGGCCTTCCTTGAAGTATCCAGGTTGGTGAATAATGTTGCATCATGTGTCATATGGCTTGTACAACCACTATCGATGAGCCATTTTTTTTTATTGCCCGAACCCTCATCTTGGCATACTTCAAATAAATGATCCTCGACACATTGTGCATGTTGAGTCGTGTCTGGCCTTGATTGAGAATTTTGCCTTGCCTTGATTCGACAATCCTTCTCAAGATGATTGAATTTTTTGCAAAAATTACACTTCTTCTTGCCTTTATGCCAGCAATTCTTTTCTAAATGATTAGTTTTTTGACAAATGCCACAAGGAGAAAATTTTCCACCTTTGGATGAATTTTTGTTCTCATCCTGATGTTTGTTATTTTCTCCTTTTAGAAATGGTGGCTTAGATTTGTGTTTAGATGAAAATGCTCCCTCTTTAGGGCTTTCATCAATGTTGATGAATTTCTCCTCATGTGCTAGCAATGAACCGAACAACTCGGTAGGAGTGAATGTATGTAAATCTTTAAATTCTTCAATCATAGTGGCAATAGTATGGAATTTACTGTTGAGGGTCACCAACACCTTGGAGACAATTTGTACATCACTAGTTGATTCACCATATATGTTCATCTGATTGATGAGCTCCATGAACCTGGATGTGTACTCCTTGATGCTTTCATCCTCCATCATCTTGATATTGGCGTAGTCCCTTCTCAATCTGTTAAGCCTCACAAGTTTAACTTTTTCTGATCTATGAAATTCTTCCAAGAGAATGTTCCAAGCCTCCTTAGCTGACGAAGCCCGAATAATCTTGGGTGTAATGCTGTCTGAAACAGCACTATGAATGTATGAAAGTGCTTTAGCATCCTTCATTTCATCTGACTTTAATTTTTGTAATTCTTCAGCGGAAGTTTCTGATTGTTTATCTGATTTTTTATGTTGTATTGGCTGAACGCTGCTCTCCACTATTTCCCAAAGATCACATTTTTTAGAAATAGCTTCATTTTAACACTCCAATAGTCATAGTTTTCTCCTCCAAAATTTGGAACTGCTGAGAGAGAGACATTTGAAGTTGAAGCCATTTTTTTTTTTTTTTTTTTAAGATGTTGATTTTGATTATGTGGGGGATAGTTTAAGGCCCGTAAGATCCTTAAAGGTGGTGCCAAATGTTGTAAATGTGGTTTGTGAATATTGTTTGTGAATTGCTTAATAATGAAATGCTAGGAGTACATGGGTATTTATAGGTGAGTATGACACCTTTCACCATCTAGGATACATGCACTAGAAAACTCTAGATAAGAACACTCTAGAACCTAATTTAATAGGTTCATACTTCTAAGACTAGAATAGACTAGAAGATACATGTACCTAGGAATTAAAGTATGCTAGAAAATTCTGGAAAGGCCTCACTACTTCAACACTCCTCCTTGAGACTTTTGGCCATGACTCCAAGCTTAAGTCTATGAAACTCAAACCTGTTCCTCTGTAGAGCTTTAGTGAATATGTCTGCAAACTGATATTCAGTAGGGCAATAGACAAGCTTGACTTCCTTCTCTTGTTCAGCTTCACGAATAGCATGAAACTTGATCTTCATATGCTTAGTTTTGCTGTGGCAAACTGGATTCTTAGCGATAGCGATCGCAGACTTGCTATCGACCAGGACCTCTGTAGGATGGTCTTGCTTATCTCCCATGTCTGCAAGAATCTTCCTTAGCCAAATAGCTCGATTGACTGTAGCACTAGTGGCCACATACTCTGCTTCTGCTGTAGACTGAGCCAGAACTGCTTGCTTTTTAGACATCCATGAGAACATCCCTGAATCAAGAGTGAAAACATACCCAGAGGTGCTTTTCATGTCATCAACTGAACCTGCCCAATCACTGTCACAGTAGACTGTTAATCTTGAATCTGGACATGGTTTGAACATTACTCCAAAATTTGAAGTTCCCTTGAGAGATCTGAGAATCCTCTTGGCTGTTCCCATGTGAATCTCACTCGGCTCACTCATGAACCTTGAGAGTAGGCTAGCTGGGTACATCAAATCCGGTCGAGTAGCTGTCAAGTAGAGCAAACTGCCCACGATGCTTTGGTAACGGCTTGCATCTGCCTTCTTTTCTCCATCTAATTTAAAAAGATGCTCATTAACTACCAAAGGTGTTGCAACGGGCTTGCAGCTATCCATTTTGAATTTTTTGAGAATATCTTGAGCATACTTGGCTTGAGAAATAAGATCCCATCCTGAGATTGGTGAACCTCCATCCCAAGAAAGTAATTCATGAGACCCAAATCAGTCATCTCGAACCTCTTCTTCATCTCCTCCTTGAAAGCAAAGATCATGTCATCATTGTTGCCCGTGACAAGGAGATCGTCAACATAGAGTGATACTAGTAGAAAGTCATTGTCTCCTCCTTTCTTCACATAGAGTGTGTGCTCATTCTTGCTTCTTGTAAAGCCTTGCTCGATGAAGTACGAGTCAATCTTGGTGTACCAAGCTCTTGGTGCTTGTTTAAGCCTGTAAAGAGCCTTCTTTAGCTTGTACACCGAGTCTTCTTTGCCCTTAGCGACAAATCCTTCAGGTTGTTGGACAAATATTTCTTCTTCCAACTCTCCATTAAGAAAAGCCGACTTCACATCAAGTTGGTAGATCTTCCAACTATTCTGAGCTGCAAGAGCGATCAAAGCTTTGACTGTATCAAGTCTCGCGACAGGAGCGAAAGTATCTCCATAGTCAACTCCAGCTTCTTGTGCATAGCCCTTAACAACAAGTCTAGCTTTATACTTGTTGATTGTGCCATCTGGATTTAACTTGGTCTTGTAAACCCACTTAACACCAATTACTTTCCTGTCTTGAGGTGGATCAACAAGCTCCCACGTGCCATTCTTGACGATCATATTGATCTCAGACTCCATTGCTTCCTCCCATTTCTTGTTTTTGGATGCTTCCTCATAATTATGAGACTCGCATGTTGCGAAATAACATGATTCGCAAAATTCAGGATCTAAATGAACAACAGGACAATCTTGATAAATCCATGATAAGGTTTTCTTACCTCGAGGACCTGTAGCATTCTCATCGCTGGAAGCCTGGAACTGGAAGATGGTGTGTGTATAATAGCCCTATCACTTGGTGTAGATGGACTTTGGTCAGTTGCATGAACATTAGTGGTAGTGCTAGGAGTTGGTTATTCAACGTTAGGACCATCACTGCAAGGGGTGCCCTGTACTACTTCTTCAAATACAACACTTCTTCTTTCAATCTTGTTTTTTTTCTTTCCCAGTTCCACATTGAGTTTTCATCAAACTCCACATCCCTACTGATAATGATTTTCTCAGTATTGATGTTGAAAACTCGGTATCTCTTGGACTGTGAGCTGTAGCCAAGAAAAATACCTTTCTCCGATTTCTCATCTAGTTTGGTCCTCTTCTGTGATGGAATGTGCACGTAGCAAACCCATCCAAACACACGACGGTGTTTTGCTGTTGGCTTTATACCGCTCCAGGGGTTTTCCCTTGAACTGCCTTTGTTGGAAGTCTATTTAGCAAGTAAACTGATGTATAGACAGCTTCTGCCCAAAATTTCTTAGGCAATTGTTTCTCAGCAAGCATGCAACGAGCCATCTCCATAACTGTCCGGTTCTTCCTTTCTGAAACTCCATTCTGTTGAGGAGAGTAGCCAACTGTGTGCTGATGTGCAACGCCAGTATCTTCACAAAATTTGTCAAATTCAGAGGAAGTATACTCCTTTCCTCTGTCCGATTTGATGGTCTTCATCTTGTACCCTGATTGAGTCTCCACGAGAGTCTTGAATTTTTTTTTGAATATGTGGGACACATCGGATTTTTCTCGCATGAAATATACCCATGTCATACGATTATAATCATCGATGAATAAAATGAAGTACCTGTTCTCACAAAGAGAAGGTGTTATGTGGGGACCACAAACGTCGGTATGAACAAGCTCCAGTTTCTCCTTTGCTCTCCAGCAGACCTGCGCAACGGGGCGGGGCAGGGCGGGTCATGAAATCAAAATTTCCCAGAAAAACAGTGAAATCAAAATTTCCCAGAAAAACAGTGAAATCAAAATTTCCCAGAAAATCAATGAAATCAAAATTTCCCAGAAAAACAGTGAAATCAATGAATTTAGAGGAGATTTAGAGAAATCACATGAAATGATAAAGAGAAATGATGAGAGTTTGGAGGAGAGAGAAACTGAGTTTGAGAGGATTGAGTGATTGACGTGTTTTTTGTTTAGGAGAAAGTAAAGTTTTTTTTTGGTAAAAAGAGAGAAAGTAAAGATAAACTTTTGTTTAGGGTCAATAAACAGACTTTTATTTTGGGCCCGTTTTTTTTCTTTTTTAAAAAAAGGTCCGGCCCGCATCGTTACTTAAAGGGCCTGACCCTTTCTCGACCCGCCCCGTTATTAGATAGGCCGGGTTTTGACCCTCTTAAAGAGGGTCGATCATGGGCTTTTAACGGGGGCCTGCCCTGTTGCCCAGGCCTACTCTCCAGTTACTTGTTGTAGGGAAAGGATGGCGGTGCTGCTTGCCAAGTTGACATGCCTCGCATAGATTTTTTATTGCAGACAAGGAAGGAAAATCACACACTATATCCTTTTGATGAAGAATATTAAGTGCTCAAATATTGAAGTGCCCTAGAATATTCATTAAATAACATGGAAGTCTATAAATAGACTTCTCCTATCCTCAAGTGTAATGCAAGATTTCAAGAAAAAAAATAACAATCAAGTTTAATATCAATTCCAATAAAAATGTAGCCCCCAAAAATTCCAACATAGTATCAGAGCGCCGTGCGATCCTTTTAGGGTCACGGTGTCTCAATTTCACCAAAAAAATAAAATAAAAAAGATAATATGGAAGTCTATAAATTACGGAGTAATCTAGAAAACTCTAGAGCATCATTGAATGTTTAGAATATCTAGAAATGTGATTAACATTCTAGTAACTAGCTTTCTAGAGTATTCATTAGATAACATGGAAGTCTATAAATAGATTTCACCTATCCTCATATGAAAGGTAAGAATTCAAGAAAAAGAATAATAATCAAGTTTCATATCAATCACAACAAAATGTAGCCCCCAAAAATTCCAACACGCCTTTAGCTACTTAGACCTGAGAATTCTAGAGAGAGTGATAGTTGGGTCTGTAAACTACACTAAGATAGTGTTTGGAAACAAGAATTTAAAAATTTGTAATCATTTCAATTCCATCATTTGAGAATGTGGAATACAAATATAAATCAAATGTTTGGGGAGGGTGGGATTTCAAAATGACACCTTAAGAGGTGTCATTTGTTTTTGGCCTAATTAGATTTGAAACAAATCCCAAAGGATTTGACACAAATCCAAATTCTCAAATTCTTGAGTTCCTAAACGTGGGATTTGTGTCAAATTTGGATTTGAGAATCAAATCCTTGTTTCCAAACACACTCTAAAATGAATTAGTGATTCATGTAATAAGTGTTTGCGCGCTCATAGGTGGTTCACATATGATAAGAAAATGGGGTTAGCATATCCTCTTAAGTAACGTGAATGCTGCAATACTCTTTGTTCCTGTGGACTAAGGATTTCTGTTACATTTAGTGGAACGGGAGGAAAGATTTCAAACCGAGGACCTATTGTTTCGTGTTGCTTCATTGTGAAACCCCTAGACCAAGGCTCCATTATTGAATATAATTAGCTTATGGTTTATAGAGATAATAAAGTAGGTAGGCGTTATTTTATAATTCATACCATGAGTGACTTGTACGAAGAAGATGGAGTGTACACTGATGATTTCTAAGCAGGAGATGGTGAGTAGATGTTTTATAAATTCATGATGGAGTGTAAATGGGAGATGGAGTGTAGGCCGGGGTAGAAAAATAGACCTGATGATCGATGTGCAGGAAATTAGTGACTTGTAAACTACGGATGGAGAATAAATCCGGGTAGGAGAATAGACCAGTGATGGTATATATGTTTAACCGGTATCTTGTAGACGTTTTGGTGAACAAAGAGAGTAGACATATAATCTAGAGGTGTAGGGGCGAGCGTGGAACCACCTAAGGGTCAAGTGAAACAAGGGTCATGGGCTATACTATTACGGACTGATAACCAGCAAATTTTATTAATAATTCATCATAAGCTGTGTAACCCTGACCAAAAGAATCATATGGTGTGTGATAATGTTCCCAGCTTGGCAAATCTCGAAAATTCAGTATTGTGTATTTGTGTCGATGCACGCTAAAATCCAGAAAATATCATAGGATTTCCTCCACTGATCCTAGCACAATAACCTGAATTTTAGCGTGCAAAAACACATACATTACATTTGTACTGTTGATTTGTCATTTGTGAACGTAAATTGTCAACGGTTGACACTCATTTTTTTTTTTTTTTTTTTTTTTTTTTTTTTTTCTGATGATTATGAAGGTTTGTCTTTAATTGTGTTCTTAGTAATCAGTCACGTCTGCATAGTTTGGCTTTAAATAACATCTTAAATTTTTTTAAGTAGAAAACTCCTTTTGCCGTTCAATTGCCTACCTTTGATTGAAACGATTGGAAGGTGTATATATATAATAATAAAATCACCTGGCCTGGAAGTGATGAGACGTTTTAGTAAAGCAATCCGTCTCAATGAATTGTCTATATATATGAGTAAGAGGTAATTAATTCATCGAGACAAAGATAATTGATACTGATTCAGTATACGTCTACTCAACTACAATAATATCCACAATCTAGAACAAACCCTGTTATGTAGGACGACCTATTGAATTTTATTCCTCTTTGGGCCTTCAAATTGTCGATAATGGCACTGGTCATCTTTGCTTTGCTAGCTCATCCTTCAATTTGAACTTATTGTTATTGAAGACTGTAGAATGTAAACACATCTAAGACTACACGACAAATCCAAGGGTACGTACTTATCATAAGGTTTTAGTTTTCATTACAGAAGTTGTACACTTCTCAAACAAATTAGAGTATTAATTATCAGTTTCAAGAATTAAATAAAAAAGACATTCGAGATTACTGTGTTCTCATGATATCATAGATTTATAACCCGGCTTCAGACCGTCTTAACTCGAAATCTTAAAATCAATCCATAAGAGTTTATGTATGTAGAATTTGTGCTAACATGTACCTATTCTTAACATACAATGGTATCTTAATTCAAGTCCGATTATTTCGTTACGAATTATTAATTTGTATATATGTTATCGGTTCTTATCGTACGGCCATCCGAACACGTTAACAAGTTACTTAAGGTAGAGGGAATTTCATGTAAGATCTTTCTAGCTTCAATCAATTACGTGCGTGGTAGTTCATTTCTAAGCAAAGTGAAAGTGAAAGTGAAAGTTAGCTTGCATTTAAGTCTCCACTATTTTATAGTTGAGCAGTTGTGATCTTCAACTTGAAGCTTAGCCTAGCTGTTTATTTCCTAGTATATAACCTAATTTCATTGAAAGAGTAGAACATACCATAATGGCTAACTAACTTTTTGACGACCTGATAGAGACTCGTTATTTGTCTACCTTGTCATTCTATTTTAGATTCCAAAGGAGCTGAACTATAAAGGTACAAATCATGAAATATGACTTCATTTTTCGAAAAAATATAATGATAACAATATGTGTTTAGAATCTCAAAACTCAAAGAATTTCACTAATTGGAAAAGTAAAATGTACTATAAGTTGACAATAATAATCAGACATAGGCCAATTACCTTAATTAATCGACTACACATAAGATGATCTATACACTTATCCTTAATTAAGAAGTGGATGCAAATAAGATCAAAGAGTTATCAAAAAATAGACGGTCAATATACTTTGTTGGCAATATCATATCAGACATACCGACACGTACGATACAAACCCGATCTGAAGCTACCGAGTGAAAACAAAAATTGATAGTTGATATGACACGAACATGATCACTAATCTAGTTTTGACAGTTCTCCGCAACATAATTCACCAAAATATCCTATTTTGGCATATCTTTTACTATTTGTTAGTTGGTTGATTTGACACAAATTTAGCCCATTAGTTAACTTGAATTTCCATCTCTAAATTCAAACATTTACTCATCATCGTACTTAAAATAGCAGCATTGTCGCACCCAACGCGTGTGAGATCAGAAATTATGTTCGGAAGTTGTCTCATCAATTCTCCGTCTGCCCCTGGTATACATGAACTACTACATTGACCTTGTACCAAACTTGACACCTTATACATGTGTTAAGTGTATCGTATACTTCAAATTTAATTTTTATTATATTTTGACCAAATTGTATACTCCCATATTATAGTTGTATACGAACAAACACTCTTGCCTTCTCTCTCGTATTTAGATTATTTGAACTCAGAACAAAGCGAGTATGAATCAAAAGGGGAACTGGACCCTTAATACATGTAGACATGTAGTTGTCTTTTTAATACCGTTATTTAGAAAACGACTACTGGCACTCCAACATCCGTCTTTAGTCTCTAAGCGGCATTTTAATAAGAAACCGGTAGCATATACACATACACCACCTAAGACTATTCCGTAATTTCACGTGAATATGTCGATACATACATGTATACGAACAAACACCCATAATCGAAGTCCGTCCATCTCTCATTTGTATCGAAGTGGCATTCTCATCCATCCACCCTCCCAATAAATAGAAGTGTCATTCTCATCTCTTAGCTTCCTTCTCACTACTCCGTATTTATTTGTTCCTACCCCCCCAATTCTAGGAGGAAAAATACAACTCTTGAGAATAACAGAGAGAGAGAGAGAGAGAGAGAGAGAGAGATGGGTTTGTTTCTAATAAAAAGATCAAGAAATATGATCAAACAATTTTTGGTCGCAAAAAACTACAAATTTACCCATAATTATACTACTATTACTACTACTACTACTACTACTACTACAAGTGTTAGTAATAATAAGTTCCAAGGAGTTGCACATAACAATGTTACGAGGTTGCATGGTTGTTCTTCTACTTCTATGAGACGCTTTGAATCAACTAAGGCTACTGCTGAACTAACACTCGATCCTCAGTACTACGTGTCCGAGGACGATGATCTCGATTCTTCGCCTTCCCAGGTACGTACTTTATTAGACCTCTAGCATTTGGCCGATTTTATATATCCGTGAGTATATACTCAGTATATGCTTTCAGCTAGCTAAGCTAGCTTCGTTTTTAGTAGCTCTACGCCATCGACATGTTTAATATGTCCGGGTTAAACGGTATTACACTAGCTAGGACGAGGCGAGCTTCTAACAAAATTGAACTCGATCTGATTGACTATTGAGTTCACCTCCACCGTCCAATAAGTGTACCTAACGGGCTAACTGATTAGGATTGTCTTACTCGAGTATTTTGCTGAATGTTATTTGATTTTTAGTTTTTTCAGTACTCTTTTTTATTGGCTGTAACAAACTAGGACGTTCATTGATGTGTTGTACGCTATACGTTATTTATTACGCACACATGTACGAAGAAGAGAAAGAACGAAAGGTCCCTCTAAACTCACAAATGTTCGGTGGTCCAGTGCATGCATAAAGAGATCTTCTCGTTTCTTAGCCTATTATCTTGGACTTCTTGTTGCTATCGGCGAAATTATTATCGGATTTTCTACTGTGTACCCTGATTTTGGCGAAATTATTATCGAATTTTCTACTGTGTACCCTGATTTGTCGTTCATTGGTGTTCGGAGTAAGTGCATAGGTACATTGGCTGGCGTAGTTGTTGGAAAAATTTGCTAGTTTACGTGCCAATTATATGGATGAAACATTAATTTGGTTGATGGAGTATCATTACATGTTTCAAAATGATCACGCAAAATAGATTAATATATAAAATCTCTATATAAATCTTATAATAACAATAATTAGGAATGCGGTACGCTTATGCTTAATAACGGAAGTAAAGTCATATAACGACGTAGGAGGAAAAACATTAACGCTAATAATTTATACCGGCCGCCAATGATATTTCAAGTAAAAAGCCAATTATAGTAGGAGCATAATAATTAGCAAAAGCCACATGAATAATAAAACACTAATTAATGACTCTAAAATAAGTTTTAAGTACATGATTAAAGTCCATGAGAATATCTAATAATTCAGATTACTCGACACAACCAAGCCTTAGTCTAAATGATTTGAGGTCGGGTAATTGAATCAGGTAATCTGAACAAGCATACAAATAGGTTTATTGAAATGGATCGAAGAAGTATACTATACACATATATCATATATGTATATTTTTTTGAGGGTGGAAGAATGAAGTATACTCCATATTGGCGGAGAATGGTTGGGACGACCCGATTATTAATGATAATGGCTAATGTCTTTGTTATAGATTTGGTGAAAAATGTGTCCGTATTCACATGCAATTTTCGGAATTTACTCGTGAAAGATATTAATTTGAGGGTAGATAGTCAGATAGACGTACACTAGGCAGTAAGACAGTCAACACTTAACTAACATGTCAATATCTTGACAGTCAAGCAGATCCATCATTTTCATATCATATGTTTTCCCAAATAATTTCTAACTTACCAAAGTTAGTTGTGCGAGTGACTGAGTAATAATCAGTAAGGGCTTTCAACCCTTCATCATGTGGTTAAGTCGAGGTTCGATTCCTGAGTCTTGTAAATGGAGCAACCAATGTTTAATTTGGAGGTCCTAACTAATTTGACGACTGTCAAATGTGAGAATAATGTACTTAGAATCACAGAGACTGCCTTTGTGGCTCCTTGTTTCCAGAGGAAAAAACTTGATTATATCTTTTAACATTTGCAGGGTCTGGATTTTCCAGGAGGAAAAGTAATGTTTACTTCTCAAATGAATTTTATACCTGAGGCTTCCGAGACAAGAGTCCCTTGCTATCGTGTTCTAGATGATTATGGCAAATTGATTTCGGACAGTCTTCATGATCTGGTACAAATCAACTTTACAACATGATTATAATTAATTTATAGTCTCAATATATAGTTCCTGGTGATTCTATGAAATTCAACATCCATGATGAGGTTAATTATAGTAAGAAGTAATTAAATAGATAAATGATCGACTCATAATTGCGATTATTCTATGCTTAATTTAGGTGAGCCAAGAAATGGCAACAAGGATATATAGTGACATGATCACTCTGCAAGTTATGGACACTTTTCTGTATGAAGCACAAAGGCAAGGCAGAATTCCATTCTACATGACTACACATGGAGAAGAGGCCGTTAGTGTTGCAACCGCAGCAGCCCTCTCAGATGAAGACGTAATCTTTGCTCAGGTAACAGCACTCATTGGCCTTATAGCAGGAGGTTCATACGTACATTGTCAGATCACTCAGTAGTATGGTTGATATAACCAGAGAAATTAATAGCATGTTCAATGGGATAAACAGTGAAGTAATTAACCGAGTTGGCACTTGTATTTCTGTTTTGTTTTTTTTGTGTGTTCAGTATAGGGAGCCGGGGCTGTTGCTGTGGCGTGGTTACACATTACAAGAATTCACAAACCAGTGTTTTGGAAACAAGGCTGATCGTGGGAAAGGTCGACAAATGGGTGTTCATTATGGGTCTAAGATTCATAATTTCTTCACCATTTCATCCCCAATCGCGTAAGCATTGTGTTGAGAGTGTTCAGCCAGCCTCATCCTCGATCAATCGATTTAAATTGCTTACCACAATCATAAATCCTTCTTGTTGCAGTACACAGCTTCCTCAAGCAGCAGGGGCTGCTTATTCCCTTAAATTCGAGAAGAAGGATGCTTGCGTTGTGGCCTTCATGGGAGATGGTTGTACTAGTGAGGTACGGAGTCCATCTTACTTCTCTGTTTTCCTGTACTTCTCAGCAATGATGCTAACATTACTCCTACTTTCATTGCATTACATAGGGAGATTTCCATGCTGGTCTGAATTTCGCGGCAGTGATGGAGGTTCCCATTGTTTTCATTTGTCGCAACAATGGATGGGCAATAAGTACACCTATCAAAGATCAATTCCGCAGTAAATTCTCAACTTTTTTCTTCCTCTTAAGCTGCAATAATATTACTTTGTTTCCGTCATGACAATCCTATGGTTTGCTCTATGCCTTTTCATACCCTTGTGATAAAACTGATCGTTCATTTCCATTTTGTTGGAAGGTGATGGTATCGTTGTGAAGGGTCGAGGTTATGGAATACGAAGCATGAGAGTGGATGGAAATGACGCTCTTGCTGTTTACAATTCAATCCGCTCTGCTCGTGAAATGGCGATTTCAGAACAAAAACCTGTCTTAGTTGAGGTATGTATATATATATACCTTCACATTTCAGAACTATTGTTCTTCACTTATAAGTAAGCAAGCAGGAGCTAATCTAGGAGCATTCCTATATGGTGAGTACTAATTTGAACCTCAAAATTTAGGCCCTAACGTATAGAGTAGGACACCACTCGACATCAGATGACTCTACCAAGTATAGACCAGTCGAGGAAATTGAACACTGGAAGATTGAGAAAAGTCCAATCACAAGATTCAAGAATTGGGTTGAGAGCAACGGATGGTGGAACGAAGAACACGAATCAAATCTACGTAACAAGATCAAGAAAGAGGTGAAAACTAACACTAAGTCTCCCTTCCATTATGCCTGAATTAGTTTCTACAGGACGAATGTTTAGGTGCATTTAGTTATCATGTTTGATATACGCGCTCTAGAAACGTGAGATTGTTCAAATGATTGCAGATAATACACGCGATTCAGGTGGCCGAGAAAATAGAAAAGCCCGCGGTTGCAGAGTTGTTCACGGATGTATACGATCAACCAACAAAAGATCTACAGGAGCAAGAAACACTGCTCAGAGAAGCCATAAAGAGACACCCTAAAGATTATCCTTCCAATGCGGCTTTATGATTACTGTAGGATATTCTTTGCCTAAGTTATAGTATGATGTATGGAGTGATATTATTCATTTTGGAATTAATCTTCAGCCATAAGATATTCAATTAGTACAATAATTTGGAGGTCCTCCAAAGAACATTGTGTGCCCAAAGATTCCACCTAGGTCTCCCATATATTTGACTGAGTAACAATTAGACTTAGTCATATAAGCGTCCATTTTATCATCACTAGGAAATTGATCGACACCAATCAATTCCATGTCAACGATGAAGCAAGCTCTCTGAAATCCTTCTTCCGCGAAATGACCACTTCCCATGGCCGGACCTGGCCCTGGTTTAGGACTGGATACCGTTCCTCCCCATCGTGCTCGTGTTGCTCCGTCTGCTAAGTTACTAAATAGTTCCTTTGGCCAATATCCTAAGTACTCGTTGTCGCAGTACAACAACCAGCTTTTTGTCTTAACGTCCTGTAAGTGTACGTAAAAATGATACAGCCACCACGAAATTATCATTAAAGATGTTAGAATCGTAATGACCAAGAATACATTTTAGAATTTTTTTTAATTACCTGTATAATTTGAAAGATGATAGTCTGTTGCACATCAGCACCATAAGTTGATGTCACACGTAGAACAAGGCCAAGAGGGTGCTTTTGACTAACTTGTACGAACCCTGGACAAATTGCATTGAAACATCCAGTAGTCTTACCACTATCTTTCTGCACACGAAAAAAAGAAAAGTAGGTTTTACCCAAAGACGTAAGTGGGAAGATTCACTAGACTATTTTAGTTCGAAATTGTTAGAGGTCTACGGTGTAGACACAATTAATTTGTCTACAATGTAAAATTGAGTTAGTAGTATTAAAATTGAGACCGAAGTAGTAAAATTAATTGTAATGAAAAATTCAGGTAGTAAAATTAATTGTGTGAGAAGTAAAATTTTGATAATGTAGTAAAATTATCGTTGATTGTAGACACTTTTGGGTGTCTACACGGTAGACTTCTAGCATTGTCCATTTTAGTTTGGGTTGGAGAGAATACATTATACGGAGTATTATGATGCGACTCTGTAATTGATTTGAGCTACATACATAACTTATATAATGTACTTTTTTTTTTTTTTTTTTGAAGCAACATATTTAATGCACATTTCTTACCGTCCAATATGCGTACATCCGCGTTGTATTTAAGTTATTTAGCCAAGGAAGTACCTGTGTGGTGAAAGAAATACCGAGTATATAGGATTAAGAATTAAGAATAGTAATCCCCTCGGTTTCATTATGTTCTTCCAATTTTATTTGAATATGTGAGATATTTCAGATGAAATAGAAAGAATATAGTGGAACGGAGGAGTATATTAGTACACCACGAGTATATATACTGTATGATAAAACTTACAATCCATCCAGCTTGTATAACATTCATCGTTGGACCATCATCAGTTTCAACAGACATAGAGGAAGAACTAAATTGTTCAGGTTTAACGTCAGCTAGACTCCACACATTAATTTGACCACCCACTCCAATATTTTGGGTTGGTGTTACCATGAATGCTCCCTGTAAATTAGAGTTGGCAAGTAAATTTTCTTAAAAACGGATATACATGCTTTTTTTTTTTTTTTTTTATGTTGTTAATATAGGGTTAATAGATTAGAGAAAAAAAAAGGTGATGATTTTGGCAAGGCAAATCAGCATCTTCCAAGACAAATATGTCCATTATATGGATCATGTTCAATGAATCTGCCTTAGTGGTAGTAATTACTGCCTTGGCAAAATCATCGCCAAAAAAAAAAAAAAAGACAACAACAACCAAACCTTATTTCCAAAATGATTTGGGGTTGGCTAACATGAATCGTCGACAAAGTGGATTATAGATTTATAGACTTACTTGGGTTCCTACTGGTTGTTGAGCATCATTAGGGTAGCCAATTTCCGACGAATTAGAAGTACTTGAATAGCTCTTCAGGAACGTCGAGGAGGAGATTATTTTCTCAAAGGCAAGATCTTCCTCTGTAATCCTTTTAACCATTACAGTTCCTTGTGGACATACCATGTTCTTTGGTAAAAGTTTCGAAAGTGTTAATTTTTTCGAAGTTGAATGTTCTTTTGGTTTTATCCTCTTTAAAACATCGATACTAGGTTTCATCTGCACTCAAAATGTGACACTGTTACGTAAATATTGAGTAACTCTTAATCAAGAGTAAGAAAATGTGGGAAATTGGCATACCTGAATAGTGTGATTCTTTAATAATGGGTGATCGAATGCGAGTTGCTTGTCAATTTCCACACAATCCAAGATTTCACCATGCTTAGTCTGAATAAGTTGAGCATCATAAGTTATAAGTATCACCAACAATCAAAATGTCACAATGAAGCTACATATACATATACATTATATCTTGTAATACATACCCTGAAACTCTTGATTGCTGGTTTATTAAGGAGATCAAGTCTCCTTTTGACTACTTCCAACTTTTCATTGAGAGATGATGATGCTTGAACTTGAAGCAAACATGTAACAATGATTAAAATGACCAATCTTGCTAATACCGCCATGGAGATCAGATTGTTACTTCCGAGAACTTCACAAAGGATTATTGTTTGGCTATTTAAGATGCACTTAATTTCTTATGTCTATGTAATAAATAGTTTGGTAATGTTGTAATTGTTTCCAAACGTATGCACTCCTAGTTGATTCTCTTCATTTTTTGTATGATTTTTTTATAACATCATTATTTGAGGATTTTTACCATGTATGGCGTTGAAGAAGTTGACTTTGAATTTGAATAAGCTTGCACCCAAGTGAAATGTCTTGGTGGTTTTCCAAGGTGGTTCTATTAATGGTAAAATTAATAGATTCATTGTTTGTTGATATGGTGAAATGCAAAGTCAAGGCTCATTCAAGTGGTTCATGGAATAGGTTTAGCTAGGTGGCCGGATGCATGCACGACACTTTAATTTGTACTCCTTCCGATTTAAAGAAATTTTTCTGTTTCTTTTTGCTACTTTGAGTTGCCATGTTATAGATTAGTTTTAGATTAGATCACACAAGTACCATGTTCAAAGTTGAGAACAAAGTGCCACACGATCGAGAGTGAACATTGATATTCCATAAAAATTATCTAGAGGTGTGACCAAATATACAACCAAGCAATGTCTGACTGCCACTATTAGACAATATATAGATATCACCAAATGATCAACATTCGCTCAATTAAGTCTCAACCCTAAAACCCTAATCGAGTCTAAACAATTTTCAAGAAGCTACATATGCAGTGCATCCAAAGTATGTATGTTGATTTTCTTCATAATCTTTTCTTTCCAAACTCCCCAGTTGGATCGCCATTGGTGGAATCGACTTGAGCAGCCAATATACAATTTGATGCCAAGATTCTACGAAACCTGCCTCTTAACATAGGAGGTGTGTCGCGAATCAACTTAGCCCCATCGAGATAGTACACCCTCTCCTTGTTCTTCTCCGGTGTCTCGGTCCAGAAACCAACAAACACGATATTACTTGATACAATCTTTGTATCACTTTATATCTTATACCTTTCAATAACTTTGAAATCCAAAAGTATTAAAAACGGCAAACAGTGACAAAGAATCATTGTATTTGTCTTCTAACTCCAATCAAACACTCAACACAACGATTTGGATTCTAAAGAAAAATAGATTTTGGAAAATCGGGCCAAACAGATCCGTAATAAATAGGAATAGTAATGCAAAAGGTTCGGGCTGGACCATTCATCATATATAGAGTCCGGTTGTGGATGCACCACTAGGCCGCCGGCCAAACCCGTGCCTCGATTTCTAATCCTTAAAAACGAGAGGTTTTTCCGTCTCCCCCACCTTCATCTCGAATTATCAACATTTTTTTTCCAACAAATAGGTACAAGCATGCATTACATGTGTTCCTCATCCTTCGAAATCTTTACTAAATTTCTCGATCATTCCAATTTTCAAATATGAGTAACGAAAGTGCTACAGCTTGGCCGTAGCAGCTACGGGCGAATTTGATCTCACGGGCAACATAAGATCTGTCCATCCTTTATCGGTTAATCTTTGAAAGTACTTGTTCACCATATTATCCGTGACCAAATCGAGTCTCGAAGGCTCCCACTGGGAGATAACATAAAACCAGGGTGTCCAAGAACATCATGTTATATTGTCAGGATAAGATAATGTAAGGGCTCATAGGCGTGAACTGAAGTACGTAAGAATTACCTTAGGATTCTTGTCTTTGTCAGTCAAGATTGCCCGGCAACCCTGCAATCAAAGATACAGATTTTAGCATCGTATAATGAACACGAAATTCTTGCACATCGTACACCCTCACAACGAAATTATCTTGAGAAAAACCTCGACAAAGTCTTTGCTGACATCTCCTCGCATGACATGGGAAACCATCCTATACTCACGTACGAGACACTGATCAATTTCTTGAAGTCTTCCTTCTCTTATCTGAGGTTGTCACATAAGGAAAACCATGAGAAGAAAGCACCAGATTTCCAAATATAGCAAGAATTTTTATATTCAGAAATAGTTCTTGGTCCTGAAAGATTAAAACTATGATCATGCTTTGCTTTCATCACTAGTTCTGAAGTAGTTCACTAGATTTACAGGGCTTTTCTGCAGGAGTATAGTGAAAGTTTTCTCGTACTTACAGAGCTCGAAGTATTAGCATCACTCACTCATACAGTAGCTAATTGGCAGTTTGAAGCTATCCTTCATCGTAAATATAGGCTATTAGCACATCAATTTACAGCAAAGCTAACGCAGTAAACTTTGTCCAATAACATATGACGAGCAAAGCTGAAGGAGGAGTACACACTAGCAGAGTTCCAAGAATCTTCAACTTCATGGAATCAAAATAATCAAACCCGTACCCCTTTTAAAGGCATCAGCAGCCTTAGCCCACAGTGAAGCTAAGTGATGACCTGTCTAAAAACAATACCACAGAAATGACTACGGAATTGCACATCAACGATGCTAGAAAATCATACCCTACGGGATTAAGAAGCTTCACTGATCAACTGTATGTTTTCCAACCCACCTATACAAACATCTGGGCTAAGAGCAACAGTCTAGGCCTCCCCCACTCAGGAGTATCTTTTCGTATTAATACTAACTTCCAAAGTCACCAGAACCCAATTGCCTACTCCATACCGCCCCCATTGCTACACATTCAAAAGGCCTCATCCTTATCACCTCCAAAGACATTTATTTATTTTATTTTATTTTTTTTTTTGACAAAGCTCCAAAGACATTTAGAGAGACAAAGAAGTAGACAAATTTGATCCTAGTAATCAAGTCCGGGCAAAGCACACCAAAAACATCTATGGTATCCAGCAAAGTATGTGGTAATGTACCAACTCAGAAAAATTCATTTCAAATCAGTGCAGATTCTGACAGTTTGACTAAACTTCAGCAGGGTCTTACGTAACCTCTGAGCCTCTGACAGCATATATAAGCTCTAATATGACGTAAAAATAAAACTGTAAGATTTTCAAACCAATCTACAGTATGCTTTATAGAATTGGCAAACTATTCATACCGATCTAAGGGAAATTTTCAAACTCATTGGAGATGCCCTCTTTAGCGATTGAAATGCTGCAGTAATCCATTCATTACTCCTCTTGCCAGCTTCAGTTTCCTACAAAAGGGGTAAAGTTCCTCTGATGATTGGGACAGTGGAAAAAGACTGCATAATCAATGCAGCCCAACTAATGATTGGCTAGAAGAACAGCTGTGAAACACCACTAACTCACAACAATAACAACAACAAAAAAGTGCTTGGAACAACTTACAACAGCAGACAAAATTTCTTCCACTGTTCCATGGGAAAAGCACTGGTCAATGATTTGAAGCCTGCAGAAAACACAACATCTGGAAATAAGGCACGAGTCCTCAGTACGTAGAAAGCTCCCCCTGGATTCCAACACACAAACATGGTCTTCCACAAAATGCCTCACTAAACAGAACAGGAATAGATATAGCGAAATGTAGTACACATCAGTTGCTATCATATTTCAAGCTTTCGAATGCTTTTATTGTAACCACGACCCAAATCATCAAGCATCAGCTATATAAAATAAGAAAATAACAAGCAACATTAAAAGAAGGATAACTTGTATAATTAAAAAGCTCTACAGCATCTTATTCAATATCAAATATACTTCGAAGTTCAATGGTACAAGCATCAGAAATGTTGCTTGCCGATTCTACCAAATTTAAGCTAACACACATACAAAAGTACAACAAGCAGCAAAGTTGTGCAGTCCTCCAGTCATCTTGTCACCAGAAACAAAAAATATTAACGCCTCAAACTTCACAGAGATTATTTGCAAGTGGCTATTAGCCTATTACATTCAATAAAAGCATAAAATTACGGGAAAGTAAAGCGTATGTAAAGCTTGTAAAACCCTCTAAACATGGACTTCAATATAAAAGAAGAAAAGCATTCAAAATAGATGATTGTACATTGAGCAAGAACTTACTCTCGATAACAGCTCTTTTCCTTAACAACTGGTTGCTCAGCGTATTTTTCAATAACTTTTGCAATATATAGTGGATCGCCAGAGTTTGCCTCGTAAATTTCTTGTTCCAGGAAAGGTAATTTCTATGGAGTATTTAGTTTGAAACTAGAATTAAATCAAACAGAATTACAGCACTCAATGAAATTTCCTAACCAGATCAATCATGTCTTACTCTCTAAACACTAAACATGAAGGCATCCAAGTTTCGGCAATATGTGTTACTTTCTAAACACTAATCATGGGCGATCAAACTTCCATGGAATTCTGTCAGCCAATTGTGCCTCATTTTACTTCATAGTCGAACTTGGAGGGCCAAATTCAAGTAAATCAGACAAGGCTTCATATTGCAACATTTACTTACTATTCACCAACCAAAATGGTGTATACTGCTTAATAGGGAGCTCAAACAGAAAAGAGTTTATGAAGAGCTCCAATAAGTAGGCCGTCTATTAAGGTAATAAGCATTCTGAGTTTGGAATGAGGGGGTGCAGATCTTGAAAATAAATTTTTTGGACCAGGGAACAATGAAGGGGGAAATTGCAAAATAAGTTGAGCTACAATGGTAGATTGCTATTGCAACATGATTCATAAACACGAATAGAAGATCACAATCCGGCCCATACCTGCTGCAAATGGAAGAACCACACAGGGTTTCGTGTTTTCAGACGGATTTAACTAAGAGACAACTATCCCTCTCTAGGGAATGTTTGTCTTGGTGGCAAAGTCCAATCCATATGAGAAATTTCTGGTCATATACTGTTTGCTCAATGGCTCACCTATTCCCTTCATCCTTCCTCAAATAAGTGACATTCAATTCACCAAGAGTAATTTTCCTTCCTTCTTCGTTTCCTTTTTCTTTTCTGTTGGAGGGCGAGGGGGAAGGGGGGAGGAGGGTTTAGTCGTTTAGATATAAATGATCATTGAGGCAAGATCATTTACATTTTACAGAAGTACCTCCTCTAACAAGTACACTTTACATTGTTGAAGATAAGTTAAGATAAGGATGTACCGTGGAGCAAACATAATGAGTTGCGAGACCGCATGCAAGCATTTCAGGACCATTCAGCCTGGCACCAGTGAGACCAACATATTCTCCTAAGACAGCATGAAGAGAAACCGACAACATGATTACATATTGCCCCAAAAGTCGAAAGTAGAGATTTAATCTTAATGCCTAGTCTCTAGAAATAGTTCAGTGCATATAACCCTCTATGAATATCCAAGGTCGAATAAGATCCAACTTAAGAGGGTTATAGGAACAATGGTTTATGGTTGAATACTACGTGGTAGTCTGGCTGTTACTCAGCCCATCAATAACTTTATTCAAATTTTGGCAGGAAGGATTGATCTTCCTGCTTCTAGTAATGTGTGTATCCCCGTTGATGAGGTCCATGCATACCTGCTAGGCCTGCTCCCTCCCCCCAAACTTAATTTAAGTTTAACATCCCATACTTTCTGCTTTATCCGGCATTCCGGCATTTAAGTACATCAACCGTGGAAAGGAACGGGGATAGGTTATAACCAAGAACTTCACCATTATTGTTTTGCCTAAGAGAATATAGAAGAACACACTCCTGACTTCCAAAAAATTTCACATAAGATAAACTTCCATAGTCTCAAGCAACAAACTTTTAGCTATTGAACCATCATGTGACCTCTGCTTGCTAAAGAAACACTTCCAAGTACCCATCCCTGTTCACCCCCTGGCATTTAAGGATCAAAAAGATAACCCCCGTCCTATAGATCGAAAATGTCTTCCTATAGAGAAGATCTTCATCTCAGCCATCTCACTCCTCCACAGGTTAGTTACAACGTTTATGATTGGTACACTCCTCCCGGTAGCACATTAAGGGGCTTGATTATCACTACATTGGTTTAACTTGTCAGGCCTTTTATATTGTGGATTTGTGGATGACGTTACTTTTTGCTGAAAATTGGAAAACTTTTCCGAATTGACATTTTCTGTACTTGCCAAAACTAAGAATAACTCATTACTAATCTTCACATGACAGATAATGAATCACGTTCACCGGAGAACATTCCTTACTGATCGCTTATTAAAAGCTATCAAAAAAAAATTGTTGTACTTGAAAAACTACTAAAACACAGGCTAATATGGCAAAAATGATGCAAATATCTTTAATGATAAAACAGACTAAACATTACATTTCTGGATATGGAACATTGTTCAAGTGGTGGAAAACTGAAGTAAGAGAGGCATTACCAAAGAATCCTGGTAACCTTGATAAGAAATAGGAGGCGCCAATATCAGGGAAGAGTCCTAGAGCTGTTTCAGGCATTGCAAAAACCTGTAGAAACTCCAGTTAGACAACCATATTGATTCCTTGTAAGAAACTCAAAGGCAACAAGCCAACTCGTAGTCTCGTACAGGAGAGTACATAAACCTAGAAACACTGCAATGAAAAATCTCAAAGCAACTCAAAAGCTACCTAGCATCAAAAGATATTGTTTGTAAGCTCGAATGTAAACAGGCCCAGCATTTTATTATCCAAATGAGCAACGTAGAAACAAAGTTCAGTGCAATGCTACTGCATTTTCTAACTGAAGGATACAGAGGAATGATGATAGTCTCGTATGAAAAGTAAGAAGTCAAGAGATACCGTATTCTCAGTCACAACACGGAATCTACCATGAATCGACACCCCGGCTCCACCTCCCATGACAATCCCGTTAAGAATTGAAACCTTCAAACATTGGTTGCAGACAAGAGTAAATGTATGTAACTTGTGTTCCAGTTCAAGTAACTGGGGGCAATAGAAATTATGCATACCCCAGGAGTAGGGGTATTAGGACAGATAAATCTAATAACCTGGGGTTTTCTATATGTGGCAATGACGTAACATAGGCTGGACTGTCTCCAAGAGTAGTTTACAGATGATCTCCAATTACCTGTTCCAACAAGAAAGATATACTTGATAATTGATATACATACATAATGGACAAAACCAGGGAAATTGCCACATAAGCTGTTCTTAAAAGGTTACCAATGCAAATTCCTAGTACATACATCAAAAATAAAAGAGATTAGGTGTTTAACTTTCATAGTTCAGCGCGTCAAAAAAAAAAAATAATAAAAATAAAAAATAAAACTTTCACAGTTCAGGATTTCCGGCCTAGGAAGGACATCAAGTTTCTATAACGCTGTCTACTTAGAGATAATGAACACCGTAACCAATTTAATGTATTGGTCTTTTGGAGATATGTATCAGCTAATTTATCAGGAGTGAAGGAGTTGGTTTTCTGGAATCGGTAAATATTGTAGATGGAATTAGACCCAATCTCCCACACGCAATGGAAGCAACCAATCGAGTATCGACTATGTAATGTAGAAGTAAACAATACACAAGCTAACACATAATGAGAAAACTTAAGGCCATAAGGGTCAAAACCAACGGCAGAACCCTCCAAATTCCAAATCTACCAGGGAAACCCTCAAATCAAACGAATAAAATTTTAATAGTACCAACTACTAATAGAACAACCAGTGACACCGAATTGGTACACAACACAACTGGAGAACAGTGACCTACCTCTATATTTCAGGTTCACTTAATTATCATAACTAGTCCAACCAATTTACCTTTAGCTATGAAATTACACCTAATTATCATAAGATGAGTGTGATGGAGATGCGCATGCTACGAAGGATGTGTGGACATACAAGACATGATCAGTTAAGAAATGAAGTTACTAGGGAGAAAGTAGGGGTTGCGGCCATCGCGGACAAGATGGTGGAGAACCGACTGAGGTGGTATGGCCATGTGAGGAGGAGGCCTAGTGACGCGCCGGTTAGAAGAGTAGAAGGGCGGGGAAGTGATAATATTAGTAGGGGTCGAGGAAGACCCAAGATGACTTGGATGAAGGTGATTAGAAGTGATATGAGCTTCCTAGGGCTAGAAGAGAGTATGGTGTTGGATAGGGCTGTGTGGAGAGACGTTATCCATGCGGAGGACTTAATTTGACTCTTTTTGGTTTCTTTGTTTGGTTTTCCTAACTTGTTCCAAAACGTTTTCCTTGGTGTTCAAAGCTCATATGTTTTTCACTAATTTTCAAACTTTTTATTTATTTTGTTGACTTTCTAAAACTCATTTCGAAAGTGTTTCAACAATTCTAAATGGTTCACAACGTTTTTGAAATGCTATGGCGCGCGCACAAGACGGTTACTGGATGACGATTCATATTAGCTGACCCCAAATCATTTTGGGAATAAGGCTTGAATGTTGTTGTTGTATGAAATTACACCTAAAGAGATGCACTGACCATTCTCGAATCTTACACAGTGAGAACTTTCTACTTTCTAGTATATCCTTTGATTTTCCTTGCACATAAATTTGACATGCAACCCCTTTGTGCTCCATAACTAGCACGGACCCAAAAAAAAAAAAAAAAAAAAAAAAAAAAAAAAAAAAAAAAGAATTTCAGCTTTCCCAACTATCTATCTCGTGGAGATACTTTTTATTTATCAATTTCATGACAAACCTCGAAAAAAGAAAAAACAATTGTATCAGCCAATTCCAAATATAGATTGCAGCCACTACTTGTCGACTAACCACGAGAGTGCGTGACCTTTGCATTCCCTTATACCAACTTGTTTACTACGGAGTACATATACCATTAAAGCCAACAGCTTTTAGAATTTACTACTAATATGGGGGGTTGAATTTTCTTTGGGACGTCACCTAACAATGTTATGATCTGAAAATAACTGTAAGAACCAAAGCATACCTTCAGTAATATTACGAACAACAGCAGCAACGTCACCTCCGGAACAAAATGCTCGTCCACTTCCCTGATAAGAATATAACAGAAGCACAAGACAACAATCACATACATAACAAACACGAGCTTATAGAATTTGAAATGGGGAGATTCAGCAATCAACACCGAGTTTAACATAGCCAACTTGATGTTAATGATGTTAGAAGTAAGACTTTTGCAACTTCATTGAATAACTAAATGATGCATCATGGTAGTGATTTAGAAAAGCACAAGATTTACTGTCTCTATATGGATATATACTACCACTCCGTCCCAATTTAAACTTCCCATGGAATTTGAAATCCTCTCACATAATACTATTCCATGTGAAGTTTAATATGGGACGGAGTGGTATATAGTAGTGGACTAGTTGGACATTGTTTGCAAGGTGTTATGCACCACCACGAAACAGGTGCTTGCCACCCCTCAACCAGAGGCGCCAGTAGTACAAAGAGAGACAAATAATCCTGACATCATATCTAAGAACTATTTCTCAGACCTTTAATAAAGCAAGTTCCGAAATAACCTGAATTGACACATACGGAGTATACTATTGCCACTTCATTTTTGCTATCCAATAACTCCCACGATTTTATATACAGTAATCATTAGCACGGCATGTAATTGAACAGCATACAGTCTAATGATGAAGATCAATGCCAAAGAATCCTACTAAATGTGTCAACTTCCTTAAATCCTCATCTTCCATCCAAATCAATAAGCATTTAGTATACTCTACTCAGATTTCCCTAGTGCCAGACTGCCAGGCAAGTGATGAGAAACAATTTGATGAGGAATTCACGTATTAGACGTCTAATCCTAAGCTTTGGGTCACAACTATTAAGGTCTTCAGATTAAGATTTCTGATAAAAGTATAACCATAAGCTTTTAAAAGGAATACCTTGAATCATCTTAACTGCAGGGTCCTCTTCATATGCCAAAAAAAGGTCCAACAGACGAGAAACCTGTGCAATACAGATGTAAATATTAGTGTGTAACAAAATCGTATCTTTCAGCCTTCGTTGATTCTCGTTTGACAGTACTCATATACAAGTCCAGTAATGTCATTATTATTTTACAAGTCAATAAACTGAAGTAACACAGCAGGCAAAACATTAATCAAAGGCTACACTTTTTCCAAAAGTAAGAATTACGCAATACTTCAAAGCAGCCATTGTAATCCTAAGGTCAGGACTCGGCATTTTCTACCAGTGAAACATTTACAAATCGCTCAAACAGCTGACAAGACAAGCATTTGACGAACAATAAAACAGGTCCTAACAAGTTTGAAATATTCCTGGTGACGTTATGATGTACAATTATGCCAATACTCCATAGAGTCAGTAAACTCCATAGCAGTCCATTTAGAGTTTTAGACAATGTCTTTACCAAAATCTATACTCAAGCAAATTGTGCATCATAACGTCACCACCCCCCCCCCCCCCCCCCAATCCCAAAAAAAAAATTACGAGATTTACAGCAGTGGTAATGATCAGCCAGAGATTGAATTGAGAGGTAAAGCTCTAAATACAAATTGTGAGGTTTAAAGATAAAAACATTTTCAAAAGCTTGAGACTTTGCGCTTCCATCTCAAAACTCTACCCACATTATATAGTGAAGTACCATTAGATCAATGCAATTCTTGACGTAATTTTGTTATTGTTGTTGTCTTCCCATTTTTCAAAATATCACAAGATATAACACCAATATGTCTCAAAAAGAACAAGGTAAATACATCACCTAACAAAACCAATTTCTTCATTTTCTCCCTAATTTGGCATCAAACTCGGTACTCGGACGACAAAGAGAAAGACTTAGGGTCTATTTGGTCAAACTCCAACGTCCCCAGAAGTGCGGCTCAGAACCAGTTTCTAAATGTTGGAGTTTCTACTTATGAATAAATTTACACTAGAATTGCTTCTCAAAAATCAGAAATAGGAGTCTCGCCAAACACACCGTTAGTCCCAAAATAATATGAGCTTGAATCGTCATATGAAACCCGACATCACTATATTTCGAAAAAGAAAAAGAAAAAAAAACGTGACCCGTCTAATCAAAACAAAGAGCCAAACATAAATGGGTACTTCACACAAAAGCACACCATGTGATGAGCGTGCATTTAATTGCTTTGGCCGGTTCAGAACTATTCTCTTTACACCCCTTTCTTCTTGAACCAAAACCTACCCCCAAAAAAAAAACCACACAAGAGATTATAGTCAACAGAATACATCCCGGTTTTCTGGATTGTTAACATTTTGGTATAAATACGCGAGGAAAGTTCAAACGAAATTAAACGAAACGTTAACCATCCAAAAAATGCCAAAATTACAACAAAAAAGGGAACAGAAAAATGTGGAGTGACAGTGACCTGGTGAGATTCAAAAGCCGGCATCGTTGGGATCGAGTGTCAATGGTGGGGTAATACTGCTACCATTCTGAACTGCTGTTTAAAAACATACTAGTATACTACTTTACTAGTACTTAATTATTTTAAGATTTTTTAACTCCAATAATGGATGATACATGTCGGCTTAAACGGGTAATGGTCTATCGCAATAATACAATATTAGCAAGTAATTAAGTGTAAAGTATTCGAATCCGGATTACCATGTTCGGTATAAATTATGAATTAAAAAAAACAAGCCTCACGACAAACAAATCGATAATAAGAAATGATGAGCTTTGGCTATCTATTGGAAGGGGAGAGCAAAAACTCGATCCGAACCAAAAATCAGACCGAACCAATCCATTCGGTTTGGTCCAAACCTCGGTCCAGGTTTTTTGGGTAAATACGGTTCGGTCCACTCGGTCCAATGGAAATTTTTGTGAACGTCGTGGATTCTGAGAAATGCCGATTTAGTAATTTGTAGAGTTTCTATAAACTGGTTATAACCAAAGTAGAAAATCTCTCTTTTTAGAAGTATGCTTTGGGGTGGTGACTTGAATGTTGTCTACTCCGTATAATGTACGAACAGATCATTTGAATCTGAAACCTATGGACCTCCCGTAAATAGCATATACAAGCGTAAATTACATTTGCTCCTTTTTTGTCGATGACTTTCCTCCATCTGATCTCGATTCGAGACATGAATCATGAACATGCTACAGCTTCGCCATAGCTGCAGCAGGAAGATTCAATCGTACAGGAAACTTGAGATCTGTCCATTCTTCATCATTTACTCTTTCAAAGTACTTGTTCACCATACTATCAGTGACCAAATCCAGTCTCGAAGGCTCCCACTGAACATAACATGATGCCACAATGTCCAAGAACGTAAAGTCAAATATAGATGAGGATTACAGATATCTTCAACAACTCAGACTACATAATAAGTGAGAACGGAAGTGTGTAAGAACTACCTTAGCATTCTTGTCTTTGTCAATCAAGATTGCCCGGCAACCCTGCAGTCAAAGCAACAAATCTTAGCATCATACAGGGAACACAAAATACTTGCACATTGTACACCCCACACAACTAATTCGTCAATGGAAACACCTCGAAGAAATCTTTGCTGACTTCTCCTCGCATGACATGGCAAACCATCCTATACTCACGTGCGAGACATTGGCCAACTCCTTGTAGTCTTCCTTCTCTTATCTGAGTTGATCACAAAAAAAAAATGAGAAGAAAGCAGTTGCCAGAAATGAAATCTTTCGCCTCTTTATATCAGAAAATACAGCTCTTGGTCCTGTATGCAAGTCCAACTTACATTTAGCAATGGATGACACTCTAATTGGAAATTCACTAGTTTTACACTGTAGTCTATGCTAGGTTCTCCGGAACAGTAGTAACACTTTCTGCCTGTATCATTATCCAGTTGCTAAACATAGTTGGACAATGGAAACTATCCTTCAGCAATCGTCATACTTATAAGCTATGCTGACGATCAATTTACACAGTGAAGCTAAAGCACTACCTCTAGAACGATATTACAACCATAACGCATAAGCAGCTCAATTAAACGAATCAGTAGGGGAAGGATGAGCATAATACCACCATTTCTACAGTTCTCATGAAAACATTGCAAAGTTTAGGCAAGAGAATCACAACTTAAACTCCGATTGACAACTTGAGAAAAATACATCATGTGTCTTACTTCCAAGGCTGACAGCTTTATATAAGCCTCTTTGCTAACAAATGTGTAACTAACTTTCAGCATCAACAACTAGAACCATGATATTAACACAAAGCCTTAGTTCCAAAACGTTGGGGTTGGCTAATATGAATTATTGAGTGCAACCGTCAAAGTGGAAAGGTAGTCGAACATATGAGGGGTAAGCCAAAAAAAAGGTGTAGGGAGAAAAAAGGAAAAAAAAAAAAAAAAAGGAGAGGATGGGATAAAAAGAAAACCGTTTTGAGTAAAAGTTAAGAAGCGGTCGAAAAAACATATATAAGTTTGACGAATCATCAAAAGGGAAAAAGTAGAAGAAAAGATTGAGAAACGTATCAAAGAGTGCTTGAAAGAAAAGGAAGTAACTCTTAAAAAACAATCAAAAGAAAACTCGCAAGCAAATGAAACAGACATAAAGTCAAACCCATTATCCACAAGAATTATATCCTTCCAGCCCAGCCTCTCCCAACTCCATATGTTCTTCAATCCCATGTAAACCCATACGACATTCAAGAATTAACTACAACATCAACACGTATTCTCACCAAAACCCACTTACCAGAAAAATCTATTTAACCAATGACTAAAAGGGCAGCCCGGTGCACATTGGCGTCCCCGCTAAGCGAGGGTCCGGGGAAGGGTCTCACCACAAGGGTGTAATGAGGGCAAGCCTTCCCTTGTCAATTTATTTGACAAGAGGCTGCTCCCAGGACTTGAACCCGTGAACTATCGATCACACAGCAACACCTTTACCGGTGCACCAAGGCTCCCTTCTATTTAACCAATGACTAAATCACAGAAAAGATATACCAGACTCACTGTAACAGAGGATTTCATGATTACAAATGGATAAGTACAATAATGATATCACAAAACAGTAAGAAACAGCCATGAACGATGAGCAAGTTTGTCGACAACCCCCCCCCCCCCCGGGTATGTACAAGTCTGAATCTGAACTTTTGATGGTGTTTTTGTGACATAAACATCTCTTCCCCTTCCTTAACTCGTTTCCCATCTATTGCCCTAATTAGACATAAATCTCAAAATCTCATCAGATTGGATCACAAAAGTTCAAACAAAAGGCAACCTAGAACCTGAACTTGAACCAAAGATCATGCGGTTGAAATTAGAGCTGATAAAAGTTCATCACAAAGAACAAACTTTTCATACCGATCTAAGGGATATTTTCAAACTCATTGGAGATGCCTTCTTCAGCGATTGTAATGCTGCAGTAATCCATTCATCACTCCTCTTTCCAGCTTCACTTTCCTACAGAAAATAAACATAATGCAACCAACATCATGGCCTAGAAGATCAGCTACGAAATGTCTCTGGATAATGGATGATTAGAATATAATGACCAAGTTTTGAAACCAACTTACAACAGCAGATAATATTTCTTCCACTGTTTTACAGGAAAAGCACTTTTCAATGATTTGCAACCTGTAGGATAACATTTGAAAATAAGGCACAAATCCTGAGTGTGTAAAAGGCCGCCCAACCATGGGTGAGCCCAACCACACAAGTCACTAACATGTTCTGCCACAAAATCGCCCACAAAAGAGAAGAGGAAAAGATAAGAAGAAAAGAAGCATACATCTGCTGCTATCTAACTCAAAGCTTTAGACTGCTTTTATCGTACAAATGTAGCACATCTGTATACTCAAGCATCAGCTATACAAAAAATAATAATAAACCCAAACTATGGGAAAGGAAGCAGACCCATATAAGAGATCTAGCTTGTTGATGACGATTATATTCACCATTGTAAGTATCACCGATTAGACGTGCAATTTTACTAGATTTAAGCTAACACATATATAAAACCGAAAATAGACACAAATGTTTACGCTTTACACTCCTTTAGGTCTTTCTTGAAAAGAAGCAGAAAGTACTACCACCTTACTAAATGTAATTTGCAAATGGCTGATACTTTCAAATGAAAGCATAAAACCACTGAAAAGTGTAAAGCTTGTAAAAAACCAGTAACTATAAACAAATAAAGGTATCCAAAAGAAATGATGTGCTTTGCAGTAACTTACTCTCGATAAGAGCTCTTTTCCTTCACAGATGGCTGCTCAGCGTATTTTTCAATAACTTTTGCAATACATAGCGGATCACCAGAGTTCACCTCGCAAAGTTCTTGTTCCAGTAAAGGCAATTTCTGTGAAGTAATTTACTTGATATAAAATTAAAGTTGAAACAACACCATTTGAATGCAATTACACTGTTAAAGTTATTGAAAGTACAGTAAGATAAGAATGTACCGTGGAGTGAACATAGTGAGTTGCAAGACCACATGCAAGCATTTCAGGACCATCCAACCTGGTCCCAGGCAGACCAACATATTCCCCTAAGACAACAGGAAGAGAATACGCTGAGATTGATCACAAATGGTTAAGGGAAGTAAAGATTCAGTCTTAAAATCTACAATAACTAGTATCTCAAAATAATCAAGTGCTAGCTGACAACCTTTGCTGAAAATTTTCCTAATAATAAGAATACTAACTACTGGCTAATTTTCACTTGACAGATAATGAAACACATTTACAAGAGGATGTAATTCCTTACTAGTCGCTAGGCTTTACCTAATACTGATGTGCTTGCAAGAATTAATTAAAACACAAACAAATAAGAAGAATTGAAAATAATGCGACTTATCTATAATCAGAAAACGTCAAGATATGGAACATTGAAGAAGTGGTAAGAGTATACAAGTATGATAAATATTACCAAAGAATCCTGGTAACCTTGATAAGAAATAGGAGGCGCCAATATCTGGGAAGAGACCTAGAGCTGTTTCAGGCATCGCAAAAACCTGTACCAACTCTATTTAGAAAGCTATACTGGTTGTTTATAATAAACTCTATAAACCAACAGGCCAAGTCAACAACAAGATAGAACGTTAGTCTCTCTTGAGATATAAGCATGCATCACACTGTTTGAGCGGATAAATTCACTCTATTTTTTAATACTTTTGACTAAAAGCGACTAATGTGAAAAATAAAGCATATAATGAAAAAGACATGGGAATCACAGCAAAGTATTTATTGAAGGTGATTAGATCCTCTAAAATGCCCTTGTAGCCTTTTCAAAATGGGCAAGATAAACACCGTTCAAGAAATATAATCCATATAATAAAACATCTCTTAACAATGCCCATATCATTACACTTGCTATTGCCAACATAATTCTTTTACTGGGTATTTCTTGTCCTCCTTGAATTTAATCCTAATGTCCAAAGAGAAGTAGATTGCCAACATCAAAAAATTAACACAACTGACAAAGTACTCCAATCTGTCAGTGTGTCATCAAGTGTACAGGGTAAATTGCTGCAACCCATGTGCGAAGACCAAATGCGAAGAATAATAGACTTATTTCACAATAACAAAATAAAATCATGACAAAACGGATGTTAAGATTAACCACTGAGATCTGAGGAAGTATGACGTGAGAAATTTGACCTCTAAGATGTGACAAAACATATTAGATCTCTGAATTCAGAATTCTGATCCAGCCTACTGTGAATGCCTACGCATTAAGCTCAGAAAAGATTTTCCGGGTAATGATGAGGCATGATTGTTTCTGCTGTACGGTGAAGAATGAAGAATACAGACAAAAGATATTTTTTGCACCAGCAAAAAGTATGTTTCTAATGGCAATGGAACCAAGAACACAAAAAAAATGACTTGTTTGTGGAGAACAATATCATTATTCAGATCATTCGAGGTTAAAGTAATACGTCTGTTAGAACGAGAGGCTTTTTGGAACATAATAGAGTGGTAACCTTGCATCAAATGGTCCATGGAGGATAGGATGCTGTCTACTGTTTATAGCTATCAGGTTTTTCAATCCTTCGTAGCTTTAAGGTGAAAAATGAAGCAAGATTTATTTTTTGGCAAGATATATGGTGTGGGGAATCTTCTTCGAAAATACAATTTCCTGGAATAGCTTCTCAAAGAGCAGCCACTGTGGAAGAGGTTATTTACAACATCATTAGGATGTCATGTATCGTTATCTAGGTTTCCTGACGATTGGGAGGAACCTTCTCTTCTGACTTTCTAAGGCTTTCGGGGCTATTTTCTTCCTCAAAGTTGTTAATCAAAGAATTGACCAAGATAATTATGTTGCAGAAAAATATGGGTTTTTCTCCACTACGGATTACTGCAATTTACTAAAAAATCCTACTCTTAATTTCTCAGCCACTGCAATTCGGAAGTGGAAGGGAAAGCTTGCACCTTCTCTAACTTAGCCCATATCAAATCCCAAAGATGAAAAAGTCAGGTCCCCCAAAAGCTTCCTCTTTTTTTTTTTTTTTTTTGCCAAAGGATAAAATCCTAAGGGAAGCCATGCTTTAGAGAATAATATCAATTTGGCTACCCAGTGTTCTTTGTGCAGTGAAGATGAGGGACTCATTAATCATTTTTTGTTCTCTTGCCCTTGGGTCTTGACATTGTGGCACTTAACCGTGTCTCCTTTCACTTAAATTGGGTTCATTCTCGTAAGGCTGAAGGGAGTCATAATACTTTTTATGATATTGCTCAGACGAGTCAAGAGTTTTAATTCTGTTTCTAAAGTAATTGTATAGTTGTAGACTGGAGTCAGTGATCCACTCTCACAGCCACTTGAACATTCTTCTCTTTGTAGAATAGATAACTCATGATAGCTTAAGAGCTTAATCTTTTACTTCGTCCTTTGTTTACAGGCGTCACTCCCTTGGTTTCCTCTGATCAATATCCTAGACATTCCTTGTATATTACTTCTCAAAAACTGAAGTAATTTGCAGAAAACTTGCGTTTGGTATTTTCATTAAAGAGGCCTACACAAAACCTACTGTATAAGGCTTGCAATCCTCTGAAGTAATTTAGCAGATGTCATAGTATTCAGAATTTATGACATTCATAATTTACGAATGTCCTCATATACATACGCACAATACTCTATATTTGTATTTACCACCAGCAAGCCACTACCATTCGCAACAAAATCTTGATTCGCCAGAGGGCTATATAAAAACCTAGAAGAACTTCACCACTGATTCCAAAGCGCCTCAAATGCTACCTAGTGTTGTAAGAGTGTAAGACATCGTTTACATTTTAGTACTTTAACTTGTTATTCATACAGTAACAGCTATCTTTATCCAAATACGAGATAACTTTGGTGACTTGCTACAGCATTTCGTCATTGTAAAAAACAGAGGAATGTTGACAAACACATGAAAACTAAGAAGTCGAGATATACCGTTTTCTCAGTCACAACACGAAATCTACCATGAATCGATGTCCCAGCACCGCCTCCCATGACAATCCCGTTAAGAATTGAAACCTTCAGAGATTGGTTGCACACAAGTGTGAAGATATGCTAACCAAATAAGATAATTGAGGGAAGAAAAGGTTTAGTATTTTCCAGATAGGAGTATAAGGGAAGACAAAGCTAGTGACCTGGGGTTTTCTATATGTGGCAATGACATAATTTAGGGTGAACTCTTTCCAAAAGTAGCTTGCCCCTGATCTCCAATCACCTGCTTCAATAAGAAAGAGATACCTGATCATCACAACTTAATACACAATGCAAAGACTAAGCAACTTATCAAGATGATTTTAACTTAAGTTCTCATTTCAAAAACCCACGGAGATACAAGGAAAGTGAAAGAGATTATACAAATTGCCAAGATATATTTTACTTTCACAGCTCAGGCCTAAAAAGCACAACCAAGTTCTTATATGCCGTACTTCTTAGCAACAGAGATGAACATAGAGACCAATATAGTACCTTGGTCACTTAGACTGTCCGGAAACATTCGTATCAACCAATTTATTGAGAGTAAAGATCTAATACTCTGGACATTCCGCGAATAAAAATACCTTTAGTAATATCATGGACAACAGCAGCAACATCACCCCCAGCACAAAATGCTCTTCCATTGCTCTGTAAAGAAAATAAAAGAAAGCACAAGACAAAAATCATATACATATAAAACAAGCAGAATTGAGCAAGAGCCAAAATAACCTGATTTTTTATCTCTAATTTGTCCTATTTGACTTTTCATAACTAGTCAACATTCTCAACAATACCACGCCTACCTCTAACAGCCTACGTACCAATGAAGAAGATCCAAAGTAAAACGATCCTAGTGGTTCCGAAACTTCCATCTAAAGTATATTGTCAAATCCTAACATCGCCCCTAACAAGCCTAGAGTCCTACAGCCCCCATTGCAGTCTGGTAGCTACTAAGCTTATAATTTATATGCAATGACAATGTATTGCCTAACGTCCCAGGACTCATCTTCAATAATCCAAACGTACATAAAAAATGTAATACAAATGTAGTCTTAAAATAGTTAATACAGATTTGGTATGGGACAAACAATGTTCATAGAATTATCATAATATCATTCTTTGTGTAAGACAAGAAAATCTCAGAAAGTTGACGCAAGAACACTTTCATTTGAATTTCCCATTATTGAAAATGTCATTTCGAAGAGATACCTTGAGCAGAATCATTTTAACTCCAGGGTCCTCTTCATATGCCAAAAAAAGGTCCAACAGACGAGAAACCTGTCAATTTCAGATGTAATAATTAGAATGTAACAAAAATAGAACATTCATTCTTTTGCTTAGTTCCTGTATATTGGAGGGAGTAGTCATATACAAGTCAAACAATGTCATAATTAAACAAAGGCTACATCTTGCTAGTTATTTGGTTATTCTATGCCGGTAACTAACAACACATATCGAACTTTCTAAGCATCAGACAATTTAACAACAAAATCACTCAAAATGAGCATGGATTGCAATGAATGACCAAGCAACTTCGCCTTGGTATAGCTACCAAAATCAATTACTCATCATGCTACACCGATAACAACACAGCGACGCCGATAATCCCCAAAATGATTTAAGGCCGACTAACATGAACCGTCATACGAAACAGTCACTATGATCAACTCCTCAAAAATAAGAGCCAAAAAAAAAAAAAAAAAAAAAAAAAACAATGGGTACTAAAGCAATTGCGTACCATATAAGATGAGAGTGCATTCAACTGTTTCGGCCGATTCAGGATGATTCTTCGCACACCCTGACTCTCTTCAACCAAAACCTATACAGCGCAAAAAACCCAAAAATGAAAGATCAATGCAAACAACAGAATTACTAATTTGTGATCAAATTAGGGGGAAATTAATTGCAACTGAAGATTTTATTTTACACTTAAATTGGTACAAACCCACTTAAAATACACACGAAAAAATCATGTAAATCATTAAAATTCGTAGCAATTGTTCATAGTACAACCCAGTTTAGCTCGAGAATCAAAAAGGGGCACAGAGAATAAGAATTTGAAGACAAAAAAAAAACGGGGGTTAAGAGTTATTCTAATTAAGGGGGATTATTATTGAAATTATTTGAAAAATTTATGATTAGAGAGTGATACTGACCTGGGGAGCTTCAGACGCCATTTCTGCAGTGGACAAGAAAAGTTTTGATCTTTGACTCTAAAAAATACGAGTGTTTTACTTAAGCTACAACTCCTAGTAATACCGATAACTGACCAGTCGGACGTGGAGGTGTATGATCTCAGCTCTTCGAAACGTCAACATGTTTCAAGTGATCTAAAAAGCAGCTAACACCGTATAGACGCGTGGATAGGGAATACATGGAAGCGAGAATTTAAACTCTTTTATAAAATAAACTCTGAAATACTATTCAATTGATTTTATTTCTCTCCGGTTAAAACGATCATGTTAGATCATCTCACGTCATTTTATTAAAAAAACACTATATTAGGGAGTTAGCTCATGAGCTAGCATCATACTACTATGCTACTAGATCATGCTTCACCATCTAAATTGTTTGTCAATTGTCATCATGGTCTTATGGTTCATACAAATCCCACAAAGTTATAATTGTATCATCATTTTGTTTTTAAGGTGCTTGTAACGGCTTAATTAGTTCATTGAATTTTTTAGGTTTGGTTTTGGATATGCAAGAGCATTTTAAAACAAATGTAAATAATTAATTAAAAATAAAATAAAAGGCCAACGGATTCTTGTTAGTAAAAATGCCAAACCTCGATAACTTGTAGGATACGGAGTACATCTCTTCCCTTCTTCAATCTTCCTCGAAGGATTTTGCAACCAAATGTGACATAAAAGTGGTCTTTGTGATTATACAGACATATCAATATAATGTAATATTGTAATCTGATACGTACAAGCGTGATTTACATTTGCTTTTTATCCGCCAATGTCTTATCTATCTCGATCTCTCCAGCATCCCAAATGTATATCTTGAACCGGCTATCCTATAGCTTCGTCATTGCTGCATCAAGCAGATTTGATCGTACAGGAAACTTGAGATATATCCATTTTTCATCTTTTACTCTTTCAAAGTACTTGTCCACCATACTATCAGTGACCAAATCGAGTCTCGAAGGCTCCCACTGAACATAATATAACGTCACAATGTCCAAGAACATTAATTCAAATTTAGACGAGGATTACAGATATCTTCAACAACTCAGACCGACTACATAATAAGTGAAGACGAAAATGTGTAAGAAGTACCTTAGCATTCTTGCTTGTCTTTGCCGACGGCAACCCTGCAATCAAAGCAACAAATTCTAGCATCATATAGCTAGCGAACACAAAATACGAGTAGCACATGCATTGTACAATCCATATAGAACTTATTTACCCTTGAACATACCTCGAAGAAATCTTTGCTGACTTCTCCTCCAATGACATGGCAAGACATCCTATACTCACGTACGAGGCACTGGGCCCACTGGCCTACTCCTTGTAGTCTTCCTCGTCTTCTCTAAGGTTGTCACGAAGAAAGGACCATGAGATGAAAGCAGTTTCCAAAAGCTCGAAACTTATACCAGAATTTATTGCTATTGAACCTGTATTCAAGGACAACCCAAATATCGGAATGAAGGACATACACTACGATCAAGATCAGCGTTTAGCCGTTTAGGAGTGATCCACCATCTAATTTCAGGAAGTTCACTAGTTTTACATTGTAGCCTAATTAATAAGACTATCTATCTATACACTGTACTAGCAGGTTTTCCTGCACGTAGTAGCATGCAGTTTCTGCAGGAAACATCATCCAGTTGATAGACAACAGTTTGATGAAAACATCTATCCTTCAACAATAATGGTCATATATGTTCTGAACATAAGGCACAAATGCTGAGCGTGTAGAAAGCTCCACTGTGGGTGAGCCCAACTACATTAACATATGTTCTGCCACAAATTACGCTTAAAAGAAACGATAAAGAAAAGACGTATATATACATCTGTTTATTCTATCTAGCATCTACTATACAAGCTAAGAGGTACACAATGCATGCATGTTGGTGGAGGACTGGAGGTGAGGATGAGCATCTTTAGTGCACCAATTGAGGAAGGCCAGAATCCTTTAATTTATTTAGTGAGACATTTATGTGACTGTGAATCATGGGTTCGTCTTTTCTTATTTTTATGGTTAGTTAATTTGATATATAGTTCTTCGAATAGGATTCCACTTCTTTGGTTGTAATAATAATGCCATACAAATTTTGAAATTCCTAGATTCTACTATTTTTATTTTCGAGTATATTCAGTGTAGTTGTAGACTACAACTACACTGAATATTTGTAGTGTATGTGTGAGAATCAAATTAAATTAAAGTACTTACTACTAATGGTATAATAACAAAATTACTAGGAGTCTATATGTATGTAGACAAATAAAAAAGTGTCTATGGTTAGTTTGTAGTAAAATTAATCAAATGTGTAGTAAACTTTATTGTATAATTTTGTGAATGTTGGATTAATAAGGAAAGAGAGACAATCAAGGGTCCTTGATTTGGGAATTAAATCAATTTAAATTTTCTTTCTATTGATAGATTTGTAACAATGTTGTTTCTACCATCTATTTCATAAGTTTACTGCAAATATCCTAAATTTACTACACAAATATATTATGAACTACTTGCAATTTTTAATTTACCACACTTGATTATGTTATAGACAATTTTTGTATTGTCTATATATAGACTAATAAGATCATCCATATAATAAATTTATGGTTTAAATTTTGACATCAATTTTACTTTTTTACTTTTTATTGAAATGAACTTTTTATATGGCTTCGTGAGAGTACTAGTTGTAACAACCCTAAATTTTTGACCAACTATAAATAGAAATAAATTTAGAATTATCACGCCGCAATTGACTACCAAGTCAATTGTTAGGCTAGAAATTCAACTACAATAAACCAACGGAAAATAAAACAGCGGAAGTCTTTAAATGTCGAGCTATAGTTCTCAAAACGAAACCCAAATTACATAGTCAAACGAAATGAAGTCTGAGATAAAACAAAGTCTTTCGAAAACCCCAACATGATCAGCTTCGTAAGCATGCAGCCATATCATCAAGACTTGTCAACTATGTCATCAAAGATTGACATAGGCCCCAGAACACGGTAGGGACGAACCAGAAAACAGAACGTCAGCACAGGCTGAGTAAGAATTAACAAGCATAAAGAACAAAAAAGATACGCGCCTTGAGGCGCGTAGCTAACAAGAACGAATTGACGTTATAACATAGGAATATCAATAACAACAGAGTGCATTATCAAAAGAGCATCGTCGCTCAATATATACATTACTTAATCATTTTTTCGGCTAGGGTCCTACCCCATAGCCCTCACTTAACGAACTTTGTTCGAGCTAGAGTTGTAATTATCGCCCTAATAATCCCGAGTGTGCACGCGCTCTTTCAATTTATAAACGGCCGTAGCCGGAAACGATATATAATAAACTCAATGAGAATGAGCAACATAGTTATGGAACAACGTGTGTATCATATAAACGCATGATTATGAAGCAATAATGGTTAAGAAAACCAATGAATCAATAGAAGATGATTAGCGAAAGCTCAAGGGAATGATATTGAGAATCATGCTTAAACATTAGGATGATCAACGTTCTTACCTTACTAGCGAAATCACAAGATCAACTCAAGACTTTAGAACGGTACTTCCTCGAACACACAACCTAAAATCAATCAACAATACACTAATCACTAACCATCACCCTACTAGTGCATCCAAGGCACTCTAACTTTGGATTTCAACATTCAAATGACCTCTAAACAACACCAAATTTGTACAACACCCTCCCAAGTATACTAACAACATTAATCCATCAATAAATCACCATAATAACAACTTAAACATCCAAATTAGGCAAAATTCAGAAATGGGCAGAATGTATATTCATAATCAAAACACCATGAAACGTTCCCAATTTGAAATTAAGGTTTACCCATCTCATAATAAACATCCCCTCCAACTTTCACATAAATTCACCCATAAAATCATCATCAAATCATCATAATTCATAATCACAAGAACCCTAATTCCAAATCCAACAATTCATGTGCCAAAACCATAATTAAGTATGATTGTAATCTAAATAAGCAACACCCAATACTACAATCATGTTTTAACTTCAAACACATGATAAATTAAAAAGCCCTAATCTGAAAATTATAAGAGAAAGGGTTTTAAACTTACAACTCTTGGTGTGAAAACCAAGAGGGAAGGAAAAAGGGGGCGGCGGTGGTGGTTGGTCGGCCGGCGGTGGCTAGCGGCGGCCTCGGGGTGCGTGCGCTGCTCTTCCTCCTCTTCTTCTCTTCTCCTTTCTTTCTCTCTTTCTTCTCCTGCTTCTCTCGTGCGACGTGAGTGAGTGAGGGAGGGTTTGAGTGTTTATTTTATTCTTTTGTAGAAGATAGGAAGGGTTTAGTAAGGGTATTTTGGTGATTTTGCCAAACAGTTACCCAATTAGGAAAGCGTCTCTAAACAGAAGATATACCCTAATTTCCCAAAATAGATTTCCATACCCTTAAAACGAGATTCTCCCAATACTTGTACAATTCAAGTAACCCAAAAATATGGGGTGTTACACTAGTGATTTTGAGATCTCAAGTTTAGATCTTCTTTTGAGTAGACTTTCAGCGTAAGGTATTCGGAGATTCGTGCATGCATCATCCATGTTTTTATAACCAAAAGGTTTTTGTCTCAACCGCGACTGAGGACTGGACCGAATCACAATAGGTCCGGTTCCTTGGACCGAGTGGACCACACCGTATTTTCCAAAAAGACTTTGACCGAGCCGCTTGGTCCGGTCCGGTTTTCGATCTAGATGGACGGAATTTTGCTCTCCCCAAATTTTACCTATCCTTTTTGTAACACCCCCAAATTTCCTTTCCTTCTTAAAAACATTTTATCGAGAACCAAAACACAAATAAGGAAATTCAGAGGTGTCACTCCGCACTCGAGTCAAAGACCCGAATGCAAGGAGATTTCAAAAGCCACAGTATAATTGTCTAATGGTCTAAAATAGTCTATTACAACCCATTAAATAAAATTACAACAGTCCAAAATATGAATTATGAAATAGTCTATGTCTAATAACTACTAGTCTAATTATTGAATCCAACTAATTCTAGTGAGTCGTCTTTCCCGTATGCATCAATCACTCCAAACCTGTGGTGGATTTAAAGCACAAAAACCACAATTGAAAAAGTCAGTGAAATTGAGTAAGCTAACACCTCAACATGTAGAAAACCAAAACTCTTACCTGGATTTTGAAAACGTTTTTAGTTTTATTTTCGAAAACACATTTAGCACATAAACATATAATCATTCAATAATAATTCCAAACCACTAGTTAAGAGTCATATATCAGAATCCACCATTCAATTCATCACATACTCATAGTATAAGAAACATTCCATAATCCATATCCAACAAATCAAAGATTATCGATAAATAAGAAATTCATAAGTCACGAGCCATAATCCACAATTCCTAGTTAACAATCCACAATCCACAATCCACAATCCATAATCCATAATCCATAATCCTTTTTATTTAGAAATGAACTGAATCTTTTGTCAATTCACCCTATCAACCATAATTCATAATCCATAATCCAAGACAACTAGACCTTAAGTGTGCACACCCCCTACTGGGTGTTTTTAACCCAATTAGAGTAGACTAGAGCCTAACCCTCTTAAAGACCGATGCGGTGGGGTAATTAATAGAAGTCGATGCGACTCAAACCAATAAATAAGAGTTCTATTGACTCAACGAATAATTGGGAGTTCTTTTGACTCAAACAAATAAATAGGAGCTCTTTTGGCTCGAATAAATAAATAGGAGTTCTTTTGCTCCGTCTAAGTAACCAATATCTTATTGAGAGAGAGAGTTGATGATCACAAATCATATAAAACGATACCAAACCAACATCACAATATAAATTGGCTATGCGCCACAAACCAAACCAAATCAACCAATTCAATATACATTCAATCTTACCTTTCAAAATAACATATTTGTCACAAGCCATACCATATACCAATATCAATACAATAAATCCAACCAAATCAAAATACAACAATCGTATAAACTGAACTGTTCTCCACCTATCATGATACTATGTTTTCATCCAATCACACCATTCACATCTAGCACATAAGTTTGAAAGGTTTCTATAAGTTCAAGAAGGGTTGAGCATGCTAGCTTACCTTTTTAAGTAAACGAAAAACTCAATAGCACAACAATCACTAGTATTATTCGTCTACGAACTCAAATTCCACGACAATTAAAGGAAGAAAGAGGGGTTGTGGTGGTCGGCTGGCTTCAGAAGATAAACGGTGAGCTGGGCGGCGTGGTCGGCGTGCACGAAGGACGAGCGGAAGTTGAAGCAGGGGTCGGGTCCTCTGTTTTTCTTTTATAGGAGAAGGGGGGTGTTTGTCGTGTGATTTAGGTGAGAGAAGGATTTGTTTTTTTTTTTTTTTTTTTCTTTTCCTTTTTTTTTCTTTTCCTTTTCTTTTTCCTCTTTAAAATCTGATTTCCTTTTTGGGCTTAGGGTTGGGTGGTTGATTTTGTGTTTGGCCCAATAAAGTATTGGGTTGGTGTATTTAGTAGTAGCTAAAAAAGGCCCTAGTAGAAATAGAAGACCCAAATATAGAACGGAACCCATTCCCGAACCCATCTTCGAAACAACTCACATGAAAACAATTAATTCAATTTTTGCTATAATAAATTAATTAATAATACTAATATATTATTATAACATTTACCGAATTTTCGGGATATTACACTTTTACCTTATCGTTATATTGTATCAATGAATTTAGAAGTATTACTTTATCAATAAATTGGTAGGGAGTCGCGGAACAATTTGGTCCCCCACACCCTTGGTTATAGAAAAACCAATACAAGTGAAAATATGTGTCGTAACCTGCGCACTAATGTCATGCGTCATGCGCACCATTACTTTATTAAATATAGTTACTAATATACGAGTATGTGCATATATATACTCCGTAATTTTTTTTGAAGTTATTATAGTAACTTCTATAGTTGTAAATTGAACAACAACCTACCTCTTTAAATCACAAATGAGGTGGTGTAATATATAAGATAATAAAATTCTCAAGATAAATATAGTGCAAAAGTGTGACACGGAGTGCTTTAATTGGAAAAATGATCCGAATTTTGAAAGTTAACCAACTTCCAACTATGAAGGGTATTGCTACACGTAACCTAAAGATAATAGCGTAACCTATGTTGGCCATTTTTCTTCTAATATTACCCTTAATGATATCCTCCTATAACTTATGAAAGTAAACGTATAACAGACTTCTTCAAGCAAGCAACTATAAACAATTATAATATCAAACACTAGATTGCATTGCAAGTAAAAAAAGGTTTCAATAATATCATGTGAAGTTCGAACACGACAGAATCAAGCCAAAATAAAATGAAATTGAAGTACGTAATAGGTTATTATATGTCGCGCAAAATTTCGCGTGTTTTCTTATGGAAAATCAAGCAATGCATATCAAGAAAGACAATCGTATAATAGAATAGCAGGTTTAGGGTATTTGTGTTATTTTGGAAAAATTGGGGACATAATGGATATTTTACCAGGTTACGTTAGTAAAAAAAGTTTGCGTCTAGCAATCATGTTTATGAAAGGACTTTACTTAGGTTGCACAAGGAATTTTAGAACATCTGAATCTTATCAATAAGAGGTTGGATTAAGCGATGAAGGCTTTGGTTTCGTTTCACGATGATCTTAAGTCATACCTAATCAATCACATGCAATAGTTTATATTAAATACTCTTTCCATCTTTTTACGTTGGGTCTGAGTTTCTTTCATAAAATCAGGCCTAACATAAAGGAAATGTAAAATAGTAGGAATATAACGATTTACGGTATGAGAGACTTTCAACGAGTCCAGGGTTGAATCTAAATTTAGTCCGACGTAGTTTCAGTTAACTAAATGGAAAAGAAAAAAAAAAAGAAAAAAAAAACAAGAGATTGTTTCCGAATTTAACAGCTAGTCAACGCCGGAGTCAATTTGGTTTTGGTCGGAAATAGGTGTTTTGATGTGATGTATTAAAAAATGGCAAATTAAATGTGTCATTTGGCAGATTTGAACATAAAAAGTGTTAGCTTTTATTCGGAAATATAAAATGTGATATGTGGCAAATTTTCCGGAATAATGGGCAGCGCTGATGAGTGATTACGTAAGATAGTAAGAGTGAACAACTCGGCTGATGTTAAAAGCAGCAAAAAGGCTGCGGTCCAAATAATTGGTTCCCCAACGGTTAATCATTAGCTGACCACTGCTACCAAATTTCCCGCAAAATTTAACCGATTGATGCTACGTTGACTTTGTTTTGCTCTCCACTGTTCTTTGACCACGGAGTAATTTGAAATTTAATCGATTTATTTTCGAGCCAGTGGACAAAAATAAACCGATAATTATATACGCTCTTCTCAATATGGAAACGTTTTTAATTTATATTATATAATATTTATAAGTGGAACGGAGGGAGCACATATATATAAATAGTGTATCACCAAACATTCTTTGGAACTATTTGTATTAGAGTAAAGATTGACATTTAATTGCACCAAGAATAATGACCATTATAAGGAGTATGATTATAAATCATACCACATTAGTATGATTAAACCAATTGCAATTGGAGTGACTATGATTGCCAATTGATTAGCACTCATTGCAATTAAAAATTAAACTTTAATTTGTTTTTGAAGGGGCAATAATTAATTAATTAGACTTTTAACAAATTAAGCATAATAATGTATAATTAAAAAATAATAAAAAATGTAGAAAGGAGGTGAAAAGTTGATTCCGTCCACTTCATGTCTACGTGTTATCCTCAATCTAACACTACTATATGTGTCCACTCTCTCTCTCTCCAACATCATCATCCTCACTAGCATTCCACACATGGTGCGCAATCTCCTTCTTCATCACTCAACATTCTTCTTCTAAGAGAGAGGAGAGAGGAAATTATTAAAGAGATTAGACAAGAACAATTTTGAAGTTCACGCTTCTCTTCGATCAACTTCTCTCTGTCATTCCTTTTCTTGCTCAATTTGTCGTAAACCGTAAGCTTCGTCTTATCTATCTATCTACTCCGTATTTATTTATTTATCTACGTTTGTGTTATGAAATGGGTTTTATGTTCCGTGGTCAATGTTTTGTTTTCAGGCGTTATCAGGTGGTACTTAATCGATTTTGACATCTCATGTCCGTCAGACCGTCACATATTTAGTTTTGACAATTGGGTTGAAAAATGAATAGTTACCTTATGGTACGATTGTTTTATTTTTACGCATGTTTATTTTGTTTTAATTTTTTTTATTTAATTTATTTTGTTTTGACAACGGTCTATGATGGTTTCTTCTGACTGTTTCTCTCTGTAGCGTATAATTCGGGTGTTGTTTGATGTGTTGAGACTTGAGAAGGATATTGTTGATCGTGGGTTGATTATGTGAGGGTTACACAATTTACTATGATTAATTGTTGTTAAAGTCTTGTCTAATGGTTAAGACTTAAGAGTGACACTTATCGATATCACATGTAATTGGTACTATAATCTTGCTCTAGTGGGTTAGACCGACACCTATCGATATGATATGATATGATATTCGTTTTATCTGTAAGATGGTAACTCGACAGAATCCTTATGACAGAGAAAATAAAGACATTAGGAATTAAGAGATAGCATAGTCTGGTCTCTGATACCAAAGAATGGCCCACAAAAAGGAAGGGTGTTTAAGGTTGGCTTTTTCTTTTTGTTTTCTGAAGAGGGAAAATTATAGTATGGTATCAACTTAATCCGACCAATTATATACAACGATATCTCGGGTTCATGTTAGCCGTCCCCAAAAAACATATCGAGTCTAAGCCCGCATTAGGATTTTTCTTTTATCAGAAATAGTCTATTATACTATTCTTTGATAGGTCACTAGGTCAGTACATAGGAAGCATGAGTGTGGAGTGTTGTGCTTGAACTACATTTGAGGGAAATCATAGAGCCATATACCAAATTATCTTGGGAGACACTGACGTACATATACATATGTTTTGGTGTAGTCTGATATGCTCAACTGACATACTGAACTGTCTGAGTTTTCGTAGGTGTATGTAGGAGCTTCGAACTAGTAGGCATAGTCTGATAAGCTTTACATTAATGAATAACCACTGAGAGTGAGGTCCATTGCTATAAAATCAGTTGAATTGTGGTAAAATTTGCCTCGCTTACAGCGACTAGAGACTGTAGTGAGCATTCAGGGGCATCATTGTATCAGCCATCAGGAGAGATCTTTCGATCATTTAAAGGGATAGTTTCAGCAGCAACATATCGGATTAGCATTCAGACACACTTTTAGATGAGAGGCAGAGTATAATGTACTATGCATCAAGATGCAATACTAGGTCGATGCACATTGGATTGTTTGCTAGGGAGACATTGGTTAGAGAATAAGCAAAGTGAAATGAAAACAGTTACCTAATAAAAATCTTGTTTTCTTTTCCTCCCAACTTGTGGGATTTGGATGGTAAGGAAACTAAGAAAGTTAAGAATATAGTTTCTCATAATTTCCTTCCAATTACTCCAATTTACTAGTAAATGAACAACAAGTACATGGTTCATTCCATTCTCTTTTCTTCCGTTCTTTTACCTTCGCGTGCTTTGCTTTCCCTTCCTTTCCAATCACAGAACGTAACAAGATTTGACCACTGATAATAAGTTCTATTCTCTTGTCATGTTCTGTGTTATATCCATTAAGTAGCATAAATGCTAAATTTATTTATCTGTCAACTTGATTCCGAATCTGGCAGTGAATGATGCATGATGACAGTTATGAATGATATTTTCCAAAGAAAAGTTATAAATGAACGGAGCCTCTTATTTTGGATGTTTGGCTTAAGGCTTTCCCATTTCCCTGATGTCTGGCACAAAATGGTTTACGCTTCTGTTGGGAGAATCCACTGTATAACAACTTATAATCAGGTCTGACACATGTACAGTTAACTTAGCATTGGTGTTGTTCTGCAGCGCACGTGTTATCATTCTTTTATTAGGCCATATGATGTAAGTTGGTGCAGATTCAGGGTGAGTTCAAGGGTGTAGGCCAGGACTCCACCCTCATTGTGGGTCTGTTCTGGTAAGCCCAATGATGTTCTCTTCTGGTTTCTGAGCAAGATTCAGTTTTAAGTATACTGACATGTGAAATCGTACATGCTGCTTGTTGATTTGTTTATCCAGCTTCTGTTATCTGATAAATCTTAAGCCTGGGCTCGAAGAGTTCAAAATGGCGTGGCCATACTTTGATCCGGAGTATGAGAACTTGAGTGTCAAAATCAACCCACCCAGGTTTGTCTCCGTCGGCACCTTTTTTCTGTTACTCTTAAAAGAAACATCATGTCTGATAAGCTCTCAATGACTTTCTTCAACCTGTAATTTTCAGGGTATCCGTGGATAACACCACTTGCAACGACTGTACTCTAGTTAAGGTAACTTAAATATCTCTGATGGTTAAATCAATAGCAGCAACATACTGCTATACAGTTTTCTGTATTTTTCTGTATGTTCTCTGCATCTCTTAACATAGTGAGATGTTGTTCTGCGCATGCATTTGTAAACAGGTGGATAGTATGAACAAACCTGGAATACTGCTGGAAGTAGTGCAAATCTTAACAGACCTTGATCTCATCATCACAAAAGCTTACATTTCTTCTGATGGTGGATGGTTTATGGATGGTAATATTCTGTCAGTTTTCCGATATTCAGTGCCATTGTGAGATTTGTTTCTCTAGAACACTGACTGATTTATATGCTCCCTATACCAAAACAGTTTTCCATGTGACAGACCATTATGGAAAGAAGATTACAGACAAAGTGACCATTAATTGCATAGAAAAGGTGAGGAACTTTCTTTATAATCTTTGCCAGTACTTTTGATACATTTGTCACTCTTGAAGTTTATATTTCTATTCAGTGTCGACACTGAGTAGTAACTGACACATGATCTGAATAACTTCTGGTCTCTAGATGCCTATTGCCTTAAGATGAAATGTTATGTTTCTTCTAAGGGCTACAAATTTTGATCAATTTCCTACTTGGCTGATTGTATAGCTCACACTTTTAACCACCCATGTAATATTAGAACTGTGTATTCTGTTGCTGAAAAGTAAACTTCCTGCTTTTCATCTTGATCATGCTATAGGCTTTGGGACCCAAGGGTCAAGCAGCAGATTGGATAAAGAGCTGTCCAGGAAAAAGAGTAGGGTTGCACTCTGTAGGTGATCACACTGCAGTAGAGCTGATTGGACGAGACCGCCCTGGTCTGTTATCAGAAGTTTTTGCTGTTCTTGCTGATCTCCATTTTAACATAGCAGCAGCTGAAGTTTGGACGCACAACAGACGAATAGCTTGTGTCCTTTATGTCAATGATGATACCACCTACCGTGCTGTGGATGACATAAGCAGATTATCATTCATGGAAGAGCAGCTGAAGAACATTCTTGGCAATACTGAAGATGACGAGCAAGTCTCTCGCACTAGTTTCTCCATGGGAATTACTCACATGGATCGACGTCTTCATCAAATGCTATTCGCAGACAAGGATTATGAAGGAGCTGCAGGCACTAATGAGAAGGATTGTCCCACCATTTTCAAACCTACGATATTCGTTGATCGTTGTGAGGAAAAGGGGTACTCAGTAGTGACAGTGAAGTGCAAGGACCGGCCTAAGCTTATGTTTGACATCGTCTGCACACTCACAGACATGCAATATGTTGTTTTCCATGCAACCATCACTTCTGATGGGCCGAATGCATCTCAGGTATCAAAACTATGTCAGTCTTTCGCCTTTTGAATCTGTCTGTGGAGGGATTTATGTTAATTCTTTGTGATTATATCGTTCTTCTATTTTCCTATGTGATCACGTAGTAGAATACGTTCATGATTTATTAACCTTACTGAAAGGGGAGAAATCTGAAAGTAGAATAAGGTCTGACAAGATGATATGCAGATGATCAGCATACAAAAGCAGAAACCGCTGTCCTGCGCCCCTCTCCTTTATTGTGTGTTACTGCAAATGTCACTGCTTTGCAGTTGCCGAAAGATAGATACTTATTCTCAGACTCTTCAGAACATTATTGACAGATACTTCTGCTGTATTCTCCAGGATATGCAAGATGCACTTTCCCACTAAGGCCATTCTGTTAATTATAATGATGGTTGGAAATTATTCCTTTCCTCCTTGATCTTTTCTTTAGCTCTGAAAATTTATTACAAAGTTTTGCAGAGTGCAATTAATCGAAAAAAAATGTACATGTGCCTCTCTGTATGTCGTTGACTCATTCGTTGTGGTCTGGATCACACTTGCTTCGCTTTTCCTTTGCTTCTTTGATTAAGTTACCGGTATCCAAGAGTAGCTATAGTCTCAGTGTTCCCATTCTCAAACAAATGTTTACAGGAGTACTTTATTCGACATATGGATGGCTGTACAGTTGGGATGGAAGGGGAGAAGGACAGGGTCATCAAATGCCTTGAAGCTGCTGTTCACAGAAGAGTAAGCGAGGTATGTACCGTATCAGTTCAAGTTGTGCTTTAGTATGAGGCCAGGAAAGCACAAATTCCATATGAAAGTAATTCTAAAGTCATCTTTTCATAAATGTAGGGTCTAAGCCTAGAGCTTTGTGCAAAGGACCGGGTAGGATTGTTGTCGGAAGTAACGAGGATCATTCGAGAAAATGGACTGTCAGTAATACGAGCTGGTGTTTCCACGGTTGGAGAGAAGGCAAGGAACGTGTTCTATGTCACAGATGCCTCCGGAAATCCTGTAGGCGTGGAAACCATTGAAGCACTCCGCAAAGAGGTAGGACGTACAATGATGCTCAGTGTCAAGAAAGCCCCATCAAGCAAGAAAGCACCACATGAAGAGAGTGGACGGGCTAAAACCAGCTTCTTCTTCGGAAGTCTACTCGAGAAGTTCTTACCTTAGACGAAACCAATGCAGCCTCGCTCTTTTTTTGTGACATCTTGACCTATAGACTAATAAATTAAAGGCGCTCGATGTATGTAGAAGCCGAAAGGGGCTTTATGTGTGCAACATACTGTACTGTAAATGCATAAGGCGTAAAGGCGATGGATCTGATGATGATGTACATCATTTATAGGAACTTCCTGCTAGAAACATAAGCTTTACATGTATAGGATAGGGAAAGAGTTAACATGTTAATCTCAGAATTCGAATCAATGCCGGCCTTTACCATCATTTCTGTTATTGTGTCAGAATTTACGAGCTTTTATTTTGGAACATAGGGAGTTGGTTAAAAAAATTCAGCAAAATTTTATGCATTTACCTTGGAACATATATTAACCTATTAGCGAGTACACGGTAGATTATACCATGTTTTCGGGAGTACAAGAAGTATGGTGGTCCTTCTCACAATAAAGGAGTAATGACAACACTTAGATAGATTTTAAATAATTTTAATTGGGGTTTCTACTCCTCTATTGTGAGAAGAACCATCATGCTCCTTGTGCTCCCGGGAGCATGGTATACCCATTGCGAGTACACAATGGCAAATAAGAGAGCTTTTTAGGTATGGGGTGTAAATGGCTATGTTTGGTAAAACTAGTTGAAATAGTAGCTGAACGCTGAAATAGTAGCTGAATGCTGAAATTATAGCTGAAGCTGAAATAATAGTTGCAATAATAGCTGAAAGTTTTTAGCTAAAAGTATTAGGAGTGTTTGACAGAATTGGATGATATAGGAGCTGATATATATAAAATTACATAAAAATGCATTATTTATTTTTAATTTCATTTTATTTTAGTGAATAATTGTAGGAGCTGATATATATATAAAATTACATAAAAATGCATTATTTATTTTTAATTTCATTTTATTTTAGTGAATAATTGAGGGTAAATTAGGAATAAAATTATGATAAACTAGCTTATTTTAAATAAGTTACATTGGGTAACTTATTAAATAAGCTAGCTTATTATTTAAGCTAGTGGTGTAACCAAACCAACTAATTTGGTCAAAGAGCCTAAAAAACTAGTCAAATAAGCTACTTTGGCCAAATAAGCTAGGTTATTGTGCATACCAAACATAGCCAATGTGTAATTGACACAGTTTTTTTTTCTACTCCAATCTTCACCGTTTTAGCATGAAAAAATACCTTTGTCTTTTACGTGCGATGTTGCAACACAGTGCTACATTGGACATTTTTTGTTACGATTTTATATTGTTAAGATATAACTAATTATTGGGCATCAACCATAAGTCTAAACTTTTGGTTGTGTTGGCTATTTAACATGATATCAGAACCTCAGTGACCCTGAGGTCTGAAGTTCAAATCTTGGTAGCCCCCTCCTTTTCAAGTGGAATTTCAGCACAATGTTTGTGCATTTATCATCCACATTTCAAGTGATTTCAGTCCACGTTTCAAGTCCAAATGAATTTTACGTGAGGGAGAATGTTAAAATATAAACAATTATTGGGCCTCAAGCATAAATCTACACTTTTGGTTGAGTTGACTTTTTAACATATATATATGACCAATCATAATGATTCTTCATAGGGTAGCTCACACAAATAGCTTAGACAGGTATAAATAATAGCTACCATTTGTTTTAGCAATAAAATTATACACGTTGATCAATTCATTTGGCTTATCGTAAAGACAATAATGCTGGTGATACTGATGGGTTGATGGATAATATACCAAATACCCAATTGTCCTTTTGTTCGTCTCGATTATAACTTAAAATAGTAGGTCTTCTAGTCTCTTTAAATTTTGATCAACAAAGGTGCTATATATATTTCATCCAAAAGTTTGTATGAATAGTTAAAGTTATCTACACCGTACAAAATCTACAAATTATAAAAGTAAGACGATCTACATAACACAATGTGTCTCAATTTGGTGTGTTAAGACAGTTTTTAGCTTTCAGACCCTAGAAATCAATCCAAGACCTTGATCAAACGACTAACCCTTAACAACAACGATATATATACTTATCATGTCTTTCAGGCTTAGTTTTAACCGAGAAAAATAATACAACTCGCGCTCAAAATAGGCAATTTGGCTTGTATGCTGATAATTATGACTACTACCCCTACCAAAAGGCTGGGTAATAACTAAAACGGAGTAAGTAATAACATAACTAGTCTAAAACAAGTCGATGAGTGATTACTTATTCGTGAGAATTGTCGGGCTTAGCACTGTGATATGGAACAGTACTAGAAGAAAATGAAGAAAGAGTAGTTGGGTTTTCACCCGTGGTCCACAAATTTCTGTTATTTTTTCTCTACCGTTGCCCAAGACATATAATGCTTGTTGAGGCTAACAACACTCATAATAATTAGTTGCTAATTAGTAATCACTGACCAAATTAATAACCATTGGTTGCAATTATCAGTCGCATTTGCAAACTCGAAACCAACTAATCATGTCCACAAATTCATGAATACCATATGCACCAAGGTGACCAATAATTTAGGGATGCTTAGTGGTTGGATTTGGAAGTATTAATGCATAGACGGAATTACTACTCATACTTGTATATCATATGATAAGTGTAAATTATTACTTCTTTTTTTTATTACAAATGAGAGTGAATTATTGATTTTTGCATGTACAAGGACGAGAATCAATGTTGGATTCATAACTCTGATAAAGATGGTGGATGTCCCTGCATATTTGAAACCTTTGCGTTACGGACTCTATTTGTCCCATGATAATAAAGATGACTTTTTTAGTGTTCTTTGTGTGGCGAAATGACACAGCAAAATTTGACACTATAATAGCACCCATGTACCCCTCGTCCCATCTTAGACACCTTATATTCAAATTATCTTCGATTGAGAAGGATGTACACACTAATCGATTAATCAAACTTTAGAAAAAAATTATAACCAATTCGCCATGCAATTTTTTTGAAATTTTAATTACCCCACCAGTGTCCATTGTATGTACACCCTCCTCAATAATGGTTATATTATAATATAGGGTGTTTGAATTGGAATCGGATAGAGGCCCAATATTTCATAATAGTGATAGTTCTAGTTGTCAAAACGGAAATTACTAACTCTGATCGCCGGAGCAATCAAGAGAATCAACACTCAGCAGATAAGCCTGGGAGTAATCAAGAGCTTAAAATAAGCCTCATCCCTCTAACTTAGAACATAATAGAACCCCTATCTCGGCTCGTTCATTTTGAAGTTGACACTCACTTATATATACAGTCATATTTATTTCATTCTAGAATCAATTGAGGACAATATGACATTATTAGAAGTAAACCACTATCGAGGAACTAACGATTTATATTATAATCTCATCACCACTCCTCTATCTAATCGGCTTATGATCCTTCCACAACTTACATGTGATTGTCGTTCTTCCATTGTAAATGCATGGCCGGCGCCTAAGCGGCTAAGCCCCTAAGGCAATGCTACTATAGTGATGTTTTCTGTAGCAACAAACTATGAATTATTAGACTTTTGCAAATGGTGCGTGCGTAGCTAGTTGAAAGGATAACTTTGATGTCTCCTATTTTATCTGATCTTCATGCTGTAACAATCAGCTGATGCAATATGATGTTAAACACACCATCGTACAATTTATTAGAGAGGTTGATCAACTTGCTTCTTCTGTTTCAGAAAACACCAAAAACATTGGCCCCTAGCCTTTCTGTTTCCAAGTGGGATAACTAAGAAACTTTTGTATTAGAACTAATTAAAGTCATTGTCCAACATTAGAAGATAAAGTTGGAAGTTTGGATGTATCATTCACTCATTCTGATCATATACACTCGTAATTACTTCTCGTATAGCTAATTGATTCTTTAGAGGGCCCATGTACATTTAGATTCGCAAATTTTTGGTATATATGTAGACTTCTATGTTATCTAATTATTTTTTTTAAATTCTTAATATGCTTTAACCTGACACTGGCCCACAGAATTCAAGACGGTACTACTAATATAAACCTAATAAGAATTTGTTTCAATAATGAGATGCTTTCAAATAAAGGCTATGGTCAAGTTCTAGCTATATATTCTCGTCATTTGTATTTGTTTTAGTGCATAGTTAGTTGCTCATTTACTCATTATTTTTCGGCATGCAATTGAAACAATTGAACAAGTAATTAGAACAATTGAGTCTGATGACATTGTATGGTATAATTAAGCATTGTATGACAAATTAACAGATGGACATTAATATGATTACTTGCACTAGAAGTTACGGGCCGGGATTAAACAACTAACTTACAACAAATCACAAATGTTATTTTACACCCCAAAAAAATGAGGGCAAGAAGAAAGAATGCATGAACATTTCAGCAACTTTTTTTTTTATTGTTTTTATTTTATTTTATGAATTTAAGTTCAAATCAAATCTAATAAATTCATACGGAGTACCAGTATAGATTAGTTGAGAGGAGCTCATAAGCACCAATGAATTCAAAGTCGTTGTTTTCAATAAATTCAAATCGTATTTGAACCAATGAAATGAATTTGGATCATACTAAATCGATTGATCAGGTGAAATAACTTGACATAATAATTAAGATCGTATCAATATACTATTACTGGAATTACAAGAGAACAAATCCTTAGTGTATTTATTAAGTTAATTAATTAATAAAACCATCTAGCTTAAAGTTATACAAAGTCAACCTCCATGAACATACATAATTATAATCAAAGACCATGTTAAATTATACTAAACGATTGTGTGGAACTATAGTTTTAGTAGACATAAATTATGGTTTTACTTGAGATAGGTTTCTTACACGGAATGTTTCCGTATTTTATAAAAGAACCAGCATTTAGAAGAGGGGTTGGGGGTTGACAGAGAGGCAGAGTCAACTTCCTGTTTAGAGAAGTTATTCCCACTAATTAATGGCATTTGGAGTGTGATTCTTGTATATTCTTGTGTTTAGAAGTATGTATTATTAGCATTTTGATGATAATGATAAGAGTCGCGATATCTATTCTTATTCCATTTCTTCGCCTTAGCAGGTTATGATATTTTATGGTTTACAAATGATTATACATGGATGGATAAATTTTGCTGATTTAAGAGTACCTTATACAATAAGCTACTTTATTTGTTAAGCAGAAGGACATGTTATATTAATAGACATTTTTTTGGGTTGTTATAGTGTTAAGATTAGGTTTTTACAAGTTGAAAATATCTTATTAATATCCCATGAAGATTCAGACAATCCCACCATTTTCTAGGGCAGACTTTAGTGCCTAATTTCCGTGACACTTACAGCAACAAAACAGAAAGATGAACTCCATACACACTACTTTAGTAGTTCAGTTACATATTAATCAATAAGAAACATTTTTGTTGTATATAAAAGTATCGTATGAAATCCTCTCAAAATAATTCATTACGTAAATTAAAATAAAACTTTAATTTTTGGTTTAACTATTATACTCCCTCCATTTTATTTATTTGTTCACGTTGGATCTGGGTTCTACTCACAAAATCCGACCCAATGAAAACAATTGAATGAAATGGAGGGCATACATAACTTTTGTTACTCGGATGGAGTATTCGCGACTTAAGGTATGTTTGGCAAAACTCCTGAAGTATTTCTGACTAATTCTAGGCCACGCAAACTGAAAACTGGCCAAACACACAAAATTGAGAAACTGTTTCTCGTTTCTAAGAAAAACTTCTAGCGTAACTTTGTTCATCAGAAGTAGAAGCTCCGATTTGGAACTACTCCCTCAGAAACTCTTTCTAAGAAATAGTTTAGGAGAAGTTGGAATTTGACTAAACATACCCTTAATGTGAAATACACCGGTCTCATGAGTCCACCCAGTTACATTCTATCGGATAATTACATTGGCTAGACCCAACGGTCCAACTCATCAACATTATGAAATAAGGTCCATTCTACTAGACACTTTCATTAACCTTACCAAAACGAAAAGAGAAACTACTACAAATATCGTGTGAAATGATCCCATGGAAGACTCATATCATATCCATGAATGCTTTTATATTCTTCCAAAACGGTCTCGATTTTTAACATAAATAATAGGCACTCGAATCTTCCATTCCTTCATTTGTGACAATATCGTAACTTATTAAAACATTTTTCTAATCAAAATCACCTTTTCCCTTTGATAGCAATCCATTCCCTCTGTTTCTCTGCTACGAGTAATATACATGTCACACAAACACGGCTTTAAGTAGGACCCACAAAAACTCCCATCCATACCCTCCACGTGGCACCACCTCAACCATCAGATCAACCACAGACCCTTCTACTTGCTCCTTTATATTTCCTTCACCTTCCCACAAGCCAAAGCAGGCACAAATTTTTGATTTGTGTCTTCTGTGCTTGCTCACCAATTCAAAACACCAAAGAAAAACTTAATTGTAATCTTCACTCTACAAATTTCAAGGTATGGATTTTTATTTGTACACTTTTTACTCTAAAATTTTAAGTTGTTCATTTTTATGTACTTTGACTTGGTCATTTATGTGCATAATTTCATCATTATCTGTTAATTCTTTGGTTTTTGATCATATTAATCATCATTTATACTTTAGATTTTTGTTGGGTCTTAGTTTAATTGAGTGTTATCATCTTGGTATGTTTGGCCAAATAATTATAAGGGCGTTTCTAGCTCTATGTTTTTATTTTTATTTTTATTTTGTGTGTAGGAATTGTTTGTTCGTTTGATTGAGTACTTTCGCCCTTTTTTTAGATTGTTAACGTTTGATTTAAATATATATGCGAGAGAAATTTCGAAAGAAACATAGGGAGTATAGATTAATGTGCCCCTTTTGTTGATTAATTGGTCTTTGCATGTCTGAATATAAGAGTGATCATACAGAAGACATGTACTTTCTGTCAAAGTGTTGTTCAAATGACAAATTGACTGATATTCCAAACTCCTTAACTGCTGTCCCACATTGAAAAATAGTTCCTTTTTTATTTTATGTACAGTGACTTTCAGCTTCAAAAAATGAACAATTTGTTTATTTTTTTTTTTTTTTTTTTTTTTTATATGCCCTCTAGTAAAAGGGAGTCTCGAAATAATTTGGTATCGGATAATATGAATCGCCTTTGCGACCTCCCTGGGGCATTACCAGGGGGCCAAGAGATCGAGAGTTCGAGACCGAGTAGTTGTATTTTTGCATTGAGGAAAGTTTTAAGCTTTGTGAATTGATGTATCATTCTGTTTTTGACTTGAATGATAAGTTTTGGTTTGGTAATTTAAAATGTTTCTTACAAGTTACAACTTTGTTACGACTGAATAATCCTTTATTGTGTATATGACTTTTCGTTCTGGTTTTCGCTAAATTAAGAAATGAAAGATTGATTATACTTTGTAAAAGATACTATCTTTGACCATTTTTGTTAGAATTAAGAGATTGTTAGGTAACAAGAGTTAAAAGATACTCTATTTTTAACCATTTTGTTAAGAGTTACAACTTTGTTAGCAGTAATCACTGTGTTGTGTGATTTTTTTTTTTTCTTAACTAAGATTAAGAAATTGATGATTGTTTTATTATATTTTGTAAAAGATACTATCTTTAACCATTTTGTTGGAATTACGAGATTGTTAACTGGTAACAAGGATTAAAAGTTACTCTTATAAACGAATTTGTTAGGACTAATCGCAAGATTAAGAGATAAGTATCAGGGTTTGTCGGAGTAAATGGTTAATTAATTTGGAGAAGGCGGTTCTGCAGAGGAGATGTTTTTAGTGCTTAGTCAGTTCTGGGTAGTTCATGTGTTGCTGACAAATGGAAGCTCCTCTATGGTTTCGCAGTCATCTTTTAGTGCTGTTTGATTATTTAATGCCCAGGAATTAATATAGCTTTGTGTTTATCTTGTTGGACGGTTAAAACCAGGAATCTATTGGGAGCTAATTTTTATAAGGTGTGAAAGAGGTGATGGCAATGCAAGAGGGTTTAAGGAGTGAGGATTTGGATTCCTGCTTTAGGAATCTAATGGTGTTTGGTGCTGCTTTTGGTGCTGGTGCTGGGGACGGTGCCAAGTCGAGCATCGAGATGGGGGCTAATTGGAAGGATATCCCTATGGAATTACTCTTAAGGATCCTTAATCTTGTTGATGATAAGACGGTGATCAGGGTTTCGGGTGTATGTAATGACTGGAGAAAATCGATTTCTCTCGGTTTAACTCGCCTTAGTCTTTCCTGGTATGTGCTTATGCTCCCTTTTTTCTCACTTTGCGTTTCTGTGCGACTTGCGTTTATATGTGTCAGACAGTGGTTCTGTTTGAGATGTGCAAGTCATCTAATCTGTTGCTTTCAGTGTTTTATATATCTTGTTTCAGCATTTGATGTTTTCAGTTGTGTTTTTTTGGTCTCGGGAGTTCGGTTTATATGCGCAAATCATGTAGTCTTCTGATATCTTTGAAGATGTCTTCTTTCCAGAATGTTAATAGTAGGTGACACACTTTGGTCTTTCTTAGTGGTTTTTGTGAATGTCAATTCTATTTTGGATTATGCATATTACCTTGAGCTGCTGTTGTGCTAATTTATGCTAGCATATGGGTTGTAGACTCCTAAAAACAGAATGGAATGGGAAGTGTTTGTAGCATGTTAATGTCTTTCAGGTTTGATTTTATCTCGTGTTTTGTGATCCTTGGATTCATGCCTTCGGTTAATTAACGTAAGGTGATTAAAGTTTAATGTATTACCTTTCTTGGATGTGGTGAAGTTTTAATTTGTGAACTGGTTTTGCTTATGATCTTTGTTGGTCATTAATATGTGTAGGTGCAAGAACAACATGAATGAGTTAGTCCTGACTCTTGCACCAAAATTCACAAGATTGCAAACTCTGATACTTCGTCAAGATAAACCGCAGCTTGAGGATAATGCTGTTGAGGCTATAGCAAATTTCTGCCATGATCTACGGGAACTTGACTTAAGCAAGAGTTTCAAGCTAACTGACCGTTCTTTGTATGCATTGGCACATGGCTGTCCAAATCTCACTAAACTGAATATAAGTGGGTGTACAGCTTTTACTGATGCTGGAGTCGCATATCTGATGAGCTTCTGCAAGAAGTTGAAATCGCTTAATATGTGTGGATGTGTGGTAGCAGCTACTGATCGAGTACTGCAGGTAGAGTTTCTCTCATTCTTCAAAAAGCCAACTGCTATTCCTTGTTTAGATGATTTTGTCTTTACCCGTTTTCGGATTTTGTATGCAGGCGATTGCTTATAACTGCAGTGAGCTGCAGATGCTTAATTTGGGTTGGTGTGAAAATGTCGGGGATTTAGGTGTGACAAGTCTTGCTTATGGTTGTCCAAATCTCAGAGCCCTCGATCTGTGTGGTTGTGTCCTTATTACAGGTATTCAATTGTATTCTTCAGTTTTCGTTCTTGAGTGGGTTTTTTTCTCATTGCTGTCACATTGAATGGCGGCACAAAGTGCTGTCCTTCGCTGAACTATATGACTATGCTAAATCTGAAAGATAGGGATACATGTTTGTTTTTGGTGGATTGGTATAACCATGTTGGTGTATGACATTTTATGACCCAGAGTTCAAATATCGGAGATGTGGAACTTGGTTGATAGCATTTCCGTTTTTTGTTGATAGCATTTCCGCTTACAAAACAAAATTTGCTCACCGTTGCTGTATAGAGCAACTGAGCAAGTGATAACGTCACAATATTTTCATTGGCGGGCTTCTTGAATCCGGCATTGTTTGCTCTAATAACTGAGAATCTGATGTTGATTATACTGCCTTTACTTTATGAACCTATGAATTGAGACGATACTATGTTATTCTTTGCTCTTGCCTTGTGAGACTGATGTATGATTCTGGTCAATGATGCAGATGAGAGTGTGATAGCCTTGGCAAACAGATGCCCTCATTTAATCTCTCTTGGCCTGTACTACTGCCAGAACATCACAGATAGAGCAATGTATTCTTTGGCCCAAAGCCGAGTAAGGAACAAGCATGATGTCTGGCAGCCCATTAAAACCAGGTATGAATATGATGGCCTCATGAACCTCAACATCAGTCAGTGCACTGCCCTGACTCCTCCAGCTGTTCAGGCAGTGTGTGACTCCTTCCCGTCCCTTCACACTTGCCCAGGAAGACATTCTCTCATCATAAGTGGTTGCCTGAATCTGACTTCAGTACATTGTGCCTGTGGTGTGCATGCTCACCGTGCTACAAGTACTACTGCTCACTAAATCGATCGTTTAAGGAGCTTCTATCACTGTGGATCGTGTCTGTATATACGTGTACTCTGCTGCAGAATGGTAGGACTATGCTTACTAGTTACATTCGGTTATGATGCTTATGAACTTGTGAGAAACCGATGTTAAGGACTGATCTAGATGACATTTTTCTTCGTCTTTTCGTAATGAAACGGAACACGCCTTGATGAATGATTTCTGTGTTTGTGCTGTTGTTGCTTGCTCCATTATGGACGCCACGAACAACTTAAAAACAGGACTCTTGAAATGTAAATATTCGCTGACGTTGTTATATATATATAGACTCTATTGGACCATTTGACAGGAAACCTTTATTCTGTTCTGATTTTTAACGGAGCCATAATGTTGAATACTGTCTTCTGTTTAAAAGCTTTCCACATCTCTAGAGACAGGACACAACACAAGGGTGTTGCTTGACTTTGTAGGATCAACGATGACACTGAACATACGAAATGGACGAAGGTCTCATAGACGAGACGGTCTCTCTAAAGCTCCGATTGTCGTTAATACCTGCATAGTCTCTTAAGTGACGTGGTATTGATCACAACGTATGAGCATGACGATTGAAAATGGTAAGATTAACCGGAGCTGGAACGTCAGCAGAAAGTTAACCTTCAAGTTTCGGTATCCAGTGACCAGTATACATATCAGAAATCCAATACTTTGATAGACAGCAAATTTCATTTCAATGGAAGATAAAAGAAAGTAAAGATGTTATAGAATATTCCGGTGTCTTAAAAGCTCTTGTAATAAACGAGGTGAGAAGCAGATCAGGATGAGGTTCCGAGAACAAGGGCTAACCGAAAAAGGACACATAACATCTTCATGTTAGATTTCTGATGAGGTCAGCAAGTTTTGTTTTCAGCTTGCTATCCATCTCAACTGATTGTGTATGGATGTCCTGTACCAGCTTCTTTTGATCACAATTCACCATACTTGGACAAAAGCATTGACTTCTGTCTTGCAGTAAGTGGTCTCATTTGCCCCTGTAGACAATCTCGTCATCGTCCACATCGAAAGCAGGATTACACAGACATCTGAATAGCCTCCCAATTCCCTGCCAAAGAAAGTAGAGAGGAAAATTAGACATTTCTAGTCCTGTCAAGTACAGATGTACATGTGTGTTTGCGTGTTTGCTTGCAATCGTATATAAATTTTTCGGGAAACAGGAATATATTTCAGTATTAAGGTTCTGCAGCATACCTGACTTAGCATTGGTGTTTTGTAACTGAGCATCCGGGATGAATCCTCCTCTGAACTGCTATCAGAATCGCTGTCATCCTCGTTCATCTGAGCTAATGTTTTCTTCTTTGATGTTTCTGCCTCCACAGTAAGTTTTTCCCTCTATAGGAAACAATGCACAGTCATCAGACAGATCAACAGGAATACATTCAGATTTCATACTTTCATGTAGCAAAATCATGGTGCAAGCCTCGCCAAAATAAAAATAAAAAACAAAATAAAGAAAACAAGAAGCTCGTGCGTGGTGCAGGAATATTTTTGATGAAATGTGTTAAGTGACTATCTCTGGTAAATGATGTACCTGAAACACCTTCCCAAGTATCTTTAGAGCTGAAGCGCGAGATTTCAGATCCTCTTTTTTGATATTCCTGTCCTGCAGCACCTGCAAGTGTATGGAAGTTTGATCATCTAACTATGAGAACCTAAGGTTGGTATGGAAGCTTGTTCATCTATCTATGAGGGCCTAAGGTAATAAGGTTGGTATGGAAGCTTGTTCATTAACTACGAGGGCCTAAGGTGTGTTGTGTATGTCAGAAACGTCAGACCAGCTTCATAACAACATATTACTTCTAGGAGACACTAACCATTTGGCAAACGTGTAAGAGAGTCATTTCAATGTCGACAACATTCAGTTTCCACAATGAGTTCATAAGCATGTCCTTGTTTAGCCGTATGTGAGATTCAAAGTCATTAGCAGGACCGCTTCCATCCATCTTAAATTGTCGTCGTACATCTTCTTGTAGTTGAAGCAACTGAAAAGCCCCTACAATGCGTGATGACGTCATCAATTTACAAAGCTCGGATCTAGAAAGACTTGTCACTTAAGTTGCATACATACCTTTTGCTGCAGTGACCTGTGACTTCCAAATATGCCCTTTATTGCGCACCCATTCTGTCAAGAAGGGAACACCAAGGTACATGGTTTTCTTCCCAAGCTCTTGTGCCGCCTGCCTTGTATATACATACCCTATTGTATTCAGCATTTCAGTTCCGAAAGCTGTATTCAAACAATATAGAGGTGTAAGAGGTTGTTCAGAGTAGGTTATATGGCAGACAATTATATCAAATAGAAGGACAACTGATGTACATAATTTTATAGCAGATATTGGCGAAAATTGTGCTCAGAAGTCCAAACAGCAACAAAGAGCTAAACCTTCTTTCTAGAAAAAGGAGCTGGTGCAGTTTACCTGCATCTGAAAGGCGTTTCACCTCAGATTCAGCTCGCCGTATGAACCCTTCCCTGTCACCTCGTACATATTGTTGAAGGAAATCCTTCAGCTTGCCAGCAAGTTTTTCTTCCCTTTCTTTTTGCACTGCCTGCATTACAATTTGGATCCAACAGTTCATATTTAGTCTTTTTCAACTGTTTTTACCCAGCCCTTGTCTGTTCCACATTGCAGAAGTACCATGTTCTTAATAACACACTTGCCTTCAACTTTTCATTGATCTTTTCTGGGTTGTCATGTTCACTGATCAATTCAGATGAAGCCATGGATGCAACTGCAAGATGTCCAATGTAGTCCTCGAAAAGTTCACTTCCGAATAGCAGGGCAAACACTGCTGTTGGATCAAGCATAGATTCCCTGCATATATAAATCAAGTACTTTCGACTATTATTCCATCTTATCAGATAAAATAGTAGTTCAATCTACAACAACAATATCACCCCAATGCCTTTTATACTCTTGTTTATAACGAGTTAATTAAGATAATTCCTATACACATATTTTTCTATACAACAGTTTTTGCACAAATCTAGAGCAAACGCAGAATGTATCAACTCCGAATTCAAATCACATCAGTAAAGGTATCAATGTTTTCTGCAGTATCAGTCATAGTCAAAACCTGACATCCTGTAGACATAAATCTTGGACATGAAGATATCATCTCTACTAAGTATGTAAATGAACTGTAAAGAATCTTACTTGGATATGCCATACTTCCCATTACGATCATATGTATCGCGTTGCACTGGATCACTCAAAATTTGGTAAGCTTCACCAAGTACCTGACATAACACAATCAACCTATCAATTTGACTTGCTACTGATGCTGTCATCTTAAGTGTATCATATCAAAGCTTGCCTGAAATCTTTCTGCAGCTAGAGGATCATCAGGATTTTTATCAGGGTGAACTTTTCTTGCCTGCAATCAATCACACTCAAGTAAAATGTAAGATTATGAGCTCCCAAATAAAGTACAAACTCAGTAAACATCAACCTGTGCAAGACAAACCCAATTAGGATATCCCACCATAAATTAGCTGATACCGCGAAAAAATGGGATCACAACATTGTACACATACACTTACACAAACTACACTGTTTACAGAAAAAACCAAAGGATTAAACAACCCAGTACAAATCCCACAAAGAATTAACTATTTTCGCGAATTTGATCATAACATAGTGTACCCTTACATTGCACAGACATTAAAATCATTGCATTATATAAGCACAAAACAGAAATAAAGGGTTATTGCAACATTAATAAAAAGAAGACAACCTTAAGATAGTAAGCTTTTCGGATTTCTTCCTCGGACGCAGACGGTGAAACACCAAGAACATCATAGAACTCAGTTTCCTTAACCATTGTTTTCTCAATCTTCTCGGAGATGTCAATGAGAAAAGTCGACGAAATTGCGAAAAAGGTGAAGAAGATAAAGAAGAAGAAAAGGGGAAGAAGGTGGAGCAACGCATAGTTAAACTGATCACGAGCAACACTCAACTTTCCAGATAGAAGAAAACTAAGACATGAATAAAGAAAGAGCATATGAGGGTCCTAACTCCTTTTCCCGGGCAATAAACAGTATTTTTAACTGCCAATTTATTAAATTTTGATCTTTGTGGGGGTGGCGCTAATCATAAAAAAAGGTCCCCCCTTTTTAAATTTCCTACTAGTTTTTATTTTTTATTTTTAGGTGGTGATTTTGCATCAGATCCGGCTTCGATTAGTGTCCAACTTTATACTCCGGTGTTTATATTATTTACGTTCCTGAGATACCGGGCAATAATAATTCGATATAAATCCATATAAGTAGTGTTGTCAAATTGATTCATTAGAGTATTTTGTGATTCCAACATATATTATCTTCACAGATGAATTTATACCACAATTTATACACTAGGTATGATTTAATCAGAAAACGTCTAAGTCGACTATCCATGTGGTCACATTAAACTCGGCTTTTAATATCGAGTAGTACAAGTATGATGAACCCATGTTCCTTCGTTGAATGATGTCCGGAGTATAAGTTAACCAGGGACTTGCCAAAGAAAAGGAAATAGATAGATATAAAAGACAGTAAAACAAGGAAAAAAAAAAAAAAGATGGAAAAATTACAATAACAAAGTTGTTCATGTGAGGTCAAAAATGGGTTGGTCCCAAATGACAAAGAGATCAAAACCCAAGAACTCGACACAATTCTGAGTAAACTAGCATGTCTTCTACTTCCTCTTCTTCCCATTCTTACCAGATTTATTTCCTTTTCGTGAGTCCGGTTTGTTCTTGGCATAAGACTGGCGAGTTGCTTTCTGCTGCCTCTGTTTACGAACTTGATCAAGATTTTTGATTTCCGAAGGTACATGTGCATTTGGTATGTGTCGTTGTGGGCCTTGCCGCCTGCCTCCTCTGAAATTCCTGTTAAAGCGACCTCCTGTAAGCAGCAAGGCATTTAAACTGATGTCAGTGGCTATGGAAACCGAGTATCTTGTTTTTCGTTCAAAACAAGCACATGTTCTTGCCTTCCATTTCTTGTATATCCCAGATTTCTGTAGAGGGAGAACTACATGAAAGGGTAAAATATTTTCATTGCTGTCATATTAAGTTTTGAAAATACCTAGTGAAGTAGTGGTTTCTCGCACATTGCTCTCATTATCAGCACCCCTCGAATTAATTTTGTTGTGTGTACTTTCCTTCCATTTCTTGTATATCCCAGTTTTCTGAGCTTTCACTCTTTGTCCACCTTCCGTCGTAATCTGTAAAATAACAGATAAGCTTCATTGATCAAATAATGTAGCTACAGAATTCAGAAAAAAATTCTTCAAGAAACCCAGAAAAGACCGGGGTTAAGCAGAGAGCAGAACAAAGTTCTATGGAAGAAACTAATGTCAGGTGACACCACAATCTCCAAAGGAACAAATTAAACTGAACTATCAAGAACTAAATAGCAGGTAACCCTCTTTTGGTGTATCTGTAGAGATTGACTACAAAATAAACACTCTCGCTCTTCAATAAATTGAGAGAACTAACGAAACCACAGAAAAACGTCAACACATACGTCAGACTAGTCCAATCAATAAGAAGACAGGCCCCTGAGGGGGAGGGAAAAAGAGAGGAAAAGCCCACTGCACCACACTCACCATCTAAAAAGATGGAACTGGAAGGCGAAGATTAGATGATAACTTTTCGAAGAAAAACAAAATCAAGACCAACCAAACTCCACACAACTGGAAGGATCTTCAAATCTATGACATGAGGAATACAGACGTACCTTCCCACTGGCAGTCACACGCTCATTATTGTTGAGTTTCCTATACTTCTTATGTTGCTGTATGGTCAAAAACATCAGTGTCACAGGCCATCTTCCAATCACAGAAAAAATTCACAACCCACTAAATACGGTTCTACAAGAATATACCTTATCCCAGTGATATGTGCTCTTCTGCCTCTGTATGCCAGATTTATCATCTGCAACTAAATCCATGACAGCTGAGTCAAACCTACAATGAGTCAAATCCACACAACCCGTTATTGGCTTCACTGTAAAAATTTGACCATCAGTCTACGAAGTATCACGTACTAATAATGCACTGTGAATAAAAAAGATCAAGTACTCATAATGTAATAATCCCAGAACAAGCCAATTCTATTAAGCCAACAACCATTTCACCTTTTTTTTTTGTTATAAAAAGATGTGTCACTGCCATCCTCATACACAACTACATTGACCCAGAGCATCAAAGGGTCACACCAATTGCAAGGTGAGGGGGATGGGACATCTCTGTTGAAAACTTAGACTTTTTATGAATGACAGAAATGGGTCAAGAAATGCATCAATGCATCAATGCACTGCTATTTCAATATATTTTAAAGTCAAAGAGCATCTCTTTGGCTACATTGGATATACGAAATCAATGACATTATGACAGACGTATTCACAATGATAATAATAAAGATGGTCAGCCCGGTGCACATTGGCGTCCTCGCAAAGCGAGGATCCGGGGAAGGGTCCCACCACAAGGGTGTGTAGAGGGCAAGCCTTCCGTTGTCATTTTTGGACAAGAGGCTGCTCCCTGGACAATGATACTAATATGAATAAAAAACATGACATTTTATCCTTCATTTATCCGTGACAGGAAGACAGGGGCAGGAAACAACTACTTGTCCACTTTACTCATTATGAAAAAGTAGGAATGAACTCCTAAAGCTTGAAGGAGACACAAATCTCCCAAACTATGTTAGAAAAAATGAGCTAAATAAAGATGTCAACGAAGTTTTGACCTGGAGTCTAGTATGGACGCACGAATTTACACTCTCTCTAATTCTCCCATGAGAATGGAACAAAGTTAAAGAAACTGATAAATCTTGAAAGAAGATGAAAGTTGAATAGAAACGTGGGGTCGCAAACCACAAATAACATACATAATGAAAGTGGATATCATTGTAAACTGACTCAACAAGGAAATAGAAGACAAAGTAAATCAGAGGGAGTGTGGATAATTCTTTCGATCAGATCACCCCAGCGATACGCAAAGCAATCTTGCAGCACTAGAAAGCCATAAACCTCACAACCTAAACAATCAAAAACTTCCAACAAATACTTCCATTCTATTGAGTAACAAAACTTTCTTTGAATACAAGTTAAATACTTGAACTGTCATTTACAAATTTCAGCAGCCTAAATATAAACAGAACCAAAAGAGATGCAAATGAATTGCTTATCAAACGCACCTATTAGAATCAAAGCCTTCATCAGATCGCACTGAGAGACCTGCCTCCAAATGCTGAAATCAAATCCATGTCATTGTCAGATAAAGTTGGCGCAATTAACAGCAGAAGTCAAAAGATATGCAGAGCATATTGAAGCTTAGAGGTCATAGAGGTCACCAAGATGCATACACACGAATTCATTGAAGAGAAACAGGGACCAACCTGGTTTGTTGGAACTGGACTAATGAAAAAGTCATCACTCTTGAAGCTCCTTTCTTTCCTTTTAGAACCAACAATTCCTAGTGAAAACAGGCAAGAAAATTATGGTCAGGCTTGAAACAATATTAACTACAAGGAGCAAAACATATTTGCATCAATTATATTCACGCATCATAAATGTTACGGCGCGTAAAATGCAAACATTTGCAGGTAAGAGAAAGCTAGTTTATTACAATTCTCGACACTTTCATATGGACCTTTTTCCAACAAATTTCCACTAGAAATGTCCGCACATGCAATAAAGTAAAATGACTTGTTGAACGAAAGCTTTTAATATAAAGAAGTAGCAGTTATTGGATGAATTTCTCAATGCAATTTTCATTCTGAGTACACATCCCTCTACCACGCCATAGACGAATGCTTAGAAGCACTAGGGTAATATCCGTCATTAAAATAGTGCACAATGCAGATCCACATCAACAAGAAGCAAATTATAAGGTATATCCTACCGGCACATAATTTGTTACACCATCAAATCCTATCGCCCTAACACTGCCATATGCCCTTTAAAAAAACAGTACCATATGACACCTGAAATTAGTATAACAGCAGCTTTTGCTTGAAAAAAGAACAACAAAGAAAACAACAACAACAACCAAGCCTTATTCCCAAAATGATTTGGGGTCGACTAACATGAAGCGTCATCTGTTACCATCTTGAGTGGAGTGTGTCATATAAGTTTAAGATCATTGTGAACCAGTTAAAAATTATAAAAATCCGTTTAAAAGGAGTTTTAAAATGCAGCAAAAGAAAAGAAAAACAATAAATTGAAATATGGTTGTAAAACAAGTGAAAAACATATGAAATTGAAACAAATAATAGAATGAAAAGTTTTGAGAAAAGATGAAAAAGTCTAGGAGATGAAGAAAAGAAAAAAGAAAAATTAGAACACCGAACAAAGAAATGGATAGAATCTCTCCACATTGCCCTATCCAACACCATACTCTCTTCAAGCCCTAGGACGCTCAATTGTTTCTAATCACGCTTAAAAAAGAAAGACAAAGAAAACGATCCAAAAAAATTTTAGATAAGAAAAATTGTATTAATGATAAAAAAAAGGATACAAGAGTGGTGGAGGACAAGGAATCCCCCAGAAAGCTTAAGAGTAAACTATGGGTTCCCCCAATTATGCTGAAGGATTGTGGTAGGATAATTTTTAAAAGAGCCAGCTGACTTAGCTCATAAGGGCACAAAGTAAATAATCCGGCCCCAAATATAATAAAGGGAGTGATAAAGTGATTAAAAGAAGCAGAAATTCCTCTGCAGCCAAAGGTATCAAGGTATTGCACAAAAGCACACCTCCATAGAACCTTATGATCCTTTTGACACCCCAATCCAGCATAGTGGATTTGCAAGTGCTCCACAACTCCTTTAGGGGGATACCTACTGCTCTCCTCTCACACCACAGAGACAGATCCACTAAAGATGAGAAAACTCACAATGTAGAGACGTCCAACCGTCTCATTGTTATGCCAACATAAAAAGCACATGTCCAGATAGAGATACATAGTAGGTTGTATCTGTTAAAAAAATGTCATTGGTATTTATCCTACCAAGCATCATGATCCACACGAAAGCACGAACCTTCACTCGAGCCTTACATTTCCAAATAGTCTTAGCAAATTGGGAACAAGGGATGATGAGAAAGAGCGACTATTATTATCTGCCCAGCTAACAGGAAAAATCAATCTACTCTTAAGCCATGGATTCAAATACTTAGGTCACATGGAGCCTTCCCTATCATCGTGATCCCAATTCATCCAAATTGAAAGAATAAAAATCAATGAACAGTTGTGTTTGTTCTTTCTATCAAGAAAAAAAAATCAGTCTTGATCAATCATTCCCAAAACTGGATTCACGCTATTGCAATTAAGACTGGAGAAGAGGTTTCCACTATGCAGAACTGGGCATTCCACTATGACTCAGAACTCTGGGCGTCACGACATTGTCATAGTTGTGGACACTGGTACAGGAACACTCAATTTTTTACCAACCTTATCGATAAACAACCACACAAGTTAAGTTAAGGGCATAGGGACTGTAACCATATGTAACGAAAGATCATTCTGAGCGGAGGGATGGTATGGATTGTTCGCCCTTTCCACTCCTAAAATTCAATCATCTCAGGCCTCAGCCTTCACCTTCTCCCTCTTCTACGGAAGCAGTGTCCAACTGTCAAACAAAGAGTCCGTTATGAAAGCCAGCCGCAGATCAGGTTGTGCCAACTCGGATAAGCCCCAAGCGTGAAGTCTCAGACTAACACAGCCTCCGTCCACCGAAGCAAAATGTATCCAAGCATTAGATTGCGCTTAATGGATTAACGTGCGCACTAGGAAAAACAAAGAACTAATCCTGTCCTAAGGCTCACGCGTGAAATATAAATCAAGAATGGAAACTACATGAAGTTGAGAGCACCAAACGTTCAAGAATGAAGTAAACAAGTTAGATACAAACAATAAAAGTAGGATAAAAACCTTTTTTGTCCTTCGCACCAGCAGAAACTATCTTTGACTTCACTTCCTGCATTCACAGCCACTTGAAATGGTTAGTTCGGAACTCTCGCATCACTCCTGTCCTTTACAGTTTAAACAGTCACAATCACAATTAGTTGCCACAACAAAGCCCCCGGATGCCTTGGGCTTTCACCATCCATGAGATGCACCTAGTCACTAGGGGCCCAACCAATGAGGTGAATCTGAGACATATTATATGCAATCTCTAGCACTACTTCATTACATTTCAACCATCTTCAAAAACTAAAAAAAGGGTATCATTGCACTAATTATTATTCTACAAACCACAATGTGGTCGCAAGTTTCAGGCACAGATAAGTAATGGAGGCTAGGCAGATGAACAAGGATTAGGGAGAGGTGTGAGTGAAGCTGAAGCCATAACTAAACGTCAATAGCTAACTACACTACAAGTCAACATGTATTCTATAGTTTCACATCTATATTTCAAATTGTTTACCTTGGTCTCATTTTCACTAGAGCATTGATGACCTTCATCATCACTGGAGGGCTGCCTAGTTGCCTTTTCACTAGCAAGTTGTTGCTTCTGCTCAATAAAATGATCATGAGCAGCTCTTTTCCGCTTCATCACATCTACCCAGTGTTTAGAAGCACCCTGTAGTCAGCCAAATTATCACACAACGGAATGTTAGGATGCCGGCTTCGTAGCGTACCTGTAAAAAGTTACTGATATGCTCAACTGAAAACATAAGATAGTTACATGTTTTCTCACTTTTCTATTTTGATGTCTCTAATTTGAGACAGGAGGAAGAGATGAAGAGGATGGACTGTGGATCTACGAAGCGAGCATTTAAAAAGCATACTCCCTCTAACCTCTAAAAGTACAGGACATTTTACAGCTGGCTGCATAAATTAAGCAATAAAGTTTCTCTCCCTTTAATGACTGTCCCCCAGTTTCTGTCGTGGATTTAGTCTCTCGCTTGATTTTACTCTAACTACATTGCCTGAAAATCCCAATGTCACTAACTTGGTAAATCTCACTGGTTTTCATCCGAACTTCATTTTGACATCCCTCTATGCGATCAATAATTAAAATGGAAATTATTTGTCTGTGGAAGGATGTGAAGAGCGGAGAAAATATAGCGAAGATGAGACAGAAGCTGACGGTGGTGAAATGGTGATCGAGGGCTACTGATAGCAGATCGCTGCCAGATGTAAAAAGATGTGAAGTGCGACGAACATTGTTGTATCTGTGAAAAGATGTCCAGAGTGGAAAATTATGGTAAAGACAAAGTGGTGGCTGATGGTGGTGAAGTGGTGACCAGGAGCAATTAATGATGGATTGCTGCCACATAAGTCATCCAATTAGAGCAAGGGAAAATGGTGATATACATGGAGATTGTAGAGTGGCGATGGTTAAAAATGGGTAGTTGGGTGCTTGATGCCAAGGCTACAAGGGCATTGGCGGAGCTTTTGTGGGTAAAGGATGCCAAAAGAACTTGATAATGTTGACTGCATGACCTTTTCTCTTATTTTGGCCAGTATGAAGGGAGAAATAATATAGGAATTGAGCGGGTTCATAAAAGGCACAGCCAAAACGTCATATCAATACAAAAACGAGGTGAAAACGCTACAACAGCAGATATTCTTATACAAACAGAATTCTTAAAGCATATATAATCCAGAACATTAATTCTCCATCTGCAATTGTGTCGGCAATTAAGTCAAATCAATCGAGTCCACTAGGGAAATTCCAAGGAATTTCTTAATGTACATATGAGGATCAGAACCACCATACGCAACTCTCATCATAAGTATCAATTGACCTTCCAAATTAGAGTTTGAAACTACATTTTAATTTTTCTGGGTATTAGTTGTTATTCAATTTTGGGAATAAGGCTTGGTTATTGTTGTTGTATTAGTCGTTATTCAATTTAACAACAGAGAGCAAGGGAACTACAAATATAATATGTAAGAAAAAAATCTTAAAGACGAGGTTAATTATTTAATGTGCATAGTGCAGGCATCATCTAAAGACACAATCCACTCTTCTGAAAAATTACGCAGCTGGCTATTAAGAAAGAATATTGGTAAACCACCTCCTTACAGTTGGGCATGGTTAAACTGTGATGTGCTTTCTGACCATATACAATTCAAACTACCCCTGCCACCACAACCCAACCAAAATAGAAAGTACACTGTAGTACTAATGTGATATGAGCAGGCTGCTGTCAATTTGGGAACTAATCCCACTTAAAATACTTGAGTTACAACTTAGAAGTTTTAACAGCGACAACATTACCCCGGTGCCTCAAAGGCTGCCGCCTATGCTGAGGTAAGGAGAAGTCAGAAGTACACAACCTGACCCTTATATTCCAACACAGAGAGGTTTCCAAATGACCCAAACCAAACATTGCTCCAAAAATAGCGTCAACCTACTGCTACTTCGCAATAAAGAAGCATACAATTTAGTGAGCCATTTAACCTTTTTCCAATACATTCAAAAGCCAAAGAATATGGAGTCTTTGGGCTTTAGTAGAAATGGAAAAAAAAAAAAACGTCAAATCTGTTAATAACGGGAAAAGTACTACAGTATTCAAATTTCAAAGTACGTATTTTATCATTCGTGTAAATTTTACTTGTTAGCAAGTATTACTATTACTCGGTTTCCATGATGTCGCCGACTGCCCTTCCTAACTTCAAAATCCACATTTGTTCATGAATTCTACTCTAAATCTCTCAAATACTACTACAACGCAGTCAACATCCATAATCATTAGAGCAATAATCGCAAGTAACAAGTCAACTGAGGGAGTATAGCAACAGAGATGGGAGATATACTGGCTAGAACTAGCAAGCTTACATGTTTTGACTTCGCTGCTGCACCCTCAGCTTCCAGAACTGTTTGTTTCGGTCTACCTCAGATGAACAATGACAGGGTCAAATACTTGCAACACATACATCACAAGACACCAAGTGAATAGTCCACAAGATGAGTAGCATGGACGAGGGTAATATTAGAATTTGGTACTCACCTGAAAGATTTCAAGCGTTCAGAAAATGCCAAAGCACTCAACTCATTACCTCCAACCACATCTTTGAACATTGGATGCAACCCTTCACGAGGCAAGTCTTTGACTCTCCGTATTGACTCACTTGATGGTGCAGGTTTAGTCTTTGTATACAAGCGAAATGCATTAGCACAAGTCCTCTGTAGTGCTTCCAGATCTGCAGACGAGTCCATGACTTGCCGAATTTTATCTTGAACAAGATCTAGAACAGTTTCCGGAATTCGCCCGTAAATTGTCTCTTTATTAGCTATAGCTTGATCAATTTTAGCCATAACACCATCCTTATCTTTCAGAACTTCCTCTTCTGTTGGAGCAGACCTGATTGGCTTTGACAAAAAGAGATGAAGATCTAAAACGTAAGCCATATCTTCAGATGTCACAAACGAATAAGCAGTACCAGTTCGACCGTTTCGAGCAACTCTTCCAACACGGTGCACAAAAATTTTAGGTCTTGGGGGATAGTCCCAGTTAATTACATTATCAAGCAATGGGATGTCAATGCCTCTAGCTGCAACATCTGTAACAATTAAGTGCATAGTTTTTCGCGAACGAAACCTTGATACATTCATTTTTCGAGCATCCTGGTCCATTTCACCATAGCATATAGAAGACTGGATACCCTCTAGCTCAAACATCAATTTGAGGAACTCCACATGGTGCTTGGTAGAAACAAAAATCAATGTTTGCTCATCTGGCTTGATTACCTCCCTTATCAAATACAAAAGTGCAGCGATTTTCTCCTCCTGCCTCAAGGTGATAAAGGACATCTTCAAGTCGGGACTAATTCTACTGTCTACATCCAGTCGTATAAGATGGGGTTCCCGAAGACCAGCCTTAGCAAACTCTGCGAGAGCACTGGGTAATGTTGCACTGAACAGCAAAGTCTGACGGCTTTCACTCAACTGACTCAGAATTTGATGCAACTGCTCAGCAAAACCCATACCAAATAGCGAATCGGCTTCATCAAAGACGACATACTCCACTGTTCGAAGAGACATGTCATCCACTTCGGCCAAATGATGCATTAGCCGACCAGGTGTGGCAATGATAATATCCGGATTCTGTGACAGTTCTTCAAACTGAAGATCCATTCTATCTCCACCAACTAAAAGACTCGTGCGGAGATCTGCACACACGAGTACAAAACCAACATTACTAAAGCCCTTAATCTATCAGAAAGGATGGAGCGACTATAGCTGCATACCTCAGTATTGCAAACAGTTAAACACAACATATCAGGTAAAACAGAAATATCACTATTTTAAATAGAGTGACTAAGATATCAAGCCCACAGTCTGTATTAAGTCAACCACCCACCATTTCTCAATTACACACGATCTGACAGACGCACAAAGACATTCAGTACCAACTTCCCTCAGAACCAAACCTAAAAGAAATTAAAGAAAAATAGGCACCACAAATTACCCTATTCACCATATCCATACAATACAGTCAAATCGTGAATCGCAACAAATGCATAGGAAACACGTAGAGAGTGAAGCGGATGATTATATGAACCAATAATCGCAGCTGAAGTTCAAGAGGGTTACAAAAACACAGTTGTCACGGAGTTCACATAGGCAAAAAAAGGCAACCACAATTACCACATTACATTCGCCAAATACAAAATAGCGCAGAAACTTGGGTAAAGACAGGCTCACCGTCAAACGAAGCAAGTTCATAACTTTTAGGGGGGCCACACCACCCAGTCCTTCAAACAATAAAAAGGGGTCCACATTGACACAAGTCATGAAGGCATTTTGTTTTTGTATATGCTTTCAACGGCGATGCTACAGGAGGAAACTCCTTCGAAACCTATACATCCTATATTCCCTTTTGGTTTGTCGTTAAAGGAATGGAAATAGCTCATTCTCCGTATACATTCTCGATTTCTCGCTATCCAGCATTCCAGCAACAGAAAGCAGGATCCCTCCCTCCTCTACCATTTCCCCTAACATTTCCCTTCCCTTCCCCTCCAATTCACTATCCACAATTTCCTTCTAATTGAACTATTCAAACAAAGGCAATGATATCGGATGGTTGGAGGATCCCAAACCATTTAGAATATCGCCCCTCAAACCTTAGAAACTCGCCTCGTCCCGTTTCAATACACTACTCCCAAAACTCAAGTGGGTCAAAAACATTAACACAAATTAAGTTTCTAACAATATCTACACTTCAATTCACATATGCATACATTCACCAATATCATACCAAACAGCTCAAAAAATCGGGTGAAACAATCAAACAGCGAGACGGGCTGATTTCCTAACAATTAGGGGAACAATTCCTCCACCCAAAACCCTAACACTTCAGCAAAAACACAAGCTTTCATAATCAAATCAACACCAAAAAAAAAAAAACCTGTAAATTTGCCGAGTTCAGTAGCAAACTTCAAGGTCTGAAGAGCCAAATCCCGAGTAGGAGAGAGAATGAGAGCCCGAGCACCACCCTGAGGAACATGCTGCTGCAATTTCTGCAACATGGGTATCAAAAACGCCGCCGTTTTACCAGACCCAGTACGCGCCATAGCAACAACATCAGCTCCGGCGATAATTAACGGCATTGTTTTACGCTGAATTGGGGTTGGAACTTTGTAGCCTTTCCTCTTGATTGCATTGAAGACATTTGGGGATAAATTTAGGGATTCAAACCCACCTGATTTGGCCTTCTTCTTGTGTTCTTCTTTACGCTTTAGCTCTGCTGTTGAGCTTACGAGGAGCCCACCTTTCTTCTTCTTCTTCACGTCTCGTATTACCATGTCCTCTGCCAATGGAGAGGTAGAGAGAGAAAGTGAGGAGGGTTTTAGGTTTTTGGGAGGAGAGAGAAAGGGGTTTAAGCAGGGTGTTTTGTTATGTTTGTTTGGGTTTTCGGTTTCTTGTCTTGTCTTGTCTTATGTGGAGTATTTGATTGACAAACGGGTGGGTCATCTTTTCCAACACATAAGCTCAGAGTATCCGAATAATGACCCAACCCCAAAGCTCAAAAAGTATTATACGCACTCAAACTGCAAAAGATTTTGGTTCGCCTTTTGAATGACATGTTGGAATTAGACGAGTCATTCGTTTATTGAAAAAACTAGTTTTAAACATGTGTGCTATAAGTAGGCCTGGGCAACGGGTCGGGGCGGGCCCGGGTCACTCTTAAACGGCCTGGTGGTCGGGTCGGGTCATACATTTTCGAAACGAGGCGGACGAGTCATGGGTCTATTTTGGCTCGGCCCGGCCAGGAGAAATCGAGAACATACAAACATTTAATTGTATCCAATATTAATCTGAAAATTAGCTTAATAAAAGGTTAGATTTTTTTGTCAACCATTCGTATTTCGACTACAAATGCAACTCGAAACACATGAACTATAAATGCTTAATTAGCATTCAAGTATTCAACAGAACAATGTCATATCAAGCAATGAACAACAAATTCAATATGTCGTATTACAAATGCAACTAGAATGACAGCTTCCAAAACTGTAAACTATCCCTCGGGTCTTCAAGCTAGGGTGCTACTATTCTAGCAAGCGTCTAAACCAAGGCCTGCTGTATTCTGAAATGTTAGGCCACTAGCGATGAATCCATCATCAATAACCTGCAGCAAGATACAATCTGTTTAGCTTCCACAACTTGCACGCACTTTGTCACTGGCAAATGATGAACACAAAGCCACTGTACACAAAACAAGCTTTATCATAATGCAAACAGTGAGAAAGAAGAATGCTTACCTCTATTCAAATAGGTCTAGGTTATCATCCTCCTCGTTGATGTCATCATCACAATTCAATCACCCTCCTCAAGCAAATCAAATTGGCTAGAATTCCCACCCTTGACACAACGCCAATCTTGAACACACACGAGTGCTTGAATAGTTTTTGAGGCTACAAAACTTGGGGCCGGAGAAATAGTTTTCCCCCCAACACTAAAAGGGGATTCGGATGTGACACTAGTAACTGGGATAGTCCACATATCAGGAGCAAGAATGGAAAGAACATGAAATCTCACGTGTTTGTTTTTTTAAAAGGGTCAGGCTCGCGTCGTTTCGTAAAGGGCATGACCCTTTCTCGAACCGCCCCGTTGATAGGTAGGCCGGGCTTTGACCCTCGTTAAGAGGGTCGATCGTGGGCTTTTAACGGGGGGCCTGCCCCGTTGCCCATGCCTAGCTCTAAGGTTAAAATATTACGGAGTACCACTCCGTATCAAATTAAACTTTCCATGACATTTAAATATGTGATAGGATTTCAAATTACATGGTAAGTTTAAATTGGGATGGAATGATATGTCTTATTTAATAATAATTTCCTTCTCTTTTTGAAAAACAACTTATGCTAATACCTTTTCTAACCATTATTTTGTTATTCTCATAATCTCATATGATTTTCATAAACAATGAACGATACGTTAGTAACCTCGCCATCCTCACAAAGAACTCTGTGGGTCATGCTAATTAATTAGCTAAATGAATGTTTAATATAAGTGTTTGGTTTCCAGTCTCCATCAGGTCATTCACTCTGAACTTTTTGTTTCGAACTCGACTAAATTTTGGGGCAGACAAAGCAAAGTAAATGTGTAAATGCTACATTTTTATTACTAAAGCTAATCCTATCATTTTTTCTTCTGAGGATTAACTACAATTTAAATATATTATGGTGATTGAATAAATGTGGACTCTCTCTATGCTTCCCAAAACTCCCTCTGTTGAAAAACCCGTGCACTGGAAACACTTTGTGTAACAGCCTAATGCACCATACTTTGCAACACAACTCAATAAGATGGGAAATCACCCTTGACCCATAAATCATCTCTTGGACTCTAAAAGGTGAAAGCCTTGATAGTAATATGATGATAGGAATTTATTATAAACTGATCATAAGAGCCTTAGTTTCCTAATGTGGAACAAATCAATTCCACAAACCACTTTCCATAATTTGTAGTGTTACTAACTCCTCCACCTAAAGAACGCAACGTCCCCGTTGCGCCTCAACCAATCCATACCAATAGTCATAGGCCAAAGATCTCTCCCGCGCTACACGATTGACCTGAGCCTTATCCAACTTTCAGCACGTGGTCGCAGGATTGCTCTGATAACATGTATAACAGCCTGATCCATACGTCGCAACACAACCGACCCTTAGACCCATAAATCCTCTCTTGGACTCTAAAAGGTGAAAATATTGTTGGTAATATGATGGTACGGATATAATATAAACTGAGCATAAGAGCCTTAGTTTCCCAATGTGGGCAAATCAATTGTAAAAACCACTTTCCATAATCCGTAGTGTTACACTTTGTCATATAAATCGTATGTGATTCAAATCTCTGAAAAAACTTGAACTACAAAAATTACTAAATTATTAACATGTAAAGTCAAAATTTTCTACTTATATAAGTGTCTATTGGCTAAACTTCTACAACTATTTCTTGAAGGGAGAAGGTAAACCTTGGTCAAACGGGGCTAATGTTAGAAGCATTTCTAGTGTTTTGAATAGCCCAAAGCAGCTTGCTTGTAGAGTGCCTACAAAGAGAAACACCAAATTGAGACTTCTCCTTCTTATTCTGTTTTCGTTTCTCTTTCTCCCTTTTTTTTTTATCCCACCCAACCGGCCTCACCTACCACTAGTCATCGTCGTCGGTGTTCCCCACCACCAAGACAGCTAGCCCACCAATCTCATCACTACAGCATGGAGCCGCCGTCCACCACTTCCCCCCTCCCCCTCCGGCAGGCCGCCACACTATTCGCCCTTTCTCTTTCTTTCAAGTTTATCTCTCCTCGATTTGTTTTTCACCCACGACCAACAATGCCTACTAGAAAGTCAGGAGAGGCGCGAGAAGTGATATTCGTAAGGAGGGGGCCAAGAATCAGTGGGAAAGAAGGTTAAAAATGGAAGTTTGAGAGGAGATAGAATCACGCGTGAAGAAGGAAGGGTCCGACGACGGCAGGCGTTAATGACATATTTCTCACCAAAATGTAAAATTTGAACCATATTTCTAGTACCTCCTTGTTTTATCTTAGCAGAGCGGGGTATATTAAGGTCATGTGCGATTGGACTGCATTTTTCTGATCTGATTTGATTTGATTTGGATTGAACTGATCTGATTTGATTTGATTTGAATAAAGTTGATTTGATTTGATCTGAACTGAATTAATTAATAAATTAACTGCAATTAGACAAGTTAATAACTAGAAATAGACTAGATTCATTGATTGTCATTTGGATATATCTGATCTGATTTGATTTGATTTGAATAAAACTGATTTGATTTGAATAAAAATTATATGATTTGATTTGATTTGAATAAATCTGATCTGATTTGAAAACACCATTGTAAAAGTTGAATCGCACAAGGCCTAAATATGTATTAAATTGTTCGCATGGTTACGTGGTTCCTATCTTAACGTTTATCAATATATAGAACTTTGTACCAAAATGCATAATATAAGGAAGGCATAGTGTTGCCAGCTTATTGGACAAATATGTCGAAGAGAAAAAAATTGTATCTTGTTTTTTAGCCTGTACAATTTCAATATCGTTTCGTTTTAAAGTTCACCACGCTAACAAAAATAGAGTGTCCTTGTCATTTTTTACTCTCTCTTGCTCGATAGTCATCTTAGCCTTTTATTAGTTCATTTGCATTCATGTTTGTTAATTCTTTTGAACTTATTTCATATTGCGTGAGATCCTTGACGGATCGACACCCTATATATTTAATTTAATTGATGAAATTGCCACATGTTAACTTTGAAATGTCATTGTAGGTGTAGGAACTAACCATGTAAGATTTTACTATCCCAATCCCGTAAACATTGCAATCAACGAGTATAAGAGTTGCAATTTTAAGTGAATCATATAATACACGTATAAATTCACAACATTGCACATCGAGTTGACATTTTCCTCTCACTAAAATACATGGATAACTTTGAAGTGTATTCACAAACCAACCGATTGAAAACAGTATCTATCTTTTTTCAACAATCGAGATGAATCTAGTTCGGCTAGTTTGACTTGAAAGCATTCAATGCGTGGTGGCATATAAATCAACAGTAATCCCTCGTAGAGTCCGTAACTTACCATCTAAATCACGCCATTAAAAAATAAAAGAACCCGCGAATTATGATGAAAATGAGGGTAATTAAAACAAATCGTTATTGTAGGATATTGCATTATTGTCAACCTTAGTCTTGATGTCCGTGATAGTGGGATTAAGAGCAAGATGATTCATAAGATGTATTTATTGTTGGTTGTTTTATACTACTGAGGTTGTTTTTCAATCCATGATTTTACAAGACGACTCTGTACATATGGCTGTTTCATAATCACGTGATGATGTATCAAGATATACGGAGGCTCATCTACCTTAGGTTTCAGTAAATATACTAAATCTATCATCGCCATTGGGGTTTCACATGGAGATAACGAATTACTTAACTTATTAGTAGGATCCAACGACACACTTTCACGGCAAACCTTTCAATTATTGTTAATTTAAACATTCTCGAATAGGTTTATGATTTCTAATAGTTTAGTGATTTCCTTCGCCTTTTTTTTTAATAACTCATATTTCAGTTAAGGTTTAATGAGTTACAAGGACTCATATGAGTGCTTAAAAGGATTGATAATCCTCATACCAACAGAGTCAATTTTCCTTTTAAAAAGCCTATGTGCTAAGAAATTTCACATTTAAGCGTGATTGCTGGAGAGTTGTTTTACTTTGGAAAATTAAGGCTTTTATGATTTGTTTATAATAGATTCCTTGTAACACCTCATCTCATCACCTGAACCGGAAATATGCACCTGTGACAGCTTGTCAGACTGTGTACTAACTCCACAGGCCAAGACAAATTTTTCCGACGCACTTTGACCTCACTGTTGCGCACCCTGGACAATTTCACCGGAGTCACCCATCCTGAAATTACTCTCTAGTAAGCACGTTTAACTGTGAAGTTCTTATCACCTGGGTTATCCAAAAGGAAAGTAAACTTTGTTGTTATAAGCAACATTATCAATCATTTTAAGCACCTCATATGCTTAATCTCTTGTAAACCTTCTCTAAAATCTGGGATATTACATGTAACACTATGAGATTATGGAAAGTGGTTTATGAAATTTGTTTGTCCTACATTGGGAAACTAGGGCTCTTATGATCAATTTATAATGGATTTCTACCATCATATTACCAACAAGGCTTTTACCTTTTACAACCCAGAGAGGATGTATGGGCTTAAGAGGTGATTTCTCATATTATTGGGTTGTGTTGCGACGTGTGGTGGATCGGACACATTACATTTATACTATCATATTACCAACATGGAGTTCACCTTTTAAACACTACGAGGGGATTTATGGGCTTAAAGAATGACTACCTATCTCATTGAGTTGTGTTGCGACGAATGGTGGGTTGAGCTGTTGCAGGTGACCTCCTGGAAAGTTTCCCAGGGCTCGCATGAGTAAGGTGATAAGCCTAAAACGTGTTTTAAGCCAATCTAATCTATCCTATTATAGCTAGGGTCGAATCCACATAGAAGAGAGTGATTGTCTATCAATTTTAGCTCTAATTCTAGTCTAATCAAATTAAGATGAAGGAATCTATCTAATAACTATCACTAATCAACTATTAGACTAATAAAGACGAACACTTTAAAGTGGTAACCGTTTAATTAAGGAGTTAGAGGGTTTAAGTAAGGTTTATGCAACAAAGATAGTTACTTTAATTAGGGGAGTCAACAACAACATTTCGTGAATTGAATCATACAAAAGGAGGGACAACAAGCGATTAAAAACCTTCTCAATTAATTAATCTAAATTCCGATTAGTCGACTAAATCATTCTCATGCAATTAACCAATTAATCTTACTCAGTTATGCTTAATTGGGCCTCAAATCTCTTATGTTGGCCTAATTAGTCTAGGATACAAATTGTCCAAGTGTACATTTTAGTCAATCATGCAATAAAACCATAAGGGTAGCAATTAGGCATAAATCATATGAAATACATAACAATAAATCAATTCCCCTCATAAAGATAGCAACTTTGTCACATTCCCCACACCCCTAACAATGGGACTACTCACAAATCATTAAACATATACCAAATGTAATTAAAAACATCCTAGGCATGATACTAAATACGAGAAATTGGATAAAAGTTCAAACTTAGGTGAGCAAACTAATCAAACAACTAATAAACACGAATTCATAATAAACCAACAATAATTAGAACAAAATAAATAACAATAAAAAATAAATAAAAATTGTTACCCAAAGGTGATAATAAAGAGATGAGATGTATGTAATGAATGATACTTGAATTATATAGATAATAAAACTTGTAAATTGTTGCAATAATGTTGGATGAAAATTCAAATGAAAGATGAAAAAATTAAGGGTTACAAAGGGGTGGAGAAACCATAAAGCTAGAATTAGGAGAGAGAGAGAGAGAGAGAGAGAGAGAGAGAGAGAATTCTAGTTGGTGGTTGAGTTCCTAAGATAATATCTAATGAATGAGAAGACCCCTACAAATAAGTGGGTAGTGGGTATTTATAGGACCCACAAAATAAGTGCAAAAATGTCACTTTTATTAAAACTGAAAATTGGGAGGGTGAATCTCCATCCGAGATCCATTGGTCATCTGAGTTGCTGGTTCTTATGTAGGCGGATCTGCCCGGTGGGAACGTGGGTTGGATCACTGTAGTGAATCTTGAAAACTCTCTTAAAAACCCCGTCTGGGGTTCGGTTTGTGCTCACCATATATCGATGGAAAGCTCTTGACACGTACTTCCACTTCCAAGCATCCCCGTACGCCCTAGAGTCACCAAAACGAACCAAAGTAGTACGTATACCAAGGAAAACCACAAAGACGGTAAAAATTGGCGAAACAGGAGAACGTCTTCATATACACCCTAACCTAGCATTTCTAGCAGCAAATAGGTGGAACGATGCGGATAGATGAGGGGAGAAACATGACAAAACAAAGGTATATCATGAGGTCAAAAAGCATTGCAAGGACCCGTGTTGATATGTGAGATCAATATACACCGTGACAAGCTGACATAGTTAACTACTTCTGATTCACGTGATGAGGTGGGGTGTTACAAATGGTATCAGAGCAACCTCGCGACTGCAAATTGATCATGTGGTCATGAGTGCCCAGGTCAGCTGTCGAGCTGGGGAAAGATCATCGAGTTGGACTATGTGTAACACCCCCAAATTTCCTTTCATTTTTTTTTAAAAACATTTTTATCGCGAATCAAAATCCAAATTAAGGAAATTCAGAGGTGTCACTCCGCACTCGAGTCAAAGACCCGAATGCAAGGAGATTTCAGAAGCCGAACTACAAATGTCTAATGATTTAAAATAATCTATTACAATCCATTAATTAAATTACAACAATCCAAAATCCGAATATGAAATACGAAATAGTATAAGTATAATAAATGGTCTAATAACTTAGAGTCCACTTAATATCTAATAAGTTGTCGTTCCCGCATGCATCAATCACTGCAAACCTGTGGTGGATTTAAAACACAAAAACCACAGTTTGAAAAGTCAGTGAAATTGAGTAAGCTAACACCTCAACGTGTAGAAAACCAAAACCCTTACCTGGATTTTGAAAACATTTTAATTTTATTTTTGAAAACCACACTTAGCACATTATCACATAAACCAATCGTAAGACAAATCAAATCACCAAAATAGAAGTATCACAATCACTACAACAAATGTATAACAATTCATAATATAAACCAAGTAATTCTTTACGATCTTTAATGAGGAATTCATAGCGAAATTTATAAGTGGGACGAGTCGAGTCTTTGTCAACTCATCCAAACCATACCATTCATATTTTGATAAGTGGGTGAGCCGGATTTTTACCGAGTCACCAAACCATACTATTATATACGTGGGTGAGCCGAATCTTTGCCGACTCACCAAACCATTATATACGTGGGTGAGCCGAAACTTTGCCGACCGATCAAACCATACCATACAAGACTACTAGACCTTAAGTGTGCACACCCCCTATTAAGTATTGCTAACCCAATAGAGTAGTACTAGAGCCAAGCCCACTTAAAAACCGATGCGGTGGGGCAATAAAGTGGAGTCGATGTGACTCAAACCAAATAAAGTGGAGTCGATGCGACTCAAACCAATAATCATCGTGTATCCTCATACTTTATTTATTTATTTTGCTTACAATATCGATTCTTTAACAAATTTGTATTCAAACAACCATACAATCATTCACAATTCCACCACAACGATATCAAATATCCAGCAAACCATAATTCCAAAAATACATTCTTTGAATCATAGCCCAAACAATATATCAATTCAATAATCCAAACCAATCCAATCAAAATATGATAATCAAAACGATAAATCGTTCTCCACCTAGCATGATACTAAGTTTTCATCCAACACCAATTACTTAGCATATAGTTTTGAAAGGTTTCTACAAGTTTAGGAAAGGTTGAGCATGCTAGCTTACCTTTTCAATGCACACAAGGACACGACAGCACAACGGTCACTAGTATTATTCGTCTACGAACTCGAGGTCTACATTTACATAATCAATAAATCCCAAATCAATACTAATCTCCTCCAATCATTCATCTAATACCTATGTAAATCTTATTCTATATGCAATGCTCATGACCTCTTAAATTTCTAATCCAACAATCAACAATTAACCAACAATTTCAATTCTAATTCCATAGTTAGCTACTATTACTTAATTAACACTCAATTTGTTTTGAAAATTCTCAAAGGCTTAAAATCTCTTTTAAAACAGAATCTAATTCATGAAAACAAACTTTTAAATATTATGATTTATTTAGGATTTATTAAAACAATTTATATTATGTTTTAAACATGAAAAACATGGTTTAATTACACAAAAATTATACAGAAACGAATTAATTCAATTAAATTTCGAAAATTAGTTTATAACTCTCTAAATTATCACAATGTCGAAATACTAACCATCCTAATTGATTCAAGCTAATTGACCTAATTAAGAAACAATTAACCCAAAATTTTTCCCAAATTACAATTTCTTCAAACTTGAACAAAACCCCAATTAAATCTCAACTAAATTCAAGAACCCTATTTAACAGATTATAAACATGCTAGAATCATAATTCACGAAACTAATTAAACTTAATTCGAATAATTACACTAATTAAACTCAAATTCGTAATTAGTAAAAATCAACATAAAACCATCATCAAAATCAAATCTTTATGCATAAAACTAACCCTAATCGATTACCCAATACTTATAACATACATTAGGATCAATTAAACATGATTTAAAGCAAGAAAAACGAATTAGAATCAATGTTTAATAAGGAGGACGAAAACAGGGGAGGCTAGGAAAGAACGCGTTACCCACGGCGCGAAAGAGGAGGAAAGGGAGCAGTGCGGTGGTCGGCCGACGAGGGTGAGCGGCGGCGACGTCTGGGCAGGAGAGAAAAGAGGTGGTCGGCGACTTCTGGGCGGCGTGCGAGCGCAGGAAAGCAGGGGAAGGGAAGGGGAAAGCAGGGGAAGACAGGGGAAAGCAGGGGCTGTTTTATAGGGGGTGTCGGGTTCTTTTTTTTTATTCGTTCGTTTTTTTTTTTTTTCCTTTTTCCTTTTTTTTTCCTTTTTCATTTTTTTTTTCTTTTTGGGTTGGGTTGGGGTATAAGTTGGTGTTTGGGCCAAATGGTGTCGATTTGGGTTGATATTGGTCCATTGGCTATGTCTGACCCGGTTTAGGAATAGGACCCCAAAATAGAAACCCCGATTTTAGAAATCATTTCCGAACTCGTTTTGAAAACGACTCACAATTAACATTTAAAATCTTTTGCACTCCAATAATCTAATTAATAAATTTAAATTATTAATATAAAATACTTTGAAATTTCGGGATATTACATCCTTCCCTCCTTAAGAGAACGCTTCGTCCCCGAAGCGCAAAATAAATAGATCAACTCATCAAACACCCATACAACACGTACCAAGTTATAAACAACCCATAAGATGTAAAGGTATGCTCGTATAAATGCAATAATGCATGATTCTAAGTTTAATGTAAAGTTGACATTACAATCCACCCTCCTTAAAAGAAGAGTTCGTCCTCGAACTCACGACTTAAACAATCTTATATGTGAGTAAATAATCCCAACGCCTTGATGTACGAGTCACTCGTAGAGGAACACCATTGAAATATAGAATCTCCTCATCAATTTTGCGATATCAAACCAATACACTTTTGAACGTACACCATTGTATCAATCTTATAGTAACCCAAAAATTATAGCATCTCCTAGATCAATAAATTTCCTCTATAACGAAGGCCCTTAATAGAGTCGAAACCAATAAGACTGTCAATCTCAAATAGTCTATTAACCTGATGGGTAAATAACAAATATACTTTTAAATATCCGGAGCCACATACCCAAGAAAACTTGCTCATTAATACTCGAGTTGCAAATTCAAATAATCTCTTTGTGTCAAAATTCAACCTCTCTTCTCTCCATGTCAACATACATTCAGATAATCCACCATACGATTGAATAATATAAATCCACATAAGATACAACACCAAACTATAACCTCCAACAATAATTCGAGCTTCCCCAATATTATTTCTATTTCAAAATAACATACTTAATACTCATATAAATCAAGAAACCTTATCGCCCACTCCATTCATTTAAATCAACAAATGCTCAACATTATTTGATACACATCCCAAAATTCTCAATTCCTCTGAACGATTTGAGTATAGCCATTGTCAAACACTCACACCTTAAATTACCAAAATCATTTTTAATATTAGTATATGAAAATATACATTAAAGCCCAAAAGATATCCAAGATCCATTATCATCGCTAGAAATTCAATTTCCTCGAGCATCACAACTCATATATATCAAAACCAAACAAAGCCATTATATCTAAAATAAAATCTTTTCAGCCTCAATCATTTAATAAAGACCATATTCTCTACATTACAAAAACTCATAAAATCACCTTTAAGAATTATTGCTCAATTCTAGCAACCCAAAATGAAATTTGAAGTAACCGAATTCACTAAAGTCACTTTGTCAATAACTCAACTCTTTAAATCATAATGCAATAATTATATCATAATAACAGTGATAGAGATTTTAAACCTCAAAGATAAATTCTGACCCAAGTAAATCTCCAATCTAATCTGATCCTCGTCGAAATACAACCTTCATGCATTATATATAAACCCCAAAAATCTCAAATTAATACACCAAACTATTCCTTAAGATAGATACACATAAGGAAAAATTAAGATCATGGATCCGAAATCATGTTATCCCAAAATAGTTGTAACCTTCCATGACGATATTAATTATAACATACTCAAACCCATTAAACAATACAGTCATATATCTCGAAATAAACCAGTCAATAAATTTCAAATCCAACATTCCAAATTTCACCACACAAGAACAATTTTAATCTCTAGAAACCAACCAAACTCCAAATTCAATATCAGATGCCACACTTAAATTTCTTATTCACATCTCACAATAACAGTTTCCTTTCAATACTCAAGAAAATCACCTTGTAACAATACCACTCAATAATGCTACAAACCTCCATATAATGTAAAATCTATAATTAGTATAGCTGTCAATAGATTTCCTTATTACGAACATTCAATTTACCATATAACCCCCACTATATATCTCATATTTGACCAAAATCTCATATAAATCTCATAAAGGTCTACAATGTTAAATATAGAGCTTCCAATAATAATCAACATATTAGTCACGTGTCCCACTACTAAGGGTAGGGTGGGAGGGCACTATCTATATTTTGGTATATTTCCTCTATGTATGGTTAATTCAACCCTTTAACAATGATGCGGTAATTAGCTATCAAACACTTGGTAAAAATTCCAACACTAATAATATATGTCTCAATTGAGGCACATTCTATGAAACCATGAAAACGTATACATGTCAAGCATACTTAAAATAGACATACATTTTTTTTTTTTCATTCCAATTCAATAAATAACCATTCCAAATTATATAAGGTACGTTTGACCTTTAAAGACCAATATTTTTCATACATTTATATCAATTTCATACTTCCTAATTCCATTACCAAATTACATCTACCTTCATATTTTAGTGAATCAAAACAATCAAATCATTAAATAACAATTATATATAACTCACACGTGAAAACAAGTAGCAATTCATAAATAGAATAAGTTAATCACACATAAACAAACAAAACAATACCCCAATACCCCCATACGGCTTGATTCATTTTATTTGTTTTTACTAATTAAATCATTTTTGTTCTACCCTTATTAATTCAATTTAGCGTGGGACCTAACCTAGGCTCTGATACCAACTGTAACACCCCCAAATTTCCTTAAAAATGTTTTTAAAAAAAATGAAAGGAAATTTGGGGGTGTTACACTATGCTTCACGAGAATGTTGCTTTCTGAAGATAGGTGGGTGTAATACCCAGACATTAGAGAAGGTTTACAGAGAGAAATCAAGGCTTATATGAGTACATAAAAGGACTTAAATGGACTGATAATGCTACTCATACCAACAAAGTCGTCTTTCCCGTTAGGGAACCTACGTGCTATAAATTTCACAGTTAAAAATATTTGTTGGAGAGTAGTCTTGGGATGGATGACTTCTAGGAAGCTTCCCAAGATGCTCATGAGTGAGGTCAAAATGCGTCCGAAGGACCCGTGTTGGTTTGTGAAGTCTATACATAGCCTGACAAGCTGTTATAGGTGACTATTTTCGATTTAGATGATGAGACAGTGTTACAGACGAGGCAAATTTTTGGAATTGCATTTGGTGTTTGGAGGTACCACCAAAAGTTAGGACATTCGTGTAGTAATTCTGTAGAGGCAATACCCCGACATGGAAGATGGAAGAATATTCAGTGATGAATTTCTAAAGCACATGTCTCATGTCTGAGATGTGGAGTGGCAATTGAAAGTGAAGTCCACTCAATTGTGTGGTGCCCAACAATTTCAAGAGTATGAGAGGAGATGGGTATCGACACACCGGAGTGGGAAGGGTGTTGAACGGGGTTAGAGTTGATGGAGAGATGGTAGAGAATGGAGGATGAGGGTGGACTAGAAAACGAGCTCGAGTTGGTGGTTGTGATGGCTCAGGGGTATAGAATACGAGAAATAAGGTGTTACCTCGGGATGAAGCCGTGGGGGGCCTGATTGCTAGCCGAGCTGTTAGTTTTCTCCATACCTACAAGGAGGTCAGGGAGGGGATGAAGGGAGGTGAGCGTCGGTGCAAATTGCGGGGTGGCAAAAATCAACGTAGATGGTGCAACGTTTAGTGATTCAGGGACGTGCATGGGGATGGTGGTGCTAGAGAGCTAATAGGGAAAATGGAAGGGCGGCTTGCTGGCAAACGAGGGAGCTTTAGAAGTCATGTGTAGTGGAGGCGAAAACGGCGCTGTTGGGGTTGCAAATGGCGTGGCAAAACGACGAGAACTATGTCATCTTGGAATCCGATTCTTTGCAACTCAAATCGACTATGAAGTTGAACCCCTTTCTTTCTAGCTATTTTGGTCTTATGTCGCTAGATGTTTTTAAGTTTTCTCGTCAATTCTCTTCTTGTTCCTTTAACCATATTTATAGATTAGGAAATAGAGCTGGTCATAATAGGGCAGTTGAATACTATACTAGAGTGTGGGTTGACACCGGCGCTTTTGATGTACTTAATATTGTAGTCTCAATTTTCATTGTCGAAGCTACGTAAGCTATAAAGGTTACTTCATTAAAAAAAAAAAAAAAAAAAAAAAAAAAAAAATTGAGGGACATCGAGGGAAGAACATAAAAATGGAACAAATTTCCATGTGTTCTGATATAAAATCATGGCAACACAATACTGACTTGAACAACAAATTTATTTATCTATTTTAATTTTTTTTTTGCGAGAGCAAAATGCAATTAGAGAGGTTTAACAAAGACGTCACCAACTCGAAGCATCCTGATAAACACAATTACACAATCAGGCAAAATGCTACGTAGACCACTTGTAACAATGACACACTTAACACTACACACACAATTCCTTGTTTGAAAAGAAACAATTATCAAACAACGAGATCTTCCGGTTGAGAGTACGAGTGGGAGTCCTCCTTGTTTTGTGCCTCAATAGTTGGTGCTAAGCCGCAACTAAATCCAGTATGAGCATCGGCAATTCGCCCGATATTAAAGCAAAGCTAAAAAAGCAGCTCTACGATAAAGAGCCTCAACATTATTATGTGAATCAAACTTCAACACTAGAGAGCAAAGCAATTGAGACTGACAAGCTTGCCAATCACCAGACCTAGATACTATCCGTGAGAAGTCCAAAACAACGTAGAAATTTCAGTCGGTGGTAGTTCTTGACTCTTGAGATACCACTACAGCAAAGGTAGTAAAATATCGCCTACGAAAACTATGATACTTCATGCATAATGAGAACTTGCTAATTCACTAACAAATATGATGTAGAAAGAATGGTTGTGTCCACATGAATTCCTTGACTTCAGGTTTGCCATCTCTAAAATATATGGCAACATTAGTAATCAAGCAATGCAGTAAAGACCATCATGTACATGAGAGAACCTGAAGATTCTGAAAACTCAATTATGTTGCTCGTTCTCGAATCTAACAACAAGACAGGTGATATTGTCAGAGCTTCCTCTAGCAAAAGCTTCCGCGGTGAGTTTTCTAGATGCCTGTTCAGGGTCCGTTATGTCCTGCACAATGGAGACAGCATCCTGTAGATGCGAATTGTGCATCCATGATCAGTTACAGCTAGAGATAAGAAAGTAGCAACATGAAAGCAAGTGCAAACGTTATCAGAACTAAATTTGCTCAAAAAGTATTCCACACTTCTTCCATTTCTTCCATTATCTTACATACTACACCTTTATGGAAGCGAAGTGACTTTATTTTACCAACTCTTTTCCACACGATATTTTGCAAAAGGTTACCACACAATATCTGACCCCCCCCCCCCTTACCCAGCCTTATGGTGGGAGCCTTTGGGGAGCTGGGGTATGTCGTCGTTGTTATTTATTAAAGAAGCAAATGTTTTAGGAGGACACACAATTTCCCCATACATCTGTAACAACTAACAAGGATCTTGGGTACAGTACAGCAGTTCTTGTATCCTTCACATTACAATTACAAAAGGGATGCTGCAGGTTGATCCATAAATGGAAAGGACACGTAATTTTCTATACTTGAACAGATTGGGAGACAGCTGAAAAAAGAAAATGTACTGATTGGTCTGTACAATTGTTATAACACATACATACCTTATTCGAGATGACATTCCAAAGCCCGTCACTCGCTATAATTATAAAATCTACACCAGTGATCTCTTGTTCCTAAGAAATAAAAATAATAGCAAAAGGGAGTCAACTAAACAGGTACGGGGTTGTGACTTGTGAGTATATCCACAAAAAGTTTGCCCAACCAAAAAAATAAAAAAATAAAAAAAATGAAGGCGCAAGGAAAGCTAGCCTCCTGAACCAGATCAGTCACCTTTAAAGATGAGTAGTAGTCAAATTACAAACTTAAAAAATCACATTAACCCTTTTTCTTTCCTCGACAAGCAACAATCTTCTTCATTTGCGGGGGACAATAGAAATGGTGAATCTCGGGTATTAGATAATAGATACTCATTCCCAAACATCAATCTCTCCGGTGACCTATCTGACAAAGTAAGAAATGAAGGGCGATCCTCATATAATTCTCAGCTTAGCTAGAGTTGATTACCTGGATTTCTGGTTCAGCAGTCACATACTGCTTGAGTAATCTGTCTCCAAATGCACGAGAAACAGCAAGTACTCCTCCAACTCTCCACGTCCCTGTGGAACATTAGAATGGTTAGAATATTACAACATGGTGACTTCCTAAAGATGAACTTGACAACATCATGGATACTTTAGACAAACTGGAAACTCAAAATAGAACCTACCTGCCCAAATTACAAAGCCTCCAGCCTTTTCAATTCTCTGACGTTCATCAGATCTATCAGGCTTATGGTCCACTGACAATGGAACAGCTGCAGTAAAACACATATTAAATCAATTAACATCAAGTAGGTATGATTTTTAGCAGTCCCTCTTATAGCCTGTCACAGAATTTCTTGGTAGTATAAGATTAGGTGCTCATCATTCAGATTAGATATCAATGCAAGTGAAGCACAATGAATTCTTTGAACTGCAAAATACAAATATCTCTCTCTCTCTCTCTCTCTCTCTCTCTCTCTCACACACACACACACACACACACACACACACACACATATAAATTCTATTGACAAGGTGTTACTGATTTCATCCAACTAATTATTTCCACAAGTAGACTGGAATGCTTTCTTTTAGTCGGATACCAACTCACCCGATCCATCTCTGCTGGCAACTACTCTGGAATCCCCTACGTTAGCAACAAGCAAGCGTTCACCAATTAATAAGGCGGTAGATGCAGTTGACCCTGCATCCTTTTGCTTTCCTTTCTCCTCACTGAGGAAATTGTCATCTGTCTGCTTAAATGCTTCAACTGCAATGTGAACAAGTAAGAAACAGTATCCAGTAAAAATGAAAGCCTCAATGAACTTACATTGCAGATGTAAGCAGACAATTGCATTTAGAAATATAAGTTTAGCATTCATACCAATAGCAAGTTTTGTGTCTTTGATAAAGTCTGGATGGCTGCACAAATTTTCAAATAGATTGTTCTTCAGATATTCAGCAGTTCGGGAACCCCCATGACCTAGTTGCAAAACAAAAACATCATTTTAGACCAACTTAATCAAGCTTCTGAGTGAGAGAAGTTTGTAACGGCATTCCCCATGGAAGCACCGTCTCGTGCAGAATTGCAAAAGGGAAAAGAGATGATGTACAATTAAAGCAATGAAAGTATGGATATATCATCTAGATGAATCAAAAGGTCAAACCTACCATCAAAAACACCAAAAAATGCAACCATTTGACCATCAACCTCAGATATACTTGTCTCAAAATAATCTTCCATTGAGGCTCTTTTTCCTTTGAAAGTAGAGTATCCATAGCTGAACCTTATATTGTGATTTCCAGCTAGAAAGCTGGCAGAGAAAAATCCATTAGTCCCAACCACATTACTAAGGAAAGGGAGTCTCAAAGGATAGGCTCCAACCCCATATATGCATCATTTCAAACACTCCAAAAGGCTTTCACACAAAATGGATATATATATATGAATAGACACTCCATTGTAAAAGGTTTGACGCTAGACAATAAGGGTTCCTTGCGATGAGGCCCAAGGTGTGGGCCTCTGGAAGAGAGGCACACTGTTTTTTGCATAACAAGCTTGTATTTCTGGTATATTTTGTGCAGCAGTATCCCTTATTTGTATATAAAATTATACAGAGAAGAACATGTAAAAATATAATTAACAGATAAAGAGGCATAGAGAAGTAAAACAAAAGAATAAGAAGAAAGAAAATACAGAATTTACAGAAAAATATGTCCTAGATCCGCATCAGGTGAGGCTCTGTGCACTTTGTGGAACTGTGAACCTCAGGCCTGAGGGTATTTTTTTTTTCCTGGCACCTCACTAGGGCTTACGCCTTAGGCACACTTCTTTAAGCTAAGATTACCGGTGTGCGACAACATGGAGCAGATCCAGACACACAATAGACAATGAGCTGGGAGTAACACTCTAAGAAAGTAACGAAGTCACTTTTGACTCTTAGGCCACTGGATGCTACTCCAATAGAGGTGTCAAACTGTTACAATAGTTCCAAGATGCCTTGAGTAGAGGTCAAAAGCTTTACACAGGTTTCATCAATAGAAAAATGAATCTATTTCCACAAAACAAAGTTACAGTAGTCTGAGATCACCATTCTGTGGTGCTAACAAGTCCTATAATCTACTATACAATACAATCTAGCTAGCAGTTTGTAAACAAACAAGGTTGAGTAAACTTCATGGTACAAAATGAAGCCACTTCAGTCTCCATGATCACAAGTATTGGCCAGATATACTCAAATCTATCCCAGAATACCAGGCAAAGGTCTCTTAGCATAAAACATCGACAAACTGTTATCAATAAACTCGAGAAAAGCATCGCCCTAACGGGATATCCCACTGTCACATACTCCATAGTTACTAGCTAACAATTTCCAACATCATAAACCATCTTAGCCTCATTGATAAGGTATAGAAACTAACGACTAGGCTTCAACCATCAGTCTGCACCGAGATTATGAATCGAGAAATTGACAATATACACTCATCTCGCTCCTATTTGCCGCTCCTTAACGTGAATCTCATGTCTCATCAATATGTAGCCGACATACCACTACTATAAATTCCCGCAAAGCGTAATCAACAATGTATATCAATATGATCCTAAGTATTCCTGACTAAGCTACGCATTCCTCTCCCCCTACCCTCTTTCGATTTCCTGGTATAAGCTAACCGTACGGCGTCTAACTTTCTGCAAACATTACCAATTTCACATGACGAATTTCAACATGATCACATCATATGTTCACCAACCAAAGTAAAAGCAAAGTCAATATAACATTATACAGCAAGTCACCCATATTCTCTCCAAACAAAACAACAAAAAGTTCCAAACTTTGTCAACTTTCACATGATCCAACACTAACCCACTTTCTCAAACTACACAAAACCTTAAAATATTCATGAACCAACATTTACAAAAACTAAAAAAAACCCACCAAAAATTGTGTACAAAATTCATGAACAAACAAATGAACAATTCAAGTAGAAAATAACCTGATACCGCCACCACTGAAGGGAGCATCAGGGTCACGATTGGTCATTGCGGATTGCGGCGGCGTATGTGATACGGAAGCTGGAGATTCTAGAGGAGGAGATGATGATGAAGATAATGATGGTTTTTGGGAAGCTTCTGAATAAGAAGCAGGTGCATCCCCAGTAGAATGCGAAGAAGATGACGGTGTTGGATTGCTTGAAGAAGAAGATTCAGAAGCAGTGTTGTTGCTTGTTGTATTCATTCTTTGTTCAAAGCTCTGATTCAGTTCCTTGTCAGGGTCAATACTCAAAATCCTTTGAATTCTTCTTTCGTTTTATTCTGTTTTTTACGATTTTTTTTTAAAATAAATCTCAAGTGGAGTACAATCCGTTTAATAGGTTTATGTCTAGTTTCGCGTTTTGCACCCAATGTAATCTAGTTTACCAATTATAAAGCCCGACTAGTTTGGTTTTATAGATTTTGATATTTTTAAAATGTCTAACAGTTTTCGATCAATTAGTTTTAGCCATGTTCGTAGGGTAGGAAATAAGGTTTGCATATTGTGAGGCTCACTAGTGCGGAGAGTACTCTATACGTGTTTAAGTAGACACTACTTCGGCTATGTACTTGATTTGGCAGCTGTTTCGTAAGTTGTTCTTGTTTTCCCTTTAAAATAAAGTAAGGTAAACAAATTAACCAAGAGAATGTTTGAAAACAAGGATTCCAAATTCTCATTTCCAAACGGTACCTAATGAAATCCTCAGAGGTAAGTCAATTACTCTTCTTCCTTTGTTTTTGAATTGTTTTCTCCATCACAGCTCCGCTGTGTGGCATGGGATCAACGCTTTAACTTAATTCTCTTGACTAGTTGGAGGATTAAGTACTACAATCGAAAGACCTGTTGGTCCTTTGGGTTGTTTGGTTTGATCGATTAATTTCCCAGTCTAGTCCTTTGAGATAGATGTTTATCATGCCCAACTTTGAAGCTGAGGCTTTAAACTTATTATTCATTCTTTAGACTTTATTTTGTGAATTCGTATTGGGTTAGGTTACTCCGCTCATTATATGAGGTAACAACTTTTGTTGTTCATAATGACTTGTTTTGTTTTTTCCTTTGTCCTTTTGTCTCTTACTCATGTGTTTGGTTGAGGCGGTGGTGGATGGTGGTGTTAGTGTTTTGGGCCCGGGTGTACAGATTCGGCCTTGCATGTCTAAGGAAAGCTTTGGTCCTTTGGCCGATCCTTCTTGTTGGCTAGCGGTCTCGGGAGCGATATCGTGCGGTGTTACCTTTTGAATCGGTGTCGACTGCCGAAGGCTTACAAGTTTGTTAAGGGCTCGTTCGGTATCACTGTCGTTTTCTGTTTTTTTTTTTTTTTAATATAAATTTTTTAGTGAAATAAGTTACAAAATTAACTTTAAATTGATTATTTCTATAATAGTCATATAGAAAATGAAAACTAAGGGCCCGTTCGGCATCACTGCCGTTTTCAGTTTCTGATTTTTTTGCGTAAAAAATTTAGCCAAATAAGTTGCAAAAATTAATTTAAACTGAATGTTTCTATAATAGTCATACAGAAAATGAAAACTGACAACTGAAAACTAAAATCACTTTTTCTGGATTTAAAAAACGGGACTTTGGTTTTAAAAAAAACAGAAAACAGAAAACAGAAAACGATACCAAACAGGCCCTAAAAATCACTTTTTCTGGTTTTAAAAAACGGCACTTTAGTTATAAAAAAAAAAAACAGAAAATGGAAACCAGAAAATGATACCAAACGGACCCTAAGTGTTTTGATTTTATATTGATGTTGTTGTACTTTGTATGTTGTACCGTTGTTTCCTTTGTACTTGGGCCAGTCTTCTTCTTGGTGTCTTGGGTCACATGTTTATGTTTTTGGGTTGTGTACATCCCGTACTTACCTCTAGCCCATTTTTTGGGCACCGCCTATTTACCTTCACATCCTTGTAGTCCCACCACATTAGGGAAGACGTGATTCCACATTGTATCTTGGGAATATTTTTGGGGGCCGTGGTTGTTTTAGTTCTTTATCGTGGGAGGTTTGGGTGGGTCTTGGTGGATCTCAGTTGATATATAATTAATTTGTCCCCTTATTCATGTGATTCATGTCCTCCCCTCTCCTACTTTTGATTTTTTATCATTGTTTTTTGCGTTCTTTTTCATATATGTGTTTGTCTTAAGCTTAATTCGATGCCATTTTGCAAGTTTTAGTACATTTCCTATTTTATACGAGAAATGGGTTATGCGGTTTGCTTTTGGCTTTTGTAGGGTCACCTACGGAGCATGTTGGAATGGAAACCCGAGGTATTGGAGAGCTAAAGAGCAAAAATGGAGCTTAGAGCGAGAGTCTAGACACGAAAATCGATAGTAAGGGATGAGGATATAAGATTGGAAGTAAAGAGAGGGCCAAACACATGAGTTGAAGATTCTTTGCATAAGGAGGTAACTTCAAACGGTCATATCTCAAGTTATAGGGTTGATATTGGGGGTAATTCGAGTTGGAGATGATAGCTTGTCTCGTTAGCTTTCCATTTATATATTATAAGCTCAATTTGACCAAGTAACAAGTGAGATATGGCTCTTCAAAGTCAAGTGCACGCGTCAGTTTTTGGCCGCTCGGCAATCCGCTCGCGGAGTGGACCTGTAATAACCCGTATTTTTGTGATTTTTTTTTTTTTTAGAATTTAAATATTATTTTGAGTTTAATTAAAACTTATTTTATAAAAAGGGGCTTTTCACAAATCACCATTACAAGAATTTAATTAAAGTTTCAGATTTTATTTATATAAACTAAATTAGTTGGGATTAATTTATTTTACAAAATTATTATTTCAAAAGAAATTTTAATTAAACTTTTCAGATTTTTATAAATCAATTGATTTGGATTCAAAAGAATTGACTAACATCATTCCCAAAAGTTGAATACTATTTCCTAAAAGTCTAATTACATTTACCCAAACAATATCATTAAAACACACACCCCCTACTCCCAACTACTCAGTATAATTGGGAACTACTTACCCCATTTCACTCCCCAAATTCATTACGTAAAACACAACAAAACAAAAACAAAAACAAAAAAACAAAAAAAAAAAAAAAGAAAAAAAAAAGAAAAAAAGAGAAAGAGAGGAAGCTGAGACCGTCGGCCTCCCCTCCAACCGCAACTCCGGCCATCCTCCGGCGACACCTCACTCGCGCCAACACCACCTTTCCGTCCACACTCCTCCCGCCGTCCAGACACGCCGCCACCGCCGTTTTCGACGGCGGATTCACGCCGGGACGGCACTCTGTTCTCCCTTGTTTTTCGGCCGTTTTCCGGCCATTTTCCGGCGATAATCCGGCCATAAACTTCATCCTAATCTCCTAATTCATTCCCCCGTCACCTAGCCTCAATTTGGTACACTTTCTTTCACTCAATCTCAAGTTTGATTTTAAATTATAAAGTGAATTTTAATTCGAATTTCTGGAAAATTATCATGTTTTAATGCAATTGAATGTTATATAATCGTTGTTTTATGTTGAAAATTCATGTTTTATGATTTATATGAGTTGGGTAAATTGTTTGGGGATTATTTGGAGGATTTACAATGTTTTTAGAAGGAGTTTTGTATGAGAAATCCAAAAATCCGAAAATGGAAAATGGTTATGTTTTTAATGAATTTCTTTGTGGTATAGGTTGTATGATGATTATAAGTTGTTGTTTGAGATGTATATAAGTTGGGCATTGCATTTGGAGTTTGATTGAGTGATTCTTGTGAAGAATTAAGTGATGAAATTGTGTGTTGTGTATGGAGGATATAGTAGTGTTGGTTGTTATTTTTGTGGCTTTTGTTGATGATTTTGGGTGATTATTGGATTGATTTAGTTCTTGGACATTTGTTATTGCATTATTAAGGTTTAAACTTGGTTGTTAAGTTTTATATGGTGGGTTTTAAATTAGTTTGTATGTATGTGAATTGTTGGCGAATTTGGGCATGTCTAGGAGTAATAAAAGGTTAATTAAAGGTGAAATTTAGGGTGTATTAAGGTCTGGTCATGCTATGAAATGGGTGATTATGAAGTGATTAATGTGAGATTATAGTATATATATGTTCCTATTAGTGTATAGTTGAAGTTGGGTGAATTTGGTATCGTTTAAAGATCGTTTGGTTATGTTTTGAAGCATGTGTATAGGTTATTAATCGATTAATGATATTCATGCTAAAATGAAGAGTATGGGAGTTAGAAGGTTCTTAAAGGATAGTTAGATATATGGATGTTTGTTGGTTAGATTGCGGAGTTATAGCGCTCTTCCGATGTTTGTACATGTCCTTTTTGGTTACGGTGCATAGTAGATGTCATGCATATCATAAGCATATTCATAAATTCACTCTAGGAGCATAACTAATTGGAATGCATATCATATATTCATGTAGAGTCCGAGTTCGTAGAGGAACAGTTTTAGGACTTGCTGAGCTACAGTGAGACTATTTTGCTGTTCAAGGTAAGAAGTTTTATTATCTCCTTAAAAAGTACCTATTTACAATGTGTTAATGAAAAGTGATTTATGATCGTTTGGCAATGAAAGTGTTTTAAAGAATGTTTACTAAAAAAAAAAAAAAAAAAAAAAAAACTTTAGAGCCAAAGGTTTATCGATGAATTTAATTATAGCTTGTGTTTGTATCTTTGCCAAACTATTTGAGAAATGGTTGATATGGTTATATAAGATTTTTATTTTATAATTGGCGTTAACTCAGTTGAGGGAGTTAACAGGAGTACAGGGTGATCGTAATAGTCTATTTGATTATTTGTGCACAATGTATATATAGATGTGGTGGATTGATCCTCCACCCTGAACCTTTATCTCATCCCCTTGGGAATCGGTTCTGAGGGGGATGCATGCATTCGGGAATACTAGTTTGAGGAGACGGCCCTGTACTTAAGAAAAACAGTTTGAACAATAAGGAAAGAAGTGTTGAATTTTTATTTTGGAATGTTTGCTTTCTTTTCCTTTTGTTTGTTTTGAAGACATGCTATTTGGATTAAAATGCTCTTATTACTTTAAAAGATTGAGAAAAATAATTATATTTCAATTCTACAATCTTTGGTTTCGTTGAGCAATTTCAAAGATTAAAGTTTCAATGTCTTATATAATTGAATAAAACTTTCCAACAACGTTTTCTAGATAAGACACTTCTTACTCAACCCTTTTGGTTGACGTTTTCTACTTTTTAGTCTTGCAGGTTGGTAGTTGAATTTCTTCCGGGTTTCCAAGGGCAAGAGAGACGATCACCATTTAGTTTATAAGTCCTTTTTTGGCTTATTCTTCTTTTGGTTTCGCTTCCGCACTCTATTAGGTCTTTTGAGTAGTATAATGGTTTATACAATTATGTAATAAGATTTGAATTATTATTCGGGATATTTAGATCATTAGTATGTTTCCCTTTTGCCTTAACGATTGATTTTAGGAGTCGATCGTGGCGGTAACACTCCCAATTATCCGTGTTTTCAATTATTAATTATTTTCAAAAATTTCAGGAAATTGAGGGTGTTACAGGACCGGCGAGCGGATAACCACCAGTGAGCATACCACCAAGCGTTTATATGCTCGACTGAGCGTAATGGTCTGCTTGTCGAGCGCATAGCTCCGCTCGCTGAGCACCTAGCCAAGCGGAGCGTCCCGGACTCACCTTTTGACTTGTTTTTTGTTCTATTCTTTTGTCCATTATAAATACCCACATACCCTAATTGTATGTGAAACTTTTCATTTTTTTTAGATATTCTTAGGTACTCAACCAACATCTAGAATTCTCTCTCTCCTAATTCGTGCTTTGGTTTCTCCACCTCTTTGTAATCTTTTAATATTTTTATCTTTCTTTTGAATTTTTATCTAAGATTATTGCAACAATTTACAAGTTTTATTATCAATATAATGCAAATATATATTATTCATTTCATCTCATCTCTTTATTACTACATTTGGGTAACAATTCTTCTCTCTTTTATTTATGCTTATTTATTTTGTTTTAATTAATGTTGGTTTATAATAAATTCATGTTTATTAGTTGTTTAATTAGTTTGCTCACTCAAGTTTGGATCTTTATCCAATTTTCATGCTTACTATCATGTTTAAAGTGTTATTATTTGTAATTGGTGTTGATTTAATTATGTGTGAGTAGTTTTATAGGTAGGAGTGAGAATAATGGGTTAAAATTGTGAACTTGATGATTATGGGGGTTGTTTAATGGTAATTATTTGAAAAACATGCTAATTTATTGCATTGTCTAATATTTTAACGATTGGTGAAATTAGGTGACGATCTAATTTGCTAAGTTATTGCATTCTAATCAACATGGGAGACTTGAGATTAGAATTGATTGCATGAGAATGAATTGATTAGTATTCAGGCTTTGGTTAATTGCTTGAGAGAAAGTTAACCCCTTTTATTGGCCTTAATAAATCACTAGTATGCATGATTAGTCTCATGATTCAACCCCCTAACTAAAGGTTCTGACTTTTGACCCGTTGACCTCTCTAAATCCCTAGTGCCCGTTATAAATTATCTAAATTCTCATTTTTGTTTGATTAATTGTTTGTTTCTCTAATTAGTTTGATAATTAGTAGTAGATAGTTAATTGTTTAGATTAAAGTTTCAATCTTTAGTTCGATTAGACTAAAATTAGGACAATGTGGATTCGACCCTATCTATATTAGGATAGATTAGATTGGCTTAAGACACGTTTTAGGCTCATCATCAGTCTTGTGCCCTTTATAATCGGGGTTCCGAACTCCACAATTCTCATCCCAAATAACCCAGGGGCGAAGCTATTGAGGGACCGAACTGGGCCATGACCCCCCCTAGCATTTGGGCTTATCTGTTGAAGTTTCTAAAGAGTCCAGATAAAATAGTATTGGGTTTAGTCTAAAGTAGTGGGCTGACCCCCCAACTTATCACTACATTCTCTGAATATTTTCCAGTATTACGTAATTAATGGGGAATAGTTTGACAGTTTTTTTTTTTTTATTCTTTTTTTAATTTTTTTGATACAGTTGTAATGGATATTATTATCATTGTTTGCATTGATGATGCTTCCCCTTCTTCTGACCCCTTCTGTTTTTTAGTATCTCTTTCAGAGAAAACCGCTTTAATTCCACATTATGGTTCACAATTTAATGTTACATATTTTTGGCACAAAATTGGTTTGTAATGTTATCGAAAATAAACGTAGGGTCTATTCTCTATTGTGGTTAGTTGGCGGTCACGGCCCCCTCTGTCATTTTGGCCTGGCTTCGCCCTTGAAATAACCATTAGTCATTGGACCGACCTAGCCTTTGATGTGTTTTTTCTTTTCTTTTCTTCTCCCCCCCTTCGTATGACACTTAGGGTTAGCACTTTCTCCCCTGGCAGTAGGGGCCCTAATGCCTTTCTTGTTCGCTTACCGTTATATAAAAAAAACCGCCATATACATAGAACTGTTAACCCACACGTAGTTATTTAAAATACTCCGTATACACGTGGTATTAACTTGATCTTATCACAACACACCCAACTAGGATGAAAGTTTATGTGCTTTACATCATGTTTAGGACAAGAAAGTCAACAACCTCAACGAAAAATAAGTCAATTCCTCTTGGTTTAGTTTATTTCCCAGCGCCTGACGTACACAAATGGGTAGTAGTTGCACACTTGCACTACTTTCGGGCCAGCCGAGACGGAGATGAAAATCCTAATGAAAGTGAGGAGACACTAATATCCAGGGGATTTTATGTTGTCATATTCGGCATTATCAACTGCCAATTCGAGCACTCATTTTGCGTCACTTATCAAAGGCAGATTATGTTGATAGAGCGAAGTACATGTTTCTGGATTTCAAAATTGCAACAAAATCGATTCATTCAAATGAGACATAAAAAATGGTCGGGATATGTTCTCGTATATATACCACTTGTGAGATATTTACATGTATTTACAAAACGAGGATATTCACAGGAGGCTACATTATACAGAAACACCATCGTTTACCTATTTTAGTTTACTTTGGTGAAGAACGTGCACATTTCCCCAACCTCTTTCCTTCCCCTGCTCGATTGTAGAGGACAGAACTCTAAGAAAATAATCTGCTTCTTCAGTGATAGCTAGCTCCAAGCTTGTCTGAAAGAGTGGGAGCGGGGTTGGAGTATCACGCCAACGCTTCATCCTAATGCCGCTTCGCCTTTGGTGATGTTGATTTTGCCCAAGAGGTGTTTCTGAGCTGCTTCCAACAATGTGCACAACACCTTCGTCGATGTCAACATGTATCACACTCTCTAAAGAAATTTCAACCACCACAATCCATTCCGGCTCTGCAACAATGCCTCGAAAGTTGGGCTTTCCCAAATCTATTAGACTGGAGCATTCGACTATGACAATGTGTTTTTCTGTGAGAATTACAAACTTCCCAGCACCCTTCAGTGATTTACAGATTACTAAGCCCTCGTCCCTATATTTGGAACCATCTTCAACATCTGACAACACAGCTGTTCCAATTTCCTCCTCCCAAGAATAAGGCCTGAGGGGTAGTTCTGCGCTCAGAGACCTAGGAAGGCGAACTCGTAGGCTGTGGTTTCTCATTCTATGAACTCTACTCCGGTTCCTTATACTTTGCGCAGTCTTTCCAGTAGCTTCAAGCACACTCGCAGCAGGTTTTGCCACAAGTCCAGTGACGCCTAAAGCAAACCCTGCATTAAGTGGCAAGAGTTCATAGACCTTTAGTTTTCTAGAGAGGAATCATTATCACTTATCAGCATTATTATAGATAAACCTTAATAATCTTTCTATTATCTTTTTCATATTCATTATTACTACTGCTAGTGCTGTTCATACAGCCCCAAGAATTTCCTTTCAGAACTTTAAAGAAAGAACAACAATCTAAGAACTGGAATGAGTAGTACACTGCAGATGCCCACAAAGCCACACCGCTTCACCCATCCCTCCACTCAGCCAACCACCAGTAATCCAAGTGAGAAGCTACAGGGAGCCAGCCCTGGGTCAGACCGCTTTCCTCTTATTTCTCTCTGTCATACTTAATCAGCGGTCTGGTTTCTCCCCATTAATAGGCCAAAAAGAGTGAGAGAGAAAGGACATGGAGATAAGGCCAAGGGCTAGGGTGACGAGGTTGATGTATATGGATCCAAATAATGGACAAAGGCCAACAAGCACATCACGTTGGCCCTTTCAAATTCGTGGCCTCGCCACTCACTTAGTGTAGAGGGGGAGGGAAAGAAACATCTAGTCTCCCAAAAAAAAAAAAAAAAAAAATATCGCATAGTAAACTCCATGAGTTATGGCAACTTGGCAAGAGGGGAAATTGCTCAAAATTCTGATTGACATCTTTGAACATCAAACTTGGTTATGGCAACTTGGCAAGAAGTGCAATTGCCCCCATTGTGAAAACGCTATCTGTTGAACGACTTTTGTTATCATCTAAATTCTGATTGACATTTTGAACATCAACTTATGTACTTTGTACCGACATGGAGTCTTAAGCAGACTGAAATAGTACCAAGATAATCAAAGGAAGAAATACCTGACAAAACCCCAGGAAGTCCATGTTTCTCTGCTCCTCTAATTGGGGACTGGAGGAGACCAGTTAGTCCCTATCAGAAAGAGAAGGAACAGGTTGATCACAAAGGTTTCCGCACTTGAAAACTTCCGATAAATAAATTTGAAATGGAAAAGACCTCACAAGATTTAACATACCTCAAGCAGTTCATTGATAACGCCCTTACTGTGAGGATAACCTGCCACCCTCTGTTTTTCCGGTTTTGTAATATCATGGTCATCAAATGTAAAAGCAAGAACTCCCTACAAGTAACATAGTAGTTGATTACTAAACGCGTCAGATATCTATGAGTTCCATGCCTGAATTTGAGAATAGTGTACCTTATGCGCAGCTTTGCTGAACTGTGTAGCTGTGTCACTTATAGCATACATTGTGTTACTAAGCAGACTACTAGTTCCTTGAGCCATTCCTGATATTAGTCCTGAAGGACTCTGCCAAAAAGTAACCACTTCTGATTAGAAAAACACCACATTTTCCCCAAGGCTAGTTCACCGGTTCACCCTCCATATGCCACAACAAAAACGATGAAGACAATGTAACAAGAAAAGGAGGACGACTACAACAATATTAAATGCACGGCTGATTGTGAAATAAATTGTCTCGTTCGTTGTTTAAATACCTGCAGAACTCCTTTTGCTGGAACTGATAAGAAGTCCTTGAAGCCCACACCAATGCTTCTAGCAAAGCCAATAGGATTTCCAATTACACCAGCAGAACCAAACACCTGAAGCAAACATTAAAAACTGTCAGCCCGCCAGGTTATGTGTGAGCATCTTCGTGAAATGGTTGCACTGTAAACATAGTTACTTGACAAGCATAAATCCATGCAAAGTTTTCTCTTCCAGTGAGCACTGCAATTAGATAAGAATGGTACAAAGTACAAACTACCCACAGCTTTCATAAACCTGCTTCGAAAAAGTTTTTACATAATTATAAGTTACATAGGAAATGCAAAGTCTATGTGAATGACAGTACTATGAGCTGAGGTACTTCTCTCCCGTGCTTAAACGGTGGGAGGTTGCTGTATGCTTCTGCAAACGAAATACAAGTCTATTGTGTTCATGTGGGTTGCTGCAACTTTTTCATGAACAACCTTCAGTCCTATGAGTTGAGTCCTTATTTATTTAAAAAAATTTATTATCTCTTTTCTGAAAGAAAAATAACTTTAGGAATGACAACAGTTCAACAAGACAGCTTTTGAGTATCTGGGAGGAATAGAAATAAGAAAAAGAAGATGCATTGAAACTGAGAACATCTTTTAGTAAAACAAAATAAACAGAAGAGTAACATCTCATATTTGAATTCACGGAAGGAGTATCTCAAGTGGCTGATTAGAAGTAGTGTTGTAATTTTATCTTTTAAGTGCTGCTTTTAGCCCCATTTCTTTCATTATTACGTTCATATAGGGGTCTTGCATCTAAGTTTCAGCCTTCTGGCCTCAATGGCTCTATTGATTGATCTTTTCACCAATGGTTTGTATCTTTTCTTTCTTATTACAGTGTTTCTTGTTGGTGATCTGGTTGATATTGTTACTCTTACAATCAATATATGCTATAACAGGTACAAACATTTTGCATGTCTTGTTTTACATTATGGCTGATGTCGAAGGCATACTTGTTACAGAGTAACTCTAATTGACGCTCTGTTAAGACAAGTCCAAGGTAGTATGCTTATGCAGCCAAGTTGTCATAGAACCAGTAAGTTTTCATCACCTGCCACCTTGAAATTCGAAACGAAAACAATGGCAGGTTTCGTTTTTAAATAGAATTCTATTGCCTATGAGCTCAGGTACTTCCATTGTCTAGGTTTCTTTTTTTGAAAGGATCATCGTCTAGGTTTTTATGTTTCTGATGAAGAAGTCGCAGCAACCAGCATGAACATTATGAAGGGTTCTTTTCTCCTTTTTTGTTGGCCACGAAAGACTATGAACAGATGGTGTCTATTTCCAGTGGAGCAAAAGACACTATCATATTGCTTTGTGACCTGATGGGAAAGTAAAAATGGTGACAGATACATGCAAACTTCCAAAACTGCACCAGTTCAAAGTTTCTAACAGAAGTTACCACGAAGTTAGTCACACTGATACCCACTTAGTGTAAATATTAATGAAGTATGATTTATGCCTATCATTTTAAAACCAAACGGCAATTATGATGATCATGAAAAAAGAAAACTGCTAGCTGATTAACATAGACTGGAATTTTAAGAATGATAAGCACAAAACACTTCAACTTCTACTTCAATCATAGATCCATACTTAGCTGGCAGGACCACATACCTTGTACATCTCATGAAGAAAACGTCTAATATAATGCTTAAATAGAATCTCTTGAATTGATTCCAAACTAGCCATATGATGAGTAATTGTCAGTTCCCTGAGGAAGATCTGTGCCCCCTCAACATCAGCAAAAGCCATTATACCCCTCTGAGAGCAGAAGAAAGTAAGTCAAAACAAAGCATATTACCCAAGCATTCTACAGAAAAGGAATCAGAGGGATTCAAAATGTTTCTAAGCAACCTCAAGCAATGCCATTCCTTCCTTTCTTTCGAAACAGCATCACAAGGGATATAAATAACACGCAATGTCTGAAAAAGTTTGTGTTGCATAGATTGAGCTGCTTTGCCCCTTATAAAGAAGCACTGACCACACTTTTTTCATTATAAGTACATATAATATCAAGCCCCAGATCCAGATTTTGTTTCCTATTACAAAGCAAGCAAAGTAGGAAGGGAAATCTAATACTATACATTAAAACCTGAAACCAAGTCTTTCCTAGAAAGACACTTGACATTCATTAATTGGATAGCACCAAGTAATTAAATAATATGGAAATTATTAGCTAATTTATTGGAAAATAATATAACTCATGGTGATTATGGTGGTAAGCTAATTTATGGAAAATAATATAACTTATGGTGATTATGGTGGTAAGCTAATTTATGAAAAATAATATTATAACAAAGATAAACTGACAATTTCATAAAATGAGTATACAATATAGATATACAGCCCGGGCGCAGGCCGGACATGCAAACTAGTATATGTAATTCTAAGAACTGTTAGTGCGGATATCAACCATGGATTATCCCCTTATTGCCAAAAACAGGAAAAAGAACCAATTTTTTTTTTTTTTTTTCATTTCTGATAATTCTCAGACTTCTCGCTCAAGGTATTTTAGAGACATTATTTGGTAACAGAAATCAATTAAACAAAGCACATTGAGGTGAAAGAGAACAAATCTAGACCACACGCCCCCTAAAGGCAAAAATAAATGGTTTACAGTTCTAGGAGACACTCGCAGTTATCGTAACCAATTTCACTTATTTATGGGCTCGCCGAAAGTCATATATATGGTTCACTTGGATATAGCTATTGCAAGGTAGAAAGACCTAAATGACAATTGGATGTTTTCTTTTAACATACTCCGTAATAAAGTACCACAGGGGACACCAAAGCATCAGAGGACAACGCATTAGGCTTTAACCCTTCTGAACCATGGCAGTAGGCAGGGGGTCAAGCTGATTGAACCAATAGTTAAAGATGACTCAGGACAGGTCTGTCGGACTTGGCAGAAGTAAAGAATGGAGCTCCTGTGCCTTTAAATTTACCAGTCATGATTTGAAAGGAAGAACTGGTTCAGTTATTAACCCACAATAATACTCCGCATGCTTTTAAAAAGTATTTGAAGGTAAGCTGCTTTTACAGGTGCCAAATTTTAAGCTGTTCAACAGCATTACGAAAAAGCATCCTTTTCTATCATCAAAAGCATACAGTTAGATTTTATGCCTCCCAACCTTCACACTTACATGGATTAAAGAGTCCGCAGATGATAAACCCCCATGTTTGAGCATCCATGGATTGCTAGAAAAGCTGCAGGGCAATATAAATGCAAATGAGTATGAAGAATCATCTCTTAAGTTGAATTAATAAAACAGGTAACAGACTTGTACAATACCTTAATGTCACCTTAAAAGGAGACACAGAAAATGCTTCCATGTATATCTTGTTTTGTTTTCGAGCCAGAAGGAAAATTTTCTGCCAAGGTGCTCCAATTGGAACAATATCAGGCAATGATGTACTACTAGTGCAACAATCAGGAGAATAATCTACCGATGACCGAATATCTCCATTGCCTCGGAAAAAATCTATATTTGACAAAGCAACAGAATGAGATATGTCTATTATATCTGGCCTCGGCACATCATCCACCCTGTATACTGAAGTTGCTATGTCCGGGTTCAATAAAGGGTTTGTCTTGACAAAGTCGAGCAGTTTTAGAAGTAGCTCCAGATCAAGTGCTAGTTGTAGATCTTTAAATCTGCACACATTTGAAAGGTGAAGCCCCAGAAGGCCAGAACTAACCAAAGATAACAGTCACGATAAAAGCTAGCAGCACACACCTTAAGCTGATATGTTCAAATGAAACCAATATCACATCCTTATTCCTCCATTTTGAAGCCGTCAAACAAAATACAGGGTCAGAAGAGCTCCCAGAAGCATAAGGAATCAACCTTTCAATTTTGGGCTTCAATACTCCATCCTTTACTCTCACTTGGTTGACAAGACTACTTTTATAGTCTTCATCAAATGACAAGAGTACAGGATACGGGGTGCCACGCAGTTGGTTATCAATCTGTAAGGATGAGATTTGAAACGAAAACCTCTGTTGCTCCATATCTTGTAGACAATAGACTTCTATTTCGTTTGCGGAAGCATACAGCAACTCCTGAACACAATAAGAGAAGACAAGGCAGAATTCAGAACAAATCTTACGTCGAAAGAAAAGGAAAGGCCATTTCTGATTCAGTACACACAAACCTGAGGAGATGAGTCCATTATGGAGATTCCAATACAAGATAACTTGATGGATATCTTATCCTTGTATTTGAATGTGTCATTCTTCTGTTCTTTAGTTTCCCTTTTCTTCCTAAATATAAGAGAACTTGAATTTTTCACCTCTCCAAAGGCGTGACATCCAGAATCAATAATACTGAGCACCTGTAACAGATAAATACATTTATAAGATGCCAGAGAATGGAAGAAAAACGCAAATTTTAATGCCTCCGCTCACTTCGTACCTTCATTGCTCCCTCTGCGTGGACTGATGAAAGCAATGTCCTCTCATGCTTCTGTTACAACAAATAGAGATTTGCATATTAGGAGGAACACGGCAGCCATGGTGAGCAAGTTTGTCAGTATAAAAAATTTCACACGTTTTTTCTATAGACTAAAAAGTTACAGAAATTAGATATCAATAAAATTTGGAAAAGGTACGTTCATTACACAAAAGATACCTCTGATGACACGGATGATGATGACAAACGAACAGGCGCATATTCCTTTATATCATCAAGAGTATATGATCCTACTATGCGCTCTCCAGGAACCTTGAGGTAATATATACATTCGTAAGCAGTATTACATATGTATGAAAACATCAGGTGCGGACAAAGGCAATATAATTTGTCAAAAAGACTGCATACCTCAACAATAAGCCGATGTGGATAGTAAGGCTCATCCCAAGCGTAAGGGCATGAAGTGTATGGATGGACTATAGTTTCAAGAGTTTCACACTTATGCTGATAAATTCTCAATGTCTACAAGGAAGAAATATCACCACATAAGTTCTTTTCGATAATAGAATTTTAGACATCAGTGTCTAAACAGATAAATTAAACACATTAATAGAGCACGGGAAGCGCAACATTTAAACCAATGTGAAATGTAAGCATGCCAAACACACTTTACATCATCAATCATACGTGTGCTGGGTAAAGTATTTATAACAACCAAGTAAAAATCTCCCAAAGGAGTATTAAGAGGTCACGTGGAAGCATCACAAGACACTGTATTGTATATCACTACGAAAACAAATCACTTTTAAGAGTGCCCCAACGAGGGGCAAATAATCCCAGACAATTATAAATGGAATAGTGTCATATGACACAAAACGACAAAAAAATAACCTCCCCCCATCCCTTCATCAGTTACCTGGTAACCTCACCCCCTCTTTCTCTCTCTTGCCTCATTTTCTCTCTCCCATTTCAATCCCCAAAATTTCTCCCACCATTATTCATCCCTTCTCCATTAAAATCGCCCACCACCTTTCATCATCAAGATCATGCCCACCCGGATCATCAATCATCAAGATCATAATCAACCATCATCATCGACCACCGTCATCACCATATTCGACCACCATCATCATCATATCATCACCAAGATCCCAGAAATTCATCATCAAAATCATCCATAATCATTCATCTTCATCTTCACCATCATCGTTAAAGTCATCAGCGCATCTACATCATCATCACCACAATAACAACACCCCCTCGAGATCCCCAGTAAAGTCACCGGACCTCTTATCCGGCTATAGGTTGATTCCGACCGACGTCAAAGAGTAATTGAAGGGGTCATCCTCCACGGTAAGGTTACACCGAAAAAGGGTTTAGGGTCCCACTTCCTGGCGCCGCAGGGAAGTGGGACCCTAAACCCTTTTTCGGCCAACATTCACAGTTCAATTTTTTCTATTTTTTTTTTGGTTCTAGGGGTTCACCTGGCCCATCCTAGGGTGCCGTTTGATTCCGACGGCGAAACCGTCGCAAAATCTGGGTGTATTTGGTTTCCCGGCGAGTCGTGGTGGACTGGTGGTTGCAGTGGTGATGGATGGGTTGACTAATTGGGGGATAAAATTGGGTTGAATTGACGAAATCAACCCCCAAAAGGGACATTTTTTGGGCTGAAATGACCAAAATGCCCCTGCATTTTCACTGTTCCGAAAATGACAGCCTGGGATTATGCGGCCCTCGTGCCCCACCTCCATTATGTTTGACATTTGAGTGCCCCACATTGAAACAAGAGGAGAGAGTTGATCACTTTATGAACCACAGAGTTACTCTTAATGTCGATTGGTTTTGCAGTTGGAACCTGCTTTAGGCTTATGAACTATGACGGGAATACTCTCTCTCCTTGTGGATGTGATGTAAAAGCCCATGTCACATCAATGGTAGCCCCAAGACACCCTCCATGGAATGACTACCAAAAAAAGTGGTTGTGTGGGCAGGGAAGGGTATTTCCCGTATATGAAACTTTCCGTATATGTTGAAACCAGGAAAATATTCATACACTATACAAACATTGTTTCAAAATGAGCCTTGTTTGCTCAGTTATCGAATATGAGACCTTCAAAGGATACTTGTAGACTGCATAAAAATACAAGAACCACACAAACAGTTATTTTATCTCTAGATATTGTCAGTGAGAATAACTTGATAACAGCCATCCCAATTTTCAGATTCTTTCACTATTCCCTAAGTTGCACTCGAACACGCGAAAGCAGTATATTATGCTCGTCTAATTTTGGCAATCAGAGAGACAAAGTTCTAAGGATTCTAACCTCTTTTGAGAAATTATCGATTCTGTACGGCACAAATCCTGTGTCATCATCTGATAGAAGGATGAAATTTGTTCCGGATTTCCTCACGTTGTCGCCAATTATTTTATTATCTTGAATGACATCAGCATTTTGCACTTCAACCCGTATAATATTCAAGGTACCAGACGTATAGTTTCGCATTTTCACTTGCGTATCACCAAGACAATCAGGAAGGAAACTACCAGACCACTGCCATCCAGGTTCATCAAAACGGACGGCGACAAGTAACTCACTGTAGCACGTTCAATAAGGTTTTATATCAAACACCATTAAAATTTTCATTATCACATTTTTGGTACTAAATAAAGAAGAATAATTCGGAAAGCACCTCAGCACAGCAGTCAAGGTTTTATATCAAACACCACTAAAACTTTCATTCTCGCATTTTTGGTAATAAATAAAGGATGGTTCGGGAAGCACCTCAGCACAGGAGTGACTGATGTTAAGGGGGATTGAATGTTCATCACGAAGGGAAACAAAATAACCATGCTCTCAGCAAAGTGATACATTTACTGTTCTTGGGGTCAGTCAATTTTGTAAGTTTCCGGAGTTTGATTTTGACGTTATAATAAGGTGCATAAATTCGCGTAGTTACATGTTTTTCATACATACTTTTTTGTAGCACAAGTGCATAAATTACTTTTAAATCCCACTAAAGCCTCTTCTTCGAGATAGGTCTGTTTTGGACAAGCGTCTTAGCACCAAAGCTGGGTAAGTATACCCTATCCTGCTTGGTGTGGGAACCTCAGTGCAACCATTGAGGCAATAAGTTTGAATAATTATGATATAGTATCTTAATGACATTAGAAAAAGTAATTTGACCAATAACCATACGTTGTGGAGGGATAGAGACATAGAGTACATGTCTGAACCATAAGTGTTACGTAGATTATAACTAATTAGTCATGAAAAATACTGGTAAATTACCGTGATGTGTCAATCCAGTGAAGATGAGTGTGCTGTCCGACACCTAAACGGTATACAAGATCTGTACCCTTCTGCTTATAACACAGAGCTCTTCCACATGCATTAGTAATCACATATCTGCCATCGTTAAAATTAAGATTAAAGAATAAAAAACTTATTATAAGCTAACCATTTTTAGTACAGATATAACCAGTCATACGTAGGGTGTGCACAGGTATAAGGTGTAACAAATTATCAAATCTGAGATTAGAAGGGCGCAGTAGATTTAATATCTTTTTTTTCTTTAAATAAGTAAAAAAAATCCAATAATAGAAAAAATGTGAACAAAGGGAGGAAAACGCTACCCTGATGGGTCCACATAAAAAAGCTACATAGGTGCCTAGCTCCTCTGAAAGTGAAATGAATCAATGGCGTATCTCAAAACACACTTGTTATCTTTACCGTCTCCAAGACATAGTTAAGGGAATACGTTCTCCCTGTAAATATTCAGCAAAGACAAGATTCCAAAGCCACTTTCCCACTTTTTCTCTTTATTAGCACTTAGACCCACAAACTTCATTTGGAGAAAATTAGCTAGTGAGGTATGACAGACCCAATTCTCTTAGAAACTACAACTGATGCTGAATTGAATAAGCAAACTCAAAGTGAAGGAAGAGATGAACTGCATTCCTATTTCTCCAACACAAGCAGGCATCTGAGTTAGGGCAGTTAGCAGTATAAGTCCTATGCCGCCGCAATATACGTCTAGTAATTATCCTTCCAAAAACCAAAGATAAGTAAATCGTGCACCTTCTAGGGAATTCACAAGTTTACATAGTATCATCACAAACTTTGAAGGAGGAGCCACTATAATAAGTATCTAGGAGGATAAATTACAACCAAGACTTCCAAAATTTCCCTTAAAAACTTGTATCTCAGCACATATCTACAGTTTCCAAAGATCAGGCTTGTGAGTTCATCAAACTCCTATTCAGTCTTCCCAAATTATGTTCCCACCAATATCACCATAAGAATATAAAACTAGATACTGGAGCATTGGATAGACCTCCAGACGGTTAACTATTCAAACTAATTCTGAAGGTGGTGGTGTGAGGATTTGGTTCCAGGCCTAAAACAGATTGGTTTTGTTCCTATGAAACATTAAGGCTACAAAACAGCCAGAGCAGCAGCAGATTGCTGAGATTTATCTAGGAAAAAACCAACATGCAAGTTAGATAAAATCTACCACCAGTCTACCACAACATAGTTGGTATTGTAACCAATTGATTAGAAGGAAAAGAAGTTGATAAACTCCATTTTTGTTTTGCTTTAATCCTCTATAATAAAGAAACTTTCGTAGAAAAGAATAGGAGCAAAGTTTTAGCTTAGGGGACATGTAAACGGATGGAGGGCCTAGTGCTCACTCATCAAAGACTAAAAATATTGAGGCATATTCTTCTCTGCAAGGCTTAAGATAATTATTACCCCAAAATTTAGGCTCATTTGATGATTTGCCAGAGGTCTGATATACTCCCTCCATTTCAGTGAATTGTTTACGTTGCCTTTTGGCACATAAACCAAGGAGGGAGCACATTAGAGCCGGCCATTGAGCACTAGGAGCCCAGGCCCGCACTGGCCCGCCCTGGTCAACGCACGGCACTACCCGGCACTACCAAGCTCGGGTTTGGTAATGCTAGTGCTAGTGCTCAATTTTTCAAGCATTAGCCCTGGTCAAGCCCTGCCCAGCACTAGCCCGGGTATGTAGGGCTAGTGCTAGTGCCCGATTTTCAGGGCACTAGCCCGGCCCGTGGCCACCTCTAGAGCACATAAGTGTATTAGAAAGAGTTTAATTGATAATTACTTACTGTATTAAATAATTCCCAAATCATCTTTCAACTCCTCCCTTAATCCCTCTCGGTCAAACCTTCATCTCTTCATGTCTCACTCTCCCTGCTACTGTAATCTACTCCCCCTCTTGCCTACCTTTTTTCTTTTTTCGATGTGAAATCATCAAGCTGAAAATATTCCAGGTTACGAAACACAAGACAATTTTTTTGATAGATTTCCTCAAAAAGAAAATAGATCTTAATACCCCAAAATCCCAAATTTCCCCCAAATACCCAGATTTTTCACCCTAAATAGAAGGCCGATCTTTACCCCAAAAATTGCATGTTTTCCTAAAAAAAACCCAATTTCTCCACCACAATACCCAGATTTCCCCCCCTCAAAAACGCAGATCTTCAATTCAAAAAACCCAGATATCATACGGTACAGATCCCACCAAATACTGGCGAAATTCAGAGATTTAGAGAGTAACTAATGTAAAATTGATCGAGATTGTTTTAAGAGGACAGGGCGAAGAAATTACACTTTCAGAGGAGAGAAAAAGTCGGATTTGGAGGAGTTCAAAGGAGAAAGATTGAGAAAAGCTGATGAACAATCGGATGTGAGAGATATGTGGGTTTAAGTGTAAATTAATTTAATATTTGTGTTTAATAATCATCCTAGTTAAGTTAGTGTTAAGATTAATTATCCAAGTTAAGTTAGTTTTAAGAGGGTTAATAAGGGTATAAATGGAATTTCAAGTGGTTAAAATTGTCCCAAAATAGAAACGTAAACGATTCACTGAAATTGCCGAAAACGGAATACGTAAACTATTCAATGAAATGGAGGGAGTAATTTTTATAAAGGTTTGAAAGTGGTAATGAAGAAACTACAAATATGCTGACATTTTCGAAGGTTTTCGGAAGTAAGGATTTCTGGTTGGGCCTAGACTTTTGTGTATAACAACCACCACCACCACCAAGCCTTATCCCAATATGATTCGGGACCGGCGAACATTATTCGTCATATGTAAATTTTTATGTAGCAAAGATAAATTAATATTTTTTGAGCCAGTTGGGTTGTCAATATACATAGCATAGCATCATTGTAAAAAGTCAGAAGAAAAATCTGTTACCTTGGCTGGAACGTGATGGCTCTTGTCCGTCCTGTGAGTGGAGTACCGAGAAGATGTGAAGTCACAGATAAGATAGCAGCGGAATTTTTGGAAGATGGTTGTGGAACCAAAACAGTAGTTGACCCACTAGGAGCGATTAGAAAAAATGGGCTTGACCATGCAAAACTGGCTAAGTTCTCTGCGGGACATTCGGCATGACACCTGCTCACTCTTACCATTATCTCACTAGCCGCTGCACTTGGATCAGGCGAATACATATAGGGCTTAGCTTTTCCCGTCTTGCTGCTGAAAACATTAGAGACCTCAAAATTTGATTGATGATTAGAGCCTGGTTGTCTGCCGAAAATATGTGGATGACTCTCTTGAGGAACCGTTTCTTGTTGGTCTACAGATTGACAACCTGTATAACTACCTTGTGAAACTGATGACTGTGTTAGGAATATCCCTAAAGGAGGGCTGTCGATTTCCTTCGATGAAATAATATGATTTTTACACAAATAACTTTCACTGCCAAAATTTATGGCTTTTGGATATGGCTTATCTTCTGATGTTAAGAGATGAAGGCCCTCCTTCCGATGAAATAGAACACCTTGCTCAGTCGAATTATAGCAGGGAGGAAGAATGAAATAGTTTCCTTTCACTTCATGGTCTGGTCTTGAGATAGTAAGCACTAACCCTGTACAATTGTACAGCAAGAATGGAACGGAAATGCAGAGCTCCCTAGCACCAGATAAAGAATCCATAGCCTTCTCCATTGTAACATATACTGAACCTACCAAAATGCACAACAGGCCATATTATAAGCAGAAATACCATTACCCATTGCCTCAAGGGCTCCAGCATATGGCAAGGTAAGGGTTCCAGACGTACACAGCCTTATCCTATGTTGAACACATAGAGAGGCTGTTTCTGGTTGCAGCAATACGTAATTAGGTCGAGAATTGCATCAACCAACTAAAATTTCACAATGTGGGAGCACAGAGAATTTAGTGAGCCAGATTAATCAGACATAAATTTTAATGAAAGCGGGGTTACCATCTGGTAAATCAGCACTAAAGGTCACTGTTTCAGTCAGTGAAAATACAGTTCCACTAGGCTTAGCAGTTGCAATGAAGGCTTCTGCACGCGGGAACTTAACTGCTTGCGGTCTAAGTCCAGAGATATGAAACGTCACGGATAGATCGTGCGAAGAATCAACATGAAAAAAGGAAACCTCTTCCTGCAAGAACAAAAGATAAGTTGATACTTGGGTTTGTGAGACCCCATAACAAACCATTGGCAGATCAAATGGAACTTTCAAAGATAATCAGCATGAAAGTGTCGTTGACCTTAGTGAGGGATGCAGCGTGAGTAACTCCGCCGCCTTCTATAGTCACAGATACTGCTTTCGGAAGAAAGTTCTTCACTGTAAATGGAGTAGAGAGTGCCACATGATGAATGAACCTGATCTTTGACTTGTTAAGGTCACCTAAATGATGAACAGCTTCGGTTGCTAGCTTCAAGGAGTCATTGATTTGGGATTGGCACCGTTTCAGTCTATCAGACGTAGGCAAGATTGTATCGTGAACTGACAGACAGCAACGAAACACATAACTGCTTGGATTTGATGGATAGCAAACAAGAGATCGCAAAAACCCACTTTTGCTTTCTGATGAAAGTATATTTGAAAGATTATGCACTTCACTCCACAAATAGTTGTTACCAAGAGGCCGCCATCTCATGTGACCAGCTTCAGCCAGATGAAGTGGCAGTGGAAATTTCTCACCAGGATAAATTGGATCTACGATCTGTTATTCCATAAAGAGTAGAATTAAAAAGAAAAAACAAAATTGTCATAAAATTGATCAGTAGGAACAATTCATAGAAGAGGTTGCCGCACAACTTTATGTTTGCACCACTTTCATCAATTTATGGGTCCGCCTACCTTTGAGGACATGCTAAACGGAATGTCAAACCGTAGCTCCAATGGTGTAGATGTTGAATTGTGGAATATGACCTGTGACAATGAAGTACGAGTATGACGTAGGCAGCTATAAGACCATAAAATCAGATAGTTGTTTCACTTACAGTTGAATACAGTTGTATAAGTTTGCTATATCGCTGCAATGAAACATCGAAGACTACAGGTACAAGATGCCGACTTTCTGCAGCAGGCCCTTTGTTGTCTCTTGAAAAATTCACCTCAAAGTAAGCCAGGCCAACAAGATCCATGGAGATTGGTTCTGACTTATCGCAAGTCCCCTCAAACTGGATGGTCATGAAATAATGGCCTGCTTTGTTTGATAATTTCTTGCTAAATACTTCAGCAGAACCCGGTCTAGAGCTAAATACTTGCTCCTCCAGCATTCCATCAATGTAAATAGGAAGAGATGAACCAGGTGGGACAGTATTCTCATATGCTAAGGATGATATATCAATATTCTCAGAGTTGCCAAGCCCTTGATAGACTTGGAATAGGAAAGGCAACGAGGTCTTATTCTGAATGGTATAAGAAGCAAATCTTCTTGCGCAGAAATTTTCAACACAATGATAGTTCTGAAATTTATGGCATCTAGAAACCGCATTTATCTGCACGAGGCCTTGAGCTTCCTTAATCATCTCGACAGCCCTCAAGACAACCTGAAGAAGATTATTATGTATTCATAAATTCATGTCCAACAGAAGAAGAGTTTACATCGGCTAGTACACAGGCTCATTTCATGAAGAAAGAGATTAGGCAGAGAATCTAAAATTGCGGGGAATTATATACTAGGGATTCCCAGAAAGACTTTCAGAATACGTTCTGATGTATTAGTACTTAATAATTTCGGCTTCACTCTTACTTCTGTGACAATATATAATTGTCCTCATTTTATACTCTTATGTCTTCGTCTTACAAAATAAACTATATTTTTCTTAAAACAAAAGAACTGTACATGAGTTATACAAGTATTATAAAATTTGAAGCAGCAATCATCCATTTAGGTCAATCGGGAATCACCTTTTCCTGCATGCGGCATATGGGATAAGATAGTGCTTCCAACATCAGGAGTAGGGCTACGTACACCCAACCCGCTACTTTACCTTAAGTCGGAGCTTTGCAGGCACTTGTTAATGGCTAACTTTTTTTCTAGTGGTTATTGTTGTAATTGTTGTTATTATATATACACAGAATATACATAAAACACACTCATATTGAACCCTGACCATTATATAGCCATACACTCCTCAATATACAAATTAGATCTGACAAAGGAGACGCGATTTAATAAGCCAACACAGAATTGGCGAGTTAAGATCAAGGTATCATTACTTGTAACTAGTAAATGGATTGACATGAGTTGTTTGGACTAGGTTTCAGGTTAAGGTCGCATGACACAACACTTTAATCTGTCTATCGATAAGACTAGTTTGTTGACCTGTGCACGCACCGCCGCCTTATGCATATGTGCAAATATTGTCCATAATAAAAAATAAATTGTATGAAACTAAGGGCTAAACCTACATATTTTGGCGCAAAATTACAGCGGAACATAATTGCTTAAAAAAATTGTGAGTCGCCAAGGGTAGTATTATAAAATTGAACAAATATTAGAGCAAGATTGCAAGAAACCTATGGTAGCCTTGGTAGGTTTCCTAATATACGCATGCTAGCATTACCGGCAAACATATAGAGAAGGGCTTAAATAAGAACTCCTAGGGGTCAAATTTTAGCGCAAAATGGGGCCAGGACAAAAATCGCTCAAATTTTTGTAGGAACTCCTAGGGGTTATATAATGTGTTGCAGAATACAGAAGCTAAACATATCATTGGTGACCCAAACCAAAAACAAATATTAGCCTTCATGAGTTAGGGGAGTCGGAGGGGCTAAAAAGAACCCCAAATGATGGAATCGTACCATGGAGTTCATCTAGGGCACTCCAAAAGTGCACAAGGTAATGATATAAGAACACTTAGATAATTGGAAAGAAGTGGTCAAAATTACCAAAATATGAGCATAACCGAAGGTTATAATCCATGGTCATTAGCGGAAAATGACCCCAGAACAAACACAAATAAATTTTGTGTGACTTTCCCTAGGGGTTGTATAACGGATATAGACAAAGTAAAATCTTAGAGCCACATTGCAAGGTAGGTTCCAAAATTTAGCCAAAAAAAAGCATATGCTAGCTTCATTGAATAATAATGGGTGCAAAACGGATTTAAAGGACTAACAATAGGAGGACCAAAACTCATTTGAAAGAACGTTAACCTCTAAGGATATGGATGATAAATTTTTCATAACATTTGACTAATTTAAAGAAAGTGATTAAAATTGTTGAAAAAGAAGTATGTTATACACATGTTTCAGCCATAAATAGGACCAGTACAAAAATGTCTCAAATTATTTTAGGAGCCCTTAGCGGCCATATGATGTGTTGTGACAATATATTAGAGCAAAAAAACCTACGACAGGTGCCCAAATTCAGCCACAAACACATGTTAGCTGTCATGGGTGATGGTAGGCGGGGGGGGGGGGGGGGGGTGGGGGCTGAAAGGACCCGTGCAATGGGGGAATCGTCCCCTTAAATACATCTAAGAAACTCTTAAACTGTAAGATGTTTTTTTTTAAGCATGTTAAAAAAAAGGGTATTTTAAGCATGTTGTGTGCATGACTTTTTTTTTTTTTTTTAAAAAAAAAAAAAAAATCCATGTCGGCCATTGGACAATCTTTTTTTAGTTAAGCTGGTATAATGATTAGAATTTGAGTTATTATATGGCTTACACGGGTCAAATTGTATTACTCAATTAGAGCATGTATTTTCTGTCTACTTTCCACGGTTCTCTTGCTTCTCTTGCTAGAGGGGGTTTTACATGCGCAATCGATCGGAACATATCAATGTCCCGTCAATGCCACATCTTCCAGAAATAGGTTAGGTTACGGTAGAGGGTGCTGGCCAGTTTAATCATTAGGGTCGTGTCCAGATCAAGGAATGATAATTTTTTTTTTTTTTAGTAAGTAAGATAGGTTATCAGTCTATTCAAAAGGACACAAAGGGGGTGACTCCCACATACAAAAAAACACCTAAAGGGGTGACGACCGTAAGCAAAGAGAGCTAATCACGCTCTAGGACTATCATGAGAAATTTGAACCTGACAAGACCTTCGCCTATTTGACAGCAATTAAAAAACAAGAACATATACCTCGCAAAATGATTTTGTTATGTTCATATTCAACTGAGTGGTTGATTCGAGTTGTACATCTGTAATAATGGCACTGTCAGGAACGGCACTCTTGTCCCACGTTCTGCTGATATAAACCTTAAAGCTCCAAGGTTCAACAAAGGGCTCCCACAAGACCTGGTAAAGAAAACGCAACAGTTATCTACCAATATAATACTAATACCAGATAATAGTTGTAAGGTATACTACCACACCTTGATGATATTGTTGTAGTTCACAAGGAGATCTCCCTCAGAGAAGAACCTCAAAGAGTTCTTCGTAAGACTGGTTTCTATCCGTAAATTTCTCAGGAGTAACTCCACCAAAGGTCCATTGCAGCTCCACTGCACAAAACACAATACAACAATCAGGGGAAACGCGAATTACATCATAGATCAGAATGAACAATAGTTGAATACAATTATGCACATGATCCGATAAAGGCGCTCAAAATAGAAGCATTTTCTTGGTGGAATTTTTCTAAATCATTGATGCTCATAGTCTACGTTACAGCCAAATTTTTTATGTTGAGGTGCTGATATCCAGATTTAAAATAGAAACTTAGACAATTCATTTCATACCAGAAAAGTGACACTTTTCTACTAGTAACATGTGAATCACCCTTTTTTTTTTTTTTTACAAATGAGTTGACACTAAAACACAGCACTAAATTCGCCCCGTTTTACAACAAAGCACATGAAGCAACTGAGAGATTTCAGCAAACTAAAGAGGCAAGATGATTGGCGAGTAGATCAGTTTCAACTTGCAAGCAGATCAATATTTAAATTTCGGTTACTCAATGATTTTTCTACCCTCAGAACAACTCCTAGAAAAAGAAAGATAGAGGAAAACCCTTGGAATGTGAATAAATAGGGCCACTGTTTACATTCCTCCCTCATAACCTTATTGTCCTTGTAGATAAAGAGATTAATTATATGAGAAAGGAACTCCAAGAAAGTGACCTCTATATACAAAAGGAGAATACCACAGCCAAAAGTGAATCAAACACACCAACTTAAACTGAGGGCCCGTGGCATCTTTACACAATGCAATTCTAGAAAAGACCATAAATTTGGCAATTAAGGTTGCTCTCTACACCAAGAGTCATGCTCAAAGGGCACTGCACCACAAATGCAACTACCGTCTCAAAAGAAGGACTTCATGCTGAGAAAGACTTCCAACCAATAAAGGAGCAAATAGAGCGTGGAGCCTCGTATAAAAACATCACAGAGGCCCAATGACGTTGTAGAACATAACAGCCAATAGAGCTTTTCGAGAATGAGTTATAGAAGAGTCATAAGCAAAGCATGCATTACCAAGAGTTAATTACAGTAAGTAAATCAGATTCTGCAATAATCTAAATAGCACAGAGGTGAGAATGCTTTTGGAGATAGAGATGGAGACATACCCTTCCATCAGTGAGCAGCAGAGAGACTTTTATCAATTTAATGTTCAAGTCCACATTCCCAAATTTGACCTCTGACGTATCTGGTCCAGCAGCGGCAAACTCAATACCATTATAAAAGTAAAATACTTGATGTGATAAGCTAACATCAAAAGCTTGACAGTCGATATCAACTTTTCCTTCCATGCAGATTCTTCCAAGGCCACAAAGTTGAATTTCAGCAGCTAGCTGACGTATGTGAAAGAAAGGCCATGACCGAACAATACCACTCTCACAGATCCCAACTGATCCAGTGGCTTTTTCAAAATTGATTTTAACATTCAAATTATTGCCACAAATATGCAGTTCACAGCTTCGACTGTACAAAGAAACCGTTACGAATTTGCTGTCCTTTCCTCCACTCATTGAATAAAGAATTTCTGTATCCAAACCACCTTGAACATTAGGGTCACCATATTCATGGATAGGCTCTTCACTAATCCATAGAGGAATATGACATGATACATTGACATTATTCGACTTAACCGTTAAAGCAATATCATCTGGTGTCGACTTATCCGGCTTGCAAGACATCACCATAGACTGTCCTTGGGAAGACTTTTGAGCTGAAATATCCACTGATTCAAAAGTAGAAATATCGCTTGGTTCAATAGCTGAGATTCCGGGAGATTGTAGAACACAACAATTTATATGATCGATCACGTTAACCCACTCCGGCATATGGAACCATATCTCCAGTGATGGAAGACCAACGTGAAGCTCAATTTCATTATGCTGAGTTATTGAAAGACAAATGTCAAGGACCGAAGATGCTGAACTTTCTGACAAGAATTTTGCTAAGCAAGTCGATTTAGATGATGAAGACAGAAGCAGTGAAGAGAACTGTGCATTGATTCTTAAATTAGTGTCATTTTCCAGAGAAGCTGACAATTTGAAACCCGCATCTACTCTTGAAACCATGGCTTGGGAATTTGAGGCTTCTTTTGAGCATATTAATCTTATAGACATATGATTGACCAAGCAACTAATTTCCGTCATATCATTGCTTGACTCGCCTGACTTTGGACAGGTATTGTCTGAAACTGACTTCAATGATTCAAGAAACGCAGGGACATCGGTGGTAAAGCAGCTAGATTTCTTCTCAATCAAAGAATATTCGTCAACTACCTCAAACAATGCTCCGTACCCCGTAAGACAGCAACTATCTGTGAAAACCCAAAAGAGACAAAGAGAAGAGTAAACAAACACGACAACATAGAGAAATACAGTAAAAATAAAATGGAAAAGCTCCGAGTTCAGAGAAATACATATCAGAAAAAAGAAAAAAAAGAAAGAAAAAAAATCGAAGGAATACCTGATGCTCAGAAAACCTTACAAGGTTGACCAAAGATCACATATATTAGAATAAGTTGATAAATAAGGTGATAATCTCACATTGTATAAGTAAAACAAACTCGCAACAAGACGGTGGTGCTCATGCTCGTAGTAAATCAACTAAAAGGTCACTTTCATGCACACAATTCAAAATGACAGTTTTTTTAAAAACAAAATGATACCTTGACAGTCTTAACATAAAAGGAGATAATATCGTTTTCAAAGGGCCTGCTGGTTTAATTGCAAGTTTAAAATCAGACCATCATACACAGCAATAACTCTAATGCACATGTCTGTAATAAAAGCTTAAACAAATTACAGGAAAAATTAAAAGGAGATTCAACCTTCAGCAGTAAGGTCACAACTTGCAATCTTCACCATGATACATAACGGCGACACACAGCCTGCAACAGATGACTGGCTTTCACCTTGAAATATTAGCCACATATCAAAGCTACTTGATTGAACTAATCCTCGACTCTCAAGCCCTGTTTCTTGATCAAAAGTGGAAGTACTTGAGGTACAATCATTCCCAATCAATAACGAAAGACACACATCACGGCCAAATATATTCAGAGAAGGAGCATTAGTAGCCACTTTATCTTCTGTGATTGAAAACTCAGATAGTAACCCTGATAATGATTTATCTAAGGTATCGTTGTCTATAAACCTTCCGTAAAGCTGTGGCAGATCAAGCTTCAAGAACTGTGTGTCAGTGCGCTTGACTGGTGATATAATGATGGATTCTAGAACTTCGAACTTGTAGACAACAGATCCATGCATTTTAGATTCAGTATGGCTACTGTTTGTAGTAGGAGGAGAATTACTCTCACTTGAACTCCAGTCAGGCAAAGAAAAGTACCCAATTAGCATTGCTAAGTAGTCTGGTGGTAGAACACAGCAGACATGCTGAACACCAAAGCTTATCTCTAAATCAGAATTTGACTGGTGAGCCTGTCCCTTCCTTGCTCGAATGTTCAATACAGAAGATTGATTAGAAAGTGAAGGACCCCACAGATATTTCTGTAGGTTATAAGTCCACTGAGCAGAGTAGAGGGTCAGCCCCTTCAGAGAACACAATAAATCAAATGAGTCAGCATATGTAATTACTGAAACTTTACCGACTGGAAGAGTTATGCTACCAACAGTACATGATGAATCATGCAATTGTAAGCTGATATTCGAAATATCTAAATCTATTTCCCAAACACTCGAATCCATGAAGCTTCCCAACAGTCGGAGGTCATCTGCCTCTGAGGCCTTTGGTAAAGACATTTTCAGTTCCTTAACCCTACTTGGACTCCGAGAATTCTTATCGGTTATGTTATCAGGGATGATGACGGTGCTCTCGAGGCTACGGAGCTGACCAGAATTATGCATTCTTACAAAAGGGAACTGATGCAGAGGGAGCGTCGCCCAATCACTTAATTTATTCTCACAGAAGTTTGATAACCCAAACCTCTGGAAGGTGAATCCGGGAACGTCCGTTTGTTTCAAGTTTCTTGGGCAAAATGAACTATTATCTGCACCATTACTCTGATAAACCATTAATTTTTCAGTAAATCCAATCAACAACCGCACTATGCTGGGGTAGCAGCGAAATTCAATGTCAGTCAAGTGTACTGTACACATGGGGCGAATAATTTGCTGACTTCTCTGGCTCATATAGTGCAGAGTGAAGCACCCATCCAAAGACGCATTCTGTTCACTATTACAACCACCCTGGCTTCTTGATTGTTGGGACGGAACAACTCTGTCGTCGTGTATCCTGGACGAGCATAAAACATTGCACATCTCCTCATTGTTCGGCCTGTAACTGCTTATCATTAAGGCCTCGACAGACACCTGACAATCTTGAACTCCACTATAAGCAAACCTGCAAAGATAATCATGATGGATTTCAGAAATATCAAAATACACGAATGAATCTAATCACTCTTAGCAATGAGCATAGCCATTGCATAATATAAGTCAACTGCATGATATGCAACCCGCATACAACAAAATCCATTGGATGTGGGTGGAGACATTTTTTATGCCATGAAATGGTGGACACCGTAGTGCCGCACCCAACCCACATTACCAGCTTATGGCCAACCCATTTTCCATCCAGGGCTCACAGATGACACACCTGAACTGGCCAGAAACCAACTGTATTGGCTACATGGTCAAACCAGAACGAGGAGTCGCAAAGTGTCCGGTGAGTGCAAGGGTATGGGGCGTGCAGTAGGCGGAAAAAAAAGGAGAAGCTGCAACATAATTGTAGGATAAGAATGTCGGAATCGGTGAGTGCAAGGGTATGGGGAGTGCAGTAGGCGTAAAAAAGGAGAAGCTGCAACATGATTGTAGGATAAGAATGTCGGACTCAAAGGCAGTGGTTTTATGAAACAAAAACTCTTCGCATGTTACTATATAATTGAAAATGCTCTATACCGTCAAAGACAAAACGATGCTCTTTGAAGTTGACGAAACCCTTACATGAGATGTAACTGTTTTAGACTGATTAACAAGATACAGCTATTGTCTTCTTCATCTTCGAGGTTAATGTCCAATTTGAATGACTCGAAAGTTGAAGCTACTGAAAAGCACCATGGATCACTCGGGTAATTTGACGACAATGGCAGAAGTTCATTTGGCTCCATGCCTTGCTCACAGTCGAAGTATAAACGTTCAAGATGTTCCGCCATATTCACCATGGCACCAAAAATGGAGGCGGAAAAGTGTAGATGAAGCGACGATATCAAAAATGACGCCTGCATCGGAAGAAATAAGGGTGACATTACATGATGGAAATCGCAGCCATATATCTTCGAAAAAGTCATGTAGCATAAGTTAATAGAATATATAGAATTCTCGCCCAAAAAAAAAAAAAAAACAACAAAGTTCCATTGTATAACTGTTAGCTTAACATACATTTTGTGAGGATATAGTGGAATTTGAGGGGAAAAAAAAAACGACGACGACAACAACCAAGCCTTAGTCCCAAAATGATTTAGAGTGGAAGAAAAGATGAAAAGAGAAAAATTAAGAAGTCAAGTTATTTACTTGTTTGTCTTCCACTAAAAAGAAAAGTTCGCATGATTATATGGCTATTCCGTAAAAAGAAATCTCAACACAAATAATCCCAACTTCTCAGGTATCCAGAAAGTTAACTTAAGCACGTACTATTCACCAATGCTCTTAAGTTTTGGGTATACCTAAAAAAACCCACTATTCAACATTCCATTTACTTTTCTTTAAATAAAATAATAATAAATAAAATAAAATAAAATAAAATAAAAAATTGTTGAATCACAATAAACAATGGAAATCAAAAATACATTTCTTATCCATAAGGGACTCTATGCAATAGTAAAGAAGATATCCAACAGTTTTTTTCTATCACAACATTAGCCAAGAAGTTAAATGCTATTAGGACATTGCTGCCCTCACGCCTACAAAAGTGTCGAAGCCGACATATAGAGCTTGCACGTAAGCCTAATAGAAAGGAGAAAAACTTAGTCCCCTTCAAGTATAATAGGTTTAGAAACAGGCCCTTCAGTAATCATACGAAATATGATTCACCAAAAAATTAAAAGATAGCTGCAGCAGTCGCCTGCAAGGAGATGTCGATCCCTGGTACATCATTGGTCCAAAAAACTTCCCAAATAAAAATAGAAGTGAAAACCACCTTTCAAACGAACACTCGTCAGAGATGATGCAAGTTGGTAAAAAGCTACAGTAGTTACCTCCAGTTGTTTTAAAGACATTTCATCTGGGATGAGGCAACGTGCAAACACCACTGAAGCAGAAAACTTCTCAATAACTGACAATCCTTGAGGACAATTGGGTAGCAGAAATGTTATCTGCATATGAAGTTCAATCCTCAAGAAAAAAATCTTAAGCTACAGAGATCAGGAATTTGAAATACTGAACTACAGAGAAACTGACCTGAAAATCACTCATGCTCACTTCATACTGAGCATATAGATCACTAAGCTGCAGTCTTGGATTATCACCACTATGGTTTATATTTAGTAAATTGCTCAAGAGTTTACTTTGGTCTTCTCTATCAAATGCAAGATTAGTCATGTCGAAGTTGGAAGACAGTTGTAGATTACTAGTCTGTATAACCTGTACTTCACAAAGCAGTGGGAAGAAACTGTTCAGTCATGCACGTATTAAAAGAAAAGAGCATGCATGCTCAGCTGAGTCCCGTGTTTCATATATGGGTGTAGAAGCCATACCCTCATGAACAGACAAAAAGTAAACAAAACATCCTTTTCTGGCACAGCATAACAGAACTAAATTTATGCGATTCAATGTATATGAAGGTACATGTAAATTACCATGGTGCAGTTTTCCAAGTTCGGATTAACCCAAGGAAGACATATGGAGATATTGACAAAATTAACCGCCCAGAGTACTCTCTGCTTCCCAGATAAAAGACACCTGAAGCAAAATGTCTGAATGAGGCAAAGATATTCATCATTGAATTCTGTTCAAAAGCTATGGTTCATTGGCATAACTAAGTGCAGAACTATTTCGACAAAGAAAACCAAGCAAATACCAAACTGGGCAAAAGTTGTAGAAAAAAAAGTCAGCAAGCACCCAACATGTGCAGACTGATGGCAACCAAAAGGTAAGCATCAAAACTCTGTGAGCATCTAAACCATATTCTATACAGTATTTTTAAGCTAAATTAATCCCAATTGAGATGACCGAACAAACAGGAGTCAATATGATATAGAACATGGGATTTGGTGTATTCAGTCATGCAACTAATGCTAGCAAACATTCTAACTTCAAATGACCTAAGGTATCCATTGAAGTATCATACCATTACAGAAACTTGTATCAGACATCCAAATAACATTCATTCATAGGTGTGTCCAAGCAGATTTGTACCGGCTTCTACTTTGTTACAAATTTCACTCACTCATACAGAATATCTGAATATCCTGCACCAACTACCCAGCAGCACATAGAGCAAGTAATCATAAAAGCAGCACAGATAAAATCGAACTCACTTAGCCTTTTACACTCACTCTGATTTACATAGTAGACGAGATCTGACATCTTTGATCCCATTCAATGACATAATGACCTGGAAGAGAGCAAGCAATGTCATCATAATTAAGCACCTTACTCAAGTGCAGATTCTGGAACACCTAGCATTGTACAAATATAACATCACAAAGCCAATTGCATACCCTCTCCGACAGAGACTTGTGGCAGCTTAAGACATGGTAGAACTCCATCAAATGACGAAGAAATTCCAAATCAAAGTAAATTTCGGCCGGCTGTACTGTAACCTGATCAAATCAAAATGACAATCTACCGTCACCATAAGTCCATGACTATATGGAGGTTTATCCTGTACCAGATAACAGTTATAAAAAGAGTAATCTTTCGCTTAGACTACTCAAGTACCTTAAGAACCAGGTCAGCAACTTCACTCTTTTTAGATAGGCCAATTTCAATGCTAGCTGAAGGTTTGTCGCTCAATGATACATTATCGTTAGTAAATACCTGTACATTCACAGAAGTGAGTGACTATTAATGGTTTATGTTAACTTATGACGAAGTATATATTGCTTCCTTGATCTGGAAATACAAATGTGATCTGAAGAGAAAAGTTCTTATATGTCAAAGGACATGCAAATATATAAATTTCCCCTTTCTGTATCACAGTATGAGACGGTCTCACATTAGAAGAACTACAAATTAAAATAACCACTAAAAGATATTACTCGTTAATCACAAAGAAGAACACATCTACAACAAAATGGTAGAGACAATTACACCATGCTCGCAGTATCATGCATATTTTATTCAAAAATAAACAATAAGAAATGTTTTTAGGGGAAGTCACTAGACCCAAACATCATGAACCTCCAAAGAAAGGAAAGACAACAGAGATCTTAACAAGAGGACAAACTTGACGATCAATAAAGACACTTCGTGAGAGAAAAAATAAACTTTGTGGTTTTCGAGTTTCCATATAGCCACCTTCCTTGACAAATTAGCATGCAGCCAACTGACCAAGTACTGGTATCATAATTTTAACACTATATGTCACGTGAAATAAAGACAAACCTCTTTGATCCGCAACAATGACATCCGCTTGGAAGAATTAATAACTTCAGCATACCCCACCTTGGTCGTGATAGAAGTGGACTTTTCCCAGACATTGCACTCAAACTCAACAGCGTTGAAATTCAACTCCGCTATCTCTTTGCCAGAATTCCTGAGAGAAAAAAACTTGACACTGTAAGGGCTTTGTCTGAAATAATATACAGCATTAGGCACATAGCCGTCAATGACCACCTAAAACTGTTGACATGGAATATCAGATTTTAATTGCAAAGTTTGTGGACAATAATGATCACGGAACACATAAAAAACAACTAGCACGAAAGAAACATGTTAACATACTTTCGCAATTAGCTCTGACACTTCAAGCACATACCTGCACAGAATAACTATACTGAAACATTAATAGTATCCTTACCCACTTTTCACTGATAAAGACGTCTGAGTGATATGGAAGTTCACTGCAAACAGAAGCGTTGTACCATTGGCAGCAACGCCAACAGAAGGCACTGGCTCGAATTTCGTGGCTTCACAGATATCCTGTGGGAAAAAGACACAATTCCCATGGGTTAATATGGCCATATCTGCCTCATAATTTATATATCAACTTGTAAATTAGAAAAGAAGATCAAAATGTACCTTTATGACTTCATCTGAGACCACTCCAGAAAACTGACTAGAGTCATCGGTTCCTCCAGCACCCAGCACGCCACGAGATAACCAGTTCAACCACCCACGAGGTCTACCAGAGGCCTCATCACTCGGTAACTTCTCGCCAGTTACGGAACCAAGGTCTACAGCCTCAGAGGATATTGGGTGCAAAGAATCCTAAGGATAATCAGACAAAAGGGGGGGATATTAACCCCAGAAGACGCAGAAGAACGGCTAACACTAGTATTCCATACAACAGATAAAAAAAAATGTATAATATAATGCGCATAGCTAAAAGTTAAGCATGACCGATAGTGTCATAGACAGAAGACAGACCACAAAATATGATACACTAGTTATGCGTTTACCTCCAGTTCCTGTTCAGCAATGCATCGAAATTGTAAGATATCATCTATATCAGAATCCTTCTCCATATGCTCAAGCTCGAACAAAACATCTTGATCAACTGGCTGAATAATACAAGTGTCACAAACATAGAATAAAAACAATCAATGATTCACGGACTTGAGTTCAAGGTTCAAAGAAATCAAAATCTGTAAGAACAAATATACCGTGGAATACTAAATTGAGAATATTTCAATATAGTCGGACTACATTGACTAAACCTCGAATAACAACCTAATGTTTTCACACCATTTCATGTCAATGGGATTGACTTAGCTGCTCATACAAATGCTTAGGGTCAGAACAGAAGATCCTACAGTTATATTCTTTCATAAAGATGGTAGAGTTTACTGTAAGTGAAATATCAAATTAAAAATACATTTTTGGAGACAACAGATTACTTTGCGTGGTATAGTATTATGTCATCTGAAGTAAACTCTATGTGATAGAGTTATTCTCAACTCCAAGGGATCCCAATCCAAATGCTAAATAACAAGTGCTATACTTCATAGAGTACTAAGATTCCTTATTAAAATGTAAAGAGGACAGCTCTCCCTGCCTACTCCCTCCGATTTGAATGTCTCCAGAGAACAGTAAGAGGCCATGTCCTACCTATCTGGTACGGAATTCAAAACCAGGATCCATATCACACCAACTGAGCTCAAAAGTAGGCATGTCAAACCAACACAATCCACGAATAAGAAAGATGAAGAACTAGTAGAGTCGACAGCACATTCTCTCTCTTAACTCTAGATTTTGCCAAAATTCTAGACATCTTTGTGTCTTTGTCGAAACCCCAAGTCTGCTGATAGACAAAACTTATCATGTTCATATAAACTCTAAATGCTCTTAAAAAAGTCCGATGTGAAGTTATATGCTAGTTTGAAGCTGTGCGCGTGTCGTTGGCGTCCAAGACCAGTATCATTCATTTAATTCACTCTTAGCTTAATAAAGTGTACTAAGAATGGCAATGTGATCGTTTGTAGAACAGCAAGAGAGTTTAAATGATCCAAGGAGTTTTCATTAGTGCTTAAGAGGATTGATGATACTACTCATACAACCAAAGTGCACTTATCTTTTCAGAAGCCCATGTGCTAACAACTTCACACTTAGCATGCAAGATCATTGTGAATTAGTCTATATATTTTTGACCTCCGGGGATTTTTTTTAAAGTGTGCATAAAAGAGACCAAAGTACAGCAGACTAAGTGATTCCTTCGAGTGCATGAGGGGCTGGGTGTTCCAGCTTACTCAACCAACAATTATTTAATTATTACTTAGAAAGAAAATCAATTACAGTGCATTATCTTTTTCTTCTTACATCAAACAAGCTGTGCAAAAGCAGCAATTACAGGTGAAGGTTTGAAGGGTTTAGGCACCAAGGTCACTAACAACAATGAATGAGAGCAGGTTTGGGTGTAACAAATTTAGATAGATATGAATCTTCAATAGCGGGTGTACATTTTGTCTTTTGGATATTACGATAGTATTTAGAACTTGATCACAACTTAACAATTGTCATAAAAAATTGAGCAAAAGCACAAGACGGTATTTTAAATACATCCACTTTGCAATCACCTCCATTAACCTCATTTGATAATACCTTAAGCAACACTTCATTAATATGCATTCCCCTTTCTAAGCTTCAGAGTTTGCAGAATTGTTTTCTAATTGATTTACTTGGTCTACAGAAATCAGAAGTCACATTTCCAAAAGATTGGAAAATATCATCGGTCAGTCTGGAAAGATAATATTCATTCTGTTACTGTTACAGATTGACAAACTAAGAAAAGCTCTTCTTAAAGAGTATGGAATTCTTGAAAGAAAGATTGCAGAACTTCAACAAGAACATTAAACAATATGATGAACAGTTCAAAAAGTATAGACATATATGAGTAGATGTTATCACCTGTTCCCTTCCGAGAAAATTCAGCTTAACCTTGTACAAGTTAACATATTTCCGACGACGATCTCTGAGTTTGAAAAAAGTGCATGGTTTCAGTACACAATTTTCCTTTATCATTGAGCAAATAAATTAAACAAGAATAAACACATAAATGCTTTAGTCATTAAACTTCCATATTACGAATGCAATGGACGACAAAAAGATAGGATTGATAATGGGCAGACCTAACAATTCCCAAATAGGTAAATACTGATAAAATGAGGAAGAAATAACATTCTCGCAGTAGACTTCACATATAAAATGACCTTATGAGTGTGACATACTTTGACCTGCAGTATCTCATAAGAACTAGTCAGGAATATTTCAAAAGCTACATTCTCAGTTTTTTTTTTTTTTTGGATAAGTACTAGATTCTCAGTTTTAAAAGGCCCGAAGGCGCACCGAAGCAATGAGGCCACTTGGGGACGAGACTCAAGGACATTGGCGAAGGCACGAGCCTCATTGAAGTGAGGTGCACTCCTTTTACGAACAAACTTCTATTTTTCAAAATAATATTTTTTTTCCTTATAGAAAATTTTAATTTATAAAAATATAGACAATAAGAATGAACACTACAAACAAGGGAGGACAAGTAGTCCATGCACAACCACAAACCACAACGGGATCATCATCCCCTAGCTAAAAAGCCCCTCCTCAAACCACCATCATAATTGAAAGTGGATTTTAGGTTTTTATCTTAAGATTTCTTTCTCTTCTTCCTAGAACACACTAAAGCTGGCTCTGTCGGCTTAGGAAAGCTAAATCTGAGACGCCCAGAAAAATAGCTAATCAATGGAGATGCTTTCCAACAGCTTTCAGGCTCCACTAGCTCCAAAATGAATTTTGCCCCGTCCACTATACCCTCAGGGACAAAAGTTGTAGGCCTTGCAGCAACCAATTCCTCAAAAGTGAATTCCTTTGCTAATGGTTGAGAAAGGAAACTCCCAGCATCAAAAATTTGAGGTGGCGCCTAAGATTCAACACCTATGGTCAAGTCCGCTTCCTCCTCCTGCCCACAAGAAGACTTAATATAGTCCACCATGAGACCTCCGCTCACAGTGAGAATTCGTCACTATCAAAGTCAAAAAAGGAGCCTACTTTCTCAAAAGAGTGTGGGAGCCCATCCACGTCCATGTTGTCCAGCCTATATGAGGAAAACAGATTCCTTGCGGTGAAATAACCTTTTTGTCTAAAACCCTAAAATGCTTCTTTGCACCATAATTCCATAATCAACCTCAAGGTGCACGGAAAACCTAAAACATCCTCCACACACCATGACAACCTCACATCTCAGAACAGTGGAACGCGTAACCCACCTGCTGGTGCGAGTTCTCTTTAGCTCATTTTTCTTGTGTAACGTAGTTGCTGCTACTATACCCTTGGCTCCTATTGTTCTTTAGACTAGGGTCACTCCTGCTCGAAACTGTCTGACTTTCTTAGCAAGACACGGTCAAAGATCAAATTGAACCATAAGTACAAAATAAAGAATGAAATGCAGACATAGGGAAAATCCAAATCCCACATTTGACAAAGTTTAGTGCCCCTTCATCTTGGTATCGAGGAATCGCCCTTGACCACTTATGCCGCCTCATCTTCTGATGGAACGAGATATCATTAAAAAAAAAAAAAAAATTTAAGCAGTCCCAATTCGAAGTTTTTTTCTGAAAGCCTAAAGGCTTCTAGATAGATCCAGGTTAGGTCACTACGATCGCTTAATCACCTAATGCGATAACTAATGCAACAGAAAGTGGACAAGCCTTGGTCAAATCTTTCACTCACTGAGAAGTGAAACCCTGTGCAATTTTTATGACAAGACATCTACAAAAAAAACAAAATGGTAAGATAGGATATCGATATATCCAAATTCGACAGAGGCATCTCCAAATTGCACACCTCCAACCTACTTATTTCCCTGACATGTTGAAAGGCACCTTTTCTTATCCTATATATTCCCATATCGAAATATTTTCCTTCGGTCTGCACGAAGGTGTGCCCCGCACGATCCATCAGTGGAGAGAGAAACGATGAGATATAAGAGAAAAGAAATTAAACGAGATTGAAATGAAAAATCTGAAGAAATAAGAAAGAGAGTTTTGGAGAGATTGTAGCAGATCAACCTTTTTCTGGAAAAAGAAGCAAAAAAAAAAAAAAAAAAAAAGGTATAACCCTGGTTTGATTTTTAAGATTAGAGAAGAAAAGGTGATAAAAGAAGAGAACTAGAAGAAATCTATGGAAAATAATGTTCGTTACTACACCTAGGGTGCGTCTCATGCACTTACTCTGAGGCATTTTGATTGACGCGTTGTGTGCCTAGCCCCAAACCACGAACTAAGGACCAGCATCAGCATTTATTCTTGAAACTTTGCAAAACTTGCAAGATTAAGATACTGTTATGTTCCCTAATACGATTCGATTTAATCTTGAAACTTTTGAGGCTTAGATAGTTAGATTGCTTCGAGAAAACTGTAAGCATAGAACATCATAGCAGCTGAAAAAGATCCTATACAATAGAGAAACAACATGCCACACCTTGCATCTATATATGTAGAAAACATGAAACTCTTACTTGAGTAAAAGCATTTGTATTAGAAAGAAACTAAGGCAGTATCACTCAAATATAAAAAGGAGCATATAGAAGGAAAATAATAATAATAACTTACAAACCCATGCTACGAGGAAGCATTTTATCAACCAAATCAACAAAAGACAAGCTTCAATATAAATGCAGCAATTGACACCAAATATACATCACAAAGTATGGTCAAGGCTCTCTCCCCTTTTTAATTCCTATGTTTGATCTATACCTTTTAAACTGGAGAGGCAAATATTGGAAAATTGGCTAATTGAGAAACAAGGTGATTTGGGTGTGGTGGAAGGAGTGGCTCTATTTGCCAAAGTGCTCAACCCTAAATGACCTCTGAGAATCTTTCATCAATGATAGACTCCAAACATCAGAATGACCAGCACCAAAAGCTTCACCCCACCAACAGGCTAGATAAATTACTATACCTTAGGCCCTTAGCTAACTGCCTTGTGTTTAAAATCTCTATGCTGCAGCACAGAATGTCAGCATGGCATAGAGAGCGCTGAAAACCACAGAACTTTGGCAGATTAAAAACTCAATTAAGTTTAGCTTCCACAACAGACTACAACTGGACTAACCCAATATAAAATCAGAGCATATGTAACAAGCTGCTAAACCCAAGATGGAACTGATCTGAGATATTGATAAGACATAGATATTCGTTACCAAGCTCACAGAGGCACAAAGATAAGACCAGTGGGATGAAAGTACAAACATACCAGTCAGCACCAGATTGTCCTCAAAATCCTTAATGACACCCAGGTTAAAGAAAGCCAAATTACATCTCGAGTGGTCAAATAGCAGTTTAGAAAGACGCCTAAGCTTGATAAAGTCCAAAATTAATCAAATTCAGGATACTTTAAGCCCTACCAATTCCGTCCTACACTCCAACCAGATAAAGCAAACTAAATGCAAAATCAAAAACTGCATAGAGAAAAAGATAGAGACGCATTTTGAGGACATACAATCTTTGCCCAAAGTATCTCCATGAAGTTTTCTTCAGAGTTTTACGGACTTCAGAAATAACTGATTCTTGAGCATAGCGCCACCATAGCTTCTGCCATCCCTTTTCTTTCCTTGATAATGGGCAACCCCAAGGACGGTAACGACCATACCTACAATAATGACAGCAAATGAGAATCCACAACAATTATACAGACCACTTATACCTCATTGCACAAACAATGCTGAAAATTAAGCTCTCAAACTATCACAAAAAACCTTATCTGAAAAGGAAGAGATGTCAAGCATTGATGGGTGTGGAGCACTTGACTGTAATGATGCAGAATTTTTAAAAAGCAATATCATAAAAAATAAAAAATAAAAAAAATGACTCCTTTCAAACAAGATTTTGATAAGCATGAAACACATTGTATAGAGAAAATCTTAGAAGAATTTCATTTCTAATCTAAGAGTTCTACCAAATTACAAATCGAAGTGCTAATTATGGAAAGAAAAAAAAAAGGAAAAAAAAAAAGGTTCATACAGAATGATAGAAAAATAAAAGGGACAATTTAAGTTCATAATCAGGCATCCTGGAAGGGAGCTACTTCCAAACTCTTTCAAATTTGGTGTAACATTCATGGCAGGATCTTCCCTCAAAGCCCCCGGCTTCCGCCCATAAAGCCAAGTAAAATGGCCCTCCCCCAAACGGAAATCTATGGTATGTTACAATGAAGAGAAGGTGCCAAAAATCCTCTACACCGAAGAAGCCCGAACGCGACCATAAAAGTACAATGACAAAGACGCATACATCAAGCAAAGCCAGCTGACTGGCGGAAGGTCAACCACAATATCACAAGAATGGGGCAGCTGACACAGTTCAGCAAAATATCTTTACACCATTCGAAGAAGCTGCACCATCTGTTTGAAAAGCAGAACATAAAAGTAGTAGATGAAAATAAATTGAACATACTTTTCCCTCAGCTGGCAGGTGCTGATGTAATCTGAAAAATACAAGACATGTTGCAGTTGATCCGGTTTAATGGTCATAGCCTGGCAAAACATAGACACGTGATATTTCATTCCACCGCTTCAATAGTAATTAGCCCAAAATTGAAAGATAGTACTAAAGCACTCAACCCACCAGTTTAGTCAGTTCAGCAGTCACAGAATACTGTGGGGAGTCATGTTCAACCTTTCCAGCTTTTGTTACCTTGAGTAGACGATAAAAAGTCATTAGCGTCAACCATAACTATTCAAGTACATATGCAAAAGCATTTCCAAGATGCAAATAAAAGGGCATGAACAACAACATTACGCCGGTGCCTCAAAGGCTCCCACCTATGGCTGCCTCTGGTGAGGTAAAGGAGGATCAGATATACGAGGAACAATCAGCTTCAAAATCCAAACCAGGCAAACTTTGAAATACAGCTTATTTTGATTACTAAAAGCTTAACCTTTCACAAAATTCATGAAAAAACTAAATCATATTTTTCAGCTCAGTATTAAATATTTTTTCAACATTGGTGTGCATCGTGCATTTCACACAAAACGTTTCAAAAAAATTAAAAAAAAAACGAAGAAAAAGATCGCAAGATGGTAGGTGCGCAGTCATAGTATTAATTGTTTGCTATGCAATTTAGGGGCTGTTTGGTTGAGGGTTTTCAGGAAAGGGAAAAGGAGTTTAAACCCCCCATTCCCTTTGTGGATGTTTGGTAACAAATTTTTGTCACTCCCTTTCCCCACTTTCCCATATCCATTACCCCCAAATCCCTCTACTCCCATTCCCTGACCCCCCCAGGATTTTGGATTAGCCCATATCCAGGTTTCATCTCCCACCCACGAAACAACCCTCCACCACCAAGCAAGGTCACCGCCTCCGTCTAAAATCCAACATCACCACCATTCACTGTGTGTTCCACCGCCAACAACCCAATGCACGTAGATAACGCACGATCTGCAACCTAGAACCACCGTCCACCACATTTCTCCATCACGAACAACCCAGAACACTACCACTCTACGTCAACCGCACAACCATTATCTTTAACCTAGCACCACCAGTCGTTGATTTTCGCAATCAAAACCAGATCTGCTTTTCACCACTACCATCCTCCACACTGGAAGAGAACTATGACTAGAAAGTTGGGCGACAGATCGGACAGTTGTACGGCGACGACGACAAAATCGGGTGGACGACGGAAGCGGTGGTAAGATTAGAAGACCATGGCGGTGGTATGATTACCGTAGTAGATTGGTTTATGGGGACGGAGGTTATGGTGGTGTGGTATATTTTGATGGGGAAGATGGTGGTGTTTTGCATGCTCAATGCGAGAAAGAGGGGTTGGGAATTTGATTAATTGGGGTAACCAAACACATGGGGGAATTTGGAGGGTTCAGATCCATTTCCTTTGTTTTCCCGTTCTTGTTTCCGTTCCTTTCCCTAGTGTCTAACCAAACACCCCCTTAGGTTTTTTATATTTAACGTGGTAACCACACCCGTAGAAAAACATCAATTTCCCGTATCCATATCTCTAGTCATTTCGATTCCTTTACCATAGATAACTACGTCCCACATGCCAAACCTTCAAGCTCCATGAGCCAAAACCATAGTACAGTTTCAGAAAATCCTTCCAACACCTCTTCATTAGAGATGTCAATGGGATGAGTAATAGCAGATATTGCACCAACTGCAGCTGGAGCGGATATGGATTATGTTTTGGTGATTCTACCATTATTTTAAGAGTGAGCATTGCCATTAGAAGCTAGAGCTTGCTATCTAAGTGGTCATTGGTATGTAGATAAAATATTACATCCACCATGGGTGGTAGGGCGGGAAACAAAAGAAATTGTTTTGTAAAAGCCTCAACACACCCACCCATCACTGATTACTATAGAAAGTTGTTCGCTTTTTGTTTTACAAAATCAGATTAAAATCCTACATATTAAAGCATGCACAAGGAGCAAAACTGGTCGATATAAACCTCAGAGACAAATACTTACAGTCAATGACACATCAAAGGGCACCACCATATAGTCACATTCATCGACATCACTTTGTGAATCGCTCCAGGATTGACTATTTCCATCAGCATCGGCGCCCATTAAATTTGAAGATTGAAAGGTTTTACAGTAGATTCCCAGACCTTTAATCTCCACAACTTTAATAACCTGACCACTTTTGCCCTTCAAACTTGAAGGCCTGAAAGAAGGAAACAATTAGAGCACCAATTTGATTTTATAAGTGTCCAAATAAATCAGCAAGAACAACTTTTCCGAAGAAAAAAAGTAGTATAACTAATCGATGGATTACAAAAGAGGAAGATAAAAAATGTTCTTGAGGAAGTCCTTACAAACTACTCCAACTACAATGTAGGGTAGTAAGAGGTGCTAACCCCCCCTCCCAGCCAAAAGATTTGTCGACAGGTCCTTCCTCCCTAGACTCGTGAACAAGTCCCTAAACAATCACACAAGAGTTCCTCTTCAAACCAATGACACAATTGTCAGCCATATGTACACATAACCATAAAATTTTGTCCTTCCTCCCTACACTCGTTTAACCTCCCAGGCTTGTAGGCATCAAATCTCAGTTTTTTTTTTTTTTTATTCGGTAATTTACTGGCCCCAGAGGGCTCAGTCCCTGTGGAGATAGGGGGTTATTTAGAGGATCTAGCTCACAAGAAGACCCCAGCTGAACAGCTGGAAACCAGGCATGAACCCGGAAGGGTGACCATACAAGAGGCATCAAATCTCAGTTTTGACTGAGATCCAGAAAAAGGGTAATTGTAGCCTGGTCTTCAAGTTATTGATTAGCTTCAACTGTTGCATCTCAATTGCAGCCCATACAGGCTCAAAATAACATCCTCATCCCTCGGCATAAAAAAAAAAAAAAATTCTGATTGCCAGCTCTATATATAAATTTACAACCATGTTCATTCAAGAAGATTTACACTAGACACTGTTATCGCTACAACAACCACTGAATAACGAAGATTAGTAATTTTGACCGCTCCCAAATCTACGACATACAGTCTTTATGTTGGGGGACAGAGCACTCATTTATTATGCCATATAACATGTAATGTGGTCCTTCTAGAATGCAGAACAACTACCACCCTAACATAAAAGGGAAACAACAAACTGAACAGGGCCTTCCTATAAGAAATCCTGGGCAAGCAGATATCAATGTTATATGAGCCGCACTTCATGATTACTGCCCTTGCCCTCACGATTCTACCACTAATTTTCACAATGATTATAGAAACCTTTATACTAAACTTAGTGATAGTGTATATAACTGTATCTTCATTATTTTTAATTTTTTTGATAAGTATAATTGTATCTTCATTATATATTTTGTAATTACCATAATTAGCCTTGTAATATCGTATATATATTCAATGCAATGCATTAATCCCGATTAAGGGAGTTTACACATGATAGTGTATATAGTTGTATCTTCATTATATATTTTTTAATTACCATATAGTAGCATTGAATATATATACGATATTACAAGGCTAATTATGGTAATTACAAAATATATAATATGGATACAATTATAAACACAATCACTTAGCAAGCAATATGATAAAACAGAAAGATTCACACAATCCCCTCTAGTCAAGACTACCTAAGTCCTAACACGGACACTACAACAAATACTGTAACAAGACAAGCTGATTACCCGATAGAACTTTGCTTCGCAATCATCAGGCTCGAAAATCTCAAACCAAATAGCATCTGTATCAATGAGAGGGTTTACAGAAATTTGGATTAGTTTGCATGGCCAACCAGATGAAACTTCTAGATCATCAGAAAAAAGGAGTAAAAGGGAATTGCACAGTAATACTTGGGGAAGATAATGGTGAAAAGCGAACCAAGAATCCAAATTATAAAACAAACTATAAATTCTGCAAATGGAATCTCACCTGAAGAAAATCTGAATTGATTATAGGAAGAAAGAACAGGCAAAAGAGAAGTTGTACGGCTTGCAAACTACAAATCATACATTCACAGCCTTTCCCAAAAGAACAGCTCAAAATAAACCACTATTTTAGTATGTCCTTTTCAAATGCAAAAGTAGAACTTCAGAAAGAAACATAAAGTTCTCATTTAACAGGTTTGATGCAGCATGAGCCCTTTCGCTTTATATGGGAGCAAGACTACAAATTTTCTTCTTTTATGAGAGGGGATATCTTTAAGAGGACGCCAGAGGAATGAAACTCATATAAAAAGACAAAAAAGGGTTATTACCCAAAATTCAAAACTGGAACTTGAGAGCAGCACAATGAGTGCAGCAGTCTAAAGTCATAAACATCACCAACCTAATGAGCAACACTGCAACAGCATAAAGCAAAAGTTGAAGCAACCAAGAGTTGATTCTTAAAGGTCAAAGCACACCTTGTTCAAAGATAACTATAGAAAGCTGCCAAGGGCAAGACATGGTGGCACTTATCCATGCGCTTTTTCGGCTTGAGTTGGGTCACCATCATAAGGCTAAAGATACCCATCCGTTTAGGAAAGGCATAGTTCCATATCCATGGGCTGCAGATAAAACTTTCCATGGCAAACAATGGTTCCTCTCAAGACCTTACTAACACCCCAAAAGCACGACCGTGCGTTTCAACAAGAGCACCGGAAAAGACGGTAAACCTTATCCGGCCAAGGTACTTGTATGTACTAAGCAGTTTCACAATGTAGCTAATTAACTACTATCTCCCTGCACCACCAAGAAAAAGGCAACGATGGCTCCACTCTAGCGCATACCTAATAGGATGCTATTCATCATCTAAGGGCCAATAGAATGAGTTTCAAAGGAAATTACCAAACAAAAGTACAAACTCCACAAGCGATAAGCTTTCCATCATATAATAGGATTTACTTATTTTCCGAAGGAAAAGAAATAACATCAACGTCAAACAAGCACACAAGGACGTTAAGTCTACCGGCTGCGATGTTACAGACAGCAGCACTTCCCCTGAACCAAGGTGATAGGAACTCTTATAGGAATCACAAAGATACTAAAAACCACCTCGATGAGAATGACTAATCGTTAAAACATACACGAGGTCCCTGCTCAAGCCAAACATACCCCAAAACAAAACAAAAAAAAGCACTGCACATTTCCGCAAGAGCTTCCCATCTTTGCTTCTACCCAGACTTGTAAAATTTGTATATAAAAGTAAGACCAAACAAGAGACACTTATTCCTTGTTGCATATGCATAGATCCATTAACAGCTTTTCCAGTACATAAGGCAAACATCAGGACTTACATTCGGGGCCTGAGGCGCAAATGAATATCATTTATATTGACTCTACGTAAATACATATTCCTGCTCATTTATTTCCTTTCAAAGTTCGAAGCTATCAGATTTCTACCAGAATGCCAAAGGCAGCCTCCACACTTCAGCAGTTCAAGATTCTGCGTCCTTCCTCAAACCCCTATCATAACTTCAAGCCTTCAACCATGAAGACTTGAAGGCTGAAGCTTTGTAGCTCTCCCAGAGTACAGAATATGTGATAAAGAGAGTCTTCTGCGACCTTCACCAAACCACTGGCACATGAAGACTAGAAGACTGATGCTCAGTAGCACTATCCGTGCATACAATTCATGCTAAAGAGGAGTGCTAAATAACACATCTTTCTAGGATAATATACTCAAGTAACACGGCAACTCTTAAGCCATTATACGGACAGTTTCCATAAAACTCCATATCTTCCGCTTGCTACAATGCGCATTTCCTCTGTGTGCAACCAGGATACGGGAGAGGGGGGGTAATAAATTGAGTACACTTCAGCATCTCATGCCACTATTTCACAGAATTAGTTGTACAACATCAACCACCTAGAATAGTGTCATATGATGTTGGCCAAAATAATAAGAATACCAATAAAGATGAGTCGGATGAGCTGGCAAACTATTTAATGCTTAATGCAGCTCAACATAAATGAACTGCTATTAGAAACAACCAAATCATATTCCAATACTCCATATTATTTTTTAATAAAGTACATCAAAGGGACACCAAATGGCTGACGCCAGTCACAAAAGCAGGGAACGGCCAAAAACATTAATCCTTTAATTGCCATGAGTTAAGTACAACAAGAGAAGAAAACAAGTCAAGTGTACTTTGTTGATGAGATAAATCAAAGTGTGTCACGCTGGCTTCACGCTTTTAAGCAAAATGAAATCTAGGAGCAAAATTAGAAGGAAAAAAAAAAAGAAAAGTACCGCACAAGGCTGGGTTTCGCAGTATTGTATATGGACATTCCTCAGGGACACTTGGATGCTATCAAGGCTCTGTGCAAAATAAATGACTGCCAGTTAGTGGCCAACACGCAATAATATTTTAGGGACTAACTTAAATTCCCAGCCCTAGCAACGATATGTTAGATTCTCACCCTTCCAGTCACATGCGAAATCAATGACTGTCCAGCTTGATTATCTGCACAAAAAAAATATACAGGAATGTGAGGTGACGAATAAAAGAAGGGAACATAATGACCGGAGATGTAGGGTGCCCGATTTCCTAAATTTACTTGCTCATTAGACTGGATTATTTATGACTTCTTAGTTTGCCAATACGTTTCAATTTCCCAATACCTTTTAGCATCGACATAAATCAAGCAGACAATTTCAGGTTGGGGGCTCTTTTACTTAGGTAAAGGTTAGGCCTGGCAGACAATATGAACATCCCTTATCTGCTTAAGATATTCATCTTGTGAGCCTATCATAAAAGAAGGCAATGTTTACCTCCATAGCTATTTCCTTTTCCTCTCTTAGGCAAATTTCTTCTAGATAAGATTAACAGGTTAATACAGCAGCAAACATCTGCGTGAGTTAAGTCTGTTGTCTGGGACGTGCAAAAGAGGCATCACCAACACCTAGGCAATTGGGATGTGGTGAACGCGCCGAGACCTGAACGGGGAGTAGAATTCAGTCCACTCGTTTATAAAATTATGGCTTTGTTAGTAACTGGCTGAGCTATTTCCCTTCAAAGTAATTTTCTATGCGGCACCATGCTTACAAGTCTATGCACTAAAAAGCTAACAAGAACACAACTTGCGCCTAAGCAAGAAACTACACAAATTCTCCAACACAAGAACAGAACATGAAAATTAACACTCAGATGATTCCTGAAAGAAACATAAGATAGAGCAAATTAAGAGCAATACTTGGATGAGTTGGATCCAGTCAACATGATGGTCCCCAATAGTAACATTGATTTTTTTGCTACTTTTTCTGGCTGAATAAGCATAAGCATAAGCATAATCACAACACTAAGCAAAGTCCTCTCTCACCCTGAACCATTCATAAATTTGATAATCCCTTCCCATGGATATTTAACTACATCTTGTACATCTCAAATAAAAGTGGCATCAACGATGGGTCGTCATGATACCACAGCAACCTTGTGAAGACTACCATTTTTTACTTTTGCACACGAGTACCAGCCCATTGTGGCTTAACAAGCTAATAAAGTGTCAAATTAACCACGGGACCCTCCTGATGAGTTACAGAGCTCATAAATCATAACACATTGAGTGAACACAACGTATATGAAAATTGGATGAAATGATCCTGAGAATGATAAAAAGATCATGTCTCACCAGGAACACGTCTGGACAGTTTTGCCAACTCTGCAGCAGCAAGCTTTGCCTTTTTGGCTGCCAATTCCCTTCTTTCAACAGCATCTCCACTCCACTACAAAAACAAAGGTATAAGATCATTTTAGCATGATGTTCCTAGCAAATAGTCCTTTACCTGCAATCACATGATCTGGAAAGTACAAAGGAAAAAAGACAGTTTCTTTGAGTGAAATCACATATACAAGGCGATACCTCATGATCATCCCGTGGGGCAGCAGAGAAAAAGACATCTTCTAAAAGTATTATAATAGGGTCCCAGCCTAGTTTCTTCCAAGGAATTTTTATACTTAGTCTCCCAATATGACCTGTCAAATGAAGCAGTAAATAGTGAGGCACAAATGGTAGTGTGTTACTAGTAACTAAACTTAGCAACATACAGACAGAAAGATAAAATCTCAAATTCTGCAAAAGCAAAGAGCTAAAACTCATCATAAAGCCCTTCATTTATTCATAACTTCAAACATTAGATGATAATAACGTTACCGAAGTTCAAGAAAGAAGGAAATCAAGCTACAAGAGACACAAACTTCGACAGGTCAATAAAGCAGATGCAAAACTTTATGCAACTCAAATTATAAAAAGCAGCATTTGCAATAATAAGCATCTACTAAAATACATTGAAGAGTTGAAGTCCGGTACTGAAATAGAAAAAAAGGTCTGTAGAGACTAAAAGTAAACAAAAAAATTATTACAGCCTTTGTTTAACCATAACCACAGCCCACAAAACTCGTCAATGGATCCATCAATGAAGGTGGACAGAATCATCTGTTTCTTTCTACCTCCCATAGCCAATAAGTGTGTTGTACCAGCTTGCACGGTAGCTTTTCTGCACAAAAGGGCTACCAGAAACCAAATTCTTAAGAAATCCTTTTTAGGAGATCACCCATGCATTTTGGTTGACTTCTCCCAAGACCTTTCACTCAGTAGATCTTGCAACATTCACTTCTTAATCACTCAGCTTCAAACACCTAACCCCATGTACAATGCATCAGCACCAACATCACAGTCAGCTATGAAAGGTGCATCTTATCCCTCATTTGCAAATTTACAGGACCCCCAAACATATAAGGTAAGCAGGATACCATGTCCAAAATATTGACGTCAACGTGCTCCAAACAGCTACTGTACAGAAACAGTTCTCATTAAAAATAACGCTCTTTAACTTGTCACACCCCAAAACTCAAACCCAGAAATCACACAACTCTTTCACCACTAAAAACAATGCCCCAGTGCCACAAAGGCTCTAGCCTATGGGGGTCCAATATTTATTTTATAAAAAAAACTAATAGAGTTGATGAAGCAAATAATTGCTCTGTTACTAAAATGCCTAGTTCTTTTACACAATAATAGAAGAAAGATTTTATGGCTAAACCTCCTGAAGGGGTCTCCCTTCCAAACTCGCATGTCATGTGTATAACACAAATACATCTCCAAGATAGAGATCAGGCCGTGGGCTCTTCTAGCGCCCAGTATACGAAGCCCTACTCAGATGAAGATGCCCTGAATCTCCTCATGTGAATAAAAAGCAGAAATTGAAGCATCCGAAGGCCAGATAAACCATATATGCAAGGAAACAGATAAGAGAAACACATTTCACCTTTGGATCCCACGATTCTCCTCATCAATGGAATGCAATAATTGGAGCATCATTAATAGTTGGATAAACCTAATGTGCGATGAAACAAAGAAGAGAAACACATCTCACCTTTCCAACCACCTTTCCAAAAATCTGATCTTCTCTCCGTTACCCATATTGTAAGTCCGGATTGGTAAATATAATAGTAAAATTTGGGAAACAAATCTCAAAAGTGGATTATGAGTAGCTGAAGAACTAACAAAAGAATCACAACCATTAATATAGAGACCATACTTACTACGAACAACATGGTGCCACAAGGAAGAAGCGTCGAAAAGAATCCACCACAACCACTTGCCTAAAAAGCATTGTTATTTTCAACCAATCGACCAAAGTCCAAGCCCCCTTTTTCCTTCGATTTGCAAACTAACTCCCACACAATAAGATGATCTCTCATACCCCTCCACAGCGGCCCAGCAAAGAAAATCTCTCATGATCATCTGTTGAAGATTAGCTACCCCTATTGGGAGCTTGAAAAGATAAAAAAAAAAAAAAAAAAAAAAAAAAAAAGTAAAGAGGCATCGAATGGAGATGACTTGAACAAAGCGATTTGGCCCTAGGCAAAAATATGCTCCTTTCCAACAAACGAATCATTTCGACACTCCTGTCAGTTGTCACCACTAGCTCCCAAAAGGCTAACTAATTTAGATTCCCCCTGGAGGTATCCCCATATATACTACAGGCCAACTTCAAATTTGGCATCCAACCATAACACCAAATTCTTGTAGCACAAGCTGATCCATCTTGACACCCGCTAACCCACATTTCACCAAATTCATCATCACTCGAGAATTATTCCCAACTTTTGACATTATACTATAAACCACCACACTCCAAAATCAAAGAATAGTCAATCCCTAACTTCCATAGGAAATGGAAATTCGTTAGCACCAAAGGAGATTAAACATAAAAATTAGACAAACATATGCCCAACAGGCATCTTATTGGGGAGAAGGACCATTGTTGTAACTCATTCATCAATTGAAAAAGAACCAAATAGTACCAGTACACCCGTTTCAGCAAAACCAATCATTAGAAACACAATATATATAATGAGATACCCTACGTTACCACCTCAAGTCGTAGGTTTAAGGACTGGACCAATGGCTCTAAGCTTGGCATAGATTAGCCAAGGATGTTTCGTAGTTCATAAAGGTAACAAAAGCGATGTTTCTCCATTACCACTCACACACGCATGTAGACAGACGGGGAAGACATTATCCCACGATGACATTCTACCAATCATAAAGAACTTTTTTTATATCCTTTCCTGTAATTTCTCACTTGCCTCCAACTGAGGCGCACTGAGGCGCATGCGAGGCGCACAACTGTGTGATTTCAAATTTTCTTTCTCTTTTAACCTTATTTCTACCCTTCCCTTTCCCCCTTAATCCCTTGTTTGTACTTCTTTATCCATTGGCCCTCTTTAAATACCAAAAAAGGGGTTAGTTTCTGCAAAATATGGTTTTGAATAATAGAATTTTGTTTGCTAAATGAGTGTGCCTCGTGTGCATGAGGCGTGCGCCTTCGCCTCACGCCTCACGCCTCACGCCTCGCGCCTCATAGCAACGGCCCCCTGCGCCTCGGTGCGCCTCGCGCCTCGCGCCTCCTTAAACTAAGCAGTGCCTTAAAGGCTCCCACCATAAGGCTGGGTAAGGGGGGGTCGGATGCACGCAAGCCTTACCCCTATTGAAACATAGAGAGGCTGCGCACGGATGACCCAAAATGAAAATTGCTTCAAGAATCGCACTGACTGACTGCTACTTCACAAAATAAGAAGCACAGACAGTTTTATGAGCCATTTTGTTTTATTCCATTATATCCCAAAAACCAAATAATAATTATTCTTTGCCCCCAACTGACTGACTAACATTAATACAATCAAGAGAAGAGTAAAGGTACAAACCAAGGGTTTTCGAACAGAACTTCATTCATACCTAAACTTAAAAGGGGGCAATAAAGTTGGAAACTAATATTGAAATGACAAATAAAAATGAGATAGAGGGAGTGATACAGAAAGCACTCAATCCTTGTCACCATTACCAAATCACAAATTCTCATAAAAGACGGTCTCTTAATAATTTATTGAGAGATCATTATACTATATTACAAAGGGACTCTTTTTACATTGTTTGTAACCATTATAATATTTTTAGTGATCGTATTAATTTACTATTATAAATCACATAATCTATGATTTTGGAGGATACCATCATATAAAATTAGCTAAAATTTATAAAGTAACCTCTTTGCAAATCTCAGATTAAAAGTGTCTAAGGTCTTTAACTAAAACGATTACCAAAAGTAGTATAACAATCATTAATTACATAAACGGGGTCACGATATAAATAACATGGTTGGTCTCTCAATAAATTATTGAGAGACGGTCTCCCACAAGACCTACTGTTACCAAATAGGCACAAACCGCCAGCCTCATTGCTACTCAAAAAAGTTGCCCTCGCAGTATCAAAATAACCCACCAACTAAACTTCGAAAGAATCACAGCTACATACTCAAAAGAGTTACTTTCAGTCTCATGCACAGATTTGAACAGCATAAATGCCCAAAATACCAACGTAAAGAGCAAAGATACTTAGAAGCAGCAATTGGGAACACGCAACGAGCAGGCAAAATCGTAATTATACCTCGCTTGAGAGCAACAGGCAACTGAAAGTGATCAAAAGCTTCAAGTATAAGCTCCACATTCTCCAGCAAGACTTCCTCTGCAAGAAATTCAAAACCCACCACAAAAAAAGTCAAACCTTTTTCGACAACAATCACATTATACAGTAAAAACACACAAATAATTCACAATTAATTAATTCAACAAGGGAATAGAAAAAATTTACCATTCCAAATTGTGATTTTTAACTGTTCTTTCTGGAAATCCTTGATGTATCGACCCAGATAACCCAAGAGCAGTTGCGTAACTAATCCCTCAAACATTGCTGCTAAAATTTTACGGCGCAAATGCAGCTTCAAATTGACGCTTTCTTACATGATTAAATTGGGTCTGACTGTCGACATACCGACGCTTCTGGGGAAGAAATTGACGATGTGATGATGCGTTTCACGCAATCTACAACTTTGATTGTTTTGATTCTTCGAAAAATTGTTGTTCAATTTTCTAGGGTTTTGCTGGGATTTGTCCTCCGATTTTCGGAAAAGAGCGTGAAATAGAGAGCGCCAAGAACGTGGGCTGATTTCTGCGATTCTATATTTCTTTCTTTTCGAGCAAGTTTTTCATTATTCATTAAACAGATATTTCAGCAAAATATTTTATGTTCTATTGGTGTGCTAGGTCGCAAATTATACCATCTATCTTCTATCTAGTTCTACTAAAACAGAAGCCACTAGGAAACGTGTGGCTAAAAAATTTCCCGCTCAAAAAATTTTCCACTAATATTTTCTTCTTTAAACAAATAAAAAATAGCTAAATGTTCCTATTAATGAGCCTAGAATGTCGCTAAAAAAATCATCCAACAGATACGTATGAGTTTTTATAATGAGTGAATAAAAAATAAAAATACAAACAAATAACTACAATAAGGTTCTCCTATAGTCCTATCAATGAGCACATACTGTTGCTAAAAATCCTCCAACAAAAAAAAAAAAACTAAAAAAACCAATAAATAAGTGTTAATATTTAAAAGGACAAACCTAAAAGTCAAATTAATGCCTAGATCTCCTCCATCTTTTGCTGCAATCAGTTTTCTACCACTCACGTCTAAGAGACTGAGTATATGTTTTTTTTTTTTTTTTATCATTCGTATCTTACCATTTTATTGCTCCAGGAGCTCTTCACTTGGCTCCTTTATTTTCTTCCATCAAGTATGCTTAAATCTCATTGGTTAATAAATTCATCAAACAATATTTTTCCCCTATTATCTTTTCAATTCAGCTACTTAATTATTTTTATTGATTTACTTATGGCGCCATTGTAGAAGTCAGAAGACTCTATACTTGTGTTTAGATATTCATATGAAGATTGAGTGTGCGTATACATTATACATGATGATATATGTCACGATGTTAATATCAATTTGAACTCCAACATGAATTTCGATAATATGATATTTTTTTATGTAGGTCACATACTAATTAATCATTTCTTGGGGCTATTACGGTAAAATCCGAAAACAATTATAATTTTGTATAAATATTGATAAAATAATTGTGAAAAGCATGTTATCATCCTCATAAACTTGAAAGATCTTTTTGTTTGAGTACTCCCACAGACTTTAACTATTGCAAACTCATAGTTGTACAATTACATGATCACTAAGCTAACAATGTTTTAAAAGATGGAACAATTTAAACTTGGGTTAGTAAATAAGTTATGAACAACAAACAACATTAACTTTATTTTATGAAACTAAATATCTCCGTGCAACGCACGGGTATTACCCTAGTGGAATCTATTTAAGTGTGGTCTCTACTTCTCTATTGTGAGAAGAATCACCATGTTACTTGTGCTACCGAGAGCATGGTATAAGCATTGGTGCTAAATCCTATGACTCTATGGAGAAGAAATGCTAGCTGTAGTTGTGTTATTGCAAATAAATGTCCTTATGGTAATTGAGGAGAAATGTAGCGGAGTGATATGGCCTAAAATAACGGTCTTGGTAAATTTAAAGACCTTTACATATTGGCGGTGGTTGGTGCGGTGGTTTCTAGGGTCGAGGGAAATCTGGGCAGAGAGACTACCAATTTCGTGACTATGGTATATGAGTCCGTAATATCTTGGGGTCGTTGTGGCCAATATGAGTTATATAAAGCTTTTCACTTGTCACACATGTATCAATATAGGTTCCCTTTTCTTATCTCCATTAAACAATCAAGTGGGGAAATTTGTGAATTGTGAGTTGGCCAAATAAGTAGATGAGGGGTAAATCAAATTGAAAGGTTGTATTACTTGTATACGTCATATAGTATCAAACCTAACTTGATAAATATTAAAATTTCAGATAATGTCAAGAGACACTTTTATATAGAGTCTTATTCGACTCAAATTTTGTAGAAATCAAATGGTATATGCGTGGAACTAGTATTAGACTAGTAGTAGTAGTAGTAGTATAATTTGTAGTATCAACATAGGTTCCCTTTTCTTATCTCCATTAAGAAATCAAGTGAGGAAATTTGTGAATACATATCACGACACTACTATTCGAGGAAGTAACTTATAAGTTATAACCAAGGAGAAGTTAATTATGAGTTGGCCAAATAAGTAAATGAGGGATAGATCAAATTGAAAGGCTGTATTACTTGTATACGTCATATATAGTATCATACCGACTTGATAAATATTAAAATTTTAGATAATGTCAAGAGACACTTTTATATATAGTCTTATTCGACTCAAATTTTGTAGAAATCAAATGTTACATGCGTGGAACTAGTATTAGTAGATGGACAAACATTGCATGTGCATAGAAAGATCTTTTTTATGACCAACAGTACAACAAATTATACAGCATTAACAACAATCTTCATCCCACTTTGGCAATGTCCTATAATTGTGCAGATAAAATAATTTGGGCCTTTGCTCAGCTTGATTCTATCCTTGCCACTTTGGTGAATTTTGGCACCAGTCGGGCTAGAACAATTGTCGTACCCATCTTTGTTCACTCGTACTACATTGTGGAAATCATTTCCGTAGTTGAACACTGCAAACAAAATTGTATAGCCCAAGTTAAGTTCTTTATACCTCAATATTAACAATCACATATCGAGATTTCCACATTATTATTTCATTAGTTTAAATTATAGTAGTATTGATCCAATTCTTTTTCATTATAAACATTTCAAGCTAAGTAGCATATCGATCAAGAATGTTACATTGCCTATTCGCCTTTACATCATAATAAGATATTCGAACAAGAATATGCGTACCAACATGAAATGTATGAATTAGTGTTTAGTGTAAGTTGCATGGCAATGGCCATTAGGCCATAATAACTGACTTGGAATAAAAAATTGTCTATGTCTAAGGATAATCATGCATAACCTTATAGTAAGACGAATAGACGATCTCATGAATTACCGAGGATAACAAAAGAAAGCGAAAATGTACCTAGAACATCACCAACATTAAAAGACTTGTCTGCAGGACAATTGTTGACGTTAAAGGTCCAGCCACCGGCGTCCCCAACATTGTAATAAGCTCCAAGGGTGGGCTGGGCTAGAGCCCAAAGGCAGAGAATGGATATTCCAAACACCAAGGCTGGTCTCGCATTGCCTCTTCCCTGAGCCATTTCTAAAGATAATTTCCTAGAAATAATAGCTACCTAAAAATGCTTGTGAAGTATGTAGATTATTAAGGAAGATGAGAGGGGACGTAAGTTACAAGTTTCGAAGCTACAACGTAGTACTATATATATATAGAACCATAGAAACTGGCTGGTGACATTGTAAAATAGATTAATGAAAAAAGTTGTAATGATAATATAATATGATTTAGTTAGTACCGGCGTGATGATTATTTTAGGCATTGATGTGTTCCAAATAAGGCCATCCATAAAGTATCGATCACCAATAATCAACATTATAGACTAGCTCTTTCAATAGGGAAAAATTGGTTATACTTGTTGATCGGTGCAGCCAATTCCTATTCTTCAAGAGCCGTTACATTATTTTATACGGAGTACTATACCTAACTTAGACTACATCATTTGCAAAATACACCGTATAACATAAACTTGTGGATCGACTTTACCATATGTGCACCAAAGGTCCAAATGTAGAGATAATTAAGAGTGTTATAATAGATTATCGGTGTTCAATTTAGATCACTTGTTTGGATCTGGGAGGTCTCGAGCTAAAAGCTATTCCATTTACATGTTATTCTCAAGTGTTAAGACACTCACTTTTTCTGATGTTTTAATATATCACCAAATTGCTCAAGTGAAAATTATGAAATCACTATAATTCTATGAAAGAATTGTTACATTGGAAAAAATCTAGTACAGAGTATAATTTTTAAAACCTTTGAGGCTATTGAGTTTTTTTGGAAAACTAAAAAGCGCGAAGAAGGTATTTCATTCTCAAAATTGAAAACATGTAATCAAGCAAAATGTTAGAGGTCTACATAATAGACACCTAAACTTAGTTAAAGTAAACATTAATTTTACTATAAACCGACTTTTATTACCAACACTTTACTTTACTACAATAATGTAATTTTCTTGCTAACATTATACAAATTAATTATATTAGACAAATTAATTGCGTCTATATTGCAAAACCTCTAACAATCTAAGATACATCGTCCATCTAATAAATTCGATCGAGGGAATCTAGTGTAATCCTTTCAAGTGTCCGTGACTTCTAGCCTTTTAAGTTGGGGAGGCTTCACATTGTAAGCTACACCAACCAACTCCATTATCATTTCTAAATTGAACAATGATGGAGCTTTGCAATACATAGTGGTGTTGAGCATGCTAATACCACTAACTACTGTACACATGATATGTATATATTACTGATGGGCTTGTCTTTACACCACTATGGAATGATCTGGCTTTGATTTTCGTGCTAGTTTAATTTGCAGATTCCATGCTCGTGAAGCTTAAGCCACCATCTACCACTACACCTTGTACCTATGGCCCCCTATAGCCCCCTTCTAGCCTTAACTAATAGCTCTACTACTAAAGCTGTTAAACGATGCCATGAAAACGAGTGTGGATCCTCTAGAGTTTAAAACAAACTCTATATGGTAGAGTTTACAAGCAAGGAAAGAATTAAATATTTAATATTTTATTTGTGCATTGAAGTAACCACCTTATTTTGTTTTATTACCATTAATAGTAAACTCTACAAACTCCACCAACAAAACACTCTAGAGGATCCCTACACCATGAAAACTTAGGGCGCGTTCACTTTTAGTACTGTTTAATTATTATTTTCAATTATCGTCTTAACGGTGTTTTAGAAAACCGAAATTCAATTTTGGAAAAAAGATACAGGTGCATAAAAGATTAGGCAAATTATTACTCCTCCATAAAATTATATACTCCGTATGACTTTCTCACATTTCGATATCATATTTATCTATTAATATTTCAGAAGATATATTAGTAAAAACTATGAGACTATATCTGCGTGAAAGTGTTTTTTCTGGTACGAATCCAACGACATATGTTTCATAATTTTTCAATACGTATTTCTTTTAAAATCGTAAGTCAAATTCTCACCTCGTAATCCGAAATGTTATATATTTATTTATGCAGGGAGTATGTTCAACTACAGAGTTGATACCAATAGACGAAGCTGGCGGTTGAACACTTGAGCTTTCACTTCGTCAACTTTTAGGTCTAGGGTCGATGTTCAAATTGTCAAGTTGAAAGGATATGATGTTTGCTAGGGGTTAGCCCTTGTTAGGTGTCTGTGTCTTTCTAAATTTGTGTACACATCCAATCTATTTAATTACTTGAAGTCTTCATTTGGCTTAGGCTACCTATACACGTCTTGTTGAATCCATGGGCAGGCAAGAGACAACCTGGCAAACTGAAACATCTTACTAGCCAGAGGAAAAGAAAGCAAAAGCGATTCCCGTAGTAGCGGCGAGCGAAATGGGAGCAGCTTAAACCGTTAAAACGGGGTTGTGGGAGAGCAATACAAGCGTCGTGATGCTAGGCGAAGCGGTGGAGTACCGCACCCTAGATGGCTAGAGTCCAGTAGCCGAAAGCATCACTAGCTTACGCTCTGATCCGAGTAGCATGGGGCACGTGGAATCCCGTGTGAATCAGCAAGGACCACCTTGCAAGGCTAAATACTTCTGGGTGACCGGTGTCTGTGTCTTTCTAAATTTGTGTACACATCCAATCTATTTAATTACTTGAAGTCTTCATTTGGCTTAGGCTACCTATACACGTCTTGTTAGACCGTGTATAGTAGGCCTATAGACACACATGACAAAGATTGACCACAAATATAACAAAGTTTGAAACTTGATACCTCGATGATATTCCCCATCTCCGCTATTGATGAATACTAAACAACCATTTTTCAATAAAAGAAAAGGAAAAATTTTCAATGTACTCCTGAGATTTCCGAGTTTTACTGGTATACCCATCTGGTTTTCGAGCTGTCCAGCGTGCCCATAAGATTTGCAAAATGGTGTTTTTTTGGTGTTTTTCACTGACGGACTCTAACACCGTTAGTCAATTAGTTCATTTGACTTATTTAAGAAAAAAAAACATAATTGAAAAAAAAAAAAAAACCAAATTTCTTTTCATTTTGTTTCTCCTCTCCCCTCCCCTTCCCACACCACCGCAACCACCACACCAACCACAACCATTTGGGTCACCTCCGCCACCATCGATCTGGAGCGCCTCCCCCCCTACATCACGCCACTCCTCTCCCTTAACGCCGCCCCATTTTTGGTGGCCGTGGAAGAGAGAAAAGTGAGAAGAGAGAAAGAGGAAAATATGAGAAAATGGCGAGGGAGGGGAGAGGGGCGTCGACCGTGGGTGGGGTATTCCGGCATCTAGAGGCTGATGAGCCTAATGGTGGTGCTAGGGGTGGCTGGCATGGTGGTGGCGATCGTAGAAGACTAAAATGTGAAAATGGAGATCGAGAAAAAGAGGAAAAAATGGAGAGAATGGGAGATGAGGGGTCGGTTGTGGGTGGGGTATTGCGGTGGCCGTAGACTAGCGACCCTAGTGGTAGTGTCAGGGGAGGGTGGCGCAGTGGTGGGGTTAGCTGCCATGGCTGGCGTGGTGGTTGGGTTGGCTAGGAAGGGGTGGGGGAATTGAATTGAGAGGAGATAGATTTTTTTAATTAATTATTGATTTTTTTTCTTCTTTTTAAAAAATAAGTAGGTAATTAAGGTGATTAAGGTTTAATTATTTTAATAATCTTAAAGAAATAAAAGCAGTTAACGGTCTTGACGTCCGTTAGTAAAAAAAACATAAAAACCCTCATTTCGTAAACCTCGGGGGCACGCTGGACAGCTCGGAAACCAGAGAGGTATACCAGAAAAACTCGGAAACCTCAAGAGTATATTGGAAAATTTCCAAAAAAAAAAAATAATATCATCCAACATTTTAACTTTAAAACTCAAAATCAATCTAAAAGAAAGCAAATGCATCAATTACACGCTCAAAAGAACTAGAATCCACGTACTTAGAAAGCTAGAGGAGCGCATAGTGCTCCGCAAACGATTTTGATAGAGTGGAAGATTTCTAAATGGGGGTTGCTAAACGTAACCTAAAAAATGATAGCGTAACCTATTTTTTCCATTTTTCTTCCAATATTACCATTAATGATATCTCCCTCTCTATAACTTTAAATCAAATGAATCAAAAACATTCAAAATTTAATGAGAATATCATTTTTTTTGAAGCGAGAGTATCAATGTCGGAAAATTCACGCGGTGCCCCCGAACTATGTCAAAATGCGCATGGTGCCCCTATGTTCGAAACTTGTACACTCCGGTGCTCCCGAACTTAGCACCTATAAGCACGTGGTGCCCTTGAACTTAGCACCTACAGGCACGTGGTGCCTCTATCCACTAACATCGTTGGCTTTTGGATGAAAACTGATGATTTGGCAAATAATTAGTGATATTTGATCAAATTATTTAATAAATAAAATAAAAAACACAATTGGCGGACGAAGTATATTTTTTTTTTTTTTTTTTTAACTGATGGGAAGACATTTGGTATAATAAAATAGGGTTTAGGACATTTGTGTTAATTTGGGAAAAATGGGGACAAAATGGGTATTTCACCAGGCTACGTTAGTAAAAAAAAAGTTGTGTTTAAGAATCATGTTTCTAAATAGGACCAAGCGCAAGAGTTCCGACCCATAATTGTTCACGGACCAAAATCGTATGCACAAAACTGGGCTTTAGTCCATATCACAGACGAGAAGGAAATTTTTTAAGCCCGTGTTAAATAGCATCTTTTTGTAGCTTGATGTATACTTCCTCCGACCCAACGAGACTTTTCTCTTTGGGTTGGACACATAAACCAATAAAACAAACAATAAACAAATCCTAACATACTAGTTTTTTTTCCCGTGCAAATGCACGAGAATTCTAATTAATGCTTGCTTAAAAATATTACTGTGTCATGTTACTTTTAAAATACTTTGCAAATTAAAATCTAATTATTTATAAATATAAATTTAAAATTTACTGAGATAATAATAATACCGATAACAATTCAAAACAACACCAAATACAATAACCCTCTAACTTAAGATATGAATCTTAGCAAAATTTCCATGCAATTTTTTTAGAACTTATATTAACCGATTAGTGTGTACACCCTCCTCAATTAAGTTATGTACTGCATATGGCAATGCTTCTATTGTACCCCGGGGGTACCATTCTATTCGTACACCCCGGCCTAACTAATAGCACGTGCCCAGAATTAAAAGCAAACGCGGCCCAAACAAAAATCGTGGCCCAAAAAAAAATCGTGGCCCGGAAAAAAAGTAAAACAGTTTTCCCCAACAAAAACAACATTTACAGCATTCATTCTTGTTAAAGAACTTTTCCCCAACAAAAACAAACTTTTTCTCTTCCAACGGTTAACTTGAGGTTAATTATACAAAAAATCGTCATTCTTCTACAAATTTCATTCGAAAATGTCAAACAAATTGGTTAAAATGCCTAAACTAAAGCAGAAAAGGAAGATAGAAGACGTAATTATAACTCTAAGTGAACAACATGAACAACAACTTGAAGAACAAAGATGAAAAAAAAATTCGAATTAAAATTTGTACAATTTTCATCGTTTTTTAGTTTTGAATTAAATCAAATGCAGTAACTAAATAATTTTAATTGCAGCACAAAATTAACGGTTAGAGGAAAAAGGCAGCAAAAAACCGAAGAAAACAGGTATTTTTTTTGCATGTAACAGTGTTTCCAGATCTGTGTATTTTTTGTTCTGATATGGTATTTTTTGCATAGAAATGATTAGTTTTTGTTCCGAAATGGTTGGTTTTTGTTCTAGAATGATTTGTTTTTGTTCTGGAATGATCGGCTTTGTTATGATATTTAGTTTTGCTCTGGAATGATCGACTTTTGTGTCAGAATGATTAGTTCTTGTTCTGGAATGGTTAGTTTTTGTGCTAGAATGAAGGGCTTTTGTTCCGGAATGATTTATATTTTGTTCTGGACACGTTGCCTATTGTTCTGGAATGGTAGGGTTTTGTCCTAGAATGATTAGTTTTTATTTCAAGATGGTAGGGTTTTGTCCTAGAATGGTTGAGTTTTGTTCTGGAATGACTGTAATACCCCAGATTTCAGAGGAGGTGCCTGAAAAATTAAGGGCTCATATGAGGTGATTAAAAGGATTGACAGTGCTACTCATACCAACAAAGTCGACTTTCCTTTTAGGAAACCCATGTGAGAAGAACTCCAAAGTTAAGCGTGCTTGACTGGGAGAAATTTCAGGATGGGTGACCTCCTGGGAAGTTTCCCAGGATGCGCATGAGTGAGGTCAAAATGCGCCGAAAGGACCCGTTATAACACTCCCAAATTTCCTTTCCTATTCTAAAACATTTTATCGAGAATCAAAACAAAAAATAAGGAAATTCAGAGGTGTCACTCCGCACTCGAGTCAAAGACCCGAATGTAAGGAGATTTCAAAAGCCACATTGTAATTGTCTAATGGTCTAAAATAGTGTATTACAACCCATTAATTAAAATTACAACAGTCCAAAACATGATTTATGAAATAGTCTATGTCTAATAACTACTAGTCTAATTATTGAATCCAACTAATTCTAGTGAGTCGTCGTTCCCGTATGCATCAATCACTTCAAACCTGTGGTGGATTTAAAGCACAAAAACCACAATTGAAAAAGTCAGTGAAATTGAGTAAGCTAACACCTCAACGTGTAGAAAACCAAAACTCTTACCTTGATTTTGAAAACGTTTTTAGTTTTATTTTCGAAAACACACTTAGCACATAAACATATAATCATCCAAAAATAATTCCAAACCAGTAGTTAAGAGTCATATATCAGAATCCACCATTCAATTCATCACATACTCATAGTATAAGAAACATTCCATAATCCATACCCAACAAATCAAATACTAACGATAAATAAGAAATTCATAAGTCACGAGCCATAATCCACAATTCCTAGTTAACAATCCACAATCCATAATCCATAATCCATAATCCATAATCCATAATCCTTATTATTTAGAAATGAACTGAATCTTTTGCCAATTCACCCTATCAACCATAATCCATAATCCATAATCCAAGACAACTAGACCTTAAGTGTGCACACCCCCTACTGGGTGTTTTTAACCCAAGTAGAGTAGACTAGAGTCTAACCCTCTTAAAGACCGATGCGGTGGGGTAATTAATAGGAGTCGATGCTACTCAATCCAGTAAATAAGAGTTCTTTTGACACAAACAAATAAATAGGAGCTCTTTTGGCTCGAACGAATAAATAGGAGTTCTTTTGACTCGATCAAATAAATAGGAGTTCTTTTGCCCCGTCTAAGTAACAATATCTTATTGAGAGAGAGTTTATGATCACAAATCATATAAAACGTTACCAAACCAACATCATAATATAAATTGGCTATGCGCCCACAAACCAAACCAAACCAAATCAAATCAACCAGTTCAATATACATTTAATCTTACCTTTCAAAATAACATATTTGTCACAAGCCATACCATATACCAATATCAATACAATAAATCCAACCAATCATAATACGATAATTGTATAAACTGAATTGTTCTCCACCTATCATGATGCTACGTTCTCATTCAATCACGCCATTCACATCTAGCACATAAGTTTGAAAGGTCTCTACAAGTTTAAGAAGGATTGAGCATGCTAGCTTACCTTTTTAATCAAACGAAAACTCAATAGCACAACAATCACTAGTACTCTTCGTCTATGAACTCAGGCTCTACAATTATACAAACAACATTCTCAAATTAACACTCAATCTTTCTCAACCAACCAACCAACTATATCCCTATATGTTAGTATATATGATCCTATATGCAATGTATGATTATGACAATACCAAATTCAAACAAACAATTACCAATTATCCAATAATTATCGTTCTATTTCAATAATTATCCAATAAAACTCAAATAACACCAAAATTATTATAAAAATTCACAAAGGCCTAAAATTAGTTTAAAACAGAATATAACTCATAAAAATCAACCCTTAATTATTATAATTTAATTATAAAATTATTATACCAATTTATATTATGTTTTATTAATTAAAAACAATGTTTTATTACATAAAATCCCAAAAATTCGAATTAAATTATATAAATCATGAAAATCAGTTTATAATTTGTTAAATTATCAGAATGTCGAAATATTGATTATCATAATTAATTTGGACTAATTAACCTAAATTAGAAACAATTAACCAAATTTCCCCAATTTGCAATTTTTACAACTTTGAACAAAACCCAATTTAAATCTCAAACTAAATTCAAGAACCCTAACAATTAGATAGTAAGCATACCCAATTCAAGATTTCGAAATCAATTGAACAAATTTGACAATTAATCTAATAAATCCCCAAATTCGAAATTAATGAAAATCAACTTAAAACAACCATCAAGATCAATTCTTTATGCATAAAACTAACTCTAATCGATTACCCACTAATCATAACATCTATTAGCACCAATTAAACACAAATTAGAGCTTTCAAAACACTTGTTAATCACGTTTTAAGGAAGGGAACGAAAACAGGGGAAGGGTGAAGGAGGCGTTACCCACAACAATTAAAGGAAGAAGAGAAGGTGGCTGGGTGATCGGCCGGCGAGCTGGGTCGGCGTGCGCGAGCGGCGTCGAGGGCGAAGGAAGAGGTCGGCGTGCGCGTGCGGTGTGTGGGCGAAGGAAGAGGGCGAAAAAACAGAGGCAACTATGTTTTTATAGGGGGAGTTGGCTGGGTCGGTTTTTTTTTTTTTTTTCCTTTTCCTTTTTTTTTTTTTTTCTTTTTCCTCTTTAAAATCTGATTTCCTTTTTCCTTTGGGTTTGGGCCAATTGGTGTGGGGTTGAGTTGTTGTAGTGTTTGGAAGATAGCCCAATTCAGAAATTAGAAAATCGTATATAGAAAATCCGACTCCAAAATTCATTTCCGAACTCGGTTTTGAGAACGACAATTAATAATTAAAATATTTTTATTTTAATAATCTAATTAATGGATCTAAAAATATTAATATAAAATACTTTAAAATTTCGGGATATTACACCCGTGCTGGTCTGTGAGGTCAGCCCACAGCCTGGCAAGCTGACATAGGTGACTACTTTGGGGTGTTACAAATGGTATCAGAGCAACCCTGCGACCGCGTGTTGATCATGTGGTCAGGAGAGCCCAGGTCAACAACCTAGCGGGGGAAAGATCCTGGGGCTAGACTATGGTTGGCTGCCAGTCGCAACCAGGACGTTGCTTTCTTAAGAGGGGGTGAATGTAATACCCCAGATTTCAGAGGAGGTTCTTGAGAAATTAAGGGCTCATATGAGGTGCTTAAAAGGATTGACAATGCTACTCATACCAACAAAGTCAACTTTCCTTTTAGGAAGCCCATGTGAGAAGAACTCCAAAGTTAAGCGTGCTTGACTGAGAGAAATTTCAGGATGGGTGACCTCCTGGGAAGTTTCCCTGCGCATGAGTGAGGTCAAAATGCGCCGAAAGGACCCGTGTTGGTCTGTGAGGTCAGCCCACAGCCTGACTAGCTGACATAGGTGACTACTCTCGGCTCAGACGATGAGCCGGGGTGTTACAGGTTCTTGTTCTAGAATGGTTGGGTTTTTAGTTCAGGATGGTTGACTTTTGTCCTAGAATGGTTTGTTCTTGTTCCGAAATGATTAGTTTAGGGTTTTGTCCTAGAATGATTTGTTTTGTCCTAGTATGGTTGGTTTATGTCCTAAAATGGTTGGTTTTTGTTCTAGAATGGTTGAGTTTTGTCCTAGAAAGGTGGGTTATTGTTCTAGAATTGTTGGTTTTTGTTCTAGAATGGTTGGGTTTTGTCCTAGAATGGTGGGTTTTTGTTCTGGAATGGTTGGTTTTTGTTTTAGAATGGTTGGTTTCTGTCCTACAATGGTCGGGTTTTGTGCTAGAATGATTTGTTCTAGAATGGTTAGTTTCTATCTTGAGATAATTTGTATGTGTTGATTCAGGAGAAATTTCCATAAAAAGACTATAGAATTACAGTGCAGTCTTGCTGCGGTAAAGGAAATAATGGATAAAATCAAAAAGAACCCAAACCAAGTCAAAGCAGTCAAAGAAATCGGATTTGATGGGTTGTTTTTTCTTGAAGTTGAAGATGTGCCAAAAGACATGTTTCAGTGGCTACTACAAAATTTCAACGAGGGGACAAGACTTATGTCTTTTTGTGAAAATCAGATAAAGGTATTCACAGCTTTGGATGTTCATTACATCCTAGGCCTACCACACGATGATCTTCCCTTTGCAGAGATGAGTACGGATCGGAAGGATAATCCCGATTCTTCTATTAAGGAAAAATGGAAGCTAATATTGGGCAGGGAGAATGAGAGGCAAGTTTACATTGCGTGGAAAGATTTCGAGGACATGATTATGGCGGAAACTGATGGGGGCCCAATGTTCAAGCAACTGTTTGTTTTGTTTATCGTTCCATGTTTCCTTGAAACTATATCAAGTTCGTTTGTGCAGCTTAATATATGCAAAGCGATAGACAATGCAGACATGATTGGTCGATACAATTGGTGTGAATTTGTATTGGATTACTTGTTTAAATCGATCAAGAACTTCAAGGAGATGGAAAGTTGCATTCTTACTGGTTGCACATTGCTCCTCCAACTCTTTTACTTTCATAGTTTGTCTTTCCATGGACAACGTGAGAAATGCAATCTTCCACTGATCCAACACTGGGATAATAAAAAGATGTGGGCCAGAATTGGCAAGGAGAAGAGTGTCAAGGGCTTCAGAATGGGTATGCGTGTCGATACCGTTGACGTAGCAACACAACGACGCCAATTTATTAGTTTCCCAATGCCAACAGATTTGCCAACAGATCAACCAATCAGAGACCTCCAATTAGATGTAAGTGTTATTCTTTTTCATAATTAACGCTTTTTTTGTATTGAAAATGACTGTTAATTGTTTTGGGATGAATTAAAGTTGCTCTAGAATGAATTCCTTTTGCTCTGTAATGGCTGTTTACCGTTTAGGAATTATTGGTTCTTGTTCTAGGATGGAGAGTATTTGTTCTAGGATGGATAGTATTTGTTTGAGTATGGTTAGATTTTGTTCTAGAATGATGGGGTTTTGTTCTGGAATGGTGGGTTTTTGTTATGAAATTGTTGGTTATTGTCCTAGAATGGTTAGTTTTTGTTCTGGAATGGCTAGTTTTTGTTTTAGAATGGTGGGTTTTTGTTCTGGAATGAGGAATATTTGTTCTAGGATGGTTAATTTTTGTTTTATAATGAGTTATGTTCTACCTCTCAGAGACCCTTTTCAAAGACTTTTGAAACTTGGTCGGAACTTGGAGGCAGCTTATAGGCACACTATGCATGAACTGCAAGAAGAAGAACTTTCCCAAAGTTCACAAGAGGTTCAAATCGAAGAATTTTCATCGGAGGGGAAACATTTTCTTAGTCAGCCAGAAGTGATGGAGAGTATTGAAGCTATTGAGGCCTTAATGATTTCAGTTGGTGGGCAAATTAATGAGGCTATAAAGCTCTTATCCCTAAGCTTTTGGGCAAATCCACCATCGTCTCAGGACCAATCGAGTCAACCTTCACAAGACCCATCAAGCCAACCTTCTGAGGAAACCAATTCTCATAAAACCAGATGAAGGATGCATATAGCCAAAAATAGGAAGTGTTCTGAACCAAAAAAGAATTCTTCCACGGAGAAGATTTTGCAAAAATTGCAATGTCCTGAAGCTCAACCTTCTCCTACAAAAGAAATGTTTGCAACTCCATAAATATTCCCAGAGTTGAAGGTTGACACACCAAGCACACAATCTCCAGGGAAGGACAAACTTGACTCTCCCACGCTTGTTTATAAACGGCTGAAACGCTTCAAAACTCCATCTCCGGGTCCAACGAGTGGATTATTACAAGATAAGTCGCCAACAAATGTGCTTGATGACCTATTGGGAACATCAGAGTTTTTGCAAATCCATTCCCAAGATGAAATGCAGCAGATGGAGAAGAGAGACGCTAAAACTGTGGAAAAGTCTGGCCACCGCGAAACTGATGAAACTCTTGAAAAAAAGGTTGGTGTTTTGTTCTACAATGTTTGATTTTTGTTCTGGAATGGTTTCTTGTTGTTCTGGAATTTTGCTTTTTGTTTCAAAATGATTAGTATATGTTCTATAATGATCTGTTTTTGTTTCATAATGATTGATTTTTAAAGATCAGTTTTTGTTCCAGAATGACGTATTTTTTTTCTATAATGATCAGCTTTTGTTCCAGAATGACATATTTATGTTCTATGATGAATTGATATTCAAGAATGAGAGACTAATTTATGTTCTATAATGATGAATATATGTTCTATAATGATGTGTTTTTGTTTCATAATGATTGACTTTTGATGATCAGTTTTTGTTCTATAATGATGTATTTATGATCTCTAATGATCTATTTTTGTTCAAGAATGACATACTTTTGTTCTAGAATGAATTATTTTTGCTTATAACTCCCATTTGTTTTTTTTTTTTTGGAAAATTTAATTACAGCTTAATGATCCTTGCCATGAGATACCAGTCATAGCCCCGAAGGATTCTAAAGGTGTGATGAATACAGAAAAAGCATTGGTTCCATACCATGGCAACCCATTTTTTGCTGCACAACCAGAAATGCAACCCGAAACTGAAAAGGAGGATGATGTTCCACCAAAGGTTTACTTCAACCATCACTATGATGAAATAAATTATTTTTGTATATCTCACATATGTTTTTTTGATTATAGCTTCATGAGGATCCTTGCATCGAGACACCAGTCGAAGCTCCATCCCTGAAGGCTTCTGAAGTTGTGAAGATTGCGGAAATAGCCATGCCTCCTTACCTCGAGACACCAGTCATAGCTCCAAACGCTTCAGAAACAGATTCTCCTCTAAAGAAGATGAAGTTCAGATCAATGGATGCCCAGACCTTCGCTCCAACAACAACTGACCCAAAAATGGATTTGGGTTCCCTCGAAAATTCGATTCCAGATGCCGATATCACAACTGAAGAAACCCAACAAATTTCAAATGTAGAAGACAAGGTTTGATAGTACCCTCTTGAAAACAATTCGAAGACTCTTGTAATAATCAAATTTGTCTTGAAAAAAGATTTCGAACAATATGTAATATTTTTTCATCTGTTTATTTATGAAATTTTTACTTGTACTGAGAAAATTATGTTTTCTCAATGAAAATTTGTCTTGTCTTGAAATGACCATTTTGTGTTACGGAATGAGGCTTTTTTGTTCTGGAATGAATAGTTATTGTTTTAGGATGAATGTTTTTATGTTCTGAAATGAATAGTTTATTGTTTTAGGATAAATGGTTTATGTTGTGGAATGAATAATTATTGTTTTAGGATGAATTGTTTATGTTCTGGAATGAATAATTAGGATGAATGGTTTATGTTCTGGAATGAATAATTATTGTTTTGAGATGAATGGTTTATGTTCTGCAATGAGTAGTTATTGTTTTAGGATGAATGATTTATGTTCTGGGATGAATAGTTATTGTTCTGGAATGACCTGAGTCTGTTCTGGAATGATTGCTTGAGGTTCAATGATGAATAAAATTTGTTCTGTTCACTACGTCAAAAATGGGCTTCGAGAACCCCCCATACGAGAACGTATTTAAGTGAAACTGTTCTCTTCAAGCATAATAGAACGGTTCCGTTAATAACTGATCTTAAATGTATTTTGCAGAAAAAGATAAAAAGAAAATTTAAATCGAAGAGTACGGTTTGTGAGAAAACAATTCTCTTATGTGCTATAAAAGAAAAAACCAAATTTAAGAGAACGGTTATTCCTAAAACCGTTCTCTAAAATCCTGCATAACCGTTCTTAAAGACAAATATATATATATATATATATATATATATACCCTCGTTACCTCCGCCTCCTTCCTATTTTATTTCCTCTTCTCATCACAAATAATAGTAAATACATCCAGTTCCTCTCTCCTCTTAATTTCTTCATCTCTTCATCATCATTATCATCATCTATCGCTAAATTCTTTTCGATCGCTGCCGATGCTGGTCTCTCTGCCGCCTTTCACTTACCGTCTAATCATACTTCTCCTTTGCTCGTTCGACGATCGATCTCCATGTATTTTGATGGTTGTTTTTTTTTTTTTAATTCTCAAAAGTCATATGTTTTGTGATTCATATTGTTGAATTAATGTTGGAAGTTATGGTTTATATGGTTTGGAACTTTTTTGGGGTTGTCACATCTTTTTTTTTTCTTTTCGTTTTATCGAGTTTTAAATTTTATTTTCAGACTACTTTTTATCTAATTTCACATTATTTTTTTTCGAATCTACTTTCTCAATCCTCAAAGTACCGAATTCAAGTAATGGTGATCTTGTTTCGGCGAATGAAGGACAGGCGACGACCATTCCGGTGCTGTATCGGCCGATAGGCGATGACCACGAGATCAAGGATGACCATGAGAGAAGCAGTATGAAGTTATAAATATGAGTATCGTTGAGATTTTCTTAGATCCATTCTTTATTTTCGTAGATATAAGTATATACTTGTTCATTTTTTGATAATCCATTTAAATTGTATATTTTGAGATGTAAATATACATATTTTATATCGAATCTAATCTCTTATTTTACTTCTTGTTGTTGTTGCTTTTTTATTTATTGGATTTATTGTTGTTTTTTTAGTTCACTAATTCATTTTGTTGTTGTGATTTCTTTGTACCATATTGATTTATTTAATTTGTTTTTTTTTTATTAAATTTTTTCCTTTTAGAACGGTTATAAGAGTAACCGTTCTCTTATCTTACAATAATACCAAAACGGTTTCCTAGAGAACCGTTCTTATATGTCTTTAAGAACGGTTTTTAGAATAACCGTTCTCATAGGCTTTTAGAACGGTTGCAACCGTTCTCTTAGCCTTTAAGTACCGTCGTCTAGAGAACGGTTCTACAACCGTTCTGCTTAGCTTTAGAGGAACTGTTCTTGAAGGCCAATTTTGACGTAGTGGTTTCTTTTTGTTTTCTTATGATCTATTTTTTGTTTCAGCAGGTGTATATACTTCTCGACACCCTAGAAGTTGGCATAACCATCAAGAGCAACCCTCCATGCAAAAAGAAAGGGAAAAAAACACGCAACTTCATGGATGATTTGAAGAAGTATTTTGTAAATGTGGTGCCAGCAGATTTTCAACCAAGCCTCCAATACTTACACCGACACCTTCTCCACCACCTGTCAAGTTGCCGAGCCCTATTCCAAATGCTTTTTTCGGCAAAGATATTATTGATGTTGAAGAATAACTGAAGAATTGTCAGAGGAGATAATTCAAAAGTACGAGGACAGGCTAAACGGAAAAGAGTATGCAGCTCACAAGAAGATAGCCCCCTTGATTTTCAGCTTATGCCTTTGGAAGACAAAGCAATAAATGTTTCGGCATTTCTTCAGAAGAGAGCAAGTGATTTTGATGATTTAACACCTATTGAGAGGCCAGGGCTGGCAATGCGTTTCTCTCGGAGTTTGAATACAGCCATGAGATGTTAAAGGTAAATTCACAGATTAGAAAGCTATTGAATAAACTTGAGACAAAAGCGATTATTGCTGAAGAGAAGGCAATTACAAGAATGATAAAAAGAGAAGAAGCTTTTGTATTGGCGGAATTTACACCAACTGTCGTGTTCTCGAAGACTGATGCAATCTCTATGCAAGAACTAAAATTGGATGTCTGTTGGTGTGATTGATGTTTGGGCATACATTCTGAACAAGAGAGAGCTAGAAGGCCAAAAAAACCTGGATGTTTCTGTTTGGTGGAAAACTAAGAAAAGATTCTTCTTCAACACAGCAGTATTTGTATGTTTTACATCTATTATCTGAAATGTTTTGAAATGACTAAGATCTATTCTGGAATGGTTGGTTTTTGTTCTAGAATGGTTAGGTTTTGTTCTGTAATGAGGGGGGTTTGTTCTGGAATGGTTTGATTTTGTTCTGGAATGGTTGGGATTTTGTTTTAGAACGGTTGGTTTTTGTCCTAGAATGGTTGGTTTTTGTCCTAGAATGATTAGTTTTTGTTTCAGAATGGTTGGTCATTGTTGTAGAATGATTAGTTTTTTTTTTTTGTATGTTGCAGGTGTATGCAAAAATGTTGAAACAGTAGAAAGACCAAGATGAAAGACTTGCAAATTGAGAAGTTCTTGAAGAGGATGAGAAATGTCTTAGGACAAAGATGGACGTTGTGCGTGGCACAATGAGAAATTGGCTGAGAATATGTGACGTTTCTGACTTATCTGACTACTTTTTGGTATGCCATTAAAAAATATAACCAATTTAAGTTTATCTTTGTTTATTGTTAGATCTTAGTATAACAATTTAAGTTTTTTCTCACTTGCAGATATTTTTCCCTATTATTTACGAGAATCACTTTACGTTGTTATGCGTCAACCTCTGTGATGCAAGCTGTCAGTTGCTAGACAATCGAAAAACCTTACAGGATTATGAAGGCATTAATCAACTTATGGTTAGTTTTACTGTTATTTTGTTTTAAAATGGTTAGTTTTTGTTCTAGAATGTCTGATTATTGTCCTAGAATGGTTAGGTTGATTTATGTTCTGGTATGGTTGGGTTTTGTTCTGTAATGAATGGGGGTTGTTCTGGTATGGTTGGGTTTTGTTCTATAATGAATGGGGGTTGTTCTGGAATGGTTGAGATTTGTTCTGTAATGAGGGGGTTTGTTCTTGAATTGTTTGATTTTGTTCTGGAATGGTGGGGTTTTCTTCTGGAATGATTGGTTATTGTCCTAGAATGATTAGTTTTTGTTTTAGAATGGTGAGTTTTTGTTCTGGAATGGTTGGTTATCTAGACGACTGTACTTAAAGGGTAAGACTTAAGAGAACGGTTGGGAACCGTTCTTATAGCCTTTCAGAACGGTTTTCTTCAAAACAGGTCTCAAAAGTAGAACACTTTCAAAACGGTTTTCGTCAAAACCGTTCCGTTATGTACCCCCCCATTTTTTTTCTAAAAAAAAACCCCACGTCCTCACCTCACCTATAGTGTGTAAATCTTTTTTTCGTAAAATATAAGCAATTTTAGGGTTGTAGTTATCAACCACGTTGCAAGAATACTAGAATATAAAACATTTGCCCCAATTTAACAACAAATTGGAAGAAATACACATCTCGCAAATTTAATTTTGTTGATCTCAAAAATTGAAAAAAATACAATCTGGACAACTTAACCAGATCCAAAAGTTGGATAATAAAAGATACACGAATCAAGTATAACATAAACTGGATCTAAAACTATCCTAGACTTTAATTCAGTTCTTACGTAACTAAGTCGTCGTTCTTCGATCACCAACTTTCTCTTGCGTCAGATCTGAATAAAAAGAACAAAATTAAACAAATGAATTAGTATAAAGAGTAGTAGATCTAAACAAAAACCAAAATTTATACAAATGAATTACAAATGAATTAATACAAAGAGAGTAGATCTAAATAAAAACCAAAAATAATACAAAAGAATTAATATAAAGAGATTAGGTCTTAAACCCAAACCCGAAAACGAATAAGATCTAACCTAAAAAAAAATAAAAAAAATAAACAAGATCTGAAATTAAAAAGAAAAAAAATACAAATGAATTCATCTAATCATCATCTTGAACATACCTCTAAACATCGCGCTGCCAATTTGGGAGTGTCAATGGTGAGTAGCCACGAAATTATGTTGACATACACGAGGGAAGTGACAATTATTATGAAATTGTTCAAGAAATAAGATGAGAGGAATTGGGAAGATATGTGGGGTGATGAACAATAATAATAGATATGGTGGAAAACTGGATTTCAGGAAGGGTGAATAGATGACATGGAAAAAATGGAAGATCAGAGAAAAGAGAGAGTGAGAGAGAGAGAAAGGGGGTAAAAGTGATGAAAATAAGCTAAGGGGTGTGAATATTAATGGGGTATGGCAGATATCACGAGGGGTGAGGGAGTTTTCTTTCTTTTTTTTAAGTTTTATTTTTATTTTTTATGTTGTTGGGGTTTTTAGAATGGTTTACGAGATAATTGTTCTCTTAGGTGGACTTTTTAGAACCGTTTTCCTAATAACCGTTCTTAAAGCTATAGTTATGGAATAGAGCGCACCTTTTAGAACGGTTTTTAAAGGAACCGTTCTCTTATATGTATAATATTTATTTTTCTTTATTTGAAAATTAACTTTCAGAATGATTTTTAATGGACCCGTTCTTTAAGATATAAGAGATCGGTTTAAAAAAATTCCGTTCTCTTATACTGGTTCTCGAAGCCCAAATTTGACGTAGTGGCTGCTGCCCAAATCAATCACCAGATTTGTTAATCCCGAGAACGTTCCACGATACAATATCCAATCGTCTATTCGCACCAACGCGTACACCACGTACAAAACAGTGCCCTTAATATTTTCGCTTTCTTTTCGACGTACGTACCACCCGAAGACCAAGAGGCTTAATTGTCCGCTCTTATTTATTGTCGTGCGTTCATTAGAAAACCAAGGAATCAAATTCCTTTATAGCCATTAGCTTAGACGACACACTTTGTTTCCTAAACACAAAGTACACTAAGCCAATTACCAAGTGGACAACCACTTGCCACAACAAACTTGGGCTGGATATGGGTAATCGACCCAACAATTCTCCCCCTCCAGTCCAAGGGGTAACACCGAAGAATCAACCATTGGCCTACTTAATTACCAGCTGCACACCCGAGTCCGGTCCTCATCCTGACGTACTACCATGGCCAATGCACCGTGTACAGCCGAACCAGTTAAAGGCGTCATTTGACTCTGGAGAAGGACCTCCACCCCTCCACTCTACCACCAGCAGGAATTTTTCTGTCCTTGCCCCCGTCTGCAACCTGGAAACAATTAACCTTCGTCGCCTCTACCGCGAATGAAACATGTTGACGTCTTTTCCATTCCCAGCCCCGTGAAGTCTTAATGGTAAAATTATCCAGACGGTACAAGCCACGATGCAACTCCCTCTTCACGAGGACCACTGAACCCTTAGTCACCTCTAACACTCCCCCATGAGCTTTGTACTCATAACCTTGGGAGTCCAACTGACTAAATGAGATTAGATTCTTTCGCAACTTTGGAACATATGCTACCTTGTCCAAAGTATGAACCACTCCACTACCAATTTTGATTTTCACCACCCCAACACCCATGACATCAACCGTCGAGTTATTCGCCAAACTCAACTTCCCAGTCATACCTTCTTGGAGCTCATCAAAACAGTCTTTCCGGGAGCAAGCGTGACTGACTCTAGCAGAATCTAAAACCTATTCTTTCTTGGAAGAAGCATCGCATTCATCCGTTACGGTAAGTAAGTCACTAGGCGTGAAAGAGGAGTCACCTGTCTCTTCACTCCTAACCAAGTTGGTGTCGCCCTTACCGTTACCCTTATTAGGACAATAGCGCCTAATATGCCCAAGGTCACCACACTTGTAACACTGCACCTCATTGCCAGAGGTGTTCCTAGACCGAGACCTGCCAGGATTCGACCTATCATCCTTGTTAGACGATCGACCTCTCCCACCACGAGCAACTGCTACCGTATCTGAGCTGTTACTACGTATCCCAGCCTTGTCCTTCTTCCTCGCATCAAAGGACAACAAAGCTGTCTGCGCCTGATCCATCGTAATGGTATCCTTTCCGCACAGGATAGTATCCACATAATTATCATATGCATCCGGGAGAGAGTTGAGAAGTAACAACGCCTTATCTTCCTCCTCAAGTCTTACCTCGATCTTTTTCAACTCATCTAACAGTCCATTGAACACATTCATGTGTCTAACCAAATTTCATCCTCCTCCATCCGTAACCGATATAACCGTCGCTTCAACAGCAACTTGTTGGTCAAACTCTTCGATCTGCAGAGTTTCTCCAACTTATCCCATATCTCCAATGGAGAGTCCTTATCAACTACACAATTGATGACTGTATCCGAGATGCACAACCTAATGGTGCTAGCACATTTATCGCACACATCTTGCCAGTCGGCATCACTCATCGTTGTCGGCTTGCCCGTAGCTCCTTTCAAGGCTTTCGATAACCCAAGGTGCACCAGGAGATCCTTCATCCTTCTTTGCCAAAGGGTGAAACTAATTTTACCGTCAAACTTTATCACAACAAACTGAGACCCCATGTTTGACATCCTTGCCGATTAAACCACAGGAACCTAGATTAAACCAAAACCTAGCTCTGATACCACTTGTTGGGAAATAAGACCAATCTCCCACGCGTCGCGAAAGCAAACCAATAGACAATAATAAACAAAAGTAGAAAATACGCAAGCTAATAAGATGAGACACAGATTTTAGGGAATAAACCCAGGGAAAAACCCTCCAACTCCAGAGGTAAAACCCACTAGCAAAACCGCTGAATTCCACTATATAAAATAGCACTAGTACAACCACCGTCTTGAATTACAACACCGAATTCGAAACACGCTACAAATCAGGAACATAGATAAACTACCCCTACTTTCCGAGTATAATCAATAATCACCAATTAATAATACTCCTAGAGATAAACCACACCTGAATAGATGTAATAACCGTTCCTGTATAGTAGACGAACCTTATACTGCCCGTACGCTGCTGCCCAAATCAATCACCAGATTTGTTAATCTCGCGAACGTTCCACGATACAATATCCGATCGTCTATTCGTACCAACACTTACACCACGTACAAAACAGAGCCCTTAATATTTTCGCTTTGTTTTCGACGTACGTATCACACGAATACCAAGAGGCTTAATTGTCCGCTCTTATTTATTGTCATGCGTTCATTAGAAAACCAAGGAATCAAATTCCTTTGTAGCCATTAGCTTACCCGACACACTTTGTTTCGTAAACACAAAGTACACTAAGCCAATTACCAAGTGGGCAACCACTTGCCAAAACAAACTTGGGCTGGATATGGGTAATCGACCCAACAGGGTGTTGGGTGTATGGTCCTCCACTACTCACTATAAGAATTGGTCAAGAAGAGGGGCAAGCATTGAAGCTCGCTCTTTGTAAAGAAATGATGTCACAGGCTTGTCATGCATGATGCAACCATGCATCGAAGTGCTCGACAACTGAGTGCGAAGCCGTACGTCAATAATTAGTCACCAACTTTGGACTTTCTACCTAATTAACTTTAATTCCGGGAGTTCCACTGAAAAAGTACTAACTAATTTAACTTCCTATAACCGCGGATTATATGGGTACTGATCTAGTGTACGTGTTCTGGATTTAGGGACCATGTGCAGTAAATTGAATAATTGATCATGAGTGCAAAGGTCAAACACTCCCACTAACTGGCCCAATATTATTTGTATTATCTCATATTTGCCGAATGCGGTTTGTAACTTGAAATTTACGTAAGCAATTGCTTGTTCATTTCCACTACTTTAAAGAATAAAATAAGTTTCGACTGTAATGCTATTTCTTTTCCGTTTATATTCATTTGCATTAATAACTTCGGACTTTAGAAATGATGGTTGCCATATAGTATATCACTTCGTTCTAAATTAAACTTCTCATAAAATTTTAAATCCTCTCACATTATACTATTCTATAGAAAACTTAATTTGGGACGGAGTGGTATACTTATAATTAACACATCCAAAGGTCAAATTGGAATGATGAGCCGAAATTATTGTTAAGAAATGTGCAGCTTTCTATTACACCGTAACAAGTACTATAATAGTGCACTTGATTACCCTAAAAGAAAAAAGCATAATAGTGCACGCCATTTTTTTTTTCTTTTTTTTGACAATGAGCACCAATATTGAAATCCATGTACGTTGAAAACTTGGCAAATCAACACTACTACTGAAAATTAGGTGTTTTTTTTTCGCTGATCAATCTCCCCCCTTTTTTAGGGTCTTACTATAGTAACTTTTCTTTCAAAGATTATTGATGGAGTAATAATGAATAATGATGAAGATGGATTTGCAGCACATTACACGTCCAATTGTCGTATCAGTCACTTGGACGTTCCAATATCATCAATTCATCTTAAGCTATTCCTACTTTCATAGTTTCCATGTTTTGATCCCTTTAACGGGGATCTCCGATCTGGGATCCTAAAGACTCGTTTAGGTATGTATATAATACCACAATAATAATGATCGCGTAGTCTTACGATCGAGCTTTTGCTGATCGATACATTAACATCTTCCCATGCAAATTAAAAACGTGAACACGTACCGGCCACAACGTGACAATGGGACAACATGTAGCGGTCTGACCATACTTGTATAGAAGCAAATGAGATAGACTGAACGCAAGCAAGTCAGGGGAAACTCCATGAGAAAATATAGTTGAATAAGAAAACTTACCAGAGAAACTAAAAGGGGTTGTTACTCAAATATAACTAATTGAGCAGAAATGATGAGGAAACAGACAATAACACATCAAAGAAGCGTATAGCGTCTACGGCGCACGAGTGGACTATTGGGGCCTGGGGGTCATGGCCTGGTGAGTGATAGATGAGGAATACAATGATGTCACATAAGAGCTAGCCAATCACATTACTGATCGAAAATTGATTAAGTGCCATGCAAACAATAGTGATCGTAAATTTATATGTTGTTAAAACTATGGACTAAAAATGACGGGTTCTTTCATTGTGAGAAGTTTTAGCAAAACCAATAATATATAGTGTGCGACAATGTTTTAGCAAGAGACCGAGTCAATCCGTGTTTATGTATGTGTTTGTAGAGCCTTTATTACTCTTAAGTCTTAACTATTAAGTCAAGAAAAGACATTATTATATATGTAGTAGAGTAGTTTTTTTGAGAATCTGTAAATGAGAAGTTACACCATTGAGTATCGTAAGCAACATTTTGAATCAAACCAAGCAAGTCATACACAAAAACCTGATTTATTATAATGACATACACACGTAACTATGTAATTAAGCTAAGCACACAAATGAACCATACGATTCTTGCTTGTCTTCCATTCTCTATCTCTTGAACTCTTGTTCTCGCAGTGCTTTAATTTGCTGGAACGACGTACACAATCTTAGGATTAAAACACTACATTTATTTGATTAAGCAATAATAATCAATAAGCTTTAACAGCAATCTTCATGCCGGCCTTGCAGTGTCCTGGGGCGGAGCAGATGAAGTAGTTTACGCCCCTCCTCAATCGGATAATGTCCTTGCCAGAGTTGTATGCCCTTGCACCTCTTGGGCTGCGGCATCTGTAGTACATTGAGCCACTTACGGGCACCACATTGTGCAGGCTTCTGTTGTACCTGAACACTGAAATTCATGTTTCACCCCATGAATAATTAATAGACGGAATAATACGGAGTAGTTCATATATATATTTTTATTTACTCGTGAATAACATTTGTTTGAGGTAACACGAAATTTAGCCAATAAAATACAGCCAGATTCAAACTTATAAATTAGAACTAGTCACAGACTCATAGACTCACAAGGCCACAAAGAAATACGTACTTGGTTGACTTGGCGCAGTACAAAGTAGTAAAATGCTACACAATACGATATTTTAGAAACAAAATGGTGCGGTTTAGCCGTTTGGGTACAAAAACTCTCACGTCCTTATTAAATTGGTGTTTTGAATCTTAAGAATTACTACACTTACAGGTACGAATGTACGATGAAGCATAGCCATCCTACATGCCTTGTACATACACCTATCAAATTTCAAACAATTTTGGCAAAAGTTGAATTTTTTTTTTTTTTTTTTTAAATGTACTGTGGTTTAACATAATGCTATACTAGACGTGACAAAATGGTATATCCTTCTAGACGTTTCTCATAACGAACTTACAGTTTTGTATAAAACAAAGAAAAGTTTAATAAGTGCTATTATTATGAAAGTGAATGAATGTACAAGGGCTAGACGATCGACTAACCAAGAACATCACCAGCCCTAAAGGTCTTGCCTCTAGCCCAATTGGCCACATTAAAGGTCCAACCAGCAGAACCTCCAACATTGTAGACGGCCGCAAGGCTAGGCTGAGCCAGAGCCAATACGCAAAGTAACGCTAACCCGAGGACCAAAGCGCGGTTTGCACTGCCTCTTCCCTGAGCCATTCTTGTGAGCTAACTAGCTCTCTTCCTATAACTACTTGTGTACGAGTAAAAATATATATGGAGAGAGAGAGAGAGAGAAATGATCGAGCTTGTTTTTGTTAGACTGTATGTAGTAGTGGTAGTAATAAGCTAGAAGTGAACACCTATTTATATAAGTTTTTGAGTATCGAAAATCGTAAAAATTTATATGTAGACAGATAAAGAATGATGTCGCAAATAATTAATATAAGGTTTGTGTGAGGACTTTTGGGTTTCCATGGGACATATGTATTCCCACTACCATTTTCTATGATGTGTTTCGATATCTTTGTGGATTTGGCCGGAGTTTTATGTACTACGTATATAGCAAAATGGCCGACTTTTTGGGGGAGTTGGTCCCTTAATCTAAAGTTTGGGGAACGAACACTTGTTAATTAGTAGACGCGGTCAAAAAATGACCCGATCACTATTAGATTTAGTCCGCTTTAATTTGTAGGAATCTATCTTTGAGCTCGAGATCGGCTCGTGAAGCTCCAAAAGCTTGAAATTTCTCAAATAGTGTAGCATTTACGTAACGTTCACCTGTTATAACATGCAACTTTCAAATTTAATACCAAATTACAAATACGTTATAATAATCTATCTAATAAAAAAAATAAAAAAGCAATAAATCGAAAATCATAAACCGAATCCAAAAGATTTACCCGTGCAATTCACATGCGAACTTCAAAATATCAGTTCGAAACGTTTATGATTTTTTTGAGTCAAACCCAATCTTGCTCATCAGATTGACTCGAGCCTAACTCAACCTCATACAAGCGAGCTAGTCAAGCTTTGACCGAGTATTGATCGAGTTGATCTTGAGCTTTTCGTGAGCCGGCTCGACTGATTTTGAAGACCCCTACTTGTGTCGTTTATGCATAGTGTGTGTATAAGTTATTTATTATGATAATTATTGTTTATACTTTGCGTTTATATATTAATGCGTATAATATGTTCAACAATCTCTTGTGAGAATTCACATGGTACCTTGGGAAAATTATTCCATACAATCGAGAAGCAGGTACTCTTGCTAAGCTGGCAATGCGCGTGGCCGATCTAAATAAAAAAAAACCGGACCAGAAATATTTCAAAACCAGTCCAAATCAATTAAAAAAAATTACCCACTTTACTTTCTTCTCTCTCCTCACCTACCGCCGGCGATGCCACATCGACGTTATCAACCGTATTTCGGCCGCGCAGGCTATCTCATGCATCCGCATCATCGGCCACGGCGCCAACCACCGCCCACTAGGCCTGGGCAACGGGGTAGGCCCCCGTTAAAAGCCCATGATCGACCCTCTTTAAGAGGGTCAAAGCTCGGCCTATCTAATAACGGGGCGGGTTGAGAAAGGGTCAGGCCCTTTAAGTAACGACGCGGGCCGGACCTTTTTTTAAAAAGAAAGAAACGGGCCCAAAATAAAAGCCTTTTTATTGACCCTAAACAAAAGTTTATCTTTACTTTCTCTCTTTTTACCAAAAAAAAAAAAAAACTTTACTTTCTCCTAAACAAAAAACTCGTCAATCACTCAATCCTCTCAAACTCAGTTTTTCTCTCCTCCAAACTCTCGTCATTTCTCTTTATTCATTTCATATGATTTTTCTAAATCTCCTCTAAATTTATACTAATTCTACAATGGCTACCAAGTCATAGTAGCCATTGTAACAAGTCTCAATCCAGCCATCCATTTCCTAAAACAAAATCTCAACCCTTTAAAATTTGACCATGAAAAAAACATTAAAAAAATAAAAAAATTACAATAAACTTATCCCTAGCCACCTTAGATTCTCTCTCCTCTCTCCTCTCCCCGTCCTTCTCCCTCATCCTTCCACCGCCACAGCAACACCACTGCCCCACACCCAATCCGATGCATCCACCGGCGAGACCACCTTCTGGCTGGCGTACCGTGTTTCCAGCGATCTGAACTAGGCTTTACATGTCGTGGTGCCTTTACATGTCCACGACCCTTCTTTCTCCTGTCGAATCCACCACTAATTCCAGCTCCGAACCCAACAAAAACCACTTTTGCCCCTTACCGGACCCCCTGGAATCCTCCAAAGGCGTCACCCTCTCCCAATTGTGGCCACCAAGGAAAGGAGAAATGAAGGAGAAATTTTGGGTGAAGGTCAGTATCGCTGGGGATAAGAGGCGTGGTGGCCGGCTGGTCTCAGGGGTGGTGTTGGGTGGCGGTCATATGCTGGCTGGGCCGGGCGCGGTGGTTGCTTAGGTGGTCGGGGAGGGTAGGAGGGAGTTTTGATTTCATTTAATTAGTTTTTTTTAATATTAAAATTTTAATTTATTTAATTAAATTTTAATTATTGGTCAAACTTTTACAATGGCTACCATACCTTTGTAGCCATTGTAGAATCAATTTATTGATTTCACTGTTTTTCTGGGAAATTTTTATTTCATTGATTTTTTTTCCTTGAAAATTTTGGTTTCATTGATTTGTTTTTGTCGTGAAGTTTTTTATTTTATTATTCTTTTGTGGTAATTGTATTTATATTTTTTTATCTTTGTTATTGATTGAGATCTCTAGATGAGGATTTTTTGGCTTCTTTGTTTGGTGAGATATGGTGGACACAGAGAGAAGAAGAATCCATAAAAAAAAAAAATAGAGACGGCTGTTAAGAGGGGATGAAACGGGTCAGGGTCGGGTCGGGTCAAAATGGGTCATGACCCGCCCCGCCCCGTAAAAGCAAGCTGGTGACCCGCCCCGCCCCGTCCCGTCTCAAATTGACCCTGACCCGCCCCGCCCCACCCCGTTGCCCAGATTTGCCGCCCACCCTAATTGTCGTCAACCAAGCACCTCCTTCGATTACCGACGCCGGAGAGAAGAGAGAGAAAGTGAGATTATTTTGGGTGAAGGAATTAGGAACACACTAGAAGAGTTTTTTTTTTTTAACAGAGTTGAGAGAGAGAGAGAGAGAGAGAGAGAGAGAGAGAGAGATAAGAAGTATGTGGACGAAGTGTGGTGGTTAGGAACAAGAAGATATTTATTTTTCTTTAATTTAAACTGAATTTGTGGGTAATATATGTTTGAGAGGATAGACTCAAGTTACGCATGCCATCCCATTTTACCATCTCAGGCCAAAATATTAGAAAGAATTAAAATGAGGAGAGAGGTAAAGAAAAGTGATTTGTGATCGGTTGTGTGATTTGGTACCATCTATGTACTTTACTATATAAATTATGTACTTTAATATATCAGTTATATATTTTGATATGTACTTTAACTTCTAAATTACAGGGTAAGGGTTATTTTGGGGAGAGTGAAATTTGGATACCATAAAGGTGGTTTTGCTCTATTTTTCCAACGGGCTGAGAAGAAGTTAGAACTGTGATTTACTAATATGATCTTTATGCTTTATTTAAGTAAGAGTTACTGATGGGGGTATAAAAGGCAACATATTAATTTAGAAAACAAAAGGGGTGTTCTCTTTATAATAGTACATAGATGATATCAGTTATGTATTTTAGCGCAAAAATAACGTACTTTAGCGTGTAAGTAATGTACTTTAACGTCTAAATTATGTACTTTAGCGGTTTATCATATCAATTATGTACTTAAGTTAAAATAACGTAAAGCGTGTAATGTACCTTAACGTCTAATTAATCTGCTAAAAAAAAGATATACTTAAGCATTCAAATTATAGACTACTCCGTAGTCCGTACAATGTCAAATTTATGTACTTTAATATACAAATTTATGTACTTTACCATAAAACTATTGTACTTTAGTTTAACTTTTACGTATTTTAGAGTAAAACTTATGTACTTTTGATGTAAAACTTACTAAACTTACTCTAATTTTTATGTGTTTTTGAGTTTGTAACGCAGCGGAATTAAAATAGAAAATAAAGGATATGAATTAGTCTAGGATCCTCGCAAGAATACATGACTAAGACTAATTTGTACTAAGATCACAAAGAAACAAAGCACAAATAAAAGGCAAGCACCAAGATCACAAAGAAACAAGGCACAAACCAAAAGAATACCTCGCAAGGCCAAGATTTTGAAGGAAACTCCCTTCGACTCTTCGATATTAATGCTCAAACTTGTATATTCTGAAAAACAATACAATAAGACTCTTTATTTATACTAACTGGAAACATCTAGACTCTAAGGATTAAGGTAAGAATCGATAATGAAACTTTCCTTAATTCCGACTCACAAACTGAGAACTTTCTTAATTACTTCGACAACAAATTGGAAACCTTATTGGCTCCTTTATTATTAGGCAACTAAATAATAATAAAACCATCTATCTAGAACTTCATTGGACGTGCATTGTTTGGAGAATATAGAAGATTCGGTCAAACTCGTGTACCCGCGTAGAAACTGGACAGCTCAACTTAAAACAGACATATCTTTTTCGTTACTTAACCATTTAAGGCATATGACCACTTTTCGGAAAGCTTAGTTAACACCCCGGCTCATCGCCTGAGCCGAGAGTAGTCACCGATGGCAGCTTGCCAGGCTGTGGGCTGACCTCACAGACCAACACGGGTCCTTCCGGCGCACTTTGACCTCACTCGTGCGCACCATGGGAAACTTCCCAGGAGGTCACCCCATCCTGAAATTACTCCCACTCAAGCACGCTTAACTTTGGAGTTCTTATCACATGGGCTTCCTAAAAGGAAAGTCGACTTTGGTGGTATGAGTAGCACTGTCAATCATTTTAAGCACCTCATATGAGCCCTTAATGTCTCAGGAACCTCCTCTGAAATTTGGGGTATTACATTCACCCCCTCTTAAGAAAGCAACGTCCTCGTTGCGACTGGCAGCCAACCATAGTCTAGCTCCAGGATCTTTCCTCCGCTAGGCTGTTGACCTGGGCTCTCCTGACCACAAGATCAACACGCGGTCGCAGGGTTGCTCTGATACCATTTGTAACACCTCGGCTCATCGCCTGAGCCAAGAGTAGTCACCTATGACAGCTTGCCAGGCTGTGTGCTGACCTCACAGACCAACACGGGTCCTTCCGGCGCACTTTGACATCACTCGTGCGCACCCTGGGAAACTTCCCAGGAGGTCACCCATCCTGAAATTACTCCCAGTCAAGCACGCTTAACTTTGGAGTTCTTATCACATGGGCTTCCTAAAAGGAAAGTCGACTTTGTTGGTATGAGTAGCACTGTCAATCCTTTTAACCACCTCATATGAGCCCTTAATGTCTCAGGAACCTCCTCTGAAATTTGGGGTATTACACTTAGATCATGAACTTTACTTTCCAATTGATTGCTCCTCTAAATAATGATTAGTTCAAAAGATATCTAGCCTGAAAGTTGACGTGATGGTCTTCAACTTCCATTATTAGCTTTGACTCATAGCTCCCATGTATCAACTTTAACGTAAAATTTATGTACTTTCTTCAGCGTAACATTATGTACTTTAACTCAAATTTTATGTATTCATATTAGAGTACTAGTCATGTACTTTAACATATCAATTATGTTTCCTTCTGTATCTTCAAAATAGCATTTCAATGAAAAAAAAACACTTCTAAATCCCATCCAAATTTAGAGTCTAAATTATGTACTTTAATGAAATAATTATGTACTTTAACGAAATAATTATGTACTTTAACTAAATAATTATGTACTTTAACGAAATATTGCGAGTACTACTCAAACGTAGCAATTTCCGTATCTTTTCAAATACTAGTACGTACTTTAAAACTTTGACCAAAAATAAAACAAAAGAAAAAAGAATTAAAATAAAATTTACAAACCCACTTCCCACTTTCCCAGGCACTTACCAGAATCAACATTTCTGGCTCCTTATTTTTTTTATTCCTCCCAAATTCTCTCTCCTCTATGCCTCCATTCCCAGATTCCCAACACAGCCACCACCACTTGCTCCCGCCTCTATCTACACCACCTTGCATGCACCACCCCCCCTCCCCAACCGGCCGGGTTTGGCGTTCAAGGCTACATTTCTTTACCCACGACGCCTAGTTGTCCCGCTATCTTACTCTCTCCTTCATTTCTCTCACTCTCAAACGGCGGATCTGGGTGGTGAGAGCCTATAATGCCTTCGCCGGCGACAGATGTTGTGGTGGCTAGTGCCGGCGGCTAGGCGATGTAGTACGTGCTGGCGCGGGAGGAGAGAAAAGCTGTGAGATTTATTTTTTTTTAATTTTTTGGTTTTCTTTTTTTAATAAACCGGTTTTTAAAATAAAATCGGTGACGTGACCGTGACGTGGCACTGGGACTAGGTAGTCCCGGGACTACGTAGTCCCGGGACTACGGTATACGCGCCGGGTACCTTGGGAGATTTGCCAATTTTTACATGGTACAAACGTTTCCAAGTTCCTTAATAGAAAAATGTTACCATGAAGAGTGAAAATAGGAAGTTAAATATTTATTATTTCACTAATGAGACATTAAAATAATGATAATAATATGAGATAATTAGAATATACATTTTTTAGAAAAAAAATCGAAATTATCGAACATACCATGCACTAGATTGAATTTATGGGCGCATAGCCGCATACCATGTTTACAAACCTACTAGAAATGTGGGTACCATATAAAAACCGACAAAATGGAGAATCACCTATAAATTTTCCCCAAACTCTAAGGGCTTGCTTGGTTAGAGGGATTGTTTGCAACGTAATCAATTATTTTTAGTTGAGAAAATAAAGGAGAGTGAGGAGAGTTGGATATGATCACCATTACAATGTAATGAGTTTTCCATCTAGCTAAGGTAATTGTCATTGTTCAACTAAAACCTATGTAATGGTCATTATTACATTATCATTAGATGTAATCAATTACACTCTCCCTCTTGTGAGTCATCTTTCTCTCACTCAAGTTTCACATTACATTCCATTCCATTACGTTATAATCCATATTCCTCCAAGCAAACATAGCCTTAACATTTTTCACATAGCAATATTTTCCGGATTGAGATTCCCTGGAGTTGAAAAATAACTCTACACGGTAGCTAGATTTTACTTAAAATAAAAAATTAACTCTACCATGTGCATTTATTTCTTATTTTCAAAAATACATTTTCAATTATATTTTTCGTTTATAGTAAACTCTAACTACCACCACTATGAAAAAATAACTACAGAAAATCTGAATCCTTATTTTTCTAAGCAATAAATCGAGAAGAGCCGTTTTTTTTTTTCAAAGGAGATCGAATTTGTGAATATTACCCCGGCTGTTGACTATATATTCGAAGCAACATCATTATGACTCCAAAAAAAAGTAACATAATTAGTGATTCAACCAAGTCAGGAAATCTGATTGATTACAAGTATGTGAGCATGCATACAAATGAACCATATATAGAAAACAAAACTCTTTTCTTCATCCATTCTCTATCTAGATCTTGGACTCTTTCACACATACACTGCTCTGCTCGAACGAAGACAAATTAAAAAAACACATACAATCTTTGCAACTAAAACAGTAAATTTGAATAATAAGCACTCAATTATGGTCAAATGATCAATAAGCTCTAACAGCCATCTTCATGCCGGCCTTGCAATGTCCGGGGGCGGAGCAGATGAAGTAGTTTGCGCCCCTCCTCAGTCTAATGACGTCCTTGCCAGTGTTGAATGCATATGAACCTCTTGGGGTGCTGCATGTGTAGTATCCTGTTCCACTTACGGCCACCACATTGTGCAGATATCTGTTGTACCTGAATACTGAAATTCACATTTCGATCACCCACGAAAAATAAAGTCAATACGGTGTCCCGATAAATTCTTAGTTAAGTTAATATAATGACATTAAAAATATATATTTCCGTGGTAAATTATACCATATGGTCCTGAATGCACAAGGATCATGGTGCTCCCACTCACAATGAAGGGGTGAACTCATGAAATAAAAAGCGAAAGATTATTTTTAAGTGTGGTCTTATTTCTCTGTTGTGAGAAGGACCACATGCTCCTAGTGCTCCTGAGAGCATTGCATAATTAAGCATTAGATTTTGTACATGGTAAAACAAAAGAACAAAACTTTGGTAAATATAAACTAGCGTTACTATATATTAAAGATAGTAGTAACTCATGAATATATACAAGAGCTCGAAATACTAACCAAAATAATCACCAGCCCTGAAGATCTTGCCTCTAGGCCAATTGACCATATTGTAGTTCCAACCAGCCGAATCTCCGACATAGTACACCGCCGCAAGGGTGGGCTGAGCCATAGCAAATACGCAAAGTAAGGCTAACCCGAGGGCCAAAGCGCGGTTATTTGCACTGCCTCTTCCTTGAGCCATTTTTGTGAGCTAAGCTAGCAATTAAGTTCCCTAGCTTCTTAATTAAAACTTGAGCGAAAATGTTTAGAGAGAAATGATCGAGCTTGTTTTGTAAGATATATTGTAGTAGTGGTAATAATAAGCGAAGAAGTGACCTCCTATTTATACAAGTATTTGGGTGTACATGAAATGTTATAACAACTTCAAAATGCTGTCGTCCTTGTTGATGCGAGAGACGCGGAGAGCGAGTGATCAAATTATTATTTGTAGTTCTCTTCTATTATACAAATGATTAATTCATATAATATATGGTTTATGAGAAGACTTTTTGGTTTCCATGCAACATGTATTCCACTACTATTGTCTATATGTGTTTTGAACTATTTGTAGAGTTGGCCGGACTTCTTTTATAAATCGCTGACTTTTGAGTAGTTTTGGGGGAATTGGTCCGTTAACTAAATCCAATGTTCGGAGAACACTCACTTGGCCGGGAGTAGTAATGTAGTCCCTCCATTATATTATTTCGAATAGTTTGACATTTGGCTCCAATAAGATATGGAATTACCCGTATGTGAGAGAAATTTAACATAATGTTAACTTTATTTCAACAAAATGGAAAAGAGGGATCGGAGTAATTTCTTCGCATATCTAAATATAGTCTAATGTTTGTACTCCCTTGATTGCTCATTTCTAGATTGTAATTTCATTCCCATGTTAATTTCACTTGATTTCTTGTATTGGGGGATCGATATCTTGTGTCGAATTAGACATCAGGGATGAGAGTTTATAGAATCACGCAAATTTGATAGTAATTATAATGCTGATAATTTGAATTATGTATATAATTTTATACGTATAAATTGAAAGAGAAACTTTTCAATATGTGTCCTGGAAGTCAAAAATGTTGTGACATCTTATTGGAAAAATAGTTCTAGAAGATTTTGATCCACTAAGATTATGTAATAACTGAGGCTAAAAGCTACCGAGCTTAACCAAGAATTATAAATACATTGTTAACTAATCTTTTTTGAGGGGATTACAAACTTGTAATCTATCTATCTATCTATATCTTTTAATAAAATCGTGTCATAAAGTTGATGTAGCACGAGTTTGATAAACAATTGACATATCATCAACAACATGTCAACAATCATTTAACACGTCAGTATGCTCATTGGTAGATCAATCAAAAATGTGTGAGGCCGGATTTGAACTATTGACCTCTTACTTACTTATGCTTCACATTACCAGTGTGATAACTGTTACTTCATGCATGTTTTTACAACTCATACTATAAAAAGGAAAGAACCAGTCCAAATGAATGTAGATGACCAAATCTTTTATTTTTGAAAATTTTGACGAATTATGGAAGTAAATATGACATTAATGACAATATACATTAGCTTCTACTATATTGGCCCTTCCATATTCCATATGTGAGTATGAACATATAATATATGTGGGTGTGAATTAAATTTTAAAAAAAAAATACAGGACATTCATACGGCCCATCTATCTATCTATCTATCTATCTATCTTCTATCTATATCGTTTAATAAAGTCATGCCATTAAGCTGATATGGCACGAGACATGTCAGCAAAAAAATAATTCACCCCCGAATCTGACTGTGAGTTGTAATAAATCAAAACGGGAAATGATAATCATAATTGTCTTAATATACGTGATTGTGTAAATATAATTTCCTTATTATATATACGTGATTGTGTGAACACTCAATGTACCATTTCCTCTATTAACCTACATGCAGACCACTAATAATATAATATAGGTTTAACTAATTAACATAGGTTAACTCTCTTCAGAAAAAAAAAATTAACATATGTTAACTTTTACACTATTCACGCTTTGTATTGTGAATACGATAACACAGGGAGCAAATTAGAGAGGTAGATAGTAACAACACACGACAACCATTTGCCCAACATTATTTGATCTCTCCCGTTACTTTTGCGTCCTCCTACAATTATTCAAATACAAATACCAATGTAAATAAGTTGCAAGTTGTTCCCAAAAATAATAAATGCAAATTTCGTTACTTTACTGAGTTCATAGCGGAATTAGAACTTTTACCAAATATAACATTTTTGAATGTAAAAGCGTAATATTTAAGTGTTTGGCAAACATGAAAAGAACATTTCTTGCCTTCTGTAATAATTCTGGCTTATGCCGTTCGATGATCACTCGAAGATATATGGCACATCAACTTTTGATCAACTATCATCATATCAAGTTTGATGGGTTTACGTTGTAGTGAGTTTGTTGGTGGATTTGTGATTTGTGGTGTTGATGAAAAATGACCAAGATGGTGTCGTGATTTTCATGGAAGAAGCTGCTAATTCTTTTCCTTATTTTGTGAGAGATGGTTTGCGTTTTTGTTTTTGTTTTTTTTTTTTTTTTGAAAGATTTTAGTTATGTGATTGTCTTTTGCCCTCACAGTGTTATTTGAGTATTACTTTGTCATTACTCTCACTTACAAACATTATTATTATTATTATTACAAGGCTAATGTAAGACTACCTATTTTTTTATTTTCATACCTTATCACTTATAATTTTCTTTCTATATTTCTTAAATGCGAACTTTGACGAATCTAATAACTTTATTTTGCCCCTATGAATCCAATTAGTTTTTTGTTAAATAAAAAATAAAACTCACCCAAAAAAAAAATGTCACATATTCCTAGAATGAGTGAGTATATACATAGCACTATTAGAAATATTTCACATAAACATTTAAGAACCCCGTTCATGGCACGGGTTCATAAGCTAGTAATCTAATATATACGAGTACTTTTTTTTTTTCTTCAAAATCTTGCGGAATTTGAGAGTTTTATAAGAACTTCAATTGGTATATGGTACACTTGCTACGTATCCCGCTTCTTATCTATTAAGAGTCTATGGATTTATATTAGGCCAGTCTAAAAGAAAATAATTTGGGCTCATACTATTAAACAATAATATCAAACACAAAGCCCAAACCACATTTTTTTCTCTCTCTCCTTCTCCACCCACCCACAGCTACCACCACGCACCTGACCACCACCGCCCCTTTGCGCCGACCACCACCTCACGCGACGGCACCACCACGATTTGAGGCGCGCCGCTCCGGCGGCATCCCTAAGCCCGCGTGTCACGCCCCAAAATCATTATTGGAACATAACAGACGGCAAGCTATGAAAAGTAGGCTAAGCCATTCTTATTCCTCAAAAGTTGAAGGTACACAACATATATTACACAATATTATACATAAGAATACTATAGTACAAACGATTACTAAGGCCATTATTTATGCTACAAGACGACTTGGGTAGCTCACTCAGATTCCCACCTCCAGCTAGTACTGATTTCCTGAAAAGAATTTAGTATTGAAAGGGTGAGCTCGACAGCCCAGTAAAAGACAGTTTCCGACTCAACCGGATCAAGCAGTTGCTAAAATAGTAAAACAATAATAGTTCGTATAAGTATCAATAACTCCCGTAGTGGGTAGTGTAGTATAGTAAAACAATAATAGTTCGTAGTCAGTGCCAGTTTACTCCCTTGGCAGGGCCAGACGGATATCCTCGTTTCAAAGTTAGCCAGAGCACATAACTAACCCACAAAATCGAAGTAGTTCTGAAAATAATCAGAGTTTGCAGTACTCGATCCTCTTTAAAAAATAAGCATTAAAGTATACAAAATAATACTATAAGCTAAATCAGAAAGAGTCCTTTACCTGAATTCCAAACCACCGCGATACTACTCCGTGCGTTCTCTCATTCTAAGTAAATAAAGTCGCGTAATTTATTTATTTAAGGTTATATTGGCAAAGTAATCATGTTGCCATTTATTTGATAATTAACTGTCCAAGGGTCCAACGACGTCCGAATTCTAAAAGTGGCGATTATCTAGTCAAATTGTTAATTTCCTATTTATCGTCCTTTAGTGGAAATCATTCACTCTAAGATTATTTTCACCACTGGGGTAATTCCGCCGGGTTACTTTATAATCATGGAGCTACTATTTACCACCAACACATTTTATTCTTGGGTTAGTTGTTAATACGGTGACGTTCACAAACTGGGGTAATTCCACCGAGTTAATTGCACCGTAATAACTATTCGCCACAAGGTTAATCAATTATTGAAAACGTGTACGAAAATATTAACGGTGTTGTTTAACGATAATAATTTCATAACAGTTTAAGAGTTATACCTTGACTACGTTAAGTGACGATGACTATTTCGACAGAGCCTCGCTAAGAAGATGTAACTTTTCGCACGTACGTAACAACTACTTATTTCGTAAATTATTTTTACGAAATCTTATAATACTCGGAACTTACTTTATATGTGGTGTGTTTATGGTCTGAAGCACTTCAGTTTAATTCACTCAGTACAACACTTGTGTGTTGATTTGCGTCGAACAACTGAGTAGAGATGGAGCTATTTATAGGCGGAAAAAAATCAGTTTTCTCCCGAGGGCACACCAATTTACCAAAGGTAACTTGGTTTTCCCCTGCAAAAATGACAATTATCAACCTTCTAGGCATTAAATGCCCTACAATTCCCACGACAACTTCTCTTTTATTATTATTATTATTATTATTATTATTATTATTATTATTATTATTATTATTATTATTATTATTATTACTATTATTATTATTATTATTATTATTATTATTATTATTATTATTATTATTATTATTAATATTAAAAAGTGGGTTATTATATCCACCCCTCCTAATAAGAAGTTTCTCCCGAAACTAACTGATATTAAGATTCGAACAGGTACGGATAGTTTTCCCTCATGTCCGCCTCTTTTTCTCAAGTGGCATCTTTTTCATCGTGATTTTTCCAATGCACTTTGACGAACGAAATTGTCTTTTTTCTTAACACCTTGATTTCTTGGCCCAAAATTTTCTGTGGTCGTATTCGTAACTCAAATCTGGCTGAAGTTGGATAGGTTTAAGTTCCATGATTTGTTCATCCGGTTGAACAAACCTTTTAAGCATCGAAACATGGAACACATTATGGACTCCTGATAGTATTGGCGGTAAGGCCAACCTATACGATACCTTCCCAACCTTCTCAAGAATTTCGTGTGGACCAATAAATCTCGGACTGAGTTTTCCACGAACTCCAAATCTATGCACTCCTCTGGTTGGTGAAACTTTGAGATAGACTTTCTCTCCTTCCTTCAAATCCATATCTCGTCTTTTCTTCTCGGCGTAGCTTTTTTGTCGACTGTGAGCAGCTCTCATACGCCCCCTTATTACATGTATCTTGTCGACGGTTTGTTGTACCAGTTCGGGACCTAAAAGTTGTCTTTTGCCCACATCATCCGAGCACAAAGGGAACCTGCACTTTCGTCCATACAAAGCCTCGAAGGGCGTGGCACCAATACTGGAATGATAACTGTTGTATGAAAACTCCACAAGATGTAACCATTCCTCCCATGAACCCCCGAAATCTAGGACACATGCCCTGAGCATGTCTTCTAATGTCTTAATGGTCCTTTCTGTCTGTCCATCAGTTTGAGGGTGATAAGCGGTGCTGAAGTTTAATTTTGTTCCCATCGCATCATGTAGACTCTGCCAAAATCGTGCAACATACTTTGAGTCTCTGTCGGACACAATAGACACAGGAACACCATGAAGCCTAACAATTTCTTTCACATACAGTTCAGCTAGTGATTCTGTTGTGTAACTGGCTCTTAGTGGTAAGAAATGAGTTGATTTTGTTAATCGATCTACAATAACCCAAATAGACTCATATCCACATTGAGTCCTTGGCAGACCACCCACAAAATCCATTGTGTAACAACCCTAAATTTTCGCAATAATAAATAAGGAAATATAATAGAATTGTTACGCCGCAGTTGACTACCGAGTCAACTGCTAGGCTTGAAATTCAAATACAACTTAATAAATCCAAACAAACGAAAAGACGACAGCAGAAGACTTAGAATGTCGAACTACAGTTCTCAAAACTGAAATTAAATTACAAAACCAAATATAATCCATGTCTAAATAATGTTTATGAAAAGCTCCCGGCATGCAAATGAATTCCTCTAGCAAGCATCCACATCATCAAGACCTGTCAACTATGCCATCGAAGAATGATATAGGCCCCAGAATACGGTAGGGAACAAACCAGAAAGCAGAACGTCAGCACAGGCTGAGTAAGAAACATAAAGCAGAGAAACAAAGATACGCGCCTTGAGGCGCGTAGCTAACAAATAATAAGCACAGGATATAATAATGAATACAGAGTACTATCGGGACACGACAGTGCGATAGTCACGTATCGCTGACGAGACAAACGGTCTTGTCTATCATACACGGCTGGGCTCCTACTCCGCAGTCACCACAATCTCGAACCAGCGCGAGCTAGAGTACATATAAACGACTCCTAAAGACTTAAAATGTGCACACCCCTCGCTAGAGATCCAGTAGGATGCGTACCTCTAGGAGGAAAGCCTAATAGGCAGTCGGTAGCTACTCCGACCGAAAAAGTACCTTGATCAGAGGTATAAACAGTGATCGGTCAGGGCCGCATCACAATCACTCTAGGTGGTAAACATTTGTCGTTCTTTTCTTTCATCCATTTTACATTCATTATTCGATGGTACGTTATTCGATAATACAATTTATAAACGGCCGTAGCCGGATTTAATTCTCATCAACAAGAACACAAGCGAAGTCAACAACAACAATGATAGACCACTCGGCTGAGAAGCCAAGTGGCCGAGAGGCCAAATAAGACCGGGGCCGAAAGGCCGGTTATAAAGGAAGTCGAAGGGCATTGATGGGCGCATAAGACGGATTAGATACGACATGTGAAATGATTCCAATTGACAGAAACAAGTGAACAATGAATACAAGACAGAGATATTTAAGGTTAGGAATCCAATCATTGAAATAGAACATGATATTTGCGAGGCTCAAAGGCTTGATCAACGTTCTTACCTTACTCTGAACAAATACTAAAAGCTCCAACTAGAAAGGAACTTCTTCAAACACACACCCTAATCACCAAAATAACGAGATTGATCTACCACATGGTCACCATCACAAACCCAACACAAAAACAATCAACTAACTACAACATGGCCACAACAATCATGAATTCGACAACCAATCCTTACAACAATCACACCAAATTAATATCACGTCCTTCCCATCTTACTAATTACACAATTCCATCAATTAATCATCAAAATAACAACGACAACACCCAAATAACCCAAAATTCAGAATCGACAGAAGGTTCATTCGTCATTCAAATCATCAGAAAAATCTCCCAAACCAATAACACAATATCCCCAAATACATAACCAATTACTCCACCAAAAATCAAACCATTCCACACACAAAATCAATCATAAATTAACATAAACCCTAATTAACAAAACCCCAAATTTCGAAAATCACCACCCACGAATTATAATTATCACAAACACGATTATAACTTCAAAACAACAATCTAATTAACCCCAATCGTGTTCTAGACCAACAATCGAACACAATTTCGAAAACTCAATTAATTCAATGGTAGAAAAGTTTAAGAGACTTACTACTCTTGATTAAAATCAAGAGAGAGAGGACGGTAGAGGTTGGCGACGAGGGCGGTTGTGTGGCGGCGAAGATGGCAGCACGGCGAGGTCGCGCGCGCGCTCCCCTGTTCTTCTCCTCTTCTTTTTTTTTTTCTTTCTTTCTTTTCTTTTCTTTCGTGCGGCTGATGCTTTGTTTGTGTTTTTTTTTTTTTTGTCTTTTGTTTTTATGTAGGTGAGGGAGGGTTAGCAAGGGCAAATTGGTAGTTTTGCTAGCTAAATTCCTAATTAGGAAAACGACCCAAAAAGGAAAGTGACTCTAAATTCCCAAAAAAATAGAAACTCGTAACTCTAAAATGAATTTCTCTTGACGACTTTAATAATTTAGAAGTCCCAAAAATATGTTGTGTTACAGTCTTCCCCCCTTAAAACAAAGATTCGTCCCGAATCTTAAACCTGCTCCTCAAGATTCCACCCTCGCCTAGAAACGTTGATTTAAAGGTAGAGTAAGTAACACGAGGTAAAAGGTGTTTGAGTGATAGTTGAAACGGAGGATAACAAACACATAACACATTCAGCACAGATCAAGCTCAAATAACAAGTAATAACGTAACACATTGCGTCAGGAAGAGGGAAAGCGAGGCGCGCGGGGCTCTCGTCCCTCTTAAAACAAAGGTTCGTCCCGAACTGAGAGTACCTTAGTCGAAAAGATGAGGATACTTCTCACGCATAAATGATTCCACTTCCCATGTTGCTTCCTCAACGTTGTTATTGCACCACAGAACTTTGACCATGTTGGTCTCAGTACACCTAGTTTTGCGCACCTTGGTGTCTAGGACTTTCAACGGTGCCTCTTCATAGGTCATAGTTTCATCCAACTCGATGGTTTCTGGGTCCAATACATGGGACGGGTCGTTGACATAGCGTCTGATTTATGACACGTGAAACACATTGTGGACCTTATCAAGGTTCGCAGGCAAGTCTAACTCGTAAGCTACCTCCCCAACTCGTTTAGTCACCTTATAGGGTCCAATGAATTTGGGACTCAGTTTTCCTTTTTTTTCCCGAACCGCATCACACCTATGGTGGGTGACACGCGTAAGAGAACCATATCGCCCACGTTGAACTCGATGTGGTTGCGTGTCTTGTCATCATAGCTCTTTTGTCTGTCTTGTGCAGCCTTGAGCCTTTCCTGAATCAGCTTGACCTGATCTGTCATTTCCTGAATGTAGTCTAGACCCAAGACCATTATTTCACCTATATCATTCCAACACATTGAACTCCTGCACTTTTTGCCATATAAAGCCTCGTATGGTGCCATCTTTGTTGAGGCTTGATAGCTGTTGTTGTAGGAGAACTCGATCAAATCCAACTTATCCTCTCATCCGCCTTGATACTGTAAGGTACAAGCTCTCAACATATCCTCCAAAATCTGATTTGTCCTCTTAGTTTGGCCGTCAGTGGCCGGGTGAAATGCGGTACTCATGAGAAGTTTCGTTCCCAAAGCCTCTTGTAACTTCTTCCAGAATCGAGAAACGAAGCGCGCATCACGATCAGATACAATCTCTTGTGGTGTACCTTGAAGTCGTAACACATGGTGTATGTAGGCATCGGCTAGCTGTTTCTTTTTCCAAGTGTCCTTCATTGGTACAAAATGTGGGCACTTTGTCAGTCTATCCACGATCACCCAAATCATATTGTTTCTCTTCTGTGTCCTAGGTAACCCTGCAATGAAATCCATGGATATGGAACTCCATTTCCATTCCGGTACTGGTAAAGGTTGTAATTTGGCTTGAGGTCTCTTGTGCTCGTTTTTCACCTTTTGACAAACCAAACACCTAGATACGAAGTCAGCCACATCCTTCTTCATCCCAGACCACCAGAACACTTTCCTCAAATCTTGGTACATCTTATCACCTCCTGGGTTCACTGAATATTTGCTAGCATGAGCTTCGCTCAGGATTTTGTTCTTTAGTCTAGTGTCACTAGGTATGCAGACTCTGTCCAGAAATCGAACGATGCCACCACCACACTTCTTGAACAACTCAGGCTCCTTTGCCAATTTGTTCAAAGTTGTTTTATCAGTCGACTGCAACTCCTTTATTTCACCCAAGATATGATCATCAATTGCTGTCGTTCCTGAAGTCACTCCTGGTTTAGTCAACTGTACTCCGACATTAAGAATTCGTCTCTTAGTTTCTCCCTTTGATCAACTAATTGGACCGAATGTAGAGACTTTCTGCCCAATGCGTCAGTTACGAAATTGGCTTTTCCTTCATGATACTGTATTGTCATGTCGTAGTCTTTGATCAACTCCAACCATCTCCTCTGTCGCATATTTAGTTCCTTTTTGAGTGAATATATACTTTAACCTCTTATGGTTGTAGAAGATCTTGAATGAATCCTCTATTCGTTAGTGTCTCCTTGCCCTTTTAATTTAACTAGTATGATCTCAATCCCATTTCCACTTATCTAAAAGTTCTGTGTTTGACTGTCCAATATTGTCGAATTCCTTCACGACAGCTTTGACCTATGATTCTGCTCCTTAAAAAAAAAAAAAATTGACCTCATTCACTTTATACACATTGAAGCAAGATCGTTTCAAGAACCATATCTTAAGTTGATGGTAAGATCAAATTCTCGCACTATTATAACTTCAAGATACGACATTATAAGTGTTGGAGTCTCAAAAGGGGCACTATAAGACTACTACATATCATGATGCTTTTACATTCGACCATCTTGCTCACAAAATAAACTTTATCAACCCAAGCCAACGTTCCGTTGCCTTCGTATGAAGCTACTCATCAAATGACCGTACCTCCATAATTTGAGCTTCTTTACAACTTTAACCCAAAAATATTTACTACCAAAGTAGATGTTTCATAAGGTTTCCTCATAAAATTCCGCCGCTACAAGTCGAGAGGGCATTAGCAACTTGTTTAGAAGACTTAGTCTTTCATTCACCATGAATACACTCCCTTCACCTTGTTCATTGCACATCTATTGTCGTTATCAACCAAATACTATACAAATTGATGATTGTTAGTATCACCCTATTTCCACTTTAGTTCATCCATTAACTATGATTAACAATTACCATAGGAGGGTCGTCACTAGGGCATAATATATAAGCATCACCACCGAATTGTAGCATCTCATAATCACGTAAGGCGTCAAAATTACACCCAACTGGCTGAATTCAGAAATAGGCCCCTTGTCCTTAAATTATCTCACTTCATTCCCTGGATCCCAATGGACATATCACAAAACCAAACCCATAATTCCCTTTGCTACTTTATCTCGCAAGCTTAAGATTCAAAATCTTATAGAGTACCTCAAGATCAATCTGTTCTCCATGATCAAATCTCATACCCATAGACCACGAGTTGTAGTACAACTTCGCGAACCGAATTGCATTTCTTTATGTGCACATACCACTTACTACATCTTTAATGTGTTTACAATCTTATTATTTGATGACATCTCACTTGATCCCATACCTTAATATGTATCGACTTTCCTTTACTCGAGCTTATAACCTATTAATTCAACTCAGGATGTCAAGTCCAAAGACGGTAGAAGGTCCCCCTTTTTTTTTTGTATAGCTCACATGTCCAATAGTTTATTAAAACTAAAATTTCATTTGTTGCATCATCGTGGATACTTGCTTTCTTCTTACTCTCGCACCTTTAATTTGTGTTATGAGTCCCAAAACAATTCTTATTTCGATCCCCAATTATTCGAGTTGTACCAAAATTTTAGCATATAAACACCCAACTAGTGTAGAAACAGTTGGCATAGCGATCTAACTCCATAGTGATGCCAAAATCATAATCATTTATTATACAGTCGAATCCTATCCATGAGTGAGTAAGTTTCCCTTAGCAACTTATATGACCGAGAAATTCTTAAATATATTTTCCTTTTACCTTCCTCACACTACAACCAGGCCAAGTACTTACGAGAAAATGCATATCATCTCTTAGAGTTGGATCTTCCTCTAAACAGTCCACCGTTCCCTTGGGGTTAAATTCTCTCTATATATAATTACTCAAGATGTATTCAAACATCGCTCCTCCTCGCATATCGAATGTCCAACGCTTTGATCATGTGACCCCCCAAATGAAGTACATGTAGCAAGGTTCAGAAGCCCGTCAATTCTCATTCCATTGGTTACCAGAGTCATTCACCCGCACCATTTTCTATAAGGTAATAACGTTTGAATTAGACGTGACACAATTCAAATTAGTTGCTGAAGTCCATACCGAATTCACAAGAATAGACAAGCATTGAAATACGTTGACAATTCAAAGGCAACAAATGAAAATCAAGCGACAAACGAGTATCGTAAATCAATGAGCGACGTTGTTTTTTTTTTCTTTTTCGGGGAGCACGAGTCTTGGCTACTATAGCACGAGTCGTGTCCGGATCAGGAGTATCGCTGTCGCGCGAGGGCATGTGTCGTACTACTCTCGTTTGAGCCAAGTAACGCGATTTCAAACAATTAAAACAAGTTACAATCAAACCGAAATACACAAATAGCAATTAATTAAATCAATCTTAATAAATAATCATATAATCATAGTATTATCGGGGTATTGTCCCCAATTAGAACGAATATAACAAGTAATTTGTCTAAAGATTTGCAAATTACACTTTATTGACGTAACTGAATCTATAATCTATTGAATTATATCATATAGTCTCCTAATATTGTGGGTTATGACTCAAGCGCCTCCTAAGGTGCTTCAAATATCATTTGATCCTTCTCCCTCCTCAGGAAATTCGTCAGATTCAAAAGGCTCTTCACTATCATCCTCGGGCGCGCCATTCATCTTATTAGATGCAGGATCAAGATTATTCCCATCTCCCAAATCATTCGCAGTTCCTCCATTTCCTCCACCCTCTTCACCTTATCAATAGATAAATGGGCATTCTCCTGTACTTGTCCTACCTATCTATCAGGGATGTCAGCTAGTATGTCCCGGCGTCTCGCTCTAACGCACTTCTTCTTCCTAGAGGTTCGGTAGATGTCAGCCCTTAAAGTCACAGGTAAGCCTGGTGGTGAAGGAATATAGTAGCGATGTCCAGCCTTAATCCTTTTATTACCGAGGTGTACAGCCAACTCTTTTGCTTCCCTCTCCTCAGCCCTATCTTTATAAATCTCATAGGGGTTTGGGTAAGGGTAATGAGGATTAATAGTTGCGTCCACTAAATATTCAGGTAACTCTTTGAAATCACGCTCAAGATTCCTGTAGAGTAGGTCCTCATATTCTAATATTGTTTTTAGCTTTTCCATTGTCAAGGTATTTCCTGAATCAGTGATTAGGTAGCGTTTATCACCAAAATGGCAAGCAAAATAGGTCATTCTCTCAAGTCGGTTACGGATATGATCCCATCGTGCTTGGTCCCTCAGATTAATCATGGCCACAAACATTTTCACTTCCTCGTTTAGCGCCCAATCATACGTTTCACTGGCCAACTGCAGCTTGTCTCCAATTCTGTCAACAAATTCTGAAATAGTCTCACCCCATCCCATGGGTTCATAAAACAGTCTGGGTTTAGAGCTACCGCATCAGTCCTAGTTTCGCCCGCAGGATCGCCGTTCACTCCATCTTTCCCAAACATCCAGGTATATCCCATCGGATCGGAAATCATCTGTCAATTACCATTAAATAGAGAAAACAATGAGTAAGTTGTTGATCATTAAAGAAGCTCACACCTCAACCAGTAAGTCTCCAACCTAAGTTTGGTTAATCAGCACTTTCGAGGGTTTGTAAGTCACAGACTGTCATTTAGCACTTTAGCAATTAGCATGCGTATGAATGCACCCGACTCATCCCCCATTTTGAAAAATCTTATTTAAAACAAGTTTTCAAAACTTTTGTAGACTCGACGAATCAGAGCCTAATGCTCTGATACCAACTGTAACAACCCTAAATTTTCGCAATAATAAATAAGGAAATATTATAGAATTGTTACGCCGCAGTTGACTACCGAGTCAACTGCTAGGCTTGAAATTCAAATACAACTTAATAAATCCAAACAAACGAAAAGACGACAGTGGAAGACTTAGAATGTCGAACTACAGTTCTCAAAACTGAAATTAAATAACAAAACCAAATATAATCCATGTCTAAATAATGTTTATGAAAAGCTCCCGGCATGCAAATGAATTCCTCTAGCAAGCATCCACATCATCAAGACCTGTCAACTATGCCATCGAAAAATGATATAGGCCCCAAAATACGGTAGGGAACAAACCAGAAAGCAGAACGTCAGCACAGGCTGAGTAAGAAACATAAAGCAGAGAAACAAAGATACGCGCCTTGAGGCGCGTAGCTAACAAATAATAAGCATTGGATATAATAATGAATACAGAGTACTATCGGGACACAACAGTGCGATAGTCACGTATCGCTGACGAGACAAACGGTCTTGTCTATCATACACGGCTGGGCTCCTACTCCGCAGCCACCACAATCTCGAACCAGCGCGAGCTAGAGTACATATAAACGATTCCTAAAGACTTAAAATGTGCACACCCCTCGCTAGAGATCCAGTAGGATGCATACCTCTAGGAGGAAAGCCTAATAGGCAGTCGGTAGCTACTCCGACCGAAAAAGTACCTTGATCAGAGGTATAAACAGTGATCGGTCAGGGCCGCATCACAATCACTCTAGGTGGTAAACATTTGTCGTTCTTTTCTTTCATCCATTTTACATTCATTATTCCATGGTACGTTTTTCGATAATACAATTTATAAACGGTCGTAGCCGGATTCAATTCTCATTAACAAGAACACAAGCGAAGTCAACAACAACAATGATAGACCACTCGGCCGAGAAGCCAAGTGGCCGACAAGCCAAATAAGACCGGGGCCGAAAGGCCGGTTATAAAGGAAGTCGAAGGGCATTGATGGGCGCATAAGACGGATTAGATACGACATGTGAAATGATTCCAATTGACAGAAACAAGTGAACAATGAATACAAGACAGAGATATTTAAGGTTAGGAATCCAATCATTGAAATAGAACATGATATTTGCGAGGCTCAAAGGCTTGATCAACGTTCTTACTTTACTCTGAACAAATACTAACTGCTCCAACTAGAAAGGAACTTCTTCAAACACACACCCTAATCACCAAAATAACGAGATTGATCTACCACATGGTCACCATCACAAACCCAACACAGAAACAATCAACTAACTACAACATGGCCACAACAATCATGAATTCGACAACCAATCCTTCCAACAATCACACCAAATTAATATCACATCCTTCCCATCTTACTAATTACACAATTCCATCAATTAATCATCAAAATAACAACGACAACACCCAAATAACCCAAAATTCAGAATCGGCAGAAGGTTCATTCGTCATTCAAATCATCATAAAAATCTCCCAAACCAATAACACAATATCCCCAAATACATAACCAATTACTCCACCAAAAATCAAACCATTACACACACAAAATCAATCATAAATTAACATAAACCCTAATTAACAAAACCCCAAATTTCGAAAATCACCACCCACGAATTATAATTATCACAAACACGATTATAACTTCAAAACAACAATCTAATTAACCCCAATCGTGTTCTAGACCAACAATCGAACACAATTTCGAAAACTCAATTAATTCAATGGTAGAAAAGTTTAAGAGACTAACTACTCTTGATTAAAATCAAGAGAGAGAGGACGGTAGAGGTTGGCGACGAGGGCGGCTGTGTGGCGGCGAAGACGGCGGCACGGCGAGGTCGCGGGGAAGGGGTCGCACGCGCGCTCCCCTGTTCTTCTTCTCTTCTTCTTCTTTTTTTTTTTCTTTCTTTTCTTTCGTGCTGCTGATGCTTTGTTTGTGTTTTTTTTTTTTTGTCTTTTGTTTTTATGTAGGTGAGGGAGGGTTAGGAAGGGCAAATCGGTAATTTTGCTAGTTAAATTCCTAATTAGGAAAACGACCCAAAAAGGAAAGTGACTCTAAATTCCCAAAAAAATAGAAACTCGTAACTCTAAAATGAATTTCTCTTGACGACTTTAATAATTTAGAAGTCCCAAAAATATGGGGTGTTACACATTGAGACTTCCTCCCACTTCCATGTCGGTACTGGTAGAGATTGTAATTTCCCTGCAGACCTCTGATGATCTGCTTTGATCTGTTGACAAGTCAAGCATTTTGAGACATATTCACCAAAAATGTTCCTTCAAGTCCCTACACATTTTGGTACCACCTGGATGTACCGTATAACCAGTGTTGTGTGCTTCTCTCAAAATTTCTCTTTTAAGCTCCTTATTATCTGGAACACATATTCGGTTCTGGAACCGCATAGAACCGTCTAGGTGTATATGGATGTGCCAGTACAATGAATCTTGCTTAAATGGCCTACTCACCATACGTTCCTTGATCTTAACCAAAAATTCATCTTGCACTTGAGCTTCTTTGAGTCTCTCAATCAAAGATGACTTTACCGCTATTGCAGCCATAACGTCTCTTGAATTGCGACCCAGACTGTTTCTCACCCAAAGATTCATTCTTCTCATTTCTTCTATTAGGGGTTTCTGCTCGGTGATGAGTGCGGCTAAATTGTCAGAGTTCTTCCGACTCAATGTATCAGCCACAACATTAGCCTTCCCAGCATGATACATGATTGTCAAATCATAATCTTTGAGTAACTCCATCCACCTCCTTTGTCTCATATTCAAATCTCTCTAGGTAAAAATGTATTTTATACTCTTATGATCCGAGTAAACCACACATTTCTCACCATAGAGATAATGTCTCCAAATTTTTAGTGAAAAGATTACTACCGCAAGTTCCGAATCATGAGTAGGATAGTTTTGTTCATAAGGTTTTAATTGTCTTGATGCATAAGCCATAACCTTCTCATTTTGCATTAGCACAGCTCCTAATCCCAATTTGGAGGCATCACAGTATAAGGTTTACCCTCCACTTCCAGATGGAAGGGTCAGCACAGGAGCAGACGTCAGTCTCTACTTAAGCTCTTGGAAACTCTCTTCGCACCCGCTAGTCCATACAAATTTGGCACCCTTGTGTGTCAACTTTGTAAGTGGTTTTGGGTGTTCTCCAGCAAGGCCTAAGAAACTCCTAACTTCCGTCACGGTTTTGGGTATTCTCCACTCGACTATTGCCTTAATCTTTCCAGGGTCTACAGAAACTTCTTTTGCTGAAACTATATGCCCAAGGAATGCAACTTCATTCAGCCAGAACTCACATTTCTTAAATTTGGCATAGAATTTTTGTTCCCTTAAAGTTTGTAAGACAATCCTCAAATGTTGCTCATGTTCCTTTACGCTTTTAGAGTACACCAAAATGTCATCAATGAATACAATGACAAATTTATCCAGTAAAGGTCTAAACACCCTATTCATCAAATCCATAAATGCAACTGGTGCATTGGTTAACCCAAATGGCATTACCAAAAACTCATAATGACCATAACGGGTTCTAAATGCAGTCTTAGCAACATCCTCAGGTTTAATTTTTAACTGGTGGTATCCCGATCGGAGATCTATTTTGGAAAACATACTTGTAATAGCCCGATCCACCGTCCGTCGCAACACAACCCAATAAGATGGGAAGTCACCCTTTAGGCCCGAATATCCTCTCGTGGGCTCTAAAAGGTGAAGGCCTTGTTGTTAGTATGATGGTAGGAATCTATTATAAACTGATCATATGAGCCTTAGTTTCCCAATGTGGGACAAACCAACTCCATAAACCACTTTCCAAATTCCGTAGTGTTACAAACTCCCCCACTTAGAGAACGCAACGTCCCCATTGCGCCTCAACCAAACCATACCAACATCAACACAGGTCCAAGATCTCCCCCGCTAGACGGTTGGTCTGGGCCTCGCCCCAGCACCCAACACGCGGTCGCAGGGTTGCTCTGATACCATCTGTAATAGCCCGATCCACCGTCCGTCGCAACACAACCCAATAAGATGGGAAGTCACCCTTTAGGCCCGAATATCCTCTCGTGGGATCTAAAAGGTGAAGGCCTTGTTGTTAGTATGATGGTAGGAATCTATTATAAACTGATCATATGAGCCTTAGTTTCCCAATGTGGGACAAACCAACTCCATAAACCACTTTTCAAATTCCGTAGTGTTACAATACTAGACCCTTGTAACTGGTCAAACAATTCATCAATACGAGGCAGAGGGTATTTATTACTTTGTTTAACTCCCTGTAATCAATAAAAAGCCTCATACTATCGTCTTTCTTCTTTACAAATAACACGGGAGCACCCCAAGGAGAAACACTATTCCTTATAAACCCCATGGTTTCCAACTCTTGTAATTGTTTCCTCAATTATGCTAATTTTGTTGGTGCCATTCGGTATGGGGCTTTAGAAATAGGGGCAGTACCTGGTATTAAATCGATGGTGAACTCAATTTCTCTATCCGAGGGTAACCCAACCAAATTTTCGGGGAAAACATCTTCAAACTCTCTGACAATCCCAATATCATCTAGCTTTAATTCACTCCTCCCAAGACCTACAACCAAGTTAGCTAGTAATCCTTTCCGTTCTTTCCTAAACACAAACGGTGGTTTCCCTAGGGTCTAGAAGTTAACAATTTTACGGTGACAGTCAATACTTGCAAAATGAGAGGATAACCAATCCATCCCTAAGATCACATCAAAGCCGGACATGTCCAAAAGGATAAGGTTTGCAAGTAATTTTCGTTCCCCTATTTCAACAATGCAATTCCTAGACATCAAAGAAGCCACACACACGTATCCAGAGGGAGTACTCACTTCTAATTGTGTATTCAAAGGCGCAAATTGCAAGTCACACTTTTTGGTAAATTCATGTGAAACAAAGGAATGTGTGGTTCCGGAATCAAACAGGACATATCCAAGAGTATTTGAAATCGGAATAATACCTGTGACCACATCACTTGAGGACGGAGCATCTTCCTCCATGATGGCAAATACTTTTCCAGAAACGCTTACCTTTTGTCCACTCCTACGGTGGTCACTTGACTGCTTCCCTGCTGATACTTGTGTCCTCTGGGGCTGGTGGTTGGAGGGTGCTTGGCTCATCTCTGGTTTCGGGCAGTTAGCTATCATGTGTCCTTTTTCGCCACACCTGAAACAAGTTCCCGAGCACCACCTGCACTCGCTTCCTTTCATCATTCTTGAACACTTTTGACATGTCTTAACTGGCATCTGGCTACCTCTATTCCCCGGGATAGCTACACTTGCCATAGATGGCTGGAGTCTAGACACGGGTTTACTTGCTTGGGGAAAGGAAGAAATTGTTTTGGATTAAAATGCTTGGGTGTGTTGTCTCTTAAAACTAACCCCCGAAGGTTGGATAACACCAGAATCCCTCTTCTTACTCTTTTCCTTCTTTACCTCCCTAAGGCTCAATTCTACTATTCTTGCCTTCTCAACCACTGCAGCATACTCCTGTAACTCGAAAACACTCACTCATTGTTTGATGTTTAGTTCTAACCCATAAACGAATCTATAAGCTTTGTCCGCCTCTGTGGACACAAATTGAGGAGCGAACTTGCACAACCCCTCAAACCTATCCTGATAATCTCCTACAGACATATTCTCTTTTTGCGTTAATTCCAAGAAATCTTCCATAGCCTTTTCTCTAAGACTTTTAGGAAAGTACTTCTTGTTAAAGGTATCCTTAAACACTTTCCAAGTGATGATTTTAGCCTGTTGACCACGATTGGTCACTTCTCCTGCTTTCAATAGATTTTCCTCTGACAACCACCAATCATAAGTTTTGTCGTCTAACTGATACACCGCATAGTTTACCTTTTCTTCCTCCAAGCACTTGAATACCCTGAACACTTTCTCCATTGCTAGAAGCCATCCTTCTGCTTCTGTGGGGCTAGTGGTACCTGCAAAGACCGGAGCATTGAGCCCCTTAAAATCCCTCATTGGATTCCTTGCCTCTATCGTCTCGCCTGGTTTCCTAAGCAAGCGATTCACCAACTCCTGACTCAGCCTCTGCAAATCTTGTTGTTCCTTCAATCTTTGAAGAAAATCTTGATAGATCTCGTTGGGGCCATGGGCAACGTCCTCAAAGTTACCCGCATCACTACTTTTTTCATTATCATTATGATGTTCCTCACCGGCTTCTTCTATGTTTTCCTCTACTATGTTTACAGCTCCTTCCTCAGCAGCCATCAAATCCTTCAAGTAAAATAATCATAAAAAGTTAACACGTGTTTCTAATATTAGTAGTTTTCAAATGTAATAGATTACGTGAACCAAACTTAATCTACCCATACTCTCTGGCCTGTATTGTGTTCCTAGGGTCGAACTATTGCTCTGATACCACTTAATCTGTCACGCCCCAAAATCATTATTGGAACATAACATACGGCAAGCTACGAAAAGTAGGCTAAGCCATTCTTATTCCTCAAAAGTTGAAGGTACACAACACATATTACACAATATTATACATACGAATACTATAGTACAAACGATTACTAAGGCCATTATTCATGCTACAAGACGACTTGGGTAGCTCACTCAGATTCCCACCTCCAGCTAGTACTGATTTCCTGAAAAGAATTTAGTATTGAAAGGGTGAGCTCGACAGCCCAGTAAAAGACAGTTTCCGACTCAACCGGATCAAGCAGTTGCTAAAATAGTAAAACAATAATAGTTCGTATCAGTATCAATAACTCCCGTAGTGGGTAGTGTAGTTTTGGTTAGTTCAGAAGTTCTCAGTCAGTGCCAGTTTACTCCCTTGGCAGGGCCAGACGGATATCCTCGTTTCAAAGGTAGCCAGAGCACATAACTAACCCACAAAACCGAAGTAGTTCCGAAAATAATCAGAGTTTGCAGTCCTCGATCCTCTTTCAAAAATAAGCATTAAAGTATACAAAATAATACTATAAGCTAAATCAGAAAGAGTCCCTTACCTGAATTCCAAACCACCGCGATACTACTCCGTGCGTTCTCTCATTCTAAGTAAATAAAGTCGCGTAATTTATTTATTTAAGGTTATATTGGCAAAGTAATCAAGTTGTCATTTATTTGATAATTAACTGTCCAAGGGTCCAACGACGTCCGAATTCTAAAAGTGGCGATTATCTAGTCAAATTGTTAATTTACTATTTATCGTCCTTTAGTGGAAATCATTCACTCTAAGATTATTTTCACCACTGGAGTAATTCCGCCGGGTTACTTTATAATCATGGAGCTACTATTTACCACCAACACATTTTATTCTTGGGTTAGTTGTTAATACGGTGACGTTTAAAAATTGGGGTAGTTCCACCGAGTTACTTGCACCGTAATAACCATTCGCCACAAGGTTAATCAATTATCGAAAACGTGTACGAAAATATTAACGGCGTTGTCTAACGATAATAATTTTATAACAGTTTAAGAGTTATACCTTGGCTATGTTAAGTGACGATGACTATTTCGACAGAGCCTCGATAAGAAGATGTCACTTTTCGCACGTACGTAACAACTACTTATTTCGTAAATTATTTTTATGAAATCTTATAATACTCAGAACTTACTTTATATGTGGTGTGCTTATGGTCTGAAGCACTTCAGTTTAATTCACTCAGTACAACACTTGTGTGTTGATTTGCGTCGAACAACTGAGTAGAGATGGAGCTATTTATAGGCGGAAAAAAAAACCAGTTTTCTCCCGAGGGTACACCAATTTACCAAAGGTAACTTGGTTTTCCCCTGCAAAAAGGATAATTATCAACCTTCTAGGCATTAAATGCCCTACAATTCCCACGACAACTTCTTTTTATTATTATTATTATTATTATTATTATTATTATTATTATTATTATTATTATTATTATTATTATTATTATTATTATTATTATTAAAAAGTGGATTATTACACCGCGCCACCACCTTCATCGTCCTCCAAGTCCCTTTTTCTCATTTTCTCTCTCCTCTCTCACTCCCTTCCCCATCCCCTATCGTCAACCGCTGCCGCACAAAAAACGTCCCCCACCCCTCGCCCTACGCCGCCGACCACACGCACCACCATCATCGCCGCAAATAAGGGATGTCAAAGGAGATCGAAAAGAAGGGAGGGGATAATAGGGGAGAAGGAAGGGGCTAGGGTGGTGTCGGGTGGGGTAAGGGGGTGGGGGTGGGCGAGGAGAGAGAAAAAGGAAATGGTGGGTCTTTTCATTATTGTTTTTCTGTTAGTAAATTAGCAAAATAATGAGTGAAATTTGGGAAATAGTGATTGAAAAAAAATAATGATTATAAAATCATATATAATGAGTGAAAATTAGGAAATAATGAGTGAAAGTATATAATGACTATAAAGTGGTATATAATGAGTGAAATTGAGAAACAATGAGTGAAAATTAAAAACTAATTAGTGGAATTTGGGAAATAATGAGTGAAATTTGGGAAATAATGATTGGAAAATAAATAATGACGATAAAGTTGTATATAATGATTGGAAATTCAGAAATAATTACTGTAAATAATGACTATAATGTTATATATAATGAGTGAATATCGGAAGATAATGAGTGAAAATTGAGAAATAATGAGTAAAAATTGTAAAACAATGAGTGAAAGTATATAATGAGTGAAATTGAGAAATAATGAGTGAAAATTGTAGTATAATAAGTGAAAGTATATAATGACTATAATGTGGTATATAATGAGTGAAAATCGGCAAATAATGAGTGAAAAATGGGAAATAATGAGTGTAAGTATATAATGACTATAAAGTGGTATATAATTAGTGAAATTGAGAAATAATGAGTGAAAATCGAAAACTAATGAGTGGAATTCGGGAAATAATGAGTGAAAATTGAAAACTAATGAGTGGAATTCGGGAAATAATGAGTGAAATTTGGGAAATAATAATTGGAAAATAAATAATGACAATAAAGGTTTATATAATGATTGGAAATTCAGATTTAATGACTGAAAATAAATAATGACTATAATGTTATATATAATGAGTGAAAATCGGAAGATAATGAGTGAAAATTGAGAAATAATTAGTGAAAATTGAGAAATAATGAGTAAAAATTGTAAAATAATGAGTGAAAGTATATAATGAGTGAAATTGAGAAATAATGAGTGAAAATTGTAAAATAATGAGTGAAAGTATATAATGACTATGATGTGGTATATAATGAGTGAACAGTTAACCGGGGGGTACGTAGCTCTAGGTACCCCCGAGGTACTTAATAATTTGTGTAAGAACTTGCCCAATCATACGTGGGGTTATATACCAAAACGGCTATTTTGGTAAAACTATTTACCAAAACAGCCATATCCTACAACTAATTACCAAAATGACTATTTTCTCTACAATTTTCTTTTGATGATTCACTTTGTTTTTATTAATAAAAGAAACACACATAAAATTTAGAAATTCAAGCATATTTATTTCTCTAATTAATTACTCAAGTTTTTTTTGTTTTTTTAAAAAAACCCATTGGCCCTTATAAAAAATAATAATTAATTAAATAGAAATTTAACACAAACCCAATCCCTGGCCCCTCTCCCCTTCGTCCCCAACCTCCACCCCGCGCCTACCCTGTCAACAACCACTGTCACCCCAACACAACCAGACTTTCGGGATCGTGCACCCACCTTTCGCCACCATACTCACCCAACTGAACCACCAAAGCAAAATCCTATTAGCACAACGCGCACATAACCCACATACCTACCATGCCCTAATCCAAATGGCGTCGGCCGGACATCACCTTCCGGCCCCTGTGATCGACCCTCCAACTCTTACCTCAGTCCAACCGTACATTTGTGTTTGTTGGGTGATATGAGGAGATGAAGTTGATGGAATGAACAAGATTGGGGGATGGTCGCGATGGGCCTGTTATTTGACAATTCAGTAGTATGTCCTTTAATCGTACCCTCTGTTTGATCTTGTATTCTCACCTTTGAGCTCTTATCGTATTCACAAGAATTATACGTCCTGCACTAACTCTTGCCGCGCACTAGCTGTTCTCGGCTCCTCTGAGACACGGCCTTATGGCCTAGCTTCCTCTCGGCCACTCGGCCATTCGGTCGAGTGGACCGCCTGTGCTCTTGTTTCGTACTGTTTAAATTGTTTCGTTTTGGCTTGTTGAGATTCCGGCCTCGGCCGTTTATAAATTGTATTATCGAATAACGTACTATCGAATAATGAATGTAAAACGGATGAAAGAAAATAACGAAAAATGTTTACCACCTAGAGTGATTGTGATGCGGCCCTGACCGATCACCGATTATACCTCTGATCAAGGTACTGTTTCGGTCGGAGTAGCTACCGACTGTCTATTAGGCTTTCCTCCTAGAGGTACGCTTCCTACTGGATCTCTAGCGAGGGATGTGCACATTTTAAGTCTTTAGGATCTGTTTATTCGAAATCTAGCTCGCGTCGGAACGAGATTGTGGTGGATGCGGGGTAGGAGCCCAGCCGTGTATGATTGACAAGACCGTTTGTCTCGTCAGCGATACGTGACTATCGCACTGCCATGTCCCGATGGTACTCTGTGATCATTGTGATATCCTGTGCTTATTATTTGTTAGCTACGCGCCTCAAGGCGCGTATCTTTGTTTCTCTGCTTTATGTTTCTTACTCAGCCTGTGCTGACGTTCTGTTTTCTGGTTTGTTCCCTACCGTGTTCTGGGGCCTATGTCATTCTTCGATGGCATAGTTGCCAGGTCTTGATGATGTGGATGCTTGCTCGAGGGATTCGTTTGCATGACGGGAGCTTTTCATAAACATTATTTAGACATGGATTATATTTGGTTTTGTAATTTAAATTTCAGTTTTGAGAACTGTAGTTCGACATTCTAAGTCTTCCGCTGTCGACTTTTCGTTTGTTTAGATTTATTAAGTTGTATTTGAATTTTAAGCCTAGCAGTTGATTCGGTAGTCAACTGCGGCGTAACAATTTTATAGTATTTCCTTATTTATTACTGCGAAAATTTAGGGTTGTTACAAAATATTTCGTGCTATTTCATTGTGGAACATCATATAGAACATGAGGGAATATATGGAATGTTAGTAATATTGTAATAGTACGTCATCTCTTGTAACTAAAACTTACATATATAATAAATTTTGACAATTTGTGAGACCGCACCTTATAAAATCAAAATTTTGCGAGACCGCACCTTTTATGTTAAATTTTGCGAAACTTCACCTTTTAAATTCCTATTTTTGCGAGACCGCACTTTTATGGTTGAATTTTGCGAAACTACACCTTTTAAGTTCTATTACAGTGCGAAACTTCACCTCTTTTCATTTCCGACCAATTTTGACCAGTTTTTGGCGTTGACCCGACCTTACTCTCCCCTCCTTCAATTTCCCTCCAATTTTTCCCCATTTTCCCCCCAAAAATTCAATTTTGACCAATTTCCGGCGTTGACCCAACTCAGCAGAGAAGTTAAAATTTTGGGGAAAAAAGAAATTTGTGGAAAATCGAATGAGGAAAGATTAGGGCGGGTCAATGCCGGAGATTGGAAAAAATTGGCCGGAAATGAAAATAGGTGCAAGTTCGCAAAGAATTGAACTTAAAAGGTGCAATTTCGCAAAATTTAACATAAAATGTGTGGTCTCGCAAAAAATTGCTTTTATAAGGTGCAATTTCGCAAAATTTAACATATAAGGTGCGGTTTCGCAAAAAAAAAAAAAAAAAAATGTTTTTATAAGATGCGGTCTCGCAAATTTTCCTAATTATTAGGCATGAAAAAGTTAGTAATGTACGCAGTTACAGTGAAAGTCTAAAGGCCTAAACACATCGATATCGTAACACGTGATTGAAGTAATACATATTTGATTAAATCCCGATATATTCAAAGGACATACAAAAACTGCTTGATGCGTATTTATAAATTGAAATAGTGTGCCATCATATATACTTCTTATTTTTATTATATTAGTTAAAACTGAGCTAGACCATCATTGGCCTTGAAGCTCTTGCCCATAGGCCAGTTAACGGCATTTAAGGTCCAACCACCACCATCACCGCCAACATTGTAGACGGCTGCAAGGGTGGGCTGAATTGGAGCAAGGATGAACAATATGGCTAAACCAAGGACCAAACCGCGATTAGCATTGCCGCCATTTCCGTGAGCCATTTTAGCTTATTAGTTGTACGAACTCGGCTATTTAAAGCAAAGAAATATTTTTTAGCCACCAAAGTGAAGAGGGTGTTATATAAAAAACGCCAAAGTTGTATTTGGGATTTATGAAACACCAAAGTTTTTATGCTATATTTTGAACTTTACACGGTACCGTTGATCATGTTTGTAAATTATTTTTTTGAGATTTGTTGTATTATGTGATCTGTTTTTTGTTTTATTTTATTTTATTGAGATCAATGAACTAGATATATTCCATATCTTTACCTATTGTGAACGAGCCTAGTAGTTGTACGAACTCAGCTATTTAAAGCAGGAAGTAGTTGAGCAAAGATGTACACAGGGAAATGAGTTATTAGTTTCTTCTGGTTAGATGTGTATTGTTAATGAGCAAGGTGTCTAGCCCTATTTATACGTTAAAGTTTCGCGTACGTAGACTTAGAGTGTCATAACTCGTTTATTGTTTTGGCCATTTTGTGGTGGACGTGGAGTACGTACGTATCAAGAGTTTACTGTTAAAAAATACGTACTATATCAAGAATCTATACATGCTGACTAGTTCTATGATTACTATATTTACGTGGTTCTATAGCAAAGGCGTTTTTGGTTCTATGCATTATGCATGGCATATCGACATATCGTACGTATATGAAATGGCATGTATACCACTAACCTACGATGTTGTATGTATAGATTGGATACTTTGTATCGAAATGGGGTGGCGATTTTTATTTACATTTTCCAAATTGATCTTTATACTCGTTTTTGTGAGAGTAGTAAAGTTAATATAAAAAGTGTAAAAATCATTACCCATTAAAATGACTAAGTTATACTCTAAAGAAATACTCACTACACTTTAATACGCAATAGTTTGAGGAATTATGTGCAATTATTATTAACATCGAACACCGATATATATACAAGAGTAAGGTCTTGCGTAGGACAACTGGTGTGGCCTTGGTCATCCTTTGCGTAGTAAATATGTTGGGCCCCTCCCGGCTTCAATAGTTAATGTGTCTGTAGAAGAGTTTCATGTAGATAATACTCTAATAGATTGCTACATCTTTTTTGGATGTAATCAATGCTATTTTGGGCACGATTATTCCCGGTGTTGGTACTGACACTATGTGCACTAACCTTGCATTGAGAATTTTTTTTGATTCTACTCTTTATGAAAATCTCTGGAAAAGTAAAAATCAGAGTTGGCTTGATAAGAGTTGGGGGCTGATTTGGCAGATGATTGCCCTCCTAAAGTGAAGTTTTTCATGTGGCTTATCAAACGAAACAATCTACCCACCAGGTTTTAGCTTATAGGCATATTCCTATTGTTGCCACCTGACCTTTCGTCCAACCATCATTGAAAACACTCTCCATTTGTTCAGAGATTGCCCTCGAGCAAAAGAAGTTTGGGACACCATTGGTTTTACCTCGGATTGGTATCAGATGAATGTGAATGATTGGTTTAGCTGCAATCTTCAACAAGCTAAGGACATAAACTGGCCACCCTTTTTTGCTATTACTTTTTGGCTCCTCTGGAAGAGGCATAATTCATGGATCTTTGAACTGAAAAATATTTCAAATACAACGATTATTCCTCAAGCTAAAATCATTACCCACAAATACTCTCATCTCTTAGGCTTTTTTCAACAGCTTCCTCTTACACCTCTTAAAAATAGATTGAATCCCCCTGTAGCACCCCCAAATTTCCTGTCATTTTATAAAACATATTTGAGAAAAATCCAAGACATTACTCACGAAACTTAAAGGTGTCACTCCGCATTTAAGTCGAAACTCAAATGCAAGGAAAATTTGAATATCAGTTCCAACAACTTAAAAGGTTTAAAGTGGCCGTTTACATCCAAGAACTTTAAAAAAAAATACATTAATCCAAACTCCGAATGAAATATGAAATAACTAAGTTTAACGAATTATCTAGCAAACTAAATTGTCTAACTTTATTCAATAATCAAATCCTAAAATACGAAGGTGAAACGCGCCCCATCAGTCAAGCATCACATTCCACCTGTGGTAAATTTAAAACACAAAAAACACAGTTGAAAAAGTCAGAAAATTGAGTAAGCTAACACCCCAACTTGTAAAACCAAAAACACTTACCTTGCTTTTCGAAAACGTTTTTACTTTTCATTTGAAAACAACACTTAGCACATATTCACATCCAAACAATCCAATAATGTTTCAACACAAAGAAATATATTATCATCATTCCAATTGTGGCATTCCTATAAGACCAATGAGTGGGAGTTCTGAATCATTTAAGGCGGTATAACCAGCACTGCATAATTTGCAATCATTCAATCATTTAAGGCGGTATAACCAACCCTACATAATCCAACCAAGACAATCTAGACTTTAAGTGTGCACACCTCCTATCAAGTATTGTCAACCCAATAGAGTAGTACTAGACGCCTACAAGCCCTCTTGAAGACCTATGCGGTGGGGCAATTATATATGCGAGCAAAAATAATATATGCGATCAATAATATGTGCGATCAATAATGTGCGGTCAACAATATATGCGATCAATATACCCAACTCATTGTCTTCAATAACTTTCGATCATAATTCATAAATCATCAATCATAATCAGAGTAGCTTTCATAAATCAAACCATTAACCATTTCATAAGTAATACGCGATCATTATCCAAATACAATCATCCAATAACAATAACCAACATGATATTAAATAGTTCTCCACCTAGCATGCATCTATGTTCTCAACCAACAACCAAATCACACTTAGCACCAAATTTTGAAAGGTTTCATATAAGTCATAGAAGGGTTGAGCATGCTAGCTTACCTTCACAAACCCAAGCACAAACAGCACTACTCACAGAAATAATCCTCGTTCACGAACTCCTCGTCAACAATAATACAAATATGAATCCAGATAAGTTACTAATTCTTTATCCACCCATCTAGCTTTCTAACTAAATATGCAATCCTATATGCCATGTATAGATGCCCTAAGATATGTATACCTTAATGTACCTTCCAAGCACATAAACGAACTTTGCGTACCACAAAAGTAATTCCATTACTCTAACTAGTTCATAGCCACAAGCACAACTAAGGCACTAATAATATGAAAATTCCAAAAGTCTCAATTAATTTTGTTAAAACAGAATTTAAACCTTCTAAAATCATACTTTCATTAACCCATATTGATCCCAATTTAAACCAACTAAATACATTATGTAAAAACCTTCAAAAATCCATATTTTTGGCCTAATTAACCTTAAATCCGAAAATTAGTAATTAAATTCCGAAAAATCAGAAACTAATTCCGAAAATACTGATAATTTCGAAAATAATTATAACATACTAATTTTGAGTTTTCAAAATAGATTTTAATTAGAAAAAACTAATTTCTATCCCCAATTTCAATTAAACAAAAATCATGGACAAACTCCACATACTACTCCAAACCAAAATTCAAAAACCCTAGTATCATAATTCATATCAATCTATCAACAACAAGAATATTCATCAAAACGAATTATAGTAACCGCAATTTCATAAACTCGTTATTATCCCTCAATAAATTCAAAACTTGTATACAAGCTAATATTTACAATTAAAATCAATCTTACTCAATTAACCACCTTATATATGCACTAATTAAGTATAAACAACACAAGAACGAATTAAAACGAGTAAGAATCGAATTGGGTTGAAATAGAAATCGAAAACAGAGGAGAGAGAAAAGGGTTTATGTTACCCAAAAGTGGCCGGAAAAGAGAGAGGGCGACGGCTAGGTGACGGAAAGGCGGATAGAACGGTGGCAGAAATTGGGGACGCGGTGGCCGTGGGTGGTCGTGCGTGCGGCGCAGCAGGGGAGAGCAGAGGGGAGTCTCGGTTTGTGCGTGCGTGATGGTGAAGAAAGGAAACTGGGGTTTTTTTTTTTGGCTGATTTGGTTTTGGGTTAGTTTTGGGTTGGGTGTTTGGGTTAGTTAAAGAAAAGATGGATCGAGATGGAGATAAGTCCAATTTAGCTAATCCACACTTAAAAACTCCCCTAAATCAATTTATTTTCTGAAAACCACTCGATACTTAATTATTTTCTAATTACAAAATATCACGAAAATTCGGGATATTACACCCCCCGGCAGACTTGGTTGATGTTCACTAATGCGTCGTTTGTAAAGAATTCTGTAGGGCTTGCGGCTTGTCTTCTAGACCAGGATGGTAGAATGCAGTCAGGAGTGGTTGCGCATACCTATGCGACGGATGCCACTTTAGCGGAAAGTTTGGCGGTTCTAGTGGGACTGCATTGGTTGAAAGGCCAACAGAGAAATAATTTCTCTCTTTTTTTGTGATTGTGAACTTGTAGTTCATATGGTGGCTGATAGAAAGAACCTTGTGGATAGACTAGCAAACATCTACTTGAAATGCAGAGAGCTTGGTATGGAACTCCATGCAAGTGTAGAGGTTGTCAACAGGAAGCACAATAAGGTGATGGATCTCTTGGCGAACGAAACGAGAGCGATTCTTCCGCTGACTACATTGAGGACTTTTGATGATTTTAATCATGTTGAAGTGATGATTACCGATATCCCTGATATTTCCCCCTTCTTTGATGAAAACCTTGTTCTTTTGCCTCTACTAGAGGATGTAATAGATAGTAGCTATTTGTAGTATTTTAGTTTTTGTACAAAAAAAAAAGGTCTTGCGTAGCAAGGAACCCAACCTACCTAATTAAAACGCTATACTTACCAAATTCACAAATTCTCGTAAATGACGATCTCTCAATAATAAAGTGATCCTTTTGTACATTACTTGTAACCATATTAATACTTTAAGTGATCATTTTAATTTACCATTATATCACATATTTATGATTTTGAAGGTTCCGCCAGATAAAATTATCAAAAATTTAAGAGTAACCCCTTTGCAAAATTTAGATGAAGTGTAAAGGTCCTTAACTAAAACGATTACCTAACGCAGAACAAGGGTCAAAAATTATATAAACGGGGTCACGATGTAAATAATAGGTTCGTCTCTCAATAATTTATTGGGAGACGGTCTCTCACAAGACCTACTGTACCAAATTACAAAATGCACAACATATATACTATCATATAACCTTCCCTCAAGTTGGAGCATATAACGAAGAAATGCCCAACTTGGACACCAAACGATCAAAAGAAGCCTTGTTGAGGGCCTTAGTGAGGACATCTACAAGCTGAACCGAAGTGGGAACGAACGAGGGAGCAATGAAACCATCACGAAGAGCATCACGAACAGAATGACAATCAGCCTTAATATGCTTAGTCTGTTTGTGAAAACAAGATTCTTTGTAGGTTTACCGGAGTAGTGATAGGTACACCCGAAGTAACAAGAATATGGCGTAACCATTTAAACTCATGAGTAGTAACAGACATGAAACGATACTCCGCCTTAGCCGATGAATGACAAACAGTTGCCTGTTTCTTCGTCTTCAGAAAATAGGACTAGAACAAAGAAAAATGATATAAGTCATAAGCGAACGACGACTTAAAGGGCAAGCCGCCCAACATCACAACATGCCTCCAACGACAACATAGCATCCGAACGCAACGAAATACCACGACCGGGATCACCCTTTATATTTCAAACCACACATAACGCAACTTCCCAATGAATTGAAATAGGTGCATGCATGCATAAACTGCGCCAAAATAGGAAAGTATATATGTTGTGTATTTTGGTTTATTGTAATTTCCTCGTGGAAGGTTTCCCAAGAAATAACGATATATATTATAAAGGGTATGTAGAAACATCATATTTAAACTTTAGCGATCTTTTTTTTATTTTTTTATTTTTTTAAATCATAGTGATCTTTATTTTGATGGAGAGTTTTGTCTGATTTTGATAATTTTGTATTCGATTTACATCAATATTATTATTCTATGCCGTATGACCTTTTATTTAATGATTTTGATCTTCATTACAAACGAAAAGGTGAGCTAAGAACTTGAGACTTCAGTTCACATATAAACTGAATTTCATAGATATTACCAAGATAACAGGATTATTTCCCAAAACGACCATTTTCGCAAAACTATTTACCAAAACGACCTTTATCTAAAAATATTGCCCAAACTAGACATTATCTAATAAAAAGTGATAAATGATATTAGGTGAAATAGTGAACGAAACTAAACCGATAAAGACCATAATTAGTGAACCAGTGAACCGATTTTAAACAAAAAAAAAAAAAAAAAAAAAAGTTAAGCTAAGAATATATACAAGAAGAATTAAAACAGAGGCGGACTATCAGAAGGCCAAAACACATAAACCCTATTTTCTCTATGTTCTCTTCTCCATTAAATTCCTAATTAAAAAACGTTCCTTAAAGGTAAATTGTTTTTCTTACTCTTTACTTTTTGTTTATTTTTATCTTCCATGTCCCTAATTTAGAATTCTCTTTGATTAAAAATGTGTAGCCTTTGATTTAGCGCTTGATAATGTGCAAACTGTTATAGCTATCCATATGATTTAGTTTTTTATTACACTTTTTAGGACCATGGTCATGATCATGATAGCTAAGCAAAACATTTGATATCAGTGATTTAATTTGGGACATTAAGTTAAGAATTTTGGGTTGCATGGGTAGTGTTACTAGTGTAAGGAGATAGTGAGTTATATTATCTTCCCTAACTTCACTGCCTTATATATAAACTAGCGGGGGATCGGAGAATTTTAGTTAGTATCAAGAAGAGAATTAACAAAAGTGTCATAAAAAAAGAATTATCAAAAAGTGAATAAATGAAAGAAAAAAAAGCCCGGTTCATTACTAGCTAGGAGGACAAAACCAATTCCCAAAAGTGAATTAATTAGAAAACCAAACCGGTTCAATTATAGGAGTAAACAAAATATCCAATCATCTTGCATTGTCATTAGAAAATAGTTAGTTTGGGCAATATTTTAAAGAAATGGTCGTTTTGGTAAATAGTTTTGCCAAAATAGTCGTTTTGGTAAATAACCCAAGATAACATGATATGCATGATGAATATATATATAATCATACAAAACTTCAATAATAAGCCTTTACATTTTCGCTGCACTGGTACGACTTCAATTTGGTCGTACAAAAACTCAGAAATTTTAAGGGGTTATAACATACATGAGACATTGTTATATGAATAATTAGCAGTACATAATAATAATTTGACAAAGAAATTAAGCAGCATTGACAGCAATCTTCATGCCACCTTTGCAATGCCCAGGGAGGGAGCAAATGAAGTAGTTTGCGCCCTTCCTCAACTTGAAAGCGTCCTTGCCAGTTTGGTACACTCTTGCTCCACTTGGCTTTGTGCATGTTTTGTACCCGGTTGCACTTACGGGCACCACATTGTGTAGTCTCTTGTTGTACTTGAATACTGAAATATACAAAAATTAATTAACCAAGAGAAACTAAAAGTAAATACCATTTCATTCTATGTACTATAAGTCTAAACAACTAAAAGAGTATTAGTATATAATATAGCAAATTGCTAGAGGTCTACAATGAATAAACAATTAAAATTAATTTGTCTACATTGTAAAATTGAGTTAGTAGTAGTAAAATTCAAATCAGAGTAGTAAAATTATAATTTTAATGGAAAAACTCAGGTAGTAAAATTAATTGTGTGAGAGGTAGTAAAATTTTGATAGTGTAGTAAAATTATTTCTTATTGTAGACATTTTTGCACTATAGACATCTACCATTGTCTTATAATATATACTTTCCAATTCACTTCTCTTAGAGAGAATGGTATTTATAAATTCAACTCTTCCATGTAAATGAGGTAAATAACGTACGTAAATTTGTTAATCAATTATCTGTTGAATCAGATAAGATAATGTATGTACTTATTACTACTACCACTACAAGAGAAACAAGAAATAGAGATCTTGTGCTTTACTTCATAGTACAGATCTGTACACTATATCATCACAAACTACAATCTCTAATTTCTGGTACTGTACATTAGTATGTCTCTTCCGCTGCTTTACACAAGATAAACTCGAGTAAAATGAAAAAGTTTCAATCAAAGTCCATACTCAATTCACCCCCTCTTGAGTATATCTCGCGACACGACTCTTTATTATAGACAGTTGGGGCACAACCCTTATGTTTCATTTCTTTTAGCACGTCTAAAGCCCTGTACTGTAGCTTGTAGGTGAAACTGCGAAAAAAAAAAGTATTCTAAATAAGATAATCAAAACTGACCTAGAACATCACCGGCCTTGAAGTGCTTGCCTAGAGGCCATTTGAGGGCATTCAAGACCCAGCCACCAGCACCGCCAACATTGTAGACGGTGGCGAGGGTGGGCTGGCTTAAAGCCAAGATGCACAGTAAGGCTAACCCGAGGACCAAAGCGTGATTAGCACTGCCACTTCCCTTGGCCATTTTGGGGGTTAACTTGCTGTATAAGCTAAACTTCACTATATAAAGTAGAGAGGCTGCTGAGAGGGTACTAAGCTTCTTTGTATTGGTTAATCTTGTTGTAGTAAGCTAAGATGTGAAACCTATTTATATAAAATTTTGTGTAGACATGCAATGTCAAACATCATTCTAGTTTTGGCCATATTGCGAGGGACGTGGAGATATTAGTAGTATGAATAAATTACTACAAATGGCTATATTTTTATTTATTGATATATACATTTTGACTAATTCTATGATCACTTTATATATGATTAATAAGAAGACTTTTTAAGCTCCATGTATTTTGATGCATGAGGGGGTATAAGACATGTATACGACTACATGTACGTGATGTACCAAAACGGCCGGCTTTGAGAGGAGTATTGTTGTCTGTTAAGGAAAGTGGTCTGTTGATTGAATATGCATCTTACTCCGTAAAAAAACAAAAAGCATTTTCTTCAGTGTCAAAAATAATTTCCTTTTTGTTTAAAATTGGTGAAATCGCCTCTTTTATATATGAATCAAATTTAAAGAAAATTTGAGCCAGATAAATCTTATGTCCTACAAGTTTCTTTTATCAAGTCGGTAATTGTTTTATTTCAAGAAACTTGTGTTCAGCTCTAAAGACATGCTATTATTTTTAGAACATAGGATCGGATTATAGATTGTGCCAAAGTGCAACAAGTTTCGTGCTTGCTAGACTAGATAGGACTAGCCGTGATGGTAGCGGGATTTGAACCCGCATAGTTAGCTTGGATGGCTAGCTAAGAGTTATATTCGACGTTGGTGTATCATCTTTAGCATTTCTAATTTAAACCCAAACAACGTGAACCTTTGGTTTTATTCGGCTTGTTTAAGAAAATAGAGGTGCAACCGGCGGAGGCCCAAGATCAATGGTGCTCAACTGCTCATTTTCATCTAGGCCTTGCTTGGCGTAACAATATCGATGTGTTTGGAAACAAACATTTAAAAATTTATAATCATTTCAATTTCATATTTAAAAATGTGGAATTCAAATATAAATTAAATGTCTGGAGAGGGTGGGGTTTCAAAATGACACATCTTGAGGTGTCATTTATTTGTTTTTGGCCTAATTGAATTTGAAATAAATTTCAAATGATTTGACACAAATCCAAATTTTTGAGTTCCCAAACATGAAATTTGGGAGAAATTTGTATTTGAAAATCAAATCCTTGTTTTTAAACACTCTTACTTCTAGCCTATAGCGGCGATTTTCCACCAAAATAACTTCGGGACCATGTCGTCAATTTTGTGTTGTTAGTTCTTTCCCCGATCATGAAATGAAGGCTAAAAGCTACTAATAATTATGTTTAAATCATCACCACCTTTTACTCGTTTAAACCCTTCCATAACCTAGCCGTTTTGTTACATGGATGAAAATTCAAAGATTTTGTCATTCACCTTCAGAGTCACGACTATCATCTCTGTCTTGTTAAATTCAGTGACCAAGACATTGTACGTTTTGCTTTGAAATCCGACGGGTCTACACACCCGGACTTGCTAAACGGAAATCGATTTTCGATTCTAGAATTTAGTATTCTAAGTTTCAATTTTGCTTTGAAGTCCGACGGGTCTACACTCTTACTTGGCGTAACAATACCCTTACTTCTATAGTTGATTGACTTGATCTTTTGTTCGAAACACACCCACTTAATCTTTCTCTTACTTTACTTAGTCTTGTAATCATTTCTTCTTTTATTCTTTTCTCTGTTTTTTTCTCTAATTGGTTCTTTTGTTATTACCCTTAGCTTTATTAATTTGTTTTTCAATCTATATCAAACTTTGTGTAACTTGTAATGCTTAATTAGTAATTAAAAAAAACACCGTGCTTGTTTTCAACTTTGGAGGAAACACATGGTCGGTAAACAAAATGCATCATGTAGAATTCTCTCGTCACCTTTTTTTTCTTTTTTTTTTTTTCTTTTTGCAAGTCAAACAGTAGCTCTTTCTCATCCTTGTGGAAAAACACGCAATAAAAGCTTACTCCCTCCGTCCCAACTCAAACACTCTGGGCGTTATTTGTAGTGGAATAAGAAAAATTGATATAATAAGTTGAGTGGGGGTAATATTAGGAAAAAGGAGGAGAGAGAAGGTGGGGATTAATAAGAGTATGAGAGATAATGTGAGAGAGAATGTGATAATTTAATAAAAGTATGAGAGAGAAATATGTCCTAAAATAGATGGGGTGTTTGAGATGGAACGTCCCAAAATGGAATATGGGGTGTTTGAGTTGGGACGGAGGGAGTACAAATAAGGCAAATACCGGCACCTTTGATTTATTGTAGAAGTAAACTCAATAACATCGCTAAATGTTACTCCTTATGTAAGATTGACTCTTTAATTTAATCAACAAATGTAATTGTAATTTATACGCACGAAAATCCGGCCAACAAATGATACGTGATTAATAAGATTCATATATATAATCTCCATTCATACACACGAAAGCATACATAATACATCTGATGTGATGATTAATTGATTACAGCAAACTTTTATTCACCTCGCTATCTGATTACATCTAATACATACCAAGCTTAACTACTAAGCTAGCATAATTATTCAGCTCTGTCTCACACACCGAAACTCACAAGGATACATAGATCCTGACTAAAGCTCGACAGTACATTACTATATATAGCATTAAGCACCCTTAATTAATTAGCGCGACAGTACGTAGTACCGCTACTTGATTAATTAAATAAGCGATAATTAATTAAGCAGCGTTAACAGCGATCTTCATGCCACCTTGGCAGTGTCCAGGGAAGGTGCAGATGAAGAAGTTAGCACCCTTCCTCAGTGTAATTGCGTCATTGCCAGAGGTTAAAGGGCGGGCACCTCTTGGGCTACTGCAGCTTCTGTATGCACCAGCGCTTACTGGCACCACATTGTGTGCTCCTCTTGGATATTTGAACACTGCATTATTATTCAATTTTTCACAAAACGGGTCATTTAATTAGTTGCGCAATCATCCATATTTATATAATCACATATCCCATTATTTAGCGAGCGTGATCTCATAGCATGTTTTGGGTACAACGATCATATAGTAGCACTAGTATATATATATTGGTAATATAGTGTGAGTTACATTTCTAGTTTTCTACCTAGCATAGTACTCCGTAATACACAATTAATAACTTGATCTAATAGTAAGCGGTCTTGGCATTACGACACATACGTGAGTTTATGAGTTTGATGATCACATATTATGTGCATCTCTAACATAATTCAATTTCATTTTTTTTTTCTTTCATAAATTAGGTTGATTGTTAGTTATACGATCATACAAAATTAATTATTTTGCGAGTTTTGGGTAGGACAGTCAAGAAAAAGAGTTTTAGACCAAAGTGGTAATAATAGGATAGTTGTTATATGAAGTGGTCAGTGATGGTCACACCTCACACACACGTTAGACATACGGGGGATACTATGGTCACCCTCCTTGGGAAAATGTTCATGGACACTCCACCTTCCATTGGTTGTAAGGTATAAATGTTGCAATTAATACACTAAGTAAATGATTATTTTTTTCCTTTATACTCAATGGAAGGTGGAGTGTTCAAGATCACTCCCTTATAGCATGCCTTTAACATACATTCTAATAGAAAAAGTTGACAAGTAATCAATTTTGGTAAATTATTGGACACTTTATCTTTTTTTTTTTTTCTAGTATGGAGATCAATTGGACACTGAAGTGTGCTTTAAATTTAGTTATCATCATGAAAGTATGGTCCAACCACCACTCTAGAGTAAAGTAATTTCTGTTTGTCCCCTCTTTATCTTTTACTTTCACCGAAGGATATTTGGCCTTTGCTATGGGGACAAAAATTAAATAAACCAAATTACTGACCTTTAAATAAAAAAATTTAAATAAATTACTAGCCTTATTTTATAAAGTTAATTAGACTTGTACGATAGAGGACAGAGGTAAGGGGACGATCCAACAAACACTACGAGAAGAGGGGTACAGTTTCGAGCCTCTACAGCCAAAATATTTGCTCAATTCTTTTACTTGTTACTTATGTAGTGAATCAAAATAACTCGATTCTAGTAATTAACTTAAATTCTAGCTAGCGAGTTTTAAATGGTTAGCGTCTAGTTTGAAACACGTTACTAGTCCAAAGTAATTGAGTGAGCATGATAGACAATATTGTTGGAACTAATAATGCAGTAAAAACAAAAAAAAGACACAAACTCTTAGGTGAATAGACACAAATAATAATTTCACAATTGATTAAAACAAATTAAATTATTAGTTAGTTAATAATTAAGAGAGAGAGAGAGAGAAGATGGAGTGAAACTGACCAAGCCTATCACCAGCTCTGAATGATCTGCCTAAGCTACCCATCCTGAAGGTCCAGTTAACATTGTAAACGGCTCCAAGAGTGGGCTGGGCTATAGCCAAGAGGCACAAAACGGCTAACCCAACAGCCAAAACGGGTCTTGCACTGCCACTTCCCTGAGCCATTTTTCCTTAATTAATTAGGTTTGTATTTTTTTAATAATAAGTGAAAGTAATTAAGAGTGGAAATAATTAAGGCTCAAGTTTTGTGAGAGTGAATGAGTAAGTGAGAAGTGAGGAGGGGTCTATTTATAGTGGATTTTGTATGGAAAATGGAGCATTATTACTATATTTGTATTGTTTTTATTTTATTTTTTGGCCTAGTTGGGACTTGGGAGGGTTATTTATGTATGTATGAAAGACTTTAGGGTCCCATTTGTTGTGTGTCACATAGCAACTACGTATGTTTGAAAGTTTGATGTGTGTGGGTGTGGGGAAGAAAGAAATTAAAGGACTTTGTGATGTAAATGGCTGACTTCTGCTTTGAGAGTGTTTTGGGGTCCTTACTACTAACTTTAATGATATAACTCCCCAACAACTCCACTCCCTTGTAGAGCTTGTATATATACCCGACAATCGAGTTATACGGATCAAATTTATATCGCTTCTTTGGATTCGGTTTTTGTGTGTAAGGTGTCTGAGTCGGGCTCTAGTCAACCCATGATGAGTTGATGACTTGATGAGCATGTCATAATTGAACTAAGTGGCTGGGTTAAAAGTTCGGGCCTGGATCAAGCCAAAAACATAGTTCTCTCGGGTCAAATTGGGTTGACAATTTATATTTAATTAACATAAATTGATGAATACGGAGTATATCATACGGAGTAATGGAGTATGTTATTTATGTAAACTTTTTTTGTAAAAGTTCAATGAGTATTTATTGTTGAGACTTGAGGTTGCAATTTCTGAGTATCTTTTGTTTTGGTCAAGTTTATGTCAAAGTGATTACGATATTGGTACATATCTAATTAGTAGAATTTTGGGTTTGGGTTATATTTGTCTTTTCAGCTCTTAAATAAGACCTTGTATATAAGACTAAAATCCAACTTAATTGATCCGATATTAATACATTGAAAAACAAAGTTGAATTATACAGTACAACTTACTAGTCTTGAGACTATATATATGTCATTGATGTCTGAGGCTATTCATGATAATATCTGACCAAATGACAAAACATTAATGGTGTGATGACTAGCTTGTGCTACAACTCACAAAGTCCCAATTCTTGTTGGCTATTGTTTTGGGAAGAAGTCCTTAATTAAGATCTTAGTTTAAGCCTTAATCAGCGGTTTTAGGTCATAATTTGTGGGAAATTGTGTGTCTCAAGGTCATTTTCGAAAGATTTGGCAATGTTGTTCGTTGACAAGTTTGTCTACAACTCTTTGATTAAGTTGTACAATTTCAATCATGATATGATGGTCTTTGTTGAGATTTATGTGAGAGTTGGTATATGGATAAGTCTTTTTAATAGTTAATTGGTATTACGATAAAATCTGACACGTTTTTGAAAATTAGTGGGGGAAACAGATCGTCTTTGGCGCATGCATGGCTCCCAACACAAGTAATATTGGAGCCTTTGTCGAAGAGATTGAGAACCATGTAATGACCCTTGTCTTTGAGTCCTTAATCCTTGGCGAATATATGGCGATATGATACAACTCATACAAGCAAGTGGATGCCCTGCGAATACGGCGAGCAAGCACACATAACTCGATGGCATGGTGTATTATTAGTTAAGTGGGATTCTAAAACTGAATTTTGGTTTCACGACACATACTTTTCTATTCGTCTAATTAAAGTGGTGAGTGGTGACTAATTGACTATTTCAAAGATTGTGGACATAAGCAAAAGTACAAATCTTTTTAGTTAGTAGTAGAAACATAATCACCTTTAATTAATATTGTGCTAGTGCTTTCCCCTCAAATTTCAGGTCAGTGTTCCACAGAATTCCATTCATCATGAACAAAATAACAGGGGAGTAGTCACCAACTCACCACTTCGCTTGAAACTTATTTAGTACGGAGTAGTAGTCAATCTTTCCAGCTTCCACTAAAAGTTTGTCCGTAATGTTTTTTTCCTTTTTTTTTATTTTCTTTTTTATTTTTTTAGACAACGATTCAGATACAACTGAAATAAAAACAAGTACAAGGAGGTTTTACACTAAAGCAGGCTTTCCCTGGCCTTTGTGAACGAGCCAGGATCGAAACCCGAACCTCCTAAATTAAACATCTTAAAAGGACTAAAGAAGAACGAGAACAATTTGAGCTTCTTAACCGGGGTCATAAGAATCTGCTGGAGGCACAATAGTTTTCTTTTATCCCTACAAAGACGAGGAAGATGGGACTCAGGGCAACGTTTTTACCGTTTACGGAAAACTTCCGAACTTGCGACGCATCAGAGATGACCTGGTAGACCTTCGTTGTGGCATTGCGCAAAAAACAAACAATGCAGGGGAAGAGAATATTACCTTATATGTTGTTTCAGGGGATGATAGAGCGTCACTCATTGTAGTATCATCTATATAAGGAGTAACAAGTGGTGATGCAGCCGTATCTGGCTTATCCGGAACGCAAGGAGCCTCTTCCGTGCTTGGAAGAGTAATGGGAGCCACTGCTTCCCTCAAGACGTGGTCGTGGGGGCTTCCGTCATGATTTGATTTGGGGATGTAATAGCGCGAACGCGCATTACCGAGATCGAACTAGGGTGAAAAAACTCTAATTTCTTACCTTGTTCCAGTTTAGACCAATCAAGCCGAGATACTCGCATCACAGATGTGGATTGTCGACGATTCACGAACGTATAATATTTTGGAGCCTCCAAACCAAGAGGCCCGTCGACATCATTACTCCCAATGGACTCGTCAGTAGTACTAAGACGGTCAAGGTCCATGTTAAGAGGAGCAGATTCAATAGTAAGGACATTGCTCTCATGGCAAGCATGTAACACCCCGTATTTTTGGGTAATTATTTAATAAAGGTGTTACTTTTTAAATCGATTATTGGAAGATAAAATGAGTTCCTATAATTGAGTTTGGGTCGGGTTTATGGATCACTCATCTCACCCAACGAATAAAGCCCAAACCCGAGTCTACCCTCATACCTATATATACATATAATAAAGAAAACCCTTGCTTTATTTCATAACCATTCGGCCTCCTTCTCTCCCTCTCTCTTCTTTTCGTAGCCTCCACCCGCATAAAATTCCCAGCATCACTGTGTCAACTTAAAACACACATAATTCTCTCATACGATCTCTAATTGGAGCGTGGTTGGTGGCGTTAGAACCGTGCTTTCGATAAGAATTCGGGAAGATGTAGATCGTGCCAAGATTCCATAGGATGCTACTTGTGGAGCTGTTTTAGTGGAGATGTGTCTATCTACCCAAGAATCTGTTCCGCCCCTCGATATTTTAAGGATTCCCGTCGACTCCTAAGGAATTTGAGAACGATATTTTGTGGAGATGTTCCTTACTCTAGCATTGACAATATATCAAAAATTGGTAAGATCTAGATCTGTGGATAAAAAGTTATATTATATTTCGTGGGTAACCCTAATTCGTGTTTATGGTTCAGAGTGAGATCGATTCCCGTTGATCCACTTGGAGTTTGTGGACAAAATTTGGAGGAAACGTTCCTGACATTACCCTTTATGTCATACTAAATTTTGGTGGTCATACGATGTCGGAGGTAGGAGTTATCTATGTTTCAGTACCATTGTCTTCTTTTAGATTCATGATATATTAGTTAATTTGTGAGATTATGGCTTATGGTCATACTTTGTGAATTAGGGGATCATCGATTGAGTTTGTGATTGATTGAGCGTCTAGATTGTGGATTCGAGGAGGTGTAGTTCATTGACTTGGTTATAAGAGTTTAATTTAAGAATTAGCGTTGAAAGGTAAGAACGTTTGATCATTCATCTTTGGACTATTCTATTCTCTCACTTGATTCACATGTTCAGTTGCTCATTATTCCTACATTTGATTCATAACCATACACTTATTCAATTTGCCTACGCTTGTTTCAATATATATGTATATATTCGTTCATAACCCGTTTGAGTTTGCTCGACCTCGGCCTCTCGGCTTCCTTACTCGGCCTCGGTCTTTTGTGATCCGAGCCTCTCGGCCAATCGGCCAGTCGGCTTCTCGGCCGAGTGGTATGCTTTTGTTGATCTTGGCTTGTGTTTTCGATTGTGTTGAATTATTGAATCCGACTGTGCCCGTTTATAAATTGTATTATCGAATAACGTACCATCGAATAATGAACGTAAAACGGATGAAAGAAAAGAACGACAAATGTTTACCACCTAGAGTGATTGTGATGCGGCCCTGACCGATCACCGTTTATACCTCTGATCAAGGTACTGTTTCGGTCGGAGTAGCTACCGACTGCCTATTAGGCTTTCCTCCTAGAGGTACGCATCCTACTGGATCTCTAGTGAGGGGTGTGCACATTTTAAGTCTTTAGGAATCGTTTATATGTACTCTAACTCGCGCCGGTTCGAGATTGTGGTGGCTGCGGGGTAAGAGCCCAGCCGTGTATGATAGACAAGACCGTTTGTCTTGTCAGCGATACATGACTATCGCACTGTTGTTTTCCGATGGTACTCTGTATTCATTGTTATACCCAATGCTTATTATTTGTTAGCTACGCGCCTCAAGGCGCGTATCTTTGTTTCTCTGCTTTATGTTTCTTACTCAGCGTGTGCTGACGTTCTGTTTTCTGGTTTGTTCCCTACCGTGTTTTGGGGCCTATGTCATTCTTCGATGACAGGGTCTTCATGTTGTGGATGCTTGCTAGAGGAATTCATTTGCATGCCGGGAACTTTTCATAAACATTATTTAGACGTGGATTATATTTGTTTTTGTAATTTAATTTCAGTTTTGAGAACTGTAGCTCGACATTCTAAGTCTTCCGCTGTCGTCTTTTCGTTTGTTCGAATTTATTAAGTTGTAATTGAATTTCAAGCCTAGCAGTTGACTCGATAGTCAACTGCGGCGTAACAATTCTATAATATTTCCTCATTTATCATTGCGAAAATTTAGGGTTGTTACAAAGCATCCTCCGGAGGAGAACCAACACCTGAAAATGGTGCTAAGCTAAGCCCATAGGTAACTCCTCCACATCGAACTCACAGAAGTACTACTGTGGTTACCACAATTATCAAAAGCACACAAATTATCAATACACCCTATAGAAGAAGCAGCACACTCAACTGACATAACACTTGAAGGAGACATAACTGAGTCACAAGCAACCAAACCAGCAGCTTTACCCGCAACTGGAATATCCATTAAACGAGGCCTAACAAAGACATCACCTTGGACACCAAACTCGGCATCAGAATTAAGTGTGACAACACTTGAGCAAGGCTTATCAGATCCTGCAGCTTCAGTACCAACCAAAACGCCCATATTCTGACCATCAACAGATTCGGAAACTGTAGTAGGCGTTGGAGAGGAGCACTTAATCAACCTACCCACCCGGGTAGACTCTTTCCTCACTTCGTTATTACTTGGTTCTAACACGGACGCCTGCATGCAGTAGATCATTGTATGCCCCCCTTAAAAAGCCCCAACTCAATGTAGGCTAAAGCTCGACGAAACAGAGTTTTAACATTATGGGGGGCGAAGCCTAACACTAAGGAGCACAAATTAATTGCCTGACCAAAGTTACATACTTTGAGAGCACATATGGCTAAATTCAAGTTAAGAGAGACTACTAAATCCTTAACAACCAATTGAGCTTCTCCATCCAAAGCGACCACCACACAAAGGGCCTTAACAGCCTTAAGGTAAAGGGAAGAGGCAGCAGTAAAGTTGTTGATTTTGAACAGAGAATTGCCTTCCGATTTTAAGGCAAAAACATAACCCTGAACCTCCTCAGGCCCTTTTAGTTTTTCAAACATTTCAGTTAAATCCCTGTCATTTGCACTAACACCCCTAAGATGAAACGAACTAAGAGCATACTGCCTCCGTCACAGCTTAAACGCCCCCAGGCGTTTTTGTAGTGGAATAAGAAAAATTGATATAATAAGTTAAGTGGGATAATATTAGGAAAAAGAAGGGGAGAGAATGTGAGGATTAATAAAAGTATGAGAGATATGTGAGAAATGATGTAATAATTTAATAAAAGTAGAAGAGAGAAATATGTCCCAAAATAGATGGGTGTTTGATGTGGGACGTCCCAAAACGGAATATGGAGTGTTTGAGTTGGGACGAAGGGAGTATTGAACAATTTCGGCATCCATAGCCACAGTCCAACAAAACAGAACAGCATAAATCACCCAAATAGAAGAACCCGGAAGAAGCCAAAGAAGAACAAAGAAAATAAAGCAACAAAGCTAAAAGACAGACATGCAAATTAGCTAAATTAAACCCACGCCAAATGAGAAAACAAACCCAAGCACCACAAAGCAGACCGATCAACAAGTTATCGCGTGGGCAAAGACGGCGGCGGAGGATAATCAAACTCTTCCCATAACAGCAGCAAAACAAAAGGTGGGTGACGGAAAGTGGTGAATTGGATCTTTCCACCCTCAAATTTAAGTATCAAACCTTCACCAACTTGAATTTTAGCTTGGGAAGAGAATATGCAAGCCGAAGAGAAAACCCAGAGGCCGATTATCTTGTCTCGATGATCGGTTAATGGAGATCTGTGGGGTAGGATGACTCACCGGCAGCTATTCAAGGGAGTTAGTGGTAGTATTAGCTGCCGGCGAGCGAAAATAATTGAGGGCGGTGGGTTTTTTCAATAATTCTAGAGAGAGAAGCCAATAATTTTAGAGAGAGTGTTTTTTTTTTTTTTTTTTCCTTACAATGAGAAATCGAAAGAAAAACAAGTGTTGTTTTTCTCAAACTTCCACTAACATTATTTTTTAGTTATCCGTTTAATTTTTCGAAACATCTGCTTACACTAACACACACTCCAACCATTTGAATTGTCGAAATTTAGTTTGAATATCTTAGCAAATGTAAAAGAACGGAGAAGTGTAGTATCACTGGTGGTAATTCACTAATTTGTTCGTTCATCTAGAAAGATAGACCATATAAAAATAATCATTTTTTTTAATCAACTCCTTATATACTATAAGTTATAAAAATAATCATTTTTTTTAATCAACTCCGTATATACTATAAGTTTGGGTAGGTGATCCATAAAGTTAACATAGATGTTGCTACGAGTTTGATAATATATACTCCCTCCTACCCAAAGAGATTTTCCTCTTTGGATAGGACACAACAACCAACAACAAGTATTAAAGAAATGTGGTAGTGGAATTATTGGTGGGGTAAGGGTGTTTAATTAAAATTTAGACCCCTCTAATCCTCCCAAAAAAATTTCTGGCGGATGATTAAGTTGGACAATTGGAGGGAAGTTCAAAAAATGCAAGTGGGAGATTTGGAGGGAGTTTTTAAGAATTTGAAACTCCCCCCAAAACACATCTGATTTCATTGATAAGATTGGAACCCACTAATTATGGATCTCCATAAACCAATCCTTATACAATCCTAATTCACAAATCTCACACAAAATCTCACACAAAATATCTCAGAATTCTGAGGAAAGGAGAATTCAAAAGAAAAACAGAAAAAAAACTAGGATTAGTTTTCGATTCCGTGCTCGGTGCCGCTGCTAATGCTAACAGTGCTGCTGCTTCAGCTCGATTTTGGACACATTCTGGTCTGCTCGTGGTGGGGTGTGCTGCGTGGTGAAAGTAAGCTGCTGGGGGTTTTGCTGTTGCTGGGGGTCTGACGCTGCTGCTGGGGCAAGCCTGCTGCTGCTTGTTTGCTGCTGCTGCTGCTGCTTCTTCTTCTTCTTATTCTAGAGGTGGCTTCCATCCTATCTTATTAGCATTCAATCGAATCACAAGGTTAGTAGCACAAGTTTCATTAGGGAATCACAAGGAAAAGTAAAGTATGCCTGCCAAAAAGAATCTCACCAATGCTCAAAGACTTGAAATACATTGCTTTTTATTAGAGAACTCCAAAAATGGGAAACCCCATCATGGCAAAATTAAGGAGATTGCAGCAAAATTTAACGTCACAACAAAAACAATTGGAAATCTCCAAAGGCGTAACAAGCAAAACAAAGCTTTGGGTCTTCCAATCAATGTGAATAGCTTAATCAAAGGCAAAAAAGGCAGAAATAAGGTACTTATACCGATGCAAGTTATCGAGTCGCTTCCACAATTGAAAAGATGCACAATCAAGCGACTATCATTTGCAATTGATATAAGTTATTCTACATGTCAAAGATGGATTGCAAAGGGAGAATTGAGGTGGCATACTAATGCTATTAAGCCATCGTTATCAAGCGACCACAAGTTCCTTCATCTCAACTTTATCATGTCTAGAGTGTTATTTGATCGACTACTAAATGCAATCAAGTTTCGATCACAAGATAATGATGTACATATTGATGAGAAATGGTTTTGAATGACTAAGATCAAACAAAGGATGATACTCACACCGGGGGAAGAAGAACCAGTTAGAAGCACACAAAGCAAGAGGTATATCCCTAAGGTTATGTTTATGGCAGCAGTAGCAAGACCGAGGTACGCACCGGATGGTGAGTGCATTTTCGATGGTAAAATTGGCATTTGACCCTTTGTTATTAAAGGACCAGCAATCAGAAACTCAATACATAGGCCATCAGGTAGACCTGTCAAACGGGTCGGGCAGGCGGGTTTCGGGTTCGGGTCACTACGGGTCGGGTCAAATACGGGTCGACTATACGCGGGTTCATACGGGTTCGGGTCGGGTTCGGGTCGGGTTACGGGTTGACCAACGGGTCAAAAATACATGCTCGCGCCTTTTTTTCTCGGTAATTATTATAATCAAATTATTATTTTATTACTATTTTACAAGCATTTTATGTATTATATTATATAATAATAATCATTTAATTATATTTGTATTTTATATGTCTTAAATTAATCAATTATTAATATTTAATTAATATTTATCTATTTATTTTTTATTTTTTATTATTATAATATATTTTTTGCACAATTCATTTGACCCAACGGGTTGACCCGGTCCGGGTCGGGTTATGACCCAGACTTTCGGGTCGTTTTCGGGTTCGGGTCATGTTCGGGTCCAGGTTGAGAAAAACGGGTTTTTTCGGGTTATTTCCGGGTCGGGTCCCGGGCGGTTTTTCGGGTCGGGTCAGCTTTTGACAGGTCTACCAGCAGGTACTATAGTCTCAAAACCCATTGAGAATATCAACAAAATCGTGACAAAAATAATGCTTATCAACAAAGTTATTCCAGCTATCAAAGCCAAATGGCCATCATGGGCAGGCAAAGACATTCACATTCAACAAGACAATGCACCTCCACACATAAGAGGTGACGATCAAGATTTTGTGGCTCATGCAACATCAGACGGATTTAATATCACATTGAATCAACAACCAGCACAAAGCCCAGATTTAAACATATTGGACTTGGGTTTCTTTAACTCAATTCAATCACTTCAAGACAAAGAACCATCGAAGACAATACCCGAGTTGATCAAGAATGTCAAACAAGCTTTTAAAGACCTTAATCCGGCTACATTAGACAATGTGTGGCTAAGTTTGCAAGGTGTCATGACTGAGGTCATGAAAAGAGGTGGCCACAATGACTACTCACTACCACATCTAAAGAAGGCCGTACTACAAAGGCAAGGATTACTCACTACGAATTTGACCGTAAGTGAGGATGTTGTGAAAGAATGCATTCAAACTTTGATCAATGTCGGAAAAGCAAACAATTTGGGGGAAATCATGGGAGATCTTGGTATTGATTTTCCAAATGCAATGACGACTTAAATGTTCATGTAGTGTGTGATTGTGTTTCATTCATAAACTAAGTACTAAACCATTTTGAATGCTCAAGTTTAGGTCGTAAACACTTAAATCACACATGTATTTTGTAAACATTTTGAATGTAATATAAACCCAAGTCCTTTATGTTTAATATCAAACGCAATGTGTTTATGTTTTTAGTACCATCATCATCATTTGAAGCATTTAAATTAAGCCAAAAAATCAAACAACTCTCAGATGTAAATAACACTCCTCATAGAGTTGTTGCTACATTTACGAATTAAGAGCCTTATCAAACACAAGCCTCCATATCACGTGTCAGTTGGCATCTAAAGTGCCTCCATTTACACATGTAGTTGGCTAGTTTCAAAGTGGTTTCAATCAATTCGTAAATGTAGCAAATGTGGTCAAAATAATGTAACAACTACAATGAAAGTCTCAAAAATCATCACTGACTTGCTAGTTACACTCTAAAACTCAATTAACCCATACTCCCTCCATCTACAAATCAATAGTATAAAAATGAATCAAGGTCAATTGCGCCCAAAAATCACAAAAAACAGAGATTTACGCAAAGAGGTGGCCACAATGACAGAACCCAGCAATAAAAATTACGCCCAAAAAACAACAGAAATCAGCAATCAGAAGCTGGCCACAACAGAAATGAAGGCTAATTACTCCATTAGTCACAAAAAAACAGAGAATTAATTTACGCAACATGCATTACCCCAATGACAGAACCAACCAATAAAAATTACCCCCAAAAAACAACAAAAATCAGCAATCAGAACCAACCCACAACAGAAATGAAGGCTAAGTACGACCAAAAATCACAAAAAACAGAGGTTTACACAATAAAAATTACTCCAATCACAGATTCAACCAAAAAAAAATGAATCAAGGTTAATTAGCCCAAAATTCACAAAATAAAAACAGATCAAACCAGATTAATTACCCCAAACACAGAATCAAGCAAAAAAAAAATTCAATCAAGGTTATTTACGCCAAAAAATCAGAACAAAAAAACAGAGAGAAGCACATGCAATGATCACAAACACAGATTTAAGTAAAAATAAAATGATTCAAGGTTAATTACGCCCCAAAATGACAAAAATAAAACAGATCTAAGCACATTAACTACCCCAAACACAGATTCAACCAAAAAACAATGAATCAAGGTTATTTACGCCAAAAAATCACAAAAAAAAAAACAGATCAAAGCACATGCAATGATCACAAACACAAAATCAAGCAAAAAAAAAAAAATGAATCAAGGTTAATTAGGCCAAAAAATCAGAAAAAAAAAAAAAAACAGATCGAAGCACATGCAAGGATCACAAACACAGATTTAAGCAAAAATAAAATGATTCACGGTTAATTACGCCCAAAAATCACAAAAAAAAGCAGATCAAACCACATGCAATTACCCCAATCACATATTCAACCAAAACAAAAAATGAATCAAGGTTAATTACGCCCAAAAATCACAAAATAAACAGATCTAAGCACATGCAATTACCCCAATCACATATTCAAGCAAAAAAAATTAAATAAAAAAGGGTTTAGATTATACCACAACCCATATGGCTCATGATCATTGCAATATGCTCTCGTTCCCACCGACCTTTCTCTTCAATCAACTCACGATCAAATTTACATCGGGCTTTCGACATCTCAACCCTTAAATCCCATTTTGTATCGGATTCTCTACGCCTTTTCTTCGTATCAATAGACTCTGTGTCATCCTCGGAGTCTGGGATGATCAACCCACCAACCCGATCGAAGTACTCGTCGTCGACAAGGGCAGAAATGTCAGAAGTACCGACAAACAATCGTCCATCGCAGATGTCCGCCTCTTCTTCTTCTTCCAGTTGTGTTTCGGGAACAAATGACCAAAATTGATAAGGCCACGACGAATCCCCCATTTTTTATGATAAAAAGGGGGAGGAATAAGAGAAGAGAAAGTCAGATCTACGGATCAAATCATAGTGAGAAGACGAATAGAGGATGAGATCTAAAGAGAGAAATGTCGAATCAAGCCATAAGATCAGATTTGTGAGGAGAGAGAAGAGAGAATTGAAAATCTTGTGAGTGAAGAAGAGGAAGAGTGAGAGGGAGACGAAGAGAGAGAGAGGGAGTTAGGGTTTTTGAGTTCATCAGAGAAATGAGGAGTGAGAGGGAGACGAAGAGAGAGAAAGGGAGTTAGGGTTTGTAGAGTTCATCAGAAATGAAGAGGGAGACGAAGAGAGAGAGGGAGGTAGGTAGGGATTTTTATGATCAGAAAAAAAAATTGGGGGATTGGGTTTGGGTTGGGGTGGAAATTAAATGGGGTTTGAATTGGGTTGAGTTTTGTTATTGAGTTGGATTTGAGTGGGAGCAATTAGATTTTGGAGGGAGTTGTTAGTGGATGGAGGGAAAGGTTAGTGGGTTAATAAAAGATTAGGGAAAAATCAGAAAAATTAGTAAGGGTAAAAACGTCCAAAAAATTTGCCATATCGAGTAAGTTTCGAAATAGGAAAATTATAGTGAATCGTCTCAAAGAGGAATACAGGAAAATAACTTTGGATATGAGGGAGTATGAGACAATTTATTTCTAGTTAATGTTGGTCCTTCGCGCGAAGCCGCGTAATGTGACAAAATTATTGGAGTACTGACATACTGTTATAACGTGTGTACGCGCTCATAAAAGAGTGTGAAATCAAGGAAAGTTGGAGCTCCGAATTTGGTTCCTCAGTTTCAAAAGGGTGAAGCACTGAAGCTACAGAAGACTGAATTATTTGGATCCATAATCGCCTCATTTGGATCGAGCACACATACAGTTAAAGGAAAAGGCCAATATACAAGCTCAATTATTATCAATGTTAATGGGGCAAAATAAAAAAAAAAAAAAAATAAAACAAATCCTTTTTTCACCAAAAAACTAGATTTGGATCCCCATAGTTGAAAATAAACTCTACCATGTTTACATAATAGGTAAGAATTGATTGTTTTGCAATTTTTTGGGTGAATCTAAAGATTCTCTTTATTTTGTATTATTACACTTTTAACAAACTCAACCAATTCCACGAAAAAATAATTCTAAGGGATAATCATATAATGACACGAGAGTTGTAAAATGCTATTTTTTTCATTACAAAATTTAGGATATTAAAGGTCTAGGCCGTTCATTAATTTTTTTCAAATTGAAATTTATTACAGTTGTATCAATGTGATAATCATATAATGACACGAGAATCGTAAAATACTATTTTTTTGTGTGTGTAAAGAGACTTAACAATAATATAAGTGGCTAAAGCGAGCGCCGAGCGGCCGCTCACATCGGAAGAAGAGATTCCGCATATATTCCACTCTCTTTCATCATTTTGTTACTTATAACAGTTATAAGTATGGATCGTCCCTTAGTCCTTACCCTATTTGATCGAATATAGCACCCGGAAGTCAAGAGAATTCCATAGTTACCTGTTTTCGAGAATATATATATAAATTAAAAGTAAATTTAAATGGGATAATAGTCTGAAAATACTGAACTGTAGGAATTATTAAGTTCACAGTTTAGACTTTACCAATTAATCTAGGTGATTTGTATCAATAAATTTTCATCTGATAATAGAAAATTATTATCACTCTCCTATAAAGAGGGCAGGCTAGGGATGACAATGGGTCGGGTCTGGGTCGGGTCCTATAGGATCCAGACCCGGATCCATGTTTTTACAAGCAGACCCAGATCCGACCCGGATCTATCGAGTCCAAAATTTACAGATCCAGACCCAGACCCGCCAGGATCCAGCGGGTCTGGACCGGGTCTGGGTCCAAGATGGGTCTTTTATAAAATCAAGTATGTCATGTGTAAAACTTACGCAACTTATGATATTTTCTAGTCGATGTGATTTACGATCGTTAATGTGTTGATGTGATTTGCGATCATCACTATGGTGGACATTCCTCATCCATCAGAACTTCAGAAGACCAAGGGAGAGCGACAACGGCGGCGGCGACGATGAGATTTTGAGGCGGCGACGAAGGATTTTGAGGCGGTGGCGAAGGGTTTTGAGGCCGCGGAGAATTATTAGGCGTGACTCATGAGAAGACTGAGAAATAAAAATGGAAGGGGAAGGCTGGCATCGTGAGAAATTAGGTTTTATTTTATTTTTTTTTCCTATCTTTTTGGTCGGGTCCGCGGGTCCATGGGTCGGGTCTAGGTATCAAATCAAGGATCCATATCCGACCCGCACATTTATCACCAGGTTTGGATCCGACCCAGATCCATTGGGTAAAAAAAAGGACCCAGATCCGACCCAAGTGGGTCGGGTCCGCCAGGTCTGGGTCGGGCCATGGGTCCATTGCCATCCTTAGGGCAGGCCATGATCAAAGGTAATTTATGAGGATACAATCATACGAGGCCTCACTAGGACCATCTTTTTAGTCTTCTAGATGCCGGTACGCCATAATTGACTCTCTATTTGGTAAATGTAGGGGGGGTTATACAGAGTATATACTTTCTCTGCTTTTCATTGGCTCATTACATTCCCTACTTTCTAGATCGAGAATGCGAATGTTTGAGTTTAACATGCATAGGTGCACATGCATGCAACGTAACGATTTTGGGGTAATGACATTTAGCATCACATGGGTTACTTCTCCCTTAATTAGCTAGGTTAGTGCGTAATTTGACTACTAGTTTGTTTAATAAGAAGGCCAATCTTAATGATGAGAAAGGATATGACTATATGAGCATGTATGATGTATGTGAAATCTCTATACATTATGCATGTGACAACTTGAAGTTATTTAGTTTTCTTTTTATCTATTTTCTCAATTGAAATTCAGATCCAATGAGTTGACTCTTATAATTGGTCATGTGTGAAAATTTTGAAACATTTGGTTGTAACGAACATGATAATCTACTAAAATTTGTGTAAGTGTGCTACGTGTCCATTCACAAAAGGGTAAATTTAAAATTAAAATATGATAAGTTTACTTGGAATTGAAACCTTGGACTGAGTATAACATGAATTGGTCTCACCATGATAACGTACGACGGAGTATTAAATGAAGTACACCAGATGTTGACAGTTTTTTTTTTTTTTTTTTTTTTTTTTTTTTTTTTTTTTTTCCGGAAAATTCACGTGGTACCCTCGAACTTTGGCCGATTGCACATGGTACCCAACTTCGCAAGTTTGTGCACATAGTACCCCTGAACTTACTACTTTGTGCACATGGTACCCAGATAGTAACATCCGTTAGATTTTTCCGTTAAGTGATGATGTGTCGGTTAGTTGTTAGGTAATTAGTTAATTAAATTATAGATTTAATATTTTAATTAAAAAAATTCAATAAATTCTTAGAAAAATAAATATATTTCTTTCAAATAATTTTTTCAAAAAAACTTTATTAAAAAACTAATTTTCCTAGGGGTACCATGTGCAAAATGTTGTGATCTCAAGGGTACCGTGTGCACAAAGTGGTAACTTGAAGGGTACCATGTGCACAAATTATGATTTTTTTAAGAGAAATAATATTTTTTATGAAAAAAACTTGTTTTTTGGATTTTTTTTTGTTTATGAAAATATTTTTTGGATTTGTTTTAAAAAGTCAAAAAAAATTATTTTTATTTTTATTTTTTAAAATGGAAAATCATCATTAATATTAACTAATTTACATAACAACTAACTAACACATCATCACTTAACGGAAAATCTAACGGAAGTTACTATTTGGGTACCATGTGCACAAAGTGATAACTTCAGGGGTACCATGTGCACAAACTTGCAAAGTTGGGTACCATGTGCAATCAGTCAAAGTTTGAGGGTACCACGTGAATTTTCCGTTTTTTTTTTATGAATTAAAATTCATACTGAGTAGTAGAGTTACATATGGCTATGTTTTGGTAAAATTTGGTGAAATAGTAGCTGAACGCTGAAATAGTAGGTGAATGCTAAAATGATAACTGCAATTAGAGGTGGTCACGGGCGGGGCTAGTGTCGGGCTCACCCAGACTAGTGCCCAAAATCTCGAGCACTAGCACTAGCACTAAACCGTACCCCCGGGCTAGTGTCAGGGCTCGAATTTTTGGGCATTGGCACTATCCCCGCAGTGTTTTGACCGAGCCAATGCCCGGTCCCTCCCTCAGCTGAAAAAAGGGGCTTGCTCTTAATTATCATAATTTTATCATTATTCGATAAACTTATAGCAATTCGGATGTCTACGTATCTCCAAAGAATCAAAATCCACGTAGTTCTTCACTTACCTTACCTTTGTTTGATTATTTGATCGCTTCATTCTAATCTTGGAGGTTCTCATCGGCGGTTGATGCTCCCGATTCAGATGTAGTATCCATTGTCATGAATGAATCATCTTCTTCGTCATCATCATCCTCCTTCATTCCTTGTCTTCTTTTTGATGCTTGATCCCAATCTGTTTTGCATTCACATATTTCACGGATTCGTGAGCCAAACTTGATCGTTTTTCATCCAATACTCTTCTACCTGCACTTAAAACGGACTCCGAAGCAACGGTCGAAGCTAAAACTAGAAGAACATCCTTTACAATTTGGGTTATAACCGGATATTTGTGGTTATGTTTACGCCACCAGTTAAGAATGTTGAAATTAAATCACTATCATCTGTAGTATCATGGACAAGTGTTAAATAATCACTGACAAAAGATGTAGTATTGTCTGAAATCGTTTTTTGTTTTTTAAAATAATTGAATGAATATCACCAAATCTACTTTTTTTTAGATTTAGATGACATGGAAGAAGAAGAAGAAGAACTAGTTTGTGCATTAGTAACACTACTTGCATTGTATGTATCATACAAATCATGTAATTTAGTAATAATAGAAATGTATCATACAAATCATGTAATTTAGTAATAATAGAATCGGGTGAGGATCCCCTAGAGTTATTACTTGGTAGAGTTGGTAGAGTTTGCTAAAACTAGTAATAAGACAAAATGAAGAGGATCTTGGAATGCACAAAGAAAATGCAAAACAATTAATTCTTACCTTATTAAGTAAACTCAACATGGTAGAGTTTATTTTCAACTCTAATGGATCCAATTCCAATAGAAACATATTTGTTCACATAATTTTCAACATCATATTCTTGTCCTAATGTTATATAGTAAAATTCTAACATGTTTGTCAATCCACCGGATTTAATACCGGCCGAGATCAAGAATAGATGCAAATTTAGGGGTGAGCAAAAAAAGCGGGTACTCAGACCTAGACTCGCTAAGGACCCGGACCCGTTGACAACGGGTACGGGTACGGGTCCAAAATTTTAGGACCCGTCGGGTCCAGAAATTTTAGACCCGTTATCTGTCGGGTACCCGTTAAAACAGCGGGTCTTGCGGGTACCCGTAACTGTTTGCGTGCCTTCACGAAAAAAAGAAAAAAAAAGAAAAACAAATTAACTAAATAAAAACACTATCTACCTTCTAAGTTCTAAGGCTATCCCCATTGCAAGTCTGAAACTCCAAGTTTCAAGCTGTGACTTTGGTAATTTGAGATAAGACTTGCATTGAGGTGGGAGAAAGTTTGAGCAAGTTTGGAGTGAGTCTTGAGATTCCAAGACTTGCTTGAGACTCCACTTAACTAAATAAGTGGGTCCAATCTTGTTGTTTAGTTTGCTAATTTTTGCTAATTTGATCAATCTTGTTGTTTTGTTTGCTAATTATGTTTTTTTAGTAAAATGTTTACTTTATTATATTTGGCATGGATAAAAAAAAAAAAAGTAAAAATCTAACCTTATCCAATTAAAATCTACCCTAGCCAATACAAATTTAATGTAGATGATATTTTATCCAAAAAAAAAAAAAGTTGTTAGACAAACATGATGAAAAAAAAAATCTAGATTATTAGAATGATTATAAATAGTTTGGCACTTATAACACCTTTGCAAATCTGATCAAGTTTCTAAATTTTCTTTATAAAATAAGACATTTGTCAACAAAAAATTGTGTTAATTATGGATCCAAATGAAAAGTTTGATATGAATCATTTTGTCAGTTTATTGACAAATCCTCAATTCCAACAAGCTCTAAATCAACAAAATCAAAACCAAACCTCTACCCAAATTCCTCAAGATCCAACTTTAACACCTACAAACCCGTTTTACATGGGCAATTCTTACACACGACATCCTAACCCCTCCCGAAACTTATTCGGTTTTACATCTACACAACCAAATGTGGGTGATACTCCAATAACTCCAGGGAGTGTTGGTTCTAATTCAAATAGTCCATTTGAAAATTCCAGCTTTCAAGGGTTGGAAAATATCGATGTCACTCCAACACCAAGCCAAAGTCAACGTCCTGCCGTGCGAAGAAGAGCGGTATCTTGGACCATCCAAGACGAATGTCTACTGGCAGTTTCATTTTTAAACGTTGGGAAGGATCCAATTGTTGGTAATGCGCAAAAAAGCACCGATTATTGGATAAGGATAACAGCTTTTTTCAACGATAACAGAAAGAGTGGACAAGCTGAGAGGGAGTGGAACCAGTGTAAGCAGCACTGGCATCCGATTATTACGGCAATTAATAAATTTAAAGGTTGTTATGCAAAATATGAAGAAAGGAGTGGATTTAATGAGTCCATGATGCTTAAAGAAGCACAAGTATTGTGCGAGCATTTGTACGGCACCAAATTCAACTACTTACATGTGTGGGAGATAGTGTCCAAAAATCCCAAATGGAATGAGGAATATAAGAAAAACATGGCAAAGTCTAATTCCTACAAAAGAAACAAGATATCCGAGGCAGGAGAATACACATCTTCGGGTGGAGATACCGGTGCTTCGGAGGAGGTGGAAGAGGTAAGTCGACCAATTGGACGAGATGCTGCGAAAAGGATACAGGCTGGAAAGGGGAAAGGAAAAAGTAGTCAAAGTGACTATTCAGAGACTATATCAATGGCCCAAATTATCGAGGAAACGCGAGCAATGTCGGCAAGTCGTTTAGCTGATGTCAAGGAGCAAGAGATAGAGGAAAGGCTCATTTGTGCTGATGTAACTAAAATGACACGACTGCAAAAAGTTCTTCACCAAAAAAAATTGGAGCAAATAGCGGAGAAACGAGGAATTAATATCAACGATTTACTAGAATAATTATAATAGTTTCATTATTGTATAATTATGCTAAGTTTAAGGTTTAGTTAATTTCTAATTAAGTATTTATTATGTCTTTACTGTTCTTTGTTATTTTTTAATGTGTTGTAATTTCAATTTATCTTTTCTTTTAATTGTATTGTCTTTTCAAATTATCAAACTTTGTCAGTAAATTATTGCACTTTTTAAATTGAATTTTTATGTTTTATCTTATCTTATCTTTTTGCTACTTTTTAGAGTGAATTATTGTGATCTGTCATATCACCTTTGTTTTTTTCTATTGAATGATTGCATTACTACCTGTAGTGCATGATTTCTTTAAATTCTGCATAATTCATGCTCACACTTGTCCATCTGTTCCAAGCACAAATATTCTCCAAACCTAAAAAAATTCTCAAAAGGCATATGTCGGATAATGTATATAACCTTAGTTTTGATGATTTATTCAATGAAATGTATAATTCATATGTGGAATCAAATCCAACTATGGATGTTGTATCAAACATCTTTAATGATATACAAGAGGATACATCGTCCTCTAGCACCAAGAGGAAGAAGAAACGAACTTACATCGAAAGAAATCGTGAGGAAGGTCATGATCGCATATGGAATGACTACTTCTCAAACCATCCGGCTTACACACTTGAGCAGTTTCGACGTAGGTTTCGGATGAGAAGGGAGTTATTTCTTCGTGTCGTAACCGCTCTAGAAAACCACGACTCATATTTTCAAAATACAGTCGATGCCATTGGTAGGAAATCCCTTTGTCCAATTCAAAAATGCACTGCAGCCATTCGTATGCTTGCTTATGGGGTGACAGGAGATGCTGTTGATGAATACGTACGAATCGGAGAAAATACAGCAATCCAGTGTCTAAAGAAATTCAACCAATGTGTAATTGACATATTTGGAGGCCACTACTTGAGAAAGCCGACCGCGAACGACATCCAACGCCTACTCCAAGTTGGGGAGACTCGTGGTTTCCCAGGTATGCTTGGTAGCATTGATTGCATGCACTGGCGATGGGAAAAATGTCCAACTGCATGGCAAGGCATGTTTACTCGTGGTGATCAAGGTAAGCCGACTATGATACTTGAAGCGGTGGCTTCTTATGATTTGTGGATTTGGCATGCATATTTTGGTATTGCAGGATCAAATAATGATATAAATGTATTGGATCGCTCCCCATTATTTGATGAGTTTCTCGATGGCCGAGGTCCGGATGTCCAATTTACGGTGAATGGATCTCAATACAATATGGGATACTATCTTGCAGATGGCATCTATCCTGAGTGGCCAGTGTTTGTAAAGACCATCCCACGAGCTGACTTACTATCTGATAAAAGGAGATTATTTGCAAAACATCAAGAAAGTGTAAGGAAAGATGTAGAGCGGGCATTTGGGGTGTTAAAAAAAAGGTTTGCAATTGTTGCAAATCCTGCACGTTTTTGGAACAGAGGTGACATTGGAGATATCATGAAAACATGCATCATTTTGCATAATATGATCATTGATGATGAAAGAGAAGAGGAGAATCTATGTAATGATTTTGATTATGATGTTGCTTCAAATCAAGACGAGGGACCTGAAATAAGCAATGGTCTTCTTCCCACGTATTATGCTAATCGCGAGCAATATTTGGGAAATCATACTCGCGTTCGTAACCGAACCACGCATCACCAGTTACAAGTTGACATGGTTGAGCATGTATGGAATTATTTAAATGTTCGGGGAGACAATAATTAAGTTACCTTATGGTTATTTAGTGTTCAAGTTTACGTTATATGAAATTGTTTCAAGTTTTTTAGTTATCAATTTATCGTGTACTATCTTTGTTTTTTTTTTCCCCGCATGTGTCGATATAGTTTGTACTTCGTTTTCATCACTATAATAATATTTTTAATTTTTTTTTACATATTGGCTCAATAAGTTAAAATCGTTTGGAGTGTGTTAGCGGAATTCTAAATTATGATACATTAATCATTTATTTCATTAATCATTTATTTGATACAATGTTCTGTAATCGTAAAATGTTTAATTAACATAATAATTATTATGATCAATGATAAGAAAAAATAAAATTAAGAATAATTATATATGTTTATGCAAGTCTGAAATGAGTCTTGGAATAAGGTGGGTGATTTAAGTGAGTCTGAAACTGTTTAAAATCTGAGTCTGAAATATAAAAGTAAGTGGAAAGCTGACGTGGCAAAGTCTGAAATCTGATATGAGTCTGAGGGATGAGGATAGCCTATGTTCTAAACCAATAACCCTAGCCGACAAACACAACCCCCCCTCCCCCCCTCTTCTCACTCTTTCTCTGATTCTCTCACTCTCAATCTCTCATCACTTCACTTCTCGATCACTCTTCAGATCTTCTCTCATCACTTCTCTTCTCAGTCTTCAGATCTACTCTCACTTCTCTTTCTCAGTTATCACTTCTCTGCAAATCGGGTATCACTTATCACTTCTCTGCCACCACCAACACTCCAACATTCTGCTATTTCTCAAAGTTCAACAGCAAATCGGGTATTCAAGTAAGTCGTCTCCACTCCTCTCATGTGTCCCTTTTCAATTTCATTTCTTGTGTTTAATTTTCTGTTTTTACTTTTTAATATGGGTTTAATTTTAATTAATATTTTCTGTTCGTATTATATGGGCTTATTTTTATTGATGAGATTTTGTTTTTGTTCGTATAATTTTGGGGCTCATTTTAATTGATGATTTTGGGTTTCATTTTTTATTTATTAATTGATTGATATTTTGTATTTGATAGTCGATTGATTTGGAAGGGATGAATGAAGTGAATATGCAATCAACAAAGAAAGTAGGGAGCAAGAGAGGCCGAAAATCACATGTTTTCTTCACGGCTTAGGATGCCTTCTCATCAGAATCATCATCACCATCACTGCATCTGTCCATGACCAGGTGTATCCATTCATGGATTGTATCTTGAATTTTTTTATTTGTGTATGGATTGTAATTTTACATTGTTGGTTTGTAATTTCAACTCTTTAGCCATTATTTGGGATATTTCAAGGACAATCGCATTTGAAATTAAAAATTTCGAGTTTCGGATTGTATAAAAACAGGTTTTAATTGAGCATCGGCATTTATATTGAACGGGTACCCGGACCCGCTTAGGACCCGGCGGGTCCGGTTACGGGTCTTGATTTCTAGGACCCGTTGGCAACGGGTCCGGGTCCATAACTTACCGGCAGGTACCCGCTCATGCTCACCCCTAGATGCAATGCCATATATAATAGTAAATTTAGAAAAATAATTCAACCATTTCGCACGCATTAAAAAACCAACATGCTTTAAACTATCGTAAATGGAACGTTCAACATTAGACATAGCTATAACTATTTAATGCATTGTAAGATCACCACATGAACATTTGGTCCATATACTTGCGAAAAACCTATTGTAGCACCATAATAAGATTTCAAAAGATCATAAAGAGGTTCGGCAAGTTCCCAAGTACCATCATCGAGAAGTTGTAAATTGGATCGTAAAATAGTAATAACTTGATCATACCTCATTGCAGCGCCTAGCATGATAAAAGTGGAATTCTACCTTCTTGGTGTATCAAAACTAGAGCTATACAATGGGCGGGCTGGGTTGGGCTTTAAAAAGGTAGGCTGGATGTGGGCATCTCCAAAATATTTATGGACTGTGGCTCAGAACATATTTTTTACGATATTTTTTTTTCATGATTGCTAAATGCAACCTTTTTTTTACCAACGTAACCTGGTAAAATACCCATTTTGTCCTCAATTTTCCCAAATTAACACAAATGCCCTAAACCCTATTTTATTATACCAAATGTCTTCCAAAAAAAAAAAAAAAATTACTTCGTCTGCCAAATTGTGTTTTTTATTTAATTTATTAGATAAATTTGATCAAATATCACTAATTATTTTCCAAATCACCAGTTTCGAACATAGGGGCACCATGCACATTTTGACATAGTTCGGGGGCACCGCGTGAATTTACCGAAATTGATACTCTCGCTTCAAAAAAAAAAAAATTGATATTCTCATTAAATTTTAGATGTTTTAATTCATTTAATTTTAAGTTATAGAGAGAGGGATATCATTAAAGGTAATATTGGTAGAAAAATGGAAAAAATAGGTTACGCTAGCCTTTTTTAGGTTACGTTTAGCAACCCTCTTTTTTTTTTTTTTCTGCTGCCGTAATTCGCGAGGGCCGAAATTTTGCCCACAGTGGGATAGGCAACAATATGTCCCACATATAAGACAAAAAAATTTGGCACCTATAAGACAAAAAAATTTGGCAAAAAATTTGGCACATGATATTCATACACGGTAAAGTTTTTTTTAGGGATATTTTCTGTGGTGACCCTGTAGTATCCGACTTTTTCTGTGGTGAGCCTGTAGTTTCCGACCTTTCCATGGTGACCCTGAGGTTTGTATTTTCGCGAAATCCGTAACTGTTGGGCTAACATCGTTTTTTTGCCGTTTTCCTCCGTTTTCCTACCGTTCCCCTTTCACTCTAAATACAATACTAAACACCCCCAGCTATTTATTCAACCTTTCCCACCATAAACCTCACCTACCAATATTTTCTCTCTCCTGACATTTTATTTGAGCTTCAACTAACAATGGCGTCTTCATCATCATCATCCCCCTCATTCAACAACGAACTTTATTCAAGAGCTTATTCGTTGTGCAAGGTACGAGCCCAGGAGATGTGCAAGTGCAAGAGAAAAATGGATTGCAAGATTTCGGAGTCCAAGGACAATTCAAACAAGTTATACCACAAGTGCAATGATTGTGATATGTTTGAGTGGGCTGTCCCATATCTATGTGATGGGATGCACAACTAGCTAAGGGTTATGCATGAAAGCGGAGCTAAGTTGCAACATACGCCTGCCATGGATATGAAGATTTGTGAGATGCAAAGGAAAATTGATGAGATAGAAGTGCAGATCGCCCTTGGAATTAGGGTTCTAGGTTGTATGGTGTTTTTGTTGTTGATTATTGTTGTATTGAAAATTTAGAATTTGGTTGTTTTCTCTACTATGTACTCAACTTAAATTTGGTTGTTTTCTCTACCATGTACTCAACTCAAATTATGCTATAAGAGAACACCTTTGTTTCTGCAAAAGATTTCAATTTCATTGCAAACCATGTGCATACAACACAAATTAGATAGTTTTCCATATTGTTGAGCAAAAAAATACATCTCATGTTTTAGGCAAAAAAAAAAAAAAAGACATGGAAACTGATTATGCCGAGACATGGAAACTGATTATGCCCAGATGAGCAATTGAACCTGATTAACCTAAATTATCCATGGTACCCCTGATACACAAGAATTTCCATGGTACCCTTATAAACTAAGCTGCATCAGTTGAAGTCCTCGACTTCTTTCTCTTTCTCTGATTTTAAGAACCAGCAGCAGCACTGGTACTTGCTTCGCCTACTAGGGTAGCCTTCTTCTTCCTCTTCTTTAACAAATTCATTGCCTTCTTTTGTGAAGCTGTTAGGCCCCCCATGCAATCTCGTATATTATGCCCTATTTGATTACACTTGCTACACGTAACGGTAGTAGATCTCTGACCTTTGGGCTTCTCCCCTTTCTGTCTCCTCCTATTTCTTGTTGGCCTTCCACTGGTTCTCTTCAATTCCGGAGGTGCAAGTTCTGTGGGACAGTCAGGAAACACGGGCCATTGAGCTCTATCAGGTAGGGGAAAGATACTAAGAGCATAAGTCTTCTTATAGCTAGCCACCGTGTAGAAAGAACTGCAATAGGCGTTAGGCTGTAGTCTGTTGTGATTAATTACCCTCAGAGCATGTTTGTAGGGAATGCCACTGATCTGCCAACACCCACACAAGCATGTCCTCCTCTGTAGATCCACGGGATAATTGAAATTGTTTTCCTTCACCTCGTATCTCATATTACTGCTAGAAAACACTTGACAAAACCTAGAGTCTTCATTTCTCGTCTTCAGCTTATCCTTAACATAAGGGACAACGTCATCGTCTTTCCACTTTGCACATCTTACCTGCGTCTTTGCTATCCTAATCATACAACTCCTCCTTATTCCTGTACACCAAAAGAAAGCAAATTCACTACAATTTTCCCATGAGCTGTAATTAACTCATCAAACAAAATCAGATTTGTTAACTTACAAATAATTCACTTACCTTCACAAAGAGTAAGGATAGGCTTCACCCTATCAAGCCCTAAAGTTGCGTTGAATGATTCTGTGAAATTGTCTGCACTACATACACTTGGATCAAAAGCATGTCTAGCCCATAACTTTGTATCAATATCGTCTAAGTATTTGTAGGCGTTGGGATCAAGCTTGAGAATCTTATCCATAGCTTTATTAAACCCATATAGAGAGTATGCATCTGCAGCTGCCCAGAAGTGTGTCTCAAACATGGGGCCACCGTAGTATTTCTACAAAATTCAACCATTCTGGTATGAACAAGGGGCACCATATGAAAAACTTAAATTGAACTTAAAAACCGAAATCATGCGTACATGGAAGTTCTTGAATAGATGTCTTGCGCAAATTCTTCTTTGGGCTTCTGGCAAAAGTTCATTCAAGGCATATTCAACACCCTAATAAACCAGTATAAGTTAATAAGTACCAAACATATTTGGTTGGATAAAAAACATGTCAAAGCAAATTAAACTTCAAATAACTTACCCCCATTCTGTCGCTCATAAAAGTCCATTCATTGAAGCGAGTTTCATGACCAAATGCAAGTTTGAGGCAATTGATGAAATAACACCATGTCTCATTTGTATCTCCCTCCACCACAGCATATGCAATGGGAAATAGCTCCTGATTAGCATCTAATGCAACGGCAGACAATAACATCCCATTAAATTTGCCCTTCAACCAGCAACCATCAACTCCTATTAGTGGCCTGCAACCTCTCAAGAATCCCTTAAACTGTGCATCAAAACTTATGAAAATTTTCTTGAATTGTAGAGGCTTTTTTGGTCCTTGCTCCTTCCAACTGATAAATGTAACAGCATCAGGGTGTGTGGCTTTCACCATCTCCACATAAGACGGTAAATCACTATAGGACTTGTCATGAGCCTCGTCAAGTTCCTTAAGAGCCCTTAACTTCACTTTATACATAGTCATGACATGCATGTTGACACCATATCGTTCAAACACAGTGGCACACAGATTCTTAGCAGGAATTGCTGGCCAAACCCTAATCTCCTCCAACATTTTATTTGTCACCCACTCAACGTTGGCCATAGGATTTCTTTCACCCCTTTTACATATGTGGTTAGGAATTAGACTCTTTATTGCCCAAGATATCTTATCTGGCAGGACTGAGGCATGTATCCTCCAAGGACAATCTTCATCAATGCATATTGCTGTGTACCTCCTGCTGCTATCACTTTTCAAGACTATCAACTCAACTCCGAGTTGCACACAATAATCCCTTAAGCAATTCTTAAAGTGATCATTGTCAAGGAAAATAAGCCATGGTTTTAATTCAATTTTACCAAAACCTGGATGGAAGAAAATCTCTCCATTCTTGTACACTTTGTCTATTTGTACCCCATGATCTTCCTCCTCTGATTTCTTCATCACTATCATGATCAGAGACATAGTGATGGGGATGCTGATTTGCATCATATTCTACCACATCCTCCTCAATCTCTCTTTCAGCTTCACTCATTAAGCTCACATCAGTGCCTTCGGAATCACATAAGACATCATCCTCTGAATCATTGCCTTCATAATCAACATCCTCATGTTCATTCTCATCACTAGATACCAGTGTAGGCTCTGAGGTGTTTGTTCTCCTTCTAAGCACAGTGCCCTCACCATCGTCCCTAACCACTGTCCTTTCCTTAGTTAAAGATATCCCCTTCCTTTTAGCACTTGTTCTAGGCAGCCTCCTCCTAGACTGTTGAGGAGAGTTTGTTGTTTGTTGTGGTGGAGAGTGTGGAGGAGAGTGAGGTGGAGAGTTTGTTGTTTGTTGTGGTGAAGAGTGTAGAGGAGAGTGAGGTGGAGAGTGTGGTGGAGAGTGTGGAGGAGACTGAGTTGCTTGTGTAGCATGAGGAGGTTGGGTACCCTCTCCATAAGCCTCACAAAAGTCTTGTACAAATGGGCTTGGGTGTTTTTGGCTTTTCACAGCCACAACCCTTTTCCTTGCAGATAATTTTACTCTCTTTGGGCTCTTTTTGGGTGGGCCTTCTTCTGTGGAAAACACTTTCGGGCCCTGGTCATTTGGGATAACCTTTGGCCCAATGTCAGATGGATCTTCCTCAACCAATGGGGTACCTTCCCTTATGTACTCAATTACCACACCATAATCATCAGAATCAATATTAAAAACTGGCTTCTCTTTGCATATTGGCTCAAAGTACTAAGCCTCTGCTTCCTCTCTTTTTCTCCTTGCCAATTCCTCTTGTTCTCTCACAAAAGGCTCATGTCTCTTTAACTCTTCCTCCCTTTCTTGTTTCCTCCTCCTTTCTTCTGCTTCTTGTTTCTCTCTATCCCTTCTCTCATTGGCCTCCATCAAGCCCTTAGCCAATCTTACAATTTCGCTAGGAGTAGGACTATCCTCCACCCACACATCAATTTCCCCTCCCTTTGTATCATACAACCCAAACATCCTAACCAAATCACGATCACTAAGCAATTCCATCATTTCATTTGTAACGGGATCCTTATATCTCATCACAGGGTTCTTAGCAGGTATCACATTTTGTTTATGTCCTTCATAATGAAGATCAATGATCAAATCCATTATGTTATACTGATCAACACTATAAACCTTAATATCATACCCTTCATACCCAGAATGGATTAAACCCCCTTGGATTAATCACCATCATTCTTGTTTATCTCTTGTTCCAAACTTCTCAAATCATAAGTGTAAAGATGATACAAAGAAGATAATTATCAGCATAGAGGTCCGAGAAATCCTTGTATTCATGATTTTGCCTCTATTGTTTATGCATTGTTGGTTACTAATGTTTTCTATTGTCACTCTTATGAGATGTTTTCTAGATCATTTGACAAGTTTCTAAGGGTGTTGAATTATTGTTCCACTCTTAATCTTTGGTGTGGGGACTATCCTAAGAATGATTCTTCCACGATCTTTTGAGATTGTAGGGTGATTCCCTTATATGAGTCGAGCCAACGACATTAAACAAATGCGCTACTTGGGAGGCCACCCAAGCTTGTTATTTTGTGTTGTTTGTTGGTTTTGGTCTGTTTTTAGCTCGTGACACTTGTCATACAACGGAGAAGTCAAGGTATGATATCACTATCCCTTACACCTTTTTCTCTCATTTCTAACCAATTCGCTCCTTCACTTCGTTTTTTTCCCCATCTTTTATACCATCTCTGTAATACCCCAAATTTCAGATGAAGTTTCGAAAAGATTAAGGGTTCATATGAGGTGCTTAAAAGGAATGATAGTGCTACTCATACCAACAAAGTCGATTTTCCTTTTAGGAATCCCAGATGATAAGAACTCCAAAGTTAAGCGTGCTTGACTGGGAATAATTTCAGGATGGGTGACCTCCTGGAAGTTTCCAGGGTGCGCCTGAGTGATGTCAAAATGCGCTGAAAGGACCTGTGTTGGTCAGTGGGGTCAGCACATAGCCTGACAAGCTGCCATAGGTGACTACTCTCGGCTCAGGCGATGAGGCGGGGTGTTAAAATCTCTCTTCATATTGACCCCTCCCATTTGTTCCACATGCTTATTAGTCCCTGAACCATTGATTTTGGCCCGAAACTCACAAATTAATCATAAAATGGCCTATTTTATTTTGGTTTGTGGACAATCATTGCAGTGGAGTCATTATGCTCCGATAAACACACGAGGGGATGGGAGTTTGTAATGTGATAGGAGACGACTTCTTATCGAGGAAAGTGGGGGTTGTGAGGTGAGATAGTGGCTCTTCACCGGCATTTTGACCATGAGCCACTTGCTTTGACGATAATAGAGGGAAATGGAGCTCACCCGAAGTATGTCTTTCTTTTCCTTTAACTTTTCTCTCTCTCACGATTCTAACCACTACTCCCCACCCTTTCACTAGTTCTTTTTATACCACCTCTCTTTGTGCCCGGCCACGTTTGCTCCCCCACTATTTTGTTTGTTTTCCTCACCCCATCCCACCCGCAAACAACTCGAATAACCTTCATTTTGGTTCATTTATGTTGAATGCTTGGAATGTCGTCGTTTTTGGAGGAGGAGGACGTGTTATGCACATTGTTCATGAGGGAGATGTAGTGGTGAGACAAAGGTCGATAAACTTCCAAGAGGAAGAATCGGGGAGTGAGGTAGATTGGATGTCTCTTGCCCCAAGAGCCCGTTATTTGCTTCTTTGACGAGATGAGATGGTTTAGTCCATGTTCATTGTTGTATGGGATAGTGATGGTTTGATGGTACTCCCTTACTTAGTTGTTGTTGCTTAATCTTTTGGTTGGTGCTGCTTTGTCATTATGGGCAATGACTAGATTTAAGCATGGGGGAGACGCTTGGCATTGTATTGTTATTCGATTCTTTGGCATTTGTCACTTAGTTTGTAATATAGTTATGCTTTTATTTTCCGTTTAAAAAAAAAGATTCAAGGATACCACGGCGGGCGACATAAGAAGATGAGTTTGGGGCGATATGGGTTAGGATCATCAAAGAAGCTAGAAGGAGGTTCGGTGTTTAGAAATTGGTGGTTCTAGGTTAGAAATTCCTCTTACGTTTTGATGACATAACTGGCGTCATTGGCTTAAAAAGAGGTGAGCCATATCCGATGGCACTATCCCGGATATTGGCTTAAGAGGGAGTTGAAGAGGAACTGGGGAATCTAGGACTCGTTAGTCCCCATTTGTTTTATTCGATCCGGGTTAGTGGCATAAGATGGTTAGAGGCGTGATGTTGAGCATTGCACCCGCTCCAACTCTAAGGTTTGTGTTTCGTTGGCTTGCGGCTCGTGGATTGGAGGATTTCATGTTTAGAGCTCACCCCGTGCTTTAAGAGGGACCTAGGAAAGAAGAGTAGAGATTTGGATAACTAGAGGACGAGTAAAGATCTAAGCATGGGGGAGTTTGATATGGTGCGATTGTGGTGTGTTAATTCCGTTATTTTAGGCGCCTTAGAGATCCTTTAGGCACGATTTTATCGTAACTTGTAGAGCATATCATTTGGGATGAATTAAAGATTAACCACCGGTTTTACGAGTTTTTGGTAGCCTTACACCCTTTTGCTGAGGCTTGGACGATACTAGGGGATCAATCTACGAGTTAGAGCAAGATTCGAGGAAAAGATAGCTTGACCACACTCCGAGAACCACACACCATCACCTCCGATTTCATTGGATCATAACTCTCCAAGCAAAAGATATTTTGCAGAAATTCTAAATGGAGAGGAAAGTTCATGATCTTAGTTTTCCGATGATATATTATGTGTAACACTACGGAATATGGAAAGTGGTTTATTGAGTTGGTTTGTCCCACATTGGGAAAATAAAGCTCATATGATCAGTTTATAATAGATTCCTACCATCATACTACCAACAAGGCCTTCACCTTTTAGAGCCCAAGTGAGGATTTATGGGCCTAAGGGGTGACTACCCATCTTATTGGGTTGTGTTGCGACGGACGGTGGATCGGGCTGTTACATTATGAGCTTAAAATGGAGTTTGGAAGAGGGAGTAATGCTTGTTTCAAGTTTGCTTGCGCACCAGGGCCTCGACTCAAGGAAGCTCTCCCCCGACTCGAGGAAGCTCTCCCCCGACTCGAGGAAGATTTCCCACGACTCGAGGAATATTTTCCTCGACTCAAGGAATCTTTTCCTCGACTTGAGGAGAGTCGACAGGTCAGGCGTTTTGTGGAACAAGCCCCTCGAGTCGAGGAGATGTAGCCTCAGCTCTCTCGAGTTGAAAGTAGCTCCCTCGAGTCGAGAGGAGCGTCTTTCGGAAAATTTCAATAACCTCGTTTTTTACGGTTTTTCTTGGATTCTTTTGACTTTTGTTTTCTAGTGTTTTGTTCTTATGTTAAATAAAGGGGCATGAACCACTCCTTAGTACTAATCACCTTTCATTAGTATTTTGTTATTGGTTTTTCATTCTAGAGAGAGATAATTAAGGAGATATTAGAGAACATTAGTATTTTTATTATAAATTTCATCTCAAAAATTATTGTAATAATTAGTATGGAAGACTAATCACCTTTCTAGATCCTTGGTGTAATCAACTTCTCTCATCCTATGTATTAGTAAGATTTTATTCTCTCTAATTTGCCTTTAAATTCATAGTAATTAATTCCTTGTTCTTTAATGCATGATTTATCCTTGTTTTCTCTAATTGGTTAATTAGATTGAATTGGGCATTTCATTTGCTTGGTTATTGATTGATGGTATTTGATTAATGACCTAAATGAAACATCTTTTACATAATTAGTGTATGGTTATGACTAATTTGTGATTAAGGAACTAATTAGACAATTAATAAATTAGATTTGATTAGCGTCGCGGTTGCTGCTGATTAGATACTAATTTGGGTTGTTCATAATCCTTTATTAATCCTTGCTTTTCGTTTCTTTGGTTGTGATTTGTTTGAGTGGTCACTAGACAAATTAGGATTAAAAGGATTAATTGGTTTAAATCGGGATTATCAATTAATTGGTATAATTAGAGAGCTCAAATTCCTCATAAAAGTGGATTAATTGGTTTAAATCGGGATTATCAATTAATTGGTATAATTAGAGAGAGGTAAAATTTCCTATATTAGGGTGTTAGATTAGATTATTACCGAGGGTTGCCTTAATTTATTTGGTCTATCGTTTATTTACCTTTTATTCAACTTTCAAACTAAAAACCCCCAATTTAATTTCTTTATTTCTTTTGTTTTGCTTTTTCCACACTTTAATTGCATATTAGACTTGCCCTCTTACTCGTGGATACGATACCCACTTACCTTTGCTAGTTAGCTATCACCGCCTCTGATTGTCGCAATATCTGGATCGGCTGCGGGAGTTTCGCAATTCACGACCTCTTCCGATCCTTTTTTTGGCGAACGTCTTGTCTAGCTGTCCATATGGGGTTGGGTGGGCGGCCTCTCACCTGGGCTGATGAAAGGTGCTGACAGGGTCGGCCCGTTTGGGGATCGTGCGACTTCAATTTTCTGCAGGTTGGCTGTTATGGGTGGTGTTGTGTGTAGGTGATAATCTATTGATTTTTTTTTCTTCCGGTGCCTCTTTTTCGTGGGTCGCCTATTTTCATTTTTTTTTTTTTTGCTGGTTTTGAACCACGGTTTGACTTTATTTTTATTTAATTATTGTGTATTCTTCCACGCTTTGGGTTGGTTCCTTTGGTTTGTATGGCTGCTTCTATTATGCAATTCCACTGCCTCTTTATTGGCATTGGCGCTTGCCAGGATATGGGCGGAAGGGGGCTTACTAGGGGTTCCTTTCTTGCGCATTTGTGTGAGCGTCACTTCAGTTATTAGAGCCCACGAGAGGATATTTGGGTCTAAGAGGTGAATTCCCATCTTATATGGTTGTGTTGTGACGTATGGTGAATCGGGCTGTTACAGATGGTATCAGAGCAACCCTGCGATCGCGTGCCGAGTGTTGGTGCAAGGCCCATGAAAGCCGCCTAGCGGGGAGATCTTCGACCTGTGACTGTTGGTATGGTTTGGTTTAGTCGCAATGGGGACGTTGTGTTCTTTAAGTGGGGGAGTTTGTAACACTACGGATTATGAAAAGTCATTTATGGAGTTGGGTTGTCCCACATTGGGAAAACTAAGGCTCATATGATCAGTTTATAATAGATTCCTATCATTATACTACCAATAAGACCTTCACTTATTAGAGCCCCCAAGAGGATATTTGGGTCTAAGAGGTGACTTCCCATCTTATTGTGTTGTGTTGTGTTCCCTAAATTTCAAAGTATTTTATATTAAGGGTTTTTTGTTAGACCACACCTAATAAAAACAACTTTTTTGTCAAACTACACCTAATAAAACATATTTTGCCAAACCACACCTAATAAAAGCCATTTTTTTGTTAGACCACGTCTAAATACCTAATGTTGACTTCCAACCTTCATCCACCCATTACTGCCTTTTACCAGCCCATTGTCGGCCTTAACCACCTCATTGCCTCCCCCATAGCCACCCCATTGCCTCCCCTAATCTACATTCTTAACACATGACCAATTTCCCCCCATTTCTAACACATTCTTTCTCTATCCCCAATGTTTTCCCCCTCTATTTTTTCAAATTTCCCTTTTCTCCTCAATTTATTTCATCACAAATTCATTCAAACGGAGGTACTCAAATTTATCTTGGAGCTAAAAATCAAATTTGGGGAGGAAATTAAGTTTGAGGAATTGAAAAGGGAGGGGAAAAAAACCAATTTTGGTGGATGTAGGGTGGCTATGGGTGGGTAAGGGGCAATTATTGGTGGGTATTGGGGCGGGGATGGGTGGCTATGGGGGCGGGATGGGTGGCTATGGGTGGATGTGGGGCGGGATGGGTGGTTAAGAGGCGAAAGTCTACATAGGTGTAGTCTCACAAATAAAAAGAGTTTATTAGGTGTGGTTTTACAAATTTTGTTATATTAGGTGTGGTTTGGCAAAAAAAGTTTTATTAGGTGTGGTCTGACAAAAAATCCTTATATTAATGATTAATTATATTACTCTAGTGGAAAATGATTTTTAGAAATTATTTTGTGAGTCGTTTTCAAAATGGGTTTGGCTTCGTAAACGATTTCTAAAATCGAAATTTCTATTTGGGCTTATTTCTAAAATCGAGTCAAACCTACCTATACAATCAACACCAACCTAATACACAACTTGGCCCAAACACACAAATTATATCCAACCCAACCCAAACCAATAAAAAGGAAAAAAAAAAAAAAAACAAACAAACCTCACTTTTCTCTCTCCAAATTCATGACAAACTCGGAAAATTATAACATACCCCTGGGGGTATATTTGCTTTTCATACCTTCTCACTCATGTTGTAGGATTAATTAAAAAAGAAAACAAGAAAAAAAAATTAAGTGGAAAATAGTAGGGAAGTGGGGGTAGTTAACTAGTTATGTTTTATTGTGAGAGGGGGTACAAAACCTTGATGTACCCCCGTGGGAACCATATAACAATTGCGACAAACCCCCACCCCTAATTCTTCTTCTTCTATAAAAAAAAAAAAGAGTCGCCTCTGTTTCTTGCCTTCACTCCTCCGCTCGTCCTTCTCGCCGCACGCACGCACGAACGCCGCCTTTCTTCCTCTGCCCAGATCGCCAACCAACCCATCTCACCGGCCGAGCACCTCGACGGCCCACTTTCCCCTCTTTCATCATCGTGGGTAACACCCTTCGCCATCTCTTCTTTTCCCTGTTTTCGTCCTCTTTATCAAACGTGAATTTCAAGTCGTTTTTATTGCTTTAAATTGCGTTCAATTGGTACTAATAGGTATTATGATTAGTGGTTAATCGATTTGGGTTATTTTTATAAAGAATTGATTTTGATGATTGTTTTGAGTTGATTTTCATTAGTTACGAATTTGGGATTAATTATTTATTCGAATTAGGTTTAATTAATTTTGAAAGTATGGTTTTTGTATACTTATAATCTGATATTTAGGGTTCTTGAATTTAATTTTGAAAGTTGTAGAAATTGTAAATTAGGGGAATTTTGATTAATTATTTCTAATTACATTAATTAGCCCAAATTAATTATGATAATCAATATTTCAAAATTATGATAATTTAGGGAATTATAAAATAATTTTCTGAATTTAATTAATTTAATTATTTTTATGTAAATTTATGTAATTTAAACATGTTTTTGATAATTAAAACATAATGTAAATTGTTTTAATAAATCCTAAAGAAATCATAATATTTAAGGGTTCGTTTTTACGAATTAGTTTCTGTTTTAAAAGTCATTTTAAACCTTTGGGAATTTTTGAGATAAATTGAGTGTTATTTGAGTATTAGTATTTAATTATTAAATTATAATTATAATTGTTGGTTTAGAATTTATATTGTCAAGGGCATTGCATATAAAATAGTACTAAATTAAGTAGTTAGATGAATGATTGGGTGAGATTAGTATTAATTTGGGATTATTGATTTTATTATTGTAGCCCTTGGGTTCGTAGACGAAGAGTACTAGTAATCGTTGTGCTGTCGTGTTCATGTGTGCGTTAAAAAGGTAAGCTACCATGCTCAACCTTTCTTAAATTTGTGGAAACCTTTTAAAATTATATGCTAGGTGATTTGTGTGTTGGATGAGAAATTAGTATCATGATCGGTGGAGAACAATTTATGGTTTTGATTATCATGTTATGTTGAATTGGGGTATGGAATTGATACATTGTTTGGTTTATGATTCCAAATATGTTGCTTGGAACATTGTTGATTAGATATTCGATATTGTTGTGGTGGAATTATGAACGATTGTATGATTATTGGAATATAAATTTGCTTAAAGGATCGATATTATAAACAAAATAAATAAATAAAGTATGAGGATACACGATAATTATTGGTTTAAGTCGCATCGACTCCACTTTATTGGTTTAAGTCGCATAGACTCCACTTTATTGGTTTGAGTCACATTGACTCCACTTTATCAGCCCCACCGCATCGATTTTTAAGTGGGCTTAGCTCTAGTACTACTCTATTGGGTTAGCAATACTTAATAGGAGGTGTACACACTTAAAGTTTAGTAGTCCTGTATGGCATGGTTTGGTGAGTCGACAAAGATTCGGCTCACCCACGTATATAACAGTATGGTTCGGTGACTCGGTAAAAGCCGACTCACCCACTTATAAATATATGATTGGAATCGTTTGGATGAGTTGGAAACAAATCCGGCTCATCCCACTTATAAAATTTGGTATGGATTCCTCATTAAGATATAAAACAATGACTTGGATTATATTAATGAAACGTTATACACTTGTTGAAGCTACTGTGATATTTTTATTTTGGTGATATTGTTTGTCTTGATGAATGGTTTATATGATAATGTGCCAAGTATGGTTTTCGAAAATAAAACTAAAACGTTTTCAAAATTCAGGTAAGAATTTTGGTTGTCTACGAGTTGAGGTGTTAGTTTACTCAATTTCAATGACTTTTTCAACTGTGTCTTTTGTGTTTTAAATCCACCACAGGTATGGAGTAGATGATGCATTGCGGGAACGACGACTCATTAGATATTAGTTGGACTCTAATACTACTTAGATTATTTCATATTTCGGAGTTCATATTGTTGTAACTCAGTTATTGGATAATAGACCAGACCATTAGACATTTGTAGTTCGGCTTCTAAAATCTCCTTGCATTCGGGTCTTTGACTCGAGTGCAGAGTGACACCTATGAATTTCCTTATTTGTGTTTTTGGTTCGCAATAAAATATTTTTAAAAAGGAAAGGAAATTTGGGGTTGTTACAGAAGCTTTGGATGTTACTAAGCTGGCTCTTTCGACTAGTTTGGTTGTTTACGACGAGGCTGAGTCAACTTTATGTCGAATGGATCATTGGCTTTGTGAAGTTTGTTTTAGGGCCCACACTTTTGGGGTTAAGTGTCGTCATGAGGATGGTTTGATTGTTTGTCCTCATGATGCGGGTGATGGTGTTATTCATTTTATACTTTATGATTTGGTTAGACCTGAAGCTCCCGTTTCCACTCCTGGGGGGGTGCTGTTGTGTGTGACCCTCCTAGTTTTGACGTTACTTTTGTAACACTACGGATTATGAAAATCGGTTTATGGAATTGATTTGTCTCATCTTATTGGGTTGTGTTGCGACGGACTGTGGATCAGACTGTTACAACTTTGCTTGATTGCGTGCTTTCTAGAAGGCTTTGTACGGTAAAGTCTATCCCACCTAAGTGTCGTTTGAGTTTTGCTCGGGTACTCAAAGCGGCGCTTGATGGGGTTCTTGGTCAGCCAGATGACATCACCTATTGGGTTCAACTCCTAGTGCCGCCGTTGTGTGTCTTACGAACCTTTTCAGTGCAGAGTTGTCGTGAGCGTCAATCTTCTATTAGACCGTCATTTGTGGGAGCAGAGTATTCTTAGTGTCCTTCGCTCTTGGGGTGAGCCGGGGGGCGTGGCAGCTTGTGCATGATGTGTTGGCTGTTACCCCTCCTCCATCAATGGAGGAAGATGAGGACGTAGGGGAACGTTCTATCTTGCAGTTTACTACGACGGTTCGTGTCCTCTCATCTTATGGCATTGCTCCTTACACTGATGCCACTTTAGATGATCTGACGGCCAAGCACCCTTTCGTGTCGGGGCCTTCTTTGCCTTCCTTACCTCCTGATCAACCTTCTATATTTAAGCTTCTGTTAGGCTGTTGCGGTCGTTCGTGAGAGGATTCGTAGTTTCCCGCGTGGTAAGTCATGTGGACGTGACGGTTTGCATGCGCAACACCTCCTGGACTGCATGAGTGGTGCTGCGGTGGCTATTTCTGATGAGCTCTTGGCCTCGATCACGCAAGTGGTTAACCTATTTCTAGCTGGGCGGTGTCCTGATGCATTAGGCCCTTTTATTGCTAGTCCTCCTTTCACAACGCTGGTCAAGCCCGGGGGTCGTGTTCGTCCTATTGCGGTGGGTACTGTCTCGAGACGTTTGGTCTCTATGGTTGATGCCAATTTGATAGGTCTTTCCTTGAGTGCTTACTTTGCTGAACTCTAGGTTGGAGTGGGTGTGTCTGCTGGTGGCGAGGCTATTTTGCATGCTGTCAACCATTTGGTCGAGGAGAGGGGAGATGAGGTCGGTCTTTCTATGTTGTTGGTAAACTTTCGCAATGCCTTCAACTTGGTGGATTGGGCTGCTATGCTTCGCGAGGTCCGCTTTGCTGCCCTTCTTTGCCGCGTTGGATTGAGTTTTGTTATTCTAGTCTTACGTTAATATTATGGGGAGCACACTCTATGGTCATGTCAGAGGGTGCAGCAGGGTGATCCGCTTGGGCGTTTGCTCTTTGCCCTCCTGTTGCATCCCTTGGTGTGTTGGACCGGGGACTCTTTTGATTTGTGCTTGCATGCTTGATATTTGGATGATAATACTATTGTCGGAGATACCTTGGTTGTTGGTTTAGTTTTGGAGTTGATTCGAATAGGGGGTCCCCCGTTGGGTCTTCATCTTAATGTTGATAAGAGTGAGGTGTTTTGGTTTCGCGAAGACCCTCGCAGTAGACTTGATGGCATTTTCCCTCCTAACATTGCGAGGCCTCTTCTTGGGGTTAAGCTGTTAGGTGACCCGGTTAGTGTAGATCTTGGCTTTTGTAATTCCCTTTTATGCAACGAGTGACCAAGACCATTGCGCTTATGGATGAGGTAGCAACACTTCGTGATCCCCAGTGTAAGTTGTTGTTACTTCGTGCTTGTACTGGTGTCTCTAAGCTTTACTTTGCTCTGCGCACTTGTCCATCCTGTATCTTTGAGTCGGCTCAGGTTGTCTTCGACGCGACACTTCATTTCTCTTTAGAGCGAATTGTTGTTGCTTTGGGCCGGGTTTTGGTGATTCGCAATGGAGGCTAGCCACCTTGCCTTTCTCCCATGGGGGGCTTGGTGTTTATTCGGCTAGGATTGATGTCTACTACGAGTTCTTAGCGTCGCTTCTTCAGTCAGCTGATGTAACACCCTAAATTTCATAGATATAAAATAATATAAATTAAATAAATAGCAGCGGAAGGTGTTACTGCCGCATTTTATTAAAATGCAAGGCTAAATCGTCTACATGCAATGTTATAAAATGTAATTATAAACATTGTCTCAAAATAAATGCTCAATAAAAGAAATTTTATTCTTCGAAATCCGTCGACTTCTAACTAACGTAACGTATCCCCAAGGCACACACCATCAAATCTCAGCTTCGTTACCAAAAAAAAAAAAAAACAAAACATTTATGAGCCGAGTCCCAGCAAGCACTACTCTAGCACTTAATGCATTATAATTACATATTTTATTTGTAAAACAGATAAAGAGGGAATGCAGTAAAAGAGTTACACGCATATAGAGTACAAAACAATTATTAAGAAATTCGCTTATGGCAAGGGAGTAACGTTTGGACGCTATCTTACCGTCGCGGCCCAACTACGACCTTAGACCCAGTTTACCGTCACGTTCTAACTACGAACTTCGACCCTATATTATCTCGCCGTGGTCCAACTACGGCCAAAATCCATATCATTCGGTGCACTTAGGGAGACATACCCTACGCTTATCGCTTAACTACCACTTGGCCATACAAAACGCTTATCCAATAATTCACTTTTAGTTCACAAATCGCTGTCAAAACTTATATCGCCAATATATCGCAATCTCAAATTAATTGTAATATAAACACTTTAAAATAATCACTTTCGCAGAAATATTTTACTTGGGCTCGAAATACAATTGATAATATGGCACACCAAAACGAATTTACCCAAGTCGCTAGACATAGAACTTACCTTTGACGTAAATCAAAGTCAACCTACGATAAATAAGAAAATCCTTATTAATTCTCACGACAAACAAAACCACGTAGCCGCGAAAACGCTCGATGGAACTTAGATCAAGTAGGCTACTTACACTCACTCGTTCAACACCCGAAATTGAAAGAAAATGTGAACGCTCTTAGACACCTCTTGTACTAGCTGCAGGGTACCCAAAACATAGCGCACCACCCACGCACAAGGAGAAGAGAGAAAAATGAGTTAGAACAGGGTTGTTAATGTAAGAGTACCAACTTTAGTACTGAAACAAAAATGTATAAAACTTATGGGTAAGCCAAAGGGGAGGTGGCACGACACATCTACGACCCTTAGAAGACTACTGGAACCATATAGGCACGACCCACGGCCAGTGGCGAAGCCAGGATTTCAGGGATTGGGGGGCACAAAAATCATTCAAACGAAATTACATAACTATATCTCATAATTGTCATTACATGAAGTCAATCCATTGAAAAAAGTCCTAAAAGGAGGATGTAGAAGGAAAATCTAATATAACACGACGAGTTTTCATATCTTGAAAACGCCTCATTACATTTTCTTTATCAACTTGCAAAAACATATCTTTCTCCATAAATGTAACTACACAATTGCTCAAAAGTTGATTTCTCATACTATTTCGCAACTTATTCTTCACGAAAGTCATAGCGGAGAATGCCCTTTCCACACTTGTCGTTGCCACAGAAAGTATCAATACAAGCTTTAGAAGTAAATAAACAAGTGGATGTGCAACATGTTTATTTGATTCAACAAGCTTCATCGAAAGCTCACCAAGGGATTTTATATTTCCAAATTTTGCATTTTTCCGCATGTCACTAACAAATATATCAACTTGGAAATCCAATGACATGATGTCAACACTTGAGAACTCTTGAGGATAAAACTCGGCAAGACGCATCAATTTTTGCTTGTCAAAAGAAGCAAAAGAATTAATGGGATTCAAGCAAGCCATACACAAAAGCAACTCCATACTCACCTCATCAAAACGGTTATTGAGTTCTTGAAGTTGTAAATCAATCACACTTAGAAACATTTCAACTCGATATCGATGAAAATTAAATACTTTAGCAAAGAAGCGTCTTGATCTTCCATGGGGAGCATAAAAATCATTCATATTGGGAATCTCAATATCATGTTTTTCACAAAACATAGTAACCGTAACAAGAAACTCATCCCATCCATGATCTCTACACCTTTGCAAATGCTCCTTAGTTAAAGACACAAAATTCATAGCATTAACTATATCTTGTTCTTTCCTTTGCAAGGCATCACACAACTCATTTGTATACCCGAATATCATCTTCATCAAATGTAACATAAAAACAAACTCAAACGATTCAAGATGACCCATGCCAATTTGAGCTTTGATACTATCACCACCATTCTTATTATCTTCTCCAACAATAACAAGAACCTCAATGATAGTAGAATACATGGAAATAGAAGTCAAAACGGATTTCAAATGAGATCCCCAACGAGTAGCTCCGGGCCTACTTAATCCACGTAGTTGATTCTTTCATTTTCCTTTTTTAATTTCCTTCAAAGCTTTCAATATTTTCCGAGTTGAATATTTCTAACCAACTCTAAGCGCTTACAAGATGCGCCAATGATATTGATTACATATCCAACGTTCTCATAAAATGTAGCACAATCTTTATTATCCTTAGCAACCGCTACAAGAGTCAATTGAAGTTGGTGTGCAAAACAATGGATGTAATAAGCCGAGGGACTTTCTTTCATTATCATAGTTTTAAGACCATTAATATCACCTCTCATATTACTAGCCCCGTCATAACCTTGACCACGAATTGAACTAACAAGCAATCCATATTCACCAAGTAAAGAGACAATTGCGGTCTTAATTGTAAGACTAGTAGTGTCCACAACTTTCACAACACCGAGAAACCGTTCACAAACCTTTCCTTTCTTATCAACATAACGCAAACAAATAGCTAGTTGCTCCTTATAAGACACATCACTAGATTCGTCGGCTAAAATCCCAAAAACATTACCATCAATATCATCAAGAATCAACCTTATAGTTTCTTTAGCACAACAAGTGATAAGATCTTTTTGAATATCGGGTGAGACAACTAAGTGATTTTTTGGAGCTTTAGCTAGCACAACTTTAGCAACCTCTTCAGAAATTCCCGCAAGCCATTTCAAGAGTTCAAGAAAATTTCCCTTATTCAAAGACAATGCACTTTCATCATGTCCACGAAATGCCAAGCCTTGTTGCAAAAGAATTCTTAAACATGAAAGTGAATATGTCAAACGTGACTTGTAAAGGATTTTTGTTTCGTTGGATATGTTTTCAAGCTTTTGGACTATAGATGTTTTTTTATCAACATAATGGTCAAATAACACTTTAGCATCATTGCGAGTACTATTAAGTCCACCAACATGTCTTTCTAATCTCTCCGGTTTATTCCAACTTTTCCATCCTCTATTAACAAAAGCATCACCCCCCGCGGCACTTGTTTCATTAGCAAACAAGTAACAAACCAAACAAAACGCGCATCTTTTTCAACACTATATTCAAGCCAATCATACTTATTATACCAATTAATACTAAAATGACGCATTTTACCTCCAAATTTGGTTTGAGGAAAACCATCTTTTGGTTTGGGTTGACAAGCCTTCTTCACAATGAATCCTCTTTTGATCGCATCTTGATCATTAATCGGGTAAGATGAGATTGGAATTCTTGTTTCCGGATCATGTGGTAGAAGATCAATATCATAAACGGGATATTTATTGTCTTGAGAATGCATAGTTGGAGGCTCATCATCCTCATTTTCATCCTCCTCGCTTTCATCCTCCGCACTTTCATCATCCTCAATTTGTTTTTCCTCACTTTGATCATCTTCTTGAGGTTGTTGAGAATGAATCAAATGAGGCTCCTCTTCTATCATAGTATCTTTTTCATGTGGAATAGAAGTAGATACAACTTTTTCTAAATGAATTGGGGATTCTCTTGATGATGGAGAGGATGTAGAGGATGATTTAAGTGACTTGTTTTTCTTGTCCCAAAAATAAAGCAATCCTTTGTTCTTCATTTTAATTCTCAAGTTCTCCACCAATCTAAACATAATAAAAAATGTACTAATAAGAATCATAAACTACCAAATACCAATTCTCTACATGACTACATTTCTACAAAACTACATAATCTAATCAATTAATCAACCAATCAACTATAAGTAAATTTAAACAAGTAATCACAACTATAAACAAACTAAATTATATAATTATAATTGATTAATTGCTATCAAATGAAATTAAGATTTAGGATTTTAGGGTTTACCTTTAAATTCGAAAAATGGGCAAAGGCAAAGGGTGAAACAGCAACCGCTGGCACCGGAGGACGAGTGACGGACGGTCGGTCGGAATCAGGCTCGGGATTCGGCCGTCGGGAAGTCGGGAGCAGTTGAAGACTTTAAGAGAAGAGGAAAGAGGAGAGAGAAATAAGTTGAGAGAAGGGGGCTCTTCTATATCTCTGCGCGTGAATACGTGATTCCTTTTTTTTTTCCTTTTTCATTCTCCTTGCTTGTTTTTTCTCCCCAATAATTGGGGTCACATGCCCCCCCCTAAATACGCCCCTGCCCACGGCCGCCACGATCGGCCAGAATGGAAGAGAGAGATCGGAGAAAGAAAAATGCTTACCCGTACTCTTGAGGAAATGAAATGCGAAATGAATTTGGTGAGATGAAAATGAGGAATTATGAGGGGGTATTTATAGGTCGTAGAAGGGTAATTCGTAGCCCCAAGGACTCTCCCTAACCAGCTCTATCCTTCCTCTAGAACTTCCTACGCAAGAAACCGACTCCGGCTCAAATACTCGTATAAATGAATGTGGCCGGTTTTGAGGGTTGATAAACACTTTGAAGAACACTCTAGAACGTCCAAGATGATATACCATAGTGTGAGATGCCGTACCGGCGGGTTGCCGATCCGCTCTCCCGAAAAAAAACAGGTGTGAATTACACGGAGTCGCCAGCGAGATTTCTTATAGGTACCCCACGAACCTAGACTGGGGGTTCGATGCAAGGTTAAGAGTTAGGAAGGTGTAAAGCACCTAACTCGCCCATCGAGTTGATGGTCTCTACTAATTGATCCGAATTAAATATAAAATTTGTAATTAACGACGAAAGCATGTACAAAGAGCATGCGAGCGAGTAATAAAATCATGCGGTGGGATAACAATACTATACGTACGTAGCATATGGACAAATTGCATGTATTAATAATGTGACACATCACCTAGGTGCACACATTAGTTATAAGTTAATTGTTGTCAACAAGCTAGACCTACATTGCACGCATGTCGGCCATACATATTAAAGTCCACAATCAACCATAACTCTATCAACGTACATGAGAGATTTTACTAGAATAGGGACGCAAGTCTAATATGTTAACGAGTTTTGCATATGAATTTATATACGAGAAGTATTCCAAACATTATAACTTAGCATTACAATTAGACAATAAACAACATGATATTACCCAACTTGTAATAAATAAACACATACTTAAAAATCGGTTTGTAAGAGAATTTGGGGCCCTCAGGTGGACTTACTTGCGTCGTATTGCAGTTCTTGGTTTTGTTTGCCAATTGAGTAGACCTCTAGTCTCGTACCGTTTTCGAAATTTACACCAACGATCTAATGACTCTCGAATTGGTGTCTCGCTCGCCGTAGGTTGAATTATGTGTTTAGGAATTGTGTTTGTCGTATTGGGTAACTATGCTAAATTATATGCAAGATCAATGTTCGAGACTCGTGTGCTTGTTCACGGGTGTCTCGGCTATATTTTCTTGCGTCCCCCCTTAGAGAATGAAATTTCAATTCTATTTATACTCCCGTAGGAAAGTATTCTTATGGTACTAAAACTCAATGTGGTGATGTCAATGCACCAATCATCGAAATGTTTGAGAGCTAGTATACTAGGAGTGTCCTATTGCAAGTTGTGTTTTTAGCATTGAAAATGTCTCTTTACGTACAACACAAATTGCTCCGTGCATAATTAACTTAGACAAGTCAACAATCAGGTAAATTACCAATGATGATCTTTTTGAGGAGCCGACTATGCAAAGTGGGCTTGTGCCCGAATAGAGAACTAACGCCACCATGCTAATAGCATTATCGAAGGCCATGCACAAGGGATATGCATGATCCAACGTACCACCCCCTTGGCCCAAACTATTAAAGAACCATCTAAGCAAATTAGGCCCGATATATTAACCCATAATGCCTAATTCAATTATGATCGGGTATTACGGCGAAACGGTCCAAAACTAACAAATCGACCCAATTGGCAATCGTAACCTGTAACCACAGTCCACTGTCCATCTCATCATCGGGCGCTAAAAATGGGTGCAAATGTAGGGTGTCTACAGGAGCCCCCACTTTGACTGAGTCTTTGAAGAGACGAAAGTCAAAGGTTTGAAAATCAGTTGTAACAAAACATGACAAAGAACATTACTCTAAGCCACATAAAATTGCAATAGATTTCACCGTAGCCATTTCGATTAATCGCAGAAATTGAAATGTAAGTGTGTCGTAGACTATCTTGAATGGGCGAAGTAGTCATTCAAGACATGCATCATGCATTTGAATAATCGATATTTTGAATGGGAGTAGTTGTCATTCAAATGTTGATACGATCTTTTGTAAAATGTTCGGAAACCAATAATAAGAATTGAATTTTTTTTTTTCAAAATCATTTCCGAAAACCGAAGAGCCAAGGCCATTCATGCCCACCGGTAAAAATCAAACAAGGGTAAATTCCCTTACTGAATTTGGACTACCCATAAACAAATCCAAACGTCACCTTACTACTTACCATATACCAACTATCTTTTATTACTATATTACTTTATTACCATACTTTCCCTTCACTTTATTAACCATACCCCAACTCCTCAGAGTCTCAGATTACTCTTCGTCACTTTCATCTTCTCAAAGACAAACCCAGAAGCAATCCATCACCATAACCACGCAACTCCGACAGCCTGCACACAAATCGCAACCCGCCGAGAAAAGCACGACGCCAGCAACACTAAACTCAGGCGCCCGTGAAGCCAACCCCCGTACGCCGCCATTGCACCCGGTACTTCGATCGAAGATTCCGGCGACCCTTCCTCGGCTCCGACGCGATTAAAACACCAAGTAAACTTCTAATCTCCCCCTTTTTCTTCAATCTTTTATTTTGTCAAGTAAATTAAAGTGGGAAACATGTAACAACATAAACCTAACTTTCGAAATTGGGGGGTTTTGTGTTGATTCTAATTTCAATTGAATTGGACCACAAAATCGCAATCGCATGTTGAAATTAGTACAAACTAACATCTTGATGATCATGCAGAAAGGTCAGTCTTCGATCTTGTAACACCAATTTTTATTACTGCAGCCCACACTTGCCGACTATGGAAAGTTACTTCGGGTTAGTAACGATCTTGCCCACGCGTTCAAGGTGTTGTTTGAGGAACGTGTCGCGATTAACCCGACGGCACTTCAGGTAACTATCTTCCATCTAGGCTATGTAGTGCAGAGCACAATTGCAGGTGAACTAATACAGACCATTTTCCTTGCAAGTGTTCTGTCGTGCTTTGAATGTTGTGAGGTACATCGAGCGTCACTCTCCTGCACCTGCTACTGAGACTGAGGAAGATGGAATGGAAGACATTACACATCCTACGCAGCCACCCCCCGAGTCTCCTGATGTCACCGAGTCTACTGATGTCCCTAGACGGCGATCGTTACGCCTATCTCGTAGAGATGCGAGGGCTGCCTTGCATGATGAGGAGAGAGATTGCGAGCCGTTTGTCCTTCACCCTACTGCCCGTCGATCAAAACGCATCGGGACATACCCCATTGGTACTAAAGAGAACCCGACTCAGTTCTAGAAAGCGGGTATTACCATGTAGTGACCAAGGCACAACACATATCATGTATGTCTTGTGTAGGTGTCATTGTAACATAACTAATTACCATTTTCGAGGGGTGCTCAGCAATGTAAATGTCATCATTTTCTCATTTTGTGTCGTTTGTGTTTTTTTTGTTTTTCCAATTTCTCACTTACAGGTATTTGAGCATCAACCAAGCACAGTAGAAAAGGGAACAAAACAAACAAACAACAAATATGCACACATGCCCAGTACGCGTCCTATGAGAGGTGAGGAGTTTCCTAAAGGTGGTTCATCAGACCCTACGAGGAAAAGGAACCCAGGGCTCTAATTTCCTAAGTGATGGGCTGTGCTGAGGACATCAGAACAGATTTAGGTAAGGTAGGAAAATAAAAAAATAAAAAATAAAAAAAAAAGAGCAATTTTCTGTCCTACCACTCCCCCTCCTTCGAAAAAATCACAAAAAGGAAACAATCAAGAGGGAACTAGCTCCTAATTGTATCAAGAGTAGGGAAACTAATCCCAGGATGTCTCGGAATTTTGCAGGTATAAATACACGATGAACCCGGCACATTGATCATTCAAACACAACTCAGAGTACTACAATGTCGTCGCCAGATTTTGACAGAGCATTGCACTCTTGGTTGCATTCGTTGACAGTGGAGGAAAAGCTAGAGTTTGCGATTTATCGGATGAGAATGTTACTGTCCGTGAGACAAGTGCAGATTGACTGGGGTCTTCTCGAAGCCGCTGCGACAAGATAGGACCCTGTGCATCATGTTTTCTGCTTTGGTGATCACGAGCTAACCCCTCTGCCCAAGGAGTTTAGCGTAATTTTCGGCTTCCCGACAAAGGCTGCCCCTGCACACCAGACATGTCGCCCGGATTCCATAAGCAATTCGAGAGATTGCTGGGGTTGTCCAAGCTTGAAGTCACGAGCATGTTAGATGGGAGAACCATGGATTTAATGCTGATCATGAAGAAGTTCGCTCCTCCTTCAGACGACGTAGCTGTGAGGCGTTACAAACGACGGGCTCTATGCTTATGTCTGCTCCATCGCTACCTATTGGTTAACTCCAGAGGACATAGGGGTGATGCCGCATTGATTTCGATCGTAGAGCAATTTGAGCAAGATCGTACTCCCATGTCGCTGATCGTGGGAGAAACCCTGATGGCTCTAGACCGAATGAAGCAAGATCCGCGAGCCCCCATGGGTGGGAGCCCCTTACTGCTGCAGGTAAAGCTGTAACCGATTTCTCGTTCAATTACGTTTTTTCTTTTCTAATGCGTAAGTACAGTAGTGATGCCAGAGGGACAGTAGCATCAGAGCTAGTGTAACCGCTGAAGATTCACACGTCAAAATTTTTTTTAATGCTGCTGTTATCCGTCCTTGCTTTTTCCTCAATGCAGATTTGGCTCCAGGAGCATCTGTCCCTAGTGCACTCACCCCCGAATCCTCAGAATTACAACATAAGGAGCTTTGCTAATCAGCGGAAGTGTAATATGCAAACTTCCTTCGAGGACTGGAACAGATTCTTAGGGATGCATGGCGAATCTAGTGTACGCTGGACGATGCCTTGGCTGAAGCTGACCGAAGTGACAGTGGCTCCATATCGTCACAATCATGTCCGGCTCATTAGCTTGTCTCGTACCACCTACATATTCCCTTGTAGGGTAATGAGGCAGTTAGGGCGAAGACAATTGATCCCTAATGAGGACACCCATCCTCCGAATTCGGAAGCACAGTCACCACATCTTCTGCACACATGGCCGAACACTGGGTTAAACGCACCACGTTGCGTGTACTGTCCAACCCAGAAACAGTGAAGATGTCTGCAGCATACAAAAGTTGGATGACAGCACGTCATCAACAAGTACGAAACCGAGTGCGCGAAAAGGAAGAGCTGGAGCTGACACTGGTCTCGAAGAGGAAAGCTGACGCCATATCAGATTGCGGGGTGGTCAGTAAGCCTGCTTCCAATGTAGTAGTGGCCCCATCCAAATACGGGAGGAGGGACGATTACACCATACCTTCTGTCTCCAGGGAAAAGGAGATGCGCCGTCCCACTGGTATAGTAACCAATGAGAGGGATGACGTCAGGCCTGTACCGCCACTCATTGTATACGGTAAAGGTAAATCTGCAATGACATTTCCTCTCCTATCTAGGATCCGTTCCAAACGGAGCCTAGTATGGCAAAGGAATGTACACGGGGAGACTTCAGCTGCAGGAGTCTCAAAAGCCCCTCCTAAAGTGGCCAGTGTAGTAATTGCGGCTACTGATGTTGAAACCAATACTGATGAGTCCCCGGTCATCAATCCTATAGGCGGTAACACAGGTGAAGTGGCTTCTGAAGTGGCGCCTAAAGCTGATGGCGGGGTTGTGGGCTTGGAACCCGATACTGAAATGATTGAACAGGTTTCCGGAGTGTCTAAAGACGTAGGTGAAAATCCTACCGAAGTTTCTCCGGAGGACTCCTCTTCCTCAAGTGGTGACAAGGGTGGTCTGGGATCTTAGGAGGCGACTTGGGCCGACGACGAGCTTGACACAGCGATGTCCGAGGGTCAGGGCGATGATGCTAGTGAGAGACCTTTGACCGTGGAACCCGAGACGCCTAATGCAGAGTCTTCGAAGAATAAGCAAGACTAGTATTAGTTAATTCTTTTTATTGTTTTTCGTACTGTTTTTTTTAGCAATGTCGTTTAGGACTTCGGAACTTTGTATTATCAAATATTTCTTTTTATGTTGGAGAGAAAAAAGTAATAAAAAACCTAAAAAAAAAAAAAAAAAAATTAGAGTAGAGATATCTATGACTCTTATCCCCCCCCCCTTTTTGACAATTTTCGAATCTCATTAGTGTCGAAAATAAGTGTGAATGCTTGTAATTCGTACCATGCGAGCAGACCCCGCGTTAATCGTGTGTCCGTACACCATATTCTTGTTATTTGTACCATGTGAGCCGAAGCGAGAATGCTAGTGGAGAGTTGGCATCTACGGGCTTTCAATTATACATATCGGGGTGATGTCTTGTACGCAGACCAAAGAGTCTTGTGGACCGGTGTTGGTCCCACAAGTACTTTGTACGTAAAAAGGCTGTTTACGCGTAAAATCGTTTAAGTTGGTCGAGATTAGTGAGTTTACTAAACTCTATTCCATCTAAATCCATTAAAAGGACTGCTCCCCCACTTAAAATTGTTTTAACAATGTAAGGCCCAGCCCACTTGGGTGCGAATTTCCCTCGAGGGTCTGTTATGAGTGCTCTAATTTCTTTTAGCACCAAATCCCTTCTTTTATGTTTCGGGGTTTAACACGTTTATTGAAGGCGCGACTCATTCGTTTTTGGTAAACTTGGACATGGTTCAGGGCTCGCAACCGTTTTTCATCCAAAAGAATCAACTCATCATATCAAGCCCGTACCCATTCAGCTTCTGGCACTTCGTTTTCCAGGGCGATACGTAATGATGGTATCTCAAGCTCAATTGGCTGGACTGCCTCCATTCCGTATACTAGAGAGTAGGGAGTGGCTCCCGTAGATGTTCGGATTGAAGTGCGGTATCCCCAAAGTGCAAATGGTAACTTGTGTGGCCAATCCTTATAACCGTCTATCATTTTTTGGATAATGGTTTTGACGTTCTTGTTAGCGGCCTCCACGGCCCCATTTGTTTGTGGTCAGTAGGGGGAAGACAAATGATGTTGGATCATGTACTCGGCTAGGAGGTCCTCACATTCACCCTTAAAATGCGTCCCTTGATCATTCACAAGTTCATGTGGTACCCCGTATCGATAAATTATATTTTCTTCAATGAATTTGGCCACGCTTTTGGCATTTAGTGTGGCATACGAGACTGCTTCAACCCATTTTGTGAAGTAGTCAATCGCAACTAGGATAAATGCATGACCGCCAGCGCCGACTGCGCTTATCTTCCCAATTACGTCAATACCCTAAGTGGAAAATGGCCAAGGTGAAGTAAAAGTGTAAAGGTCTGAAGGTGGTAAATGTTGGAGATTAGCGAATATTTGGCACTTATTGCACGTCTTGACGAACTCACAACAATCGTGGTCCATGGTCGTCCAATAATAACCCAATCGAATTATCTTTTTAGATAACATTCGCCCGTTCATGTGTGGACCACATACTCCTTCATGAACTTCTTTCATCATTTGAATTGCCTTGTTTTGATCTAGACAAAGAAGATGAACGCCATCGGGTCCTTGCTTGTAAAGCTGACCTTGATGTACTTGGTACTGTGAGGCTAGCCTTCTCAAAGCCCGTTGGGCCCGCGGCAAGGATCCTGAAGGGTATTCATTCCTAAGCTTGTAGTTCAAAATATCCGTGTACCATGGAGTGCCGTCGTCGATGTTCTCCACTGTACCGATCATTTGGCAATGTGCTGGCACGGAACGCCTTGCGACGCATAGGGGCATGGTTTGCATTTCGTCTAGCATATTAATCATAGATGCTAATTTTGCCAAGGCGTCTGCAAATTGATTATGTTCTCTAGGTAAGTACACATATTGGATTTCGTCAAAATTGGTCGCCATTTCCTCTAAGTGAGCTTGGTAAAGCGCCAAATTTTCATTTCATATTTTCCATTGCCCAGTTACTTGGTTAATAATGAGGGATGAATCTCCCCTAACTATTAACTGTTTGACACCCAATTCAATGGCGGCCTCTAAGGCGATAATGCAAGCTTCGTATTCGGCTGCGTTGTTGGTGGCCTCAAAGTCTAGTTTAACGGAGAATGGGGTATGTGCCCCTTCTGGTGAAACCAATAGTACCCCTACACCACATCCAGTCTGGTTAGATGCACCGTCGAAGTATACATCCCAACAATTAGTTTCCATTACCATAATACCCTCATCAGGAAAGTCTAGTGTTTCAGCTCGGTTGGGGATAGGGTGATCGGCCAAAAAGTCGGAAATGGCTCGTCCCTTAATGGCTTTTTGGGGGAAAATTTTGAGGTCAAATTCAGAGAGTAACATCGTCCACCGGGAAATACGTCCGTTTAGAATGGGCTTTTCGAAGAGGTATTTCAACGGATCCATTCGAGAAATAATTTGCACCGTATGTGTTAGCATGTGATGTCTAAGCTTCTTAGTGGCCCAAACAAGTGCTAAACATGTCTTTTCCAAGGCGGAGTATTTAATCTCATATTCAATGAATTTTTTACTCAAGTAGTAAATCGCCCTTTCCTCACCATTCAGAGTTTGCGCCAACATGGCTCCCGCAGCTGTTTCAGTTACGGTGAGGTATAAAAGCAAAGGGTGTCCGGGCTGTGGAGGTACAAGGACTGGTGGGTTAGACAAATATGCTTTTATTTTTTCAAAAGCGTTTCGGCAATCTTGGTCCCAATCCGTCCTAGCCCCTTTCTTCAATTTCTTGAAAATTGGTTCGCATATCATGGTTAACTTGGAAATGAACCGGCTAACATATTGGAGTCGTCCTAGAAATCCCCGAATTTCTTTTTCATTTTTCGGTTCTGGCATTTCGAGAATTGCTTTGATCTTTGCTGGATCAATTTCAATTCCTCGTCTGCTGACTATATAACCCAATAATTTTCCCGAAGATACTCCAAAAGTACATTTTTGTGGGTTAAGTCTCATATTGTACTTACGAAGTCTATCAAAGAATTTTCGAAGGGCTTTGATATGTTGGTTATGGTCTTTGGCTTTGACAATCATGTCGTCCACGTACACTTCTACCTCTTTATGCATCATGTCGCGTAGGAGGGTGGTTGCGGTCCTTTGGTAAGTGGCGCCGGCATTTTTAAGTCCGAAAGGCATAACCGTATAACAATAGAGACCCCATTGGGTTACAAAGGTGGTTTTGAGCATATCTTCTTCGGCCATTTTTATTTGATTATAACCCGCATAACCGTCCATAATGGAAAGCAATGCGTGTCCTGCCGTGTTGTCCACTAATATGTCTCACTACGTCAAAAATGGGCTAAGAGAACAGTTCCTCTAAAGCTAAGCAGAACGGTTCCGGAACCGTTCTCTAGACGATGGTACTTAAAGGGTAAGAGAACGGTTGGAAGTCCTTGGAACCGTTCTAAAAGGTTATAAGAACGGTTTTGGTCAAAACCGTTCTTAATGACCATCCAGAACGGTTATGTACAAAACCGTTCTCTTAGCTTCTGGCTCTACCAGGACGGTTTTGTGTAAAACCGTTCTTAAAGGTATTACGGTTTTTAAAAAAAAAAAATTGGATGAAATTTAGTTTTCATAGACCTCCTTACCTGGATATGGCCGGAATGCATTAAAAAAAAAAAAAAAAAAAACACAGCAACAAATCACAACACCAACAAACTGGCCGGAATGAATAAAAAAAGCACAGCAATAAATCACTAACACCAACAAACTTCGGTGTATATACTCAAAATTTTCGAGATGATTTACACGTCAAAACTTACAATATAATGAGTCCAATACATTGGAAAAATCTAACTAAAGTAAAAAGTAGATCTAAAAATCAAACTAGACCTTAACAACATCACACGTCGCCATCGATTTGCGAACCTTGCTCTCTCGTCGTCGGGGTCAGCACCATTATTGAAGAAGTTCAAATCTCAGTGTTGATCTAACAATTAAGAGGAAAAACGAGATATTTAAATTAAAAATCACAAAATAAAATTAATTGAGATCTAACAATTAAGATCTGAAACTATATAAAACTTATTTCGCCTTAAATATTAAATCAAATTTAGATCTGAAACTATATTAAATCAAATTTGCGAACCTTGCTCTTCCGTCGTCGTCGTCGCCCACCCCATCATGTCGCCGTCGCTCACCCCGTCATGTCGTCCTCCACCTTTTACGTAGATCTGGTTTTCTTTTTCTTTTTGTGGGTGATTTGTTTAAAGAAAATCAAATCAACAAAATAATTATAGGCATGTGAGAAAGCAAATTGATGTGAGAACGAGAAAGGATGAGGGAATGAGAAAACTTAATTGATGAGGGAATGAGAAAGGATGAGGGAATCAGAGATGGAGAGCCGTATAGGAGAGAGATAGAAATATAGATCAGAAGTTATGAGGATAAAGAAAGGAGAGAGGTGAGAGATGAGAGTATGTATCGGCGGAATTGACGAGGTGAGTTTTATTTTGGTGAGGTTTTACTTTATTTTTTTTCTTTTTTTTTTCTTTTTTTGGCTGAGTTATAAGAACGGTTTATTCTAGAACCGTTTTCTTAGTTGGATGTATTAGAACGGTTTTATATACAACCGTTCTCTTATGTTTAGTTCTTTTTCTACCACTACATAATAAAACCGTTCTCTAAAGTCTAATTTTTTTTATCTTTTTTACATAAAATACTTTTAAGAACGGTTTTAGCAGAACCGTTCTCATATGTTATTAGAGATCGGTTTTTAAAAATTCCGTTCTCTTATCTAGGTTCTGGAAGCCCATATTTGACGTGGTGTCTATGTGTGGCAGAGGAAAATCATCTTTCGGGCTTGCTTTATTAAGATCCCTAAAGTCGACACACATCCGTACCTTACCGTCTTTCTTAGGTACCGGAACTACATTAGCTACCCAATCGGCATAATTAACCACCTTAATAAAACCCGCGGTGAATTGTTTTTGAACCTCATCTTTTATTTTAAGGGCCCATTCGGGTTTCATTCTATGTAATTTTTGCTTTATTGGTTTAGCATTAGGAATAAGTGGTATTTTATGTTGGGCGATATCGCGTAATATCCCTGGCATATCTTGATAAGACCAAGCAAAGACATCGACATATTCCGCGAGCGTTTGAATTAGATCATTATGCTCTTCGGTGGTCAAGGTAAGTCCTATTTTGAGTTCTTTAGTTTCTCCATTTTGTCCAACATTAATTGTTTCTGTTTCTTCAACTATTGAGGTCCGTTTTTCCTGTTCGTCCATTGCTTTAATTATTTCAATTGGTAAATTTTGTTCATTGCAATTATTCGAGGTATGCAAAATAGGCAAATCGGAAGACAAAGAATACTCGGAAATCATAGTCTTATTATTGGGATCATCAAATACATCAAAAAGGGGCATAACTGTCCCCTGACTCTTTGGACTAAGATTATCAACATTACTATCTTCGCTAGACTCGCTATCGCTAGATTCGGATACAAGCTCGTCGTACATGGGTCCCTCTCCTATAGTGATAGAAATCTTCTGGCCACCCTTTGTTGTGATAGTCAATGTCTTGATCCACCCTCTTTCAATGTCATCTCGAGGCGTAATTAGTTGTGTCGGATCGAATGCCTCATCTACCGTTGCTACTTGGAGATCCAGAGGAGACCTTGGCTGATTTCGTTCTTGGCCAAACAATAATCCAAAAATGTTGTTACCTAGCGAGTCAAAGGTGATCTCGGTTGGTACTTTAATGGTTTTGATTGGCTCGTTAACAAAATTGCAGTCGGCAAACACTTCTAATCCCGGCAAACGGTAACCCAAGTGGTAAATTGGCTCAGGAAATCCGTAGTAGGGATAGTCGTCGCCTTCGCGCACAAAGTATCCGTTGAGTGTTAGAGCGTAGCTAGGCAAATTTTGTGTCCATTTGCTGTTGGTTCTTATGGCCATTCTTTTCTTCTGTTCCCGAAGCTTGTACTCTTTAATGTTGGCGTCCGTTGGGGTATAGCCTAGACCAAAAGAGTAGGAATTGGAATCCAGCGTAGGGAAATCTATTTGTCCCTTTTCACCAATTCCTAGAGGCATGCCCGGAAAGTATGTCCATTTCTTCATTGTAGCATGTACTTGGGGATTGAAATCAGAATTGTAATCCCGACTTATGGCGTGTAAGCCTAGTTCGGGAACAAAGCCCCATAAATCCACATCATTGCGGCTATGCCCAATTTTAAGCAACAATTTGTCCTCGACTTCGATCTTCACAGGTGATGCGGTGAGGGTGATTGGCATTCCCTTAACATACAACTTTACCTTTTGATGAAGTGACGACGAAACAACCCCTAATTCATGCAACCAAGGACGCCCTAAGAGTAAATTAAAATTTGCTGGGATGTCTAGTGCATGGAATTCGACCTTACGCTCGACCGGCCCTGTAGTGATGTTCAAGTATATCGTCCCCATGACTTGTCGACTTGTATTATCATAAGCTCGGACGTTGAAATTCGTGGGCGAAAAACTTTCTAGTTTAATACCAAGATGTTGTGCGGTCCTCAAAGGTATAACATTAACTGCAGATCCATTATCAATTAGAGTCATGGGAATATTTTTCTGCCTACAACCAACAGTAAGGTATAATGCCTTAGTGTGGTTGCGTCCTTCTGAAGGAAGGTCTTCGTCAGTGAACGTGATTACTTCTTGAAGGTTGTTTCTGGCTAAGTAATTGACTAACTCATCCGGTGTAGTATTGAAGGGAATCTTCGCTCGTGATAGCGCGTCTCGAAGGGCGGCTCGATGATTGCGGGAATAACAGAGGAGTTGCCATATAGTGACATCAGCCTTAGTTTTCTTGAGTTGTTTGACGAGTGGTTCGTCTTCAATGCCCATTTGTTTTTCAGTACTGGGTTGGTTGACATCGGGTTGGTAGACTCTACCGGACCGAGTTAGGTTTTGAACATCTTCGTCCTCCGAAGAGTACCATATGTCGTGAGCTTCGAGCTTCTTCGTGACGTTTCTTATACTTGGAGTTTCGATTCTTTCGTCTTCAGAAGCATACCATATGTCTTGCGATATACTTTTTCTTGGAATTGTTGTCCCATGAATCATGTGTGTGCCATATGTCACATTCCTCATCATACCAAATTCCTACAATTTGATGTTCGAGGTGAGACTGGAGTTGATTCTGATTGTCGTGATGCAACATTGGGCCATGTGGCTCTGTACCGGTTGACATTACAGTGGCATCAGCAAACTGATTTAGATTATTGTGGGTATTGGCCTGTGGCATTTGAGTAGCATCGGGAGCATGCTCAAATTGTCTCGCCTTTATTTCTGGGGTCACACTTCGGGCAGTAAGCAATTGGTGATGAAGGGCCAAGCACTGATAGGTGTTATGACTGTGCGTACGGTGGAATTTACAGTAAGTATTTCCCACCCCATATTCAGTAATAGCTCTAATAATTTTTTCCTTCGACTTCTCATTTTTCTTTTGTTGAAATAATTTTTCATCTCTTTTTTCCCTCGAGTAGCAGTCTCGAGTAGGGTGATAGTACTCACAGTAGGAGCTAGATAGAAGTGTCGGAGACAAGCTTTGACGTGGGCCAACAACTCGAGGAGTTATAAGAGCCTGTAGATTTAGGCTTGGTCCGTCTTCCTCTATGCAATGAATTCCCACAGGGTTGTCATTATTGCTGGGTTTTTTGGTGGCCGGAATCGGGAGCGTTCCATCATCAATTAAGTCTTGAATAGCATGCTTGAGAACCCAACATTTCTCAGTAGGATGACCTTTCCCCCTATGGTAATCACATGTCACATTCGCATCGTACTTTGAATTTCGCTTTTCTGGTGGGACGTCGGGAGTTGGGCCGATGGGACTCAGCATACCCTCAGACGATAGGCGTTTGAAAGCTTGGGTATAAGAAATGGGCAGCTTGGTAAAATTTCTTCTGGGTTTCTTAGATGCTTCTATGACATTCACATCTTCACTTTTGGACATTTCAACTTTTCTGTAAGTGTTTTTACTACTTTGTTGAGGCCTATTCTGATGGTTACCCTTGAGTACATCGTCTTCGATGTCGATTCCGATATCATACACCATTTTAAAGTCTTTCAACCCCAAATAGCGCAAATGATCTCGGTACAATGGTCGAAGATTGTTAATAAAAATCCTCACTAGCTCTTTCTCGTCAGGTCGTTTTACCATTTTAGCCGCCTTTTCACGCCACCTAGCTAGGAAAGTCGTAAAGCCTTCTTTCTCACCTTGTTTTGTAACCTCAAGCTCACGGGTTGTGACCTCTATATCGGCATTGCAGGAGTAATGACTAACGAACGCTTGTATGTCTTCCCATGTAGCGGTTTTCTTAAGGTCTAGAGAGTAGAACCATTGGGTGGGGGCTTTTCCGAGAGATGTTGGGAAAACCCGAGGATACATAGCCTTATCTACGCCTTTGACCATCATGGTATCTTGAAAGGTTCGCAAATGATTGATAGGGTTCTCGTTCCCTTCAAACTTAGGCACATCGATCGAGCTCATGAATTTTTCGGGCAGTTTCCCTGTGAATTTTTGAGCTTGGTTATTCAATTCGAAGTAGTTAACGCCCATTTTCGCGCGACGGAAACTTTCTTCGAGTTGTTCAAGTCTTTTGGTTAGAGGATTGTCATCATCTTCTTCTTCCTCGTAGCCATCATGGTGTCTCCTGTCTAGCTTTTCTTCAATGCTCTTGCATTTCTCCTCATATGTTTCCAAACGTGCAGCTAGAGTGTCCAAAACTACCTGAACTTTCTCTAATGTTTCTTCTACCGACATCCTGGAAGAGTAACGAGATGCAGCTGAGTGTTTGGGTAAAAGGGTGACACTAACACCCTTTGGAAAAAAGGGAAGATGTCGTGGTGTATCTACGGCTGATTCTACAAAGGATTTAAAGCCATGGGATAGGAAAGTGGGCCTATCTAAAAAATCTAGAACTCCTATGTCCTACTGTTTTGGCTTATGTAAAGAAGTCCTATGGCATGTAGGCTACCTTAGGACACGTACTCTTAGCGTGCATTAAAAGTTGGCCTAAGTGAAAGCAAATTGCAAACAACTAGCAGCCACAGATTGCAATCAGAACATGTGCACGTGAAAAGCAAAATAACACAACAAATCGACAAAGTCCTAATTAAATGTGGTGGACAGTAGGGAAAGTGATACCCACGACTAGGACAAATTTCATTAGGTTTCGGTACGTCAGACCGTGTTAATGAGTTCGTCCACTTTATACTAAATGCCGAGTTGACTAGTATAAGCGTCACGGGGTGGAAGTAGACCATATTTTCATCGCATAAACCAAATTGGTCCGATGAGCAATAGTCCTTCTTCCGAGGTCGATTGGCTTTGTCCTAGGGCGCAACGTACTAACGTGGCATGCAAACTAGATGAAAAATGCAATGTTAATTACGCATAAAATATTTAAAACGGATCAATTTTCGAGCTTTGCAATTGTCCCCAGCGGAGTCGCCACTGTAAGATGCCGTACCGGCGGGTTGCCGATCCGCTCTCCCGAAAAAAAAAAGGTGTGAATTACACGGAGTCGGCAGCGGGATTTTTTATAGGTACCCCACGAACCTAGACTGGGGGTTCGATGCAAGGTTACGAGTTAGGAAGGTGTAAGGCACCTAACTCGCCCATCGAGTTGATGGTCTCTACTAATTGATCCGAATTAAATATAAAATTAGTAATTAACGACGAAAGCACGTACAAATAGCATGCGAGCGAGTAATAAAATCATGCAGCGGGATAACAATACTATACGTACGTAGCATATGGACAAATTCATGTATTAATAATGTGACACATCACCTAGGTGCACACGTTAGATATAAGTTAATTGTTGTCAACAAGCTAGGCCTACGTTGCACGTATGTCGGCCATACATATTAAAGTCCACAATCAACCATAACTCTATCAACGTACATGAGAGATTTTACTAGAATAGGGACGCAAGTCTAATATGTTAACGAGTTTTGCATATGAATTTATATACGAGAAGTATTCCCAACATTATAACTTAGCATTACAATTAGACAATAAACAACATGATATTACCCAACTTGTAATAAATAAACACATACTTAAAAATCGGTTTGTAAGAGAATTTGGGGCCCTCAGGTGGACTTACTTGCGTCGTATTACAGTTCTTGGTTTTGTTTGCCAATTGAGTAGACCTCTAGTCTCGTACCGTTTTCGAAATTTACACCAACGATCTAATGACTCTCGAATTGGTGTCTCGCTCGCCGTAGGTTGAATTATGTGTTTAGAAATTGTGTTTGTCGTATTGGGTAACTATGCTAAATTATATGCAAGATCAATGTTCGAGACTCGTGTGCTTGTTCACGGGTGTCTCGGCTATATTTTCTTGCGTCCCCCCTTAGAGAATGAAATTTCAATTCTATTTATACTCCCGTAGGAAAGTATTCTTATGGTACTAAAACTCAATGTGGTGATGTCAATGCACCAATCATCGAAATGTTTGAGAGCTAGTATACTAGGAGTGTCCTATTGCAAGTGGTGTTTTTAGCATTGAAAATGACTTTTTACGTACAACACAAATTGCTCCGTGCATAATTAACTTAGACAAGTCAACAATCAGGTAAATTACCAATGATGATCTTTTTGAGGAGCCGGCTATGCGAAGTGGGCTTGTGCCCGAATAGAGAACTAACGCCACCATGCTAATAGCATTATCGAAGGTCATGCACAAGGGATATGCATGATCCAACGTACCACCCCCTTGGCCCAAACTATTAAAGAATCATCTAAGCAAATTAGGCCCGATATATTAACCCATAATGTCTAATTCAATTATGATCGGGTATTACGGCGAAACGGTCCAAAACTAGCAAATCGACCCAATTGGCAATCGTAAATTGTAACCACAGTCCACTGCCCATCCCATCATCGGGCGCTAAAAATGGGTGCAAATGTAGGGTGTCTACACATAGTTGTACTCGTAGATAAGATAGAATTCATTCGGAAGAAGTTTATCCGATTCCGACTATTTTCGCGATAAGGTTTTACCAAAGAAGTTGAGCATGAATAGGTTAGTTTGATAATATGAGCTCATGAACGACCTTAGAATTGAGCGATTTAATATGTACTTTAACGTTATAATTATGAACTTTAAATTCAAAATCATGTACTTTAACATTTACCGATTACACAATTTAAATTAGTGTATTACTTATGTAATTGAGATTATCAATTATGTACTTTAGAGTAACTATGATGTACTTTAGGGTTTGAGTTATGTACTTTAGCGTATCGTGCAATTTGGCTGTTTGACGTCTAAATTATGTATTGTGAATTTGTAAAGTATGTACCATCAATTATGTATTTTAGCATCAAATTATGTACTTTACCTTCTAAATTATGTACTTTACCGTGTTTAAGAATGAATGTTTGAAAGTTATGTATTTTATTTAATTTTAGCATCAAATTCATGTACTTTAGTATACAAATTTATGTACTTTAGTGTAAAAGTTATGTGTTTTAGTTTAACATTTATGTACTTTAGTGTAAAATTTATGTGTTTTAGTTTAACCTTTATGTACTTTAGCGTAAAATTTATGTACCTTAACTTGAAATACATGTACTTTAGCTCCAATTTTTTGTACTTAGCGTAAAATTATGTAACTTAGCTTAAATTTAATGTACTTTAGCGTAAAATTGATGTATTTAGTGTGTTAATCAATTGGTACTTTTAACATACAAATTTAAGTACTTTAGCAAAAAGATTGTGTACTTTAACATACAAATCATACATATTAACGTAAAAATTATTCATTATAGCGTAAAAAAATGGTATATTAGAGTACTAGTCAAGTACTTTAACATATCAATAATGTTTCGTTCTATAGGCTCAAATGAAAAAAAAAAAAAACACTTAGCTTCTAGATCCCATCAAAATTTTAGAATCAAAAAACACTTCAAATTTTTCCACTTATTAACAGTGTTGTGTTTTGTTGTTTACATTCTGTGAGCTGGGATTTCGATTTTGCTTGCCTTTAATTCTTTGTGGAGATTGTTATAATGATCACCTGTTTTTTTTTTTTTTTTTAAATTTGTAGTGCATGAGGTGCAGATTAATAAGATCATACCTAATTATCCAGGTTTGTTTTGCTTCGTTTTTGGGGTCTTTGTACCTCTAGGATGCTTCGCCTTCTTTTTTCCATTTTGAGCTCTTTCGGTGCATTGGTCTACTAAGCCTGTGGTTGTTGCTCTTATGTTTTGTGGGTGATTGAGATTAGGGTTATATTCAGCAACTTACTAATGTTCTTCTGATTTTTCTCTACTTTGCTTTGTGGCTCAGTTGGTGTACCTTGGTCCCGTTGTTGAGGTGTGCTGTTTTAATTGGTTGTTTTGCGTACTGTTCTTTTATATTTTTAAGATTTGTGCCGTGTTTGCTGGTGGTTTTTTGTAGGTTGTTTGGTGTATTGGACTGGGCCAGATTAGCTGATGTTTAGTCGAGCAATTAATCTGATTGTAGCTCTCAACTAATTCTTACGTTATTATTTCCACGGATACCATTCGGCTTTATATTTGCTGGGGTTTGTTTTCCGGGTATTTAGCTTCTTCTTCAGTTTTTGTTCCTTTCAGAAGCTAAGAGTTCAAATATGCAGGTCATTGTCATTACTATTGAGTTACTTATCAGTCTTAGTGTGGGGGAGAAGGCCGGTGCATGTATAATCTCGTCTTGTACATCAACCCATAAGTTAAGTTCTTGTCTTTCTTTTTATTCCCTTCCAACTAATTCTCATTCTGCAATGCATTTTTTGCTTCTCGGCCACTGTGATTCTTTTTACGTTGTGCTGGTATAATGCATGTACAATGTATCAATGCACATTATTTCTCCCTACAAAAATTTGTTATGCGCTTTTAGAGCTTTGTAATATTTTATTTTATTGTTATGCACATTATTTCTCCCTACAAAAATTTCTCTCCTCCCGCACAACCCAACCTTATCCCTTCCTCCGCCATTTTAGAGCTTTGTAATATTTTATTTTTACAAATTTAGGTAAAAGATATATAACTAATTATAAATAATAAGATGATACTATGTGTTTTGGCAAACAATAAGATGATGATAAGATGGTACTATACGTTTTGGGAAATAATCTATTGATACTATATATACGTTTTTGGAAAAAATGGTGCGTAAACATAAAAATAGAAAAAACTTACCATGAGATTATACGTGCATGTTTTCTATAATCCTTCCTAGACAAGCCTTAAGGAATTTATGCCAACTTGGGATATAAAAATATGCAATATTCTTGACCATGAGCAAAAATATGAAAAATGCCTCTTTTATATATCGTACATGAGCAATAATATTGACCATTGCTACCCGACCTTCTTACGTTGCGTTTATTAGATTTTTCAGGTTTTGATTACTAATCTCTTTCTTTGATTATTTCTCAGGAGGAGAATTCCACTCGAACACCTATTTATATTGCTACCGTTCTTCATGATTGAGCATTTGAACTGCCATCCTATCGTCCCCTTCCACTAAGAAATATCGCGCGACAATACGTGTTGCACTCGGAAGCGAGATGAAAATGCATAAGATATGAAGCTGATGGAGGAGTTTGTGTGGGCAGTTTATTAGGTTGTTTAGGTATTATTTATCAGATAAGTCCAACCTGTATAACTTATTGAATTGATGTCAGGAATTATGATAAAACTTACCACATGCTCATCAATAAAAATTAATAAAAAAAAAAAAAAAATTACATCAAAATTGGAAAATTTATAAATCTTGATGAAACGCTATGGTGAGTTGTGTTAGTTTATGTTAATTTTGTTTAGAATCTTATATCTCTATAGAAAATTGGGTTGCACAAGTGTGGATTGATAACTTATAGAACAAGTAAACTAATGTTCAAATAATCTAAGTTGAATTCACACATTACACATTAATATTCCTAGAAAATTGTACATATACTAATCACCATATAGAATATGCATGAACTCAAAGCGAAATTAAGTCCGAAACATGCATGCATGGGATATAGAGAGACTACTAAATGTCAAAGATGATTTGAATGTGTCATTTTACTACCATTCTCAAGGTTCATGCATAACCCAATTACCCACACTATAAGTGCATGCACATTAGGATAATTTGAATAATAAAACCACACTTTAATTTCGAAGAAAACTCATCCTACCCATTCGTATCTCGAATATTCTATTATTCAATATGATTATGAGCGGAGTATGAAAATGTGGTTACGACTATCATATGCAGAGCGTAACAAATGCATACTAGGAGTCTGGGATAGAAAAAGTAACCAATTTCGCCCATCTTAATATACAACCTAATCGTGTGAAGCACGAGATGCTATCTAGTGTTACTTAAAAGTAGTAGTAGGTTTAAGTTGATTTAATTAGGGATCCGTTCAGACTTAAACACTTAATTAGGGCTTGTTTGGTTCACAAATTTTAAGGCCCAAAAACGGATTGGAAACACTGATTCCACTCCTTGATGTTTAGTTGTGCTTTTTATGAACCCAATTCGTTACTAAACCGAATCCGAATCCATCAGATTGAAATTCACCCCCAACCCAAAGATTCGAAAATGAAACCCTTAAGAAACAAACTCACTCGCTCTCATCTTTCACCCCCTCTCTCCTCCTTCCCTCTTCTCCTTCTGCTCGCTACTGTCACCACCTCACGCACCACCAAAACAGACGCTGTCAAAATGAGTGCCCACAAACCGCGAACCAAGCCCCGTCATCCAACCACTGCATCCACCATCTCCGCTCTCTCATTTCAACAGGTCGCGAACCAAGCGGCGTCTGCAATGTGTATGGCAATGCCAGAGAAGGGCGGAAAATATGAAGATCCATTGCGGCGTACAAAGCCAGCAGTCAGATCTGACAAAAACGAAGACGAAAAGTGGGAAGGAGAAGCCGATGTGAGACTATTTGGGTCCAAATTTGTATGATTTGACGAACATGTTCAATAGTGGGTTATTGGCTACATTTCCACAACATTACCGCCTTTGATCAACAAAGAACACGGTTGGATATGTATTAGTAGCATTTAGCTTTGTCCAAACTCCACTTGAGTTTTGATGAGATTATTGTAAACAAACTCTAACTAAGGGTTATGAATAATTAATAGCTTGTGGTAAAACTATACTTAGATGGGTTTGCAACTTAAGAATTAACATAAACATCGTAATCCACTACATTCAAATGTGCAACTAGACTATTTAACTTACACAATGACATTATCAACTATTTAGCTTAACATAACTAATCATCTACTACTTAACTAAAACATAACATTATAACATTATAGGAGAGGAGCAATCAACATTCATCACTGGTAGGAGCATCTATGAAAACATCCTTCTCTCACAAGAACTAATCAGAAAATATGAAAGACAACATATCTCCCCAGGAAGTACAATCAAGGTGGACATTAGGAAAGCTTTCGACTCTGTATCTTGGTCTTTCCTTGAACTTGATGGCATGCTACCAGATTCCTGAAAAGTTTATCAACTGGATTCGTGTTTGCTTAAATACTACTCAAATCTCTCTTAAGTATAAATGGTAAGTAGACAGGCTATTTTGCAGCAAAGAAATGGCTAAGACAGGGGGATCCTCTCTCCCCCTATCTCTTTGTTTTGTGTATGGAAGGATTGTCAAGATGCTTGAGGTCACTCATCCAAGCTCCAGGATTCAGCCAGCATCCAAAATGTAACAAGATCAGCCTGAATCACCTTCCATTTGCGGATGACCTTCTTGTATTTGCTAGAGGTGATGCTAAGTCAATCTGTACAGTTGCAAAGGTCTTAAAGGCTTTTGAGGATCAGTCTGGCCTTGCAGCCAACCCTCAGAAAACAAGCATCTATCTAGGAGGGGTAAAGCCTGAGGAAAGAAGGAGAATTACTGAAAAAATTGGATACACTATTGGTAAATTCCCTTTCAAGTACCTTGGTGTTCCTCTTCACTCCACTAGACTGACTATTTCAATGTACCACCCACTGATGGAGAAAATAAAAGCAAAGCTGCTGCACTGGTCGAATAGCTTTCTTTCTTATGCAGGGAAGCTGCAGCTAATAAATTCAGTCATTTTGGGCAGGGTTACCTTAAATCGCTCATGCCCCCCGCGAATCGCGAATTGATTCGCGCGCCCTCAATCGCAGATCGTTTTCGCACAAGTCGTCGGAAATCGCAATTTAGATCGTCATTTTCAGCGAATCCATCAGTTGCCAAGTAAAGTTGATGCAACTCTCGGAGTTCTTGCCGGAAAATATGTATGTCGTCTTACATATACATATACAGAGTTGCAGAGTAAATAGCAGAGGAAAGAGGTACACGAAAGGAGGTGGCGTGGCTTTTTATTTAATCTATGGGAGGTGCTGACTGCTGAATATGAATAAAATAAATAAAATACTAGGGTTTTAATTAACAAGGGTAGTTTGTCTCTGACTAGTAAAGATAGTAATTAATTAGGTAACAAATTCCTAAACATTTTCTCCTTTTCCAAAAATTTGCAAATTTCTCTTCCCAATGCAATGTAAATTAAATTGATGAACTACGACAATATGAACAGATTCTTTAGAAAATTAGAGCGAATTTCTCAGCGAATTCTAAGGAAAGGAATTCCCTAGTGACTCAATTCCCTACTTTGGGCGAATTGCGATCTCGATCTGCGATTTCGATCTTGGGCGACCTGCGATCTCCTTTAACTGTTTTGAAGAAAGTTAGAAAACTTTGCAGGGAAGTTTTCTGGGGCATCTCCGAAGACCATGGTAAGTTCACCATGATCAAATGGCTCAGGCTGTGTTCACCTAAAAGGGAAGGGGGCTTAGGCATAAAAGAGGTATTAAGTTGGAATAAGGCTCTGTTTACAAAGTGGATTGTAAAGCTGCAGGATGATAAAGATTTTGTATGGTGAAAATGTGTGGCTGCATACTACCTTAAAGATAAGGATCTATGGAATGTGGAAGAGAACCTAGACAGCTCATCAACGTGGAGAAGTGTTATACATATCAGGGATGAGATTATTGCTAGAACAGGCAATGTGAATGCAGCAAGGCAGCAAATTTCAGAGTGGAGCAATCGAAGTGATAAAGGAAAAGCAGATTTATGATTTCTTCAGGAATAAGTACGATACTGTAAAGTGGTACAAAGCTGTGTGGGATGCTTATGGAGCGCCAAAATAGGCTGTCATTGCTTCCATGGCCGCCCACAATGCCCTTCCTACTATTGACAATTTGCAGAAAAGGGGGATCTGTTTGCCAAACAGATGCGCTCTATGCAAATGCAAAGAAGGATCGGGTAAGCATCTTTACTTTGTCTGCGAATTCTCAAGCAGAGTATGGACTGCAATACTCGTTTGGCTAGGTTATAAATGGAGAAGCTGGACTCTAGACCACGAAATTAGGTGGTTCAAGAGAAGTGTGAGAAACAATCATGCCAAGCATCACATACTCAGGACTGCCTTCATTTGTACGATTTACGAGATTTGGATGGAGAGAAATAGCCGTATTTTTTCGGATACTAGTCGTAGTATAGAGCAAAATGTATCTAGGATCAAATACCATGTCTGCATAAGAGTAGTTGATAAACTGAGTACTTCTATTCCTAATTGTTAGGAATTTGGGGTTTTTCTCGGGGTAGCTTCCTGCTATCCTTGGTCAGAGTTTGTAATGGTTTTACTTCAACCTTTGAAATAAAACTAAGCTAATTCTTACCAAAAAAAAAAAAAAAACATTATAACATTATGGATACAAAAGTAACAGATAACATGTGATCATGTAAAAATTCACTACTGAACTAACGTCATGAAATATTACTTGGCTAACATAAAACTAACATAATGAAATATTACTTGGCTAACATAATGATTTTACTCCGTATTTAGCTAATATAATAACAGTAAAATTACTAATTAACCACACACAAAATTACCCCCACCAAACTAACAAATATTCAATCTTAGTATAAATTACAAAATATTATGTATACGTTTCCCTCAAACATATAAAAAAACTAACAAGTAGGAAGTTAGTATAAAAAAAAGTAGGTGAAAATGTCCAATGACATTGGACAAAAGAACCATATTTTGGAGAATTTTTTCTTATAAAAGGCAAGGCAAATAGAGATTTCTTTTGGCTCTATCTTATTGGGCCATTGTATACAGTGGGCTGATAAGCTCAAGGCTTGCATGATGGGGCGGTCAATTGTGGCCCACTTGGCTGGCTTGCTTGTTTGTTTGGCCTTGCATTTCTCAGGACTTTCGGCAGATTAAGTGCGACGTTATGGGCTAGTCTTGGCAACAGTCTCAACCCAACTTTTCTTTCATAATTTTTTTTGTTTTTTTAATATTTTTTTCGGATATTCGGATATCCGAATTTTTCAGGATAGGTATCCATATATGATCCGATATCAGAAAATTTTGGATACGGATATCTGATCCGAACTGATTTTTGGATCGATTATCCGAATTTCCAAATCGGATATCGGATCAAATCTTCGGATATTCAGATAGGATATTTTGCTCAACTCTATTATAAGGTAAGAACAAAGGGTTTATTTAAGGTGATAAGGGTGGTGATTTTTTGGATGGTGGAGCTATCAACCTGGGCCATTGTTCTGTTCTTTTGGCGGAAGCGCATGCTCTTAGAGCCGGTATCTTATTGGCTCGTGAGAAGGGTTTCCAGGACGTGATGATCGAAGGTGATAATATGGTTGTAATTCAAGGAATTCTAGGCTAGTTCAAAGTCCCTTGGACAATTGACTTTATCATCAGAGATATTAGGCGCATTTTGGAAGACTTCCGTTTCTGGTCGATTAACCACATCTTTCGTGAAGCGAATCGTGCAGCTCACTAGGTAGCTTTGTTTGCGCACAATATCCTTAATTTTCAGGATGGTGTCTCAACTGATTGGTTTCGTGACACAATGTTTTTAGATTTATTACCTCTGATAAATTGGGTGATACACTGGATAGAATTCTATCTTTGTATGCTTACTTTTTCAAAAAAAAAAAAAAAAAAAAAAAAAAAGGTTATAAGGGTATGATTGGAAAAAGTACACAAAAATTGGGTGATAGTAGTAATACTTGGGCGACGAATAGCTCTTCCACAAAACCTATAAAAGACGGGTAGAGATAATGCCACTTGACTATAGTAACTTTACCAACACCAAACCCTCCTAAAGAAGGAAAGACAAATCATTCATTGAAACCATGCATCATGGAATAGTCCAACATCTCACTGGAACATAATCAGTATTATTTTTGCCTTTTCTATTCTAAACTAGTTTACTACTCGTGCTACGCCCGAAATAAATTTTATCATTCTATTTCTTTGAGAAATAACTTTATCAAAATTTTTATCAATTATAAACTTTCACTCTCAATATAGATGATACGATTCCAGTTCAAATAAGTACTAAGGAAGGTTACAAAATAATAAGGTAAATATGAAATCAATTGATAGTAAACATTGATTTCTTATAACAAAAAAATATTGTGAAATTTTTTTGATATGGAAAATTAACTTACATATCACCATGCATGAAATGTCCATCTATACTCTTCAACATAAAAGCATTTTAAATAATTTTTTAAGTGTAAATTAAAGAGACATGTCACGTGACATGGCAGATGGCCTAACTGAAGCCGATGAACGTGGTTGTTGTCTGTAATACACCTTTTAATATATAGTATAGACCTAGTTTACTCCTCGGGCTACGCCCGAAATAAATTTGTCATTTTATTTTTCGTAAATAATAATAAAGAATGATTATGTATGTAACACCCCCAGATTCGGGGTATTTTTTTATTTATTATTATTATTTTTTTAATAAATAGCTTTCTAAATCAAACAATGAATCTTGGGAGTGTTGCCGCCACAATCGACTCCTCAAGTCAACTGTTAAGGCTACGGTACTCAACTAGAGGTCTATTAGAGCTCCAACTAAAAAGATTACAACTCTTAATAAATCAAAATTGGACAAATATACAACGGTGCAGAAGCATATATAGTACTAAATACACTAATCACTTGTTCGTTAATCGTCTCTCATGCAATCCCTTCTAGCACCCCTCTTACGCAATCAGCGACCTTCAAACCTGATTCAAACAATCTGCTTCCCATTGTAGACAAATTCCACAACAGATCATCACAGGTTCACCGAAAGAAAATAGGACAAAAACACAACAAAGCAACTGTCAACCAAACGGGTTGAGTAAGAAGAAATCTGTATAGAAACTATGTATAACTTTTCACAAGACACATATGCAAAACAAGGAGGGAGAGAATGAAGAGAAGGAAAAACTTTTATTCAAAACACACTTTCATTCACTAGTAGATATCACAAACTTCGGAATCACTTCTCTTTCTTTTCTTTCGCTTATTTAGGGTAGTGGGCTTTCTTGCTAGCACAAATATTCCCGAATACATGCATCCTCCAAGGGTCTTTGTAACAACCCTAAATTTTTGACCAACTATAAATAGAAATAAATTTAGAATTGTCACGCCGCAATTGACTACCAAGTCAATTGCTAGGCTAGAAATTCAACTACCATAAACCAACGGAAAATAAAACAGCGGAAATCTTTAAATGTCGAGCTATAGTTCTCAAAACGAAACCCAAATTACATAGTCAAAACGAAATGAAGTTTGAGATAAAACAAAGTCTTTCGAAAACCCCAACATGATCAGCTTCGTAAGCATGCAGCCATATCATCAAGACCTGTCAACTATGCCATCGAAGATTGACATAGGCCCCAGAACATGGTAGGGACGAACCAGAAAACAGAACGCCAGCACAGACTGAGTAAGAAATAACAAGCATAAAGAACAAATAAAATACGCGCCTTGAGGCGCGTAGCTAACAAGAACGATTTGACGTTATAACATAGGAATATCAATAACAACAGAGTGCATTATCAAAAGAGCATCGTCGCTCAATATATACATTACTTAATCATATTTTCGGCCAGGGTCCTACCCCATAGCCCCCACTTAACGAACTTTGTTCGAGCTAGAGTTGTAATTATCGCCCTAATAATCCCGAGTGTGCACACCCCTCACAAGACAGGCCGGTAGGACGAGTTCCCATCTAGGAGGAAGACTATTAGGAAGTCGGTAGCTAATCCGACCCTACGTACCTTGATCAGAGGTATATCAAACGATGATCGGTCAAGCCGAATCCATCGTACTCTACGTGGAGTCATTTATTTTCTTTCATCCATTTTATATACGTTATTCAAGGATGCATTATTTGACGATACAGATTATAATGATCATAATCGAGAGATACTAGAAGCGAAACAAACACAAACGACAAACAAACACACCACTCGACCGAGTGGCCGAGTGGTGGTCTCGGCTAAGAGGCCGAAGGGCCGAGAAGGTCAAAAGGGCCGAAGGGCCATGGGGAGTATGGTGGTCGAAAGTTCGCAAACGAACATTGATAAAACTGAAGGAAAATATGCTCAATGATATAATTAGGCACAAGCGAAACGGGTAACAAGAATGAATGTGTAAAGCAAGAACATACGATGATCAAGCGAATTAGTGTATCAAACAAGACAATGGTTAGTCAAGAGGATTGTGATCAACGTTCTTACCTTACTAGCGAAATCACAAGATCAACTCAAGACTTTAGAACAGTACTTCCTCGAACACACAACCTAAAATCAATCAACAACAGACTAATCACTAACCACTTCCACTATTCAACTCGACATAGCTAGTAGTCCAAACCACACCATCAATCAACATAGACCAAAACATGATCAACATACTTATCACATACTAACAAGATTTCCACTAGATTTCAATGCCCAAACGATCTCCAAACGATACCAAATTCGCACATCACCTTCCCAATCATACCAACAACACAATTCCATTATTAAATCATCAAATCAACCATATTAACACTCAAATTAGGGCAAGATCAGATCTGGACAGAATATATTTTTCACCATTAGAACATCATAATTCATCCCCAAATTAAAACCATGAATTATTTAAACCATGATAATCAATTCCTCCAAATACTACACAATTCCAATCATAAAATCATCATTAAATCATCATAATCTCAATCATAAGAACCCTAATTCTAAATCCAATAATTCATGCATCAAAACCAATATTAAGTATGATCATAATCTAAACAAACAACACCCAATACTACAATCATGTTTTAACTTCAATTAACATGATAAATTAGAAGCCCTAATCTGGAAATTATGAGAGAAAGGGTTAAACTTACAACTCTTGGTGTAAAAACCAAGAGAGAGGGCAAAGGGGGTCGGCGGTGGTGAGCGGGTGGCGGCGACGGGCGGCCGGCGGCGGTTCTCGGGCACGGGGAGGCGCCGCTCTTCTCCTTCTTCTCTTCTCTCTCTTTCTCGGCTCTATTCTCTTCCTCTTGCTCTTCTCTTGCGACGGGAATGAGTGAGGGGAAGGGTTTGGGATCTCTTTTTATTTATAGTGTAGGGTGCGGGAATCATTAAGGGTATTTTGGTAACTTTGCCATAAAGACTACCCAATTAGGAAATTGACCCAAATAGGAAAGTAACTCTAAATTTCCCAAAATAGAATTTAGAAACCTCGAAATGAATATTTCCCGACGATCTTTAGTAATTAGAAGTCCCAAAAATACGGGGTGTTCAGTCTTGTTCCACAAGGGGAGGATATAAGGGCGCGATGTGGTGATCACTTCCTCCCTATCAAACACGTACGTACATAAACCGTACTGTATGATCAGACCTCGTCAAATACGTACGTACATAAACCGTACTGTATAATCAGACTTCGTCAAATACGTACGTACATAAATAGTACTGTATGATCAAACTTCGTCAAATACGTACGTACATAAACCGTACTATATAATCAGACATCGTCAAATACGTACGTACATAAATAGTACTGTATGATCAAACTTCGTCAAATACGTACGTACATAAACCGTACTGTATGATCAGACCATCACGGTCACCCAAAATCCGAGACCATCACGGTCACCCAAAATCCGAGTTGATCCCCTCATCGGGATCAACCCATCAATAATGATACTATAACACTTTCTAATCACTTTCTTTCTTTTCAAAGTATTTCCTTCCTCTCACAGAATAGGATCATATATAGAACGTGAAACGACACCTTCACATATGCTTTATAATCAACAAGGTAGACAAACACATCTCAACCACTCCAGACACAAAAACAACTCCTAACTTGTCGTCACTCCATTTAGACTTCTACACACTGTAATAATTCGTATTTTCGGAATTTTTTTTTTTAGAATTAAAGTATTATTTTGAGCATAATATTATCTATAAATTGTTATTTTGAAAAATTAAATTAAAATTTCAGATTTGTTTTCCCTAATGAACTAAACTACAGTAAATTTTTCTCTCCTAAATTTTCATTCCCAAAACACAATTGCAAATTCCTAGCTATTCAACCTCAATTACCCAAAAACCACGCAAATTATACCATGCTCCCGGGAGCACAAAGAGCATGGTGGTCCTTCTCACAATAGAGGAGTAGGGGACCACACTTAAATAGATTTTATATTATTTTAAGTGAGATCCCTACTCCTCTATTGTTAGAAGAACCACCATACTCCTTGTGCTCCATGGAACATGATATAAGCATTGCAAAAACCATATTTATCACATACACACTCCCACCTCCCAACTATATTTGGGGATTTTCTAAACACCACCACTTCCTCACTTCTCATTTCACGCAAAAAAAAAAAAAGAAAAAAAAAAAAAAAAGAGGAAGGTAGTACGTCTTCCTCTGCTTCCAAAAAAAAAAAAAAAAAAAAAAAAAAAGAAGACCATCGGACGCCATCTCCGGCGATTCCCCACCCTAGCCGACACTGGCCTCACAACCCCGTCGCCTAGCCGCGCCGCCGTAGCCATTCCCAGCCGCGTCTTCGCCCCCGAACGAGCTCTGTTCGCCCCTGTTTTCCGCCACCTTTGTGCTCCGTTTTCTACTCGTTTTCCGGCCATTTTCCGGCGATACTCCAGCTATACACTTCACCCCAATCTCCTACTTCATTCCCCTGTCGCCTAGCCTCAATTTGGTACACTTTCTTTCACTCAATCTCAAGTTTAATTTTCAATTACAAACTGAATTTTAATTCGAATTTCTAGAAAATTATCATGTTTTAATGCAATTAAATGTTATATAATCGTTGTTTTATGTTGAAAAATAATGTTTTATGATTTATATGAGTTGGGTAAATCGTTTGGGGATTATTTGGAGGATTTATAATGCTTTTAGAAGGAGTTTTGTATAAAAAAATCCCTAAATCCGAAAATGGAAAAAATGTTTAGGTTTTTAATGAATTTCTTTGTAGTATAGGTTGTATGATGATTATAAGTTGTTGTTTGAGATGTATATAAGTTGGGTGTTGCATTTGGGGTTTAATTGAGTGATTTTGTGAAGAATTAAGTGATGAAATTAGTGTGATGTGTTTATGGAGAACATAGTAGTGTTGGTTGATATTCTTGTGGCTTTTGTTGATGGTTTTGGGTGATTATTGGATTGATTTGATTATTGGACAGATTTGTTATGGCATTGTCAAGGTTTAAACTTGGTTGTTAAGGCATATATGCTGGGTTTCTAAATTAGTTTGTATGCATGTGAATTGTGGCTAAATTGGGAATGTTTAGGAGTAACAAAAGATTGATTAAAAGATGAATTTAGGATGAATTAAGGTCTGGTCATGTTATGAAATGGGTGGTTATGAAGTGATTAATGTGAGATTATAGTATAAATATGTTTCTATTAGTGTATAGTTGAAGTTGGGTGAATTTGGTGTCGTTTAAAGATCGTTTGGTTATGTTTTGAAGCATGTGTATAGGTTATTAATCGATTAATGATATTCATACTAAAATGAAGAGTATGGGAATTAGAAGGATTTTAAAGGATAGTTGAGATGTATGGATGGTTGTTGGTTAGAGTGCGAAGTTATAGCGTTCTTCCGAAGTTTGTACTTGTCCTTTCAGTTACGGTGTATAGTAGATGTCATGCATATCATAAGCATATTCATATACACACTTTAGGAGCATAAATAATTGGTGTGTATATCATATATTCATGTAGAGTCTGAGTTTATAGAGGAGCAATTTTAGGGCTTGCTGAGCTACCGTGAGACTATTTTGCTGTCCAAGGTAAGAAGATTTCTCCTCTCCTTTAAAAGTATTCATTCACGATTTGTTAATCAAAAGTGATATATGATTGTTTGCCAATGAATGTGTTTTAAGGAATGTTTGGGAACTTTGGAGCTTATCGATGAATTTAATTAGAGCTTGTGTTGCATCTTTGCCAAACTATTTGAGAAATGTTTGAGATAGTTATATAAGGAATTTTCTTATTTGGCGTTAACTCTGTTGAGGGAGTTAACAGGAGTACAGGGTGACCGTAATGGTCTGTTTAATTATTTGTGCACAATGTATATATAGATGGGGTGGATTGATCCTCCACCCTAAACCTTTATCTCCTCCCCTTGGGAATAGGTTCTGAGGGGGATGCATGCATTCGGGAATACTGGTTTGAGGAGACGGCCTGTATTGAAGGAAAAACAGTTTGAATAAGAAGTAAAGAAGTGTTAATTTTCTAATTTGGAATGTTGGTTTTCTTTTACCTTCGTTTGTTTTGTAGGCATGTTATTTGGTTTAAAATGCTCTTATTACTTTAAGAAATTAAGAAGAATAATTGTATTCCGATTTTTACTACCTTTGTTTCGTTGAGCATTTCAAGGATTAAAAGTGGCATTGTATTATATAATTGAGTAAAACTCTTCCAACAATGCTTTCTAGATAAGGGACTTCTTACTCAACCCGTTTGGTTGACGTTTTCTACTTTTTAGTCTTGTAGGTTGGTAGTTGATTTTCCTTCTGGGTTTTCCAAGGGCAAGAGAGACGATCACCATTTAGCTTATAAATCTTTACTCGGCTTATTTCCTTTTTGGTTTCGCTTCCGCACTCTATTATGTCTTTAGAGGAGTATTTTGGTTATATAATTATGTAATAAGATTTAGATTTGTATTCGGGATTTGTAGATCACTAATATGTTTCCTCTTTTGGCTTAACGATTGATTTAGGAGTCGATCGTGGCGGTAACACTCCCAATTATCCGTGTTTTCAATTAATAGTTATATTTTTTTTTAATATCCCAGGAAATTGGGGGTGTTACAAAGTGGTATCAGAGCATTTTACGGCTCACGACCTTAAAAAAAATAAAAATGATCTTGATAACAAGTCTAGGAAAGTAAGAATTCTAAAATATATCAAGCCGAAGTAAGGAAGAGAGATGGGTTTCTTTATGGGTTTGATTTCCTTGTTGTGTTTATGTTCTAGTTTTGTGTGATTGGTTAAGCTTACTCAATTACCTTACCCTAGAGCATAATTTGAGGTGATTTTCTTTGGAGATGTTTATACAATTAGTGAGTTTGCTCTTCTTTGTTAATAAGTGGAATATTTAGCAAAGTAGTGGTAATTAATGCATAATTTAGAGTTGTTTTGGTATATTTGGGATATCAAATCAATATAAGTGAAAAGGTCGAAGAATAATGAAACTATTATATTCGTATAGTCTTGATGTTGAGAATGGTACTATGGATTGGAGAAACCACTAAATAATTATGGTCATAAGGAGAATTGTATGTTTAGGATTTCAAGAGTCTATTTACTAGTCTTGATTTTGTAGTGTTGTTTGAACCATCTTAAAAGGGTATTTAAAAAGTTTGAGAAAGGAAAAGATTGTCATTAGTGTGGTTCATCTGAGGAATGACATTGTTCTTGATAATTGATAGAAACTAAAGTTATGAAGGTAATTAGATCAATAGATTTGTTATGAGGCATACAGACTAACTAAAGCAAGTGGATATGAGGTTTAACTTCTGGTGACGTGTAGGCGGTTTTATTGCTTGAATGGGTTTCGATGGGAATGATTTGTGATTTTAATGAGGAAGAATTTAAGGATGCATTTCGGTTAAGAATGAGAGTTGTGTGATTTACGATAGTGAAGTAACGAAGTTAGAGGGTTATCTGAGATTCTTCAAGGTTTGTTATTTTGCGTCAAGTAGTTAGGGAAGATGGTTGTTACCTTGTTTATGGATGACTTTTGAATCGTTAATTTGCGTGTGAAGGTTTGGATAAGGTTGATAGGAAGGTTGGAACTGTCGTTTATTGCGTCAAAGTATGTTCGTAAAGATTATGAATGATTGTGACGGAGAAATATGATGAATTTTACTATGGTTTTATTCACTTGGAATGGTTTGAACCAAAGATGTTAATGTTGACGAGTTATCTTTGTGCTTTGAAACTTGTTTGTTAAAGTCTTTCAGATGATAAAGAGCAGAATTTGGCTAAAGATTTTATCTTGTATATTACTAGTGTATAGTTTTGGGGTTGTATAAAGTTGTGATTTATGGATGTAATAAGTTCGAGATTGTTGGCATTGAGTTATCTTGTTGAGGTGGTTGGAATGTATTATTCGTTGAGGTGAAGGGGTTGCCCTAGAAGTATTGTTGGGGTTGTATGTTTCTTTTCTCGCAGGTTTTCAACGTTTTTAAAATTTTGGTATAGCCTATTTACAAAGGAAACTCTGCCAAATTTTCTGCAGAATTTTAGTGCAAATTTTATTTATTTAATTATAAAAAGCCTACAAGTTGCGATATGGTAGTATGCATTTAAGTGATTGATTCTAGTGAAATTACTGTCACAAGTTTTCTTGATATTTAAAATTATTATAATTGTTTTACCATTTTTTTTAATAAAGTGATGATAGTTATGTCCAAGTCTTAGCCCAGCAAGTTAGAAAGTAAATCAATTGAAGCATAAATCAATGAGTATTATTGCTAATAGAAGCATATGAGTGGACTTAGTTGTCGTTGGACAAGCTTGTCCCTTTATTTAGCAGACATAATAGTATATGTTAGTACAGAGTCACATATTGCAAGTAGTTTTTTTTTTTTATTCAGAAAGGTGATCAAGTGCATATAGCAGCATATGCCTCTTAATATTACGTTACTTTTAGGTCGGTGATATAGATGCTGGCGACCATGAACGACATATTCCTGATTAATGAAGAGAACCCCGAACCCAAGTTAGTTCCTTGAGATCATTGTCGAGTAATAATAAGAATGCCATAGTGACTATGCTCAAGCTCTAAAGGAAGAGATCTCTTGTTTTCTTGATGTCTGATAGATACTGGAAAGCTTGATTTTTGGGAAGAATGATTGGAGACTAGGGTTACAAAGAACACAAATTTAGGAGGTAATAATGTGACTTGAAGCCAAATTAGTGCTCAAGGAGATTATGTGGATAGAAGTGATGGCAACGCAATTGATTGATTCCATATTTGTCTGAGGTGTAACGATAATTATTTAGGGAGAGACATGAAAGGGAATAGAGCGAGTTACATAAGTGTTACGATTAATTGAGGTTGCTTTTGATCATAAGTAATATAAAATAAATGTGGTTGTTCGGATTGGACAACCCCAAATTATGGCATATAAGCATAGATGCTTTGTGAAAGATTCCTCCAGGATAGGAAGACCTATGTTATATTTGATGAGATCAGGGAACTTCAGTTAGGTGATAAACTATTGGATAAAAAGAATGTGATGAGATTTGAATAGAAAGATAGAGGTTTCAATGTGTTTGTGTATTGAGGTTGAGACAACGATCTCGATGGTTGGTTGTTTTACAATCTTGAGTTGAGGAAGAAACTATTAGATAAACCTGTTATATACCTTGTCTTGTCAGCCCGGAAGTCGCTAGTTGTATATTGATTGTAAAATATTTGAAGGCCTAACATGAAGGACATGATTAAATTTCTGGCTAGGCGAAATTAATAAGACTTCTATTTTAGGAGTGCAGGAGTTTTTATGTTGGGAATTTATGATAGATGTGTCGTTCTGGGACTACCCCGCACATTGGAGATGACTAAGCAATTGAAGGTTATGTGAGATAACTGGGTGACGTCGCATTAAATTTCACAATTATTGTTGATATGATTATGTTGAGGACATCAGAAAGAGTTAATGGAATTTGGGAGGAAGAGAATTTTAAGTCCACGGTTCATCAATCCTTATGAGATTCTAATTAGAATGATGAGAGATACCTATAGTAGATTCGGCCTAAGGCTTTTGAGCTTGATTAAACTTTATTTATATAACGAGGTATCAACCCATGTCCTACACTCGAATGTTAGAAAAATTAGGAGAGAACAATTTGTAAAAGTCTTTTGACCCGAGAAGTTAAAGAATCCATGAGACTAAAACGTTCCTACCTTTAACCGAGATACTATTTTGGTTACGAGGACGTAACGTTTTTTTTAAGGGGGGAAGAGGGCGATATAACTTCGCGCGAATTGCATATGATAGATGTTACATGAGCATTTGTCATGCATTGCGTACTATCTTGCATATACTATGCATTCATTTCTACTTTGCATCTCTTATTGTCATCAGCATATGCATCTTGTTCTTACTTTTGGCCATAAAGTTTTTACCATGAGTTAGTAGGGGGTAGAGAAAGGTGAAATCATTGGGGAAATATATTAGGATTTAGGAAATTAAGTAGCGATTCGGGGTTTTGGCAATGATTTGAGGTTATAGCTTCGAGGACGAAGCTTGTTTTAAGGGGGGAAGATTGTAATAATCCGTATTTTCGGAATTTTTTTTTTTAGAATTCAAGTATTATTTTGAGCATAATATTATCTATAAATTGTTATTTTGAAAAATTAAATTAAAATTTCAGATTTGTCTTCCCTAATGAACTAAACTACAGTCAATTTTTCTCTCCTAAATTTTCATTCCCAAAACACAATTGCAAATTCCTAGCTATTCAACCTCAATTACCCAAAAACCATATTTATTACATCCACACTCCTACCTCCCAACTATATTTGGGGATTTTCTAAACACCACCACTTCCTCTGCTTTCAAAAAAAAAAAAAAAAAAAAAAAAGAGAAGACCATCGGACGCCATCTCCTGCCTTCCTCCGGCGATTCCCCACCCTAGCCGACACTGCCCTCACAACCCCGTCGCCCAGCCGCGCTGCCGTAGCCATTCCCAGCCGCGTCTTCGCCCCCGAACGAGCTCTGTTTGGCCCTGTTTTCCGCCACCTTTGTGCTCCGTTTTCTACTCGTTTTCCGGCCATTTTCCGGCGATACTCCAGCCATACACTTCACCCCAATCTCCTACTTCATTCCCCTGTCACCTAGCCTCAATTTGGTACACTTTGTTTCACTCAATCTCAAGTTTAATTTTCAATTACAAAGTGAATTTTAATTCGAATTTCTAGTTATCATGTTTTAATGCAATTAAATGTTATATAATCGTTGTTTTATGTTGAAAAATCATGTGTTTATGATTTATATGAGTTGGGTAAATCGTTTGGGGATTATTTGGAGGATTTATAATGCTTTTAGAAGGAGTTTTGTATAAAAAAAATCCCTAAATCCGAAAATGGAAAAAATGTTTAGGTTTTTAATGAATTTCTTTGTAGTATAGGTTGTATGATGATTATAAGTTGTTGTTTGAGATGTATATAAGTTGGGTATTGCATTTGGGGTTTGATTGAGTGATTTTTGAAGAATTGAGTGATGAAATTAGTGTGATGTGTTTATGGAGAACATAGTAGTGTTGGTTGATATTCTTGTGGCTTTTGTTGATGGTTTTGGGTGATTATTGGATTGATTTGATTATTGGACAGATTTGTTATGGCATTGTCAAGGTTTAAACTTGGTTGTTAAGGCATATATGGTGGGTTTCTAAATTAGTCTGTATGCATGTGAATTGTGGCTAAATTGGGAATGTTTAGGAGTAACAAAAGATTGATTAAAAGTGGAATTTAGGATGAATTAAGGTCTGGTCATGTTGTGAAATGGGTGGTTATGAAGTGATTAATGTGAGATTATAGTATAAATATGTTTTTATTAGTGTATAGTTGAAGTTGGGTGAATTTGGTATCGTTTAAAGATCCTTTGGTTATGTTTTGAAGCATGTGTATAGGTTATTAATCGATTAATGATATTCATACTAAAATGAAGAGTATGGGAATTAGAAGGTTCTTAAAGGATAGCTGAGATGTATGGATGGTTGTTGGTTAGAGTGCGAAGTTATAGCGTTCTTCCGAAGTTTGTACTTGTCCTTTTGGTTACGGTGTATAGTAGATGTCATGCATATCATAATCATATTCATATACACACTTTAGGAGCATAACTAATTGGTGTATATATCATATATTCATGTAGAGTCCGAGTTCATAGAGAAGCATTTTTAGGACTTGCTGAGCTACCGTGAGACTATTTTGTTGTTCAAGGTAAGAATATTTCTCCTCTCCTTTAAAAGTATTCATTCACGATTTGTTAATCAAAAGTGATATATGATTGTTTGGCTATGAATGTGTTTTAAAGAATGTTTGGGAACTTTGGAACTTATCGATGAATTTAATTAGAGCTTGTGTTGCACCTTTGCCAAACTATTTGAGAAATGTTTGAGATAGTTATATAAGGAATTTTCTTATTTGGCGTTAACTCTGTTGAGGGAGTTAACAGGAGTACAGGGTGACCGTAATGGTCTGTTTGATTATTTGTGCACAAAGTATATATAGATGGGGTGGATTGATCCTCCATCCTGAACCTTTATCTCCTCCCCTAGGGAATAGGTTCCGAGGGGGATGCATGCATTCGGGAATACTGGTTTGAGGAGACGGCCCTGTACTGAAGGAAAAACAGTTTGAATAAGAAGTAAAGAAGTGTTAATTTTCTAATTTGGAATGTTGGTTTTCTTTTACCTTCGTTTGTTTTGTAGGCATGTTATTTGGTTTAAAATGCTCTTATTATTTTAAGAAATTGAGAAGAATAATTGTATTCCGATTTTTACTACCTTTGTTTCGTTGAGCATTTCAAGGATTAAAAATGTCATTGTCTTATATAATTGAGTAAAACTCTTCCAACAATGCTTTCTAGATAAAGGACTTCTTACTCAACCCGTTTGGTTGACGTTTTCTACTTTTTAGTCTTGTAGGTTGGTAGTTGATTTTCCTTCTGGGTTTTCCAAGGGCAAGAGAGACGATCACCATTTAGCTTATAAATCTTTACTCGGCTTATTTCCTTTTTGGTTTTGCTTCTGCACTCTATTAAGTCTTCAGAGGAGTATTTTGGTTATATAATTATGTAATAAGATTTAGATTTGTATTCGGAATTTGTAGATCACTAATATGTTTCCTATTTTGCCTTAACGATTGATTTAGGAGTCGATCGTGGCGGTAACACTCCCAATTATCCGTGTTTTCAATTAATAGTTATATTTTTTTTAATATCCCAGGAAATTGGGGGTGTTACACACTTCGCCATCTCAGATATGGACGGCCAGTCATCTCAAATTCATCAACCCGACTTACCCATAAGGGTATTGTCGGTCTACTAACTACCAATAGACTATCAATCCAAACATGTTATAACCGTATATTCGGTTCCTTATACAATCGCATCAACATATACTTAACACAAGCAGTGTATGTTTATGCTCCACATCATTCTCTAATCACAAGCAGAGACAATCTTTCAATTGTCACAACATATACATGCTTTAATCACATAATGACATCCAATCATAAGGATGGCCAATCATACCACACACTATCACCCTTGTGAGTCACAACCATAGGATAGACTACAAGGTCCAATATATACAATAACCACAGAGAACCAATCAGGTCATGGCTAGAGCACACTTTGGATATAACAAGTATGTCACTAGTATAACTTCAGTCACAACTAAACCATTCGATTTTCAGATACAAGAAGTACATAAGGGAAATTAACATACTTAAAGAACTCAAAACTTGACCACTTGGTCTTTATTAGTTAACAGAACTACATTAGACTTGTAGTTTAGCTATTTCGACTCTTTTATGAACTACAACGTCAAACTCATTCATTTTGTAACCCTTTACCTTTAACCATCCTTTATCACTTACCTTTTGAGGTTGTTCAATTAAAATCTATCAGTCGGTGATAATCAACTAGTTGTTCATTGAACACTTTTGAAATCACCAACTTTAGACAATTACACATTGCTCATCAAATTCACTAATAAACTGACTCAGTCTCACTCTTCTGACCATAAATCGAGATTTACTCACCTATTTATGAATCCGTAAATTTGTGGTGAAACTAGACTTCCGTACGATTCTAACAACATATCACACAACATCAGACTCTTTGTCATTTGCTCACAGTTTAATTTTTAAGATAACCCTGTGCACAGTCCTAAACTCCGGACAGTTTGTAGAATTTTAGTAATTTCTCTCAACTTACACCTTCGCTTGGAACCACATAAATTGTCCCTCATTATACTCATGTGACTACACTCTTGGACAATTAACATAATCCTCCTTCTCTTGCAATTTGCTACTGTTCTGACTGAATAAGTGATCACACTTATACGCTTGTCTCTAATAACTCGTTACTTGCACATAGCTTGTTATCTAATCACTATTGATCGAAATTAATCAACATAACTCATAGGCTAGGCTCATAGAGCTCATAAAGCCTAGGACACTTATAGATGTTATGGTTTTCATTTTGTGGATAACTCTCAAAGGTTAAGACTTCCAATTGAAGTATAATTACACTTGCAACAAGTGAATACTATAGATGAAACTTTACCCCTTAATCATGTTAGGGAAACTCAATCAAATTCATAGTAGGCACATAATCTGCTTCACATATACTCACAAGATAATCGTGAGTTCCAAAACAAGTTTTACTATCCAATTTCACCTTAAACAATTCACTAACCAAGTTGAGCACTCATGGCACCACACTTTGATCAAGTGAGCATAACTTGCTCATTTCTTAACACAATTCAACATATCACCACATCAATTTATGGTACAAATCATAGGGAATTCAGTCATGCAAGAACACCCATACCCAGAGTTCATTTGCTCATTCAAATGGAGCACTTTCCGAGAAACAGTGGTTGTCACATACAAGCCCAGAAATCAGCATCACTAAGACCACATCATATTGACATCAATTTCTAATCAAATACCACATAAAAGCATTCTATCATGTAGGAAATTTTCACACGATTCCAAACACATAAAGATATCAAATTTTGGGGTTCATTTAGTACCCCAAACACGCCAGAGACCGAAGGCTGCCCATTCCCGTATGCAGCAAACAGCACCACAAAGAACACATCGTAACTCATTCGTTTCTACTTCAATCTCAACAAGTGAGCACACTATTTCACACGAAATTTCATGAGGAATCCAAAAACATAAATTATTCTCTCATTCAGCAACATATAAATGACGATACAGACCAAATTTCAAAGGTGGTCTCACACACATGCAATCAAGTGATATCACATCTTATTTCATCCTGGGCTCCATGTGATTTATAAGGTGAAATCAATCCACCTACATGTCTAAATTCATTTACTTTGAGTCTTTCATCTATTTATAGGAAGAAAGTAGAGCTTACCTTAGTTTAGGTACAATACGATCTTCCAAAACGTAAGCTCCTAGCTACTCGACCATAACATAAACTTTTTGCTACCACGGACTGCTCCATATTGAATATCGAGCATCCAACATCAAATGAAAGAATTATGACCAATATACCAAAACTGGTCCAGAACCGCGCGCAGAAAGATATTTCACGGTGCTGAGCGAATCTAGTGATGATAATCAAGGAATTAGGAATCGGATCCTTATACAAAGTTGTATCCATAAAATAGTAGATGAATTTAGGCTTTTGTTTCACCTCAATCGTGTTCTTAACGAGGGAGATAATGCAGAATGAATCCTAGCTGCTGTTGTCCCAATTCTAGCGGCAAGCAAGCAAGCTACATGCTCAAGAACGGTCCAATAACACCAAGCCGTGTCTTAGGCTTATCTCCAACATTCTTTGGGACACGACACCTCAAGCTTAAACAATATAAGCCGATCTCTAAACCCGTTATCTCAAAACGTTTCATAATAACTATACATGACTACCGCTTACGGTCACCAAAGTTAGCCCTGGTGCGAGATTAAGAGACCCTCTTTGCACACACTACCCAAACTTGATAAAAAGTTTAAATTTATACCCAAAATTACGTTAATCTCGCAATTAATTAACCTTAAGCAAACACCGAAATTCGGGGCCTTACAATTTATTTAGAAACCACTATTCTCCCCAATTTTTTTTTTCTTTTTTTGTATACTATGAAAGTAATAGATCATATACTTTAATATGTGTACTACTAGTTCTTTCAGAACAAAATCACAGTTACTCGAAATCTTTCGAAAGGCTTCATAAAAATTCGACTTGTTACAATGTAATATATGTACAATAATATTGACGTACTAAATATCCACAAAGAAAACAAATAACTATAATAAGTTAAGTCTATAATATGGTACAGAGCATATCAATTATAGAAAGCATTTTTTTTTAAATATTGACGATTAAAGATATGAAAAACGTCACTAATATATCACCATGAACGCAATGTCCATCTACACTCTTTACCATAAAAAGACTTTTTAAAAGATTTTTTTTAATTGAATTTTAGAGAGACATGCCACGTGACATGGAAGATGGCCTAATTGAATTGGTGAACGTGGTGGCTGCCTCAAACACAACTTTTTATATATAGTCTATCTATCTATCTATATCTTTTAATAAAGTCGTGCCATAAAGCTGATGTGGCACGAGCTTGATAAACAATCGACATGTCAGCACCATGTCAGCAATCATTTAACACGTCAGTGTGCTCATTGGTAGATCAACAAAAAATGTGTCTATTAGGATTTGAACCATTGACCTCTCACTTACTTATTCATCACATTACAATGTGTACTAACCATTATTTCATGCATATTTTTACAACGCATACTATAAAAAGGAAAGAACCAGTCCAAATAAATGTCGATGATCACGTCATAAGTTACATTTAACAATTAAATAATTCGTCATCTAGCATAATTACGAAAAATTATGGTCGAAAATTTTGGCAAGAGATATGGCCGAATTTATATTAGTTCCTAATATAAATCATCGAATCTTTTTTATTCTCGATAATATATCAAAGAATCTCATGATCAGTAATAATTTATATTAGTTCCCCCTATGAATCCATTTAGTTTTTTGTTAAATTAAACAAAAAAACTCCCCTTAAAATAAAAAGAAAATGTCACATATACCTAGAATGAGAGATATATGCATAGCACTATTAGAACTAATTCACATAAATATTTAAGAACCCTGTGTATGACATGGGTTCATAAGCTAGTATAAACTGTAGGAGAGCAATCAAATCACTACAACTTCAGATAATAATGGATTATTCTATACGATTGCGATTTTTTTTTTTTTTGAAGGGGATACGATTGCTAATTAAGTGGGCATATATAGGCATACCCCGTATTACGTATCACAAATAATGTGATTTCTTTCAATTGTCATTAATCATTAATTAATCAAACCATTAAAAAAACAACTAGTTAAATATTACAAAGGATTGAGATTACATTCCAAACAATGTAACGCATTATTCAAATTTCCATACTAATTTAAACCATAGAAACCGATAAAAGTAATAATAATGATAATGACAATAATTATGAATCACAACTTCATTAAAATCCAATTGATTTGGCACATACGATTATATAATTGATCAAGTAGCCTTTGGTGTAAAGTTCTTGAACCTGTTCTCGGCCTCATACCAAGACTCTAAGTTGATCAGGTCATTGAACTCGGAGAATGTAACCATTTGGTCCAAGTCATCCCTGGTAGTACCCTTGTCCTTCAAGGTCCTCATGATGTTAACCAAGGCGCGAGACGTGGCGTACAATGCAGTGAGTGAATGGGCAATCAAATGGAAACCCATCTCCTTGAACTCCTCTGGTGTGTGTAGGGGAGTCTTTCCTCCTTCAATCATGTTCGCGATTCTCAAACCCTTTGTCTCAGACGAAACCTGTTTTAGCTCATCGACATTGGCTGGTGCCTCAACAAAGGTAGCATCAGCTCCGGCCTATAATTTAAAACACGTTATGTTAGTGTATCATAAATTTCATGACGACCTATTGGTAACATGTCACGTCATAAGCACGCTTTAATTTGAAGAAATATACCTCCTTGTACATGTTAGCACGTCTAATGCCTTCCTCAAGACCGTGGGGTGCACGGGCATCAGTCCTAGCAACAAGGAAGAAATCAGAGTCACCAATTGCTTCTCTTGCGGCTGCTATCTTGAGTGCGTGCTCCTCTGCTGGTACCACGGCTTTGCCACGCATGTGACCTGGAAATAGACCAACAAATTACAAAAAACTTATTTAACATATCATCATACAAATTGATATAAAGAAAATTAAAAAGTTTGCTTTTGTTGGAAAAATATATACTTACCACACTTCTTTGGCCACACTTGGTCCTGTTGAGAGACAAAAAAAGAGCAAATTTCCAGGTTAGTTGCATTGACTTTGTCACACATTAAATATACATGGATGGCATGGATTGAGTTGAGACGATCTAGGAAAGCTAGATCCAATCAATTGTGTTGCACAAGCATGCATGTACGTGACATGGTCTTGTATATCGAATTATGGATCTTATAATAACTCACATTTAATTCTTAGCTTATCATGACCAATAATTTCACTCAATTGACTTCAATAGCTAAGCCAATAGTAAAGAACAATGCTAGAGGTCTACACGGTAGACACCCAAAAGTTTCTACAATCAGCAATAATTTTACTACATTATCAAAATTTTACTACTCACAGAATTAATTTTACTAACTGAATTTTTCATTACAATTAATTTTACTACTCCGGTCTAGAATTTTACTACTCGTACTACTAACTCAATTGTACGTTGTAGACAAATTGATCATGTAGACCTTTAACAATTTGCAATAGTGAATCTTGATAATATTCATGCAGCTACATCATAACACGGGGATTTGGTCACACGCAAAGATTTATGTACCTCAAGGAAGACGCCCTTGGCGCCAGCGGCAATCAACTCTCTTATAAACCTTTGGACATTAAGAGGACCGCCTCCACCGGTGTCTATTATCATTTATCGCCAAAACAAAAAATAGTTAATTTGTAGACATATTGAATATGGGCGATGATTTTGCCAAGTCATAAAATCACTACCGCCAAAGCCAAATTCATTGAACCTGACCTGATCCATATAATGGCTATATTAAACTTGAAATATACTAATTTGTCTTGGCAAAATCATCACCCTATAACATTTCTCTGATTACAAAAATGATGTACTATCTATTTCTCCTATATGGATTCTCACCTCCATCAACAATGACACACAAATTAGGAGCAGCAGCCGTAATTCTACGAGTAGCTTCCACCATTTCGGTTGTTCTGCATTACAACAAATTTCATTAGTACTCTTTTCGAAATAATAACGGAACTTCATGAAAGTGGATCTACTATAGATTGGTGAATATGATAGGAAGTAATTAGTCAAAATCATTTTCAAACATATTATGGCCGATTGATAATTTCCTAAAGTTGAAAAATAACTCTACACAATAGAGTTGGGTATAATATATAATAATATGCATCACATGCTTGATAGAGTGGCGCGTAAGCCTAGTCTTTTTAAAAGTCGCTGGTAAATTTAATCACTGCATTGAAAAAATAGTCCAACAACTTTCTCGGCAAAAATTTAATTAAAGGACTCTTATGCTGGATTGTCCAAAAGGAGTAGTATATGTGTATGGTAGAGAAAACTTAGACGTGAGTAGTACGCTTTAACATTAAACACAATACTTCAATTTCTACTGGATTAACTTTATGATCTAGATAAATAATTAAATTACTTTGTCACTAAAAGCTAAGGTAGTGTGGCCTATTGACTTAAGCATTAACAATACAGATACCGATTTACGTAGCAAAATGCATGATAATCAGTTTACGACAAAAATATAAGAGAAGTCATCAAGGAAGGTGAGATGAGGGAGTTATACGTGAGTAAGCCAAAGTCAGGGAGACCAAGCATGGCAGCAGAGATACTGAAACCGGAGACGAAGGCGGCGTGGAAGCCGGTCTTCTCCACAACAGAGGCCGAAAGGGCATCCTGAACGCCGGGCATAAGGATACACCCATGCTCCTCGATCAATCGGTGCATTGTCGTCTTACGCTCGGCACCATTAGTGAAAACCGCGGTGGTCACGCCACTGGTCACGGCATCGGTTGTACCATTAGGCGGTGCCATTATAGTGGAAATGAGAGAAATTGAGCAAGCTAGGAAGTGAAGAAGAAAGGAGCGAGGAAGGAATGAGAGAGTTAGACTTGGAGAGTTTTGAGTATGAGATGAAGTAGTAAAGGTTTGGTTGGACTAGTATTTATACTACTAGGCATGCACTAGCTATTGATTTTGCCACTCACTAAAATAATTGATTAATTGATGTGCTAAGATTAAACTTGATATTTTTTTTTTTTTTTTTTTTTTTTTTTTTTTTTTTTTTTTTTAATGCGTGTGTAGGTGTTTGTAAGTGAAACTTTCATCTTACAAGATAAATGGGAGCATAGTTGAACTTGATAATTTAAATCTCTTATGAGACGAGAAAGAAAAGGTCATCGAAGAATTATGCAAGTATTGGACGATAAATATTGCACATAGACTACTTAATCTTATGTTCGAGTTGGTTTTCGCCATATAATTAATTAGCTAGAATTTAAGTATGAAATGTATAATTAAAGCTAAGTGGGTTTATTGAGTCTTGTTTCAATCTAATATATCTATGTAATCCTGAACCCGCTCAATTCCCACGCTGACACGTGGCATATAATAATATTATTATATTATAAATAATGTTTATCCAAAATAGGATATGGTAAGTGGTAATATTATTCTAATAAAATAACATTAGTACTTGATTTATGGAAAATAGCTATGTAATATATTAATTGATTGATTTATGGCAATTTGATCAAATATCCCACGGGTGTTTCAAAATGGGACTTTGGTTTTGAAATGTGACTTTTCCTTTAATTAAATTACAAATATCACACGGGTGTTCGAAATGAGATTTTAAGTTTTTAAAGGTGAGTTTCCATCTAATTACATTACAAATATCCCACGGGTGTTCGAAACATTACTTTATGTTTTTAAAGGTGAGTTTCCATCGAACTATATTACAAATATCACACGGGTGTTTAAAATGAGATTTTAAGTTTTAGATAAAAAATTCGTTTCCATAATTTTAAAAATTTAAGCTTGAGTAGCCCGGGCGTTGCACGGACCATCAAACTAGTTCAACTACAAAGTCTATGACCTATTTTTTTCTCTTCATTATTGGAATTATTTGTCTATGCACTATTTTGTGAAATGGTCGAAATTTCGTGCTTTGGATTACTCCGTAGTTGAGCTAACAAAGGAAGGTGTAAATGTTTGATTATAGCAAAGGGGTCCCACCACGTGCGTTATTGTTTGATTGAGCTCCACCCTTCCGTCCACCATGCAATATAAGCAGACTTATTTTACGACACTTGATAAGCAGCCTTTAATTTAACTCATGTCATACTCTGATCTGGCTTGAGATGAAAGGTACACCGTACCACCTTTTCGTCTTTCAAAATTATTAACGTTTCATTTAAATCTAAACTTAATAACGTAACCAATTTAATAAAACGTGGAAAGACATTCTCGCTTGGAATTACTATCATATATAAAACTCTTGCATAGTATTTACACATTTCTATTATTTCCGTCAAAACATCTAATCTAATTATAAGTCTATGTAATTAAGTTGCATCTCAAATTTTCATACATAGTAAAGCAATTATAATTAATTAGTATCATCATCCAAATAACCAGACTAATGTGAATTATATTTAGGAGGCATAATATATGGAGTAAATAGAAAATTAAGCACCGAACTCTCTTGCATGATTAGCAGCTAGTTAAGCAGCATGACAAATGATTTGAGGTGTCGTTCTCATCATCATCATCATCGTTATCAATTTTTCATCATACTAAAGTTTTCTTCTCAAAATCTTAGCTTGTATGAGTCATAAGTTAATCATATATACACTTTAACCATCAGATTCTAGTCTACATTGATATTAAAATATGCCATCAATAATATAGACGCCAGAGTTTCGTATTAGACCAAGTTACTGCTATTTTCAATCAACTATATAATTATTGCCTTATTATATTAGAGATGTATGATAAATTACGTTGATCTCAGATCTGTCGTTTGTGATACTTCAAAGATCTTATATTATTGCATTTCCAATCGAGCAAGCAACTAGCTGGTAAATAGTTTCCATTAGTGATAAGTTTTTTTTTTTTTTTCTTTTAATTGTGTTTTTACATTCGGTTTAGTCTAAATTCTCAACTAATGGGGGAGTTAATATTCTGTATCTATCACTAACGGCTGGCCGTTGTGGTAGAAACAATGAGTCAGATACTCGAGAGACAGTAATTTATTACCATGTACTCCGTATATATATATATATATATATATATATATATATATATATATATATATATATATATATATATATTGTTAAAGGATGAAGAGTATTGGGAGAGGAGAAAAACCCTACTTTATCATTACGATGGGGTAATATATATATAGGTGTGTACAGAGAGTAAATACACTCTAGAACATTCCAGATATATGTACATCCATCTATATTATTCCATATATATATATATATATATATATATATATATATATATATATATATATATATATATATATTACAAGTTTGAGTTCGCTTATGTCTACCTCATGAACTTATTAGTTGAATACAAAACTAATACGATAACACTTATCTATTGCGATGACAAAACAGTTGTGACATGTTAATGAATTTGACCGTGGATTTAATTGAATTTTGCTTTATATTCATACTTAAATTCATGTTCTATTTTTGTCATTCAACCGAATTATATTATTGCGTTGTTAACTGTTTTCTTTCAATTGAATCAAAAGAAATTGAGAATCATAAAGGCTTGACATTGTTAATTACACTCATGGAACTCTAATCAAGGGCTATAGTTAAATTAATAATTTCTCTGCTCAACCAGTATAATGAACCAAGCAAGTGTTTATTGGTTTCTTGTGACTTACCTTCCGGAATACTTATCAAATTAAAGGAATCTTCAATTGTCTATTAAATCTAGATCTTTCGTAGTCATACGTAGTACTTGTTTCACGTTTTTGGCTCCGCCAACCTTTTATTTTGGCCGGTAATATAGCTGAAGTACTCGTCGTACCAATAATTTCTACACCTCATGAAAGTTTATAAACCTTAATTAGGACATTGACTTTCATATCAATAATCTCGTGGCCGAATTCCTAGCTAGGTTCTCCCATATGTGATCGATAACGAATTGGTTCTTAGTTTATAAGATCGTTAGAGTATTTGCTAATTAAGGAAGAAAAAAACGTACAAATTTAATATTCCCACGATTTCAATAACATGCACGATATTGACACTATGTTAATTTAAATTATTCACTACTATATATAGGCTGATAAGATTTCAACTGATTGATCAATATTTTGATGACATGTTCAATATCTTTAGTTATTTGATCAATGATTTCTTGATACCATAATATTTGGGCGCGGCAAGGGAATGATTCGTCGATTTACTATAATTAATTATTACTAGGATAAAAGCCCGTGCATTGGACGGGTCTCTTAATATTGACTCTATTACTCTTGATAATATTGAAATTGAAATTTCTATTTGACAAATATAAGCACGTGTGGTCAAATATCAAAATAATATTATAAATAAATCGGAAGAAAAAACAGAAATGCATAAGAGAGATATATTAATGATGGATGGACAAACCCATTTTGCCTATTTCTGAGTAATGTAGCCTCTTGAATATACTTTTCAATTAATTTTGAACAATTAAAATATATAAGTTTAACGCTACTCGAATATGTTAATAATTGATCGAGTCCGGAGACATCGAGGCCCCAAAGAAGACCCCCCTCCCTAAAATGTCTTGAACTGTAGCTATTTACGTGGGATTGGATTAATATGACTTTGTGTACGTAGGAGAATTAGTTAAACTAAGGTTAGCTATAGGTACGTATTAGTTATTCATGTATGTATGTGAGATTGCGTTGGATTATATACGTGAAATGGTTAATGTAGACGTTGAAAATTGGCTATACACGGAGTGGGATAGCAAGATGGGACATGTGATCTACACTACTCGAAAAAAGACTGCTCTTTTTTATGTCAAAATTACATTTTACTGAATTACATTTTGTTACTTCCTAAACACGTATAATTCTTATTTAATTATTTTTTACATACCATATCATGTATCATTCACATTAAATTATTTGTTCACTTACTATATCACTTACTAATTTAGTCCATGTAAGACTTCAATCCAATTATTAAACATATTATTTGACCATCTAGAATGTTCCAAGAGTTGTTGGAGCTCAAAATTACGAGTTTTTATATAATATAGAGTTTCTAGAATATTCCATTCTTATTTAATGATTTTTTAATTACCATATCAAGTACAATTCATGTAACACCCCGTAATTTTTAGGATTTTTATTTATTTAGGGTGTTACATTTAATTGAGGAATTTAAAAACCAGTTACTGATTTGGGAACTTTCCTACCTTGGACCGATTTCCTAATTGGGTTGATTTTAGGAAACTACCTAAACACCCTTACTAATACTCCCTCACTCTACTACTACAATAAAAAAAAAAAACAAACTCACCCCAAACCCATCACACGTGAAACGCAGAAAAGAGGAAAAGAAAGGAGAAGAGAAGAAAGAGAAGAGAAGAAGAAGAAAGAGGAGAAGAGCCGCCGCCCTTCCCCCTGTCGGACCGCCGCCGGCCACCCACGCCGCCGCCCCACCTCTCTGCCTTCATCATCTTTCCTTCCCTCTTGATTTTATATCAAGAGTAGTAAGAACCCTAAGCCCCTTTTTATGAATTAAAATTAGGGTTTCTATTATTTCATGTTGATTGTGGAATTAAAAGCATGAATATGGATATAGGATGTTAGTTTGATGTTTCTACTTATTGTTATTTGGGATTTTGAACATGAAATCATGAATTCATAAATTAGGGTTTGAGAATTAGGGTTTATGTTTATTTGATGATGTTATTGTAATCGGAATCGCATGAAATTTAAAGGAGTGACTTATAACGAATTGGGTAACGTATTATATTAAATTGGGAAGGTTTTATGATGCTTTGTGTGAATTGTTTAGGTTCTGTCCAGATCTGATTTTCGGGTATTTCGGGTGTTATTATCGATGTTTTGATGTTTAGGTGATGGGAAAATATTACTAGTATGATTGTGGAGTTGTGGTATAAGTTTGGTGCGAATTGGAGTTGATTTGGTTATCGTATGACCAAGATTTGTTGGAATTGTCATGATATGGGAGTATGGCGTTTGTGAGATATGAGATAGCATGGTTATGTATGTATGTCTACTTGGGAGTTGTAGTAATCCATCTCTATTTGGTGCTTACTTAGGTGGTGGTTTCAAGGAAGTACCCTTCACGGACTTTTGATATTTATTAAGCTTTTCCTGAATTGAAGGTAAGAACGTTGATCATCCTAATGTTTAAGCATGATTCTCAATTCCATTCTCTTGAGCTTTCATTAATCATCTCCTATTGATTCATTGGTTTTCTAACCATTATCGCTTCACAATCAATTGTTTATATGATACATATGGTGTTTCATAACTATGTTGCCCACTTTCATTGAGCTTATTGTATATTGTTTCTGGCTACGGCCGTTTATAAATTGAAAAAGCGCTTGCACAAAATAATATACTTGAAAGATAAAGGATTGAAATAAATATTGTGACCCCATCTAGAGTGACGGACTTTGCGCCGTCACCATGTCCTATGGACATGTTTTGTTTACAACCTCTGATCAGGGTACATATTCTAGGTTGGAGATCAGCTACCAACCTCCTAATTGACTTCCTCCTAGATGGGAACTCGTCCTACCGGCCCTCTAGCGGGGGGTGTGCACACTCGAGTCTTTAGGGTAGTTTTACATTAACTCTAGATGTGGGATGGCTTGGGGTAGGACCCTTGTCCATACTAGGGACCTGTCGAAGGCCCTACACGTTTACTACAAAAGAATGCTCGAAAGCAAAATAATGAACTTAGAAATAACGTGACCCGTGGTCGTGAAGTTCGGCCTCAGTGGTGGGCACGACTCGTGATCGGCGCCTCTTTGTTTCTCTATTTCTTCGCGCGGTTGCGTTTCTTTGATTGACAGCTACGCGCCATTAAGGCGCGTATCTTATTTTATTTTGTTTTATTCATTCCTTATTGCTTAAACTACTTACTCAGCCTGGGCTAACGTTCTTTCTGTTTGGGTTTGTCCCTACCCTATTCTGGGGCCTGTGTCATTGTTGTAATGGCGCAGTTGACAGGTCTTGAAGGTGATTGATTGTCTGTTTGAACGTCGATTGCATGGCATGGGTAATAGAATAAATTCGTCAGACATTTGGTTTTATGAACGATTGTAATTTGTTTCATTTGATTTGATTTCGAATTGTAATCTTAGCTACAAGTCTTCCGCTGACACTTTTTATTACTTTTCAGAAGTCTGTTTTAATAAGCCTTGCCGTTGACTTGATAGTCAATGGCGGCATAACAATCCTTTATATTCGCATTTTTTTTAAGTTGTCAAAATTTAGGGTTGTTACAATTCACATTAAGTTCTTTGATCACTTACCATATATAGGATTTAAATATAATTTTTTAATACATATTATGGAAATTTGGACATTCTAGAATGTTCCAATCGTTGTGGGAGCTCGAAAAAAGCCTGCTTTAGTAATATATATACTAGTTGAATGCCCGTGCATTGCACGGACTCTAGGTTTAAACTCAAAAAAATTGAATATATTTTTATTTAAGATGAAATTGATATCTTATTATTTCTCTTAAGTAAAAACAAATATTGGTACACCAAAAATTATACTTTATTAAAACACATTTCAAGTATTTGATTACGACTAATGGTATAGAAAATTCACTTGCTTACTTTTAATTTTTACAACTACGGTCACATGTCATAGTTAAATAAGCATGTAAGACTTAGTAAGAAAACATTGTTTGGACAATCAACTTCTAATAACTAAGCAATTTGTAAACTAATAATTCTCTTGGTATAATTGTTTATTGTCGTGCCATTTTGTATCTCCATGATAATTTGAAACCTGAAGCAATCAAACAAAAAACCTAATTTTAGTAATAAAGATTATCTTAAAATAGATCTATGCTAAATTAAAGCTTATTATTAATATGCAATTAAAGCCGAAATTTTTTTAAAGAAGAGAAAAAATGAATTTAAAAAAAAAAAAAATTCGCATGATCTACTTTGACGTGAATACGTGATGTTAATTTAATGATAAACGATGAACTTAAAGTTTAATTTATTAATAGAGTGAAAATAATCTACAATTGTCTACCTTTTGAATTACTCTATTTCCACTATCCAATTTTTATGCAGGTCATTTTGAATGATGTGAAGCTAATTTAATGATAGACTATGTACTTGATTAGGTTTAACTTTATTAAGTGAGTAAAAATTGTCTATTATTGTCTAAGTTTAGGATTAGCCTATTTTCAATGTCCAATTGTTATATGCAGGTTTATTTGAATGACATGATGTTAATTGAATGATAAATTATGCACTTAAAGTTTAATTTTATTAAGAGAGTGAAAATTGATCTACTATTGTTTAGCTTTTGGATTAGCCTATTTTCAATGGGATTAGTATGAAAGAAGGACTCTTATTGAAGTCATTTATGATCTACTTAATTGTTTAAACTTGTACTATTCTCTATTATTTAGTCAAAATACAAAAAAAAAAAAAAAATATGAAAAACTAATGGAGTGATCCCATATATATAGAGTTGTGTTCAAATAGAAAGGTTAATTAGTTTATAGGAATTACAGGAACCAAATATTAGCGTTCAATCATATAATATCGCGTTAATGAAGTGTAAGTGAGCATTTTATGTAAGTTCAAGTTTAATTAAACAACTATACTTGTATGGTGCTGTTCAAATACATATATGTTAAGTGCGTATTTTGACTATATTTATGTACGTGTTTACCCTCTAGTTTATACGATCCACTGTATTTCTAGTCTATTTTTGTGATATTCCTTCCTAGTTTTGGTTTACTACGATTATTTCGTAAATGTTACAGGAAGACGATTTTAATGCTAAAAGAGCCAAATAATGAATCGGGTCGAGGAATTGGTCAAGGACAAAGCCACCGAAAAGCATGAAGTCCGAGAGAATTGGGCCACGTCGAGTTATTGATGCGTGATGGTGATCTAAGGATTTGCTAATGAGTGCTATTGGTTTATCTTACCAATCGCTGCTATTGGTTTAGAAAAGGGACAACAAAATCTTTTATATATGCGTAACGTTACGTACACGGCTTTCTTTTAAGTTTTGTTCGTCCGTTTTCGCGACGGCTACTCTTTCAACTCTTGTTTAATCTTTCAGCACTCTTTATGCGAGACTAAGTTTATTTCTTTCTCTACTTTCTCTTTAATTATGTTCTTAATTAGTTTTATTATTGTTTATTTCATGATTTGTGAGTAGTCGTTTATCTAGGGTTAGGTTGAAGCTTAACTGGATTGATCGATGGTTTAATTGCATGATTTATTTGATTGTATAACTTAGGTTTGATAGAGTTGTGCTTATTATTAATTTGATTGATTATTATTTATGTGATTAATTCTTGGTTAGAATTACAACGAGAGTTGAGTTTTGATCCTTGTGAGTTATTCTGTGAATTTGATTGATTTTGATTAATTGTTACTCAATAGAGATTACTGCGAGAGTCGGATTTCTATTTAGAGAACTCTATCATGATTAGATGCTCCCCATGAGAATAGGTGGAGATTATAATTGAGATTATTATATGTTGTTCTCAATGCTCCTAATTGTGCAGTAGATGCCATGAGAATAAGAACTATTACATGTTAGGAAGACCTTATATGAGCCCGAGAGGGAGTTATAGGGTTAGTTCTTGATTATCATGTTAACAAGTAGGAACATTAGTCTCACCTAAGTTGGCAATTGAATCTATCCGTTTTTATATGTTGTTAGTTGATCAATCCATGTTAAAGGTGATACCGTTGCCCTAGAGTTTATCTATTATTGTTTGTTACTTTAGTTAATAGCACAAAAATCACACATCAATCTTTTCTCCTACGTAGTTTACCTATATTCTAAAGTGTTTAATACTTGATTCCCGTCTCCCTGAGATCGACGAGTTTGCTACGACACCCGTACGCTTGCGGTTAAATAAACTCCTATCAATATACCGCTCAGGGTTCTGGAAAGAAATTTTATCAGCTAATCCCAATCCATTGCACTATTTTCTTATTTTATGAGTTTTTTTATTATTCTCTTTTTTCCTATTGTTATACATACTTCCTCCACATAAATAAGACTTAAAGAACAACAAAATAAAACAAAAATAAGTTAACAAATGTTTAATTCATGTCTTAATTTGGTTAATCAAGGAAGGAGATCACAATGTGCGTGTTTTAAGTCCCACTATCCAAATTCTATATATTCTACCACTCAAATAATGTGATTTTAATTTAATTATAAACTATACACTTTTGGATAAGGCTTAACTTATCCAAAATAGAGTATATGATATGATATCATGTCACTTTAAAATTAGCCGATTTTGATTCATATTTGTATATACAAAGAACTATAATTAGTCGCTATAAACAATTCTAAATAGTAAGTTAATGTTTCAGACAACTATTATAAATCACTCCGATTATTTTACATAGTAGAAGGCTGGAAATGTCTTCTTCTTTTATGAATCTTTATTATTCTTTTCTCCCACTCATTTAAGTCATGCAAAACAAAATAAAACAAATTAACGATATATAGCTCTTGTTTACTTGCTAATGAATTGTGCCCATCGTTAGATAGCGATAATCTTAGCTTTTCAGCAAGTATTCATACGCTTAAAATCGGTGATTAAGGTATAGAAGATATGCATGTCTTGAGTACCACTGCCCAATTTATATGCGGGTTCATTGGATATTATAACAGTTTTGATTTAATGATAATTCTACATATCTGTGTAATTTTTAACTTTGTTATTAGGATCGAGAATGTGATCAAGTATCTTATAGTTTATGATTAGCCTAAAGTCAATGCAAAATGCTAAATCTCTACAGTGTAGACACAATATTTTTTCTACAATGTAAAATTGAGTTAGTAGTAGTAATATTGAGATCGGAGTAGTAAAAATAATTTGTAATGATAAATTTAGGTAGTAAAATTAACTGTGTTGGTAGTAAAATTATGTGAAAGTAATAAAATTATTATAGAGTAGTAAAATTATTACTGATAGTAGACACTTTCAAGTGTGTACACTGTAAACCTCTAGCATTGTCCATTGTCAATATGATTAGTATAGACAATGGATTCTCATAATAAATGACGTGAGACTGTTTTAAACTCGTACTGTAAATTTGTAACATAAATTTAAGAATCGTAACTCACAATTTTAAAGTCTTGGAGAAGAAAGAGGTTGATATTAGCTTTCGTCTAGGATCTATTTGTTTAGCTCGTATTGTCATCCAAAATAATTTATACAGTAAATAAACTTTGAAGAATTAAGGTACATTAAATTCAAAAGTATTCAATTTACTTCTGTAAATAGCAAATTGCTAGAGGTCTACACTGTAGACACAATCAATTTGTCTATAATTTGTCTACATTGTTACACATTATATGGAGCATGCATGCATGTATATATAGTACGGAGTACTTATTACATCCAATCCTATAAAATATTGTAACAAAAAAAAAGATCATGCATGCATGTATATATTTTTGGACTACTAATACTCCTACGACAATACTCCTACTGGTATACTCCTACCCCTCCTACTACTACATGCTCCTACTATATACCCCTACTCTTACGCCTACTAAAAGTTTTACTCTGGTGATAATTATTCTTCAAGATTTATACAAAGAAAAAAAGAAGCGATAAAGAATGTGATAAGGTGCCACACAAAAAAAAAAAAAAAAGTTGTAGCAACATGATCATCATGTAAAACTATAGCTAAGAAAAATCAAATGCCAGAAATTTATGTTATCCTAATTTAATGGTCCCGATTTAATTTTTTATCCTAATTGTCAAATACTGACAATTATTATAGAACTTTTACTACTCTTATTACTATTACTTCATCCTACTGCTACTACTACTACTACTACAATAGTGTAGTACAATCCTCCTACTCCTACTATAACCTATAGGAGCGTATAGGATTAGCGTAGATGACAAACTCTCACTTATTTCCTAAATAACTTAGCTTATTCGTACTCCCGTAGTGCTCAAAATCTTTAAAACTACCTCTAGGAAGTCAAAAGCTTTGCAAAGGAAAAAGGCAAGAACAGTACAAAAATTAGGGGAAAAATTAGCAATTCAGTACGGACAAAAAGATTGAAAACGTTGCATGAAACATGATAAAGCAAGCTATGTATATAAACGATGTGGGCAATAAACTGTGAAGCTAATAAGCTATTGCATGTTTAATCATGTTGAAGTGGGGATTACCGATATCTCTGGCATCTCCTCTTTCTTTGATGAAAATCTTGTTATTTTGCCTCTTCCGGAGGCCGGATGTAATAGACAATAGCTAGTAATTGTATTTTCGTCTTTGTACCAAAAAAAAAGAAAAAAGCTATTGCATGCATTGTATATATAAGGGTGATTGTGCAATCCATGAACACTATAATGATGAATTTAGCAATTCTGCAACACTACAAATCGACAATTTTACTCCTTACAATTTCTAAGTGGTCTTCGATCTTTCGGCAGAGTTTGAATTTGGTTCTCCAAATCAAACGTGCAAATTGTCAAACATATAATTTCTTAGACCACGTTTCCAAATCTACCATAATTAAGACTTTGTACCGAAACTTTAAAAAAAATCAGATTGGACCTAAAAAAAAGATCATGCTGATCGAAAATTTACGTTAAGATGATGATAACTTGATAAGGTGATCAGATTGTGACTAATGATATATACAGAGGGGAAAAGAAAAAAGAACAAACTCACAAAAATAATCTAATTTAGCTACAATTACAAAAGTGTCACTCTTCCTCTAGAAGAAGTATATATAACTCACCATGAACCCATGATCCACGATATGTATTACATTCTCTTGTTTCTTTCAACATCCATTATAATATATATACTCTGTACAAAGCAAACTAAAAATGTCACATACATAAATTATATAAGTAGCTTAAAAATTTTACTCCATGCTATCAAAACAAATATTAATACAATCATATAAATTAGCAAACCAAAAAACAATCACGTTAGTTCTAAAATAGAATCCAATGCTATATAGATGCATGCTCTCATATTCCTACATCAACTAATATGGTAACTGATGCTTAAACTTCGATTGGAATAACGTCGATTAGGATTAGAAATATGATACATACTAGTATTAGGATTAGGAAAGTATATATACAATAAACCTTCAACAATTTTTCATAACTTGGGACTCTCTCAGAGCGCAAGAAAATTAAATAGAATTTTCTAGTGGCTCCGCAAAAATTAAATCGAACTATGATTGTAAGAGAGAATTATACTTGATATTAGGAATATGATTCAACATAGAATTTTTTCGGAAGTGTGTAATCGAAATTCTACTGTAAGACAAAGAACAATTGCATAAAGAATTCTTCTACGATTAGCAAATGTGTAAGTGAAATCCTAGACAAACAACAATTAGAAAAATCTAGGACTTTAATACTTTGTATTCTAATGAGGTGATTGACTTGGATTCTTGGAATAGTAGTAGGGCTTTAATACCTAGTTAATTAGGATCAACAATGGTACGTGGAATTCATTGCTCATGATCATTACTTGTACATACGTTAGGATTTGTACCAAATTTCTCTTACGTTTTCCCCGTAGGAATAGAAAACAATAACAGTAGAAGAACTCTGAAAAATCAATGTTTCCAATTTCAATTGGAACATCTCCTAAACTTCTACAATCCTATAATAGTTGGACTCTCTGTATGAGCTCGAAAACCTCAACCTTCGACGTAGACCCTTGAAAAATTCCTCCTTTATTATTATGTATTGATTGATTGATGATTATTCTTAGTGATGTTATTGTTTTAGTACGGTGTCGCTGTTGTTGTTTTAGTACGGTGTCGCTGTTGTTGTTCAATTGAATTAAGTTGCTTTGGCATTTAACTTTTATGAAATTGTAATACCCCGTATTTTTGAGGTTCGAAAATTTAGGATTCTTCCGTTAATAAACTCAAATTACAAAAATGATTTCGAAAATGTGCTTAGAAACGAAAATTTCCAGCTATTTCATTAAGAAGAAATAAACTATTTATATTATTTTTAATTAAAAAAAAAAGTCAAACCTGACTTGTACGTACAACAGCAGCATTTTGAAAAAAAAACATTTATTACCATTTATGGTCAAATGACCAAAATGCCCTTTCGTTCTTTCTTTTACTAAACCAAGGCAGTGGTGAAACACTGCAAACCCTTACGAGAAGCACTACCATCATTATCATCATATTCATCGTCCTTCCCTGTTCAAAGCGCCGTCACTTTTGTTTGCTTGGGTGTTTGGAGTTCTAGCTCGGTTTTCATCGAAAACTATACCATTAACCTTACTTTTCACTCCTCTACAAAACGGTATAAGTTTCTTCTTATATAATTCAAGTATTACAGTTGTCGATAATTCGTATCTTAGGTTGTGTACTTTGGTTTACAAGGATTTTATTGTTTTGATTCTAATTTTCGTGATTAACATTGTTTCGGAAGATGGTAATCCGTTTTAAATAGCATTTGGAGTTGCTTAGTTCACTTGAAGGTTATTTGTTGTTTGCGTGAGTTGACGATGATATATTCGCGGTTGAGATTAGAATTGCTATGGTGTCGTCGTTGTTGATAATATATTGTACATCTGCTATACTCAAACTTTTGGTCTTAGAAGAATGAAATACGTGACCTAGGAGATGACAGTGGGAAATGAAGTTATGTGAGTTTGGATGGATTATCATGTTTAATCAAGATGGCAGGGTTTTAGTTAATGGTTTGATGGCTACGTATGATTATAAGAGTGTTAATTGGGTATCTATGATCAAAACTATTAAACGCGGCCCTTGTGTCGAAGTGGAGATTGAATTTCTTTAAGGTGTAATTAAGTGAATCTATGTGTTACGACAAAGTTCGGCATGAGAGTGATTGTATTAGTATATCTTTTTGAAGAGTTCAAGTTTATAAGAACGATTTTTAGGGGCTATTTTAGAGTATGATGTTTAAGGGTTTTGTAAGTCGTTTTGTATTTGTAAGTCCATGGAGAGGAAGGGGCGAGGTTATAAGACTACAGGTGTGTTTGGTAGTCATAACTGTTCAGGTAGCATTTAGCTGTTGAGGTAGCTGTTAGCAGGTAGCTTTTAGCTGTTGGCTGAAAAGTAGCTGTTAACAATGACGTGTTTGGCACGATTAGTAGCTGTTGAGTTATTAAAATGATATATATCAGAAAATTAGAAAATCAGAAATGCTACTTTCTATGAGAAATGCTACTTATAATAGCATTTGTCAAATGCTCCTTAAAACGCTAAATATTACTTCAAACGCTAATAACAAATGTACAGCCAAACATGTAAAGTAGCATTCTGACTTGGTCAAAATGCTAAACACTACATTCTACTTGTCTACCAAACATGTACATCAATTTACTTGACATTAGACAATATCTTCCTCTTTTGAAGGAACCGTGTGAAGGATTGTGCGTAATTGGTACCCATGATAGATGTTCTGCTTCTTCGGAGTTCTCGCTCTATTGTATGTACCATTTACCATTTTTGTGGCCGGTTTAGTGCCTTTGATTTGGAGTACACCGATTAATGTTAGGACAGTACAGCTTATGCCTCCGCTAACAAATCGTGAATGCTGTTGGTCTTGGGTTCGACTTCGGGATAGATGGGGTCTAAATCTCTGTCCTGCGCAATGAACAAACTGTCAAGGGGGCCCGGTTTTACCCAGGCGACGCCCCTCCGACGGTCAAGTCAGTATTGGGTGCGATCGGGAAATGTGGTACCGAGAATCACTTATCTTAAGGATAGCAATAAAATGGCTTTCTCAGAGCTCAGAGTCTCTATCTTCCAAATGAGGGAAAAGGAGGGGTATTTATAGTGGAGGAGGTACCTTCAAGGAATACTCCTAGGGGTCCCCCCTTCACCTTGACCCTCCATTCCCTTGACATCCAACGGATGAGATTTGCTGGATATTAAGGACATCATTGGGCTTTATCAAGGGCATTGGGCCTTCCTTCCCAAGGGCTGTGGCCTCATCAATAAAATGAACCCCAACAGAGCCCCTCGGAGTCGGGTTGCGCTCGTTGGTCACTGCGTCTCTGCTTTTTCCTTTCACCGAGGGCGACCTGACTGCGCATCCCCTGGCCGCCCTTTGTCGTGGGTCATGTAATGCGCCTTGACAAAGTTCTATGATGTCGCTCCCTTGTCTTGCTTGCTTCCTAGGCCGTGGAGCTCGTATTTTTCGATTTTAATCGAAAAACTTCGCCCCTTGCGAGCTTCACGGTCGTACGCGTCATTCTTGTTTTTCCATGTTCCATTTCATTTCCTGCGGTTCTCATTCCGACCTCGCTTTTTAGGGCTTCCGATATTTTCACTTCTGAATTGAAGACGGAAATCGCAACCGAATGTCGCCCCTGGAATTGGGTGCGATTTCGGCTTGGTGAAATAAACTTCGCCCCTGAAATGGAGGCGGAAATCGCAGCCGAATGTCAGCGAATGTCGCCCCTGGAATTGGGTGCGATTTCGGCTTGGTGAAATAAACTTCGCCCCTGAAGTGGAGGCGGAAATCGCAGCCGAATGTCAGCGAATGTCGCCCCTGGAATTGGGTACGATTTCGGCTTGGTGAAATAAACTTCGCCCCTGAAGTGGAGGCGGAAATCGCAACCAAATGTCAGCGAATGTCGCCCCTGGAATTGGGTGCAATTTCGGCTTGGTGATATAAACTTCGCCCCTGAAGTGGAGGCGGAAATCGCAACCGAATGTCAGCGAATGTCGCCCATGGAATTGGGTGCGATTTCGGCTTGGTGAAATAACCTTCGCCCCTAAAGTGGAGGCGGAAATCGCAGCCGAATGTCAGCGAATGTCGCCCCTGGAATTGGGTGCGATTTCGGCTTGGTGAAATAACCTTCGCCCCTGAAGTGGAGGCGGAAATCGCAGCCGAATGTCAGCGAATGTCGCCCCTGGTGTTGGGTGCGATGCCCTTTGTCGATGCGAACAATGTATTGCCTTCGGAATTTTTCACTCACTTATTTGGTGAAGAATTCGAAAAGATTTTGGAAAGATTTCGAAAAGATTCCTTCTACCCGTCAGTGTTTGGAAAATCCAAAGGTCACCTCGAAACGGCAAAAAGACAATTGCCTTTAACTGTTCATTATGACAGTTAATGATGTCTTTTACTGGAAATTGTGTAAAACCATTTGATTTTACCGCTTTGCCCCCGGTTTTTCCTCTATAAATATCATGTACTGCCCCATATAGAGTTATTCTTTCTCTTTTGCCAAAATTTTCGCCCCTCTTCTCTTCAACTTTCACTCCTCTGAATTAGGGTTTCGCGTCCTTGTCTTTCTACCAACTTTTCGATTCCCGGTTGCTACCAACCTTGTTCAAGGTTTCTTTGAAGATCTCGGCGTTTTCGATCAATCTTTTGCCAATCCAAGGTAACTCCTCCTCTCTTTCTCCTGTTTCTGTACTTGTCTTTTGGGGTAACCGTTGGTTTGCCCTGACCCCTTTTTCCTTTTTTTCCCGTTTTAGCCCTCCCCTCGCGTCTCAAGATGACGATCCGAGGTTTAAAACTGGATTCGCGTCACATGGCCAACGTGTGGTTTGATTGCCCATGGCTTGAAAAGACTTACAGGCCCGGGCAACGCCCCTTGGCCGATCTGGGCTGGGAAAGTATGGTTATCGCGACCAGGGACGTGGGATGGAAGGCGAATTCCACTCGTGATTCTCGTTGATCCCCGTCGTTCGTCGTTGTTTATTGACTTGGACTCGGACTCTGACCCATCTGGTTCCGACTCCGAGCCCGAAGCCGACATCTGTCGCTGGCAGTGTCGATATAACGTAACCGTTGCTTTCTTGCCTTCCACGCAGATGACGCGATCAGGCGGCTCCTCTTCTTCCTCTCAACCTCATGCACACACCGACATCCTCGCATCAGATGCGACCTTCACCGAGGCGGAGGCCGTTCAATATGTCGCGGCCGCGCAGAACACGAGCGTGGATCTGTTAGGAAGATATGACACTGCTCCGATTTCTGAAAAATTCATTGCGAAGTACACCCCCGCCAGGTTGAAGAAGTTTTGCGCAGACTATAGCATTAGGTCTCCCATTGTCCTAACTGTCCCTGAGTTAGGATCCGTCCTGTCTAACCCTCCGCGCGGCTGCTTCGCGGTCCACGAGCTGGCTATTACTAACGGGCTGCGGTTGCCCATACCCAGATACACTGCTAAACTCCTGTCTCACTACCACTTGTGCCCAGCTCAAGTGAGCCCAAACTCCTACTTAACCATCAACGGGTTCGTAATGACCTGCTTGGCTGCGCTGATCCCGGTGTCAATTAAATTATTTCAATCCCTGCACCGTGTGTCTGCCAACCAATATGGGTTCTACACCTTTAGTCCCCGCGGCGCGAGCGATCTTCATTGCATCGTGACGCAGCCGAAGAAACCCCACAAGAACGAGGTTGTCTGGAAGAATAACTTCTTTTGGGTTAGTCTTAATGCAAGTGCAACTGCTGCCGATGTCTTTGACTTCCCGTTGTCCAAGGGGGAAGTCCCCGCTGACACCCGAGAACAACCAGTACTCCCTCCTTCTATGCGCGCTGTGCGCGACTACTTTGTCCAAGCTAAGACCCAGGGGAGGGCCATCGTGTTTGGACCCCTACCTTCGACCAGTCCTTGGAGAACGTCTGGTTGATAAGCGCGGGTCTCATGGAGGCCGTAAATGAGGCTGAGCGCCGTAGGATTCTTCCTCTTTATCCGTACTTCTCTCTTTATTGCCTGTATGATCAAATGATACTAACTTTCTTTTATTTCATTTTCTCTGCAGTGAAAGCTCTCGATACCGTTGAGACCCACATCGCGAACCTTCTTCCGCAAGCAGATATGTTTAAGGTTCGCGCCCAACGGGAAAAGGCTAGCCATCCTTCGGGCACGCTTTGTTTAGATCAGTGAAATCAACGCACATGCGCCACGACCCATTGGGCTTTTTAACAAGCACAACGTTCGATAACCACGTCGGGTATAAGCATTCTTCTATGTATCCAGCTTTAAGGAGCTTACCCACTTCCTCCTTAATCGCTTCGGACCTTTCTGTCCCAAAATGTCTTCTCCTCTGGTGAACTGGTTTGATTTTTGGGTCCGCATTCAGCTTGTGTGTAATGACTGCGGGATCGAGGCCCGGCATCTCCTCTACTGCGAATGCGAACACGTCTCTATACTCTTTGAGCAACGCGACCAGTGGATCTCGCTCTTCCACTGCGAGATTCCGACCAATGCGTACTGCTCTCTCCTCATTATCTTCTTGTAAAGTCACTTCTTCTGTCTCCTCGTGGGGTTGGGTGGGTCCTTCCAGCCCATGACGCGCATCCAAAGTCTCAATGGAGTACGTCATCGCGGCCGAGACGGCTTCACCACCCCTCTCCTTCCTCTTCCTGGAAGGTTGGTCTTCGGGTGCGGCATCCTCGAGGTTGACCATCGGCGGCCGCAGCCCCGCGTGATAACATTCTCGAGCTGTTTTCTGATCGGTTCGTATTATTGCCGGCTTCCCGTCATCGGTGATATATAGCATTAAAAGTCCCAAGGTAAACACCAAACCAACCACTTCGTTTAACATCGGCTTCCCGATAACCACATTGTATGCGCAGGGAATGTCAATGATGATGAATTCCACCATTGCGGTCCTGATCGCACTTCCAGTACCAATGGCACCAGGGAGTCGAACCGAACCTAGCGGATAGATAGTCTGCCCGCCGAACGCGACAATAGGATCATGCAGTGGCTTTATATCCTTTCTCGTGTATCTCAGCTTTAATAAACAATCCAAAGTCATTATATCTACTGAGGATCCTGTATCCACCAGGCATCTTCTTATGTCCTTGTTCGCCACTCTCATGGTAATCACCACCGGATCATCATGTGGTGTACGAACCTCCGTAATATCAGACTGCTTCAAAGTGATATCAGGAATCCTTATCGGCCTCATCTGCGGAGACGCAATGGAGTTGATAAAGTTTCTCAAATTTTCTTTTCGTCCCCGGTGACTTGGTCCGCCGCTGGCGAAGCCACCCGAAATTGTGTTTATCACACCGGGGTTGTGTTCCCTATCTCCTCCCTTGGGTGGTCGCGGCCTACTCCCAGGCCAGCCATTGTTGTTGTTGCGGTTGTTGTAGTTGCAGCGGCCCTGCCATTGTTGTTTATACCTGTCCCGCTGTCCTCGCAGCCGGGTCAGGTATCTCTGCAACCTTCCATTGTCAGCTAGATTGTGACACACATCTTCCAAATTAGGGCAGTTTCGGGTACTGTGCCCGCTCTCCATATGGTATTCACAAAATTGCTGCATGTTGACCCTATCTGCGTCAGCCATTGGCTTTGGTGCCGGCAACATCTCATCATCCTTGATTGCCATAAAGATTGTTCTGATCGATGTATTGAATCGACCTGGGTTGCGCAAGCCGCTGCTCGGCCGGCGCGCAGACAGGAAGTCCTGGCTCTTGTTCTGCGCCACCACAGCCGCCTTCTCTTTGCGTCCCGAGCTATTTACCAAGGAGGCATTCACGTGCGCAGCCACTCTCTGATATGCGCTCACCATGGTCTTGGGCTCTTTTGCAACCAAGTCATACTTGCATCTACCTTCTGCCATTCCCATGATTAACGCCGCAACCCCCGCCTCATCAGTATGGTTGGTCACATGCGTTGCATTCATGCGGAATCTCTGGATGTACTCGTCCAGAGATTCGTTGTCTCCCTGTTTCACAGTGGCAAGATGGATGGATGTCTTTTTTCTAGTCTTGCTGGTTACAAAGTGGCCAGCAAACTTCCTTCTCAATTCTCTCCATGAGTCAATACTGTTTGGGGGTAACTGGTCAAACCACCTCTGCGCGATCCCGCTTAGTGTAGACGGGAACAACTTGCAGATGGTGGGTTCGTCCATGGTCAGGTAACTGATATTGTGTAGATATGACGAGATGTGGTCGTGCGGGTCTCCTACCCCATCGTACTCAGTCATTTTGGGCTTCTTAATGCCCGGCGGCTTGTCTGCGGTTAGGATCCAAGTTGTGAATGGGGAGTCACAAAGCAGTGTTGAACGTCCTCGATGACCACAGCCCTGGTATTTGGAACTTGCCTCGCCCTCAATTTCGGACTCGCTCTCACTACTGCTTCGCGTCCGGGTCCTACCTCTGCGAAGTGGACTCCGGGGCCGCTCACCGTGATGATGCTGGTGGTCGTGCTGAGATTGAGTCTTGGGCTGTGGTTGCGAGGGACAGGTGAGGGCTACGCCTCGTGCGGGTGGAGGAGACCGGGACCGTATCCACAGGGGCGCGTTGCGTCGCCCTGAATCCCGCCGTAATCTGTCAAACACTGATGCCCGATCCTCCTTTACCATACCCTTGCCTTTCTCCATCGCAGAAAATTTTTTGTATGACGCCTGGGGTCGCTCTTTCTGTCTTTCCTTCTCTCTTTCCCTCTCTTTCCGCAACCTTTCCTCTTCCTCTTTCTTCCTTTTCTCCTTCTCCTCGCGCGCCCTCCCCGCATCGATGACGAGGCGCGCGTCCAAGAATCTAGGGTTGGCTTGCCTCTGTGCCTCCTTTGCGCGTGCCACAGCTCTGCGGATGCGCACTGATGGGCACGGCCTCTTCTTCCCCCTCTTCGCTCCTGAAGATCCCGGTTGCGACTGCCCTGAGACCGGTGCCGCCTGCGCACTCAGCTCCTTTCGGAATGCCGCCATCTGGGCATCCAAGTTCTCCATCATCTCCTTGCGAAACTCTTCTTGGACTGCGGATACCCGAGCTTCAAAGGCCGCAGTGCCCTGGCTATCCGTCTCCGTCTCCTCCTCGTCTGTGTAATCCATCTCGTCTTCATCCTCGACGACGTAACCTCTGCGGTGACGCCCGTCTTCGATGGTTACAGGGGGAGGTGGGCGCGCAGCTTCCACTGCCTTTTGTCTTTCCGGGGGTCGAGTGGATGCGGTTGCGGTGGACGCAACCGGCCCCAATAACTCACCCGTCATCGGGTCGCAACGGCCAATGATTGGGTTGTCACCGGGGGGTGGCGCACCCGCATGCACAGTGGCCGCGTTTGACTTGTCAACCTTTTTTCGCGTCTCGGCTACCATTTCTATCGCAGTCAAAATGTTCAACTCACAAGCAAAAACTCAGACTTCTCCGATCTATCCCCACAGACGGCGCCAAATGTTGGTCTTGGGTTCGACTTCGGGATAGATGGGGTCTAAATCTTTGTCCTGCGCAATGAACAAACTGTCAAGGGGGCCCGTTTTTACCCAGGCGAGGCCCCTCCGACGGTCAAGTCAGTATTGGGTGCGATCGGGAAATGTGGTACCGAGAATCACTTATCTTAAGGATAGCAATAAAATGGCTTTCTCAGAGCTCAGAGTCTCTATCTTCCAAATGAGGGAAAATGAGGGGTATTTATAGTGGAGGAGGTACCCTCAAGGAATACTCCTAGGGGTTCCCCCTTCACCTTGACCCTCCATTCCCTTGACATCCAACGGATGAGATTTGCTGGATATTTAGGACATCATTGGGCTTTATCAAGGGCATTGGGCCTTCCTTCCCAAGGGCTATGGCCTCATCAATAAAATGAACCCCAACAAATGCGGATTGCGGAGAAATGTGTCTTTGTTTTATGGAAAATTTGCATCTAACATCTTTTAAGTTTGCGATTTTAACATCTAGCACCTTTTATGTTCAATTCTGCTTAATGACACCTTTTAGTTGTAAAATTTTAACACATAGCACCAAAACTAGTAATTCCGACCAAATTGCGTTGACTCCGGCTTTGACCACCGTGACTCTCACCGGATTTTTTTTTTTTGTTCATTTATTTCCTTTTCCTCCCGAAATTTCCCCCGATTTTTTCTATTTTCATCTTTTATGTACCCATATTTTGTGGTTCTCTCTCCTTTTTTGTTCTATGGTAGTACGAGATTAGCTTTTGGTAGATGTAGAACCATAACGAACTCAATTAAAACTTAATAAGTAGGTTTATAGTACTTGATTAGCTTAATTAAAGTAAATTAAAGCTAGATTAAACCATGATTTTTTAATTAAATTGTGTAATGGCTTCGATTAAATTCTAATTGGCATACTTTAATATGATGAAAATTATGAAAAAGGAATTCAGTATAATTGAGGTTGGTGAAATGTGGTTTGAGAGGTATGTGTTCAATTTAAAGAAGGAAAAATGAAAGATGAAGAAGGGGCAGTTGAGAGAAGCATCAACAAGTGAGAAAGAAAACAAAATCATGGGGAAAGTTTAGGGAAAAGGGAAACAAATGAACAAAAAAAAAAAAAAAAAAAAAAAAAAAAAAAAAAAACCGGCTGAGAGTCAATGGCGGTCAATGGCGGAGTCAACGCGATTTAGTCGGAACTATCAGTGTTGGTGCTATGTGTTAAAATTTTGCAATTTAAAGGTGTCATTTGGCAGAAATGAACATAAAATGTGCTAGCTAATAAAATCGCAAACTTAAAATGTGTTATCTGGCAAATTTTCCTTGTTTTATCTTCCTTTTCACAAAATCCGAAAATGCATATTACTTAATTTTTTAAACCACACACAACACTTTCCGTTAGTTAGAAAAACAATATAAAGTATTATTACAATAGCGAGCCCCCGGCCAGTGATTCTTGTATTGTAGTGGGACTTTTGGTTTGATGAGGCAGTAAACACCCTGGGATTAATGTATCTTTGCTTTATCTTCCTTCTCACAAAATCCGAAAATGCATGTAACTTAATTCAAATTAAACCATACACAACACTTTCCGGTAGTCAGAAAAACAATACAACAAGTATTATTACAATAGCAAGTCCCCAGCCAGTGATTATGTATTGTAGTGGGACTTTTGGTTTGACGAGACAGTAAACACCCTATTGGATTCAATTGATTAAATATTATTAATGATTTATTTCATGCATATCTTTTTTTTTTTTTTAAATGTACGTGAAGAAAGGCACTAGGGAATTTCATGCATATCTTTGAAGTAATCTTGAGTATTATTTTGTAGGGTTTTTTGTCATACCACACCTAATAAAACTTTTTTTTTTGCCAGACTTCACCTAATATAACAAATTTTGTCAAACCACACCTAATAAACTCTTTTTATTTGTCAAACTACACCTATGTCGACTTTCGCCCCTTAACCACCCACCCTCGCCCCTTACCCACCCACAGCCACCCATCCCCCCCATAGCCACCCATACCCGCCCCATACCCACCCATAACCGCCCCCTTACCCAACCATAGCCACCCTACATCCACCAAAATTGGTTTTGTCCCCTCCCTTTTCAATTCCTCAAACTTAATTTCCTCCCCAAATTTGATTTTTAGCTCCAAGATAAATTTGAGTACCTCCCTTTGAATGAATTTGTGATAAAATAGATTAACGAAAAAAGGGAAAATTTGAAGAAATAGAGGGAGAAAACATTAGGGATAGAGAGAGAATGTAACACTACGGAATATGGAAAGTGAATTATGGAGTTGGTTTGTCCCACATTGGGAAAATAAGGCTCATATGATCAGTTTATAATAGATTCCTACCATCATACTACCAACAAGGCCTTCACCTTTTAGAGCCCGGAGAGGATATATGGGCCTAAGAGGTGACTTTCCATCTTATTGGGTTGTGTTGCAACGTATGATGGATCGGGCTGTTACAGATGGTATCAGAGCAACCCTGCGACCGCGTGCTGGGTGCTGGGGCGAGGCCCAGACCAGCCGTCTAGCGGGGGAGATCTTGGACCTGTGTTAATGTTGGTATGGTTTGGTCGAGGCGCAACGGGGACGTTGCGGTCTCTAAGTGGGGGAGTTTGTAACACTACGGAATATGGAAAGTGGATTATGGAGTTGGTTTGTCCCACATTGGGAAAATAAGGCTCATATGATCAGTTTATAATAGATTCCTACCATCATACTACCAACAAGGCCTTCACCTTTTAGAGCCCGGAGAGGATATATGGGCCTAAGAGGTGACTTCCCATCTTATTGGGTTGTGTTGCGACGTAAGATGGATCGGGCTGTTACAGAGAATGTGTTAGAACGGGGGGGAAATAAGTCATGTGATAAGAATGTGTATTAGGGGAGGCAATGGGGTGGCCATAGGGGAGGCAATGGGGTGGCTAAGGCCGGCAATGGGTGGATGAAGGTTGGAAGTCAACATTAGATATTTAGGTGTGGTCTAACAAAAAAATAGATTTTATCAGGTGTACTTTGGCAAAATATATTTTATTAGGTGTAGTCTGACAAAAAACTTATTTTATAAGGTGTGGTCTGACAAAAAACCCTATTTTGTATGCAAATTGCTAAACGTTTATAGTGTAGAGCCGTAGACACAATTAATATGTCTACAATATAAAATTGAGTTAGTTGTAGTAAAATTGAGATTGATGTAGTAAAATTAATTTTTAATGAAAAATTCAGGTATTAAAATTTATTGTGGTGTTAGGGAAATTATCTGGGTAAGTAGTAAAATTTTGATTGTGTAGTAAAATTATTGCTCATAGTAGACACTTTCAAGTGTCTACACTGTAGACCTCTAGTATTTTTATTGTAGACATATTGTGAGAGTTCCAAATGGTATGTTAAAGTGATGGTCGATAAGTATGTATGAGTATTTTTATACCTTATAGATAGGCTTTATACTTATGGTGTATGTGTCTTATCTTATGGAGTTGTATATGCATACTCCGTATAAAGGTTCAGATAAAAGTACAGTACCCCAATTGAAATTGGCAAATGCAAATTTTATCTCATTAATTATCAACTAATCAAAGATTACAAGGGAACTTGCATTGAGGTTACATTCCAATCAATGAAAATCGATCATTTTATTCAAAACTTCATCACTAATCTCAACCTTAGCTTACACACCCATAATAATAATGATAAACATAATACCAATAATTGTGAATCCCCAACTTCATTAAAATCAAATTGATTTTGGCAAATAATGTATCAAGTAGCCTTTGGTGTAAAGTTCTTGAACCTGTTCTCGGCCTCATACCAAGACTCTAAGTTGATCAGGTCATTGAACTCGGAGAATGTAACCATTTGGTCCAAGTCATCCCTGGTAGTACCCTTGTCCTTCAAGGTCCTCATGATGTTAACCAAGGCGCGAGACGTGGCGTACAATGCAGTGAGTGAATGGGCAATCAAATGGAAACCCATCTCCTTGAACTCCTCTGGTGTGTGTAGGGGAGTCTTTCCTCCTTCAATCATGTTCGCAATTCTCAAACCCTTTGTCTCAGACGAAACCTGTTTTAGCTCATCAACATTGGCTGGTGCCTCAACAAAGGTAGCATCAGCTCCGGCCTATAATTTAAAACACGTTATGTTAGTGTATCATAAATTTCATGACGACCTATTGGTAACATGTCACGTCATAAGCACGCTTTAATTTGAAGAAATGTACCTCCTTGTACATGTTAGCACGTCTAATGCCTTCCTCAAGACCGTGGGGTGCACGGGCATCAGTCCTAGCAACAAGGAAGAAATCAGAGTCGCCAATTGCTTCTCTTGCCGCTGCTATCTTGAGTGCGTGCTCCTCTGCTGGTACCACGGCTTTGCCACGCATGTGACCTGGAAATAGGCCAATAAAATACAAAAACTTATTAATAAATTACACTAATAGAAATAATTCATACTAAAAAATATAAAATGAATTTAAAAGTTTTTCTTTGTCGGAAAATATATATGTACTTACCACACTTCTTTGGCCACACTTGGTCCTGTTGAGTGAAAAAATAAGAGCAAAATTCCAGGTCAGTTGGATTGACTTGGTCTCACATGGATTAATGATACATATACAAAGCATGAATGACAATTGTGTTGCATGTAAGTGACATGTTCTTGTATACATGGATCTTATAATTCACATTCAGTGGTTTGCATAGCTTGATCTATAATTTCGCACAATTGACTCTGATTTTATATATAGCTAGATAAGTAGATAGTAGTGAATCTTGATATAGCCCGTAATAATCATGCATCTATATTTTACATAAGCCATAAGTATTTTAGCAATTCTGAAGATTTCAGTACCTCAAGGAAGACACCTTTAGCGCCGGCCGCAATCAACTCTCTAATGAACCTTTGGACGTTAAGAGGACCTCCTCCACCGGTGTCTGTAATCAATTATACACAGAAAAATATTACTCCGTACTTTATATATGGATGTTTATATATAAAAGATTTTTAAATACAATAATCCATTTATTTTTTTATTTTTTTTTGGTTACAACAATAATCCATTCTCTTATAAGGGAGTCTCACCTCCATCAACAATGACACACAAGTTAGGAGCAGCAGCCGTAATTCGACGAGTAGCCTCTACCATTTCAGTTGTACTGCATAACAATAGAATTACATTAGTCTTTTACTCTCTTTGACAAAATGGTATAATCATATTAGATCAAACTCGTTTTCTCTTAATAAATAATTAATCATATTAGATGCACTTGAACATTGATCGTCACAAACTCACAATGTTATGTATCATGTACGATAATGGACCCACTATATGGGTAAAACACAAGAGAAAATAAGTCAATAAATCCCAAAAATTCGTGTTCAATAATAGATCACAATTATTAGAAGTAAACATTTTTCATATGATAGACCCCGTGATATAGCATGCAATGCATGACATGCTCACAATAATGCGATCGAAGTGTGTCGCGTCACAAGCAAGATAGTAAAATTAAATTAAACCGCAGCATCAAAATTGTTTAAAATGGTAGCAGCAAAATGCATAATAATAAGTTTACGACAAAGTGTAGTAAGAGAGTTATACGTGAGTAAGCCAAAGTCAGGGAGACCAAGCATGGCAGCAGAGATACTGAAACCGGAGACGAAGGCGGCGTGGAAGCCGGTCTTCTCCACAACGGCGGCAGAAAGGGCGTCTTGGACACCGGGCATAAGGATACATCCATGCTCCTCGATCAATCGGTGCATTGTCGTCTTACGCTCGGCACCATTAGTGAAAACCGCGGTGGTTGCACCACTTGTCACGGCATCGGTCGTACCATTAGGCGGCGCCATTATAGTGGAAATGAGAAAAATTAAGCTAGCAAGTGAAGAAGGAAGGAGTAAGGAGGAAGGAATGAGAGAGTTTATACTTGAGAGTTTTAAGTATGAGATGAAGTTTAGTTTTGGTTAGGACTAGTATTTATACTAGTACTAACTAGAGAACTTAAGAGAGTTGGCACTCACTAAAATAATGACATGATTATTTAAGGTTATGCTAGGTGTGGTAGAGTAGACTATACTAATGTTTTAACTTTTTTGGGTAGGGATGGAGACTCTCATTTCTCAAGTGAATGGGAAATTTCCCTAATCATATTTTTATATAATTTTTACAATTCAATTTAATCTGTACTCGAGTCAATTTGACTATGATAAATAGACTATAAAATCCTCTACATACATGATTTGTAAATGTTAAATCATATTGATATATAATTTTTAAGTTTTTATATGTTATATCAATTCAAAAAAAAAATTATAAAATACGGAAAATATTATTCAAAGAATCGATCCCATCGTGAATTCCATTCAATGAAATTATTTTGGCAATTGAGAGAAGTGGAAATTTCGTGGTTTGGATGAATTTGAGCATGAAAAAGAAGGGAGTAATTGTTTGATTGCAGTCATTTGGTCCAAGTCGCTTGTAATGGACCCCACCATGTGAATGATTTGAATGATTGCACTCCGCCCTTCCGTCCTCGTCCATTATAAGCAGTCTCTTTATTCGACTTGATAAGCAGCCTTAACTCCCATCCTACTCTGACCTGGCTTGAGATGAAAGCTGCTTTAACTCTCCGTTTTGCGTGGCTAACGTTTGATTTGGATATATACTCCTATAATGTATGAATAGTTTATGTGTAATGTTAATAATGTAAAAGAATAGGCAAAAGATCGAAAGTGAAAAAGTGATTAAGCATTTTCATCTTATTGCATACGGAGTATTATTACTTATTAAAATTGGGCGTGCCACAAACTAACAATGGAGAATTGGAGAATGAATGCATTACTTATAGAGTTATAGAGTTATAGATCACCTTGAGGCTTGAGATTATGCAAATATGTTGTCTAGAATTTAATCTACCTAAACCCACATAGGGACTACTCCAAATAAGATTTAGGACATACTAGTATAGGGTCGATAATTGATATTTAGTTAGGTATATCATCGATCATGCACACGATGATTAATTAATTACAAATTACATGTAATGATACATGTCATGGTGACATTCTAATAGTCGTTATAACTTTATCATTAAAGCATCTAATATAATCACAATTTCAATTCATAAGTTGTATCTTGGATGCATAATATTACCTTTATATATATGTAGTCATATACTGCTACACATGCAAAGGACTTTAACTTGCATTGTTAACATTATGGTCGTCTAAATCTCTCTTACGCAATCAAATTATATATGGTAGTTTTCCAAAGAAATAATAAATTGAAGGGAGTATATGATATTAAAATTTTGAGAGCACCTGAGACTAATGTATGCATGATTAGCTAATTAAGCAGGATGATAATTTATTTGAAGATGATAATTTATTTGAAGTGTCGTTCTCATCATCATCATCATCAGCTTATCATCATAGTAATCTTTTTCTCAAATTCCTAGCTTGTATAAGTCATAAGTTTAGCATAATCAACTCATCTATACTGGCATTAAAATATACGAATAATTGTAGACAGTTTCGTATTGAACAAAGTCATGACTGCTATAGTCTGCTACGATCAACTACATACGGAGTATAATTAATGGCTTATTATATTAGAGAGGCATGAATTACGTTGATCTCAGATCTGTCGTTTGTGATAATTCAAAGATCTTATCTTATATTATTATGTGCAATTCCGATCAAACAAGCAATTAGCTGATTGATTTCATGGTTTTTTTTTTTTTTTTTTTTTTTTTTTTTTTTTTTTTTTTTTTTGTTGTTGTCATCGGATTTAGTTTAGTTTCAGGCTGGTTATAAAATACTTTAAAAACGGAGAGTAATCAAAGGATGATGCCAAGATCTAATAGCTTGATGCATTTTCGGGTGTCAAGGTGAAATTCATTGCATATCGCTATGAATTTTAACATTGTTGCATAACCAGAGATGGATCGAAACTCAAATTCCTAGCTTAAGCTAATAATATTATGTTTGTGTATGTGACGAGTCCGCAACCAAATGATGGTCATTAGTTTTTCTGTGGTAATTTGCTCCCAATTCAAGACTAATCAAAGCAAGGAATCTTCAATTCTCAACATTATCTTTCACGCAGATACATAGTACATGACGCTTTTCATGTTTTTGCCTCCACCAACTTTAATCTTTCTTTTTGGCGGTAACGGAACATACGTACTCGTCGTACCAATTATTATAGTTTTACACGTCAAGGCGGATTATGAACTTTAGAATATTGACTACCTCGTGTTCAAATGCGTAGGTTCTTTTATGAATTTGCGCTTAGCCAGTATGATCATTAAGAGTTTGCTTGAAATGAGACAAATTAAGAAAAAGAGGCAAGGATTGGAAAACTTGCTAGTTTGCATTTCACTATCAATGCTAAAACTAGTTCTTTTACTCGTGCAAACTTGCACGGGTTGTTATATGAATAGTAAATATTTTATTATTCTTATACTCATATATGATGATACTATTTTGAACTATTATCAAACTAATAGATGCGTATTAAGATTCAAGAAAAAAGGACCCTTGAAGTTAAACTTGACAAAAGTTAATCCTGACCTTGCATGCCTTTCGAAGCGTTGGGCTCGTTTTTTAATTTCTTGTGTGACTCGTATTAACCCACGTATTTAAATTCAAACTCGATCCGACCCGTTGATCAAATTTAACCCCTAATTAACACAAATCAACCTAAATTTAAACCAAACCCTTATTGGGACAACCCCTAGTTGACCTGACTCGTACTTGACATGACTCATTTACAGGTATACACAACTTAGTTTTCGTATGTCATTTCAAAACGTCAGTTAATTATATTAAACCACGCAATTATATATTAAAACGAATAATTACTCGTAACTAAGGCAACTAAATTATGTCAAACTTAAATGCTAAAGGTCAAACCACTATTTCGAGTTTTTTTTCGATTATGTCAAACTTAAATTTTTGATTATTGCCTTATTGCGTAATTAAACCCTAACAAGTAGAGTTTATTTTCAACTCTAAAGGATCCAAATCTTGTATAAAATATGCCAAAAATAGTAAAGTATGAGAGTATTAGCAGTCTTTTTTGGATGATCGATAAAGAAAAGTTTAATAATCATTAGAGGATGGAGGGAGTATATGTTTATACATTTGTAACACCCCACATTTTTGGTTAATTATTTAATAAGGGTGTTAATATTTAAGCCGATTATTAAAAGTTAAATTGAGTTCCTATAAGTGACTTTCGATCGGGTTTGATGCGGAGCATAGTGATGGAGAAATAGATGACGACCTTAATCAAGCCGAACCCGAGTCTACCCTCAAACCCATTTACATAAATGAAAGGAAATAAAACCCTAGCTTCCATTATAAATAGTCGGTCTCTTTCTCTCTCTCTCTCTTTTTCGTAGCCACCACCCGCTGAAAATTTCCAGCACCATTGTGCCAACTTCAAACACACATAATTCTCTCTTACGATCTCTGATTAGAGCGTGGGTGATGGCGTTAGAACCGTGATTTCGATACGAATCCAGTAACATGTGGATCGTTCCAAGATTCCATGGTATTCTCACTGTAGAGATGGTTTAGTAGAACTGTGTCTATCTACCCGAGAACAGTGTCGCCGCCTCGGTATTCTGACTATTCCCGTCGACTCCGAAAATATTTTAAGACAATATTTTGTGGAGATGTTCCTGACTATAATTTTGAAAACATATATAAATTTGGTAAGGCCTAGACTTCTGTATCAAAAGTTACATTGGTTTTCGTGAGTAAACTCTAATTGTCATTCGTGGTTCATTGTGAACTTGATTCCCGTCTATCCGTTTGGTGTTTGTGGACGAAATTTTGAGGAGAGGTTTCTGACATAACATTATACAACATACTAGAATTTGGTGGTCATACGATTTTTGAGGTAAAAGTTATCCACATTTATTTACTACTGTCACTTTTTGGATTCATGAAATATTAGTTAATTTGTGAGATTGTGGCTTATGGATATACCTTGTGAATTAGGGGATCATCGATTGAGTTTGTGATTGTTTGGGCATATAGATTGTAGATTCTAGGAGGTGTAGTTCATTGACTTGGTTAGAAGTGTTTGATTTAAGGATTAGCGATGGAAGGTAAGAACGTTGATCATGACCCTTTGGCTAACCTCTACTCCCGTTTAATTCACCATCATGTTTATTCGTATGATCGTCTTACCTTTGGTTTATTCGTTCAATCTTGATTATTATTGCTTCGCCTATATCTACTTCATATCATGAGCGTATTATTGTTCGAATTGCTAACCATTTCGCAGCCCTTCGGCTTCCACTATTTTCGGCCACTCGGCCCTTTTGTTGCTCTCGGCCCCTTGGCCTCTTGTTGCCGACGCACCACTCGGCCTCTCGGCCGGGTGGTCTCTTTTGATTGCTTTGTTTCGGCTTGAGCTTGTTTTGTTGTCTATCAATTGTGATCGATCCATTTTGTATTATCAAATAACGTATCATTGGATAATGAATCTAAAACGGATGAAAAGAAAAGTATGATAATGTTTACCGCCTAGAGTAAGGTGACACGGCCACCGGTCACCTCTGTACCTTGTAATAAGGGAGTCTAGGTCGGATTAGCTACCGACCTCCTTATAGGCTTACCTCCTAGAGGCTTCGCATCCTACCTGGCCCTCTAGTGAGGGGTGTGCACACGTCAAGACTTTAGGATCTGTTTTGGGTACTCTAGCTCGCGTTGGTTCGAGATTGTGGTGGATGTGGGGTGTAGGAGCCCAGCCTTGACTAAACTCGTGTTATGTAATGAGGCTAATGGACCTCGTAGTGATGTGGTGATTATCACATCGTTCTTTTGATTATAACGTTCGTCTGTTATTTGTTAGCTACGCACCTCAAGGCACGAATCTTCTGTTTTCTTGTATTTTCTGTGATTTCTTACTCAGCCTGTATTCTGACGTTCTACTTCTGGTTTGTTCCCTACCATATTCTGGGGCCTACGTCATCCTCGATGGCGTAGTTGACAGGTCTTGATGCTTGGATGCTTGCTTGCGGAGTCGAGTCGCATGGTTGGGGATTCACAAACATTTATTGAGTTTTCATTTCATTTGGATTATGTATTTGAGATTTCGGTTTTGAAAACTGTTGTTCGACTTTGTTTAGGACTTCCGCTGTTTCTTTCTCGTTTAGTTATTGTAATCGAATTCTCTTGCGTAGCGATTGACTTGGTAGTTAATTGTGGCGTGACAATTCTAAATTATTTCTACTTATGGAACGTTAAAATTTAGGGTTGTTACAGTTGGTATCAGAGCGTTAAGTTCTGATTCGTCGAGTCTACAAAAGTTTTCAAAACAAATTTCGAAAGTTTTACAAGGGGGCGAGTCGGGTGCATACATTCGAAAGCTATTGCTACGTGCTACTTGTCTCTTTTATTACACCATGGATTCCTAGTACTGACTTTTGAAGTTTTGGGAGTCACTATTTGTACCGACTCAATATGTAGATTGTCCTTTGGTACTTAGATGAATTGATGATCTATTAGCTTATGGGTTCTAAATTACAGTTTATTATTTGAATGTGATGTTGGAACCAAAGAACTTAAAGCGACTGGAGGTTCATTCGTAAACTATTGGGAGTCGAATAAAGACGTAAAGGACCCTTTTGATTATATTAAGGATGTGTTTGATGATAAAGTTATGATTGCATTTGAGCACTGGATGTTTACTGTTATCGAGGAATTTGTCCTTATTGATGAGATTTGAGGTAGAACATGCCCTTTGATTCGTGTATGTGAGATGCTGGTAAACCATAAACTTGGGAGGCAATCGTTTACCCACTCTTTTCCCCAACCATAATACTCTATTTGTGGTATTGAATCAAATAAGATCATTGAAGAAAAATAAATCGAGATGAACCTATGCTTATCCCTGTAGAAACAACCAACACTACTCCATCTAACTTTGCTCCACCTATTGAATCTAGTACAATGATTACTATAAGGGAGAGTGAAAAGTCGAAGAAGGAACTAGTAATGGTGAGTCTATGAGGGAGCTAAGCATATGTGATGTAGGTTCTTGTATACTAAACCTTGCGTCATTCAATTGCCATCGACGCGGATTCTAAGTGATGTTAAGGAAACCGAGAATTTGGGGATGTAAATAAAAAAAATGGAGAGAAGTTTCCGTTGAGGATATCATGCATACGATTGTTTTGTTATTTTGGGTTTAAGTGACGAAAATTCAATATGCAATTTATGAAACTAGAGTCACCCAAAATTTAGAAGAACTCTTGAAGTGAACCAAATACTATTGTAACGAAGGTCAATATATGTATTTCTACAAGAGTGCTGAGGTTTAAAAGAATTGCAAGTTAGATGTGACTACGATCATGGATACGATACTTTAAAGTTGAGGATTTCTGTGATTTTCCTTACCTCGTTTTCTGTGCATTTAGACTCCGTGTCTTGTAATTGTCTTAGAAAAGGGGACAACGCCCCTATAAATCTATTTTAATTGATGTCATTTGATTGAGACTACGTGCTATTTGAAAACTTATATGAGTGTGTGAGTGTTTTGTTAATCTGACTCACCTATTCTAAATAGCCAGACTTGGCTTTGTTGGGGGCTCACGTTGGCACCAGGAAGAGTGTCCACCCGTCTTAACCGAGGCGCAGAATGCGCTACCTTCCGTATTTCGCCTTGCAGAATTTGAATCAAATCAGTAATTGATAAATCGTATGGTCATGAGTTAAACAGAAAAGTATTGCTCTAATTTCGGAATCAGCCTAAGTCAAATAAAACACTCGAATAAACCGGTTGGTTGATTATTAGTATTGCATGGAATTTCATACTTGGTTCATTTGAAGGTCGTACTATAAAGGTAAACTATTTACTTCAGAACCCCTAACAAGATTCTTCAAATTAGTGTCGTTTGGGTAAAAGATGGTGCATATGGGTTCTAAGTGAATAATCAGATTTGATTCGGGGCTATGTTGTATGAACTATGGCTAGCGTTGGTAATTACTCCCTACGCGTGATTTTGTAGTATTGAAGAATAAGACAAACATTATGGAATATACATGAGCAAAGGGACACCTTCAGGACTTCTCGAATTATCATTATATTTGTATGAGATTTATCTCGGTAAATCACAAGATAGGAGTGTTGGACGCCTAATATATAATGGAGAGTGAAATTTTGAGGTTACCATGGGGATTGATCAATTGAAATTGGAAATTAATTGGTTGAGGTACAATTAGATTGTGTGGGGCAAAGACTCAACGTTCAAGATCAGTTACGTCTATTGGTACATGATTGACATAATTAATAAAGTGAAAGAGATAACAAGGTTATGACTTCAGCAATTGTTCGAAAACTGAATTGGTGAAAGAGATTCAACTAGCCACATGCATGACTTGAAGGTTGACACCATGATATAATTTGAACAATGGAGACATAAGCTGTTTTGGGACCTCCAACAATGGAGAGTAAACGTAAGAAGGAAAGGACTGTCGTTGTGCTACAACTATACCGAGGATTTAAGTTTGAAAGACTGATGTACCAATTAAAGTATTAGGGCGGAGTAGAGATAATGATATTGCTCCCGAATTAAGCCACTATAAGTATAATGATAATGATATTGTTTACCTTGGCGAACAAGTTAATGGAATGTGAAGCAACTTCGTGGTAGTAGCACTGTTTCACCCCTTAGACTTCCTGGCACTTTGAGCATCATATCTTGAGATTTGTAGTAAGTGGAGGATTTGATTTTAATGTCAAGTTAAAGGATGGCTCCTAGTACATTTTGGTTTAAATAACAAGGAAAGGAATGGAAACTTCAAAGATGCAGAGTTATGGGTTGAAATTTTCGTGGAAGAAATTTAAAAGTGTTAGATAATCGCTCAAATATAAGACATGTGAATGAGATATGGGTTGAAATTTTGTCAGATGAGGCGAATTGAAAGGGGTTGTGTATAGAGGAACTAGCGATTGTTATTATGATCAGATTGGGTACTATCTATACAATGCTTATGGTATTGCGTTATCGAAAATAAAATTAAACCCCTTTGGAGAAGCTACACTCGTATTGCATGGGTTAAGACAGCTTTGGTGTTATGAAACAGATTAGGAGGCAACGAAAGAGAACTAAGGATGATCATATCAGTTGTAGCTTGACAAGTGTGAGACTTAAGGATACATGTTTAATTTACAAGGATGAAGTCTCTTCAGGTCAAATTAGGGTGATGGTCTTACCTAATGACTAAGGCTAAAAGTGCGTCAACACTTGAGAGCTCTATATACGAATATGTGCTTGACCAAGTTTCCAAAGGATTTCCTTATAGTTACATAAGCTTGTGTGATTGCTCTAAGGTCTACACCTGTAAGACATGGTTACGTGGAAGCCCCAATGTACAAGGAAAATAGAAAGCAACTTCGAGACTTGTAGTATATGTTCTAGTATCAGATGAGAATGAGATATGAAAGGAAAAATAACTAGAGAGTGATACTCTTAACACATTAAGGTCATATGATTATAGGAGTAAACTCGTTCGCACAAGCAAAGAGATTGACTCTAAATATTACCTAAGGGTTGGTGTGAGTCATGAACGGATAAAATTTGGAGAGCTACAACGTGCGTCTTCAGGCAATCCAATGAGTGTGAGGAGACTGGCCTACTTGAGGTTCGACTGATGATTGTAGTCTTTAACTTTGGAGACATAAGTGCCGGTGTGTAATTAAAGGGGCGAACATGAGGCATTTGACGTAATTATTGAAACTTAAAGAGTATTATAAGACGACAAGTTGATTATGAGAAAGAGACTCAAATTTCATGGTCGACGATTTATATTGATTCTCAAGACCCTGGATACATCAGGCGCATAGAGATCTAAGGGAGTCAGGGGACCTGCAGCAAGGAGCCTAGTCAGTGCGATCAAATAACTACTGCATGACGATAATATCTTGATGGGGTAAAACGACAATAAGGGTCAACAATTATGGAGATGAAATAGAGCTTAAAGGGTAACAACGCCTGTCATCAGCCCTCTACGACATAAAAAGGGACGTTCATTTTGTGAAGATAAGTGATAAACAGAACAAGATTGTGAAAGATACATGGAGTAATAAAATATGATTTGGCCAGTTGTCTGTAAGCAATGAGACGTATGACCTTGCAACCTACTACTACATGTGAGTTGAGATATACAATACCAGTTCTACGACAGCGGTCTTGATACTAAATAATACCCTGAGGTTTAAATATTAATACCTGGTGTAGATGGGAATACCGCAACAAAGGCTTGTTATCGGATTTGGAAACGATGAGATTTAAAGGACTACAAATTTCAGTAAAACTTTCGTTGGTACGAATTTATTATAAAGAATGGTATATGGTTAACAAGTTTGAGTTGCCGGCCGGCTTCCGGAAAGGTTCTACTTTAGTAATGTGTTCCATGTCTATCAACGACAATCATTTTCTAAATGCGTTGGATAGTTCTATATTATTGGGATTACAGTTCATGAGGAAATGCGACAAAGCGTGGTCGACCTGGGGAGGAGAAAGAGACAATGAAATACCAATTTGGGGAACACAAGTGAAAAGTAGCATTGATCGATGATCAGATAATTTTCTCGCATGATACCTAAACGTACTTTGGTTCGAGGACGAACCTTTTCTTTAAGGGGGATGAGAACGTTACTTGTTCCTCCTCCGCTCTCATTTATGTGGATTCCATGTTCTATTTGTTATTATATGAAAGTTTTTGTACCTTGTCAATTTGATCTAACGAGCCGAGATACTTACTACATGCACTGACGATGTATGTATACCTATTCTGTGCACTAATGATGCACAGGTACCCGTTTGGTGCATTGACGTTGCACACGTAATACTATTACTTATAATTGCGAGCACTGTCTCTGAAATGCATTGATATATCATTTCTCACTTCAATTCCTTCCTTCTCATACATGGAAATATATTTTTGAATCACTACTTATTTTCATCATATATGGTATCCTAGTACCATGTATATTATCGTACACATATAAAGCCTATTTACTTTCATCTCCCTCTCCTTGCTCGAATGCTCAAGTGGTTGTAAATGGAGGTGTTTGAATAAGCAAGTGTTTGGAGAACTATAAACTTGGAAGGACGGTAATTGAGGACACTTTGGAGGATGAGTGAAAGATTCGGGACGAATTTTTGTCTTAAGGGGGGAAGACTGTAAAACCCCACATTTTTGGGTAATTATTTAATAAGGGTGTTAATCTTTAAGCCGATTATTGAAAGTTAAATTGAGTTCCTATAAGTGAATTTGGATCGGGTTTGATGCGGAGCATAGTGATGGAGAAATAGATGACGACCTTAATCAAGCCGAACCCGAGTCTACCCTCAAACCCATTTACATAAATGAAAGGAAATAAACCCTAGCTTCCATTATAAATAGTCGGCCTCTTTCTCTCTCTCTCTCTCTCTTTTTCGTAGCCTCCACCCGCAGAAAATTCCCAGCACCACTGTGCCAACTTCAAACACACATAATCCTCTCATACGATCTCTGATTAGATCTTGGTTGATGGAGTTAGAACCGTGCTTTCGATAGGAATCCAGGAACATGTGGATCCTTCCAAGATTCCATGGGATTATCAGTGTGGAGATGGTTTAGTAGAGCTGTGTCTATCTACCCGAGAACTGTGTCGCCGCCTCGGTATTCTGACTATTCCCATCGACTCCGAAGATATTTTAAGACGATATTTTGTGGAGATGTTCCTGACTATATTTTTGAAAACATATCCAAAATTAGAAAGTCCTAGACTTCTGTATCAAAAGTTACATTGGTTTTCGTGAGTAAACCCTAATTGTCATTCGTGGTCATTGTGAAGTTGATTCCCGTCGATCCGCTTGGTGTTTGTGGACGAAAATTTGAGGAGAGGTTTCTGACATAACGTTCTACAACATACTAGAATTTGGTGGTCATACGATGTTGGAGGTAGAGGTTATCCATGTTTATTTATTACTATCTCTTTTTTTTTTACGTAAAAAGCCTCAAATATATTAAGTGGTAGCGGCTACGAAATCCGTAACGGCTATATCAATTACTATCGGAGGGCCGCTATCAACCCACACCCTAGAGCTATAATCAACCGGAAAAGTATGTGCCGCCTCATGGGCCGCCTTATTACCTTCTCTACAAACATGGGAAAAAGAACAAGAATTAAATTTACTAGCTAAACGAATGGTATCACGAACAATTAAACCAAAATAGCTGGCCTGAAGAGAGTTTGAGCGTAATGCTTGGATTAGTTGAAGTGAATCTGATTCCAGGACCACCTCTCGGAACCCCTACTGCCACGCAACCTGTAACCCATACTCCCCAGCTCTCGCCTCCGCTATATCAGGATCCCACTGATCTCGAACCTGCTTACACCCAACCACTAAGACCTCCCCTTCTGCACCTCGCACCACCACCCCAACTCCCGAACCTCGTTCCCTACTACTGTCTCTTTTTGGATTCATGATATATTAGTTAATTTGTGAGATTGTGACTTATGGATATACCTTGTGAATTAGGGGATCATCGATTGAGTTTGTGATTGATTGGGCATCTAGATTGTGGATTCGAGGAGGTGTAGTTCATTAACTTGGTTAGAAGTGTTTGATTTAAGGATTAGCGTTGGAAGGTAAGAACGTTGATCATGACCCTTTGGCTAACCTCTACTCCCGTTTGATTCACCATCATGTTTATTCGTATGATCGCCTTACCTTTGGTTTATTCGCTCAATCTTGATTATTGCTTCGCCTATATCTACTTCATATCATGAGCGTATTATTGTTCGAATTGCTAACCATTTCGCAGCCCTTCGGCTTCCACTATTTTCGGCCACTCGACCCTTTTGTTGCTCTCGGCCCCTTGGCCTCTTGTTGCCGACGCACCACTCGGCCTCTCGGCCGGGTGGTCTCTTTTGATTGCTTTGTTTCGGCTTGAGCTTGTCTTGTTGTCTATCAATTGTGATCGATCCATTTTGTATTATCAAATAACGTATCATTGGATAATGAATCTAAAACGGATGAAAAGAAAAGTATGATAATGTTTACCACCTAGAGTAAGGTGACACGGTCGAACCGGTCACCTTTGTACCTTGTAATAAGGGAGTCTAGGTCGGATTAGCTACCGACCTCCTAATAGGCTTACCTCCTAGAGGCTTCGCATCCTACCTGGCCGTCTAGTGAGGGGTGTGCACACTTCAAGACTTTAGGATCTGTTTTGGGTACTCTAGTTCGCGTTGGTTCGAGATTGTGGTGGCTGTAGGGTAGGAGCCCAGCCTTGACTAAACTCGTGTTATGTAACGAGGCTAATGGACCTCGTAGTGATGTGGTGATTATCACATCGTTCTTTTGATTATAACGTTCGTCTGTTATTTGTTAGTTACGCGCCTCAAGGCTCGTATCTTCTGTTTTCTTGTATTTTCTGTGATTTCTTACTCAGCCTGTATGCTGACGTTCTACTTCTGGTTTGTTCCCTACCATATTCTGGGGCCTACGTCATTCTCGATGGCGTAGTTGACAGGTCTTGATGCTTGGATGCTTGCTTGCGGAGTCGAGTCGCATGGTTGGGGATTCACAAACATTTATTGAGTTTTCATTTCATTTGGATTATGTATTTGAGATTTCGGTTTTGAAAACTGCAGTTCGACTTTGTTTAAGACTTCCGCTGTTTCTTTCTCGTTTAGTTATTGTAATCGAATTCTCTTGCCTAGCGACTTGGTAGTTAATTGCAGCGTGACAATTCTAAATTATTTCTATTTATGGAACGTTAAAGTTTAGGGTTGTTACAACATTACCTTCATTTTGGAGAATTTCATTAGTAATTTGGCCCCTAATGAACACAAATCACTCTAAATTTAAATTAAACCGTTATTGAGACCACCCCAGTTGACCTTACTATGTACTTGACGTGACTCATTTACCGGTGTACTCAACTTTGTTTTCGTGTAGCATTTCAAAATGTCAATTTAGTATAGTAGATTATATATTATAAAAATAATGATTACTCTTAATTAAGGCAACTGAATTCCATCGAATTTAAATCTCAAAGTTAATATACTATTCGAGGTGTTTAGTTTAAATTTTAATTATTGATAATTTAAGTAACAAATAAGAAACAAAAAAATCTAATTTGTATGTGTGTAAAGGGTATTCTTATTTAATTTTGCTTTGTTTAATATATTTCAGTTTTCTAACGTGTGCTCAGAGGGCACATGTTAAGACTTAAGAGTATACTCCGTATTTGTTTCCGTATTTAAGTGAGATTCTCACTTCAAAAAAAAATATGTGTCATGTGAGCACACGTTATAAAGACCGTTAATATATATTTCTAAAATATTATGTTTTATTTGACTTAGTGGTCGTTTGGTTGCCAAGAAAAATCATGGAAATTCAAAAATCCCATGAATTGAAATTTTTTGGAGTTGTTTGGTTGCCTAAAATCATGAGAATTGAAAATTCATGGGTTTTTCCAATTCCTACAAAATGGAGGAATTGGCTTACTCCCCCCCCCCCCTAATTGGAATTCACGTAGAATTACAATTCCTACATGTAATAAACAGTTTTGAAAATTTCATGTGAATTGGTACAACCTGTGAAGTGGAACTTCATGGTCATTCAAAATTCTCGTATGCAGCCAAATTTTCAATTGGCTTGCATTATTTATACTTTGACCCATGTCAATTGCCACTCTTTTTTTGTTTTTTAAATAAATCTCTATATATTGCTTTCGTCTTAGAGACATTCCTTAGTAATTTACATTTGAGTTACTTAACCCGTAGGCGGTAGGACATTAGTAATGTAATACATATAGACCCGTGCAAAATTATAAAAAAGTGATTATGATCGTTATGAATATATGTTTTTTTTTCCCTAACAAATTCTCCGGTAGAAATGAAGGAAACAATACCATATATTCACAATGATATCAAGTTTTCATTGAATAGTAAATCAATTTTTTCATCCTTATACTTTTGCTTTTGTACTAAAGTACTTCATCAAATAGTAACGTACTGCATTGAAAAGTTCCCAAGCTTGGAGCAACTTGCTCACCCTGTCACAACTGCCAACTCAAGCCAATTGCACTTATTTATCCCCTTGGTGGGGGGAAACTGCCCACTTTTTCAAGCAGCTCAAAACGCGAGTTGCTCTTATCTAATTAAGCTAAACACTATTGTCATGATAACTCTAATAAATTGATATGATTTTATTAGTTTTGATGTCGTTACTTAAACCATTAGTAGTGTAGTATTAATAGATTATACTCTACTAACAAATAATTTAAATTAGTCCATTGAAATTTTCTTAGATCAAATGAATATAATAATTACCGGTAAATTAGGAAGATGGTGCTTATAAGAATTAAAATCTTCCCTTCTAGATTTTGAATACACTGGGGTCACATTAATTGAAATTTAGGAATTTGGGTGTAATTTAAGGTTAAGTGATGTTTGGAATTAAAAGTCCATGTATGTATGTCGTGTAATTTTTGTTTCAATTATACATTTCATATTATTATAAGCAAAAACTTGTTTGATTTGTTCATTAATAGCCAATTTGCCTGTGGAGCCTTAGCTTGCAACAATTCATTAGTAAAAGTGAATACATTGGAGCTCATATAATACATAAAAGGTTAAAAATACTACAATATTATATGAAAAAGTTCTAAAATCTAAATGATACATGAATGGGAAAGACGAAGGTAACATGATCTTCACAAAACAAATGAAAGGGAGTATATATATACTACATAAAAATATTTAGAATATTATCTTGGTATTATATTAAAGGAAATATTTTTTTAAAATAAATAAAAGATAGAAATATTATGATTTTTTTTTTTTGAAATTTTGGAATATTGATTAATGGTGCGTAAATGGAATGAGTTATAATTACCTAGAAATAAAGTAGGCAGAGCATCTTTTATAAAAAAATTTTAAACTATTTGTTCTTATTTCAGGTTCATTCCATTTTTAATAGATTGGACCTAATATCATGCCAAATTTAATTTACTTGTATTAGATGATTTGATTCCTTTAAAGATCTTATATTAACATATGGAGTTTTTTAAAAGGGGTAAAAAAATGTGAATGATATAATATTATGTATTAGTCTAATTTGGGAAATTATAATTTTTATGTCCAGTTTTTTGAATTCGTAATAATTTGTAAATCAATTATCTTGCCAATTTGTTTTCTCGATTAATGCTAATTTTTTATAGAATATCCTATTCTATAGTATCAAATGTAGTTTATTTCTTTCCTAAAATAATGGGTGAATATCTGTTACAATTATCTATTACGATTTATATTTGAAATTCTGTTATTTTCTCGCAATACCAGATATGCTGATAATATTTTTGTTTATATATAAAGATAATAGCTAATTTTATAATATTAAGATCCTTTGTAATCATTTTTTTTATTTGATTGGTTTTAATTATGGAGAACGTCGCTTGTTATAGATTCTTAGGAAAAATCTGATTTTTTTTTTTTTTTATCGTAAACGAAAGTAATGAATGTCATTTTTGCTGTAGATTATCTTACCCAAAATTCCGACTATTGATTTACGTTTTTTGGTAAATTGTTGAATACTTTTCGTAAATAAGGCAATAAAATAAATTAGTACCATTAATTACAAAGTATGCATGCGTGTGTCTTGCGTATACGTACGTGTGTCTTCCTTTACTTTGTGAGTGATATTTATGGCATTTTTCATTTGACATCAGCGCCTACATGGATGGTCTAATAATCGTTCAAAGGCACGGCTATTAATATAATATATAATATAATATAATATAATATAATATATATATATATACTCCGTATATATATATCAACAATTGATAATATTAGTCTCCTTGAATTTAAATATAAACATGCCCCATGATTTCAGTTAATATACACGATTTTGACCACATGCTAAATTATTCACTAGGATAGGTCGACATGATTTTAAGTAGTTGATCTAAATATATTTTGATGACATGTTCGATATCTTTAACACTCACTAGCTATTTGTTTCAAAAAGCAGTTTTTAAAGAAATTGATTATGAAAAATAGATACAGATTTAAAAAAAATTGGCCAATTAGTCACTTAATGTTAGCATAATATTTGGCTTGTACCGCTTTTTTTTTTTTTACTACCCAAGGTCCTTGATACTTCTCAAAAAGTTTACCTCCCATTAAAAAGTGAAAATCCGGCTATCGGAATCGTTATTATTATTGGTTTAATTTACTTCAATCAAATTCCTTTGGTGTCTAACTTCTCTCGAATGATTTCTGGATACGATAGTGTGGTCTTAATTAGATAAGCAATAATCATAATTTTTATTTGACGAATCATTAATTCATTATAATATCAATCATTGCAAAATGATAGATCAAAGATGTACGACTGAATTAATGAATGAAGTGTATGTGTACAAGACTACAAGAAAGCTGGAGTTGGTGTAAAAAGTTAAGCACTTAACTTATATCAATTGTATTTTTAAGCATAACTAATACGTCACCAGTTGTGATGGCTTCATCTCAAAATAGATTAGTTTTATGCTTAGTTAGAATATTATCGGACTCATTTTAAGTTCTAACAGATCGATCGTGTTTCCAATACAGGATTATTTGTTACTGTGGTAGTATACAAAAGAGAGAGAGGAAAAGAAGTGGTAATATATACTGTAGTTACCAACCACATTCCCCCCCAAATGCTACTCTGCTCTTCGCGAGTCCTCTACTCATCTATTGTAGAGTTTGATGCCTTTGACTTCGCCAATTTCAATTGGGCGAAATTTATCTACATTTTTAGCTTTTTTTTTCTTAGTTGTTGTAGACGCATCTAGGATGAGAGTACCTCTACATACTCATCTATTGCAGAATTTAACGTGATATTTTGAGTTCGCCAATCACTTTAACCAAATTTATTTAAACCGCAGGTTTGTTATCATCGCCCAAAGGAAAGGATAAAAGCTAAGTAAAACAAAATTGGCAAAATGTAGTTTCTTTCTCATTAATTATCAACTAATGACATTACAAAAGGAGCTTCAGATTACATTCCCATTCAATGAAACATAATAACAATGCACGTCATACCCAAAGGCACGCATGCACGATGACAAAAACATTTATTCCAAACTTTACCACTAATTTGAACCTTACACACAAATAATTATGACAATAATAATCAAAATCCAATTGATTTTTGCCAAAATAGGGCAATAAATAAGCACCTAATAAACTTCTTGATAATAAATAACCAATCATCAAGTAGCCTTTGGTGTAAAGTTCTTGAACCTGTTCTCGGCCTCATACCAAGACTCTAAGTTGATCAGGTCATTGAACTCGGAGAAGGTAACCATTTGGTCCAAGTCGTCCCTGGTAGTACCCTTGTCCTTCAAGGTCCTCATGATGTTAACCAAGGCGCGAGACGTGGCGTACAATGCAGTGAGTGAATGGGCAATCAAATGGAAACCCATCTCCTTGAACTCCTCTGGTGTGTGTAGGGGAGTCTTTCCTCCTTCAATCATGTTCGCAATTCTCAAACCCTTTGTCTCAGACGAAACCTGTTTTAGCTCATCGACATTGGCTGGTGCCTCAACAAAGGTAGCATCAGCTCCGGCCTATAATTTAAAACACGTTATGTTAGTGTATCATAAATTTCATGACAACCTATTGGTAACATGCATGTCACGTCATAAGCACGCTTTAATTTGAAGAAATGTACCTCCTTGTACATGTTAGCACGTCTAATGCCTTCCTCAAGACCGTGGGGTGCACGGGCATCAGTCCTAGCAACAAGGAAGAAATCAGAGTCGCCAATTGCTTCTCTTGCGGCTGCTATCTTGAGTGCGTGCTCTTCCGCTGGTACCACGGCTTTGCCACGCATGTGACCTGAAAATTCCCCAACAAATTGAAAATAACTAATTAATATCAACACTTTTAGCAATAATTTATGCTATAAAGTGAAATAAACTGTAGAAAAAGTTGTTTTTGTCGAATTAAAAGTTGATTAACTTACCACACTTCTTGGGCCACACTTGGTCCTGGTGCAAAGAAAACACACAAAAAATGATTCCAGGTTACTTACTTGTCTCATCATGCATGACCATGAAAAATACAATATAAGTATAAAATATACTTCGTATGAATATTAGTTCAAATTAAGCTGGATCGGACAAAGGAATTTGATATGAGTGTCGGCAATATAAATTTGCATTGACTTATACTCGCACGTTTTTTAAATCGTGCATGGGCATGGGTCATGCATGATTGGTTGAGTTTAGATCCTAGAAAAATTATCCAATGAATTGTATGTGATCCACAAGCATGTACAAGCATGCTTTTGTATTATTTCGAACTTACATTTAATACGTTGTGTCTTGTGTGTATATATCTTGATCTATTATTACACTCGATTAATTGACTTCTAAAATTAGCAAGGAAACTTGCACAATATTCAAAAATCTATATCACTCTTAAATATTTCAATTTTCTCATTCTCAATAATTAGTGACAGATTGAATTCGATCATACCTCAAGGAAGACACCCTTCGCACCAGCGGCGATCAATTCTCTGACGAACCTTTGGACATTAAGAGGACCGCCTCCACCGGTGTCTATTCAAAATCACCAACAAAGAAGGATTATTTATTTATACATTTAAATTAACAAAGAAGATGTATGATTGTATGTTAATTACACTAGTCGATCATTTTCTTTTGAGGGGGTCAAAGCCGCAATTATATATAATCTCACCTCCATCAACAATGACACACAAGTTAGGAGCAGCAGCCGTGATTCTACGAGTAGCCTCCACCATTTCAGTTGTACTGCGTGACAATGAATTCCATTATTAGTCTCTTTGACAGAATGGAAGGTGTCACCTAATCTTGAGAAAACATTCTCAATAGTGTTGGGTAATTAATTAAACACAAAAGAAATGAGACTAACTTATCTTGAGGACATTTTTACACAACAAATCAGCAATAACGTTACTCATACTATTCATTTTCGTAGCCACTTGCATTATACCAACGTGGTTCGTCATGATATGCAATCATGTTTCCTAGCCAATTTCTTGCAAGTTAGAAAATTACGTTGCAATGAATACGGTCGTAATTCTAAAACTTTTTCACAAATAGACGAGACCAACATCTAATCATTAAATATTTGTAGCCAAGTAGGAACAATATGTTTAATTATGTAGTACCTATTTGGGGGAATAGTCTTATTAAACGACAAAACTTATTATTTTAGTACAAGCTCATTGCATAGACTAATTAAACTAGTACGGAATAATTAAATTGTAAAACTAGAGCTCATAAAAAAAATAGAATAGGTTTAAAATTTTATAAAGATAAGATAACGACTGAAAATCTGTGATCAATAATTACAAATTGGCATGCACCGCATGTTCATTTAATTTTGAAGTGTTCTATAAAGTCCCGGGTAAAAGTTTTCAACTTAGAGCCAAAATTGCTAGATCGTGAGTCACGTACATTTGTGTACAAATAAAGTGTAAAGATCTCAATCATTCTGAAGACAAGTCTAATCAACTTTTTAGACTAAAATTTAGTGGAATTATAAAAGGACATGTTTTTATAAAGTGCATAGCTAGCGCATGTTAGTTCATTCTACTCTAGATTCCGTATGACCTATCCGTATTTTTTTTAACATCGTCGAGAAAATAAAAAATTATCTACTATCTAATACATCTTTTACGGGAGGTAAAATAACAAGTTCGTCATCAAATAAATGTGCAAGACCCACAATATCAGTAATGACCTATACATGCAATGTTTACTATGCTCTTTTGGGTGACCTCTCTACTTCATTAAAAACTTAAGGAGTGCCTATTACCATCATATATGTAAATTAATACAATTTGTCTAATGATATAAGGGAACAACGACTATGACAATGCTAAAGGTTTACCGTGTAGATACCCAAAAGTGTCTACAATCAGTAATAATTTAACTATACTATCAAAATTTTACTACTCACACGATTAATTTTACTACCTGAATTTTTCATTACAATTAATTAAACTACTCCGATCTCAATTTTACTACTACTAATTCAATTTTACATTGTAGACAAATTAATTGTGTTTACACTGTAGACCTCTAGCAATTTGCAAATTGGTAATGAGTAATAAAATCTATTTTAAAACAATATTGACGTAGAATAATATATATATATATATATATATATATAGTTGTTACAGTAAAAATTAATTATACAGATCATAAAATGTTAGACCAGTTTTACGTACGTGCGTGACTATACTTGTGTGCCAAAATGCTTAATGAAGTCGTGATCATGTCCTAAAGACTTGGTATATAGTAATAATGTTGACAATTTATAGTAAAAACAAAAACACTTAAACAACATAATAACGTGAAGGAAGGTAAGAAAATTATACGTGAGGAGGCCAAAGTCAGGGAGACCGAGCATGGCAGCCGAGATACTGAAACCGGAGACAAAGGCGGCATGGAAGCCGGTCTTCTCTACAACAGCGGCCGAAAGGGCGTCCTGGACGCCGGGCATAAGGATACACCCATGCTCCTCGATCAATCGGTGCATTGTTGTCTTACGCCCGGCTCCATTAGCGTGAAGCACGGTGGTGGCACCATCGCCATTGGTTGTACCGTTTGGCGCCATTGTAGAAAAGAGAGAAATTAAGCTAGAAGAGTGAAGAGGAAGGAGGAAGGGAGTTGATAGTTTGTATGAGATGGAAGTTTAGGCCTTGGTTGGACTGGTATTTATAGTAGAGAGTTGGCACTCATTTGAATAAACAATGATTTGAGGTTGTCATAGTTGTAGAAGGCTAGACTAGTAATAGTAGTGTTATTATGAGTAGTTGGGAATTTGTTTGGGGTATTATGGTACTTTCACTTTTCTTTTTTTGGGGCTCTCATTTTTCTTGTGAAGGGGAAATTTCCTTTTTTATTGTTTGTATTGGTTTGATTTGTTTGTAAGAAACATATATAACACCAAGGCGATAAGTTATTTCGTACAAACTTTTGTTGTTATTGTGTTACTCGGCTTTTTAGTGTCTTTCTAAGGCATTGAACTGAAAACAACTATTAAAAATGTGAAATTTTCGTACACTCGAATTAAAAATCTCAATTCCAACTGAATTATTTGAGTTAAGTTTTCATCATTATTTCTTTCACCAAGTTTTTGTAGGATGTATTTCAAGTGAAGGGGAAATTTCCTTGTGAATTGAATTGTTATTAATTTGAGAGGAGTGGAAATTTCGTGGTTTGGATTATTTTGAGCGTCAAAATGAAGGAAATATGTACAGTGGGTCCCACCACGTGAGTAAATGGTTTAATTGTACCACGGTTTTGGTTGTACTGCTACTCGGCCCTTCCGTCCACAATGTGTGCATGCATATTGCATAATAAGCAGTCTTAATTCCATACATTACTATTCATGTCTTCATATTCATGTCATTGTCTTGTTTGTCTAGCTTGACATGAAAGGCAGTAATTTGTCATCATCGTCTTATCGTTGATTGGAGTCATACAAAATAAAAAAATAAAAAAATAAAAAAAAAAGTTGCATTATGACCGTAAGGATCCTACCATACTAAATCGTTGTTTACAATTTCAATCTTTCTAATTTTGTTGTGGGCACTCGAAGAAAATTCAATTCTGTCATGGAGTGGATAATTGACATTCAACTATACAAAATTAGTGCATAAAAGACCTATATATAATTAAAGCATCTCCAAAAAATAATTGATCTAATACTCTAGCTCTAGGAGTCGAATAGTAAGCGAAATGAGAATATCAAACAAATTCATATATCAATTTTTGAATGATTGGACTAGCTTCATATATTGTGCTCGTGGAAGTAATAACACAATTATACAAGTACAACTAACTTTTAGTTCACCAATTGAAATTGCTCTTATTAGCTAAATACCAGTTTAGGAGTAATATAAGGTGCTAGGTTTTGTAAACAAGATTACAAGAATATATGATATAAAAAGTTAAATGGAATTAAGCAAGAAACATTTGATAAGTTCCACTAATCACCATGATCTCTACTAATTACTAAACAACATTACTTACCCATTGATTTTTATAAGTCTACTTACTCAATGATTATAATTTATTCCGATCCAAGCATATGCAAGTCTTGCAAGATGCATAACAACTTGTACATATAAGGTCAACCAAAGGCTTTAATTAGATTTACTTTTTTCTTTTCAAATTCCCAATGTAAAAAGAGCTTGTTTTGAGATTTACGATCATACTAATAATACATAAAAAGAGCTTGTTTTGAGATTTACGATCATACTACTAATACATAAAAAGAGCTTGTTTTGTCAAGCGTTTTGTTTCCTCGGCCCTTTACTAATACTCTACTTCACCAATATTGTCATGATCTGATCATCACCATTTACCTTTTTTGATCTTGCAATGTTGAGTATATACCAAGCATTATTGCCCAATACAGTTTAACAAGGGCTAAACATACGCATACCACGTATCAAATTTTTAAGGAGGTGACACGATATATTTACATCACATTTAAACACATCATATGAAACCAATAATTTGAAACTACTCAAAACATAATGACCGGAGCTAATTAACCGTTCGTCGAGCGCTCGCGCGCGCACACACACATATATATATAGGATGTTGTTCCCATAAGAAGTGTTCTTATAGTGAGAAGTAAGAAGTTATATCATCCATCCACCCAACTTAAATCCAATGGTCAAGATTAAATCAAATAAACAAAAACAAAAAAAACAAAAAAAGAAAAACCCACTCCCTTCCTTTTTCTCTCTCCTCCCCAACCCCCCCAACCCGAGACCACCCCAGCCCCGCCGATGGCCGTCGCCGACCACCACCAACACTGGCCCCGACCCAGCCACCATGATCGGCTCTCTCCCGCGACCATCCCGCCGCCCCTCCGCGCCACCATAGCCCCTTCCTTCTCCCTCATTATCCCCTTCACTTACTTTTCGATCTCCTCAAAACCCTCCTATTTGCGGCGATGGTGGTGGTGCGTGTGATCGACGGCGTAGGGCGAGGGGTGGGGGACGGTTTTTGGGCGGCGACGGCTGACGATAAGGGCTGGGGAAGGGAGTGAGAGAGGAGAGAGAAAATGAGAAAAAAGGGACGTAAAGGAGGATTGAGGAGGTGGCGCGATCTCTGGGATGCCGCCGTGGGGTCGCCGAGGCGGCGCGCGTCGAATGGTGGTGTCGGCGTCGCGTGAGGTGGTGGTCGGTGCTGGTGGCAGGCGGTGGTTAGGTGATTCGTGGTGGTGGTGGTGGGTGGGTATGGGAGGAGAGAAAAAAAAATGTGGTTCATTTTTCTGTTTTTTTATCTTTTTTAATTTTTTTATTAAAGTGCATTTTATTTAAGAATAAGTGCATCTTGTTAAATTAGAAGTGCATTTTGTTTAATTAGAAGTGCATTGTATAAAATTAAAAGACAAAATGCATTTTGTTTAATTAGAAGTGTTTTTTGTTAAATTAAAAGTACATTTTATAAAACCAAAACGAAAAAGTGCATTTTGTTAAATTAGAAATGCATTTTATAAGAATAAGTGTATCTTGTTAAATTGAAGTGCATTTTGTTAAATTAAAAGTACATTTTATAGGAATAAGTGCATCTTGTTAAATTAGAAATGTATTTTGCTAAATTAGAAATGCATTTTGTAAAATTGGAAGTGCGTTTATAGCAATAAGTGTTTTTTTGTTGAATTAGAAATGCATTTTATAAGTCCAAATGCATTTTGTTTGATTAAAAGTGCATTTTATAATACTAAAACGACAAAGTGCATTTTGTAAATTAGAAGTTCATTTTATAAGAATAATTGCATTTTGTTAAATTAGAAGTGCATTTTATAAGAATAAGAGCATTTTATTAAATTTGAAATGCATTTTATAAGAATAAGTGCATTTTGTTAAATTAAAGTTCATTTTATAAGAATAATTGCATTTTGTTAAATTAGAAGTGCATTTTATAAGAATAAGTGCATTTTGTTAAATTATAAGTGCATTTTGTTAAATTATAAGTGCATTTTATAAGAATAAGTGAATTTTGTTAAATTAAAGTGCATTTTATTAGATTTGAAATGCGTTTTATAAGAAAAGTGCATTTTATTAAATTTGAAGTGCGTTTTATAAGAAAAGTGTATTTTGTTAAATTTTGAAGTGCATTTGATAAGAAAGGTGCATTTTGTTGAATTAGAAATGGATTTTCTAAGAATAAGTGTATTTTGTTAAATTAGAAGTGCATTTTGTAATAATAACATTTTATAAGAATAAAAGTGTTTTTTGGTTGAATTAAAAGCACATTTTATAAGAATAAATGTCTTTTGTTTAGATGTGTTATTAGTTTTGTTGGTTTCAATCTCAGATATTGATAATACTATATAATACTTCTTACCTTTCTACCAATATATAACTTCCTATCGGAACGTACCTATATATATATATAAACCTGCAAACACCTAAGCAAGATAATTACGTATATGTCTACAATATGTAAATTTTTATGTATTAGTATGAGAGCAGATCAGATCATCCGAGGGTGGACAATCTTAATCCCTTGACATAAAGTTTATAAATTTTTGAACAATTACATTTTGTGCACTAAGTTTGAGTTAGAATGACGGACATATGGGGGGTGCTTGTGTGCTTCTATAATTACAATGTAAGTATGTAACATTATTGGACTTAAGGGTGACCAAAAAGGGTTGGGAATCCACTTGGGACCAACAATAAAATACCCGGTCCCTCCCTCTCCCTTTAAACACCGCATACCAAAATTCACCGTGCTGATAAGGGTGTACACGCAAATTGGTTAATCAAAGTTTCAAAAAAAAAAATTGGTGAGTTAATCTTAGCAAAAATTTCATGTAACTATTTTTAGAACTTCGATTAACCAATTAGTGTATACACTCTTCTTAATAAGAGTATTTTTTGGGTATGAGTTATTTAAAGAGGGGATGGAGAGGGTAGTTGATTATTTGGTAGAATATTCGAATTGGCCAAGTCAAAGAACAGATGGATTATTCATGTGTACGTACTCACTCCAAGTCATCATCACCAGGCTGGCATATGTTCACAATTTGGGATATGATCAACGGTGTACGTTGGATACCTCGTTCACTAACCTTTTACTTCTTTTCTTTTCAGTTTCACGAATATTGGAAAATTATGTTATTAGACAGACAATAAACACATGTTTCTAGTCGTAATTATATATGAGCACTAAAAAATGATCTTGTTTATCCATCGATTTATATTATAAGTGTCGTATATTTTATACGAATGTTTGAAACAAAGCATTTGGTAATTGGAACAACATATATACGGAGTACAAGTCTAATATTTTTGTCAAATTGACTTAAAAAGTATTAGGGAGACGTATAGAAATTAGATGACGGCTGAAGTTACGTCTAGAGTAGTGTGAATGAAAAGGGCCCACAAGAGTGATCAGTTCTCTATGATAGGCTGTTGCTCTTATCTTATCGTACATTAAATTTGAAGGTGTGTACTGCTTGTGGTGACCTCCAATTGCGTATATGTGATAACTTGTAACATCTTATCTTATCCACTTATCTGCAGTGTTATCACTAATCACGCAAGCCCAAGCCCTCTAAAATGAATTGAAGAGGTTTAGCTCATTTGAACAACTTCCTAAAGCCGCCCCTCCTCTCGGTCAATGGCTTGCCAAACACATTTTATTAGTGTCTTAAATCAAATTCTAGATATTTCCTCCGCTTTCGCCGTTTCTTTTTACTTTTGCCACAATCACCAAGGTAAATTATAGTATAATGCAATTACCATTTACTCTCTATAGCTTCCTTACTGCTCGCCTGCCCAGCACCACCCCTGAGCTCCCAGACCCCGCTCCAACACTACAACTGGCCCCGGTGACAACCTTATACTAGCCGCGCCTATTGCCAATTGTCTCGTTCCCTCCACCATCGCGCAAACCCGCTCCTTCTCCCGCTTCATTTCCTCTCTCTCTGTGAAAGTGAGCTCCACCCGTGAGTGTCCCACATTGGAAAAAGAGGAGAGAGTTGATATGTATATAAACCAAAGAGTTACTCCTCCTATTACCATAATTTGTTTCAGGATGAAATATCCTTGGGTTTATGATGTGGACTCTCTCTCCTCCGTAGGGGTGCGCTCCAAGCCCGATCGTGCTTTAACATGGTATCAGAGTAATACCCCGACTCATCGCCTGAGTCGAAAGTAGTCACCTATAGCAGCATGTCAAGCTGTAGGCTGACCTCACAGACCAACACGGTTCCTTCCGTCGCACTTTGACCTCACTCGTACGCACCCTAGGAAACTTCCCAAGAGGTCACCCATCTTGAAATTACTCCTAGTCAAGCACGCTTAACTGTTTGTCAATCCTTTTAACCACCTCATATGAGCCATTAATCTCTCAGAAATCTCCTCTCAAATTCGAGGTACTACATTCACCCCCTCTTAAGAAAGCAACGTACTCGTTGCGACTGGCAGTCAACCATAGTCTAGCTCCAGGATCTTTCTCCCGCTAGGATGTTGACCTCGGCTCTCCTGACCAAAGGATCAACACGCGGTCGCAGGGTTGCTCTGATACCATTTGTAACACTCCGGCTCATCGCCTGAGTCTGAAATAGTCACATATGCCAACTTGGCAGGGTGTGGGTTGACCTTACAGACCAACACGGGTCCTTACGGCGCACTTTGACCTCACTCGTGCACACCCTGTAAAACTTCCCAGGAGGTCACCCATCTAAAAATTGCTCACAATCAAGCACGCTTAACTGTGGAGTTCTTATCACATAGGATTTATAAAAGAAAAGTCGACTTTGTTGGTACGAGTAGCACTATCAATCCCTTTAAACAACTCATATGAGCCATTGATCTCTTATAAAATTCCTTTGAAATCTGGGGTATTACAGAGAGCCCATGGTTGAACACCCGAGACTCAAGAAAGAAATTGGGCTCGTTGTAGATAGACCAAGTTTATGCTATCGAAGAGAGCTAGAAAAACCCCGGTAACCCAGTGAAGGTCCAGTCTGCGCAAATAGGCAAGATATGTGGGAGCCGAAGAGAGCTAGAAGAAGCCCCGGTTAGCCCCTAAGCCCAGTGTGCTAGTAAAAAGGGAAACTCACACGTGAGGGGGAGTGTTAAATTGAGCTCCACCCGTGAGTGTTCCACATTGGAAAAAAAGGAGAGAGTTGATATGTATATAAACCAAAGAGTTGCTCCTCCTATTGTCAATTGGTTTTAGGATGGAATCTTCTTGAGTTTATGATGTGGACTCTCTTCTCCGGTGCAACCCAGGCCAGATTGTGCTCTCTCTCTCTCTCTCTCTCGTAGAGGAGATGAATACAGGGTGCGATGAAATTATTTATCTCCAATAATCGAAATTATAAATAATCGAAATTATAAATAATCGAAATTGCATATCTGGGTCAAGGATTATTAGGATATATTATAATGGGTTAAACTTAGTTAAATTACATAATTGTCATTAGTAAAAGGAGAAATAGAGAATTAATTGTTAGATTATATAATAATGTCAAATTATAACTTATTAAAAAATTTCACCTTAATTCCCATCACCTAATCTCAAACTTAACCAAACAAGGAAAGTAAAAGGGTTATTTTCTCAGTTCCCTCCTCCTAATTAATCCCTCTTCAATTGTAACATGCCGGCTCATCGCTTGAGTCGAGAGTAGTCACCTATGACAGCTTGTCAAGCTTTGTACTGATGTAACACCCCGGCTCATCGTCTGAGCCGAGAGTAGTCACCTATGGCAGCTTGCCAGGCTGTGGGCTGACCTCACAGACCAACACGGGTCCTTCCGGCGCACTTTGACCTCACTCGTGCGCACCCTAGGAAACTTCCCATGAGGTCACCCATCCTGAAATTACTCCCAATCAAGCATGCTTAACTGTGGAGTTCTTATCACATGGGATTCCTAAAAGGAAAGTCGACTTTGTTGGTATGAGTAGCACTGTCAATCCTTTTAAGCACCTCATATGAGCCCTTAATTTGTCAGGAACCTCCTCTGAAATTTGGGGTATTACAACTGACCCCACATATCAACACGGATCCTTTCAACGCACTTTTACCTCATTCGTGCGCACCCTGGGAAACTTCCCAGGAGGTCACCCATACTGAAATTACTCCCAATCAAACATGCTTAACTTTGGAGTTCTTATCACATGGATTTGTTAAAAGGAAAGTCAACTTTGTTGGATGTAGCACCCCAGATTTCAGAGGAGATTCTTGAGAGATTTATCAGAACAATCCTGCGACCGCTCGTTGATCTTGTGGTCAGGAGTGCCCAGGTTAGCAGCCTAACGGGGGAAAGATCCTAGAGTCAGACTATGGTTGACTATCACGCACAACAAGGACGTTGCTTTCTTAAGAGGGGGTGAGTGTAATACCCCAAATTTCAGAAGAGGTTATAAGAGATTAAGGTCTCATATGAGGTGGTTAAAAAGGATTGACAGTGCCTACTCATACCAACAAAGTCGACTTTCCTTTTAGAAAGCTCATGTGATAAGAACTCTATAGTAAGCGTGCTTGACTGGGAGTAATCTAAGGATGGGTGACTTCCTGGGAAGTTTCCTAGGATGTGCACGAATGAGGTAAAAGAGCGCCGAAAGGACTCGTGTTGGTCTGTGAAGTCAGTACACAGCCTGACAACCTGCCATAAGTGACTACTTCTGGTTCAAGCGATGAACCGGGATGTTACACCATTCGAGTCTCTAATCCGATCAATTCTCATCAAACTTGCCAAACGAGCTGATTGTATACAAAATTATATCCAAACAGGTAAATGATCGTGTACTCCAATAAGGAAAAAGGTAAAATCATTATTCTCACTTTACATAAACTATAAAAATACAAATATTGTTAGTAATCATTACTTTTGGATATGCTATTTAACCAGAAATATGGCATAAGCTCTTCAAACAACTACTCCGTATATACAAAATTATTTTGATTACGAGTGGTCATTTATCGATCACAACTAAATTATAGTTTATCGTTTTATGTTTTTTGTACCACATTACCTAATGAAGATAAACCTACAAATTTTGTTATGACTACAAAAAAAAAAAAAAAAAAAAAAAAAACAAAAGCATAAACATGTGACCGGGGCTTGATCCTTATCGGCCTTGAAACCTTTATATTCCAACCTAGGTTATAGGACCCTAAGGGGGAACTAAGGCATGCATTCGTGATTATTGATTGAAAGAAGTCGGCTCGAAGGAAATCAATTGGGACCAAAAAGGAAAAGACTGTTTGTATCTATGCTTGAGATTTCTCTATTGTGTAGATGTTCGAAAGATCAAAAGTTTTTGTGTTATGTTCATAGAAAAGGTTTTTTAAAAGTGTTTTCTACATAAATTTCTTCTTACTCAACCTGTTTGGTTGACGGTTTTTACATTTTATTAGTTTTGTAGGGTAGCACTTGGAAGTCCGTGGAGTTGATCTTGGGCGATGAGTGACGCACAACTATTCGAACAAGTAAAGTTTAATTGGATTAATTAAGCATTTTACGTATGTAATGAGTTATATTTTGGATTTGGAGTGTACCAGATCATTAGTTATTTTCCTTCCTTAACGATTGAGTTGAGTTGTCAATCCTGGAACGGTAGCACTCCCATTTTCCATGCATGCTTAGCTTGTGACAAAATTATACTTTCTATCGACAAGATTCAGCCTGTTGGTATCATTAACGTTTTCAATTTATTTGTTTTCGTATAAAATTTAGTTAAATAAGTTGGAAAATTAACTTTAAATTGTTTGCTTCTACAATAGTCATATAGATAATAAAAACTGACAACTGAAACTCAAAACAATTTTTTTCTTGTTTTAAAAAATGGAACTGCGGTTCTCAAAAAACTGAATACTAAAAAGTGAAAACAATACCAACCAGACGTTAAGAGTTAGATACAACAACATAAACAATCATATGATATGTATCATATTACGATTTATTACTTGCCATTACTTCAATCGCAAGTGGAACACCACCCGTCCTTTCTCTTCCTCCCTCCCTCTCAAAAACCTTAAACCCAAAAATCCACTCTATATCATTAGCCATTTTGGTTGTGCTTCTTATGGCTCAAAAATCCAAAAGTCCAAGCAAAATAGCTCATAAAACTGTATGTGCTTCTTATTTGTGAAGTAGCAGTCAGTCATTGCGATTCTCGAATCAATTTTCATTATGGGTCATCCGTGCGCAGCCTCTCTATGTTTCAACAGAGGTAAAACTTGCGTCCATCCGACCCCCCCTTATCCCGCCTTATGGCGGAAGACTTTAAATCACTGGAATTAAAGATGTTCTACTAGATAAAATAAATGTTTAAGTAATCCATAATTTTTCGAAACCAATCAAACTAAACACGTGTTTTAGATTATAAATGTCAAGGTCATCAACTAAAACTCTTACCAAAGTAGTATAATAATGTTCACTAGTTACATAAAAATGGTCACTATGAAAGCAATATGATTGGTCTCTGAATAATCTATTGAGAGAAAGTCTCTCACAAGACCTTCTGTGTATAATTAACCTTTGTGATTTTTTTTCCGGAGAATAATTGACCTTTAAACTTTGCGTTTTGGTACAAAAGAGCAGGTAAAGCTACGGAGGTGAGAGTATGAGGGTTTGTACTCGAAATAACTACTTGCAGATTGAGTTGCTAACCACTATACCAACTTTAATCTCACATTTGTACTTTGTTGGAGTAACTAACTAGCAATGTCAGCCGCAAAGAACTTGGCACTTCAAAATAAGCCACGTCTACGTTAATTCCATTGTGTCAAAGCACATGGACTATTAGGATTTAGTAATCATCCAGGAAATCGTAAGATATTCTATTGGCCCCCCGCCCCCTACTCATAAAGACTTTGATTATGATTTTATAATTAACATTTTTGTTTTCAGTAACTTGATCGGCAATTCTTCCATAATGTCATTAAACAACTAAACAATTAGTTGTACCAAATAAAATTAAATAAAAAAACGGACTCGGTATCACTACCGTTTTAAATTTTTGGTTCTTTTCTGCGTAAAAAATTTAGTTAAATAAGTTGCAAAATTTGTTTTGGGTTAATTCACGTGGTACCCTCATATTTTGCCAATTTGCACGTGGTACCCAGTGTTTTGCAAATTTGTACAAAATACCCTCGAGATTTTGATTGTTTGCACACGGTACCCTAAACTTAACCCTTCCATTAACACCGTCAACTTTTTTTTTGAAAATGGTTGATTCACGTGGTACCCTCGTGCTTTGCCGATTTTCACGTGTACCAGTGTTATAAATTTGTACCAAATATCCTCAAAAGTTGACTCTTTTTACATGGTATAAATCCGTTAACGTCGTTTAATAGTTGGTTTATTCAATGGAGAAGGGGAAAATGGTGGTTATGGTGTTTATTATGGATGGAAATGATGTTAGTGGTGGAAAAGGATGAAGATGTTGATTATGGTGGTGGGAATAATGAATATGGTTATGATGAAAGTGGCGGGGGGAAGATAGAGATGGTGATGAAGGAGAAAATCAAGGTTTTTTTTTTTTTTTCCAATTACCAGCGTTAACGGAATTTTAAAGGTAGGGATACCATGTAAAAATAGTCAAATCTTGACGTTATTTGGTATAAATTTGCAAAACACTGGTTACCACGTACAAATCAGCAAAACACGAGGATAATACGTGGATTAGCTCTTTTTAAAAAAAAATATTGACGGTGTTAATGAGAGGGTTAAGTTTAGGATACTGTGTCAAATCTCGAGGGTATTTTGTACAAATTTGCAAAACATTGGGTACCATGTGCAAATCGGCAAAATACGAAGGTATTACGTGAATTAACCCTCTAATTTAAATTGTATGTTTCTATAATAGTCATACAGAAAATAAAACTGACAACTTAAAATTGAAAACCACTTTTTCAGGTTTTTAAAAACGGGATTTTGGTTTTAAAAAAAAAAAAAAAATTGAAAACAAAATATGATACCCAACAGGCCCAACAACTAGTTTAGAGTTTATATGGTAAAATGTTTGATTTGCAAATTAAAATCTTAATAACCGAAACTTGACCGAAAATTTTGTCTAAATAGGTAAATTGTTAAATACGCAACTTTATCGGGAGTTAATCGTCCAATTTGGAATCTTATTAGACTACTCCGTGTTGGTGGTATTGGATTTTAGAGCTAAGGCATGCTTTAGGAAGAGGCGGCCACAAGTAGAGGCAAGGATCAAATGGTGGAAATTTGAAGGAGAGCACAAGGAAGCTTTCTTGGAGAAGATGGCTGGGACGGAAGTGTGGTCAACTAGTGTGGAAAGAGATGTAGACTCGGTATGGGTTACCATGTCGCATAAGGTAAAAGAGGCGGCAAAAGAGGTTCTCGGTGAATCTAAGGGGAAAGCTGTACCGAGTAAGGATACATCTTGGTGGAATGAGGAGGTGCAACAAGTGATAAGGAACAAGCGGAAATGTTATAAGAGTTTGAGGAAAGATAGAAGTGAGGAGAACTACGAGAAGTATAAGGAGGCAAAAAGAGCACCAAAGAAAGCTGTAAGAGACGCAATGGGCAAGGTGAACCAAGACCTCTATACAAGATTGGATACCAAACTAGGAGAGAAGGATATCTACAAATTTGCACGTATCAGGGAAAGGAGGACTCGGGACATTGGTAGGGTGAAATGCGTCAAAAATGTCGATCAAAGAGTACTTGTTGATGATAAAGAGATTACGGAGAGATGGAGATCGTACTTTGATCCCTTATTCAATGGTAATCGAGTGAATGATATTGGAAATGTGAACATGCATCCAGGTATTATTAACCGGGAGTTCATGCGGAGAATTCAGAAGGGAGAGGTGAGGATGGCTTTGAAGAACATGACGGAAGAAAGCAGTGGGGCCAGACAACATACCTATTGAGGTTTGGAGGTGTCTAGGAGACAAAGGTGTGGAATGGTTGACGATGCTTTTCAACATGATTTGGAGTGGTAATAAGATGCCGGTGGAGTGGAGGAAAAGCACTTTGGGCCCTTTGTATAAGAACAAAGGGGATGTTCAAGTGTGCCAACTATCGCAGGATCAACTTGATGAGTCATACAATGAAACTTTGGGAACAGGTGATTGAGCATAGATTAAGAAGAAGTGTGAAGATTCAGGAAAACCAATTTGGATTCATGCCGGGGAGGTCCACTATGGAGGCAATTCATCTCATAAGACAGACTATGCATGGAGACGTATCAGGATAGGAAGAAGGACCTACATATTGTGTTAATTGATTTGGAGAAAGCGTATGATAAGGTACCAAGGGAAGTGATTTGGTGGGCTCTAACTAAGAAAGGAGTTCCGCAAAAATATATTAACATCATTAAGGACATGATGAGGGAGCTAGCACGAGTGTGCGAACTAGTGTAGGGAAGTCAGAAGAGTTCCCTATTACAATTGGAGTGCACCAAGGGTCCACACTTAGTCCCGTTTCTCTTTGCTATAGTCATGGATGAATTGACGAGGTCAATCCAGGTTGATATACCATGGTGCATGATGTTTGCAGATGATATAGTGCTGATGTAACACCCCGGCTCATCGCCTGAGCCGAGAGTAGTCACCTATGCCAGCTTGCCAGGCTGTGGGCTGACCTCACAGACCAACACGGGTCCTCTCGGCGCATTTTGACCTCACTCATGCGCACCCTGGGAAACTTCCCAGGAGGTCACTCATCCTGAAATTACTCCTAGTCAAGCACGCTTAACTTTGGAGTTCTTATCACATGGGCTTTCTAAAAGGAAAGTCGACTTTGTTGGTATGAGTAGCACTATCATTCCTTTTAAGCATCTCATATGAGCCCTTAATTTCTCAGGAACCTCCTCTGAAATTTGGGGTATTACATTCACCCCCTCTTAAGAAAGCAACGTCCTCGTTGCGACTGGCAGCCAACCATAGTCTAGCTCCAGGATCTTTCCCCCGCTAGGCCGCTGACCTGGGCACTTCTGACCACAGGATCAACACGCGGTCGCAGGATTGCTCTGATACCATTTGTAACACCCCGGCTCATCGCCTGAGCCGAGAGTAGTCACCTATGGCAGCTTGCCAGGCTGTGGGCTGACCTCACAGACCAACACGGGTCCTCTCGGCGCATTTTGACCTCACTCATGCGCACCCTGGGAAACTTCCCAGGAGGTCACCCATCCTGAAATTACTCCTAGTCAACAACGCTTAACTTTGGAGTTCTTATCACATGGGCTTCCTAAAAGGAAAGTCGACTTTGTTGGTATGAGTAGCACTATCATTCCTTTTAAGCATCTCATATGAGCCCTTAATTTCTCAGGAACCTCCTCTGAAATTTGGGGTATTACAGCTGATTTCAAAGACGAAAGAAGATTTGGAGAGGAGGTTGGAACTATGGAGGCACACCTTGGAATCAAGAGGGTTTTGGTTGAGCCGAAACAAGACCGAGTATTTGGAGTGTAAGTTCAGCGGCAGTAGGTGGGCGGAGACAGGGACGATCAGGTTGGATGGAAAGATTGTTCAGGGATCAGATTTCTTTCGATATTTGGGATCGATTCTTCAAAAGGATGGAGAATTACTTGGAGATGTGCCTCATAGGATTAAATCAGGTTGGGTGAATGGAAGAATACAGGGCTCCTGTGTGATCGAGGAATGCCCAATAAGTTGAAGGGTAAGTTTTACCGTACGGCAATCAGGCCGACACTGTTATATGGCACGTAATGTTGGGTCGTGAAACAGTGTCACGTTTATAAGATGAGTGTGATGGAGATGCGCATGCTACGGCGGATGTGTGGAAATACAAGACATGATCGGTTAAGAAATGGAGTTATTAGGGAGAAAGTAGGGGTTGCGCCCATCGTGGACAAGATGATAGAGAACTGACTAAGGTGGTATAGCCATGTGAGGAGGAGGCCTAGTGACGCGCCGGTTAGAAGAGTAGAAGGGTGAGTAAGTGATAATATTAGTAAGGGTCGGAGAAGACCTAAGATGACTTGGATGAGGGTGATTAGAAGTGATATCATCTTCCTATGGCTTGAAGAGAGTATGATGTTGGATAGGGCGGTGTGGAGAGACGCTATCCATGCGGAGGACTTAAGTTGACTCTTTTAGTTTCTTTGTTTTGTTTTCCTAACTTATTCGAAAAGTTTTCCTTACTTGGTGTTCAAACTTCATATGTTTTTCACTAATTTTCAAACTTTTTATTTATTTTGAGGACTTTCTAAAACTCTTATCGAAAGACATTTCTAAATGGTTCACAACATTCTTGAAATTTTATGGTGCGCATAAGACGGTTACTAGACGACGATTCATGTTAGCCGACCCCAAATCATTTTGGGAATAAGGCTTGAACATTGTTGTTGTTGTATTAGACTACTCCGTATTTTATAACTACTAACCCTCGAATTCTAAATGTCGGGATTGAACTCTTAAATGCTTGTAAATACCACTAGATAACCAAATGAACCAAAAGTCTAAACTTATGGTTAAGGTACCCACAACGGTTTTATACCTTCAATACGCCTTCTCAAGCAAAAGCCCACTTGAGGTTGAAGTCTGGGTAATACACTGCCCACAAATCTAATATTATATATTAAAATTTGAAACCAAGTCTATCCTAGAAAGACACTAGGCGTTCATTAATTGGATAGCACTAAATAATTACATAATATGAAAATTATTAGCTAATTTATGGAAATTAATGCTCCCTCCATTCAAGTCCACTCTTCCTAACACTATTCGGCACGCACTTTAAGGCGCGGTTTTCTCTATGTTAGAGATTACGTAAAATTCCAAAAAATTTAGACAAACAAGATTAAATGTCAATAGTGATTTTCACAAAATTTTAGAATTTTACATAATCTCAAACATAGGTAGAATCGCACCTTAAAGTGCGTGCCGAAAAGTGATAGGAAGAGTGGAGTTGAATAGAGGGAGTATAATTTATGGTGATTATGGTTATAAGATAATTTATGGAAAATAATAGTGTTGTTAATAATATTATAACAAAGATAAACTGACAATTTTATAAAATGAGTATAAGGCGCGGACCGGGCATGCAATTTAGTACAACACTTAAACTGAGATCTTCTCCAACATAACAACGGAAGGGGTTATCAATAGACCTGGCAAACGGGTCATTTTGGTCTGCTCTATTCGGGCCAGGTTACCTTTCTGGTCTATTTCGGTTCGGGTCGGGTTCGGTTGGGAGGGTCTAGCTCTGGTGTATCAACTACAGGCCAAATTCGGTTCGGGTCAAATCCAAATCGAGTGATTTCAAAATGTTCAAATCTCATATTAATGTCAAGTCTTTTAAAGTTTTGCCTCATATTATCTTAAATTGAAAATATATTGGTAATTTGAGTGTGTAAAGATGTCATATACCTATATACGTAATCCAAGTCACTTTTGGTCAACCGGCTCATTCAAATGTGTGATTATTTGGGTCAGTTTGGGTTAGGTCAATATCAGGTCAAATAGTATTCGGCTCAATTTCGGATTCAAGTCGGGTCATTTTGGGTTTCGGGTTGAATTCAGATTATAAAATCGGGTGGAATTCAGATGTTCGGGTCAAGTAATTCGGGTCAGATATTCGGGTCAAGTAATTCGAGTCAGATATTCAGGTCTGGGTCAGTTTTGCAAGCTCGAGTTATCAGGATTTGAACTCGAGACTTCGATAATTGAGGCTCTGGTACCATATAAAGGAAACAATATTACGGTGCAATACTTGTGTAAGTTCTCATTATGTTATGGTGGACTGACAATGATCCACATGTGAGTTGTGGGATAATATCCCACATTGGAGAAATAGAAAACTGAAAACTAGTTTATAAGGTGGTGGGTTACTCCTCCTATTATCAATTGGTTTTAGGATGGAACCACGCCACCTTGTGAGTTAGTCTTCCAAGAGGGGGTTGATACTGGCTTATAATTAGACTCGTGATTCACACAAATGATTGCTATATAATGTTTTGAATCAATCATTCACCTAAAGATTCACATATCCAACAACTTGCATGGCAAATAAATTGGATTTGGTTTGATGTTAATAAGAACAAATCAAACCTTCCATCTGTCTGGTATAATGAGCTCGAAAATAACATGAGTGGAGTGACAGGCCAGCTGCTTCATGTGTGGAGTTGGTCATGCCATAAGCTTGGGAGATAATTGTGGTTGTATCTAACATATAACATATGATTTATCATAACCTACCAAACATAATTAATGAATAATTCGTGGTCTTTATCGATTTAAGTATAGCCCAAGTTATTATATACGGAGTATGATTAATGTACTAATGCCAAACTATTTGTAATAATAATCTTCTTGCGTGCAATATATAGCAAAGCATATATAATTAACATACATGAATGACGTGAAATCTTGAATCGTTCGCTTTCTAGAAAGCCATGAGAGCATGATTCATGTAGGATGAGCATATATATAATGTAGAAGGAAAATGTTTTGTTTGTACATGTGCGCCTGTCAAACACGTACATAGTTTCTGTAAAAACAAGTTAACGTATGTGAAGAATCACCTTTATGAGTCAAAATTTTCCCCTCAACAAAAGTCGGATAAAAGGACTAGATATATAGGAGTATAATAATCGGTTCAAATAACTTAAATATTAATAAAATTTGGCGATTTTTCCAAGATGAGAAATTGAGAACATGAAAGTAGAATAAATAAGTTCACAAAAAAAAAAAAAAAAAAAAAATGATCTTCTAATAAAAAATAGAAGAATTTCGCAAACCTAATATTGTGACTGACTGGGTTGAATTAGAGACTATACATTTTTAGACCTAAAAAGAAAATCGCAAATCTAAACTATGTACACACTCAGACTTGAATCACGAGGCAGAGGGTGCAATCACATGTGCAATCACCAATTCACCATTAAAACATGAAATAATTATAGTGTGTACGTACAAAACTTATCATACTTGTGGTCAACTTTTCAATGATTGAGCTTATAATATTTTTTACTCTAACTGGCAGCTTAAAATAAAGATAGTAGTAGTCAGATGTCAAAACGATAACAAATCTTATTTTCACGTGATTTTTAATCCAACAGATTTGCTTCACTATCAGCCTAATCAGTAATCACTATTATCAGTTTTTCAATCTTATATCGTACGAACCAATACATAGGACTAGATTTAATTGAGCTATGGAACTTAGTACTAGGAGCGATGTTATTTATCACTATATGTATTCCTTTCGATTTAAAAATATTTTTCTGTTTCTTTTTACAATTTTGAATTGGCATGTTAGAAACTATTTGTAAACCAAATGAAAAAATGTGTTTGCTTTAAAATCAAGTAGAGTTGGTAGACTGTCATGCAAAATGAAATATTTACTATATTTTACAGCAAATGAACTATTCATTTGGTCTAAAAATAGCTCCCAACATGACACCTCAAAACTGTCAACACAAACAGGAAAACCTTTTTATTTGACTCAAAGGGAGTATATATACAATAGCAATCTTAATTTTTCTTTTGAGGGTCAGCAATCTTAATTTTAGATGCATGTCAACTATGAATTTTGTCATTCGCGAAAAATACTATACAACTTGTATTTAATCTATTCGGTATTATTAGTTATACTAAATCACTGGTATGTTTGGTGGGTAAAGTTTAGGGGAATACAATTCACATCCAAATGAGTTATCTAACACTTCCAAATTTTCATCTCAAACAATATCACTCGATGGGAATGTTTTAGGACACCGATGGAGTGTAAACCGTCATTCTGAAATTTAATGGTTGGAAAACAAATTATAGTATAATATTTTGTTCTATATTTGAAAACGAAATCAAATTTGATTGACGCTGAATTTTACCAATGCGTAGTAGTGTAGTACAGGGAACTCGTGTTTTTCCTCGATCCCAGTTTTCTACTGCAATTATGTTCTTCGGAGTTACTAAGGTTTAGGATCCCTATGTCTAGACGTTACAAATGTTTCTAACTATGTTTTGGCTGCGTTGATTCCAAATTTTTTTTTTTTCTTATTTTAGATGAAAAATGTTGTAAATTACTCCCTCCTTAAAATATATGTCTTTCTCAAATTTCGAAACACTTAATTACTCCGTACTTAATAGTATGGGAGTTCAAACTATAGAAAGTGAGGACATCTTGTAAGAACAAAAGAAAAAGTACATTCAGAGGAATTACTATTTCCCAACTCCCACATCGTTAATTAGTTGCCCTTATATGCTAGAAAAAAGAAAAGAAAAAATAGTTCATTCCACACGAAAACAAACGACTTAAAATTTGAAATAGGGTTTTATATATAATGTATACCTACAAACTGTCAAATGTAAAGTCGAAATTCGACCTAATATATATAAAAACAAATAGGTCCAATTTCTTAAAGTTGGAGACTTGATCGTACTATACAAGTAGTAAAACATATTTCCCAAACTTGGGAAGTTCTTTTTTCGCTTACTAGGATTTCTTAGCATCCCCAAATAAAGATGCAAACCATCGCAAAATAGCTTTGTCCATGAGTCGATATTAATGAAGAAAAGGTTTCTACATTTTACCGTAAACTAAACGGTCAATTGCAAAAAAAAACTCTGTCCATGAGTCCAAGTTCTAAAAAGGTTCGATTAGAAGCTAAGTGATGCTAACTCTGAGTAGTCTCTGACTACTACTATCTTTATTTTGAAACCAAATAAACGAAGATACGACTCATACGAGCATCACCAAAATTTATACCTTTAGGGGTTAAAAAAACCATCGTTTTCTATGTTACACACCTACATTCTCTAGCCACCTCTCAATTGGGATGGCAAGAGAGATGATGAACCTCTTATCCCAACCTTTACATGTCCCTCTTTTGTCTTAAAAGCAATAAGTCATCATCCACCTTATCAAGATCAGAGTACCATTTGTCCTGCTTTTTGCCAACTCTTTGCCACTCATCACCTAATTCCATAATTATATTATTTTCCTTTATTATTTTCCATCTATACTCTATAGTAACTCGTACTACATACTCTACTATTTGTTCTATGAAATTAATTTATTAATTGAGAAAATAACTAAATTTAAAATTAGAGTAGATTTTATGTCCCACGTTGTGTGCCACACCAATGGCAAGTAAGGATTTCGCAAAACTTATAGTCTTCTATTGATGTGACACACAAAGTGGGACAGAAGATCCACTCTGATCTGAAATGTTCAAGCCCAAAATTGTCATCGAGTTGGATTATTGGTTGGTGGGAACATTTAAATTATTAATTTTAGATTATCACTATTAAGCATTAAATTGAGTAACATGGGAACTAGAGAGAGGGGATCCAAGTCAAATAAAATATGACAGTGCAAAAGCTGGAAACACGTGTTTGGGCTCACACTTGAATCTGCTTCACCCAGATTTCGATCCCACGTCTCATGTTGGGGATCCAAAGATTTAGGGTGTGATAGGCCATATGCTTATGTACCGAGCTAAGGTCTAAGGGTTGCACTATTACTTCATAAGATTCTAGTTCGAAACATACGATCTCGTTTTTAGTAGGTAGAATCTTAATAATGTAAGGTTTTCTGTTTTAACTTATATATTTATCGTACTCAACCTAGATATGTTCTATTGTGTGTGGTTATATTACGATACCATGATATTTTAATTCTGCAATCGTATCAAGATATGAGAACAATTGAAATAGAGTATCCGAATACGTTGAGAATTGAACTGAAGTCCCAATATTTACTTTATCAAAGAAATAGTTATGAAAAAAAGAGTTTATTGATTATTACTACACATTGTGTTTGACATTTTGTAGACATGACAACATGAATCGATCAAAATTAAACTAGGTTGTTGGTTAAAGTTAAGGTAATTGTTTGACCTTGTTCTTAACCTGTAAATTTTTAAGTTTGATATCAAATTACCTCCATTTTGCTAATATTGAGATTGATCATTGTTGAAGTATTGATTAGATGGTCCATTATTGGATCACATACTATATTTTGTTGGGTCGAGTTAAAATGACATATATAGCGTGTAGATTTATAGTCCAATCTAACTGGCACGTTTCACGTTAAACATCAGATAGTCATCCGACCCCATCAAGATGCGATGAATTACACGTCAATCGGTCAATTGACAACATTGAGCAAATTATAGTAATCAATAAAGAGTACGAACAATTTATGATCACAAACTATTTGAATGCGTCAAAATGTTCAAGGCAACGGAACCATAAAAAAATATGGACAGAAGTTGGTTGCACTTTTGCGTCTGTAGATCTAGAACACAATATATGCTACTGACTTATCATCTATCAGATTATAACCTTTTAAAAGTCTGGGGTTCAGAGACACTGAGATGGACAGACAATATTGATATGTACGGCCACCCTTAGATGGACCTACGTACTATGTACAAATAACAAACACTACAATTACAGATCGACAATTGTCCTTGTCAATAAATATAAGAAATTGATAGGGTCACTCGTATATCAACTTAGCAATGCATGTGCAGTTGTGCATCACATAGGATTTGATAAGCCCGGCTGGGCATAAGGGGTCTTTACATATATAATACGTTACATAGGTGTCGTTTGGACACACTCGGGAAATCGGAATTTTCATAAACTTGCAAATCCTAAGAATTAAGAAAGTATGAGAATTGGGGAAATTTGTTTGGATGAACAAGGGAATATTCCCATGAGAATTTCTACTTACCTAACCCTCCAAGGTAATTGAATTCCTACACTGGAGGAATTGGAAATGCCTAAGAATTTTCAATTCCTACACTTTATGGTAACCAAACAACTCATGATAATTCAATTCCTTGGAAAATAAAATTCCTATAGAATTTGAGGGTATCCAAATGACACCATAGTAACTATACGCGTAAGTTGTTATATAGTCGATACCTGATGTAATGTCTAATATGTGAAAACCTTTGCACGCTATGGTCGCTAATTGTGCCTCTGTAAATTTTATTCGAATCGCCACTAAAACGATGCTGAGTAAATGGTGCATGCTAATGAAGCCCGAGTTTCAACGTATAAGATTAATGGGAGTGATAACAACTGAGCGTTATCAAGTCGATAGTAATACATATATATACGTCTTTGACATGTAAAAGCAACCAAAAAAAAAAAAAAAAAAAACGCTAATCGTGTCTCGGAACCAAGCACAAATCTGATCGGAGCAGAACCACGTTTACCAAGGGGCATAATAAGGATCAATCATATATGGACTATGAGAAGTAGAGTTACATTCTCTCTACTTATTAGAGGCAGAGAGGGCCGCAGTAGTTCACTTATTGAGCAACAGTATTGGTGCAACTCCAAAAAAATGTTTTAATGTGTCATGTCCAGACGTCAGGCTCAAGATACAAACCAGGTGAAAGTGAATTAAAAGCCCATTCGTATCACCCAAGAGTCGGGAGCACATATCACTCTGAGACTCTGGGTATCGACTTGTTTGTCACTTAATGCTCCTCCGATACTCTCCACTAACTTATTTGTCCTTCTGATCCCTATCCATACTTCTTCATAGGGCTTAGGCGAACGTAAAATCGCGCAGCGCTTTTTGACGTAACCATATGTGAATCAGATTGGAGCTTTAGAAATGCGACAATGTTAGTTACAGTGATGTTTGTGATCGGTTCAATTGTTTTGTGATCCTACAACTCTAAAACTCTAAAATTAGACATTTTCCGACGTAATGTTTGACAAAATTAATTTAAAATGAATAATGTAAAGTGATCGAACCCCCCGACACTGTGGTTCGTAGCCATGGCCCACGTGCTCTAATCATCGGTTCGATTCCCATAGCCGGCTTTTCGTTAAGCAAAATAAGGTCTAATTATCGAATGATTAATTGCCTTATCTTCCCAATCCAGATCCAAAATCTTTGGTAATTTCATGGCTCCTATTCGCTAACTGTTGCATTATACGGAGTACATAATAGCGCGGCTCCTATTCTCTAACTGTTGCGTTAGACTTAAACGATTGTGAAGCTATAGGATTAGGCAGGTTAATTTACCAAACCATTAAAGTTTAGACCAACTTTAACCGTTATAATTGTAGCTTCATATAAACATATCCTCTTTCAATCACATAAATCTCATAACTACAAAACTCAACACAATATCACTATCATCGTAGTAAGTCTTATTTATAAGGTGGATGTAAAATTGTAAGACAATACTTTTATCTCAACTCTGAATAATAATTAATTTCTTAAAAACTTTGGGTTCATAACAATCACTTAGCTCAAAGGCCAGAATGCTAAACCTTAAGACGGCCTAATAGGCTTATACAGACACATATACGGAAATATGTAGGCCCATATGATTGTAATTCTAACTTAAAACTGATGTCTCATGTATGATACTTAGAGGACGACAAATCAAGTGAAAAAACAAAACGAAATATGGTTCTCTTATCCCGATCTCGATAAGATTATGATGGCTCAAACCTCAAAGAATACCAATCTATATTCCTGTGCTTCATCAGCTCACTCGGATTTGGAGTGGTGGTACCAATTCAAATCACTGAACTGAGATTAGGAACAAAGCTGTAGAAACTCAAAACCTAATAGAGGAATCAGACTGTACCGTAACTAAAATGTATACCCGGCCCAGACGAAAATGTATACCCAGCCCAAACTAAATTTGTCAACTTCTATAAGATGATAGACATATAGCCATATAGGTTTGTCTATCGGCCTCGTGTTGTGACTTGTCCATCCGAACCTATTTTTTCCATTTTTCTTCCAATACTACCCTTAATGATATCCCCCTCTCTACATATTTAAATTAAATGAATCAAAACATTCAAAATTTAACGAGAATATCATTTTTTTTAGGCGAGAGTATCAATTTCGCAATTCACGTGGTGCCCCCGAACTATGTCAAAATGCGCATGGTGCCCCTATGTTCGAAACTTGTACACAACACCGTTGATTTTTGGATGAAAACTGATGATTTGGCAAATAATTAGTGATATTTAATCAAATTTATTTAATAAATAATTAATAAAAAAACAGAATTTGGCAGACGAAGTATGATGCTCTGTTTATTTTATTTTATTTTTTATTTTTTATATATACTGATGGTAAGACATTTGGTATAATAAAATAGGGTTTAGGGCATTTGTGTTAATTTGGCAAAAGTGGGGATAAAATGGGTATTTCACCAGGTTACGTTAGTAAAAAAAAAGTTGCATTTAGCAATCATGTATATTAGTACCGTGTCAATTGTCAATCCATATAATTACACAGGTCGAGAATTTCAACCCAAACCTGCTAATGTTGTGCAATGTTCATGTCAACCCACCATGTCGTCTCAGTTTTGGCATCATTAGATTTGGTAGATTAAGTCTAGAACAATGTGAATTAGCCGTTTCATTTTCCTATCACACTCCATGTACCCTACCAATGACATGCTAGCATTATTTTTTATTATTTTTGAAAATTATATTTATTTAAAAATATTTATGAAATGATAGTGGGATAGGAATATGGGACAAGTAATCCACGCTGAATCTAAAACCTAGATACTCAAATTTGCAAGTAAAATGAAACGACTCGATTCGATCTAATACCGAAATCAGACTGTGCCCAAACTGATATATACCCGGCTCAAACCATAAAGCTAGGAATATCTTGAAGCAAGACCAGTTAAATCAAAGGGCCGAGAGTAAGGAAATCGAAACACTCGATCTTTCCATTGACCATTTTACAAAGGGGGTTGCTAAACGTAACCTAAAAAATGATAGCGTAACCTATTTTTTCCATTTTTCTTCCAATATTACCCTTAATGATATCCTCCTCTCTACAACTTTAAATCAAATGAATTAAAACATTCAAAATTTAACGAGAATATCATTTTTTTTTGAAGCGAGAGTATCAATTTCGCAAATTCACGCGGTGCCCCAGAACTATGTCAAAATGCGCATGGTGCCCCCATGTTCGAAACTTGTACACTCCAGTGCCCCCGAACTTAACACCTATAGGCACGTGGTGCCCCCGAACTTAGAACCTATAGGCACGTGGTGGCCCTATCCACTAACACCGTTGACTTTTGGATGAAAACTGATGATTTGGCAAATAATTAGTGATATTTAATCAAATTTATTTAATAAATAAAATAAAAAAACACAATTTGGCAAACGAAGTATGGTATTTTTTTTTTTTTTAATAATGGTAAGACATTTGGTATAATAAAATAAGGTTTAGGGCATTTGTGTTAATTTGGGAAAAGTAGGGACAAAATGGGTATTTCACCAAATTCTGTAGTTAAAAAAAAGTTGCGTTTAACAATCAAGTTTTACAAATGGCCAAATTCAGTGATAACTACAAAACGCAAATATGGAATGGGATGTTCTCTTAACAATGTGATGGGCTGAGCTTGGGTGTTTTGATAAGATGCTCGTGTGATTCAAAGGAACAAAAAAAACCCGGCAATTGACAAAGGCACAAAGCCCCCGGCAGTCCGGCACATCGCGCAACTTCGATACACGGCAATGATTTTTTACAATTCAAATATTATATTTTTCATTTCTTCATATGAAAAGATCATTGAGAAGTTTAGCTTTATATATAAAAGTTATAGTGAAGTTTAAAAATCATATTATTGCCCCATTTACACACAAAATGAACGCTTAAAAGTAGGCGTTTATGACACGTCATCATGAATCTAGTAAAGTTTACCCACATTTTAATCTTTGCTTAATTTTATATTACGTTAATGGTAAATATAAGATGACCGATGAAGTATCCCATACAAACAGTAAGAAAGAGAGCATGTCATTGTCTCAACTTAAAAATTCAAACAAAGGGCATGAAAGTCTCCACACTCCAAGTGAAAACCAGAAAACCCATCAATATGTTATGGAGAAAAATACACCTTAAAATGAATTCAAAAGCCTTTTTCAACTTAAATTTTCGTATTGCATCTAGATCGTCTAGTATAGGAGTGTTTTCGCGATCTCTTCCTACTATACTTCCTCAAAAAATCTTGACAAATTGATCATGATATTTGTAAACGTAAAACGCAGCACATTAATTTAGCGAAACATTATATATATGCAAATTGTTAGAAGTCTACAGTATAGACACGATTAATTTGTCTACAATGTAAGATTGAGTTAGTAGGAGTAAAATTGAGATCTGAGTAGTAAAATTAATTGTAATGAAAAATATAAACAAAACAAGATATGCATGACGGCTGCTTCATGCGGATAAGAGGTCAAATATATACGAATGAAAGACCTGGTTAATTGGTCGTTATGTATATGTGAGAAGTGGGGATATGACTTGTATCACCTTATTTCATCTTTAACTTCAATTGCAAGCTAAGTGATTCGTTTGTATAGTATAAATACAATAAGAATAATAACTGTCCTTTAGTTTTATGGATGTTGGGTATAAAGTCAGTGTCTTGCAGAAGAATTTCATATTTTGTGAATGCTGCTGCCATGCATGCGTTCTTGGTCTAAATTCAACAAACGGCATTAACTTTTATGCTTCAGTTAGATAACACACATCACAACACTGATTAACTAACTATACGGATTTTTGCTTCTCATTTGGACCAAAAATAAAATAACAATAGATCTATTGATATAGACGATGCTAAGGTGCTCTCAAATAAAGACGACAAACCAACTTTATTTAGCAATATAGAGGCAAATAATCAAGATCTTATTTTACGAAAATTCAACTATGTACAAGACAATCTCACCATCATATAGGATATTTGGCCAAACCTAATAATTTCGAAGATTAATATTAATATGCACAAGAATAGTCTTAACATTTTAAAATGCGAATATCAAATATATGTAAGGACACTCAAATAGCACGCATCAAATTTCATTCTTAAAACTCTTGGTAATAAATCTTTGAAAGCTATAATTAACAAAATTATATAGCTACTACGCCTATGAGTGCCCTTACATTTGATTTAGTATATTCAATACTAATTACTAGCTACCTTTGTTCTACCGTCTTGTTCGACTTTGCAAGAGAGATAAAACAAAACGTTATCAATCTAAGAAACTGAGAAAGTAACTTGTAAAAGTGTGCATGACTTGTGAATTTACTTGAGCACTCTTCATATGAGTCACTATTATTAACTAACGTAAGTTTTATATGTGTCATTTACTACACAATTAGCCAAATCATTTAAGTAAAACCTTCATGTGTTAAAAAAAGAAAAAGAGATCATCACGACATTAAGTTATATTACTAATACAACAAACCATAATTATTGTTGTTTTTGTCCCCATTGCTGTGAATAATGATGATATTAAACTCAGTGAATCCAAAATCTACAAAAATGGTTTTACCAAATCTTGAAAAGCACTCATGTAATATTGAAAGCATGCACATAAGTAGAAAACCTACTAACCTCTTCTTGTTCAGCACAGCTAAGCATCACTTTCTTTGTCATACTATCATTTCAATTCAGAGACATTAAACATAAGTAGATCTAAAAGCCCTTGGGATACCTTTTTTCCAGTTGTAGGAACAAAAAAATTCGGACACTTAACGAAAATGGTTACACATATATTTGATGTATAGGGATATAAACCTATACATTCGCGGTGTCTTACCTGAAAATTATGACACATCATACTTACAATACATACACACTTTTTTGAGGAACAAAACATGCAATAACTCAAATTTAGCAATTCAAGCAAATGTACGTGGTGAAAATGATGGGGGGGGGGGGGGCTTTCATAAAACCTGCATGTTCATTTAACTCATACAACATTAATATAATGATGTAGACAATATAATATAAAGATTATAACTGTGAGTACTATGAAGTATGAACTAGTACGAATCATACGTACATGTACAAACCGAAGTAATTAGTCGATCATTGCTACTCACTAATAATTACCTTAATTAATACAACTAATTCAATTCAATTTAAACAGCATCCCGACCTCTCTACATGCATTTATACATGCACATGAGAAAAAACAAAAAGAGAGGGATATCGGACCAATATCAATCATATCGATCAATTACATATAGGCCATACTCGCTCATAGATCATAACATATAGTTAATTTAATTAATTAATACGTAGAATAATAATGAAACAACTAAGATAATAAAAATTGACTTAATTTAGGATGATCAAGAAGAGATTCCCACCCCTAGAAAATCAATGAAACGAACCTCCTTCGAATTATTCATCGCCATTGCTCTTCCTCCATTATCATCCTCTTGTTCTTGATTTTGTAGCTCGAATATATCGAAAGACAACGATGATGATCTGGTCATTCTATCCATTCGCGACTTCACTAGGGGGTGTACCGGAGTGTAACGGCATGATTGCACAACCTCGGGGGTACGACGATCATAACACGTAGTGCTAATAACTCCATTGGATTCAAATACATAGTGACTACCACCATTAATTGAAGAAGAGCCATTTGACAAATGTTGACTCTCGAAATTTGAGTTATTTGTAACATTATCCCAAATAAATGAAGGCGGTGACCATTTTGATGAAGAAGCCCTAAATTTTTCCAAGTTATTATTAGTTGATGTTGAAAAATCCCAAGATTTTCTAGAATTATTATTATTAGTATGATTAAACTTGAAACCTTCATCAATTGTCGCAATACGAAAATTGGTTTGATGGTGTTGAGATGATGAGTTTGTAGAAGAATTATGAGAAGTAACAACCATAGCTCTTTTACCAGACTGGTGGTGCTTAGACCTTTCCCTTTGAATCCTAGCCATGATGACATGCCAATGGTTCTTGACGGCGTTGTCGGTCCTCCCCGGAAACAACCGTGAAATGAGGGCCCACTTGTTGCCGTGAATCCGGTGAGCCGTCAAGAGCTTCTCTTCTTCCTCCTCCGTGAAGGGTTTCCGGTTGATTCTTGGATCCAGTTGATTGAACCACCTCAACCTACAACTTTTGCCTAGGTAACAAAATAAGAAGAAAGAAAATGAGTTCTTAACTAAAACAATCTAACAAAACAATTTATCCTTCCTTTTTAGATAATTTTAAGGTAAAGTTAGTTTCACCATGCCCTTAACTATAACTATATTAAATTAAATTCCACCATACTTATTATAAAAATTATGTCTTAGTACATAAATAAATGAACAATATATATATATATATTGTTCAAACAAAATTTAGGGTGCAAGAAAATTACTATACAATTTGATGAAATAATTAAATTAACATATAAAAACTCTAAAATTAAAATTTGGTGGCACATCCTCCTACATAATTTGGTAGCCTCATCAAACATGAAAATGACATAGTAAAAGAATTCTACTATTACTACTACTATTATGAATACCTGATCTTCCTTGGAGCTTCTCAGCTATGGAATTCCAATTCTGAGGACCAAATTGCTCGACGAGTTTTCGAAGTTTTTCGTCCTCGGCCGGCCTCCAATGGCCTCTAGGGCAGCTACTAGAGGATCTCATCTCATTGTCACTTGAATTGTTACCACAAGAATCCTCCATAATTTGTAGTGACTAAGATTATATATAATCCTAGCTTATAAATTATATATATATATATATATATGATGGGTTATTTTGACTTATATAAATTAAATAAAAGATGGTTAGAGGAGAAAGATTTTGAAGATCAGAAAATAAATGTATAGTGTAAGGTTTTTAAAAGGAAGAAGAAGTTAACAGAATAAGAAAGAGCGAGTAGGTTGAGGTTTTAGGGTTGTGGATGGGCAGTCACTTTTGTTGGTTTTATACGATACATTTCTTTTTTATTTTTAATTTTAATTATTAATTTGATTGTTCTAAATGGAGAATTTGAACAACGTTTGTTGTTTGTTACTGTCCTATGTATGTATGAATGCCCATCGGTCTTTGTTTATTTTAACTACTTACATTTATCAGCTTTTCGTTGTACTTGGTTTTTTTTACTGTTAAGGAGTAAGTCGTTTGTACTGTGTAGTAATGTTCCAACTAACTAAAGCACCTCTTCGAGTAAAGGGATAATATTAACTCCTGTATATCAAGAAGCATTTTGCTCGTTTCTCGACAGCTACGATAATGTGGATCACAAGGTGAAACTTGGGTGCAATAATTATATATAGATTTACTCTCTATGATTTCAGAAGTCTCTAATAAATCAAAAATTATTTTATCAAGAGGTTAAAATCTGTCGCGTTTTCAGTTGTCTATTGGTCTCCGAAGGTTGCCTGACCTGGCATATATATTTCGGTTCTTAGCTTGGTGACCCATAGTTGAACATGGACTTCTAAAGTTCTAAGCCATGTCATTTCATGTCTCATGACCCTACGGTAGTGCATATCACAAGGCTAAATCTTAAAAAACTATTTTGCGCATGTTAAAAATGGTTGTGTCAGGGTTCTCATTTCCCTAAACCACCCTAAAATTGCAGCCCATTTGGCCATTTCAGTTTCTACACCCGACTCCATATATATATATATATATATATATATATATATATATATATATTATATATATATAGGAAAATTATATATATATTTCTTGCACCAAGTTTAGCTTTTCTTTTTGCATGAAGTATACGAGTAGTATTTAAGTAGCTCTCAAAAAAAAAAAAAAAGTATTTAAGCAGCAGATTTACGTGCCACAACTCCACAAGTCGATATGTGTACGTCAAAGTAATATACTACTATATACAGTTCTAAGTTCTGTGTACATAGCCCCTGAACATGAAATACCCCTGTACAAGCTAATTAAAGCAGTGACAATTATAAATTTAACAGATCTTTTGTTTCTGGAGACAATAGAGGAACATCCGAATAAAAAGTTAACATACGAATTTAGACAATCTTGTTCCATAATAATGATAAACAGGTGTTGAAATTATTACTCCGTATATTTACTGTGCATATACTGTAGTAATTATTATGCGCATTGGATTTGATAAACTTGTTGCAATTAATAAGGAGCTCGAATTGACATCTTTCTTGGAGGAGTAATTGTCACTGCCTGAAACTCATCAACATGATACGTGATTGTGGCCTAGTAGCTGTAATAATAACTTCATGAAAGGGATAGAAACAAAGCTTAACTTGGTATGTTTTCCGAAATTATTTCGCAAGTATGATTGTTAACTTAAACTTTTCCGTCTTGTTGATTAGAAACTATGTAACTTTGGATTTACCACCTTTCTTTTATGCGTTTAATTTTCAAAACTCATGACACGATTACATAAAACCGTCACCAAGTACCGTTTAAGGCGATGTACAATCCATCGTTGTACATATATGTGTGGAAAAAAACAAACACTTAATAAGAAAAAAAAAGTTATAAATTATTGCAAGTCTTATACTCCCTCCTACCCACAAAGATCTCCCCCTTTGGAAAACAGTTTTTGAGTAGGCATGTTTGGGTCTACTTTTAGACCAAATGAATCGTTCATTTATTATAAAAATTAGTACATTTTCTATTCTGCATCGCATTCTACCAACTCCCCTTAATTTTAAGGTAAGCGGGTCTTTCATTCGGTTTAGAAGTAGCTCCGAACATAGCTACTCAAAAACTAAAAAACGAAAGGGGAAAATCTTAGTGGGTAGGAGGGTGTATATACATACCAAAAGCTAAGTGTAAGCGAGCTAAGGTAGTGACAATTATAAATAAAATAAGAATAAAAGTTGGTTTCTTAACTGATTGAGATTTCATAACCCACGAAATAAAACACTTACCTTGTCAACTAAACAATGCTAATTAGATATGGGGTGTAATAATAGTTTATACATTAACATCACAAATTCACGATTTTACACGGAGAGCGCAAAAGAAGCCATCACCAATGTTTAATTTGGTGGGTATTGAATCAATATCTCCATTGATTTAATACTACTTAATGTCTTCAACACATCTAAAGTAGGGTTGTCGTGTCGCTAAACTATATTATTTTGAGTTTTTATTATTGTAAAATGTATAAATATGGTAGTTCATAGCCAAATCAAGTATGATCAATAGTTGCTTGGTTGATTATCCAGTCTAAAAAAAACAGTTGCTTGACTAAGTGACCTTCCTTGATTTTTCCGAGATATTTAGATCTCAGAAATTTGTGTTTAATTACACTGTTACCTTTGACATAATTTGGCAAAATGTGTTGCTTGAGCCGTCTCTTATCAATATCATGTCTTAGCATAAAGTTATATTTTTCTAGTATAATACGACATGATATGATATCATATTAGATTAGAATACTACTACCATTTTAGGAGGCAAAATTCACCATGAATAATTATATATAATACGATAAATTTAAAGTTAAGTGAAATTAGATGCCGATGACATAATCCAACGAACACTTAATTTTTTGGGTCACAATAATAGATCCACAAGACACAATTAATATAGTTAATTAAGTAATAAAACTCATGTGTTTATTTATGTGTGTGTGTCTTTCAGATATCCATTAGTAGGAAGGTCCTTGTTATTCTTTTGTTTTAGTAAATGTAAAGCATGTCATCCAAGCAAATTAAAACATATTGTTCTAACTTCTATGCAATGTGCATGCAATTCCACAACGCATAATTGCGTAATGCATGCTTGAAATCCATGAGATATTCAAAGCTTTATTATGGATCGATTTAGTTAATGTAATGATTATTGGAGATAGACGGTAATAACAAATTTCAGATAGTTTAGCCGGCACATATTGTATGAGTAGAGTTAACTAGATGAGATACTAAGAAAGAATATGAACTTCGTTTGTATACGTTTACGATCCTCATTTTCGAATTTGTACCTCGATGATCAATAGTCAATGCAAGAGCGCGTGCTATCTATGATCCAAGCCGAATATGGATCTATATCTACTTGCACTGGATCGTAGTATGTAACATCACTTGCATTACTAATAACTCTGTTCTTATATGATAAAAGTTGAATTAATTTCATAGGTAATTAAGGAAGAGAACTCTTCGGCTTAGTAAACATTGAGAATGTATGTATTGGTGATACAGTCATAAAATTTGGTGCATCATAGTTTGTGGTTGATCTGCAGAAGAAGAGGGTGGATGTGACATCAAAACTATCACATAATTTATGCCCAAAAAAACAAACATACCTAAGAAAAAAAGGGCCCATATCATGTGTGTAATGTAGTATCAGTTGCCCAAAAATTCAATCACAAACCCTAAAAATAGCAAACATAAGATCCCAAAAGAGGGCCTCAATTCAACAAACTCTGCATGTTGACTACTCCAAAAATCCAACCTTAATAGTAACTTCATTAATTAAACAGCCCATAAATAATTAATATTATGCTTTTTGCAGAGAACTCCATTCTTTGCAATCATGTAAGCTCAGACACATCTCCAATTTTTTTTTTTTTTTTTTTTTTTAAATTTGTTAAGTTATTTACCCCCAAAATTCAATGAAATTTGTTACAAAGTAGTTGAACATGACGCTGGCTTCATTTAATTTTCTTATGCAAGCATATTTTGCTATTTAGGGTTTATATGCATAGATGAAATTTTAACAGTAGTGCGATGAATGGCATTTGACAACTCATGGTTGATGGAAATGTGTAATTTTGAACACGACTTGTTTATTTAAATCAAATTCTAATTACTATAGAATTAGTTTTGCGATGGACCACAACACCTTATATGTGAATATACCATTATTTATCGGTAAAGTCTCGACAAACGACACTGATTACAAGTGGTCATTCATCGGTGTAGGCAAGAAAGATGATATTCACACTTCAATGTGTATTGCATAGTTGATTTCTATGCTCCTTCCCACACGAGGAAGGGGAGATCATCGTAGTGTGATTCAATTGGAATTCTACAATGTAGTTATCTTTTAATTAACAAAATATTATCCTCTGAATCTTGTATTATTATCGATGAAGTATTACCTTATTAATTGTTAAGAGCGTGATTCCAAACTCATACGTCTCATTGCTTAGTAAACGACATTTGTATGCAAAAGCGTGCTAATATTTGATAGTAGTAGGGTTTCTTAAGACAACTAAAAACAATAATACTAATTGTCGTATAGTTCTAGATGGTCCACTTTATAACTATAAACTCTAGACAAACAACTGTTCTTAGAAGAATGCACAAGTAGTCCTATGCGTGTGACGTATAGTTAAGAAAAATTGGCAAAGGGAGTGAAGTGCCCCGGACGAATATGTTAATTGTTGGACCTTGTCATAGTTCAATGCTACAAGAACTACCTTGTATATATCCTTAATATAAAAATAATGTTCAGATCAGAAATACTAACGACAATAATTTTTGAATATTATATATTACTAACTAAAACTTCCGTTTCTACTTGTTGTACAATTTCTTGTGCGTGACAACCATTTATAATGCGAAACAATCAGCCACTAATCAATAAATCAATGCAAAACTTGTCTCAAATTATTCAGATAATATAGATGACATGATGAAGAAATGGTACCACATTTTTACTTGTTGGTGACAAAATTCGAACTATTAAACCATTATTTCTTCCAGAATACTAAGTGAAACGATTTTTTCGTAAGAGACCGTACTACATAAGTTTATGTGTCAGTAGTAAATAAATTAAACATATACTATGTGTCTATGTCCAAAGAAGAATGGGTGAGGTGGCAATGCTCATTTTTGGGTATGCATAAGAGTTACTAAGTATTGTAATAAGAAAAGGACAGGTTAGCTAACCTTGGTTGTTTTCTTTGGCTAAATGAAGATGTGGGCATAATACGGTTTTCTTGTCAGATTAATGATGTTATCTACGACCACTAACAAGATAACCTTTCTTTCTTTTCATTTCAATCTCAAATCTATACATCAATGAGGTGAAGCTTAACAATGAGATTAAGACCTCTCTTTATATAATTTCAAGGTGTGCTAGCTTCTTTTCGGGTAGAAATTTTCAAAAGTTTCACCGTCCTTGTTTTCTTTTCAAAAATATGAAGATTTGATAGTCGAATGTTGTCTGTCACTGTGTTAAGTTTACGATCACACAACAATTTTGATCGAACCCCGTGACTTATATGTGCAACCGATTGAGCTTCCCACTATCTCTTAGGGGTCGTTTTAATTATGGGAATAAGGGGTGGGATGGGATAATAATTCTCAAAAAGCCAATACCTCATGTTTAGTATATGGGAATAGTATGTGGGATAAGGGTGAGGGGGATTCCTTATCCCTCATTTCTATTACTTAGGGGGCAGGTATTAGAGGTGGAGAATTCGTTAATAAATGAAAAGACTAAGTTGTCCCTCTTAAAAAATTGTACAATGAATTATTAATATTTAGATGAGGGTGTATACGTAAATAAATACTCTCATTTTAACAATTCTCATCTTAATTTAAACAAGGAAATTGGACTATTTCATTAAATTTCCTACCATCTTATCCCGCCTTTAATCCCCCTAATTTTCATCCTACAGTCCAAACCAGCTCTTCGGACTTATGGTACTTATAAATTGTAGGATATTCAAGCTATTTGTAATTCGGAGGACAGTATCTCAAAGGTGTCTGAAGGCTGGTTAACATATTGGGTTGGGCCTATAATTTCAGAGTGATTGGCCCATGAAAGGAAACGGTGTCAAACAAAGGATAATGTCTGGCCCATCTCAAATATGACATATTTAATATCAATCATAGGTTTAGGATAATGATGATCACTCTAAACAACCTTGTTTTAGGCTAATCATATCAATTATCTCAGAAAGGGCAATCATGTATCTACGACTAAGAGCAGCCGTTATCATGTTGAGATTTTTCATTCATTCACGTCTCTCTACCCACTTTCTCTCTCATCCCCATGTTTTTAATAAAACTTTCATTCATCATGAAAATTTCATTCATCCAAAATCCCACCACACTTTCTCTCCTATTAAACTTTTAATTAATCAATATTTATTACAATTAGTATTAATATAATGGCATTAACGACTATTTAATCATGATTATCTATAGTTAAAAACCAAAATTTTGATTATTGATAAATGTTTTTTTTTTACGTGGATTATTAATAAATAATTGAAATTAAATAGAACATAATTTATGCGCAAAAACAAAAGGACGAGGGGCAAATGGCGTCGTTTCTTTAATTTAAGTTTTGGCCATTTCACTATTTATTTTTTGGGTTCAGTCACTGTGAAACAAAGTCATTTTGCCCAAATAAGAGGCAAAACAACGTCGTTTAGCAATATATTTGGCAAAATCTGGCAAAAAAGAATTAAACAAAGTGGAGAAATTGGGGGAGTGGAGCCCACATGTGGTAGAGATTTTGGTGTAGAAACCATTCATTAGATGAATGAGTTTCATTTCATTCATCAATGAATGAATTTATTCATGTAACAACAAAGCAAATATCATTCATCCCATGGGATTCCTCATGAATGAGAAATTCATTCATGGTAAGGGATGCTCTAAGGCCGTAAAAGAATGACACAAATCAGTCCAACACATCATTGTTTGAAAGCATTTTCCGTTGATATTCATCATGTTCTCGTAATAGTTTATTGTGAAATTAGTTCTTCAGTTCATGTGATGTTGAACACCAATGATGATAGACCAAAATCAGATTTCCGTCTCCGAAAACCATTCACTGAGATTCTTCACTCAGAGAAACGTACATGGATACCTATTGTCTATGTCTCAACCATTAGTTTAAACTTTTGATTGAACTGATTTTATAACATGAAATCAAAACCTCAATTATTCATAATGTTGTGTCAAATCAAATCAAATCCTAATGCTCTCTCCTCCGTTAGGTGGAGTTATGTGACCATGTCTGTATTATCTCACGGTTTAAGCCCAAAAAATAACATTTGTAAAAAGAAATACGTTACTTAAAGGTATATAAAAGTTGCCTATGTCTCAACTGTCAACTAGATTACTCTGATACGATTTTCATGAAAAATCGACTCATGATCTTCTATACATTACGGTGAATCTAAACACGAACGACAGACTTGGAGAATGGATTGGGCCGAAGGTAGTCATAGCTGTTCAGGTAGCATTTAGCTGTTCATGTAGCTGTTAGTAGTTTGACTAGCTGTTAGCTGTTAGCAGGTAGCTTTTAGCTGTTGGCTGAAAAGTAGCTGTTAACAATGACGTGTTTGGCACGATCGGTAGCTGTTGAGTTATTAAAATGATATATATCAGAAAATTAGAAAATCAGAAATGCTACTTTCTATGGGAAATGCTACTTATAATAGCATTTGTCAAATGCTCCTTAGAACGTTAAATGCTAATTCAAACGCTAATAACAAATGTACAGCCAAACATGTAAAGTAGCATTCTGACTTGGTCAAAACGCTAAACGCTACATTCTACTTGTCTACCAAACATACCCAAAGTATAGCAAATGTTTTCTTTCACACTTTCAACGTTTGACTCTTGAAAAGTTAAAAATTGCCACCACTATAGTTTGGATAACGGTCACCCTGACATCAACCGTCCATCTAACGGGGCACAACGGTCATAATTCAACGATGTGAAAAATCTAAGACTTTACAACAACCCACAAATACACACAGAATACTTGGTGCTCTTTGGATCATACACCCCATTTGGTCAGCATAGTTGGTGAAAGTGGAAAGCATGCTAACCATTTTTAATCAGCCCACAAATTAAAGTTACACGCTAATATACACACCTATTGTATATAAACATCCGATTATTAACACTAATTTACTCGACTCGATTATACTATATTTTGTAGTCGATTTGGTATGAACTTAGCTCACATAATTTTCTTATGAGTACATTTCTGTCCAACTTTTCCTGAGATTCCAGAAGCTTTTGATTATTTTTATTTTCATTAATTATTAATTGGGTCTTTTGGAATAAAATTTTTATTCATTCATTATCTTTGTTATTGAAATGGGTACCTAAACAAAAGGCAAAAGCTTTGAACTTTCTCATCATTAGAGAATGTTATTATAAAATTCCCACTAAAAAATTACCACATTTTTTCTTCGTTTTCATTATGTTGCGTTGAATTCTTCCATTTCTTATATCTATAAAACAAAAAAGATAGAACTTTTTGTTACTGTTTTATGTTGATGCTGTTGGACCAAACCTAACACAACTATCTGAATTTTTTAAGGTAAAAAAGTATTGGGTTTTTATAGTCAATTTTTAGTTGTGGAAATTTTGTTTCTTGTTATAGAGAAAATTTAGTCATGATCTAATTTTAAATAAAGTTCCCTTTTTCTTTGGTCTGCTGTATTTTTTGTACAAATTCTAAGGTTTGTTATGTTCTATCTGGGTTATTTTTGAATTGCAGGGTTCATCTGTTAGTTCTTGTGATCTTTGATTCATACTGGTGCTAGCTTCAGGTACAAGCTTAATTTTGAAGTTTTATTTCATGTGTTTGGATCTGATTGTGCTGTTTTACATGTATGCAATCCTGTGTTTTGAGCTATGTTTGTGGTAAAAATTTTGTATGTATCAATTTATTAATATGATTAGGGTCTTTGTATTTCATGCATGCAACTCTTGGATATTTGGTAAAGATTTAATTTGATTTCGTGCTTAATTTTGTTGCAAGTATTTTGAGGTTTAACTTTGTAGTTGATCTTGGGAGATTTGGGGTGTTCTGAACTTTGGCTCATTTGCTTCAGAGAGGGAAAAAAAAGGAAATTGTTGCTTTGTTGAGATGTGTCTGCTCCCCATTTCAATTATGGGTCTGAATTCTTAAGGAAGAATGATTATCGAAACGAAATTCCGAAACTTATCAACTGGATGTTTGAGTGTATTCTGTGTTGTCTGAGAATGTAAGATTTAGTTGAGTAAGAACCATTGAGTCAAGTGTTTAGATAGAGCTAAGTTTGAAGATTATTATGAGGGGGACATCATTGTATAGTTTTCGATCACAATCTACTTGGATCGTTTCTGACATCGAACTTAGCCAACGAATTGTTCAACTGTAATGTCATCAATTTTAGCTTCTTCACATCTCACTAGGTCGAGTGGGTGATGATTAAACAAATTATCAGTGGATAAAGTCCTGAAGTAAAAGCACAATAACTCATACTATAGAATTGTACTTGGACATGTCCGTGACAGCGGCTTTTTTTAGAATATTCTTATGCTATGTTGCTCTCACAAACAAGCATGGGACTGGCTGTTTGTAGCTAACATCAGTGATTTGTTTGTTTAATCATATATATTTGGTTAGAGTTAAAGCCTCCACCATATTGTACTCATTTTGTCATTTGTTTGGTTTTAAATTACTCTTTAAGTTCTGTATTCCAAATTAAGAATTAGTAGCTTCTGAATGGTTTTCTTATTATTTCAAAAATTGTTTATCCTCCAATAGAAAACAGGGAGCTGGTAAGCAACACGGAAATTGCGTCCACCCGTAGTTGAAATTGAGAGATATTAAGCATCAAGAGGAACAGTAATAACTACAAAACAAGGTTCTGAAGCAAGGTCATGTCCTGAGTTGAGCCTGCGGATATGTCTACGGCTTCGTATAGAACCCCCAAACTCTATTCGCTTCAAGGAGATAATAACAGCTCTGCGTTGTCTACTCATTTGTATGGGTCTGACAAGCGCAATATCATGTACATGACGGAATCATTTAACAGTCCGAGCTATGATCCAAACTTCTTCATGGACTCACCACCTTCAGAAGAACTCATCCACCCATCAAGTTCTACTCCAAACCCATATGACTCCTCTTTCTTAGCCATGAGAGATGATGCTTATGATCTGGAATACTTGTATAGTCAGAGTCCAGATGCAGTTGAATATGACGAAGGTAAGATGAGATTAAAGCTCCAAGAACTGGAGCATGCCCTTCTTGATGATGAGGATGACGAAGAGGATGAGGTCGTTATTGAGCCCGAGAACAGCATGGAACTTGATGAAGAGTGGGCTGGCTCGTTGAGGAACATGATGCTCCATGACTCACCAAAAGAGTCCACTTCATCAGATTCGTCGAACTTGAGTACCATCAGTAGCAGCAAAGAAGTGTCTGTGTCGCTTCCTTCCTCTCGTACTCCCAAACAGTTATTGTTTGAATGTGCTGCTACGATTTCAGAAGGAAATTTTGAAGAAGCTTCCATCATGATCAATGAGCTTAGACAGATGGTCTCTATTCAAGGGGACCCGTCGCAGAGGATAGCAGCCTACATGGTAGAAGGTCTTGCTGCCCGGCTAGCTTCATCTGGCAAAGTTCTTTACAAGGCCTTGAAATGCAAAGAGCCGCCGTCTTTTGAAAGGCTTGCTGCTATGCAGGTACTCTTTGAGGTTTGTCCATGTTTTAAGTTTGGATTTGTGGCTGCAAACGAGGCAATTATGGAGGCCATTAAGAATGATAAGAAGGTTCATATCATCGATTTTGATGTTAACCAAGGAAACCAGTACTTTGACCTCATAAGATCCCTTGGTAAACAACGTGGGAAGTCAATCCACTTGAGACTAACTGGGGTGGATGATCCAGAATCTGTTCAGAGGTCTGTTGGTGGGCTCAGAAACATCGGACAAAGGCTGGAGGCATTAGCAGAAGTTGTTGGTTTGCCTTTTGAGTTCCGAGCAGTTCCAGCCAGAACACCACTTATAACTCCAGACATGTTACAGTGCCGAGGAGAAGAGTCCCTCTTAGTAAATTTTGCTTTCCAGCTTCACCACATGCCTGATGAGAGTGTCTCAACAATTAATCAGCGAGACCAACTTCTTCGAATGGTCAAAAGCCTGAACCCAAAGCTGGTAACTATTGTTGAGCAGGATGTGAATACGAACACCACCCCTTTTCTGTCCAGGTTTTCCGAGGCCTACAGCTATTACTCTGCTGTTTTTGAGTCACTCGATGCCACCCTCCCTAGAGAGAGCCAAGATAGAGTTAATGTCGAAAAGCAGTGCTTGGCGCGTGACATTGTGAACATTATTGCTTGTGAAGGGGAAGAGAGGATTGAGCGGTATGAGGTTGCCGGAAAATGGAGGGCAAGGATGCTGATGGCAGGTTTCCGGCCTTGTCGCATGCGCCAAAATGTCGGTGACATAATTCAGGAGCTCATTGTAAAGCAGTATTGTAAGAAGTACAACATTAAGGACGAAATAGACGCGCTTCATTTTGGATGGGAAGGCAAAAACTTGGTTGTTGCATCAGCTTGGACTTGATTGATCTTGTAAGAAGCTGTAGTTGAGCATAATACGTCCATCCAGCAAACGAGGTTTTGGGTTCTAGGTTTCATGTACAAGGTTTGTATATATCGTGACATTTTGCAATAATGAGTCTGGTTATGATTGTAAAAGCATGTGTCCTATAGGTGAACTACAAGTGGTCAACCGGTGATTTACTGATGTAGTGACTTAGAAACAGGAATATTTCACCGTGACGTTATGTATTTGAAGTTCTTATGTTAAGTGTTTATTTGATCTACTGACTACGTAGTTATCAGTCTTTTAGACTTTAAAGGATTCATCATCTGCTTATGATTTTCCCAGTTTCGGCAACATTGCTTTTCGTCTTAGCCTGTGAATACCCGCTCTCTTGTGGATGTTTTATCTTAGCACGGGCTCAATGTGACGATTCTCAGCTCCTCGTCACCTGTGTGATGCTCTTGGATAACGATAGACCATCATCGGGTGGTCTTCAATGCCGACATCACTGTATCATGGTTTTATAAACACCGAGTAACTTTTGTATGCATCACACTCGGTTGTATTAGTCAGAGTAACTCTTAGATGCATCAAACTCTCCATGTGGTGATCCCGAGATTGATTACCGACCATTGATAATATCTGGTTAGAAATCAAAGAGAAAATTGAGCAGGAAGATAGAGCCAAGCTCTTGATGTTTGCGGAACTGTAGAGAATGCCTTCCGAAGCTCATTTTTCAGCTAGTTGAAAATGGTGGCAACCTACATTTTACAATTAGGGAACAATGTTTCTACATGAATAATTTCAATCTTTTATGCCCACAAAACATAATGCTACTTCTGCTCTGGCCTGGAGCTCTTCCAAGACCTTTATGAGCTTTTCTCGGGGCACATCGCTTTTGGTTTGCTCTGTTAGCATTTTCCGCAATCTGAAATATACAGCAGCCAGTGTAAGTACATGAATAGTAGCACGAGATGAGGACATCAACCTGTCAATTTTGATCGAACCTGAAACAAAGAAACACAGAGTAATTGGTATATAGATCAACTTCACGAGGTTTACCTGTGGACTGCGGCAGTGTCTCCCTGACCGGTAAATACGATTAGCATAGAATTCGTGGGTAAGCTTGAATAGAGTTTGTGAACCCTACAATCAGTTCGAGTTAGAATCTCCTTAAGTGTTGACGGTATAGCATCCTTCCTTCCCTTTCTGCCAGAAGGTTTATCCTTACATGTAACCAGTGATATCAGCTCTGCTAGCCGTGCATCAAAATTCTCATTGTCATCTGCTTGCTTCTTCAAAAAGGAATCTATTTCAGAAAACTGAGTCCACACAAAATGGACCTTATCATTTTTCACCTCTTTTGCCGCTCTAGAAAGTGCTTCTTCATCAGATGAGACAGGTAATGCATGGCATGATCCGGAAGCATAACGTTTCACAATGGTTACATCGTCAATGAATGATGCTGTTTTGCCAGATTCACTTAAAACAGAAAGAAGCTTCTTCCTCGTAAATTGTGGTGCTGTTCCGAAATCAGGCCCTAAAACCAAAAAAAGAAAGAAGTATGCTTAAATTTCAGAATATACTTCAACAACAGAGAGTAAAACACAGTGGTGCACGGCTACTTAATAAGAGTGGAAGCAACATTTCACATCTTTAAAAGCACATATCTGACTATGAGTTCATTCCGCCGATTTTTCGAACCGACTATAAAACATAATTCTTACCAACGACATTACTTTTACCCGCTACATATATCAGTTTAAATCACACCATTGCCAAATGCCAATATAAGTATATAACTATGCCACCGAGTAACTCATAAGTATACTATACATTATTCCTTTAGAATTGTATAAAACCAGTTTCCAAAGATACAAAGTTTACCAAACAAGTGAAAACATTTTATAATTTTTTGGTACAACGGAGTATGCTGCGGGGTGGGGATATGGGGATTCGAACCCGGGACAACCCCAAGCAGGTTGATTTCCTAACCACTAGGCCAACCTTGATCCTCAACAAGTGAAAATATGTAAAGCAATTTAAAGCTGAAAGCTGAGTTCACATAATATTGGCAAAATGATGTCATGAGCCTAGAATTGATTATTTGAAGGTCTTTTTTTTTCTTTTGTTAAAAAAAAAGAAAAGAAAAAAAAAAAAGATTATCTGAAAGTTGGTGGTAGTGCAACAGGGAATATATATTCCAGAAACCATCCATGTAACAACTAAACTAGTGACATGAATTACAGTTGTGAACATTGTGGTACAAGCCCAAGACCATGCCCCCAATCTATCTCCGTCATCCACCCCAAGTACAATTAGTATTACCTAGCGCAATAGCAAGAGATAAGTCCCTTACCTTTTCTGATCTTCAGCAAAGCCAGCTCCATAGCCGTCCTAGCATCTTCTATGCTATCATGACCACTTTCTGAATCTTGTATTTCTTTGGAGAGAAATTTTCTGGCCAGCACTCGAAGAGCTGATTTGTATGAGCCGCCACGGGGATGCTTGTACAGTACTGCAGTGTCAATAACGAGCTCATGCGATATTTTCAAAGCCAGCAAGTCATTCTCTAACGAATGTCCAATGAGGACAGTCTCCTTATAAACAAGCTTCAAAAACTCTTTCTGTATCACCAAAATCACAAGTGAAGTGTTCTATATTAGCACCATCACAGATATCTCAGGAATCTTGTATGACAAAGCGCAAAGAGAGAAAAAAAAAAAAATTGAACCTGAATGTCTTCAAGACAAGTGGTCACATCTTTCAGCATTTCCGCTGTGATCCCACTATATCTGAAATGAAAGTTTCAAGGAAAAATCAGGGAAATCCTGAAACATCACCAATGCATTTACCAGAATCCAGTGGATGAAAGACAAGCAACTACCATGTGAAGAAAAGTTTTGCACTGATTGACTGTGGGCATAATGCAGACACTACAAAACAATGACAAAAAGAAGGAAAAGAAAAGAAAAGAACAGTCACAAAAGATTATGCTTAGTTGTTTACTGCCACCAGCAGGTGCTAACTCTTCTACTACGTATATGCTGCGTGATGATCAGATCAGCCTCAAACAGAACCTTGACAAATAGTACCAGTATAACAATCACACAGCATTAGTCTAAACTTCATAATAATTATTAAATTAACATAGAATTTCGGGGGCGAAAGAAAAAAAAAAAAAAAAAAAAGCCTGGCACCTGACAGACGGGGGTAACAGCTGTGAAGGGATCTCCCAATTGAACGGATCTCTCTGACAAGGGCAACAGCTGTGAAGGAAAAGCCCTTTCCTCTGTTCTCCCCTCAATGGAACCCTTGCAGAAGGGAGAGACTGGCTTGGTGTTGCGTGAAACAGAAGTTTTGTTTTAACTTTACCTTGATGTCCTTGATCTCTCCTTCTAATTTACTGCTTTATACATCGCATCTTTTTTTCCTAAAAGGGAAACAATCTTAGGCGTGACGCTAGTCGAATTCTACCCATTAATCTCTAAGGTAACGCAGGCAGGCCGCCCTACCTAAACCAATCATCATATCAGTCCCTAAGCCCCATTGCTGGAAAAGGATCGACTTTAAAGCTATACGTGCAACCTATGCCGCAAATGGCACCTCTAGGGTGGAAGTAGTCAGATTATAGGCTTGTGTGGAGAAACTACCTTGACTTTTAGACTCTTCAATAGACAAGGTTTAGGGATTTGAACAGATGTGATGTCACCTACGTCACAAGGTCAAACCTCCTTGTAAAGATACCCTATTACCCCTCCTACACACTCCCTAAAACCAAAAGAATGGAGCAATAAGTTTCAAATGCCAAGGAAAGACTAAAAATTAAACCATAAAATTCCAAATTCACCGATGTCAACTTTAATTAAGTTATATACGACCAACAAGGGAAGACTTTTATTCGACAACATCTAAGAAAGCATGAATGAAGTAGAGAAATTAATACTATTGAGACCTGTTTCCATACCAGATTCCCAAAGTTTCTGCAATTATCAAATCGAACTTACTAGAAGGAAGCAAAAATGGAAGACAACATCAACAGGTATTTTTTTTCCGTATAAGTACCTTGTGTTATAATCTAAGATAGCGTTTGATGGCTTAACCAATTTGTCCAACAGAACCTGGAAAAACAATCATGATGGTTTAGGCCCAATGTCCAGAGATGAATGCATCAACGGGAAAGCCCTCCCCCCCCCCCCCCCACCCACCCAAAAAAAAAAAAGAAAAAAAAAATAGTTAAAGAATATCTTTCGAGAATACAAGCAAAAATAATAAATAAATACAAGACAACAAACAAGACCTAGCCCCAAAATGATCTGGGTCAGGCCAATATGAAAAAGCATAACGGTTCATCTTCGTCTGTTAATGCTTAAACATATCAAATACGTAAAAGCCCAGCAATTGATGCATTCAAGCAGGTCAGTAGACTAAGAGAATAGAAGGTGTATTTATTATACCAGCATGTCTTTGTAAGTTAAAGCAAGGGAGGAAATGAACAAGTACACAGACCAAAAATTTGGAAAACATAATTAAACTCCCTCCATCCCACAAACAACCCCTATTATTGTTCGTCCCAGTCAAAATGCTTTAACGGTGAATTATTCTCAAATTTGTATTAATCTACCAACATTATCTGAGTACCTTTAATACCTGTCATAACGACTTAATACGGCAACCAAGTAATTAATACTCTGTACAGGAATAGCTTGGTCAAAACTTAGAACAGTTTCCTAAGCAAATAAAGTAGCATGATCTATTGATTCAGTCAAAAAGAACTACAGGTTTACCCTTTAAGGAATAACATCAAGTTATAAGCTTGGCTATGGACGTCAAAAGCAAGATCGCTAATTTTTGACAAAGGCTTAATACAACTTAGGGATGCTTACGATTATAGAAGTATGCACAACTCACATATACCCTCAACCTTATTTCTCATAAGTCAAGAAAGACTGTAACTTCCTAAGAATGATCAGAAACAGCCAAGTTCACAAAAGTAAATACTTGAAGAACACACCTGACCTTGCACATCCACAAGAGTGATTCGTGTCAGCTCAAGCCCATCAGAAGTGACACACTGAAACAAAACATAGGTTGTCAAGAATCGAAAATCGAAAAATAAGTACAAAGCAGTGTTCCATGGTTAAACGAGAATGAAAATTGCTAAACAATTAAATATGCATGACAAATTATGTGCAAGAAAGAAAAACACAAGTGATAACTCATAAGACATGGATGAATGTGACTGAGAATAGCTATAAAATTAACATGCAGCATAGACTTGATAAACAAAAATAGAAACAAGTGAAACACAACTCAGTCCTACATGTACAACAACAACAACAACAACAACATCCAAGCCTTATTCCCAAAATGATTCGGGGTCGGCTAACATGAATTGTCGTCTAAGAACCGTCTTATGCGCGCCATAAAAATTCAAAAACGTTGTGAACCATTTTGAAACATTGAAACACTTTTGAAACTCAGTCCTACATGTAAGAGGAAAAATATATTATATGTGGTCACATAACAATCGATGGTAGAATGCCATGGCTTGAAGATAAAAGAAGTAAAATGTTAAGATTACCTTCATTCATTTCCAAGCTTCCTGGTATTTAAAGGTGCGAAACTAACTATGTTGAGTCTTCAAAAAATTATGTAATTTGGTGAACTTCATATTTCCATAAGAAATATGTTTTTCACCAAATTCCATAATTTTTTGACAACTCTGGCATAGTTAAGTTCATGCCTTAAAAAGCGTGTTAAAAAGTATATGAAGCTTGGAAATAAATACTGAGAGCAATATCTTAAGTGAGGGTGACATGTCACTGAGAATAGCCAATAAAGTAACAACCAGCCAACACTCAGTAACATCTATATACATAAAAAGCTAACATGCTAGAAACCAATCAATTTCTCAAGTAAGCGGAAATAGATCTCTTGTCACATATCATAATTGATGATGATAAATTGCCATGGCTTGCCATCGAACTTCTAAGGTAGTACAATAGCGACCAATCATTCTATCCCTCAACTTCACACCACGTTGAAAAACAAAATTAGTAATTTCTACCACTGTTTTTGGCTATAACTGACAGCTATAATTAACGGAGTAGCTCATCAAGTCAAAGATCATTTGAAAGCTTACAGTCTTACACAATCTGAACAGCCATCATCCCGTACTCTACAAACAAAGGGGAGGGATGCTACCACTGTTTTTGGCTACAACTGAAGAAGAAAAAAATAAAAAAAAACTTCCATTTTGTTACCATCATCTCTTACCTATGTTCCACATGAGGAATGCCAAAAACTAGCACACACACACACACACAACATATCTTTTGTTCTTTTATATGGAACCAGAAAGTTTATAATGGAACCAGAAGGCACATCATATCTTTTGTATGCAAGAAGTAACTAAAGTTACAAATTAGAAGATGATAACTCTTACCATTTCGCAGTCAACAGCTAAAACATCACAGTAGGGTGACCCAGATGGTGCCGGGCGGGTACAAATAAACCCTACAGGATTACAAAAAGGAATTACACAAAAATGCAATGCGCAAGTAGAATTAATGGCGAAGGTGCAAAGAATAGCTAAACGTGCATAGAGGTATGAAGTATCACCAGGTTGATCAATGCAATAACCATTTTCTTCCAGTTGCTTTGCAGTGAGGGTGTAATATGTGATAGGGAATGGTAAATCCTTCATGAATTCGGTAAGGGGTGAGTTGGGAGTAGAAGAACTAGATACTGCACATTCAGATTACAACATCACATAATTAGCCACATTAAGACTTTCATACAGGTTTCTTAGGCACTCAACAGTCCACAGTACAGATATATGCCAAACTTAAGTTTCTCGAGAAGAAAGATTAAGCCACCAGGCAGGTATATAATATATCCCAGAATATAATAATATACTTCAATATGTTGGTTTTCCGCTCAAGAAGAAGCAAACAGTACTCTAACTAGCCTTAGAATGCTTTTTGAACAACTTATAGGAGATACCACATGCCTGTGACAGACTTAGAAAGACATGCAGTACTAGTTTTACAATCAGAAGTTCAGAACTGGTACTAAGATCCTAACTAACCTGCACAAGATTTTTTTTTTTTAAATAAAACTAACCTGCACAATATCCAGACTGACCACGACACAATCAATTTGAGCCATGCCTAATAGCATAGAACTCTCTTGATCCGGAAATAGTAGCCACATCAGATCATTGCCAGCAATTACTCAAAATGATTTATTCAGATGTGTGTTATGTACTGATCTGTTGGAAATATATTGAGACTGTGGAGCATTTATTCCTCCATTTTGGTTTTGCTTATACATTGTGGCTGAGATTGATTGGTCTTTGTGAGGAGCAGTGTGTTTGTCCTTGTTCAACAGTCGACTTTCTGAGTGCTAAATTGCAAGGCATGGGCACTAAAGACAAGAAGCAATGTGGAGGTGTGCATTTAAAGAGCTGTGCAGTTTCTAATGTTTACACATGGGGACTCAGTGTCGTTTTTACTTCAATTAAGAGTAAGTATATGGAAACTACAATGTTGGAGTAAGACACTGAAGGCGAATAATAGTTTCTCTCAATGACAACTATTGTTTCTGGATGGGGTTATAATTATTAAAGCTAATAAAAATAAACACTGGCAGCAAAAGCTATTAGTGAACAAGCATACTAAAGAAATTATTTTCAAATAGTATTTATTCAAATATACACCCCATCGTGAAGTAATAACTTGTACCCGATAACAAAAATAACACAGGACTCATGTGGTAAAAGAAAGAAGCACTATCACAGAGGGGTGAAGAAGACATGGCTTAAAAGGGCCCTAAAAACTAGCTTCTACCATAGTGTGATAGAGTCTAAATACCTTTTCCAGTCGACTCGTCAACGTTTCTTGAGACTGTGTCAGGTACTCTTTTTCTTTTGAACTTGCAAGTGAGAAGGGCATCAATTGTCTGAATACCATCTAATACACAGCTAGCAGAGAAACCAATATTCAGGCGAGATAAACACAGATCAAATGATATAAAATCCAGAAAACCCAAGGAGTAGCTACCAACCTTAAAGCTTGAACTGCCCTTGGATTGCCACAGCACTTTTTCAAATTGCTGAATTTCTTCAGTTGTGACATATATAATTCTGCATCAAGGCCTGGAACATATAGAAGGACCACTTTCGGAATGAGGGGTTTGTTCTGCAGCAAATGATGATGTTTAGTTTCAGCCCTTTGGAAAGATCAACAAGATTTTCAAATTAATTAAACAATAAAACTAGCTGAGGTGTAATAAATTTTCTTTTTTCATGGTTAAAAGGACAGATCAAAAACGCATTATTGTTTGGCTTTGAATATGATGGAATAAGCAAAATAGCTCATTTAACTGTCTGCGCTTTTATCCTCCACAAAAAAAAAAAAAAAAAAAAAAAAAAAAAAAAAAAGAAGGAAACTGTCAACACTTCATACATCATGAAATACCATCTCGTCGACGCAATTCTCAACATTATTTTCATTGTGGATCTTTAGGAAACAGCCTCTCAGGGGGCGTTTGGTTGGGGGCAAACAAGAAAGGGAAAGGGAACTTGGAACCTTGATTCCCTTACTTGATGTTTGGTTGTGCAATTTTGTCATTCCCTTACCCCATTTTCCTTGGTCAAAAACCCCAAAACTCCTCAATCATGATTCCCAGGGGGAAGGAGGGATTTGTTGATTCCTCATATCTCTTCTTCCTTGCCCACTACTCACACAACTTACCAACACCAACGAGTCACCCTCAACACCACCACCACCCAACCACCATTCATCACAAGCATCACCACCCAACCACCATCCGTCACAAGCACCACTAACCAACCACAAAACCACCATATCCACCATCGCTCCACCACAAGAACCCTCACCCAACGCCGCGCCAAACCACCTATATTCAAGCCTAAACTTCCCAATACAATACCGCCACTATGAAAAGAGAGAGATAGAAGAGGGATATGTGAAGCATGTAAAACCAACCTTAAACTTTTTCAATAGTTCTTTAGATTCGACATTTTGGAGGTCGAATTAAGCCATGGGAGCAGATTTTGCTAGCCATGTGGCTAAATTCGACCACTAAAAAATTTAATCTACGAGATGGGTTGGGGAGCATGGCGCATAGTTGAAGAGGCAGCAAGCACAGAGGTGGAGAGGAGAGTTTCTGAAATGTGAGGGTAAGAGAACAACCAAAATAAAGATGAAGGATGAGGATGAGAGAGAGAGAGAGAGGGGGGAGATAGGATGAAGGTTGTTTTTTTTCTTCTTTTTGCAGATTTACAGAGGTAGGGTGGGTGAAGGTGGGTGAGATAAAATAGGGTATGATTCTTTTGTTGGTACCAAACGTATAAGGGAATCGGTGGGGTAATGATTCAATTACCCTTCTTTCCTTTTCCCTTTCCCTTTCTCTTTCCCTTGTACAAATCCAACGGCCCCTTAGTGTATTCAACATAGGGGTAAGTTTACTTACATCCAAACCCTCCCCCTTCACCTAATCATAAGCGAGAGACTTTGATGCACTAGGGTAAAGGTCAATTTGGATGAGTACCACTATCGGGTCTTGGGTACCACCACAACACCTTATTCCCAATGCTCACGTCCACACAGGTTGAGCTGCTGCTACCACGTATGAAGAATGAAAGATCAATACTGTCTAGTGTCTACTGATCACATCCAATGGAACAAAAAAATTCCCAACTAAATCACCGATCTACGATACAACCAACCATTACCAGAACTTAGAATATCATATATTAAAGGATAATGCATCAGCTGAACTTAGAATTCCACATAATTACCTTTCATTCTATATCTGTTTACCTCCAGACCCCAATGTAGATTCAATCAAATTATTTGGAATACGTTCATGGTTAGAATTGTTTCACAAACCATTAATCACGGATGAAATCACCTCTCACCGAGCAACAGATAGCATTAAAAATCAGCAAACATATTCCTTCATCATGATTGCCCACCATCCCAGATTCAGGACCCACAAATCTTCTCCAATCTTTACTCAAGGGAGCATATACTAACCTCTTCCTTGCAACATTAACCAACATCCTTTAATATATAATGTGTCTCGAACTCCTAGAATATGTACCAAATTCCAGTCTCGTATGTTATATCTTTCAAACTATTTACTCTTAACCAAATCCTTCCAAGTAACTTTACATCCTAAGAATTCCTTTCTGATGTGAACCTAACATCAGAATTCGACACTCAAATAACACAACTCCTAGCTATCCTCCCAGACTATGTCAGCTACCGGCTCATACAATCATGTCGAAAAACCCGAGGGCGATAGCGAAAACATCAATAAGATAAAAGAGAGCAGAGCATACTTTGATAAAGGCATAAGGGTGCATGTCCCCATCAGCAAGAACCCACGTAATTAGCCCTTGAACATCCTGCATACCAACATTTCCATAGCTAATTAAACCTCCTAATCATCACTAATCCATACAAAAAAAAAAAAACCAATAATCAACACAAAATTTTCAATTTAATTAAGAAAAAAGAGTAAGAGAAAGAAGCATACTTGCAAGCTCAAAGTAGAATTAGCATCTGGGGTCTTCCATATAATCTCAGCTCTCGCCTAATTAATCACAAAAATTGCACCTCTATTATTAAAAACCCATATCACAAAAGTATGCACATTTATATCGTCATTTGAAATCGTAACGCGTAAGTAACAAATGAAAAGTCATCATTAAAAGATACATAATGAACCAACAAAAAGAACCCAGAAAAAATACCTCAGGGCCATAAATATCAAAGAAAGGCTTAGAAGAGTTGTTGTTACTTTCATTATTATAATCGGAATGATCAGAAGTTGAAGTTAGGAGATTGTTGGTGGAAGACGTCATGGTGAAGTTTCTGGGTTTAAGGGTTGGCGAAGAGAGGAGAGAGAGTGAGAAGGGAGGAGGTGTAGAAGAAGGGGAAGAGGAGGAGGAGGAGAAGAGACATGGTGAGTTGTTTGGGGAGAAAGTGTTTAGCATTCCGAGTTTTTTTCTTGGTTTTGGGCCTATTGAGAATGTAGATTGTTGTTGCTTGGCCTTAGTTTTGTAGTACTTGTGATTTGGATTTTGAGTGTAGTGTGTAGTATATGAGATGGGCCAAAACCGTCGCAATTCTCGGTGGTATTCTGGCTAGAAGAATCACCTAATTTTTAATTTTGTATCCCACTTACATGAATGAAAACAATCATAATGTTTTTTTTTTTTTGAAAGAGATTTAGAAGTACAAATTTCACTTCAATTTTAGAAAGATAAGTTTAGTTACGATTGAATGAAATCAATCTTAATGTTGGTGTTATTGGAGGCAAAATTCAAATCATATCAAAAAAAAAAAAAAAATCAAGCGAATAACACGAATTTAACACCATGAACTTGACCAAGGGAGGCCATTTTCAGTTAGTTGTTTTTAGATTCAATTGAGCTAAGAACAAGTAAAACTTGTTGAATTGACTATGATTAGAAATGGGACTCAACCAACTGAACTAAAGATATTGAGTTCGAGATATGTGATGTAACAATCTTGCAATTAACTACTAAGAGAGTTTTGTTGTCACATGTAATCTTTATTTTTCTAGCTCGAATTTGGACAAAATTCAAACTTGTAGAAGTAAATTTCGACACAGTTAGTTCAACTTTTTTTCCCTGAGTTCTGACCCAACTTTTTTGTAATTCATCAATTTTGATTAGCTATTGGTAATCTTGCATGCATAGGCATAGCTTATTGATTCAATAATAATGCCACAATTTGTTGCCATTGGGGTAGTACTAGTACATTGAATTGTTTTGGCTCCCTTTGAACAAGCTAAAGGGTCATCAACCAATGCCAAATGACATGGAATTGTCATGGCCCATGTGGCACCATTCAAGTCCTTCAGCAAATGCCATCCACATGAATATGATCATTCTATGAGCCTCAGATTCTCTCCAATTATATCCACACTCCCAAAGAACAAATGACATGAACAAGCTAAGGTTAGCTCAAACTCATCACAAAAAAAAGAAGAAAAAAAATCATCAACATAACCTAAGAGAAACAAAAAATGGCTGCAGAAAATTGTATGCAACTGAGCACATCAACAGGAGTGAGAGCCATTGCTCTAAACACTCACACACACCTACTACCAAACCGTAATCTGTCGACTTTTCGCGGTCTTAAGAGATCGTTTCCAGTGTTATCTTCCTCGCTTTCAACATCTTCTTTCGTTTCGTCTCCTACACGATTCCGTAAGCCTAGCATTGTATGCAAGGCTAGTGAAGCTGTCGACCAAGGTAATTAATTACTTCCTAGAACCACAAACTTGATTATGACGTACCATAACTATTATATTTGTGCATTTTTTGCGTTAGGATACGTAATTTAGAAGTTAAATTTTGGTGGATTGTTGCAAAATTTTGCTGATGGGCATACGCATATGCAAATAATACTATATTAGTAATATTATGTGACAAAATGTTTAGGTTAACACTTAACAGACTTAGTGAAGTCCTAGTGCATCCATCTTGTAAAAAACTTTACAACTCCGTATTAAGATTAGATGCGATTTCAGGGGTGCATGGACTACCCTTGACTTTTCGAAAACGTGTGTTATGAAAAGGATAACTCGGTTGTAGAGGGGTGTATAGTAAACAAAACCACTCCGTACCCGATTAAACTTCTCATGGCATTTGAATGTGTGAGAGGATTTCGAATTCCATGGGAAGTTTAAATTGGGACGGAATTGTATGACATGTATGTATTCAGAATAAGGCTAACACCAATTTTTTTTTTTTTTTGTTTGGATGTGTAGTGATTAATGTGAATGAGACAAGCTGGAAAGAGTTAGTCCTAGAGAGTCCAATCCCGGTGATGGTGGACTTATGGGCACCATGGTGCGGACCGTGCAAGCTAATCTCTCCGGTTATCGATGAGTTGGCGAAAGAGTACGCCGGGAAGGTTGCAGTGTACAAGCTCAACACAGATGAAAGTCCAAGTCTGGCTACTCAGTATGGCATAAGGAGTATCCCTACATTTCTCTTCTTTAAGAATGGTGAAAGGGTAGACACTGTTGTTGGTGCCGTTGGCAAGTCTAACTTGGCTGAAAGGCTTGATAAGTACTTAGCTGCTTAAACTTCCATCTTTAAGATTTGGGAAATTCTAGTCCTCAAGAAAACAACTCAATTTGAGAGTATATATGACTTGTCTCTTGGTAATGTATCATCACTTGTTCATATTCTCGTATGTTTTAAGTCACTCCTGTGTATAGTTGGACAATTGAACTTGTTCAATTGGGTTGCTAGTAGTGAAAAGACACAAACGATTGAGTTGTGTTACATAAAGTCTGAGTGACAGGACTAAAAAGAGGTATTGGTCTGATCGATAAGCATGCCCATTGAGGGTTTCGAGTTGGTAATACAACGAAGAGAAATGTAGGGAGTTTCCGTATTCTCTAGCCTTAACTGCCACATTAGATATTGAAATCGCGCTTCAATTTGAACCCGGCAATAGAAACAGAATCCGAAGGGTGCAAAGCAACAAAATCTAAGAATCAGTTCCGATTGCATAGCACTGAAGTTGAGGGAGATACGAGACCTCTCCAAATCGCACATTTACATGACAATTACAAGTGCGGTGACTAAATGTGTAGCTTACATTAGAAACACCATCGACAATTCGATATCTATATAAAGGTGGACTGCAGAAATTCTGCTCCATTTTTACTAGTTAGTACAAAACTTTCCTTTTAATCTAGCAGTATATATGATGCATGTATTAATACAACTCAACCTTCTGTTTGGAAACATCTGCTCAGTAACCCCTAACATAGTCCCAACTTCCTATGACCATGCTTAACAAACTGCTATACACATTAACCACCTCATAAAAGTCGCGAATGTAGTGTACAAACGGTTCCCCGGACTTACAAGGTAGTTTGAAGCCAGGCAACACTGAACTGAATCTGATTGAAGCTCATAATCCTCCGCCTTATCGCCCAACAATCACCATCCTCAGTTTGTTGCAAGGGCATACGAAGCTTGTTAAGAGAGAAATCACAGGAAAAGTTAAGGTTAGGGATCAGAAACAGATACAGCACATTTTCAACGATGTGACTTCTTTTAATAGTTGTAAAACACTATGCTATATGTTCTCTCTTCTTCTGAAATTAGTACAAAGTGTAGTCCCTTCAAGCGCATCCCTAAACTCCATCATGGTGCTGCTTCCTTCGTCTGGGGATTGACAAATCACAGAGCCTCAAGAGTTCTCAACTTGGATCTTTCCAGGCTGCGCAAACAGCGGTGTTGCTCTATTTCCACAACCCAAGTCTTCGTGCCATGTTGTATCGTTACTCTTCACGGTGATGGCTTCCAATCAAACTGAAGACCGTTAAAGCCATTCACTGCTCCAAGACCACTAAGCATTTGGTTCCCCAAATCGTGCTGCTGATGGTGGTTCATACTCTGATCCCGCACCATAGATGGAATGCCTACTCTTCCATTCATAGAGGTATTACCTATGGCACCTCTGATCCCATTAACCATGGATCCTTGGCCCATTCCTCCGCCCATTCCGCCAAAAGGCCCTGCACCCATACTTGAGTTGCTACTTGTAGGCCCATTTCCGACAAGACAGTTGGGCACACTAAGGCCCGAGTTACCGGATGGCAAAATACCATTCCCAGCTTTCACATCATTTCCTATAGAACCCATGCCCATTAGACCACCACCGTTGAGAGGGTTATTGATCATCATGTCTTGAATAAACTTCTGGACGGAGCTCTGGGTATCATTAGTATCTCCATCACCAGACATGGCAGGCTGTTGCATGTTAGACATGGCTGGAGAATTTGCAGAATTTATGTGATTTGCAGAAGCTCCAGCCAAGGTACCATGTGAAGTTTGGGGAGGATTATTAGAAGACGAAGGTGTGGGTGATTGGAAAGGAGAAGGGTTCTGCTGAGCTTGCTGCATCGTGCTGGATGAACCAGGAGATGGCATCTGGACTGAACTTCCACCACCATAAGGACTGTTAGCATTGCTCATGGGGTTCTGCTGTCTGGAGTTCATTGAGTTCTGGTGGAGGAGCCCAGCTATGGTACTATGTGAAGTAGAAGTAGAAGAAACGTTAAGAGAGTTATTTACACTAGCCACCCCATTGGTCGAAGGAACCTGCATTGCCCCAGCCTGAACAGAACTTTGATCGTTGTTGTTCTGAACCATAGCTTGCTGCTGTTGCTGTTGCTGCTGCTGCTGCTGCTGCTGTTCCTCAGATTGCTGATTTTGCCCCTGGACCGCAGATGGCGTACTTGTTCTTCGAGGAAACTTGGCCAAACTTTCTGCAATTAGAAGCAGGAAAGGAAGAGATTAAGAAACAAATTAACAGCCTCATAATTAATCTTGCCTGTACTGAGGAACATCAACCAGGAAAGTACAGATATAGACTTGCAACATTTTGGCAGAGGCAAAAGTTCAACACTTCCTCCCCAACACTTCTAATACCCCACTTCAAAAAAAAAAACACTTCTAATACCCTTTAATTTTTTATAGTAATATGATCTTCCAACGCGAAAGACCATCACGCCTACAATTTTGTCCACCAAGAAAAAACTTCATATAGAATGGAATATATTCCAAGGGGCCGTGACCTCCAGTTTGAAACCTCCCACATTAGTGCACCATCATGAAGATGACTCAAGTCACTTTATGCTTAAATGATATTGAACAAGGGAGGAAAAGAATCTCTCCACTACTTGTATGAAACAGAGAAGATCCAAACCCTGCAAAGTCATAGCACCATTGACATCCATTTTCGTTTTTGTTTCCCAATTATAAAAGCTGAAATGATCCACTTCTGCCTATTCTTTTGGTACTTGGTACGATTATACAGGAAATCACCAGGTTCAAAGAGAAAATTTGAGGCTAAAAGCATAATCCAACAGTGATGCTGCCACGAGGAACTCTTAGCTTGAAGAGAACAGTGGGGAAAACCTCAATTGGAAATTACTAGACACAAGTGTTGTTAGTGCATAGAAATTAATATCTAAGTACTAGGGTCCCTCTAGAATCAAAGTACGATCACGACGAAAAAAGAAAACTGTGCAGAAAGCTGTAAGCTAAGCATTTGGCTAGTTGGTAAAGGAAGAAATTCGATCCACTGGCTAATTGTGTACAGTCCCATGAGGAATAGCTAAGATTGGACATGAAACTACCCGTCAGCAACCCTTACTCTGATTGTGGAAAGTAAGTTGATCTTTCCAACTCTTACTGTTATTTCCTGTCATCCTTCCCTAAAGTAACGTATATCGCAAATTTAAGACTTTTAAGGAATTGTCCCTAGTATCTAGAACTAGTCATTTTGAAGAGTTGTCCCTAGTATCCAGAACCAGCACACGACCATGTCCGGTACAGATATACTCCAATAATGTCTCACTACAGCCTTAAAGAGACCAGATAAAACAAATATGGAGGTTCATGCACCAACATAGATACATGACAATCTTCACTGTAGTACAAACTGTCTCAGCTTTAAACAACATACAGAAGCTTTAGGGAACCAATATATGTTATTTAAGAGAAGGATGACAGAAAGTAAAAGCAGGAGTTAGAAAGATCATTTTTACATCCCAAATCAGATCATTTGAACACGACTTTAGACAAGGATGAACAAGAAACCCATGTATATAACTTCGAAGTTCAAACTTACCCATAGGTCCGGCCCCCGTCATCCGACTATAATCAATCAAGTCCTTCATACTGTTGACTACTTCAGAAATCTGCCAGCCAAGACAAAACAAATCAGCAAAAAACAAAAAAAAAAAAAAAAAAAAAAAAAAAAAAAAAAAAAAACACACACACACACACACCGAGAGGAGACTCTTTACAGTCATAAAGCAGAATTATCACTGTAATTGTCACTACAGCTTAACATATTTTGAATTTAAACGGCATCCCAATTTGACTCACAATCCCAAACAGCAACAGGGAAAAGGACCAATATACCTGAAGGCAGCGTACGTATCTCTTCGTATAACCTAAATCATTAACTAATGGCACTTCCAATGTTTTTGCCAGTTGTCGAGCTGATGCAACAAACCTGACACATAAGCAGCCAGACAAAAGGGGGGAAAATCAAAATCACACAACTATAGCATCAAAACAAGTCTTAAAAAAGAAGGCAATTCATAATGCTTGATACCACGAGAGATGATAACTCTCATCGAAAATGATTTGAACACTTCTCTATTTAATTTTACACACCCCTTTAATAAGAGAAGCATGTGGAATTGTACTCTCAGATGACTGAGTGTAATTATCACACGGGAGTAAACAAAACCATATCCACATCCCTAAAAGATACTTAGTATATAGCTATGACAAGAGAGTATGTCAACACAATGGACTTTGCTTCACTAAACCATCTAACTAAATAGAAGTGAAGGACTCCGCCTTCTTAAAGGAGATACTGACACCAGAACATTCTAGCTAAAACAAAACTCAAGAAGAGAGACTTCCAAACAGGTTTGACTCTATTGTCAAGCAAGTTACAAAACTAGTCGAAAGTAATCGTTCAATCAAGTTTTAACATAAAAGTGTCCTCAGTGCTTGTGACTTAGTTTTCATCTATATCCGACAAGAAAAGAAGGCAGCTTACATATTACAGTTACTCTGTAAATCTGAAACAGACATGTTGGATGATGAATTTTGTGTAGATGCTTGATACTTCTGAGCAGCAGTCCCAAGCTGACTAACCTGCAAGACCATTAGCAACATATAGCAAGCATGAGGAATCAAAAGCAGCATAAATGAGCGTCATTTCAGAGATATGAGTAGCACCCTCTTATACTCTCGTAACTGCAACTGGGATGCTATTACATCGTTTTCCAATTTCCACCGGAATCCCCACTTGGCCATTAGAAAGTATTGAAAAAGGAAAAACTCCGAAGGCCTAGTGCCACTATATTATGTTTAACTGATTCAAGGTTTAGGTCACAACTACCATGTAATGACATTTTAAGTACACATCTACTAAAATGTGGGTAAGCTTTACAACTTAAAAGCTAGAGCGTATCATTTTAAGTGATCAGGAGATTAAGCTTAATTTGCAGAATAAAGACCACATGGTGTCCAAGTTTTTAACTTCACTGGCAGTATATTCTTCCCCAACAACAACAACAACAACATTAACTCAACGCCTCAAAGGCTCCAGCCATAAGGCGGAGTAAGGGGGTCGGATATACGCAAGCCTTACCCCTACGTTGAAACATAGAGAGAATGCGAACGGCTGACCCATTTTCTTCCCCAACACGCTAAATAAAACATTCACCAGTTCAAACAGCATCAGTTTCTTTTCTTTACATAGCAGAGCATATTTGAATGTTTATTTTATTCTTTCACTAATTAAATTGAATGAATTCTTTCTTATGGTTGTGAGCTTTTATGATCTCATAAGGAGAGGGGGCTAGCCACAAAAACAAGTCAACAATGCGACTTGTAGCTATATTCTCAAATACTCACTACTAGAAAAATATATCTCCGAGACCCTTTAAGCACATGTATAGCACAAGCAAGGGAAACCAAATGACTGTAAAGCAAGATAGAGGTAGGACAACTTTCTGTCAGAAAATAAGTCCACAGTTTAGCATTGACACGTTCCTTTGCCCCCAGTATAAAAACCAGCTATAAATGGAGATACCCTAAAACAATGTGAGAAACGTAATACAGTCCATCCGAATTCTATTTTCAGTTCAGGGTAGTTATTGAGTCGAGGCTTTTCTTTAGATTGCAACCAGAGTGTGTGCAATCCAAGATCCATAACTCCATATAGCATTCTTTACATTGACAAATGCCATGTTTCCAAAATTTGAGCTTAGCAGTGTAAGCGTCCCACAAAGCATATACTCACAGAATCTACCAAAAAATTTAGAACAACCTATTTCGCCTCTTTTACCTAATTCATACTACTTGATTCCATCCATTACTAGAAAATCTTCCAGTTGTTCTTGATTTGGTAAGCTCACATTCTCAAAGGAGTACACAAAACAAGATACCAAACTAAGATATGGCAAGTAGTTTAGCACCATAACTCTTTAAAGCCAAATAAGAGAATGTCTAGATCTACTAGTACAAAAATGTAGCAGGTAGCACAAATTATTTCTTTAAGATCATTAAAGGAGAGAGAGGAAGGAGTATCTACGGAGCACAGGCAAAAAAGATTTTATCACTGTTTGCGAGGATTATTATCCACAATATCATACAACTATAAACACGAAAAATGGCTGCAAGAGGAACTCAACTGCAATGGGCCAACCATAGAGACCGAAAGAAAGGATTTCAAGATAAGAGTTGAATCTATCACTTCAGTAAATAGTAAAAGGAGTTTGCCAAAGAATAGAATTTAATAGCCAACTACATTGATTACCTGAGGTATCAGGAGTCGCCGAGGAATCAGCTCTTCATGTCGTCGAGCACAAAATTCCCATGAACATATCTGGGAATTGTTTTAAAAGGTCAAGACTTCAGCAATAATACGCCTTAGTAAATTCCATCAAGAGACAAATTTGCGGATCCAAACCTTTAATTCTGGGGAGAAAACAATTCGAAGTTGCCCATCTCGAACCACGCGTAGTTGGTCGAATACACTTTCCTGAATTGCTTTTGCATAATCCAGAACAATTTGCCCAGAAGAGTTCTGATATTCACGTGGCATATCGACATAAAGAAGTTCTTCGAGTGTGCCACTTTCATATTTGATCTTGAAAAGCCTAGGTAAGACCTCAACAGTCGCCTCTGAAAGCATCATCATTTGGAAGTCATTCATAGGCTAGAAAAGAACATGCACCTTGAGTAAAATATTGGAAAACATGAATAGGACTGCAAGAGCTATGAACTACGTACCAAAGCCACGGCCAGGCTTGCGCTTGCAAATTTCACAGTGCCATACATCCTGCCAATTAAAAATACAAATATATTTTATAATTCTAACCAGGTCTGTTAGTAAACCGGAGCAAAATAAACACGTCAACAGAAAAACACGCAATCAAATATACCATGCGGGGGGAGCATAAATCATATTCCACATTCATAAACCAATATGTAGGAAAATTTGTAGCAGATGTAATGAAGTGACAACAGAAATCAGCAACTAGAAAATGAGACAAGATTACAACACTTTCTTATAGTACCGCAGAATTGAAACTCACAGCTGTGTCAAGTTACGACTATCAACCTATGATACATGTGAGAGCAACTTGCCTGTGGAAAGACTCCAGTTGTTTGCCTACCACTTCCATACATTGAAACACACCACTTCTTTTTGGCATTTGGAGCAAAGTACTCCGCAACGAATTTCCTCCAAAACTCAATATTGTTATCCTGTATGATTAAACAGCACATATAAGCTTACACATAATCATTTCCCACAATTAATGCCCAAAAAGAGAGTCCAAAACCAGGATTGACCTCTGGTCTATGTTGCTGCTGATACATATAATGCGTAAGACGCCGAGCACACATCCCAGGTTCGTAAACTGATTTTACAGGTGACCTAAGAGGCAAGTTCTGGGATGAAAACTGTGGCTGTAATTGTGGCCTTTGTTGAGGCATAGACTTCAGAAGCTGATGCTGATGCTGTTGCTGATGTTGTTGCTGTAACTGCATTACTCGTTGTTGCTGCAAAAGATTCATCTGGGCAGCCTGCGAAGACTGTCTTGACATGGACATCTGTAGGAGTTGCTGTTGCTGCTGTTGTTGTTGATGCTGTTGTTGTTGTTGTTGCTGCTGCTGCTGCTGCTGTAAGAACAGAGTCTGATCTGAATGTTGGGGCTCCATCTTTACAGACCCCATTCCTCGCATACTCTGCAACTGATGCGGTTCCAACTTCACCTGACCAAGACCTCTCAATGACTGCAGGTGCTGCTGCTGGGAGGAGCCATGCTGATCACCAGTCCCCTGAGGCTCTAACTTTACAGGACCACCACCACCTAACCCACCTCTAATCGACTGATATTGCTGCTGTTGCGACTGCTGGTTAGCAGAAAATTGTTGCATTGGCTGCTGCGGATGAAAACTAGGGGACTCCAGCTGTTGAGATTGCGATTGCTCTTGCAACATATGGTTCCCCGAGGAGCTAGGAAACTGTTGACCCTGAGCCTGACCAGAAGTACTAGGATTCAACATATTAGCTGCAGCATAAGGAGACTGAGAATTGAACCCAATTCCATTCGCAATTCCTGAAAGGGGATCAGGTTCCGCCCCTCCATCAATCCCTCCTCTCGTCCCATTCCCCGCACCATGCATACCAGAACCCGCATTCCCATTCCCAAACGAATGGTTAAGCAATGACGACACATTCGGAACATTCCCCATCATATTCACATTATTAAACTGAGTCCTCGGCGAAACTAGAGAAGGGAAACCCCCTTGTGAAGGCATTGGACCCCCTTGACCTCCTAACATCCCAGAATTCGACCTCAACAACGACGGTGTAACAGATTGGGCACCACCAATTGGGGTGGGAGGCCCTGAAGGTACCATAATTCCTTATCAAAAAGATCTGAAACCTACACTCTCACTTTTCTTCTAAATAACAAAAAAAAAATCAGCCTATCTAGAACAACATAAACAGCTTAATTTTAACTTAGGACCGTTCAAAATCCGACGACGACGACGACCCAGCAAGCAATTTACATTGAAATTGAGGGCATGATACTCCAACTGAAGCATCTGAAACACCTCTCAGCTTGAACATGACAACTTCACAATCAGCAATTAAAACACCCAGTAACAAAGTTACACTTGATTTTTTACTCTTGAACATTCTACAATGTCGATAACTCCAAGAATTCCACTTTATTTTTTTACCTTCAAATTCTGGAGCTTCTCCAAATCCTTGGATCCCACTAAACCTTCACTCATCCTGCAACCAAAAAAGGGCAAAAATTAACTCAGTAAAATTCAACTTCAAGCTTACAACACAAACAAAACAAAACAAAAACAAAAAAAAAAAAAAAAAAGATTATCACAATCTTATTACATGAAAATTAATCTAAATCCCATAAAAATGAATTAAAAAATCAAAAGTTAAACCCATTTCAAAGCTCAAAATCACACATTTCTCAGCAAGTTTTCACCTTTTTTAAGTAAAAGATAGAAATATAAGTTACTTCAAATTAAGAAATTACCAGTAAATAAATTAAAAATTCAACAAATCGATCAAAGTTAATTCAATGGAGGGTAATAAAGAAAAGTTGAAGACTTTCAAAAGGGTATTTTTCAAAAAAAAAAAAAAATTAAAATAAAGCAAGCAAAAAAAAGACTGGAAATTGACTAGAAACGACGCCGTAGAAGGGGGACTCACCAAGAACTAAGAAAGTATTATTCCAAACAGTTGAAAAAAAAAACCCCCAAAATTGAGATATGGGTATTGTAATTCACACTAAATGATGAACTGGGTTGCTCTTACTTTTTTTAATTTTATTGCTAAAAACTCTAGAAAATGACCCACCAATTAAAGTGGCAGAGTTTTAGGGTTTTTTTTTTGGTGGTATGTGCTTCCTATAATAATCTCATTTTACTTGAAAATTAAATAAAATTCTTGTAAAAATGAATGAATCTCTAAACTAAGGAAGGAGAAGAGTGAAGAAGAAGGGTTGTTTTTGTGAGGGGGTGCTGTGTATTATCTGAGTATCTGTTGTTTTTTCTTTCTTTCTTTTTTTTTTTTTTTTTTTTTTTTGGTTTTTGGGGGGGTGTGGGTTTGTCTGCTGTTCTTCGCTGTATGAGGAGAGAGGAGAGAGAATGGGGAGAAGAGAAGAGAGAGAAAATGGAGGAGAGAGAATGAGAGAGGATGTCTCCTTGCGGACGTCAAATTAGCATTGCATCGGATTGAATTCCTTTTCATTCATTCCATTTTCAATTTATTTTTTTGTTATTTTTTATTAATTTTTCCTTTTTAAAGTTTGATATTTTCTCTCTCTAGGAATTGGAATTGAGCAAGTCAAATCCTCATCTAATGTTTGGGAGATGGATCATATTGATGGATGGATGTGATCAAAAGTTTAGTAATACTATTTTTTATGTCAACTCAAAATTTTAATTTAAAAACATTAATTAATTAAATAGTGTTAATGAGAATCAATAATGTTTTGTTATACTTGTGGTGTGTGATCGATTGGGAAATGCTTGGACGTTTAAGTACCAAGTTACCCATTGGAGAGACTTTATAGTCCATGTTTGCATGGCATGCTACTTTAGTACTTTAAAGTTTTAGGATTTACTCCAATGGATCATGTTCATGTCATGCAAATATGTAATGAGCTATGGAAAATGTGGTAACGGTTTTAAAGTACCCTTCTTGCTAACTTTTACACGTTTTCAAGGGTATCGTAACACTTTATTACACGAAATAAGAGGTTATGAGTTTAGTTTATAAAATTAGTGGAAGCTGATTTTTATTGATAGTGTTGTCTTATTATGCATAGAGCTGGCACCTTGACCCGACTCGACTCACCTGACTCGATTAGACCTGAAATTGTGATCACCTGAACCCGATCCAATAAAGACTGATGTCGGACACAACTTAATAATGACTCGACACAACCCGATATGTCCAACTCGACAATTACCCGACCCGTTATCCGACAATGACTCAATCTGTTTGATGACCTGATAATAATTAAACTTAATAATGATCCAAATTAAAACAATTTAGTATGTATTTGGCCTTGCTTTTCAAAGTGTTTTGTGTATCTAAAACTATAAATTTGGCCAAATATAGAGTCTTTTAAAAGTTAAAAACTACAGAAAATTCACGTGATACCTCGAACTTTGACTGATTGCACATAATATCCAAGTTGACAAGTTTGTGCACATGGTACCCCTGAGGTTACTACTTTGTGCACATGGTACCCAAATAGTAACTTCCGTTAAAATTTTTTCGTTAAGTGATGATGTATTAGTTAGTTGTGAGGTAAACTAGTTATTATAGTTACTAATTAACAATTAGTGATGATTTTATAAATAAAAAATTCAAAATTCTCGACTTTTTAAAACAAATCCGAAAAATATTTTCATAAACAAAACTAATCCAAATTAGTTTTTTTCTTTTTTTTCAGAAAAGTATATTTTTCTAAAAAATATTCATAATTTGTGCACATGGTACCTAGGGATGTAAATGGATCGGGTTCGGATCGGGTGGACCTTCACCCGATCCATCACCCGTTTATCATCCATCCACCCGATCCATCTATCACCCGACTAATCTCTCACCCGAACCCGATCCATCCATCACCCATGAAATAATCGGATGGATCGGGTGATAAACGGATGAGTTTGAATATGAAAAAAATAACAATTTAAGTAACATTATTAAGCTACATATACAAATAATTGGATTAAAAAAATTAAAAAATAAATAATTAAGTTAAACGGGTGGGTGACGGGTGGGTAACGGATGAAAATTTTTCACCCGAACCCGATCCGTCAACCGAACCCGATTCACCCGAATCCGTGTAACATCCATATAAATCGGGTTCTCGTCCGTTTAAAGTGATCGGGTGGATCGGGTGGTAGGTGGGTTCGGGTTATATTGCCATCCCTAATGGTACCGTTCAAGTTACCACTTTGTGCACACGGTACCATTGAGATCACAATATTTTGCACATGGTAGCCTAGGTAGCACGGACACTTCAATGATCTAGCGTGTCCGTGTCGGACACCGACACCGACACGACATCTGACAATACGTGTCCGAAATTCTTAAATCGGTATCCATTATTATATTGATATGTTGCCTATTGGGAAACTCTAGGATACCTCCAAGACACTTCTAGACATTTTAAGAATCTAAAATTAATAGAAGATTGATAATAAAAGGTGTGAGTTGAGGAGTATTTATCATCAAAAATGAATTATGCTATCGATGTTTCTTTGAATATCGTAATATATATAATTCTTAATCTAAGTTTTATTTTATAATCAATATTAATATAGTATTAAATTAATATTTAAATTAGTAATATATTTTTTCAAACATAAAATATGTATTTTAGATCATTTAAATTAGACGTGTCCGTGTCCTACAATTTTCGGACTGTCGTTTCCCGTGTCCGTGTCCGTTTCGGTGCTACCTAGATGGTAGCCCTAAAAAATTCATATTTTTTAATAACTTTTTTTTTTAAATCATTTGTAAAAAAAATCAACTTTTCTAAAAATTTATTGATTTTTTAATTAAAAATATTAAGTTTATAATTTAATTAACTAATTACCTAACAACTAACCGACACATCATCACTTAACGGAAAAATCTAACTAAAATTACTATTTGGGTACCATGTGCACAAAGTAGTAACTTCTGCGGTATCATGTGCACAAACTTGTCAGGTTAGATACCATGTGCAATCCATCAAAGTTCTAGGGTACCACGTGAATTTTTCGTAAAAACTATTTAATAAAACTCTTACTGAAATATTGACCCTCATAAATAGAAGCACCAAATTGGTGTTTCATTTTCTCTAAAAACAAATCAATTTGTGAGATATTTTTAATTTAACAAAAATATAAAAATAATTAAAATAACCATTGAAGTGCTTCCATAGTATGTTGAACAAACATTCATCAGTTTTTCAAAAATAAAAACAGTTTTTGTGAAAAATGGTTATGAAAAATACAAACATATTTAGATAAATTGGGCCAAATAGACACTTAGTATGGATGTTGATGGTTCTAACTTACGAACTAAATAATTTCACCTATATGCCAAAAAACAAAAAAAATATTAACTAGAACTTGAAATGATGCGGATTAATAACCATCAGTTGACCCGACCCGACACAAAATTTACTCGATATAACCCGACCCAAAAGCGGCCCGAGTCAAAACCGACCTAACCCAAAAGCTCATATTGACCCGTTATGACCTGACCCGCCTCGATCTGACCCGAAATTGACCCAACACGTTCGATTGTCCGGTCTAAATTCGTGCAGCATGGAAATTTTTGATGCCCTTTTGCTTGGTGATTCATATATGTGCGGTCGGGTAAGATAACTCGATTCCTTTTTTATATGTGTCAAAGATTTTGTCTCAGTGGTCATTACATTTTAGGCCTCGTTTGGTTCACAATCTGGAGGGTTCAGAAATGGGTTTTGATTCATTGAACCCCATTCCCAATTTTTGGTTACATATTTTAGCCCAATAAACCCTGAATTTTCCATGCCTCATGAAACCCCCGAAATCGGGTTTAGAAACCTGACTCGTACCTCCTCACTGACTAAACCCGAAACCTTATACCTCCCAACTTCTATTCCTCTTATATTTTCTTCTCCCACGAAAGTGCTTCATCTCCATCACCAAACGGAGCCTTAGTGACTATTATCATGGAACTCAAAATGGATCGGTACAAACTATTAATAATTTAATTACATGAGGTATAGTGAAATTAACAACAAATACATTCTAATATATTTTCAAACTATCACACATGACATGTATTGTTACTTTTACATGTTTACATTTCAAGTATGCCATAGCCAACCCAATCAAATAGCTCCACTATTTACACCAAAATGAATTCGCAGGTAAGTGCCTATTAAAAACAATCAATTTCTCAATGTTAAGAGAGCTTTAACATTACCAATTATTTGACCTATATGGCTATATGTATATTATTAACTAGTCTAATTTGTAAACAAAAAAAATTGTCATTTTTTATTACGGGTTTTCTAAAATGTATCCATGTAGATATGCTCTCCTATTATTACCACAATAATCTCTCAAACACTGCCCCCCCTGGTGTAATTATCCTTTTCTATTAAGCATAGCAATTACTCAATAACTTTAATCACCATATAGCTAAGATCAAATAGTTCTCAAACACAAATTTGTTCTAAGGGTCAATCCCAAAAAACCCAAAAAAAAAAAAAATTTGTCTTAACCTTAAGTTTTCAGATTCACAAAATGCTAAATATAATGGACTAGAGCTCTCAAAGAGTAACACAAGAGCATACTCATGATTTATTTCCTCCAATCTTTGAAACTTAGATTCCGTTTGATAGGACTTAAAAAACAGTGTCTTCAAATCAGATAATATGCACTTAAATCAGATCAGATCAGATAAGTTAAGATGCATTCAAATCAGATCAGTTCAGATGCATTCAAATCAAATCAGGTTAGTTGAGAATTGTTGAAATCGTGATCAATGAATTTTGCCCAATTCAATCTCATCTGATTTGAAAACAATGTTTAATAAGTTGAATCACAAAAGGCTGCGTGTGCAGTTAAGCTATCAAATGTCAGGTTTCCTCTTTTAATGCACAAGTTCACGTCCACCAAAGGCAAGCACGTCATCATTGTGACCTCTTATGTAGACCTTAACCTGCCGGGTCCAAAATTGTTGGACCCATACCCGAACACGTCAATACCCTAGGCCGAGTCTAATGCGGGTCCTTTATATTCCATGATGACTATAACATCTATAAATTGGGAATTTGATGATATTTTCCGATCTATGATGTGATTTACACGTCAAATAACTCTTATGCATAAATATTACATGAAGTCAACAACTTATGTGCTAATATCTAATGTCATTAAAAGCACATTAGTGGTGGTGTTGATTGATCAAAATCAGGATAAAAATAATGTAAACCAGTGTTATGTTTGAGTTTCACGTTTTATATTTGCTTAGGTACGTAGTAGTTAAAGGCTCTCATGGTTAGTAATTAAGATACAATTTTAAGTTTTCTATCTTTCTTTTTTAAATACATTGGATGGGTTTGGGTCGGGTCTGGGTTTTAATAGCAAGACCATACCCGACCCGCTTATATGTGAGCAAGACCCATACTCGACTCATACCCGTTGGGTCTTCAAAATGAGGTTAGATCCGACGCGGCGGGTATGCATCGGGTGATGGGTCCATTCTCATCCTTAACCTTAACAGAGTAATAGTGATTAGGGGTTGAAGTCCTCAATTAAAGAAATAAACAAAGTTATTACAGGTCCTAATATCAAAAAAAAAAAAAAAGTGAAAGTTTAGGTCTTAATTTAGCTATTAAGTTTCTACTTGATACAACTTAAGAATAAAGTATATTCAGATTAGATTAGATTAGGTGTTCGTTTGGAAGACATGGGAATTAAATTACAGTAGGAAATAGAATATCCCAATAAATGAATTCCTACGGTAAATTCCCGATAATTTGCGTAGGAGTGTTTGTTTACCCTCTAGGAAGTTAGTTTTCCTTGACATATAATATTTCGACTTTAATTTCCAAAATTATGGTTACTCTACTTCAATTCCCATGTTAATTACTCCAAATACCATTTTACACTCTATTTATGAAGTGGAAAATTTAAGAGGAGTAATTAAAAAGTTCAATTTGAGGGCAAAATAGTGAATATGTTAACTTTACAACATAGGAATAATGAATGACCAAAGAGAGGTTGGGTAATTAAATTCCTAAGTTGGATAGGAAATAGAATGGCCATGGAATTTCCAATTCTCCCACTTTTGCAAAAGAAGGTCATCTAAACAACTCAATGAAAACCAATAACTAGGAAAATGAAATTCCCATGGAATGGGAATTAAAGGTTATCCAAACGGCCATTAGACACATTCAAATCAAATTTGATCAGAATCTCAAATAACTATAAAAATATCCAGTCTACTTCTTGGTATTAATTCGTCTAAATTTAGCAAAAAAATTTACAAATTTAGATCAAATCAAATCAGCTCATATCACATGATTTCGGATCAAATCAATAAGATCTAGCCATATCAAACAACGCCTAACTCCTAACAAACGGACTCCTACTCCATAGTATAACAAACCCAAAAGCAATGGAAATGATTAAATTTAATAGAAGTGAAAATAACTTTATTCGTAACGTTTACCTAAAATGGAAAAATAACTCAATCATGTAGAGTTTCTTTTATTTTCAAATTATGTATTCCTAATTCTACATTTCATTATATTTATAGGGAATTTTATCTAAAATAATCCCAAGTTTGACATGTCTTCCATAAATAATCACACCTTGCAAATTCAACAAAAGTATACTCGAGTTCTACTTTATGTCACAAAAATGGTCTCATTAATTTTTGTTAAATTTACAAGGTGAGTTTATATTTCGATCTCATATAATACAGTATGATTTTATCGACAATAATTAATTGACTTTTAAGTTATTCAAGGTCAGCAACTAGTCTAAATTAAAGGAAAGTATGATGATAAAATAATTTGATCATATGAATAGATAGGTATGATCCGCATATATACGATATAAAAGTTATTATGATCCGAATAGAGATGGTCTGAAAGTTATGATACTAATATGATTTGATCATATGAATAGATATGACCTAAATTTTTTCAAATCCATTATGAGCATAATTAGCTCATTGTAATTCATAAGGTGAATAATACAATGGATTGAAAAAGCTTAAACTCCCGAAACTACTTAAACGGTAAATTCTTCAACCTTGATTTCCAGGGTTTGTAAGTCAACTAACAGATAACTAATGTTGAAACAAATTAGCTTATCTAATGCTGTTATTATGAATTTATGAGTTTTACTTATGTCAGGTAAGTTTACCAAACAAATTCAATTAATTTTGTTGTGCAATTTGTTTTTACTAAATCTCGCTTAATTCTTCTACTATCATCTCAACATTACTTCATGATCCCAAAACAATAAAATCGAATGAATTGCCCGTAATGAAGCCATACATGATACTATGATAGTATCATAGTACTATAAAATTCTATGGACAAGGCATGACGTAGATAAAGGTCTAACCATAAGTCAAAGGAAAAAAATCAGATGGTACGAAAAGTAGCCATCATATCATATCATGATATCAGTCACAGATCTATCCCTGTAGTTGAATGCCACGTTTTAACCACACAGATTTTTAACTCCCGAGTAATTACAGATGATTAGAGATACTAGAGGGTTTTGTTAGAGTAACAGACTGTGAGGGATAGGTTATTCTTTTGTTGCCTTTATTAATTAAGCAGTAAACTGAAACATGGCACGTGGATACGGGGTCATGAGTTCATGACTCATGAATTACGGAGTTCCATTTTCTTTGGCTCTTATCTTTAAGTTCGCTGGTGTAGCATTTCCACCAAAACTAAACACGGCCGTATTCCCATGGAAAAATTCACATGTGGTAAAAATAAAACTCGAGATCTTTTTAAACGAAATCTTACTAATACTTACCTCTCGATGTAACAAGTCATCGACATTTCCTTCATCCTATTTAAACTTTTAAACATCTCATTTGACCTTTTACAGTCTCCAAGATATGTAACGTAAAGTTTTTTTTTTTTTCAAATAATAAGTTTTATGATTTTTTTTTATAAAAGTAACGAATTTAGAGGATTTTTCGGCATATTTGTAATTTATTATATGTATTGTTTAAAATGTTTGACAATAAAAATACGTTGGGTGTGTAAATTGGAATTGAGGCGGTATTGTGAATGGGTGGTGCCGTGATGGTATCTAGTGTGGTGAAGTGTTGCCAAGCCTTCCTCTAAAAGTTAATCATTTGCAATCATAAGAATTTATGGATATATCATGAGCTGTAAAAGCTCTTGGCTTTTCCGTTCTGCCCTTTGCACCCACCATGGATTATTGGTGTTCCCAAACAGTTTTTCTTATGGTAAATTTTTGTAGTATTAATTTCATTTCATCTAGATACATGGGTATAATATTGGGTGTTAACAGAAGTCCCATTAAGAAACAAGTAAAAGTGATCATTGATTTATACTAATGTCGACCTTCGATCACGTATGTGGTAGATCCAAAAAGTACAACTCGTCTGGGTTAAATCCAAAACGCATAACATCATACTAGTGTCAGAGGCCGATAGCGGAAAAATTCACACCTGCATCTTACATAATACTGAAATCCACATGATTTGATTGCATCTATTTTATTTAATTTGAGTGAATTTGATCTTAAATAAATATTAGAAGTGATCTAAGATCACTATTTTTTTAAATTAGATCATGCAAGATCTTACTCAGCTCCGCATATACCAATTTTTTTAGTAGAAAAGGAAACATAAATAGCCTTGTTAAAAAGAATGGTGTGAGGTACACAAACGATATCAAGTCATCATTGTGGTCAGGATGTCCGCAATCTTATAGAAATAATAAATGATAACAAAATTAAAATTGCATGACAAAAATTAGATGCGCGATATATACGAGTAAATTAAAGAGGGAGATGTACTTCGATTTTTATCATGACTCATGATTGACATACATTTTTATTAAGAAAAATTTATGGGGAACCACCTTCAACTTTCTCCATTTTTTGGGGAACCACCTTATTAATTTTTTTTTTTTTGTAGGGAACCACCAAATATAAACAAAACCAAGGGGTAGAACTACCTCCTTACCCAAACCACCCACCCAACACCTCTAACCACCAGGCATCACCACCCGTCAACACCAACCACCACCTTAGCTACCCTCGACATCCCCAACATGGTCGTCGATCGCCGGTTACCATACTTGTAGTGGCCGGAAACCGAGAGAAAAGAGAGGATGAAGGGAGAGAGAAAATGGCCGTGGAGGGTGAAGGACATGGAGCCGGGGGAATGTGGTGGTCGGCGTGGCCTTGTCGGTGGTGGGTGGTGGCAGTGGCGGCAAGAATGGTGGTGGCTAGTGGTCGTTAGAGGCGGTGAGAGGGTGGTTTGGGTAAGGAGGTGGTTCTACCCTTTGGTTTTGTTTATATTTGGTGGTTCTCCACAAATTTATTTTAATAAGGTGGTTCCCCAAAAAACGGTGAAAGTTGAAGGTGGTTAATACAGCAAATTTCCTTTTATTAATAATGACTACAACAACTAGCTAAGCTAAGAAATAGATGTTAATACACATTCCATATCATTTCACCAAACAACGGGCCGTGACACTAAGATATTGAAGTAGAGGTAGTATAATTATGGTCGGATTCTGAAACTAAAACGTATTTATTAGAACATTAGTGTTTGGTGATATATAGAGCTGACAAATCAAAAAATCAAAACATATATAAATACAGTTATTGAGTAACTCGCGTACGATTCAGGTTATCGTCACAACTCTCACAAATTATAACTCTCGTCAAATGAAAATGCATGCCGTGGACGATATCTATGGAGATTCCTGATTCCATATATAGTGACCTCTCAAGAAGTATATATGCACTTCACAATTTATGAGATTGGGGGGCTTCGGCTTTGAGTTTGGACCCTCCACAAGTCAATATGCGTCAAAGATTGAGTAGTTATGATATGGTCACAGACTCACAGGTCACTCATTTTTTAAAACCTATTAACTAGAGAAATGGAAAAAACGTTACTTAACTGTGACTCTAACTCCGCCACACGGCCCACATCAATGTTAAACAACCAAGATTCAATTATAGTTGACCATTCTAGGTGCAGTGGTTTGGTGGGGATTTCGGAATATATTGATATAGAGTATGTGGTGATTCTTATATATACCGTGACTCGTTGTGGCTTTGTGCTTTTGTCCACCTTTATAGAGTTCCGTCTCCTATGCCAAGGACAGTGAGTGATGTTCAATTCAGGCATTCAGCGGGTGGGGGCGTTATTAGCAAGTTTTGTGGGAGTTAGAGAGATCGAGTTGAGACGAAGGCGGTTGGGTTAAGAGTTAAGACTAGAGTTTGCATGTATAGCAACGAAGAGTGGAAAAAACTCATATGGGAGTATATCCGTAAAGTGGAAATGTTCCTCTAAATTCGACGCGAGTGAGGACATTAAGAACAAACCCTATCGTGGATAACGTGAGAGAGCATGTGTAGGAGTATGATCGTGATTCATCGATAACGGGAGAGAGCATGTGTAGGAGTACGATCGTGATTCATCGATAACGGGAGAGAGCATGTGTAGTCAATTTTGTATTTTATTTTTTATTTTTTCTGTTATCAGTATGAGAGGTTTGCTAACCCCAACACTGTATTAGGACACACCATTAGAGGAAAATAAAAGTTGAGAAATGGTGATCCTGATTTCTCTTGTTTCAGCTGTAATGTTGGGGATAGCAAAACTTATTTCTATGAATGTGAGTTATACCGTGGAGCTATGGACTATGATTAAACATGTGTAACGGGACGAGTTGTGACGGTTCATAGGCAATGTGCCAATGTCTAATAGGGATGGGTCAAATTAGAAGCTATCGTTCATAGGTCAGGTCAAATTGACTTTACAAATCGCATATCGCTCGACATAATAAACATGTTGTCACACACTCACACCATCACAAATTCACAATATGATACGGAACGCAATTAAATAAATACATGTTGACTCTAGTGTGTACATATTCAGCTAAAATGGTTAAAAATCATTGTTTCAAATGCATGTTTACTGGTTTTAACCAGAATTAAAATTTGATAACCGAGAGAAATAAAATAGAGTTCACCTTTTGAAGTATGTATTGCCGTCCAAGGTTGTTTAGTATCTATTGCTCATACGGAATAAGTTGCGATGGTAACATGGAGCATGGATTAGTTGTAGTGGTGGAGATATACTATCCCCAATACCTTGTTTAGACATAGTCACATAGGCTCACAATCTTATCTTAATCTTAATATTATATATATATATATATATATATATATATATATATATATATATATATATATATATATATATATATATATATATATATATATATATATATATATACACACACACTAGTTTATGGACCCGTGCCATGCACGGGGTTCATAAATGTTTATATGAATTAGTTCTAATAATGCTCCCTCATTCTCGGAATATGTTACATTTCCTGTGTTTTGAGGTGAGTTTTATTTTTTATGGAACAAAAAAATAAAAAACTAATTGGATTTATAGGGACAAGATAAAGTTATTAGACTGATATTAGAATAGGATTCATAATAAGTTTAAAGAGTTTGACTGACATATTTCTAGTTAGAGATTTTTCACTTATTAACTCGTTCAGCTAATGTGTTGGGCCCTGTTTAATAGGACTTAGGCCATGTTTGATAAAACTGCATCATTCTGATTTGATTCAATTGCTCTTGATCTGATTTGATCTAATTTGAATGACTTTGAGTTGATTTGATCTGGATTGGTTTAAAATTTGATTGAATTTTCAACGAATTAGTATCAATGATGGACCAAATTCATTGAACGTTATTTGGGCATTTCTGATCCGATCTAAATTAATTTGGTCTGATCTGATTTGAATGACTCTAAACTAATCCATGCCCATGTTAAAAACATTTATATTTTTTATTCATTTTATATAAGGTAGAAATATATAGCTTATATACTGTCAAAAGTCTCGTATGAGATCAGATTTTGGTATAAACAATTATTTTTACTAATAAATAAATTATGTCCGATACACCTCATTTTTAGTGTGGTCCATACACCTCTATCGCGAGAAGGACCACATACTCCCTGTGCTCGGAGCATGGTTAAGCATTGATTTTTCATGGGTATTATGCAATTTGATTTGATATATTGAGGTATGTGCTAAAGATTAAGAAAATAATAAAAATAAATACTTACACTTCAATATATCAGGCTGTTTTCTTTTGAAAGCATTTGATCAAGTATAAAATATTTCTTCATCATTTTTAAACGTCCTGAATGTTTGCCAATCTTATATACTTCCCATATATAGCCATATAGGTCCTAAATCATACTCCCTTCGTCCTCTAATGATTGAGACACAATAAGACACAATATATTTCCCTAATCATTCTACACCTCGTCCTCTTGTGATATTAAGGCCATGTGCGATTGGACTACATTTTTCTGATTTGATTTGAATTGAACTGATCTGATTTGATTTGATCTAAACTGAATAAATTGATAAATTAACTGCATTTAGAAGAATTAATAACTAAAAGTAGGCTAGATTCATTGATTGTTATTTAGATAATTCTGATCTGATTTGGTTTAAATTGAATGAAGTTGATCTGATTTGATTAAATCTAATCTGATTTGAAAACAGTGTTTAATAAGTTGAATCGCACAGGGCCTAAAAGGTATATTAGATTCGAAGATTGATTGCCTTATTTTAAGGTGCGATCAGGTTTAGATTATTTGTTCTTTGATTTTGTATCTAAATTAAGCTATATTAGAACCGGATATGTGATTTGGCAATTCAAAACTTGAACTTTGTTTTGCACTATTTTGCGCAATTCCTTCGTTTTTTGTTTTGTAACTTATTCTTTGAAAAAACATACCGATTCTGTCATTGTATCATTTTAAAAGTGACTCTCTAATGTTAGATCAAGTTTTCCAAAACAATGACGCATGATATGAATACAACATATTGTCATGTGATTAATTTATGTGAAAATGATAGAATTTCAAGTACACAACGACACTACTACTACATTTCATTTGTCAAGTTGAAGCTCGAGCCAAGAGTATGTTACTCAATAAGACGATCCTCATCTATTGAACTCGTACGATGGTGCTTATATTAGGAGGATTCCACTCCGCATTAATGTGCATTGAGTTGCCTTCAGTCAAACCGTAACCTTGTACGTAGTTGCTCTTCTTTCTCATAAAACATTAGTCTAAATCCATAATCTTATGATCTTATCATTACTGAAATCAAATTGGAGGAAATAAGAACATAAAGCACATATAATATTAGAAAAAAAAAAAATGACAACTTCTAATGAATCACTTTGATATGGTAAAATTTACTATGATATAATACCAAGAGGTTTAGAAGAAGTGACCCAGAAAAAATTCTAATCGACCAATCTAACATCCAAAAAAGTACTACAGTGTCTCTGATTGAACGCAAGATCGATTCGACACACGATTATAATCATCCTACCGAGCAACAAAAAAGCCTGATAAAAAAAATACCTCAAATCCAGATGAAAGTGATCTCGGAGCTTTTCAACTTGTGTGCTTGCTCAAGAACTATGCCTGAAACAAAATACCGAAAAGAGAGAATCAATTGTTAATCCTTGATAATATTAACTAAAGTAAAAGTAATACTCGAATGAAATATTGAAGACAAACTTTTGCGGATAAAGATGTGGACTGAAAATTTGAGTCTGATTTTTATACTCATGGTAACCTTTAAGAATGTGTCGCCAACGATTTTTTTTGCCTAAGCGAATGCTCTGATTACGGAATTTTATTTCCTAACTTTTTTTTTTTTTTTTTTTTTTTTTTTTTTTTTTTTTTTTTTTTTTTACAATCAAGTATTTTGCAAGATTTCGGAAAATGGGTTTCTTTTAAATTTCTTGTTTTGATTTATTTACTTCCATAATTCGTCCAAATTTTCAAAAATAAAAGATTTGGTCATCTACATTCGTTTGGACTGTTTCTAACGTTTTTATAGTATGAGCATATAAAAATATGCATGAAGTAACGGTTAGCACACTGATGTTGTGATGAATAATTAAGTGAGAGGTCAGGGTTCAAATCCTGATAGACACATTTTTGGCTGATCTACCAATGAGCATACTGTCGTGTTAAATGATTGCTGACATGTCAATCGTTTAACAAAGTCGTGCCACATCAGCTTATTGGCACGGTTTTATTAAAAGATATATATATATATATATATATATATATATATATATATATATATATATATATATATTATTTTTATTTTTATTTTTATTTTTAAACGAAACTTTTTTCTAGGGCATTGAAGAGGTCTAGAGCCTTTCGAATTTTCTTAGAGCTTCTGGTGAATAAGAAATTAATTTATGTTATGGAATTGTTGTTATACCATATGTGAGTTTATGGTAATCATGTATAAAATTCATATAATTTACTTATGGAAATGTAGTATACCATATGTAGGTTTATGGTAATTTTGAAAAAATCCATCAGTATATATAAAAGTTTCCTTTTTAAGTTATGGTAAGATAATAAGTCAAACCTACATTTTGATATAAGAGAAAACCATACGATATTTTCTACATTTTAGTAAAATATAAGAACCAAATATAATTTTTTTAAATGCGTCTACAATGAATGAAATGTTAATACAGTTTTAAGTGAATAAAAAGTCCGTTTAAGTTCATTTAGGGTAGAAGTGGCCCCAACATGGATAGTCAATAGCAACAAACAAAACAGAAAATTATAAAAAGATCGAAGGAAGTATATATGACAATTAATCACGAAATGGTAAGATAATACAAAAGAACTTTCAACTTATTCATGTGAACTCCCCAATAGTAATAACTACGAGTAAAGGTAAATATTTACTCGCTTTAATATATGTGCTATTCTATAATACTATTCTCTCTTTTTTTTTTTTTTTTTTTTTTTTTTTTTTTTTTGTAATCTATGTTTTAGTATATATATAAAAGATTGACCACAAACTACGAATAAATGTAGTGTTTGTATTTTTTAATGAATCAGATATTTTCTACATACAACCATAAGTTTTCAATACATCTAGAGACATTGAAATTTTATTTCATTTTCAGGTGAAGAAAAATTCGATTGCCTTATAAAAAAATCCATTTATAAGTTATGGAAGATAATATTTCTAAGCAAGTATATTGTAGTCGTGAAATGGTAAGATAATACAAAGAATTTTATCATGAGTAATGGAAAGATTGCATTATATTCCAAATTATATATATTCCAAATTTACTATAATCATAAAAAGATAGGATACCCCCTCCTTTCAGTAATATAAGACGATTTCATTTTGCGAGCTAGGGCATTGACTATTGATTTCGCAAAAAACTATCAGATTTTCACACTTAAGGTTATACTCATTTAGTGAGGTGTCTTCTTTGATAATATTATTATAGCTTTGTAATTTTTTGCTTTATATTTTTAGGTGGGTAGCAATTCAACTTACTCAAGTGAATTTCCAACGTTTAATAACTACGATTAAATTCACTGAGTTTCTCTAAATATGCGCTATTCCTTAAGTCTTTTTTTTTTCTAATTATAAAAAGATAGGATACTCCCTCCTTTTAAAAATGTATGATTGTTTTAGTTTGTTTAGCTGAGACATTAGATGTTGAACAGTTCATATGTCAATTGATCTAAATTAGTTAAAAAAATAGCTTAATTTAGGTGATATGCTTTGGTATTTATATGTTGCAAAATTAAGTTGAATTGTATCATACAAGGTCATTCCCGTATTCGATGTACTTATTTCTATGAGAGCAATCAAATATTTTTACATAATGTATAGATGTCACGCCCCAAAACCATCATTGGAACATAACAGACGGCAACCTACGAAAAGTAGGCTAAGTCATTCTTATTCCTCAAAAGTCTAAGGTACAAAACATATATTACACAATATTATACATACGAATACTATAATACAAACGATTACTAAGGCCATTACTTATGTTACAAGACGACTTGAGTAGCTCACTCAAATTCCCACCTCCAGCTAGTACTGATTTCCTGAAAAGAATTTAGTATTGAAAGGGTGAGCTCGACAGCCCAGTAAAAGACAATTTTCGACTCAACCGGATCAAGCAGTTGCTAAAATAGTAAAACAATAGTAATTCGTATAAGTATAAATAATTCCGGTATTGTGTATTGTAGTTCTGGTTAGTTCAGAAGTTCTCAGTCAGTGCCAGTTTACTCCCTTGGCAGGGCCAGACGGATATCCTCTTTTCAAAGTTAGCCAGAACATAAAACTAACCCACAAAACCAATGTAGTTCAGAAAATAATTAGAGTTTGCAGTACTCGATCCTCTTTTAAAATAAGCATTAAAGTATACAAAAATAATACTATAAGCTAAATCAGAAAGAGTCCCTTACCTGAATTCCAAACCACCGCGATACTACTCCGTGCGTTCTCTCGTTCTAAGTAAATAAAGTCGCGTAAGTTATTTATTTAAGGTTATATTGGCAAAGTAATCATGTTGTCATTTATTTGATAATTAACTGTCCAAGGGTCCAACGACGTCCGAATTCTAAAAGTGGCGATTATCTAGTCAAATTGTTAATTTACTATTTATCGTCCTCTAGTGGAAATCATTCACTCTAACATTATTTTCACCACTGGGGTAATTCCGCCGGGTTACATTATAATCATGGAGCTACTATTTACCACCAACACATTTTATTCTTGGGTTAGTTGTTTATACGGTGACGTTTACAAACTGGGGTAATTCCACCGAGTTACTTGCACTGTAATAACTATTCGCCACAAGGTTAATCAATTATCGAAAACGTGTACGAAAATATTAACGGCGTTGTCTAACGATAATAATTTCATAACAGTTTAAGAGTTATACCTTAGCTACGTTAAGTGACGATGACTATTTCGACAGAGCCTCGCTAAGAAGATGTCACTTTTCGCACGTACGTAACAACTACTTATTTCGTAAATTATTTTTACGAAATCTTATAATACTCGGAACTTACTTTATATGTGGTGTACTTATGGTGTGAAGCACTTCAGTTTAATTCACTCAGTACAACACTTGTGTGTTGATTTGCGTCGAACAACTGAGTAGAGATTGAGCTATTTATAGGCCAAAAAAACCAGTTTTCTCCCGAGGGTACACCAATTTATCAAAGGTAACTTGGTTTCCCTCACAAAAAGGACAATTATCAACCTTCTAGGCATTAAATGCCCTACAATTCCACGACAACTTCTCTTGTTTTTTTTGTTATTATTATTATTATTATTATTATTATTATTATTATTATCATTATTATTATTATTATTATTATTATTATTATTATTATTATTAAAAAGTGGGTTATTACATCCACCCCTTCTAATAAGAAGTTTCGTCCCGAAACTTACCAAGAGAGATTCGAATGAGTAGGAAAGTTGCCTTTTGAAGTAAGACCCTTTTTCTAACTCGTGTCGTATACCGCTTGCCAAATCATAAATTGCCACTATGGACCAAGCTCCTGTGTTCGTACACCAAAAAGTCAAGTCTCCGTGAAGATGGGTAGTCTCCAAATCTAACTTTGGTTCTTTCCAACTTAGAATGACTTTTTGAAAAGGCTCCCTCTGAATCTCAATTCGGTGCACTCTTTTGGTTGATGAGACACTCGGATATAACTTGTCTTCCCTCTTTTATGTCCGCATTTTTTGGTTGACACAACTTTTCGGCAACTCTATTTCAATTTTTGTCATGTCATTCGTGTTCCACACTAATAGTATTCTGCGCAAGGTATCTGGGTCTGTGTTTGTAGTACACCTCAGAAGGGTCTCTAATCCGATGAACTCCTCAATACTAATACTCACTTCATGAACACATCCTCTTGAGTTTGGCTAGTTTTACTAGACTACTTTTAAATCAGAGATGATATGCAACCTCTAAGTCCAGATCTAGACCTATCACTTCGTGTGAACCTTGCCTAAAATCACGCTGTATGCGTAGAGTCTCTGTCTGTTTGATACAACAAACGCACTAACTTCTTGTCTCCAAAAGTGATCCTCGAAAATCTATCACTTGTGGGTATGTTGTCAGTTTACTTGTCAACCGTAGAAACCATATGATCCTAATTCGAACTGTCATCAACCAACCCCTACACTAACATTGCTAGTCCTAAGTTCTCAATACTCCATTTATTGCGTGTCCATGTTCCTCAACATGAATATCTATGTTACAATATGGAGTTTTATTCCGTAAAATATGGGAGGTTGTCTGTGTATCTTGTAAGTTTCTTCCATCATCTATATAAAAGAACAAGTCTCATGTACCAAACAGGCAACAAAACAATTTCTTACACATTTTTAGTAAGTTCAAACTCTCCTCCAGTATGGACACCGACAGTTCAGACCAAATTTTGGATGAGCAAGAATTCTCAAGAGAACCCACAGATTACGTTAACTTTTTATCCGAAATTCCTATCGAGCTTACCTAGAACACCCATTCTATTGAACTTCCGGTCACACGCCCATCATCACCAATTGATCTTCAACTATCTCTCCAAGTTTCTAACACTCATGAGCGGATACAACGATCACCTCCTCAACATGCTATGTTCGTCTTGGTTGACGATTGTCCTCAGAATTTCCTTTTTCATGACCCTTATTCTCCAGCGCATTTATTCGTCGCGGGTGATAAGGTTTTTGCTATGTCATTGCATCTCACCTTTCCTTTTATTTTTTCTCCGTCCATCTCAATATCCGAACAAAAATCACCGTTATCTAGGATTTTATCTGGAAGTCCAGTTAGTTTTTATTCTTGTATACTCAGGGTATTGGTTTGTGATGCACGTTCCTGGTCTGAAGAGTTTCTTCTTCTCCAATTAAGGGTTATGACCAGGGTTACTACCCTTCTGCCATTTTGCTAGTATTATCAGGAAAAGAGGTCGGTCACAGGGTGTCATCCCAAATTTCTTTTACGGATTTTTGTGTATGTCCACAAAAAGAGAATATTCCGCCTTTATTACTCATGTGGTGCAACCATTGTTACTGTGCCATCACTCATCATGCTAAGGGTATGATAAATCTGGTCGTTTATGCTCGTCCCACTTGTCCAACGAAAGGCACTATAATTCGTAAGGGTAAGGGTCCTAAGCATAGTTCTGCAAATTTCCAGTGGCCGACTCTACTTGACCTCACCTCCTCTAGTCGTCTAAGGATATCAATGGGTAGTAACCATCAATTTGAGCAGTCCCTTAGAGATTTCCTCTACTGGTTGCCTCTCACGGGTTTCCCTTTATATAACTTACATGTTTCTATTTGGTCTTTGGGTCGTAAGGCTTTCTTTGTACTTATCGATAGACTTTCAAGGTCGATTCTTTCTATCCCTTGGATATCAAAAGACTCACCACCACACATCCTTTCAATTGCTATCCTATTTGAAGGTCCTCAAAGTTTTAAAGGTGGTTTAACCTTACGATCTTTTGATGGTACTTATCAAGCTGGGATTAGTGTAAGAGGGAAAAATCGATCATTCTGTTTCTTTGTCTTGTCACTATTTCAAAAGGGTTTGTGATTGGCACAAAGATTAGAGGTGAAGGAGTTAGAGATTCTCGTAGACGCCCCTCAATTCAAGTCTCACTTGTCTAATCTCGAAGTGTTTCTTCCCGAAGTTGATTAACTATTATGGGATGTTCTACATCTTATGCGACTACAGATTTGGGAAGTCTGTATACGTCATCTTTCTCAGGATGAACTAAAAGGTGCCAAACTAATGGCTGAACTTAGCTCTCTCTTCCCTTGGGGTTATTTCGAGGAGTTGGAATCTCCGTCGTCTTCTACTATTGCCATTGTACCCTTTTGACGCTCTTTTTGACATGGCGAAAAAAAGACGTCCCCCCCCCCTTTTCTTTTCTCCGATTCTCCCGCTCCTTTCCACCCAACCCTCGCTCCCCCTTTCCTTATAAAACCCTCGACCGACACAATTCTCCACCCGCCTCACATTTCCAACGCTCCCACTCTTCCTCTCCTTTCCTTAGTTCCACCATCATCATCGTCCTCGTTGTTGTCGTTGTTCGGGGTCCTCGTCCTTTCCTCTGCTCCATCGTAGTTACGATATTTTAAGCGTTAACCATTTTTCATCTTCTGCGCAACATGGGGGTTAAACTGACGGATGACGAAGTCTTGGGGCCTTTGTTCATGGCTGGCCTCCTTATGATAATATTTCTAATAACGTTTATTTATTGTACGAAGTGGTAGTAGATGGTTTGCTATGATTAAGAGTGTAGTATTTCGTTTTCGAAATTTCGACTCTCTTATAAGCGGTTAGTACTTGTAATACGAAATCCACACTTCGTATGAAATATATCTTATTTTGTTTCTCGTCTCGATCTTATTAAAATTCAAATTTCTTATTCTTTATAGCAACTCGAACGATCCCTCTATAATTATAAATAGTTCAAGTTAGTATAATAAAATTATCATAAGACGCTTATGTTCATAAGAACGACGATAGAACTTATATAATGCAAGCTATAAAACTACTAATTATACTAAGTACTTACCAACTTCTTTCCTGATTTGTACTACTTTGCTCAATAACTTTTTTTTTTTTTTTTTCGCAAGAGTAATCATCAAGTCCTTGATTGAAACAGCCATAACAAGTTAAGTTAACCAAACTTAATCTACGCATACTCTCTGGTCTGTATTGTGTTCCTAGGGTCGAACTATTGCTCTGATACCACTTAATCTGTCATGCTCCAGAACCATCATTGGAACATAACAGACGGCAACCTACGAAAAGTAGGCTAAGCCATTCTTATTCCTCAAAAGTCAAAGGTACACAACATGTATTACACAATATTATACATACAAATAGTATAGTACAAACGATTACTAAGGCTATTACTTATGTTACAAGACGACTTGGGTAGCTCACTCAAAGTCCCACCTCCAGCTAGTACTGATTTCCTGAAAAGAATTTAGTATTGAAAGGGTGAGCTCGACAACCCAGTAAAAGACAGTTTCCGACTCAACCGGATCAAGCAGTTGCTAAAATAGTAAAACAATAATAATTCGTATAAGTATAAATAATTCCGGTAGTGTGTATTGTAGTTCTGGTTAGTTCAAAAGTTCTCGGTCAGTGCCAGTTTACTCCCTTGGCAGGGCCAGACGGATATCCTCTTTTCAAAGTTAGCCAGAACATAAAACTAACCCACAAAACCAAAGTAGTTCAGAAAATAATCAGAGTTTGTAGTACTCGATCCTCTTTAAAAATAAGCATTAAAGTATACAAAAATAATACTATAAGCTAAATCAGAAAGAGTCCCTTATCTGAATTCCAAACCACCGCGATACTACTCCGTGCGTTCTCTTGTTCTAAGTAAATAAAGTCGCGTAAGTTATTTATTTAAGGTTATATTGGCAAAGTAATCATGTTGTCATTTATTTGATAATTAACTGTCCAAGGGTCCAACGATGTCCGAATTCTAAAAGTGGCGATTATGTAGTCAAATTGTTAGTTTACTATTTATCGTCTTTTAGTGGAAATCATTCACTCTAAGATTATTTTCACCACTGGGGTAATTCCGCCGGGTTACTTTATAATCATGGAGCTACTATTTATCACCAACACATTTTATTCTTGGGTTAGTTGTTAATACGGTGACGTTCACAAACTGGGGTAATTCCACCGAGTTACTTGCACCGTAATAATTATTCGCCACAAGGTTAATCAATTATCGAAAACGTGTACGAAAATATTAACAGCGTTAAGTGACGATGACTATTTCGACAGAGACTCGCTAAGAAGATGTCACTTTTCGCACGTACGTAACAACTACTTATTTCGTAAATTATTTTTACGAAATCTTATAATATTCGAAACTTACTTTATACGTGGTGTGCTTATGGTCTGAAGCACTCCAGTTTAATTCACTCAGTACAACACTTGTGTGTTGATTTGCGTCGAACAACTGAGTAGAGATGGAGCTATTTATAGGCGAAAAAAAAAAAAACCAGTTTTCTCCCTTGGGTACACCAATTTACCAAAGGTAACTTGGTTTCCCCCTGCAAAAAGGACAATTATCAACCTTCTAGGCATTAAATGCCCTTCAATTCCCACGACAACTTCTCTTTTTTTTTTTTTGTTATTATTATTATTATTGTTATTATTATTATTATTATTATTATTATTATTATTATTATTATTATTATTATTATTATTATTATTATTATTATTATTATTAAAAAGTGGGTTATTACAATAGATCTCTTTGCTCTAAAACACATACTATCAAACGAAAATTATTTGGTCAGCTACCTTAATGTAAACTTGAGTTTGGAAAATTTTAATACATAGTCCTAGAAAATATAATATTCTATTTATAAATATAGTCTATCTATTGAAGATACAAACAATTATAGGTATTTTTATGGAGGTCTAGGCAGGTCCTCGAGCCATAATATTGAAAATGATATTATAAGATCTTTAATTGAATAATAAGTATAAGTAAATTCTTGATCATCAAACATTCGCAAAATGCAGTTATATATAATCCAGCAGTCATAAAACCATTTATCATAAACTTAGAATTACCTTTTATTGTTAGGTAGTTTGAAACATGGCCATATAAGCAAAGTCATTGGTACGAATCATAACTTTTCATCTTAAGAATATGTAATGTACAGCGTGCAAGCATTATTGCAATTATAAGATTTAAAATAACTAATATATAATCTTTAATTTGAGTCATGGATTCAACATAACAAAATATACAATTAAGATAATATATTTTTTTGCTTCGGTTTCGTAAGTTATAATATAAAGTTATTTTGATTTATTTAAATTTATTAAACTTGCACTAAACTTATTAGATTTGAACCAATATAAATTCTTTTGGAATCAATTTTTTACTAGATTCATTATAGTTACAACATCTTACTCTCGTGATACGAATATGTTAAAAAAATAAGTTGAATCATACAAAATCTTACTAACATCAAGTGTAATAAGCTTAGAAATTGGTATACAATATAGGGAACATATTTGAAACTAAAACTTATTGTATTCGGTACCTCTATCTTAACCACTATAACACAAAATCTGTCAAATTGTATTTAGGTTTGTTGATGTGAAATAAATGTATATATCTTGCACAGTTTGTGTTCAGTTTTGTTTAGTATTGACATCTTTATACTTTTGTCATGAGACATAAACATGTAAAACGATAAAGGTTGGTTAAAATAAGTAATGGAAGTAAATCGTTTTGTGAAAAAAGTTAATTAATTAGCTAAAATATTAAGTATACAATGTGAGAACTTAAAAAAATGAATTAATCAATAGTTCTAGATAAATGACAACTTTATTATTTCGTTATTACCTTAAAAAAATATTATTTAACTCCAATAATTATAATGATTTCGGTAATGGAAAGTGCCTATATAATATAAAATAATGTTAATGTCACCGTACAACGCACGGGCTTTAAACTAGTATATATATATATTTATAAACGAAGCTTTTTTCGGGGCATTGAAGAGGTCTAGAGCCTTTCGAATTTTCTTAGAGTTTCTGGTGAATAAGGAATTAATTTATGTTATGGAATACTAGTATGGTAAATAAGGAATTAATTTATGTTATGAAATTGTTATTATATCATATGTGGGTTTATGGTAATCATGTACAAAATTCATATATTAGTTATGGAAATGTAGTATACCATACATAAGCTTAGGGTAATCATGAAAATAAGCTTATGGTAACCATGAAGATATGAAATTTTTATAATCATGAAATTATTTGTATATGTTATGGTAAAATAATATTCCATAAGTCAAAAGTCTAATATAACATTTTTTACATTTTGGTACATATAAGCAACAAATGATGACCTTCAAAGTTAAGATACTAATACTAATAAATATAAGTCACCCTATTATGGTTTTTGGTGAATAAAAAAAAAATCATTTATAAGTAAGGGAAGATAATAATTCCTTATATTCAAGTATATATGGTAATTACGAATGGTGAGATAATACAATTTTTTTTTCTTATGAGTTAAGAAAAGATGAAATTCCAAATTTCAGTTTATTGTAGCCAATTACGTGTTTATTTAACCACAAGCGTACGGGTTATTGTAACTAACGGGTTGATCTCAAGGAGGTGTGAAAAATGTCTAAATCGTCTAAAGAATTGAAGTCAGGTACGCTATGGTCGAAATGGTTGGTGATTCTATCAACTAAAACTCATAAGAATTTAAATGCATTGGTGTATTAATGCAATCAACTAAAAGTCTAGGCCGTAGATATCCCCACTAACATGCATCAACTACGATAATAGAACACATTGCAAGTCATAAAAACATAGATTGGGGGGGGGGGGGGGGGGGGATTATGCAACACAACTACTACTTATCCGGGCGAGCCTATCATAGACTTTGTAATTACAATCCTAAGTCCTACTTCCGTACTGAAATGATCATGCAATAGAAGCATTAAGAACGCATAAATTTCCCAATTAGTCCTAACAACCCACTTTCGTGATGAAATCGTCCTAATCAATATTAGAGGGCTAATCATTAAACAAGAATCGCAACTGCAACATGAAATCAAATCAAGTGCTATTGTTGATTCTTTTGTTAACATAATTATATATAAATGCTATGAAAAAAGGAGAGCTTCTCCTCTAGGAAAGATTGTACGGATAGCTGACTCAGAAAACTAGGTTCATGGCTAACGGCCGGCGACCAGGGCGGCCTAAAAAACAGACACCACCGGAAGACGACCCAGCTCATGAGGAAGAGAAAGATGCTGGTATTGGAGTTAATGGTGGAGAATCGGAGCCACAAACAAATACCCAGCTGGGCGAAAAACAAAGCCCTCTGTTATTTGTTGATGTTCTTACCTCAGCTCTCTCCAAGGCTGGTAAGAATTCCAATTCCTCCATGAATGTTAATGCTAATGCTATTAACTCAGAGAATTTGGGGAAAGATAAGAATGGTTTAGAAGGAACTGGGAAACCTGGTGAAAAATCTTGGAATAATGTTGTTAAGGCTAATTCTAAGATGGGTATGAAATTGTACTATGATGAAAATGTTGGAAAAGACAATGAAATTACTATTGAAGAATCTGATATTCAGGATGAGCTTGAAAAATGGAAACATACTCTGATAGGAAATGTGATTGGTGGAAAACCCTCTGTCAAAGAGTTGAAGGAATTTGCTAATAAAAATTGGGGAAATCTGGGCAAGCCAATTGTGAAATATCTTAGGAGAGGATGGTTTACATTTAAGTTCTTCAGTGAGAATGAGATGAATGAAGTTATGAAAGTTGGGCCTTGGAAACTTGGTGGAAATCCTCTGATTTTGAAGCCTTGGAATCCGGCTATTTCTCAGGAGCTGGAGTGTATTACTTGCATTCCTGTTTGGGTTTTATTGCCAAATCTAGATCCATGGTTATGGAGTGACCATGCTCTAAGTAAAATTGGAAGCAAGGTGGGTAAACCTATGTGTGCTGATCACACAACAACACACCAGGAAAAGCTGTCTTTTGCTCGAATTCTTATTGAGGTTGATGTCTCACAGGATTTGCCTGATGAAGTGTTCATAAACACACCTCATTGTGGTCAAATTGCTCAGAGAGTCGACTATGAGTGGGTGCCTTATTATTGTAAATCTTGCAAGAAATTAGGTCACTTATCACAAAGTTGCAAACTAAACAGGAAAAATGTTCCAAAGACTGGCAAGGTTTATAAACCTGTAGTGACAGAGAAAAAGGATGCAGTTGAGGATCAAATTTCTGTTGTGCAAGCACAAGTTGTAGTGGATGAGCCTTGTCATGCTACTCCTCCCACCTCTCCTGCTGAAGATAATGGGAAGTATAGTGTTGATGAATTGGGTTTCAGGAAAAAGAAAAGTGGAGGAGAACAAAAAACCAGGCCAAAAGCTACAGTTCAGCCTACCACTCTCAGTAACAGCTTTAAGGTTTTTATGACTTCAGGTGTTGCTGAAAAAGGGAGGGATGAAACTCAAGGGTTAAATGTGGTGCAACATTTTTTAGAGGAGGATGGAGAACCAGACCCTCCTCCATCATGCTGATTGGAGCTTGGAACATAAGAGGACTAAATGAGGTCCTCAAACAGCAGGAGGTGAGGACCCTCCTTCTGAAAAATAAGCTGAGTATTTTAGGAGTTCTTGAAACAAGAGTAAAGGAAATTAAAGCATCTGGAATACTTAAAAGAAGTTTTGGGCATTTTCAGGCTGCTTCAAATTACAGCTATCATTACAATGGTAGAATATGGCTTCTTTGGAATTCAGGCTATGCTAATGTAGATATTTTGAAAACCACTAGTCAGCTCATTCACTGCAAAATCAGTCACCTGTCTCCTAAAGTTGAAATCTATGCTACATTTGTTTATGGCAGTAATGATGCCAATGATAGGAAACAACTTTGGACTGATCTGGAAAGCTGTAGTCATCAAAAGCAACCTTGGATTGCTTTGGGTGATTTTAACATAGTTAGAGGATTACTGAGAGGCTTGGAAGGTCTCAACCACTGCAGACAGATATGGATGGATTTAATTTATGTCTGTCAAGGTGTGGGTTAGAGGATATAAAGCAGATTGGTTGTGATTTCACCTGGAATAATAATCAAGAGGGTGATAATAGGACTTGGGGGAAATTAGACAGAGCTGTGGTAAATTCTGCCTGGGTTATGGACCATCCTAACTCTCAAGCTGATTTCCAGCCAAATGGTGTATCTGACCATAGTCCTATAGTTGTTACAATTGCTGAGAACAAAAGAATTCCCAAAACATTCAGGTTCTTGGACTGCTGGGCTGACCATCCTAATTATAAGGAAACAGTTACTGCAGCTTGGAGGAATGATTGTGCTGGGAATGCCATTGATAGACTTTACAACAAGCTTAAATCCACAAAACAGGCTTTGAAGGATCTTAACAAGGAAAATTTCTCAAATTTGACTGTCAGAGTGGAGGACTGTGAGTCAAATTTGGAGGAGTTGCAAAAGAAGTTGGAGAAAGATCCTAGAAATACAATCCTTCAGGGTTCAGTTGAGGAAGCTCATGATAAATATTGTCAACTGAAAAATGCAGAGATCAGCATGCTAAGGCAAAGATCTAAAATAACTCATATTCAACTTGCAGACAGTAGCTCAAGCTACTTTTATGCAAAAATAGCTGAAAGAAAGCATCAAAGCTGCATCATGAGCATTAAGGACATGAATGGGAAAGATTGTTCAGGGCAAAAGGAAATTGCAGATGCATTTATAGAATTTTACAAAAGTTTACTGGGCACTGCTCATCCAGTGGAGGCTATGGATGCAGAATTTCTGAAAACAGGTAATTGTCTACCAGCAGAGACTCATGATAAGTTGATTAGGCAGGTTACCAAAGATGAGATAAAGGAGGCTCTGTTCAGCATGAGCCCAGACAAGAGCCCAGGCCAAGATGGGTTTAATGCTGGTTTCTTTCAGAAAACTTGGGGCATTGTTGAAAAAGATTTAGTCAAGGCCATAATGAATTTCTTTGACAAGCATCAGATGCCAAAGAAACTGAATGCTACTATGATCACTTTGATTCCTAAAAAGCTTAATGCAGCCACTGTGGCTGACTACAGACCCATAGCCTGCTGCTCTACTGTGTATAAAATCATCAGTAAGATCCTTGCAAATAGGCTAAAGGGCACTTTGGAATTGATTGTTGGCAAGGAGCAGGCAGCTTTCACATCTGGCAGAAGCATTTTTGACAATATTGCAATTTCTCAAGGTTTAGTCAAAGGATACTCTCTCAAGAATGTGTCTCCTAGATGTCTGCTCAAAATAGACATTAGGAAGGCATTTGATTCTCTAAATTGGGACTTTATCAGGAGTATGTTGAGTATATACAATTTCCCTTCTCTGTTTATTGATTGGGTTTGCAGATGTCTCACTTCCACCTGGTTTTCTTTGAAGATAAATGGCACCTATGAAGGATTCTTTAAGGGCATGAATGGTTTAAGGCAAGGAGATCCTCTTTCGCCTTATATCTTTGTCCTTAGTATGGAAATTTTATCAAGATACTTGAGGAATATGAAGTGTTCTCCTCAGTTCTCTTATCATCCCCAATGCTCAAAGATCAAGCTAACTCATCTAGTATTTGCCGATGACTTAATGGTTTTCACCAGGGGTGATCTTCCCTCTGTAGCTGCTGCTATGCAATGCTTAGATAAGTTTGCTAGGGTTTCAGGGCTGCAGGCAAACCACTCTACCAGACTTACAAGTGATATGTATGAGCAATTGGTGAGCAAGATTCAATACTCTACTGAATGCTGGTTGGCCAGGAATTTATCTTATGCAGGGAAAGTTCAACTGATAAATTCAGTTATTTTTGGAATGGAAAATTTTTGGTGTGCAGGGTTTCTGCTCCCAAAGGGTATTGTCAAGACAATTCACAGAATCAGCAAGAATTTTCTTTGGAATATAAGGAAGGGTGAGAGGAAAATGCTGTACAAAAGTTGGCTTAGTATCTGTACTCCTAAAACTGAGGGAGGTTTAAGCATTAAGGAAGTTTTAGCTTGGAATAAGGCTCTTCTTGCTAAATGGATCTGGAAGTTGGCTAAAGGGTACACTGGTTTATGGGAAGACTGGATTAGGGCGTATAGACTCAAGAGCAGCTCTTTGATTGATGTCAAGTCTAAAAGCAGTGATTCAGAAAACTGGAGAAGCATCATTAGGGTGAAGGATGAGATAATAGTGAAGCTAAATGGTGGAGATTTATGCTCAACTGTTAAATCCTGGACTAAAGGAAATAGGTATGACATTCAGGCAGCTTACGATTTCTTTCGACTTAAACTACCTGAAGTGAGATGGCACAAAGTGGTCTGGAATAGCATTAATCTGCCCAAAAGTAGTTTCACTACTGCTTTGGTTATGCAGAGGAAGCTTGCTACAGTTGACAACATTGTTAGAAGAGGATTGCAGCTGGTAAATAGGTGTGCTTTATGCAAAAATGCAGCTGAAACGCATAGACACCTGTTTTTTCGTTGCTCTTATGCAGCTGAAGTGTGGGGCAGAATCAAAAGCTGGATTGGTATCAGCCTTCAAAGTAATGACATTCATCAGGCTATTGAATGGTTGGGAAAGAAGAGAAACAAGAAAAGTTGGCGCCATAGATGGGCTGTTTGTGGAATCACAACAACAGCTTACTTTGTTTGGCGGGAAAGGAATTATAGAATTTTCCAAGATGTGGAGCATGATTTTGAGTGGCTTGTGAGGCAAATTAAGTTTGTAATCTGTGTTAGATTTTATTACCGTTACTCGGAGGAAGTTATAGATAGTCTAGAACGAGCTAATTAGTTGTTCTTTGTTTGGAGTCGATTTTGTTTAGTGGCGGTTTTTGTAAGGAGATCTTTATTTCCCGATTTGGATGAATAAAGAACAACATTTCTTGCAAAAAAAGAATCGCAACTGCATGCCGTTTATAAACTCCGTTTAGCACTCAACTAGCATAAATTAGTATAAATCTAATCGCAACAACAAGTATATAAATTAGACAACAATAATCAAACTCAAGTTGGTAATTAAACCTAGCCATAATAAGCCCTAATTATATGAATCTAAAGACTTTCAAATTTACGGATTAAATCATAGTACTAGTATGTTAGGGTTCGACCAAACCCTAAAAAATACTACTCACACATATCCAAATTACAACAACAGTAATAATTGAATTGAAAAACATAATTATAGAAGTGTAGAGAAAGAATTGCAATACTGTGATGGTCTGAATAATACTCTGGGTAATAAAGACAATAAATCTCCGAATCTGGTACAAAAATGCTTGAATCTTGAAATAAAGTTGGATGCAGAAAATAATGAAAGTTTAGATAGATAGTACAAGGGTTCATTTAGGTATAAATAACTAGGAGGTTATTTTATAATTTCCTAAAAGAAAATAGGAAATAAACCCCCAAAATTAGAATAAAGGAAAATCCGGAAAAACTCAACTTGTGCATATACATGAGTCATGCAACACAGCACACGATTCATGCCCAGATTAGCGGCCAATTCGTGTTTATGCACGATTCGTGTAAAACTGCTCCGACAGTCCAACTTCAAACGCCTCTAATTTCTTCGTTAGTTATCGGATTAAGGCGTCTGACCACTTTTAGGAAAGCTAAGACCATAATCTTTCACCTCCAATTGGTTTCACTTCAAAATTCAAAGTGGTTTGGCAGATATTGAGCTCCAAAGTTGGCACTGCGTAAAAGACTTCAATCACGCATCTTCATTCATTTTTATGTCCTGAAAAGCTCAAAAACCAATAACTATACCAAGGACGTGAAATATTTGATAATTGTGTGTAAATGGGTCAAATATAGCAATTATTGCACCGTAAAGTCCTATATAATTATGCAATATAAGGACTTATCATAGCCATAAAAACAGATATTCCCTCCTTTGAGTCCTTTTCAAAATGTATGACGATTTCATTTTGCGAGATAAGGTATTGGCGATTGATTTCGCGAAAAAAAAAATGACTTATGTACTTAAAGTTATACTCATTTGGTTGGTGTCTACTTTCATAATATTATAGTTTTGTAGTTTTTGGCTTTCTATTTTAATATTTTTTTTTTTTCATTTTAATGACTCACCTCCAAAAATGAAATGATATTGGAACATATTTTTGAAGAGCAAATGTTGTATATATAAAATATAACGTCATCATCATTGTCCCTTTTTTTTCATATTATTATTTTTGAAAATTTTCTATAATTGTCATCATTTGCATTTTTTTATTGCATTTTACATCAACGCATCTTGATAAATTATGACTAAAAATATTTTGTTGTAAAAATGGTAAAATCAAGAGAACATCAGCCTACCTTAGCTTGTGGTTATTTGCATGAAAATTGATTATGTCTTAGTCATTTAGAGTCTGCATGATTTGATTAAAATATTTGATTAAATGAGAAAATATTTGATGTGAAATGAACATTTCAGATGTTAATTGATCTAAATTAATTAAAAAAATAATTGTAATTAATTAGAGAACCTTAGTTTGAGCTTATTTGCATGAAATTTTATTATCTCTTGGTTTTTCGATTCTGCATGATCTGGCATGAAGCTATATGATTAAATCGGAAGTTGTTTGATCTGATTTGCATACTTCAGATGTCAAGTGTTCTAAGTTAATTAGAAAAATAACTGAATTTAATTAGGTGAGTTATGCCTTAATGGAAGAAATTAATTTGGATGAGTAGGTCTCTTTGCACTAAAACTATTGTTATCAGCCAAAATTATTAGGCTAGCCCCCTTAATGTAATCTTCTTAGAAATTCAACTTTTTTTTTTTTTTTTTTTTTTTTTTTTTTTTTTTTTTGTATTGAATGCGTCTGGAAATGGGGAAAACCCTACAACGCAAATGGAATTCTCCTAGAGCTTTAAAAAAAATTATGCACAGTACTAAAATATATAATACTCGAATTACAAATATATTCTATCTATTAACATATGGATAATTATGAGCTATTAAACTTTTGTAACTATATCACAATGATTTCGATAATGAATAGTGCGTATATAACGTATAATATTTTTGATGTAACCATGTAACGCACGGGTTTTAATCTAGTATAAGAAGATAATAGTGGGGTTTTCAATTGCTGCCCAGTGAGTAGTGAGTCTAGTGTAGTGACCCACCCGTCTATTTCATGATACTACTCTGTATGTGCTTGTTCGAACTAGCAAACCTCGTATTAATGTACAAGCATCCGGAAACAAATCTTTCACTCCCTCAGGCCTATAGTAGAGCCATATCTTGGGCGGAGTCCATTAAACAAACACAATTCAGCCCACCAAGATAGGCCAATCAGCTCGATAGGAGCCCAGCTTTCCATTACGCAAATCAAATGGGTCATTAGCTGCTATTTGTAATTATTGTCAATCAGTACCAATTTTAACTGGTTTGACAAGGTTATGACTCGTGAGCTCCCGTTAAGCCGTCTGAGTACATACGAAATAAACTCTACTTTGTGTGAGCCTCCCGGCTGACGAAGAAGAGTAGGACAATCATTCAAGAGTGAAAAAGTTGCTGGTGTTGGCGTTTTGGTAAAACCATGTACACAACAATCCTTTGCTGCTTCAGTGACGATTACGATGCGATACATACAACAAGACAAGAAAGGCTATGTACTATACTCTGAATGATACAATCCCGGCCTTTAATTTCACAAAACACTTCATAGTTTGCTAAAGCTTCATAGTTAATCATCAAGATAAACATTATTAGACGCATTACCGACCAATAGAAAGAAAACGAGAAAGCCGAGGACGCATAATATGATAAGTGAACACTGAACACCACCGGATAATACTAAAGATCAATTCCCAATCAGCAATCACATGTATAATATCCTCTGCCAATAATACCAACTCTTGTCAATGGTCATTGTTAAATGGCCTTTTTGCCTAACCTGCTTACACTTGCAATAGCCCTATAGAACTCCAGCACCTAAACACTGTCTACTACAAAATCCAACTGAACATGAAAGATCCATGAAAAAGAAAAAAAGGCATGAAACATCTGAGATACTGCACCAATCTTCTGCTAGGGGGATGATCAGGATGAAAGCCGCGGCGACACGTGGGAGGTGATCTCAGTCAAGCTTGTCCATTCAAGGAAGGCTGCTGGGTGGAGGACTTTCCATCTTGGGTAATCTGGTGGGGCTTGCCATTTTCTTCCTCTCCCATCTCAACAGAATGCTCTGCTGTAGTCTTCTTCTTGTCTCCAGACTTCTTGTCATAGTAAATGAAGTAGATGATCAGCTGCATTGCTCCCAGTGCACATCCAAATCCATTTGGTACCTGCCTTGCCACACCCCTCATACGTCAGTTCATATCCATATTAACCGTCTCAATATCATATAATATATCAATAGTTGCTAGATAAAATGCACCATGTAGCAACCGTTGGCTAGTTTAGACGATAAAGTTAGAACGTGAAATCATTACATAAATGTAATTGACATTTGACAATAAAAGTTGATGCAGGCCTAAACCAAAACACGAATCAGAATTCTCTTTATCAGATGACAGTGAAGTAAGGTTAGACTTTAGATGCTAACAAGTCCTTTACAAATGGACAAAGCCAGAACCAAAACCAGCCAGCTAAATGGACGTTTGAGTTGCATGCAGGCCAACTTCATGATTTCATGCAGGACTTTAGATTTCATTAGATTAAGAAGAAAGCGACACGAAGAAATGGAGATTGAAATAGAAATCGTCTCAAATAAGTTGTTCTAAACTGTGGGATTCACTCAATATATCAAGAACATTCCAAGCACATTCCAAACATGAAATTTCTAGTGTGAGTTCAGAAAAAGTTCAGTACACACATGATTCAGGACAGTGACACAACTGATGGTTGATCACAACATATGAATCTACAATAACAAAAAGGCATAGATGACTAGTCCCAAATTAATTTCAAAGTAGGCTAATTGCATCAGTGATATCATTAGACATGCCTTAACCAACCAGCATGACTTTCTAGCAGCAGATTCAGGACAGCAATTTCATTTTTTATGCACACACAGTACACCATAAGTAATACAGAAATATAAATTAACAAGACATGAAAATGTGCTTTCGAGTGTTTGATTTACTTACAGCAACAAAAGGGTCATGGCCAAGTAGTCCGAAGATGAACCAAGAAGTACCACACAAGAAACAGAACAGTGACAGCAAGAAGGGCATGTACTCCACGCTCTTTGTCTTGATGACCAACCTCTGCATATGAGTTAATCCCAATCAGAAGACATATTAGTGCCTATCATTGTGAATACTCTACTAAATGACGGATTAGTTAAAAAAACATCATCAAGAACATTTTTGGTAGGGCAGTGCCTGCCATTAAAGATAAGCGGTTCAGAAATTCCATCTTAAATGGACTAACCTATATTTGGTGAAATGATATATGTTTGTCCTATGAATGAATTAATGCGCCCTACTATTCAGGGAATACCCTTTGAGGAACTAAAGCATATGAACATGGCATATATACCATTATGCATAAGTAGAAGGAGTCATATTAGGCCTTTAACAACTTCATACCAGATATGGAATTCAACTATTAACCGACAATCATTATCCCAGTCATTAGAGCTTTAAGGAGCTGAGGTAAAAGTACCATTTCAAGAAATTGCAGTGTACACCAATGCACAAGAACAATTCCTATAGAGTAATTAACGAAAATTAAGCACCATTAACATTATACTCCGTATAAAAGGCAGGGTACAATAAGCTTACCATGATTGAGAGTGGAGAACCATACATGATGATGGAGAAAACACTGGCAGCAATTCCACAGAAGATCTTTCTCTTGTTGTCATGAAGGGCAAGCAGGGAAACAAGAGCGACCGTGCCAAAGATAGCGAGGATGACAGCAAGGAGTCCCCCAATTTTAAGCTTCTCTTTCTTAGGAGCCAATATCAGAAATACCAGCACATAGACACTCTCAATGACAGCACCAGTTCCATTGATTGTTGTCACCAGGATGTTGTTTGGGGACACAAAAGGAAGTCCATACCTATCAAAATGCACATAATCTTAGTCCATTTACTGCTTCATTCATCAATCTAAAAAGCGCTAAAGACTCTAGTGAAACCTCGAATCAGGAACAGAACTAAAAGACTGCCACTATGAATGAATGAAGTACAGGAAGAAGTTCTTTGGTGTTAATTATCCTCACTCATGGATAGATTACGTAATCGATGGTTAATTACACGACTATCGGATTTACAAAGCTATGGCAGTTTATGTGATCGATGGCTACATACAAAGCAATAAGCAAAGTAAAGAAGTGTGGTAGCTAGCCAAGGATAAAGACAATTTCCTTTATCAGTAAGAACTTCACAATATATTCTAAGAACCAAATGTTTCATTCCTAGACCATAGGCAGTTTCTGTAACATGACATTATGACTCATGGAACTGCACACACAGTTCTTCAACAACAACAAGAATCCACAAAAATCAAGCCTCTCGCCCTCCCCAAAATAATTTGGGGTCGACTAACATGAATCCTCACATGAAATCATCATATTCCGAGTGTCACGGGATACTCCAATTAAACAAAATACTTTACTAACATCAATATATATCACATATACCATCTTGGTTTTAGATACATGGTATACGAACACGTAACGAACAAGTAATCTATACAAGGAAAGTCCCATAGAAATCACAGGAAACAAAAAAACATGGACATAAGGAGAAAATTTTACCAAGCAGAAAGGAGATTGTTGAGTAAAGTCATGACATAGGGAATGCCAGAGAACTGCTCGGTTGATCTATTCTTTATGATCCTCTTAAATGTAACACTGCCATATTTCACAAAAACAAGAAATCCCAAAATACGAAATCATCACAACTTTCATCCAAAAACATCACTCAATCAATTATATGATTCAATAATACCAATCAAAATTAGGCCCACATAACAAATTTCAAGAATGAAGCAAATTTGCATGTACTTTCTTGATAACGAAACCGCCAAAAACTGCCGAAATAACACATGTTTATCAAGAAAAAATGACGGTCCAAAAATTATGAACAACACACATCCTCAAGTAAATATACAGGATGAAAAACTTTGCTTCAACCACCCCGGAAAAAACAGTAAAACATTATTTACCAAAATTCTGGAAAAAAAATAACTGCCAAACAAACATGTGAATCAAACCAAATAAAATGAAGTAAAACCCAGATTTTTCAAGTTGAAAATTTTACTACAACTGCCAAAAACAGATAAAAAAAAACCCCAGAAATTTCTCAAAAATTACCGTACAAATTTATACTAAGATTATTGCGAAATTTTCCGATCAAATTTATACTAAAATTAATAGCGAAAATCACAACAGCGAAACCCATTACAGTTTTACAAAAACCCACAAATATTATACAGAAATTTCTCAAAAAAAAAACTGAGAAAAAACACATCAAAATAACAAAATAATGAGGAAAAAATCATGGATTTAAAGTAAAAAGTGGAGGAAAAATACTTACAGTGGAGCCAAGAAGAGGAACAAAGCAGTAGCATTTCCTGCATTACAACAACAACAACAAAAACCAAGAAACAGAGTTTTAATTTTTTTTTTTACTGTAAAATTTACGGAACTTTTAACTGTGAAGTAAACAGTAAAAGAAGAGTGGAACAAAAAAAACCCCCCAGAAATTCCATCTCCATGATAAAAAGAGCGAAAATCTCACCGAAAACTCCGAAGATGAAGTGAGCTATGTTCTCCATTTTTCCAGATTTTTGTGAAGAACAGGGTTAAAGAAATAATAACAGAGAAGAATTTATATTTTTTGTGTGTAATAAAATGGTTTTTTTTTTAATGTGGAGAAAGTGAAATTGTGAAAGAATGAAATGTGTTGTTGAAGCACAAGGATGGTGTGGGATTATATAGAGGAAGTAAAGTACAGAGTGATAGAGATGGGTCGAAGAAAAAAAGGGATGATTTTATTTTTTACTGCACTCTTTTTTTACTTTTTTTTTTGTGGGTTTGGTGTGGTATTGTGGTAAAAAAGAGGTTGAGTGAAAAAAAAAAAGCGACTGAGTTTTTGAAATTAACCTTGTCCTTATCAGATGAGATGCCAGAGAACTTTTTTTCTGTGTAGTCTGGTAACTGGGATATGTTGCGTCACCTTGACAATTTGTCCTATTTTGTATTTTTTAGCAGTTTTGGGGATAAGGTACAAATAAATGATGGGATATATATTGAATTTGAAATTTTGATTAATTGGGGTATGCAAAGATTAAAAAGTGTGGTGTTTGGATTAAGGATTTTTGTGATACAATTTGCCAAATTTCGTTTTTTCTTAAGTTAACTTGAGGTTGGGTAGGTGAGGTTGTCGAGGAGGGCGACAATTCAAATAGTATGTAAAGAATGAGAGGGGAGAGAGATAATAGAATTATACATGAAAGCTATGAATCGATTTATATACAAGTACAAGGGAATCAAAAGCTAACCGTTATCTCCTATATTATGCTACTAAGTACTAACCTAGGTAAGAATTGATCATTACTTAGAATACACAAGACTAAACTAGGTAAGTCAATTACAATATATAATGTTATACTAATCATTTCCCTAATAGTAGGATCGTTCTTTTATAATGTTTAATTTGAGTAGAACTTTATTTACATGGATTGAATTGACAAGTGTGTTTGTAGTAGAGACTAAAGAGCTTATTATCGACAATACGACACATTTGGGTGCCTATAAATTACGCTACATACACCGAGTGTGAGTTGCTTGGACAAGGGGAAATATGGAGTGAAGGTGGTTCATTATTGTTTGGCCAAAGATCTTTATAACTTGGAAGAAGTAGGTTTCACTTGACACATTAGTAAATTACTCATTTGTTTTTCCTATAAAAATTTCGTGGCGTTAAATAATATACGTACAGAGTATTTACCTTGTCATGTCACACTAATTTACTTAAAACTGAAAATATTAAAATTAAGAAATTGTTACGCGAGCTAATGTTTTAATTAGTTTGCATACCCAAAACTTTTGGTATCGTTCTACCATGATATTTGTGGTAACTTAAATTGAAACAAGGTTTGGGTAGTTGCTTAAAGTAGATTCGGAATATCGCACTACAATATCCAAGCTAAAAACGTGGCTACTGGCAAATAAGTCACTACTACGTCACAATAACTTTCAGAATCTAATTTAGAATTTAGAGTGATGAACTGTTGTTATTATGTGGAGTATTCATCACATTTCCACAAGAGACCAACCATTGACTACGTTACTAAAGGTTCGCTTCAACGTAACATTTGCACCATTTGAGAGAATTTTATGGATTTTCTGAAAATTGCCAAGAAGTTTTTCCGAAATGTTCGATGAAAAAATAGCGAGATGTATGTATCTTTAAAGCAATTGATGGATCATCGATGCAATGCAAAACTATATATTACTCCTAGTTGTATAAATTTTGACTAGGACTCGATTTCGCCCGAGTCGATAATGAGCCAATTTGTGCAAGGCTTGGCTTGACTTCAAGAGCTTGTGAGTTGTTTGAAAGTAGATCTATCTTATGGAGCTTGTGAGTAACACATTTTCTGAATTTGTTTTTTTTTTTTTTTTTTTTTTTTTTTGGTACAAATGAGCAACTAATGTTGCGGGGGTGAGGGTATGGGATTTGAACCCGGGACATCCCTAAGAGGGGTTGAGTTCCTAACCACTAACCCAACCTTGATCCTCACAATTTAACTAACTCATTTTTCATCTCCAATATATTAAATCTAGTATCATAAGATTGGGAGGACCATTTTAATATGAAAATATATCTTCCTACGAGTTCTTTTAAGCAATATTAAATTTGGATATTTTCAGAAAAAGTGAATAGTTTGTACAACTTAAGTTACCCCGTAAATTTCCGAAATTATTAGGTACCATTATGTATCATGTGATGTCCAATTGTAAATGTACGCATCAATTCATCAAAGATGGACCTTTAGAGATTTTTCCAAGGAGTCCCTTAGAATATAATATCTCATGATTTGGTTATAGTTGTGATCTAGTCCAATGAAACACCAACTTTATTAGGCCCATCATATTCTTCCCTAGCTAAGGATGGACCTCAGACGACGCAGGTCTGCAATACTGTTAGACTCTTACGTCTTCTGGTCAATTTGACTTTCCACAACATCCCTTGCCTGAAACCATGAGTCAAAGCAAATCTATCTCACAAAGAAAGAAAAAAAAAACATGAGTCAAGCACTCGAGCGTATTGAATATTTTACTATAAAATGTCTATAATCAGTAATAATTTTACTACACTATCAAAATTTAACTAATCACACAATTAATTTTACTATTTGAATTTTTCATTACAATTAATTTTACCACTCCGATCTCAATTTTACTGCCACTAACTCAATTTTACATTGTAGACAAATTAATTGTGTCTACACTGTAGACCTCTAGCAATTTGCTAATGTCCATTCATATCCAAAGTGTTTTTACCCTTTCATTTTGTATTTCTTCGACGGGTTATGGTATGGCGGGAGCTATTTTTTGAATCAAGTTAAGATCAAATGAATCATTCATTTATGTTTATTGTAATTAAAAATCTGTACATGTTTTATTGTATGGGCATTGCATTATTTTACCAACTTCTCTTCATTTTAACGTAAGTGCGTAGGTCCTTCATTGGGTCTAGCTAGGAGTAATTCCCAACTTTGTCAGTCAAAATAGTAAAATAAAAAAAGGGGAGAATTCTTTGGCTAGGAGGAAGTAGTATTATATATAGCCTAACTGACCTAGCAATCCCGTATTGTGAAAAAAGAGCTTAATTATTTATTCTTGTAGAGAAAAGAGATCGAGGCCAGGAGAAGACGTAGCAATTGAACCGAGTTTACGAGTGTTAATGGTGATCGAGGAATCGTATGTTGATGATTACTCTCCGCAATTCTTTGGACAAAAAGAGAAGATAGCAAAGAAGCCATATAATGCAATGAATACAAATAATGTGGCACGATGAACAAGTAGATTCCTTAATTCTCTGATCTGCATGCATGTTGAACCCGGGCCCATGCAATGTTGGTACTTTGCTCGAGGAAAAACTTAGCCGCGCCTTCTGAATTCTGATCAAAACAACCATATATTCTTCTCCTTTGCAAGTTTGCAACTAGTGATGATCGATCGATCGAGTACTAGAAGGCCAGGAAAAGTTGCTCATCGTCGTCCTTCATAAGATTCTTATCCGACCGACAATTTTCTTCGTCCTTATCGAGCTGCTTCAGGAACTACATAACCTCCTCGATTTATTATTAACATATAATTTGAGTGTGTATCACGATATCAAGAAAGTCATTTAATAAAACAGTAGTACAATGTCAGAGTATTTGTCTAATATATGCATTATGCATGCGTCTATACTCTGACCGCTTAATTAGTCTTAATCGACTTGCTACAAGGACCAACTTTGTAATCTACCTTATAAGTCATCGCCGATAATTGTTCTTTTACCCCAAAGACAATTAATTTCCTCGTAACAAGAAATCTTATGAACTTCTTTTTCTCTTTCTTTCCTTTTTTTTTTTGTTTGTCTTTTAATTGATGATTTTTTTTAAAGTTGCATATAATCCGTATATAAGAAGAGAATACGTCACACTCCTACGAATATCCACAAAAATTGAACTACTCCCTCAATTTCTTTCGATTCTTTACGTTTGGTTTGAATTCCTCTCACAGATTCAAACCAAACGTAAAGAATCAAAAGAAATGGAGGGAGTATATACGTTATAGGTAGAGCTACTTTGCGCCAAAAACCATGAATTTGTTTATTAAATTTCGCCAATTTTAATTATGTTATATGGATCACTTTATTCAAATTATTCGAGTGTATTAAAAACATTAATTACCTTAAACATGTTAGGAGTTCTCTAGATGAATATGAAGGGATGTTCTCCTGTTTCGAAATGTTTTAATTTAAGCCCCTCTGCTATCGTCCCATCGAGGCAACTTGCGTGTATATTTGACGGATTTTGGGCACCTATCATAGCCTTATCTTTTTTTCTCTAATAGTAATGTTTTGTTACAAAACATACTACGGAGTACTATGAACCTCTAAGAGTTCCTAAAAAATGTGATCGAGTGCGTGACTGCTGTTCTAATTCATTTGGGTCAAAGATAATGGAACGTATATGTATATATATACGGATATATCGTACCAAATATATACTCGTATATATATATATATATATATACAGGAACTTAAGGAACCACTTACAATCACAGGATGTAATATAATCCTACGGTCCCAGTCCTTTCTTAGACCCCCAGTCCCCCCTTCAGATTTTCTCTCTCTTCATCAAACCCCAACTACCCTTTCCCTTCCCGTTCCCCAACCACTACCCAAAAAGCTTACTCCGACCACCATCTTCTCTACCGGCGCCGACTAACTCAGACCAACATCACCGAACTGCCTACCCCACCAACAGCCTACACTGTCAACCCCACCGCATCCATCACCTTCCTCGGTTTCTCGGCATCCACATTCCCTGTCACATGTCACCATTTTTGTTTAGCGAGATGTTCTCATGTCGATCACCATCATCTTGTCATACTTTTGTTCATCAAATGAAGTTGAATGTTCATCAATAATTTGAGGTAGTTTATTCCTACAATTACATGTTCATCCAATTAATGGTATTAATAGGGAAAATGGAAGGTGACGATATTACGAGATAATATCGAGAGATATTATGGAGTAATATGGTCTAAATATATTACCATATACGAAGTTATGGTAATATCGTATATATCGTGAATATCGTAGATATTGTGAATATGTACGAATACATATATGCTAGGTTGTATTTAGGAAAGTTGTATTACTTGTAGGTTATCAATGAGAAACCTGTACGAACGATTAAGAAACATTGTTTCGAATATTCCGCTGCGTGTTACGTTTCTCCCCATGAACTAGTTTCATGGGGCCGACCGACCGACCTGAATTCCGTAACAGGTATAATATGTTCATCAAATTAATGGTCAATGTTCATCAATTTATTACTAAATGTTCATCAATCTTTTTAGTCTTTGATATCAATCTTTGGGTTTATGTGTCATCAGATTCGTGGATGTATTTTCATCAAATTTTGGACTTATGTTCATCAATTATTGAGCCAATGTTCATTCAATCAAGATGGATGTTCATCAAGGTTTAAGTGAATGTTCATCGATTGTTTTGATGAACAGTGTAAATGAACATGTTCACTAATCTATTCTTATGTTCATCAGAATTTAATAAAGTTTCAACTCATGTGTAATCGTATGATCGAATTCAGAAAAAAATAAATGTATGTTCATCAGGCGTTTTAATTTCTGGGAAAAAAAATTGCAGCTCAAAATGTTGGATGAAGAAGACGAATGAATGAGTAAGAGAGTCAGAGGTTTTAACTAATTAAAAAAGGGGTTGCTATTTATCGCCCCAAATATTGTTTTTCATCGCCCCAAATATTCCCATGGAATACCAACTTTACCCATTTCATAAAATCCTTCCCCAAATGAAATACCCACTATATCCTTGTAATAACTACCCACCCAAATTAGCCACCATCTTTACTCGTTCTCTCTCTCCTCGTTAGTCATTACCATATGCACCGTATTTTTTTTTTTTTTTACTCACTCCCCTCTTCTCCATTAATCATTTCACTTGCCTCCATTACTCTCTCTGCTCCAATTCCATCACCAAACCTCCGTATTTTTGTTCCATAAAACACAGAACAAGAACAAAAACTTTGTCAATGTCTAAGAATAAGCATTAGAGGTGGTTATTGTAATAATGGAGATCATTTAAGTTGGTGCATATGGATCATATAAAGATTTGATATATAATCTGGATTCGGTCTATTGGTAGTAGTTCGTGGACATGGACGAAATTGGCGTGAGTTAATGTTTTATGAATTATTTGGGAATAGCAACTCTCTTTATTTGGTAGAATCTTTGTAGGAGTTAACCCAGAAAAATGGATGATTGAAAGTGGAATTATATTTGACCGTGTTGAATTTATGGCTGCACCACGCTTGAACCGTATGTTGAACACGACTTTACGCAGGTGGGGCCGTATTGGTAATATGGCTGGACGGGGTTGAGACCGTATTTTGAACCCGGTTGTATGCTCATGTTTGATAACTTATCTATTCTGAGTGTGTAATGTGTGAGTGTGAGTGTAATCTCAACTTGGCGGGTGTTTACTTATGTATGTTCCCAATATCCGGTCTGAGTGTGCTTAATGGGAGTCTAAGTGTGCATGCTTTTCCGTGTCTATGTTCATGTTGTTTACTATATCCAGTCTGAGTGTGATTACTACGAATGTAGGTGCGTGTATTGTGTAATTTGGAGGTTAAAGTTAAAGATTTTGGTGGATACGATGTTGATTACACGGGGTTATTCATGACAAATGAAAGTTTCGCATCACTTGATGAAGGTTTCAATTGGGCAAATAACCAAAACTCACGGTTTCTTTCTCATAAAGAGATTAGGAAAAGACGAAACACGGATGAACCTTGGAACTATTATATATTTTGTAAAAATGGTCGCAGAAATTGTAACACCCCATATTTTTGGGCTACTTGAATTGTACAAAGTATTGGGAGAATCTCGTTTTAAGGGTATGAAAATCTATTTTGGGAAATTAGGGTATATCTTCCGTTTAGAGACGTTTTCCTAATTGGGCAACTGTTTGGCAAATTTACCAAAATACCCTTACTAAACCCTCCCACCTTATTTCTACAATAAAGAAAACAAAACCCCAACCCTTCCCCCACATCAGACGCACGACAGAGGAGAAGCAGGAGAAAGAAAAGAGAGAGAAGAGAAGAGAAGAGAAGAAGAGGAGAAGAGAAAGATAGTCGCGCGCCTCCTCACCGCTCGTCACCGTCGACCACCACGGCCCAGCCGCCGGTGTCGCTCGCCCCTGCCGTCCCTCACTCTTGATTTCACATCAAGAGTTGTAAGTTTTGAACTCCACTTGCATATTTTCTAATTAGGGCTTCCTTAATCTTGTGCCTTTTGTAGTATGATCATGATTATAATTGTGGGAATGACTTTGATTAATCCTATCCATGCTTAATTGTAGTTTTTGGTGCATGAAATATTGGTTTCTATATTAGGGCTTTTGAAATTAGGGTTCATGGTTGTTTGGGGGTGATTTCATGAGTGGAATTATGTGAAATTTGGAGAGGATGCTTGTTATGAGATGGGTAAACCATGGTTTTGATTTGAGAATGTTTCATGAGGTTTTAATTGATGAGACTGTATTCTGCCCATTTCTGAATTTTGCCTAATTTGGATGTTTAAGTTGTTATTATGGTGATTTATAGATGGATTAATGTTGTTAGTATACTTGGGAGGGTGTTGTGCGAATTTGGTGTTGTTTAGAGGTCGTTTGAATGTTGAAATTCAAAGTTAGAGTGCCTTGGATGCACTAGTAGGGTGATGGTTAGTGATTAGTGTATTGTTGATTGATTCTAGGTTGTGTGTTCGAGGAAGTACCGTTCTAAGGCTTGAGTTGATCTTGTGATTTCGCTAGTAAGGTAAGAACGTTGATCACAAATCTCTCACTAACCATTATCTTGTTTGATACACTTTGCTTGATCATCGCATGTTCTTGCTTCACACGTTCATTCTTGTTACCCGTTTCGCTTGTGCTTAATTATATCATTGAGCATATTTTCCTTCCATCTTATCAATGTTTGTTTGCGATCTTTCGACCACCATACTCCCCACGGCCCTTCGGCCTCTAGCCGAGACCACCACTCGGCCACTCGGTCGAGTGGTGTGTTTGCTTATTGCTTGTGTTTTGTTTCGCCTCAAATATCTATCGATTATGATCATTATAATTTGTATCGTCGAATAATGCATCTTTGAATAACGTATATAAAACGGATGAAAGAATATAAATGACTTCACCTAGAGTACGATGTATTCGGCTCGGCCGATCATCGTTGATATACCTCTGATCAAGGTACGTAGGGTCGGGTTAGCTGCCGACTTCCTAATAGTCTTCCTCCTAGATGGGAGCTCGTCCTACCGGCCTGTCTTGTGAGGGGTGTGCACACTCGGGATTATTAGGGCGATAATTACAACTCTAGCTCGAACAAAGTTCGTTAAGTGGGGCTATGGGGTAGGACCCTGGCCGAATAATTAAACAATATATATAAACTGAGCGACGATGCTCTTTTGATAATGCACTCTGTTGCTATTGTTAATCCTATGTTATAACGTCAATTCATTCTTGTTAGCTACGCGCCTTAAGGCGCGTATCTTATTTGTTCTTTATGCTTGTTATTTCTTACTCAGCCTGTGCTGACGTTCTGTTTTCTGGTTCGTCCCTACCGTGTTCTGGGGCCTATGTCAATCTTCGATGGCATAGTTGACAGGTCTTGATGATATGGCTGCATGCTTACGAAGCTGATCATGTTGGGGTTTTCGAAAGACTTTGTTTTATCTCAGACTTCATTTCGTCCTGATTTTGTAATTTGGATTTCGTTTTGAGAACCATAGCTCGACATTTAAAGACTTCCGCTGTTTTATTTTTCGTTGGTTAATTGCAGTTGAATTTATAGCCTAGCAATTGACTTGGTAGTCAATTGCGGCGTGACAATTCTAAATTTATTTCTATTTATAGTTGGTCAAAATTTAGGGTTGTTACAGAAATACATAATATTACAACAAATACTCCCTCACATTCTTTAGATTTGCGCCATTTAACTTTTTTGGATGGTGCAATAGATTTGCCCCATTTCTATTTATGTGTGGCACACTTTCACCAATTGTGCAATTGAACACCCTAAACTTTTTATTGAGCTATTTACCGCCCAAACTTTTCAATTCATGCAATTTTACACCTACCTGTATTTTTCAACTAATTTTCTATTTCCCCCCCTAAATTCACAAAATATATATAAAGAAGACATTTATTAATATTATAAAATAGCTTTAGCCGTAGATCAACATTACATATTTAAGTATAGAAATCGTAAATTTTGTACATAAAATCATACAAATCGTATAAGCTGATGTATAATATAAAAATAGTATTTTTGTATAAAAAAATATTTAAGTACCAAAAATCGTAAACTTTACATAACAATCATACATTTAAGTATATAAATCGTATTTTGGTATTTTTTATTGTATAAGCTGCTGTATAATATACTTAAATGATTGCTTTTTATTCATTTAAAAAATGATTATTTTTATATATTTTGTGAATTTAGGAAAAATATTTATATTGGAAAATTATTTGAAAAACAAGGTGGGTGTGAAATTGCACGAATTGAAAAGTTGAGGTGGTAAATTGCTCAATTAGAAGTTAGAGTGTTCAATTGCACAATTGGTGAAAATGTAGGCGGCAAATCGTCACTTTCGCCGTTTGTTTTATATGTTAAATAATATTTAGTACGTGACATTAATAATGATAAGAACTTCGTCTTTTTTCTGAAACAAATCTAAATGATATAAATAGGTAGCCCATGTGTGACCCGAGCCAACAAACTAGTTTAATTAAGTATTTGTTTTAATATTGTGTATCTCGGCGACCCTTTTTGCAAAATATATAATGCCTTCAAGATTCATCCGTGTTTAGTCTTTTCCTAGATTCCTTTATGAGAAAGAAACCACATTTTTGAACTATGTCATTGGCCCGATTGAAACCGTCATCAAGTGATATGAAACTTTCTTTAGTTATAAATAACTTTGTGTAATCAACACCATCTCCACCAAATTTTTTAACTTTAACCTCTAAATTACACAATAAATTTGCATCTTAATCGGATACACGTACACTCGGAGTAACCATACTCAGACAGGACATCGTATAAAAAAACATGAACACAAAGAAGCGAAAAGAAGCATAGACTCACACTTCTATTAAACATACTCAGACAGATATTGGGAACCTACATAAGTAAACACCCACCAAATTGAAATTACACCCACACTCCCACATAACACACTCAGAATGAATAAATGACCAAATATAAGCATACAACCGGGTTCAAAATACGGTTTGAAACACGTCCAACCGTAAAACCAATACGACTCCACCTGCGTAAAGCCGTGTTCAACATATTTCTTTATGTAATGACCCTCATGAAACATCAACCGTGCTTCCCGTGATGAGGATCATCTTTTTCTCGCTCCTTATTCTTCTTTCTCCCCGTATTTCCTACCTTCATCCTTTCTCTCTCCTCCATTTTCGATCTTCCTTCGACATTTGCTCCAACTTTTTGCCGTCCATAACACGCCTTCTTCGTCTCCGCCGCCCACCATTTTTCCGGCCACCGACGATGCCATTTTCGGCGCCGAACACAATTAATTTTATGGATTTTAATTGAATAAGGTATGGATTTTAATGGCGTATGATTGGTTTTAATTAAAAATTGGTTCTAATTTTATGAGATCAAAATGTTTTTAGTGTTTTCTTATGGATCTTGGTTAATTTTAAGATCCATGAACATCAATTTTAATATCCATGAATTAGCAGGACAAGATCCATGAATTTTTGACTCAAAAATTGGTTTGATGTTTTGAGATTTTTTTCCCGTTGAAATTACTTTGAATTGGTACCGGAAAGTAACCTCGGCGGCGGTGAAAAGTGGTGGCGCGAGCGGTGCTCGTGGTGGCTCGACAAAGATTCATGAACGACAGTTTTAATGGGGAAATTAAAGGGAGGGGAAGAGAGTGGGTGAGGGTGAAATGGGAAATACATAAAAAAGAAGGACAAAACAAATTAAAACAAAACAGGGTTATTTTGGTCATGTCATATTTGGGGCGATAAATAAGCCCACTATTTGGGGCGATAAATAGCATTCCATTTAAAAAATGGGGTGGGGTATTACTCTATCAGTTTATCACGTGAAGAGTAGAGTCTTTTTGTGTTTTTTTTTTCTCTTTTCAGCATATTTTATTGTTTAGCGGTCAAAGGCAAAAAGTTACTAAAATTACAATATTACCATTAATGACACGCGTGTCATCTGGGCCGTCCGATCTGTGAATCTAGTGGTTGAGATTGATTCCTAAAATTCCTATATACATAAAGTTCCTACCAGAACCTAAATCTATATATATATATATACGGATATATATACGGATATATGTTCTCTTTAAAGTAGCCAAATATCATCAAACTTTTTACCATGGATACCTTTGGAGCAACATTTTCTTTTGGGAAACAATTCTCGGCTAACTAAGGAAGTGTTTGGGAGTTAATTGAAGCACACAATAGAAACCCGTCGTTTATACAAACTAGTTTATTGGCCCGTGCAATTATATGAATTTGATATAACTCTATTTTATTACCCATAATTAACGTAAATTAGTAGGACTGTAAAAAACTTAAACGACCAGATGTGACCCGTTGTTCAAGGTTAATAGCCCATTTTTATCCTAATCAAGTTCTGGCCACTGATAAGTCGAACCCGTTTTGACCGATATTCATTTAGGCTAAACTTGGGATGACCCGTTGTCAGTTTTTCTATAATTAAGACGAAAAGAAACGTGTTTGATGTGGTATCAACTTAGAGAAGTTATGTTTGATTCAATGAAAAAAATTTAATAAGTATAACGAATTTATTTTAGTACTTTATGTTTATGTACGAATTACAATTTATTACCCGTGACCTACTATTTTCGAGTCCCATTTTTGTGAGCTATAATTCATGTTGACCCCGACTACTATTTAACACACTTTTTTTTTTTTTAACTCTGACCGCACCCGTTGACACGAAGCAAACCCAAGATGTGTTACTTCCTAATATATTGCGCCTATATATATTATTTCCTAAATTATCTCCAAAAATAAAATGATTTGATATGATTTAGATTATCTCGTCCAAAATTGTTTGCGGAATTATCTTCTAAAATCTTAAATCTTTTATATATAACTTTGTCAAAAAAACTATCAATAAAATCAGTTGCCCTAGTGGTTGAAGTGTTAAAATTGTAACTTTAAGGTTACAGGTTTAAACCTTCACAAACTCATTTTTTATGCACACATACAATAATGAGGTGGCGATGACATCAGCAGTGATATCATTGCTGACGTGGATAGCCTAACTAATGGCTAATGGTTAAATTAATATAATAACTTAATTAGGAAAATTTGTCATAGAATGAAGTAGCTTACAAATTAACGTAAACTTACACTGGGTTAGTAATTTACTAATTTAATCAGCCAAGTACGTAGCTGAGATCGAGCATATATTTATGCATGTCTACCAAATTATTTAATTCAAGAGTATTATGTCAACATGCATAAATGATAAATTCAAACTATATCATTTCTATGGACCTACAACTTTGTCGTCTTAGCCATTACTCCGTATTTCAATTCTCGTTTCAGTCCTTGTTCCTCAACTCCATGTGCCCGAGTCGTCGCACCATTTTTCTTTCTGAAACCGTAAGACTTATGATGACCTCATTATAACTCTTATCTCGTCCCCAATGGATATATTAGGATTTAGGAGTATGAATGAAGTGAAGTATTATTCACCAATTGAAACAGTTTCCTATGGATAACAAGGAGTACGTCGGAACCGTTCTTACGCGTGACACTAATACTTCAATCAATCACAAAAAGAATATTTTTGACGTAATACTCCGTAGTATAAATATTTGGATAAGATCAGAGTGCCGCACAATATATGTTTTGTTTATTAATACTAGACTCGTAAGTAATAATGTTTAAACAAAAAAGAGCAAAACTTATCAATTTATCGTAAATTCATCTTATCTAATATCTGTATGCATGCACCGGCATTTTATTCGTGTCCCACAAGTCCTCCAACGGTGAGTACTCTTAGCTTGCAATTCAAGCAAGAGGACTTACATGGTCGTGGCTAGCAGCTCTTCTGCATGCGGCTCAAATCTTATTTTCAACTCTATACATATATACGGAGTATCATGCATGGGAGAGAATTGTTGGGGAAATGCAGTATGAAGGGAATGAACGAGTCGTAATATGTATGTTAAAAAACGAAATTAACGTATCTTAAAATACTTATTTGAAATCTATAAACTGTTCAATTTCTACAAGCTAAGTCCAATAATATAGAGTAGAATGATCGGGTGACAATGTCACATATGTAGAATCTTAGCTAGCAATTTAAGTCAAACACGCATACATGGTTGTTGACCATTGTAGCTGAAGAGTTTGAGGGACAGAGGGAGCATAAGGATGATTAGCTAGAAAAACTTGTGAAAGATGATTGTTATTGATGTATAAGCCACGCTAATATACTTTTAGCTAGTACAACTGTGCAGGTTATGCAAAGGTGGGAAATAATTAAGGAGGATCAAGGTGGGAAATCTAGCTCGCTTGCGGATTGTCCATGCAGGTTCGGAAAAAAAAAGCCAGGTAGAAAATAAGACAAGGATCACATAGGGTATTTGCATTTATGTAACGTGTGATCTTTTGAAGCTCCGGAGGATTTCCTTCCTTGATATTGCAAGTAATAAAATTTAGAATGCAAAATAATGAGTGCAGATATATACTCGGTATACTATACAAAGTTTTAGTGAATTTATAAGAGGGTATTTGATGATGTGAACTTGATTATTACGGATTTACGATACCAACTCTAATGATATATGCCACTATATTCATATTTTATTGTCGTTAACTTGCGGCTTTCGTCTTTGGGTGAAATAATACTGATAATCATTAACCATAATATTAATTATTACACATTAGAAGGTCCAAAGATGACCAACATACTTAGGGCTCTGGTTATTAATTGGAGAACTATTCACTAACTATATATTATAAAGAGGAAACAAGTCAAAAAGTACATTGGATATATGAGGGGATGCAATTCAACTATGCAATCCTTCAAAAACTACAATATATATAATGGACCAAACATATTACTGTATATAGTTTGAATAGAATAATTGTATTATCCTAGGAATGAACAAACCATTAGATGAGGGGTAGAAGGTCCTTTTAGAAAGAAGCTGCATAAGGAATACCTGGCAGCTGGCTTGGAGAAGAAGACAACAGCCAGTTGACCGTTGTGGACTTTTTCATTTTTATCTTTTATTTTATTGTAATTTTAGATTTGTTTTAGGATGGACGTACTATACGTAACGAAGGTATAAATTAAACAATGAAAAGGTAGATCAACACATGCCAATTACACAGTATGTAATGTGGATCTTTATCTATAGATGTATGACTTCTTTCAGGTAATCGTGTATCATTACTATTATATAGTTGCTTTACATATTAAGTGTTGTGTGTGTGAGAATATGAGTATTAGAATCGGGACAATTTTCATATAATTATAAATTACTAGACCAACCTTAATAATCCTTATTGTCGTAAATATTACGACCCGCGCAATTTGAACGATTACTAATTTTAGCCTTGCGTAGAGGACATGAAACAATGGTCTTCTAGTGAAGTAGAGGAAGACTTTGTCAAAAGAACAAAAAAAAAAAAAAAAGTAGAGGAAGACGGTTATATGTCCAAAATCTCTCAGAAAAACTTGAGATTCTCACTTAACTAAATTCATCAATTTCGAAACATTACCCACCTTCAAAACTAGCGAAAGATCAACACTTTACCCCAAACAAAAAAAAAAAAAATACAGTTGTGAAGTGCAAACCAAAAACCCAGAAAGATGAGTGAGGAAGAAGCTGAGATTACGTGAATCCATTTTCATCTCTGAGCTTTTTAATTACTCTTGAATAACAAGGTAATTAACAGTCTTATTTCGTAAGAAAAGATTATTTCTTTAATTTAGGACAAGCAGATTAGCGTAAAATTCTTGTTAGTTTCAAGAAAGTTTGTAACTTTTTTTTTTTTTTTTTTTTTTTTGAGGGAGAAAGTTTGTAACTTTGAAGAGCTCCAATTTTTTTTTTTTTTTTTTTTTTTTTTTTGGAAATGTAAGTATTTAATTATATGAATGCTGGTTGTTGTTTTGAAGGCATTATGTTGCCGTTCACGGTTACGAACACACCGGCGTTGACACAACCGGAATTGCTACGGTGGAATTATATCGACCCGTCTTCGGAAATTTACAGGTGAGTGCAACCGTGTGTTGAATGTATTGGGTTAGATGAATATATTGGGTAAGATGAATGAATTGAATGATGTGCTTTTGGTGATAGATATTTGAAAAAACTCTGCAAAATATAGAAATAGTAGCAACGAAAAATTGGGATGTGGCGTGTTTTTACCGGGGGTATCCGGGACAGATAGAAGGCCAGGTTTTTAGTTTAGTATACTTAATTACCACGCTGGTGGAGCTTGTTTGCGAATTAAAAAAGGATGCTGTGAAGTTGAAGGGATAGAATAGCCTAGTGTTGATTGTTCTATTGATCGAGAAACTTCATTCACATAACAAGTAGTACAGCTTGAAAATGTATGTGGAACTTGATCAACAAGTCTCCCAATAATAATTCTTCTATATTGTTTTGGTTCTGCCAATAATTCACCATCATCCAAAGCTGGTTTAATCTCATTGCATATATGGCCATGATATGTTGATTTTATTGTACTATGATAAAGATGTGAATTAAATGGTGATAATCTGACATTATACTACATGGAGTAATGCAATAACCTGATATTACCGTACTTTGTTTGAGTCGTATGTAAGTGCTCTTGTCCAAATTAATCAATGTTGTACTACTGGTCAGTTTTGTGCATACCACCACAAGAGGCCCCGCGGATTCCTGCTCTTGATAAGGAGCAATTTTACCCATAAGTAAAGAAATGTAGTCAAGAGAAAGATTGTTTGGGAATTTTCTGTGTGTTTTCCATTGATATTCACAAGTGTATATATAGTACAGATTGACTTAACCTCCGAGCTAGGGTACAACGAGTCCTACCATAACACAACTTTACACTTACCAAAAGACCTACGGTTTCCTAATCACAATACTCCCCCTCAAGGTGGAGTGTGGAGGTCTAGAACGCCCAACTTGGACAGTAAAAATGTAAAGGCAAGACTACTCAACGGCTTGGTGAAAATGTCCGCAAGCTGAGAGGTGGTGCTAACGTAAGAAGTGGCAACCACACCGGAGTGAACTCACGAACAAAGTGACAGTCAATCTCTATATGTTTAAACCGTTCATAATAAACGGGATTGCCGCAATATGGAGGACAACCTGGTTATCACACAGCAGACGAGCGGGCTGAGGATGAGAGATGCCGAGGGCGTATAAGCAATAACGCAACCACTTGATTTCGGCACAAGCATGTGCCATAGCACGATATTCGGCCTCAGCGGAAGAGCGAGAGACGGTCGTCTGTTTCTTCGTTTTCCAAGAAATAGGAGAGTTCCCAAGGAGAACAAAATAGCCACTGATGGATTTCCGGAAAAGCGGACAACTCGCCCTATCGAAATCACAATACACAGTGAGTTGCATGGGACTATCAGCACGCAGGAGAAGACCCTGACCCAGATGACCCTTAATATATCGAAGCACCCGAACAACAGCATCAAAATGAGCCTGGCGTACGGAGCTTGCATAAACTGAGCCAAGATATGAACACTATAGGCAAGATCAGGGCGGGTGATAGTAAGATAAATTAACTTACCAACCAGATGGGGATAATGATCAGGATCAGGAGATAGCGGACTCTAGTCAAGGGCAAGCTGATGTTTAGGCTGAATTGGAGTATCCACAGGCTTAGCGGCGAGGAGACCAGCCTCATGAAGAATCTCGAGAGCATATTTGCGCTGGTAGAGATACAAACCTTTAGGCGAACGAGAACACTCAATGCCGAGAAAGTATTTTAGGGGACCGAGGTCTTTAAGCTGGAAGCACTCGTCGAGGTAACGGTTGAAAGAAGTGCACATGGCAGAGTCGTTACCAGCAATGATAATGTCATCTACATACATTAATAAGACCAGAATATCTGAGCCACGACGAAACGTAAATAGAGTGTGATCAGCGTGCGACTGACGAAAACCATAACGACGAAGAGCGGAGCAGAGTTTCGCAAACCAATTACGGGGGACTGTCGCAAGCCATATAGGGATTTCCGTAGACGACACACCATACCCGAAGGACAAGAATAACCGGGAGGAGGTCGCATATATACCTCCTCGTGCAAATCCCCGTGCATGAAAGCATTATTAACATCGAGTTGATGAACCTCCCAGTGTTTAGCAACAGCTACGACGAGAAGAGTGCGAACGCTAACCATTTTAGCCACTGAGGCAAAGGTATCATGAAAGTCAGTACCCTCTTGTTGGTGATTCCCCAACACTACCAGCCTTGCTTTATCACGCTCTACCGTCCCATCGGATTTTAATTTGGATTTAAATACCCATTGACACCCAATCGATTTCCGCCAGGGGGTACGGTGACAATCTCCCACGTCTTATTTTTAATCAACGCATCAATGTTGTTTTTCATGGCGACCCGCCACCGAGGCTGAGTAACAGCCTCGTTAAAAGACCAAGGTTCAACAAGAGTAGTAACAGCAGCAGCAAATAAACGGCAAGCAGGAACAAAAGCATGATGAGAAACGAAATTAGCGATAGGATAGACCGTACTTGAGGGATCTGATGACGTGGGTGAATCGTCGGCGATGGGGTGTGTATGTGCAGAGTGGCAGATAGCCGATCGGACAGACGGTTGACAAATGTAATCCGATAGATATGCCAGTGGTTGTTGCGCGCGAGGAGGGAGAGAAGCAGGGGAAGCCGGAGCCGACACTGAAGGTGAGGTCGGAGATGGGGAAACCCGAGCAGGACTGACTGAAGATGGAGCAACCGGAGTAGAGGGGGTTGCAGGATGCAACGCGGGAGCAGGAGAGCGACGAGACCGGCGATGGTAGGTGCGAAGAAGACTCCGCGATCGAGAAAGGAGATGCGCAGGTGAGCTCCCCCTAGCGGTTGACGGTCCAAAATCCAAAAAATCTACAAAAGGGGAAGTCTTGGGTGGGGCCGGTGAGGAGGGGTTAAGTTGAGCAAATGGGAATTCGTCTTCGATAAAACGTACGTCACGAGTTACGAAAAATTCCTTTTTATCGAGAGCAAAGACTTTCCAGCCTTTTTGAGTCGGGGGATACCAAATAAACACACAACGACGACTTCGGGGACCGAACTTATCTTTGCGGCGAGGTCGGTTATGGGCATAACACAAACATCCAAAAACCCGAAGCATATCATAAGTAAGGGTTTTCGCAAACAGAATCTCAACGGGGATTTGCCATCAAGTAATGTAGTGGGAGTGCGATTAATGAGAAACACGGCACTCGTAACACACTCACCCCAAAAAGTAACCGGAAGGTAACCTTGAAACATTAGAGCTTGAGCGACCTCCAATATGTTACGATGGTTTCCGTTCAACTCGTGCGTTTGTTGAGGATTGTTGACAATTGAGGTTTGAAATAAGATACACTTTTTGGCGTAAAAATCATGAAGAGCGGTAGATTCAAACTCACGCCCATTATCGGATCGGACAAGCTTGAGAGTGGTACCAAATTGATTTTCGACCAAGGCTGAAAATCGAATAAAACAACGGTACATGTTGGCCTTATCCTTGAGCAAATAAACCCATACAGCCCTAGAACAATCGTCCACGATAGTGAGAAAATAATGAGAACCACACGAGGTACTAGCCGGATAAGGACCCCATAAGTCACAATGAATCAAATCAAATAAACGGGAAGCTTTATTGGTACTTAAAGGTGTTGGGATTAATGTTCCATCCCAAGTGCATTGTTCACATTGAATGGTGTGATTCAATGGACATTCTTAATGGTGATTTAAGAATGGCTGTTTCTTTGAAGTGCATGCGTTGGATGTGTGGAAACTTAATGGGGATTAAGTTGTATTAATTCCAAGGTTCAATGTATCTTCAAATTTGGTTTGCTATATAAAGGAATGGTGTTCCTTTGGCAAAAGACACACTCACACACATACACATACACAAGGGGGATAATTGTGGGAGTGGCATCACAAGAGGGAAAAATACTAGGAGTGTTAAACACATTTAGTGTGGGACAATTTTGGAGGGTTAAACAGTTGACTTCAAAATTGGGACAATCTTAGAGGGTTAAATAGTTGACTCTAAAATTGGCTAGTATTTATCTTGTGAGGGTTCTAAGTTGGTGTGTAACTTAGGACGGCAGTCTTTGTACTGGTGCTATTTTATAGTGGAATCTGGTGGGTTTACCTCTGTATTTGGAGGGTTTTACTTGGGTGGTACAAAAGGATGACCGAGCCGTTGATGCATCAACCATGTAGTATCCGCTGTAGTAGAGGCAGCCAATATTGGAGACGGTACCGAACGGAACACATACACCCCATCTTGTAGTTCACCCAATCCTGTAAAAGACACAAACGGCCGTTAAAAGTGACAAGGCAATTAGTGGTCAATACTAATTGACTAACGGATATTAAATTGCATTGTAAATTTGGCACAAATAACACATTGTGCAAAATCAAATCAGACGACAAGGGGACCTGGCCTTGCTTGGTGGCCGCTGTTTGACCGCCGTCGGGAAGGCTGACCGAAGATGAGGGGATCGAGACACAGTCAACCCGAAAGGAGGCGTTACCAGTCATATGATGCTACGGGCCACTATCAAGGAGCCAACACGAGGAGGGATTGTAGTTACCCATATGAGGTTCAGAGGACGATTCGAGCAAGTGAAGGAGGTGCTGGAGTTGGTCGGAAGAGAAACCGGGGACCGGCACCGGAGCAAATCCAGGGTATGCATTTGAGGAGCGGTGCGTCTTAGCGGCTGTCGGGACTAGCTGCGGCTGGGATGATGGGTTTTGCGGTTTCGGTTGTTTCGACCACCGCGACCCGGGCCCTGAATTCCGAGGCACTGGAAACAGTTGCCGTACACCTGGCCATATCTCTTGTCGTGAGTCTTCTAAGATCTTCCGAACCATAGAGCTCATCCCATAAGCCAATAAATTTATTATAATAGAAGACGGTAGACTGACCTTGTTGTCGTAAATTATGATATTGAGATTATAATTGATGGATACGGGGGCCAAGTTGAAAATCCAATTGCCAATAATTGAATTGTTAGCTTTCCACGCCCTCGGTAGGTTTTAAGAACTCACCCGTCACAAAGCCATACTTGTTACGACCTTCAAGAGCATTGATGACAGCCTTCACCCAAATATCATAGTGTTGCTCCTCGAGAGGAGTTTTTGTAAGAGACACGCCTGTCTCGGAAGGGTGAAGGTAGTAGATTGTACTAGAGTCATGATGAGTTGAGGTTTGGTACCCGTGGTACTACCAGTACTGCCGCTTTTCGACATGTCAGGAATAGGGCTTGGACAAGATGTGCACTAGGAGGACAGGAGGCCGCTAGGGTAAAGAAAAAGACGGAAGCGAGGATTTTGACCAAAAACCTTAGGCGATGATGCCATAAAGAAATCTAGTCAAGAGAAAGATTGTTTGGGAATTTTCTGTGTGTATTCCATTGATATTCACAAGTGTATGTATAGTACATAATGACTTAACCTCTAAGCTAGGGTACAACGAGTCCTACCATAACACAACTTAACACTTACCAAAAGACCTACGGTTTCCTAATCACAATAATAAGCTTCATAAATTTCACACCATGACTCTTGTTGGTGAAGGAGGACCTGATACCATGATCCATCTGCTGAATCCTCACATCTTTTGAGCATCAGCATCATGTTTGATATCGGGTTTATTCAGGTTTAGCTCCCTCAAGTGGAACGTCAGAAGTTCTCTTGAATAAGCTCAGTTTTAATATGGGAGTCTGTAAGTAGACTAGGTAGATTAATTAGTACAATTTTAGGACAACGTAAGACTGTCATATGCTTCTGTAGACCTTCAATAGACAGTAATGTCAATTTCTGAACGCAAACATCTCACACGTATTAGCCGCATTTGGCTGCATAGGTACATTGCAATTTGCAGCATAGTACACTTCGAGGGCCTCATGAACAGAAACCCTACCTCCTGAGACCATGTTGAATTCAGCCATAGGGGTGGTTTTCATGGCTAGGGCTTGTCTGACTTCAATCTCCACATTCTGCACTTTTTTGCCATTTAAATTCCTCAGCTTGAATTCGGACCTTAGCCCTGAATATTGTACTACTGGTCACTTTTGTTTACTGCATACCTTTTTTTTTTTTTTTTTAGTATCAGTGTATTGCATGTATTTCCTTTAATTGAGCATCAATCATGTATCATTTCTAACCACTTCAAGGACTACAAAGCATCTAATCAGTCCTAGATCATTTATAGTCGTAGAAAGTGTCCAAAATTTCCTTGACATACTGAATTTCTTGCTCTTTGTCACCGATTAGGAGTACATCGTCCAAATAAACTAGAATGCTCAAGTGTGACTTTGACCTTCCTATACTCTCACCTGCTCTTTATTTGATCTTTTATACCCGTTTGGAGTCGATGGGTTTCTTTCCATGAGGCATAGATGTTAATTGTCAGGTGTGATAGATTGTGCTCTAGTGCTTGGAGCTGATTTGGCTTGGTGATAATTTAAGGGTTAATGCTCATTGATGATAGCAGATAGAGAAGCTACATTAGATAGTTCAAAATTACCGAGGTCTTTGAACATCTTAGAATGAAAAGAGGTGGAATCATCACTATAAGTTTGCTGTGGTTGTTGTGCTGGCACATTTTGACTTGGTAGCAATGCTCTTGTCCTTGGTAAATCTTCTAGTGGGAACTTGTGGAGGATGGTCAGATATAGGTTGAATCAGCAGGATTCACCATTTGAGAACATGGCAGAGAAGCATGATCACATTTTGGCTGCTGATGTGGGAAAGTTTGTTCTCTAAACAGAACATCTCTACTTACAAATACTGTGTGAGATTCCAAGTCGTTCAGACAAGATGTAACCCTTCTGTCCATGAGGGTACCCAATGAAAATGCATCTTCCAGCTTCGAGGGGCAGCTGCAATAGAATGAAGAATAAATGGATGAGTTTGTACTTTAGAGCAGTAGAGAAGGAGCAATAATGAATGTTGCAAGTTAAGGGGCTACACTTTGCTGATATGTATATGTGACATTTTTCTTGTTGTTGATCTTTTGATATATTGCTTGATTTGATTTACATCACATTACATCAATGACCTAAGTATAGTGCATTTATGCTTACAATCAATGTCGGCTAAGCACATATATGTCCAACTGCTACATCTAGGTCATTAGTTTATTTATTGATATTCTTACCATGTACTTCTATGCTTTCAATGCAGGATATGGAAGTTTCTTGTGGCATTTGTAGCAATCATCATATCGTTCGTAGCACCGTACATATTCGGCTTTGTTTTGGTCTTTAATGAGGGAGTGTTACACACAGTAGATCTTGTTCTCATGGTGGTAATGCTTTTTGATTGTATCGTATCTTGTTTTGTGGCGCACATCAGTGAAAGGACTGGTGCTTTCATACTAGACAGACGCGTACGCAACTACATTGGCGCTATTATCGAGTTCGTTCTTTGTTTGCCTACTTGTTTTCTTTGTTTAATGCTACCAGTGGGGGTTATCAAAGCCATATGTTTTTTTCCGGCTAGTTGTGATTCGGAGAGTTTTCAACCTTATAACAAGGTTAGTAACTTAGTATTTTGATGAGAAAATAAAAAGAATTATGTTTTGGTCAGAGACTAAAATTCTGACTAGCTTAATTTCGTTTTGTATGTATTGTATACAGTTTGGAAAAGAAAGCTGGCAGCAAGATGAAGCAGATTGTCAAATGGTTCAAAGTGCTTTTTGTAAGTCGTTTGTTACCGAATTAGGCAAATAGGAATCTTCACTTTCCAAGTTATCAGCTTCTGATTGATATGAAAATTGTTCAATACTTTTGTAGGTATTATTTGTCGCGCTTAATACCATGACGGCTGTACTATACTTGATAGCATCTACCAATCCGAACAAGTCAAGAACTTGGTGGAGCTCTGCTGATGAGGAAATTAAGAAGGAAAAGAACCATGATTTGTTTCTTTACGTTATGTCTTTGTATCTGGCAACAACCACCCTTTCTACAGTAGGATATGGGGATTTGCACCCTAACAACGGCATGGAAATGGCTTTCACCATTGCTTTTATGTTGTTGGGTATGATTTTGGTCACATACGTATGTACTGCATTTACGAACTTACTCTTCGGCAAACAACAAGAGGGATCCATTGTAAGTGTTTTCCCAATATCTTTTACTTTTGCTTTCATTTCAAAGGTTTTTGTTGGATTGATCCTTTTTATGTTATGAATTGAATTACAATTGCAGTCAGATATGTCGACATTCGCCACGGCTAATAGCCTCCCTTCTCGCGTTCGTCAAGAGATGTATGACTATCTGTCTTACGAGTCTCAGGCTGAGAAAAGATGGAACCCACCATTTCTTGCGACTTTACCCAAATCTCTGCAAACTCAAGTGAAGTGTAGTCAATATATGATGACAATAAGAGGATCCTACTTGTTTAAGAATGTGCCAAACTCGTTGATTTCAATGCTAGTAAGTCGCATTTTATTTTAGTTAGTATTCTACACGTGAATCTAGCCGTGTGTTTCTGTGTTGTTGTAATTCAATCTAACATACTGTGTATTGATTTGTGTGTTTATTAAAGATTTCAAAGATGAAGGTTTACACGCTTCCTCCTGGTGCACACGTCATATTGAGAGATGAAGTTCCAAATCTTTTGCACATTCTTGTCGAAGGCGAAATGGTAGAAGAGGGAGGTGATGTCCAAGTTTCGGTTTGTGGCGAATTTGGTCTGATTTGCTTGCAACCTCAGCCATTTTCTGTTGTCACTAGACGTGACTCTGTTCTGTTACGTCTGAAAAGAAAATCGCTCCTAAAAGTCCTACAAATCAAACCTGAGGATGGTAGTGTGGTCATACAAAATATGTTGGAGGTAAAATTTATTCAAGTTATATACAGTAATTTGGTTTTATTAAACTACTTACGTATATGATATACTCCGTAGAGAATAAATATTGGGGTGCTTATAATTAGGCCTGTTCAATGGGCCGGGTCCCCATTTAAGGCCCGTGCCCCGACCCACTTAAACAGGGTCAAGCCCAGCCCATTTATAAATGGGCCGGGGTGATTAGGGTCAGATAAGGCTAGGGGCGGGTCAATCAATATATGGGCTTGACTTCTCTTTTCAGGGTCAGCCCATTAGTTAATAGTTATTAAAAAAAATCAATTCACAGAAATTACTCTCTCTCCTCAAGATATCACGCATTCACGCCTTTTTTTTTTTTTTTTTTTTACTGAAATTGCAATTATTTTCCTCAGAAAAAAAAAAAAAATTTCACGCCTCTTCACAATTATTTTCTCTCAACTCTCGTACGTTCTTCATCACGCTTCATCACGAAGTTCATGACCTGCATCACGATTACTTGAAATTCAAACGTCCCACTATTCCAGGTTGGTATTAATTTCATCTTTTTTAGTTTTTATTTTCGATTAATTAGAGGGTAATAATTTTCCCCAATTTACTTATTTCGATTAATGATTGTTTTGGTACAAATGGTTGTTTCGATCTGTTTTTATTTATGGGTTTTGCTTAAAGTTGGTATCTTTGTGATTCAATTATAATTAAATGTTTGTAATTGGGATTGTTTTGCATGTTTTTTTTTTTTTTTTTTTTTGCTGAAGTTTGGTTAGTATTACTGTATTGTCTCTGAATTGGACTTGTGGTGAAACTTGTTGGGTAAGATTCTGTTATGGTTTGATGGGGTTGTTGCATTTGTATGTAAAGTTTGAATCTTTGATAAATTTGTGTACGTTAAATGCAATGTTGTCAGACTTGTGACTTGTGCGGCATTATTGTTGATTTCAACAGGTTTAGTTTAGCATGGAGAGCCAAGAAACCGTATCTTCTTCGCCCATGGAAGACGGATTTAGTGAGTATTCTACAATGTCTCGTTCGAAACGTAAGAAGACGTCCAAAGTCTGGAATGAGATGATTGAAGGGCACAATGAATCAGGTGAGAAAATAGCAATTTGTCGTCATTGTGAAATGAAACTAAGTGCTGGTTTTAATAGTGGTACTTCACATCTTAAAAGACATTTAGAAAGATGTCAAAAGAGACCTGATGATATTGAAATTGGGGCTGATTTTGAAAATGATAATGAGGATTTTGTGTTTGACATGCATAAATTGAGAAAATCAATTGTTCTATTTATTGCCGAAGGAGGGCATGCATTCTCAATTGTGGAGGAGTCTGGGTTTAAACGTATGATGTGTAGTGCCACTCCACACTTTGTGCCATTTAGTAGACAGACGGCCACAAGAGATCTGTTCATGTTATACGTATCCGAAAGGCATAAATTGATGAACATGTTAGCGGTGTCTCCTGGTCGTATCTGTTTTACTACTGACAATTGGAGTTCATCGCATTCTTGGCAACATTTTATATGCATTACTGCTCATTTTGTTGATTCGGATTGGAAATTGCATAAGCGTATACTGAGATTTAGAGCATTACTCCCCCCTTATGATGGTCAAAGTATTGCAAATGAGATTTATATGTTTTTGTGTCAATGGCATTTAGAACGTTGGGTTCTTACGTTTACCGTTGACAATGCATCTTATAATGATACAATGATAAGTCATTTGCGTAGTCGTCTCACTCAAAGAGGGACACTTGTTGGTAATGATGTCTTTTTACACATGAGGTGTTGTGCCCATATTGTGAACCTGATTGTGAAAGCCGGATTAGATTGTGTAAAAGGTATTTTGGAGAAGACTAGAATGTTGGTGAGAGTAATTAGTAAGTCTTCTAATAGAAGCAAAGAATTCTACGAAACGGCGGAAAAAATGTTTCATTTGGAGACTAGAAGAAAGCTGAATTTGGACATGGAAGTGCGATGGAATTCCACTTATAAAATGCTTGATAATGTATTTTACTATAAGGAGGTATTTTTGTATTTGGGGTCATCAAATTCTCCTTTCAAGTGTCATGTGCCTCCGGAAGAAGAGTGGTATAAGTTAAGTGTAATTTACAAGTTTCTAGAGGTCTTTTATGATGTTTCATGCATGTTTTCTAGTGTGAAAGAACCTACGTTTAACTTGTATTTCAAAGGAGCTTTTATGATTCATGTTCGTTTACTTTAGGCACTTGCCGGTCCAGATGATTTTTTGGTTGATATTGTAAGACCGATGATGAACAAGTTTGATAAGTATTGGTCCGATTATAATGCTCATTTATCTTGTGCCGCCATTCTTGATCCGAGGTTTAAAGTAAATTTTGTGGAGTATAGTTTCACCAAATTGTTTGGTGCGGATGAAGCTGTTGATCGCTTTGATCACGTATTAGATACCCTAAAGATCTTATATGACCAATATAAAATATCAATGGGTATTTCAGGTCTTAGCCCACCTGCTCCTCAAGTACAAAATGATAGTTTTTTTGGGGATTACTCAAGTTTTAGAGGTAAGAGGTCTAGGAATGTGACGAGGAGGTCACAACTTGAGGTGTACCTAGAGGAGGACCCCCTCGAGATGTCTTTGGAATTGAATGTGTTAGAGTATTGGCACCAAAATTCTGTAAGATTTCCTGCGCTTTCCAAGCTAGCACGTGATATGTTAACTATTCCGGTTAGTACTGTAGCTTCGGAATCCGCTTTTAGTATTGGGGGGAAGACGATATCTCCGGCTCATACCTCTTTGAAATCAAATACAATTCAAGCCCTTGTATGTGTGCAAGATTGGCGACGTGCTGACGGTGAATTATCATCTATCGACCATGAGCTAGATTATTCTCAATATGAGAGTGACGAAGACATTAACGATGACACAGATAATGTGCAGTTATTCCAATAGAGGTATGTATGTATCTGATTTAAGTTTGTTCTATTTCTTGTATTTTGTTGGAAGTCAATGAAATGTTTAGCTTGAATGCAAGTTTCAGATTGATGCCTTCTCATCATGTTTAGCTTTGGAATGAAACCAGCCAAGACACTGAAGAACCATGGCCATAGAAGCTCTTTCTGATTGTGACTTTAATCCACAAGGGTTAGCAAGAATTGATGTTGATCGCATATGTTTCAAGATTACAGTTCAGAACACTATTAGCCATGTTACAGGACATCTCAAGCTTCACCGCACTGGTTTGATTGATCCGAAGTGTCCCGAGTCGGTCCATGGCAAGATGGTTAATTTGGTTCCATTCTGATGTAGATTTGCAGTTTTTGCTATAAGAACTTTAACAATAAGGTCTTCAGGTACTGTAATCTGCTGCACTAATGTACTTGAATCAGATGCCCAAAATTTTCATTTAGGACTATTTCCTACTGCTAAACGTTGGGAATATCAGTATTCGGTAGTAGTGGACTTTTATGAAAAGAAAGCATAATTTTTTTTAAAAGTTTTTCTTGGCTCAATTTCGTTTATTGTGTTTGACGTTTTTTATGCGAATTCCAAAACTTAGGCGGGTCGGGTCGGGCCGGGTCAAAATGACCCGTGACCCGACCCATTAATGTTTATCGGTGACCCGACCCGACCCATTTAGAATTGACCCGGGCCCGACCCGACCCGACCCGTTGGACAGGTCTACTTATAATACAGTGACTTAATACCAGGTCAAGAACAATATAACCTAGGTAACAAAATTAGCTATACAAGAAAAATATATTGTAGCAGATAATTAGGCTTAGCAGAATCATCTTGAGATATTTGATGAGCATCAGAATACTTGGATGGATTTCCTTCTTTAATATATGCATCGTAATTTGATTTTGTCATCCCAGAGATCAAGTACTCGGCTGCAAAGTGAAGAGTTGATGTCAATCTATCAAGGGTTTAATCAGAAGATTGATCGCCAACAATTAGAAAGTCCACTAAATCTGAAGTTTCTGCTGAATTTGAAGTTTGCTGCTGGAAGACATAACCCAATTCTGCTGAGACGTCTTATACAGGATGGAGGTCATGACGTAAATGCAATATATTATGATGGCCAAACAGCTTTGGTAGGTGCTACTACGTATTTTTTTGGTTGAATGAAAGACATGTAATGTGTTCTTTGTTTAGTAGTAAAATTTGATTTGCTTTTTTAGCATATAGCTGCGCAACATGGATGCGATGATTCCGTTGACGTACTATTGCAGAACAACGCCCATGTAACAAGGATAGGTACGTTCATATTTTTGTTCACATTTTGTAAGTTTTTCATTCTTCTATATGCATTAATTTTGAAAGACCGTATCATCATTTTTCCTTGAAACAGATGCAAAAGGGGATAATGCACTTTGCTACGCTGTAAGACGTAGAAGTGCGGGCACAATACTATTACTCAGACAACATCAGGCCAATCTTCCAGTTAACAAGGCGCTAGACTTCTACATTGCTGGAGCAAAAGGAAATGATTTGCAACTTCTTTGGGATGTCCATTTTTGTGGAGGAATCGTAAATATGGCTGACGAAGATGGATGGACGCCTCTTCATTATGCTGGTACGGCTAGTAATACTGCAGCTGTTAATGTGCTCAAGCACATAGGAGCTATTGACTTTGGGACAAATAGGTTACCCCATAGCCTTAGGAATGTCAATCTTGCTGACTGTTGATTACGCCAACCTGTTCAATTGAATTTGTAATGCTCCTGTTGGCCTTTTGGATTAACTTGCTCATTTTGACAGTATACTTGCTCATTTTGAACAAGCTGTACATATGTTTATTTATGCTTAACAGCTCGTGCAGAGGCACATTTATGCTGTATAACAGAAGGCTTACAGTCTTATACCATTATTCTCCTCTCTACATCTGTAATGTTTACAAGGTTTCGAAGGGAATGGTAGAGTTCCGTTGGGTGTAGCAGGCTCATCATAATTGGTTACTCCAACCATTTCAACTATTAATTGCTGAATTCTGTTCAGATTCTGGTATGAGTAATGTTATAGGGAAAATCATCCTCAGCAGAACTCAACTGTTCAGGGGTCGATACAGAATGAAGTCTCAAGCTGATAAGGTTACAATTTTTTTTCTTTTTTGACAAGCAGTTGAGCAGGAGATGTACTTTATATAAACAGCAATCTTAAAGATGTCAGTGGCCTTTTTATTATATTTTTGCCTGGAGGCAGTGCAGGATATTGATGATGTCCAAGAAATTGAATCCAAGATTTGTTATGCACAAGGAAGGCGTTCTCATAGACAGCGTGGTAATCGCCTTTGTGACAGATTGGCCAGCATAGCGATCAGTGACAGAATTCTGCATAGCATTCTGTTATGACTTATGAGCACTGTTGGCTGGAAACTTAGCTTCTTAGCTTTAAAAACGGAATTCTCTCTTCAAACATACAAGTTTCGACCACTAATGCTGGTGAAAAACAATCCTATAGAGCAACAAGAACGCGTAAAGAGGAGTTGAGAGAAAAGATGATAACTTTGTTAATCAGGCTCAGACGACCCAGCCACCGAGGCACTCTACCAGTAAGAAGCCCTTGTTTGACAACAGCAAAGCGAAAGCTGACAAAAATTGCTGACCTACTGATCTTCTCTTCAGTAACCCTGTCTGAATCTTCTCGGACAAGGTTACTAATTCCTGCTTCTTACACCCTCCGTCCCAGTTCAAACGCCCCATTCCCAAAATACCCCCCGTGTTGAGAAGGTTGTACACACTAATCGGTTTATCAAAGTTTCAGAAAAATTATATAGCAAGTTACATTAGAGTTTTCTCTAACTTGCTATGCAATTTTTTTGGAACTTTAATTAACCGAGTAGTGTGTACACCTTTCCCAATAAGAGGTCGATTTTTACGTGTGGCGTTTGAACTGGGACGGAGGGAGTAGCTCACTGATAATCGAGGAACGAATCGTCGAATATATTGTGTTGGGATAATGGCAGACAAAGCCATTGTTGTTGCTTGGATTTTCTGGGCATGTGTTGTTTTGCTTTGTTACTTGTCCCACATCGGTTGAGTAAAGGCCATTTCTTTGGAATATATAGACCCTTCACCGTTCAGATTATTTAACAGGCAAACTGTGGGCACGTAGTAGATCCTACTTTTAGCAGGCAAAGCCAACATTCGCGACAGTGTGGCCTTGGGAATTGAAATTTGTTCGAAGCTCTATTTTTCGGACCCAGTTCGAGTTTTGTTTTTAATCAGGGTGTATTAACCTTGGGAGTGAATCGGCCAAGCCGTTGTTATACCTTATTTTTTAAACACATTGGTTATTAAAGCACTGATGACTGATGCCTGAATCAAACATGCATTCTCTACACTTGAGTGGTACCGATTATAAGTAGGTGTGTTAACCTTTGGAAGTAAATTGGCCAAGCCGTTGTTATACCTTAATTTTCAAACACATTGGTTATTAAAGCACTGATGACTGATGCCTGAATCAAACATGCATTCTCTACACTTTTGGTCGTGAGTGGTACCGATTATAAGTAGGTGTGTTAACCTTTGGAAGTAAATTGGCCAAGCCGTTGTTATACCTTAATTTTCAAACACATTGGTTATTAAAGCACTGATGACTGATGCCTGAATCAAACATGCATTCTCTACACTTTGGTAACGATTAAAAGTAGGTGTGTTAACCTATGGAAGTAAATTGGCCAAGCCGTTGTTATACCTTATTTTTCCAACACATTGGTTATTAAAGCACTGATGCCTGAACAAATAGTATGAGCTGCTGCAAATTGTTGATGTTAGAAAATACTCCCTCCGTCCCAACTCAAACGCCCCGGGAGATATTTGTAGTGGAATAAGAAAAAATTGATATAATAAGTTGAGTGGGGTAATATTAGGAAAATGAAGGAGAGAGAATGTGAGGATTAACAAAAGTAGGAGAGATAATGTGAGAGAGGATGTGATAATTTAATAAAAGTAGGAGAAATAAATATGTTCCAAAATGGATGGGGTGTTTGAGTTGGGACGGAGGGAGTATTGATCTATGTACTACTGCAATAGTACTACAACAAAGTAACACGGTTAAACGTCCAACGAATCACATGAATCACATTCAATGACTTAAAAAACACATTACACGTAAATTAAACGAACAATAAGTAACTAGAGAGAGTTAAAGAATAGCTTGGGGTTGAACCACGCTAGGCGCTTTCCTATGAAAGATAACGCCCCCAATGCACTAGTAATTATATCAACTTGACTTCCTCTTCCAAGATACGACAACTCGTTGGATTTATTCGGATGCAGCAAAGAGAAATCCACTAATCGATGATCGCAAATGCTCAAAATAATAGTTTTATACTATATAGAATAATAGCCAGTGCACATAATTATCTTCCCGCCAACCGCTAATGACGTCCACGTCAACTGTTAACAGACTTCTGTCAACGGAGTTAGGCCCAGGGTGTCGGGTTGTGTAAAACTGGGGGACACTAGAGGGTAGTAGTTTCAAAAACAAGGATACCATGTGCAAAACGTCAAAACTAAGGGGCACACGTGCATTTGGCGTTTTTCTTTTAACTTTCGTTACCCGTTATATTATATTATTTTTATTTATTTTTCTACTAACTTATCGTATTTTTAATTCCTTTCCTCATTTACGTCACTCAAATCTATACCATACCTTTAATAGCCTAACATCACGTGGCGTAATATTAGAGCATTTGCAAAAAATTAAATCCATCTCATCGCCTATGTGTCAGCTCTATATTGCACTAGTCATGTGTCACCGCTTCTTCAGAGGACTTATTAATACAGTGTAAATTTAATCTTTTGAATTGCCCACTTTGACGTTATGAATCATTTCAACTACTTATACATTAATCTTATTTAAAATTTCTCGAATTAATCATTATTAATCACACCATTATTCATTTTAATAACGACATTAAACATGACACCATTAATCTTATCTTATTGTGTCAGTTACATGTACTTCGAACTGGTAGATATACGTTAGGCTATCATTTGATTTTGGTGTGAAAAATAATATAATTTCCTACATATAAATTGAGTTTATCAAAGACAATTTTATTTATATGTGTTCATTGTAGTTCGACTTTGTAGAGTTTCAGTTTTACCATCAAAATATGATGGTATGTTGCAAATCGATATTGTAATTCCAAATAGTTATATTGTACTCTACCGTGAGATGGGATTTTTTCATAGCTAACATGATCCGACAACTCTGCAAATAAATTAAAAACAATATCTGTTTGGTATCGTTATCTGTTTTCAATTTTCTGTTTTTTTGAAAACAAAGTCTCGTTTTTGAAAACCAGTTAAAGTGGTTTTCAGTTTTTTGTTGTCAGTTTTCATTTTCTATATGACTATTATTAAACCAAACAATAAAAGTTAATTTTATAACTTATTTAACTAAATTTTTTACGCAAAAAACCAAAAACTGAAAACGGCAGTGATATCAGTCCTTAGTTTATGCTTATTGTATTTAAACTCCTATTGTAACACCTCCAAATTTCCTTTCCTTTTTAAAAACATTTTATCGCGAACCAAAACACAAATTAAGGAAATTCAGAGGTGTCACTCCGCACTCGAGTCAAAGACCCGAATGCAAGGAGATTTTAGAAGGCGAACTACAAATGTCTAATGGTCTAATATAGTCGATTACAATCCATTAATTAAATTACAACAATCCAAAATATGAAATATGAAATATGAAATAGTCTAACAACTTAGAGTCCAGCTAATATCTAATGAGTCGTCCTTCCCACATGTATCAATCACTGCAAACCTGTGGTGGATTTAAAACACAAAAACCACAGTTGAAAAAGTCAGTGAAATTGAGTAAGCTAACACCTCAACTCGTAGAAAACCAAAACCCTTACCTGGATTTTGAAAACGTTTTAGTTTTATTTTCGAAAACGCACTTAGCACATAATCATATCAACCAAATGAATTCAATGCACAACAAAAGATCAAACTCAACAAAATTCACAATCATCAATCCAAGCTTAATTTAATATAGAATCCACTCCGAACTCCCAATCTAATCCAACTTATTACTCCGCAACTTTGTCAATTCATTGTATCATATCAAACCAAAGACTTCTAGACCTTAAGTGTGCACACCCCCCATTAAGTATTTTTAACCTTAATAGAGTAGTACTAGAGCCAAGCCCACTTAAAAATCGATGCGGTGAGGCTGTAATTAGGAATCGATGCGATTCCGTCACAATAATTAGGAGCAACTCCGAGTCTCCGACACATTAGGAGCAACTCCGAGGCCCCGACACAAAATCGTTAGGAGCAAATCCGAGGCTCCGACACAAAATCATTATAACACCATACTCCATCAAATCTTCGTATCACCATCATAATCCACATTCATAATTTGGAATCATTCATAAATCAATCACAACCAATATCACATACAAATCCACGTTACCTTTATTTCCATTGCAGTAACCATACATGCGCAACTTAATAATCATTAAGAAAATTGAATCGTTCTCCACCTATCATGGTACTAAGTTTTCATCCAAACACACCATTCACATATAGCACATAATTTTTAAAAAGGTTTCTACAAGTTTAAGAAAGGTTAAGCATGCTAGCTTATACTTTAATTGCACACAAGAACACGACAGCACAACGACCACTAGTATTCTTCGTCTTCGTCTATGAAATCAGGTGCTACAATAATACAACCAATAATCCCAAATTAATAATAATCTCACCCAACCATTCATCTAATACTTATATTGACTCTACCCTATATGCAATGCCCATCACAATGTAACTTCTAAACCAACAATTATCAATTTAGCCAACAACCTTAATTCTTATTCAATAATTAAATACCAATACTCAATAATACCCAATTTATCTTAAAAATTCCCAAAGTCTCAAAATAAGTTTTAAAACAGAATCCAATTCATAAAAATCAATCCTTAGTTATTATGATTTATTTAGGTTTTATTAATACAACTAGTTGAATGCCCGTGCGTTGCACGGACTCTTGATATAATCTCAAATTTAAAATTTGGGTTTAAGCTTAAATTATTTTGTTAATATTTGATCTGAATTGCCATTTAAAAAGATATATTGGGATACTATAACTTGTAAAAGTTAAAGAGTCTTTGAAACAATTAATAAACTTATATTAATGCACCCTTATAACGATTTATGTTACTCTTTCTTGTTGCATTTTAATTTCCTAGTACATATTTGATAGTACAAATTATGTTTTAATATATTAGTTTAGATTCGCAAGGTATACATGTGACGCAAATGTGTTAAGTACGCTCAATTGGTTGATAAAGTAATGAGACATGTGCGTTTAATTTGATTGAAGTTTCAGAGTGCAATTTATACATCCCCCATATTTGCTCAAAAATTTATGGAATGATGTGATGTTAATTTAGTGTAACTTATACATTTTCTGAATACGGTTTTTAACTTTTTAAAGAATGTGAAAATGGTCTACTTGTATAGCTTATTGATTAGCCTGTATATATAATGGGATTAGTAAACAATGGACTCTTGTTAAACTCATCCGAGGTCTACTTGTATAAGCTAATATTATTATCACAATTTAAACATAACTGACAAATATGAATATCTTGGTAATTTGAATTTTAGGATTATTACGTGTATTATAGTAGTGTACATATTTCTTTAGTTGCTGGTTTTAATTTCTTGATACATAATTATTATGATTCTTATTATCTAGCTTATTGTAAATGAATTTTAAAATAATCCGAACTTAATTATATTAAAATTGTACTAATTTTTGTATAACATATACCAATTAGTGAGGTTCTCTAATTTATGATGAACTGTATCTAGCTAATTGATTAGGATACACATAGATAATGAACTATATCTACGTCATATGATTTAACATAAGAGAGACCCTTCTTTGCTTTTTTAAGATATGGAGTACAATCTACAAATGTTTTGTTTTTTATCTTGATCGAAATAAAAATGAAATTTATTAACAATTGTATAACTATTAGGACTTTGACTTTCTATGAACATTGGTTTAGGTCCTTTAACAAAAAATAAAAATAAAAAGAGAAAAAACAAATTAGGTTGTTGTCACATAGATTGATCATTACTAATTCCATTAGTAGTAGTAATGTAGAATATACAACATGTAATTATTCAAGTACACTACTTATGATTATTTGTATAGTATTTATTTTCTTTCTAGGAACACTTGGCATAGCTTATAGCTTTGGCAATACCTACTATTCTCCTATCTACCAATGTGGGATAGCAAAACTCTGAACTTCAAAATTGTCTCACATCGAAGTGTTGAAGGGGGTTAAGCTTTGTTAAATTGTTGATCTTACAAATATTTGGAGCTACACTATTACTGATTAAGTGCTTGTTATAGGTTTCTTAATCGTTTAGTCCAATATTATTAATTGATCTTTATATAAAAATTCTAATCATACGAAATGTCGAACTACGCGATCAAATTCACTTTCGCAAATAAATGTACATACTTTAACACACTATATATCCTAGCATAACTGAATAGGTTCAACTATTATTCCTAATCCTTTAAAGCTTAACTAATTAAGTTTTCTTAATATAACCATTTTCAAAATCTTGAGGTAGTACAATTACAATAAAATTTATTGGTGATAATTATTCTTCAAGATTTATACAAAGAAAAAAAAGAAGCGATAAAGATTGTGACAAGGTGCCACAAAAAGAAAGCGGTAGCAACATGATAGTCATGTAAAATGTTTTTAACCATAGTTAAGAAATATCAAATGGCAGAAATTTATGTTATCTTAATTTAATGGTCCCGATTTAATTTCTTATCCTAATTGTCATATACAGACAACTATTATAGAATTTTTTGCTACTTCTACTCCTACTATTATACTACATACTACTCCTACTCCATCCTACTGGTACTTCAATAATGTATACGATCCTCCTACTCCTACTCCTCCTCCTCCTCCTATCCGGGCACTGCTACTAAAAATAATTTCTACTCCAACCTCTACAATCCTCCTACTTCGATCTACTTCTACTCCTATTACTCAATGATACTCCAACTAAAAATTCAGTTGCACGACATTATGTACGGTGATAGTGCAATCCATGAACACTATAATGATGAATTTAGCAATTCTGCAACACCCTTCGGTTAGTTGTTTAGATTTAATTCTATGTCTTTGATTTTTTTTTTCCCTCTCCATTTTAAGTATCATAAGACATATAGTTAACAAAATCAACTTTTACCGCTAAACTTAGTAGTAGGATTAGACTTCTGTTAGGAGTTTATAATAAAAGCACAACGTGAATATACAATTGTAATAGGATTATGGTCTATCTTAAACTTCTACAATCCTATAATAGTTGGACTCTCTGCATGAGCTCGAAAACCTCAACTTTCGACGTAGACCCCTGAAAAAACTCTCCTTTATTATTATGTATTGATTGATTGTGAAGCTAATAAGCTATTGCATGCATTGTATATATAAGGGTACGGTGATAGTGCAATCCATGAACACTATAATGATGAATTTAGCAATTCTGCAACACCCTTCGGTTAGTTGTTTAGATTTAATTCTATGTCTTTGATTTTTTTTTCCTCTCCATTTTAAGTATCATAAGTCATATAGTTAACAAAATCAACTTTTACCGCTAAACTTAGTAGTAGGATTAGACTTCTGTTAAGAGTTTATAATAAAAGCACAACGTGAATATACAATTGTAATAGGATTATGGTCTATCTTAAACTTCTACAATCCTATAATAGTTGGACTCTCTGTATGAGCTCGAAAACCTCAACTTTCGACGTATGCTCTCGAAAAAAGCCTCTATTATGTATGTATGTATGATTGATATTGATTTATATTATGTTTTAATTATCAAAAACATGTTTAAATTACATAAAATTTCATAAAAACGAATTAAATAAATTTAAGTCCTAAAATCAGATTATAATTCACTAAATTATCACAATGTCGAAATACTAACCATCATAATTAATTTGAGCTAATTAACCTAATTAAGAAACAATTAACCCAAAATTTCCCCCAAATTGTAATTTCTATAAACTTTGAATAAAACCCAATCTAAATCTCAAAATAAATTCAATAACCCTAATTAACAGATTATAACAATACTAAAGTCATAATTTTCGAATTAACTGAACCTAATTCGAGCAATTAAACCAATTAGCCCCAAATTCGAAATTAGAGAAAATCAACTTAAAACAATAATCAAGATCGAATATTTATGCATAAAACTAACTTAAATTGATTACCCACTAATCATATCATCTACTAGAACCAATTAAACAAGATTTAGAGTTAGAAAAATGAATTGAAATTAACGATTACAAAAGAAAACGAAAACAGGGGAAGAAGAGGAGAGGGCGTTTGCTCACAAAATTGAACGAGGAAAAGAGGTGGTGCGGTGGTCGGAAGAAGAAAAACGGCGGCAATCTGGGCATGAGAAGGTGGCGGCGTGTTGTGCGATTGGTGAGGCGTGAAGAGGAAGGCAGAGGAAAGCAGGGGAAGGATGTCGTGATATAGGAGAGAGAAAAAGAGAGGGATTTTATTTTATTTTTTTATCCTTTTATTTTCCCTTGTTTCTTTCTTTCTACGTGATTCTTTTTTTTTTTTTTTTTTTTTTTTTTTTTTTTTTTTTTTTTAATTATTTGTTTTTCTTTTCCTTTTGGTTTGGGTCGGGCATTTGTTGTTTGGGCCACTATGGTATTGGGTTGCTGTATTTGTAGTAGCTTGGAATGACCCAATTAGTAAATCCAAATTCAGAAACCATTCCCGAACCCATTTACGAAAACGACTCACAACTCTAAAATAATCTAATTAATAATTCTATAATATTAATATAAAATATTTTGAAATTTCGGGATATTACACCTATTACTATTATCTTAGTTCCAAATATGATCATCTTGGTATGTTTATTTTCGATAACATGATAGACAAATTTATTTTGATTTTTGGCATAGCTAACTATGCAAATACTATCGTACCCGCGGGGGTACGGATAGAATGGTACCCCCTGGGCCTTTTCCAAGTTGGGCTTTTATTTGTTTTGTTTATATTTACAATTTATGTTGGGCTCATGTCAAATTTGGCCCAATACTTATTCAACTAAAACCCAACTCCCTTACTCTTTCATACCTCATCTCCCTTTATTTTCTCTCCTCTCATAACCACCTACCACCACCACCACGCACCACTTGACCACCGCCACCCCCATGCGCCGACCACCACCCCACTCGACGTAACCACCACCATTCGGTGGGCGCCGCTCCGGCGACCCCACGGCGGCACCCCTGAGCCCGCGTCACCTCCTCCATCTTCCTCCAAGTCCCTTTTTCTCATTTTCTCTCTCCTCTCTCACTCCCTTCCCCAGCCCCTTTTCTCGACCGCGGCCCCTCCCCCGACGTTCGCCGCCCCACCGTGCCCTAGGTTCCACCGTTCCACCTCTCCCCCAATTTTTGAAGTGGAAAAAGAAGGAAATGGGGGAGAAGGAAGAAGAGACGACATCGCGTGGAGGCAGAGGAAGGGTCGCGGCAGGGAGGCGGTTAGGATGACTGGGTCGGGGCCGGTGTTAGGGGTGAGTTACATTTCAAAATCGAAAATCCCGTTTTAAACACTCGTGGGATATTTGTCATACAATTAGATGGAAAGTTACCCATAAGATCTAAAATCTCAATTCGAACACCCGTATTTGTAATGTAATTACACGAAAAATCACCTGTTAAAATCTAAAATCTCATTTCGAAAACCCGTATTTGTAATGTAATTACACGAAAAATCACTTGTCAAAATCTAAAATCTCATTTCGAAAACCCGTGGGATAATTGTAATGCAATTAGAGGAAAAATCACTTTTCAAAAGCCAAAGTCACATTTTGAAACACCCGAGGGATATTTGATCAAATTGCCATAAATTAATTAATTACTATATTATATATCCTATTTTGGATAAACTTTATTTACAATATAATAGTATTATTACATGCCACGTGTCAGCGTGGGAATTGAGCGAGTTCAGGTTTACATATATACTAGTTTGCGTGCCCGTGCCACGCACGGGCTCCCTACTTGTATTAATGATAATCGTTTCACAAAAAGAAACAAAAAATCATTGTTAGATAATTAATGTACACGTAAATGTCACATGTTGAACATTATCTATCATATGGAAAAAAAGTGTCACCTATCACTTAAAAAGTATTCGGTCTCCCTTATAAAATGTTGATTACTACTACCTCCATAAAAGATGACGTATTGATAGTGTTGAGAGTTTGATTTACAAATAAAAGAATAAATACTCATAAATAAATTATGAAATGCACATTGTGTGATTCGTATCAAAAACTATTTTTACATATGTATGTTTTCATGAATAAGATATTAATAGATAAAGGAAGTGTCTCAAAATAATGCGATAAAAAGATTTTGTAACCAATCCTATGAGTACCTTAATCAAAATCAACCTAACTTTCAAAAAATTAACCGTATAATACGCGACTTGATTGAAAGCTATTTGAACAAAAATCGACTCGATGTACAATTTCATGCGGACCCGGCATGAGATAAACCCAATATAACCTAGCCCGCTCTTACCATATGGGAAATAGATCTAACCCTCGTAATTTTCAACTCTATTTGCATTGCTCATGGATTGTTATTTTTGTTGAGATTGCAAAGAAACCTATAATTCTACACATACGTAATCATCTTACCAAAAGAAAACATATTTCGCTTAGTAATTTACATCATTATCTTTATATAAGTTATTCATTGTCTTACAAAAAATTAATAAAGTCATAAACTACATATTTAATTTCATTAATAAGTGTTATGTTCCTGATTCTCTGACTTTTAATCTAGTTGAAAATTTTGAAATATAACTCTTTCAACAATAAATTACCACACGGAATAGTAAATAGTATAGGGAGAACTTTCTAATATATATTAAGAATAATAACTAACTTAACGACTTAAACTCCCTTCAATTTTGATTATGATGTTGCATTGTAAATGCACGTATTGACCCTCATTATATGTTTGAAAAAAAATACACTTTAGTTGTTACATTATAAATGTAAATAAATATTTTTCAGAACCTATCATATGGTCATCATTTCAAAGTATATTTAGTTTAATTGTTTGTAGCAAATGTGGCATGCATTACATTCAAAAACTTTGTGTGGTATAACTTGAGTCAGCTCAATCTTATTCATGAACCCTTATTCATGAACCAATGCTACGTAACAGAATAACGTCCAACCTGAACTTGATTCTGATTCTTAAAAGGGAATGAAACTTTTGAAAGAAAATGAAATGAGTATAAAAATAATTCACCTCAACGTCCTTAAGGCTTATACTTTCTCCAATTCTCTATGATTTGCACATTTATTTTGGACTTTTTTTTCGCAGGATATTAAGATATATTGGAAAATGAAATGTGTCACAATTATAATATCATAATTAAAATTGAAGAGAATCGTATACTTAACATAGATTGGGGATCATTTTATTCGGTTGTTTCAACCATTCAATATTTCAAATCTTAATAATTTAAAACTTTCCTATTTCTTATAAATTAAAATAATCTAAATTTTCAACTAATTATGATATTTATATTGTTTATTAATTTCAATTCCTTATCAATATTTTAAAACTTTATAAGTAGTTTTCCATATTATAATAACCAATAATATTTATTTGTTCACATCCAATAAGATTGTGCCAAGTGCCCATCAATGAAGGGCTGTACTCGGCTTTTATAATATATACTAGTTTTAAGCCCGTGCGTTGCACGGTATAATTAATGAATTGTCTGCTCGATTAAAATAAGTAGTTATAGAATTAATTAATTTTTTTATTACATTAAACTTTTTTTGTTTTATATCCGTTGTATATTGTACCCGTTTAAAAACTCTGTAAAAATGAACCCTCTAAAGGCTCTCATACACTATGTTTTTATCATCTTTGGACTTTAATTGAATGATTGTTGTGCTAATGCTTACAACATGTTTCCGATAACACAAAGTCAAATCTATGTCTTGGTATGATGTGATCATCTCGGTTGATAGTTCTACACAATGTATAAAACAGTAAATTTTATCATTATTTTACTATCAATGACAACATGATATTCCGATTATTTTGGAACAACTTCAAAACCTGACAGAGTAGCATGAATGTATTCCCCCTATAACAACAATTAGATTGTTAGTGTAACATTAGAGTGTCGAGTATAGAATGAATCATAAACGACAACCACTTGATTTGGAAAAAAAATAATCATTCATCAATAAGAACCATATTAATTAGATCAACTTTTTTATTTTTATGCACCATATTTTTCCAAAATGTATAGTATCAATATATTATTTCCCAAAACGTATAGTATCACCTTATTATTTCACAAAACGTAAAGTATCATCTTATTGTTTATAATTAGTTATATATCCTTTACCTAAATTTGTAAAAATAAAAGATTGCAAAGCTCTAAAAAAATTCGAAAGTAATTGCATTATATTGTGGACCCAACTGCTATTTGTAATCTTTAATCTAAACTTGTGTGACTATAGTAATTGCATGTTAAGATCATACTTACATATAAGAAACTTTAGATCAAATTTACATAAAGATTAAAGGAGAAAACTATAAAGATTATGGACACATTCATTCAATGCGCTCAAAAAAGCTTGTGTGGATGACAATCGGATGTGTTAAAATCAATTATACATACTCTCTTCGTCTCACTTTAAACATATTGATTTTTATTATCTTCTCTAACCTAATTTTTACTAATCTCCGTATTCTCTCTCAAATCTATCTCCTACTTTTTACTAATCTTTACATTCTTTTCATTTTTTTTCCTAGCTTTTGTGAAGTACCACCAATTAATTCGACCCACAGTAATTCGTAGTTTAAAGTCGAATGAAAGGATCGGAGTTCAATAGTTGTTATCATTGTGGTCCATGTGTTTAGTCACTTAGTCTCTAAGAGTGTTACACCCTTACATTGTTACTTTAAAACAATTAAAATTACAATAAGGCTAAACATAAGCCAAAAAAAATATCTAATAATAAAACTACTTGAACTACACTTTAATATAAGATTTTTGGACTTTGATGCTAATGATAAACATAAAAGCAAAAAGAACATCTAATAAAACTACTAACTACACTTTGATTAGTTTGATATAAGATTTTTGATGTCGTACACTGTGCATATCTACATCTTATTCGATGTACAGAAGAAAGAAAAAGATCAACCCCTTGAAATTAGTCTCTTATATATAGGATATATATAATTGCAGATATATAATTATATTTTTTATACTCATGAGACATTGATCTTAACTATTAGGATGTATATATCATATGTATGGTATGTATACAATGTAAAAAGATTTGTCATTCATATTATCTTGCATTCTTGCTAAAACTACCACTGAAAAAGATAAGATTCTATATAATCATTCCAAAAAATAATAAGTACATAAATCCCAAGGTCACATTATTAATTGACTTTCCATAAGGTAGACAATTTTAATTTTTTGGATCATTCTATAAGATACACTTTTCAGGATATTTTGCATAACATTTTCCTAAATGTCAATTATCATCCTATATGTAAAGATTCTTACTTATATATTCTAAGGTTCTTATATTTTCTTTACCATCATCCTATATATGTAAAGATTTTTCCTTATACGTTAATATTCTTATATTTTCTTTACCTAAACTAATTTTTTTTAAAGATTCTAAAGCTCTAAGAAAATTCGAAAGGCTCTGGACGCGTTGAATGACCACGAAAAAAGCTTCGTTTATATATATACTAGGTTTAAACCCGTGCGTTGCACGGTTAAAATGTTATATCGTACTTAATAATTATTTCTTTCTTTTTTGAATGACGGTCTAGTTATTAAGGTGATCGAACAAATGTGGACTCTCTCTATGCTGCCCAAAATCCTTTTGCTGGAAAACCCGTGCGCGGGACACTTTGTCATATTTCTATTTATTAGTTAGTTTATCTCTAAACAAATGAATTATTATGAAAATTACTGATTGAATATATGTTACTTATGATGTCTCCTTATCTCCATACATCACTTATGTCACTTTATGTTTATAATTCTCCATTTTTCCCAACGACTAATGCATATGGATCGATATATCTCAATCAAAATTATGTGTGTTTTTTTTATAAATATGCGTAAATGGATCTTATACTGAAGTACATTTCGACACGAATTTAATGATACATGTACTGTAATTTTCTTATATACGTTGCCCAATTAAAACACATTATATTGTGATTCATGTAGATAGATTTATGTGAGCGTTTTATAAAGATTGGACTCTATCCGCACAAAATATTTTAAACAAAATTCACAATTATCTGAACATTATCTTTCCCAAAATTATGAGAAAATTTTATTTTTCTACGATGTATTGTGGTAATTTCTACATTCCTAGATTCGCCGTATGCATTTGTCAAAATCCTCTTAACTTTTCAAAAATATGTGTAAATGGATCTTATATTGAAGTACATTTCGACACGGTCTTAATGATACATGTATCGTAATATTCTGATATACGTAGCCAAAGTTATAACAAATTTTATATGTTCCATTTAGATAACTTTATGTGAGAGTTTTACAAAAGTTGGACTCTCTCTGTGCATTTCTTCATTTCTAGTGCGTTGTGAGAATTTCTTGATTTATAGAGCGCCGTATGCATTTGTCAAAAGCCTCTTTTATATATATATATATATATATATATATATATATATATATATATATATACTAGTTGAATGCCCGTGCGTTGCACGGACTCTTGATCTAATCTCAAATTTAAAATTTTGGTTTAAACTTAAATTGTTTGTTAATATTTGATCTGAATTGCCACTTAAAAATATAACACAAATTATTAGGTACCCCGGGGGTACCTAGAGCGACGTACCCCCGGTTAACTGTTCACTCATTATATACCACATTATAGTCATTATATACTTTACTCATTATTTTACAATTTTCACTCATTATATACTTTCACTCATTATTTTACAATTTTTACTCATTATTTCTCAATTTTTTTTTTATTTTTTTTATTTTTTTTTTTTTGTAAAAATGGTAATCTTTTTATTCATCCATTTTCGGGAAATAAAAAGACGGATTTTACAAAAAAAAAAAGGTGCCCTCTAGAAGAAGTAACACAAACTAGCTAATATTAAGGCTTTCCATAATCTCACTATGAAGATCATCTTTAAGCCTAGCTAGTAATCGAATGCTTACTATATCCTTAATTCTACTAACAATCTGAGCTTCTGACTGAGCTTTCTCCTCAAAAATCCGAGCATTCCTTTCATTCCAGATCATGTAGATGGTGGCTGTGATGCTGACACAATACCATGTGAAATGCCAGTGCTTCTTTCCTCTCCTACTTGCACTCCATCTTAGTTCTCTATTAAGACTCCATCCATTTCTATTAATGCCAATCCAGTCCAAAATAGCTTGCCAAACAGTCTTCGAGTAGTGACACCCAAAGAACAGATGATATCCATTTTCTAAGTTGCATTTGCACAAGATGCATCTGTTGACAAGAACCAGCCCCCTTTTACAGAGATTGTCAATTGTTGGAAGACATTTTTGGGCTGCCAAATTAGATAGAAACCTGTGCTTAGGGAGATTAGCAGTATGCCAAACTATCTTGCTCCATCTATTCTTACTCCTCTTGTCTCTGAAGAACTCATATGCTAGCTTCACTCTGAACTTGCCACCTTTGCACCATGAATTTACCACTTCAACAGCCTGATTTATGCTCCCTGCCTTTTCAAGCAATTCTGATCTTACCTTGAGAATGCCTCTCCAGCTTTCAGCATCTTTATCTGCTTGCACCACATTCCAAATGCTGCATTTCTGAATGTAATAAGCTGAGATCCAATCAGTCCATAAACCTTTCTGATTAGTGACAATCCTCCACAGCCATCTAGCCATTAGTGCTTTGTTCCAGGCTAGAACTTCCTTTATTCCTAGCCCACCTTCTGTTTTGGGAGAGCAAAGACTCTTCCAGCTTTTGAAAGTAAGTTTCCTACTCCCTTCTTCAATGCTCCACAAATAGTTCCTACAGCTTTTATCAATCATCAACACTATATGCTTTGGAAGGATGAAGCTAGAGCTCCAGAAGTTATCTATGCCAAAGATAACAGCATTAATTAGCTCCACCTTCCCTGCATAGGATAACAAATTTGTAGACCAGCTGCTAATGCTATTCTTGATTCTGCTGATCAGAATTTGAGCTTTAACTTCATCAGACACACCCCCAAAGTAAATGTCTGTTTTAGCAGGGTTAGCAGCTAAACCAGAGATACTAGCAAAGTCTTCCAAACATCTTGTAGCAGCCAAAACTGAAGGAACATCCCCCCTTGTGTAGATTATTTCTCAATTTTCACTCATTATATATAACATTATAGTCATTATTTATTTTCATTCATTATTTCTGAATTTCCAATCATCATATACAACTTTATTCCATTCATTATTTCTCAACTTCCACTCATTATTTCACGAATTTCACTCATTATATACCACTTGAACCGGGGGTACCTAGAGCTACGTACCCCCGGGGTACCATATACCGATTGAAAAAATATAGTAGTATACTAAAACTTGTAAAAGTTAGAGAGTCCTTGAAGCAATTATTAAACTTTATCAATGCACCCTTATAATGGTTTATATTACTCTTTCTTGTTGAAATTCAGTTCGCTCACTGTACAATTTATATATCCCCCATATTTGCTCAAGAACTTGTGGAATAATGTGATGTTAATTTAGTGCGAACTTGTACACTCATGTCTCCTGAATAAGGTTTTAACTCTTTAAATATTGTGAAAACGGTCTACTTTTGTAGCTTATTGATTAGCCTATATTCAATGACATTAGTGAACAATGGACTCTTGTTAAACTCATTTAAGGTTTACTTGAATAATAATCTTATATTAATCTCATAATTTAAACATAACTGAGAAATAAGTTTATTTGAATATCTTGTTAATTTAAATTTTAGGATTATTGCTTGTATTCTAGTCGAGTATACATATTTCGACTTTTATAGAGCAAAATACACTACCATTGAGGTAAGAAGTTTAATTTGTGGTCAACTTTAATTTAGATGATAGTTTCATTAACCGTTCACAGTTACTTATTTCAAGCGATAGTTTCATTTTCATATACCCACAATATTATCGTGACTGTTTTGGAAAATTAATCTATTTATGCTACTCTTTCGTTAAGATGGTATGAGCCTAACATAAGTGTAATAAACACATCCAAAGGATTCTCATAAGCAAATCATTCTAATTACTACTCCCTCTGTCACAGCTCAAATGCCCCTCCTTTTTTGAACGTCCCATCTCATATACCCGATCTATTTTAGAATATCGTTATCCCTCCTACTTTTTTTTAATCATTCCATTATCTGTCACATTCTTTCTCTCACTTTTTGCTAATCCTCACATTCTCTCTCCTATTTTCTCCTAATTTTTTTCCACTACCATTACGTACTTTCTAGACTTTTTTTTTTTTTATTCTACTACAAATGACCCAATTTTTCTTATTCCGCTATAAATGGCCCACGGGGCTTTTGAGCTAAAACGGAGGTGGTATTTTGTAACATCACTGTAAAAAAAATCAAGCTATGTATACTGAATAGGTATTCACACTCTAATTTTAAAAATTCCTCCATGAGCAATGTGGAATATTTATTGTATCTAGAGTGTACGTACATTGGCAAGTTCATTTATAATAGCCTTATAATAGGGGCTATATTCTACTTCTTCATGATTTAATGATGTGTTACAATTTTCGACCAGTACTCTTATCTTTTACCAAGATTGAAGGTTATCTCACATCGTCTAGGAAGCTAGATTAGAGTATTTTTAGCGCTCTAAGGAAATTTGTTTTCGCCCACATCGTTCAATCATAATAAAGAAATATTAACTCGAGATGGAATTTTAAAAGTGATGTTATTAGGACTCCTTATCTATGAAAGAAAATTTATTAGTCCCATGTAAACGTAGGCTAAAGATGATATACTAAAAAAATGAATCCTTATGTTGATCGATTATCTTTGTTTTGTTTGTTTGTATGCTTATTTTTTAACATTATCACACAGAGTATGTGATTGCATTGTATCAAATTTAAAATATCATAGTAAATACTAATTTATAATAACAGGTATATATCTTTTAAGTTAAGTTAATTGTGACTCATCAAACTTACAATATAATTTTGATTCACTTCTAGTAGTGTAAGTGTGTAACTTACAATATTAAGCTTGTAAAATGTTGATGATGTTATATATAGATCTCACGCCATGTATGGTGTTTAATTTTGATATCACTTTAGGCCTTAGCATTGATCAATTTATGATAGTAAGTAAAAACATGCACAATATAAAAATGAAATAATCAATTCTTTCGTGAATTGTTAATTGTCTTTTTGTTTATATGCTTATTAATTAACACAAACATATGTAATTGTATCACATTTAAATATCATAATACCTTCATAAATTATAATAATGAGTATTTATCTTTATATCAATTTAAGTCAATTGGTACCCATTGAGATTAGCTAGTTATATTGTGATGTGACATTAGTGATAAACTATACACTCCATAGGGTTTAACTTTATTAAGATTGTTAAAATGATTTACTAATGAGTAACTTTAGAATTAGCCTATTTTCAATAGGATTAATAATACAGAAAATGGACGCTCATTAGACTTATTTAGCGACTTTTGAGGATCAAGATTAGCTTATCAGTGATTAGGGATCAACCTGTTTAAATTTTTATTGGTTTTGAATCCTCATATCCCCTCCCCGACAACATTAGATGTTCTTATGTACAAAAAAAAATTAGGATCTCTTGTTTAAGCTTATTATATTATCCATTATTTAGCCGCAATTGATAAAAAGAGTTTGAGAAATTGCAGTTGGTCTGATCATAAAAATCATGCGACCTTTTTATAAAATAAAAATAGTTTAATCTCATATCGCCGATATAGTTCAACCCTTTTTTTTATATTAAATGTGAATCTTATTATTGTAGGATTTTATCTCAAATCCTTTCATTAATAAGATTCATTAAATGTGAATCTTATTAAAAATGATAAAACGAAATAAACGATAAAGATAAATATGAGCTGTTCAATTGACGAGATTGATAGGCTCAAAAACATAAATCTGTGGCGAGGACGATGAACATCGCCTAGGATTTACGCGCGGACGGAATTTCGGAAAACGATATTCTCAAAGATGAGATTTGATTGATATTCATTTGTTGAGTGACCCTTACACTACCTAACTCCTTATATAGTGGAGTTTCTTGAGGAATAATCTACCACACTTAGCTAAAAGACAAAAGACAAGAAATAAAACCAAAATGACATTTCTACCCTTTTGGGTGTGTATCAATACCGTCCCCTTGAGACGATCCTTGTCCTCAAGGATCGAGAATCCGCCTGGGTCGAAAATCAAAATGATGTAACACGAATATGATGGTTCTGTCACATGATTGGAGCAAAGAACGCAGCAGCTTCCTCTAAATAGAAAACTTGAGCAGCGAAACTGAGAGGTCCTTTGAAGAAAATTTCTGTCAAACGTGCCTGAATAAAAAGCCAACCTGATAGTACAGTAGTTGCCACATACTCCAGCAGATTTCAGTTCTTTAATTGGTGCCTTTGTAACGCTGTAAGCCTCATTCTTGCTACTGACAAACCAAAAAGGCAGAGGATGAACCAGAGCAGGTAGTTCAGACTCTTTAATTGCAGCATGAAAATCCTTCAAATGACCCCATTTAAGCTGGTTCAAAAGTTCTATAAACCCATATTCACAACCCCCAGGATCGAAGGCGTAACGAACAATAGATAAAACCTTTGCCACGGCAACCCTTCTCAATACCAACTTCACCCTCAAATCTAGAATCTCCCTCACTGCCATATAAGTGCCACTATGAGCTATGTTAAAACAAGATTCTCCACAAGGGTCAATTACGAAAGAGCTTGGTAGTGCAGTCATAAGCAAAACACAACAGATGCACATACTCTTGGTGAGAATCCTTTCAACATTCACTACTCTCATATTCTCCTTCAGTAGCTTTTGGATGATATATGGAGAATAGCCAAGGTGCATCGAAAATTTGAATTCGACCATAAGTAGCATTGGTGAGAGCTTTGCATTTTCCATGGTCAACCTGCAAAGATGGATGTAACTCGGAGGTGGTATTCTCAACTCTAACCCATCATCATGATCACCGGGGTCAAAGACTCTAAATACAATGCTTGCCTTCCGAACATTTCTTCTCACTACCACTTCCTTGCTCCTCAAAACACCCTTGTCCTCAAGGGTGAAACACACAATCAACACTTGATTGCAACTATTCATACACGAAATCAGACGGCTTCTATGCATATCAAAAATACACAATGAGCTGATAGTAGTACCATGATCACGGACGACTACGCAACAGCATAATGCACTACTACCTTTCCCTGACAGACCCTTGAAAATGGTGCTTATGGGCAAAAACACTCCAAAACCATAGCACATGAAGACTACTCCAAGGGTCAGGGGTGAATTCTTCAATATTCCAGGATCAAACAACTTGATATGGACTCTAGCCATTCCAACATTATCACAGCTAACAAGTGTGTTGAAAATCGCTAAATTGTGTCTCATAATCATGGGCTTGAAACTATTCTGCCGTGTTGACTTAGTAAGTGAAATTTGAGACATGTCAATTCTGCCATAATGCTCATATATTTCACACTCCTCAACATTATAAGTAGTAGCAGCTCCAAGGGTAATTTTATCGAGTACATTGTGTGCAGCATTGGACAAGTAAGGCTTATTAAACAAATTGCATCCAAATGGGTATTCAAAAACTAAGCAGGACGTAACAGTTTGTACAGCATCATTTTCGTAGCTCTGAGGCTCAACACCAACGACCAATGACGTTTCAAGTTCGCCTGGAGTTGGAGTTTGTCCAGTGGAATGCTTACAATCACCGTAGGATTCAATAATGGTACCCTCTGACAAGATATTTGAGCTAAAAATTGATGCTGACATTTCGTCAAACACGCGGCTGGGATTTGGGACCTGCATCTCTTCTATACATAAACACTCAAATTGCTGTCCCAGAACAACATCTACACCAACATCATTGTGAAAGTTCGAACTAAGGCACCCTGAGTCAGTTTCAAATTCACCAGGTTTACTTAGTAAACCCTCATCCTCTAGTCCTCTACCATGGAAACCAGATCATCGTTAGAGCACCGAACTAGTTTAGACAATTCGCCGAACAAATAAGGACCTTGCACGGTTGCACCGTGTCTCCCAAAGTAGTCGTAGACTCATGTTCACAAATACCATCGTCTTGGATCACCACGCCCTGATCTTTGTTTTGGCTCACAGTTGGTGTAGGCGATTCGTCGAACACCTGTCGTGCATCCAACAACATTACCTCCTCGTGATCAGTGTTCAGGCAAATATTTGGTTCAGTCATTTCGTCGAACACTTGGCGTGCGACTACAGTAGAGTCTGTTTTCTCTGAGATAACACCATGGTTTGAGTGCAGCTGCCTTAAGGCGAGTATCTGATCATCTATGGCGTCGAAATAGTCGTTCCTAAACCTAGCAGTAATGGCTAGCTTATATTCTAACCAGCCTAAGGGCACACTAGACTTAGAAGCCCTTCCTTACATCATCCATAACATCAAATCTAAAGTACTCATCACACTTCAACAACCAATCATCAACCTCACCATTACCATCAAACGGGGGAATTTTTATTTTAGGAGAGTTTGGTTTACTAAAGCCTGACCTTTTTTCTGCATTCGTCTTAACCAAGGCTTCCATGCATTCCGACAGCAGCGTCATCATCTCCTTAAGCTCCTTCATGTCTACCATCGTCTCTGGTCTTGATTCGCGAACTATCCCCCTTTTTTTTTTCTTTTTGTGGGTATTTCTGGGTTTATCAAAATAAAGAATTCAAAATGGGTTTATGAATTGAGGAAAAAGGAACGGGAATTTTTCTGGGTTAAAAGGGGTTAAAATTTTGGGGCTTTTTGTTTCTGGGTTAATAGAAGTTAGAATGAAGATTGAAATTGTTGGGTATTTGATTTGGGGAAATTTCTGGGTAAAAAGGATGAAAGTAGAAGATTTCTGAGTTTTGCAAAAAATTGGATTTTATTTTTTTTCTTGTGTTTTATGGGTCGATAAAAAAAATCGAAAAGATGAATGAAGATTGTTGGAGTTTTTCTGGGTTGGGGAATCAAAGGATGAATATGAAGATTAATTTTTTTTTTTTTTTTTTTTTTTTTTTTTCCTGGGTTTATGCAACCAAAAGATGAAATCAATCAAATAAAAACATAGAGGTCGAGAGAATCAATGGCTCTGATACCAATTGATACGATCTAAAAATGATAAAACAAAATAAACGATAAAGATAAATATGAGCTGTTCAATTGACTAGATTGATAGGCTCAAAACCATAAATCTGTGGCGAGGACGATGAACGTCGCCTCGTCGCCTAGGATTTACGCGCGGAAAGATAGAAGCGGAATTTCGGAAAACGATATTCTGAAAGATGAGATTTGATTGATATTCATTTGTTGAGTGACCCTTACACTACCTAACTTCTTATATAGTGGAGTTTCTCGAGGAATAATCTACCACACTTAGCTAAAAGACAAAAGACAAGAAATAAAACCAAAATGACGACTTTTTTTTTATCATGTGCCATGTGGGCAGCTGTTAAGAAATCCAAAGAACTGTTTAATCTACTCCTACTCTTACTACTACATATTATTACATATTATTACTCCTACTCCAACTAAACTTAGTAGTGGGATTAGACTTCTATTAGGAGTTTATAATAAAAGCACAACGTGAATATACAACTGTAATAGGATTATGGTCGATCTTAAACTCCTACAATACTACAATAGTTGGACTCTCTCTATGAGCTCCAAAACCCCAACTTTCGACGTAGGCCCCTGAAAAAACTCTCATTTATTATTATGTATTGATGATTGATTGATTGATTGATATTGATTGATTGATTGATTGATTGATGATTGATTGATTGATTGATATTGATTAGATTTAAATAAATATTTTTCATAAATCAAAGGATTAATAGTGTTATTTTATTAGAATAATATTACCATATATTATCCACTTACCATATACTATTTTGGACAAATTTTATTTGCAATATAATAATATTATTATATGCCACGTGTCCGCGAGAAATTGAGCGGGTGGATTATCTATATATATAGAGTGAGGATCATAAGAGTACCCCTCATTAGGTGAGTACTGCGCACCAATTAATAGCCGTCCGATCATCTACATCCGACGCTCAACAAGTCATATACGTCACTAAGGGTAATTTAGTAATTCCCGATATTAAACAAACCCCCCTCTCCTGTCATTAGTTTCTCTCTCCTCTCATTCATAATTTGTAAACTGCACTCTCACTTTCTCTCTCCCAAAAATTCTCCCAAATCTCTGGCGATGGCGAAACTCCGGCGACGACCGCGAAAATTACCTGGTTCACCTCTCCTTCAGCAACTCCTCTCCCGCGCTCTCATCTCACCTATTTCCTCACGTCGACGCCGCCTCTCTCTACTCGCCGCCGTCATTGCCAATGTTTCTCTACTCGCCGTCGTCAATCTTTTCTCTGTCAATCGGTAATTTTACGTTATTTTTTCGCCTGAAAATGATTTGATTATGCTAGGTTTTAATTTTATTTGTAGATCTGATGATTTGATTGAATAATTGTTCGAATTACAAGGACGACGGCGACGGCGGCGATCGACATTTTCTCAGATCTTTTATCCCGTCGCGTCGTCGCTGCCACCACCTCCTCCTTCGTGTTTGGTGCACGCATGCACTGCGAAGAAGTTTTTCCGGCGAGATTTGATCGACATCAACGATGATCTCAGGTTAGTTTATAATCCTACCTTTCTAATTAACTCATCTTGTGCTCATGTTAGTTTGTATATTAAATTTTGAGTGTGTGATTGAAGCTAATCAATACGATTTATATATATTTAGGTCGAATCAAATTGAAATGTAATTTGCAACGTTTTTATTTTCCGATTAATTCTTTTAGCTTTTGCTAAATCGGCGGCGTTCATACTCTGCATTGTTCGGATCTACTATCTTTTGATTTTCCGGCGAGATTCTGCATTTTTTTTGGTGTTTAGATTGATTTTGTGACTTTGATTATGAGCGATTTAATTTGCTGAGAAAGTGCTAGAAATGAGTAGCAGGTGTTTGATGAAATGCCTCAGAGAAGCTTTCATTGCTGCGTAAATTAGTTTCATGTGTGCTAAGTTGAACATAGCAAAACCTGTCATTCTATGGGCTATGTTTGTGGTTGTATGGATTATCTGTGCCATTGTATGGACACTCTTGTGTCATTGTATGGACAATGGGCATCATTGGATGGATGTGTCATTGTATGGACACTCTTGTGTCATTGGATGAAGATGTCACTGTATGGACACTCTTGTGTCATTGTTTGGCAAGTCGGTGTCACTGGATGGAGACTCTTGTGTATTGTATGTATAGTTCAGATTTCGGTAGATTGCTGTGTCTCTAATATTTACTAGTACTAGTAGTGATGTGAAAGTACTTGGTTATGGTGTCGTGGTTACTTGAAGAGGTTATAACTGGTGTGTCTAGTAGTTTGGGACCTGGGTTATATGCTATATATTGGTGGCCTTTATCTGTTGCAGTGATTTCTCGTTGGAGTTGTACTTGATGAAGTATTGGTCTTGCTTGTTATTGGAGATCAATACTGTCCTGATACCTCTAGTTTGTACATATCTTGTGAGTCAGACTGTGATGTAACTGGTGGTGGATGTATCCAGAATCTAGCCATACGGTTAAGTTACTAGACTAAATGCTTTGGTGATGGTGGTGGTGTAAAAGTAAATGTGGTGGTTGGCTTAGTCTTTTCGCGTTTTAATTGCACTTTTTTATGTTGGCCTCTTCTCTCTTTTTGATTTGTTCTATATGCAGTCACTACTTGGTGTCTTATACTTCATTTGGGGAGTATGGTCTCTTAAAACTTGGGAGGAGTAAGTTTATGAATTTTGAATTATGAATCTTCTGTCTAGTAGTGAATAACTTGTGATCTTTGCAGCTCGGGTTTTATGTTGTAAAGGTTTATGGTAAATGCTGTGGTTGAAATGTTTTGTACTGGTTTGGTGTGTTTTTTAAGAAAGCTTTGTTGCCTTCTCTGATGGCCTGTTAGTAGGCCTCTGTTTTGGTGTAGCTTTCACACTTTATAGTTGCTTATTTGTTGTTTGAATTCGACATGTGCTATTATGCATATAATGGTTCAAAGGTCGTTAGCTCAACGGTAGAGCATTTGTGCTATTTGCACATTGGTGTGGGTTCGAATCCCACACGGCCTAGATGCCGGCTTTGTGATGCTTTCTTTTGTTATATTCTGTTTGTTTCTAACTTATGGTTAAATTTTATTTCAATACAGCAGGATGTATGTTCTTTTGGCTAGGTAAATGTGGCTTGGTTTTTCATGATTTCGTCGTAGGCATAACTTCTTCAGGATGATCTTTGACTACCGATACCACAACTTCTTAGAAAAACCTGGACTAAAGCTCTACAAATAGCCTATGTGGGAGTTGAACCCACACAATTCATGCTATGGCATGACGCTCTACCGATTTTGAGCTAATAGGCTTTCATAAAGTGGAGTAATGAACACACTGATCAATTGCCTGAATCTTTTTTTTGTTCGCACTTCAGACACATACATGGTACAATGAAATCAGTAGTTCAGCTGACTCGCCAAACAGCAGCAAAAGACTATAAACACACAATAGCAGCAAATCACGCTTTTAAAGTACTGCAAAATCAAATCCACTCCGAACACACCATAAATCATCAGAAACTAGGTCCATTCACTCCGTTTGTTATTGATTGACACACGTTTGTTCATAGAGTGACACATGTTCCTCAATAGAGTGACACACGTTCCTCAATAGAGTGACACACGTTCCTTCATGAAGTGACACAGGTTTGTCCATAGAATGACATCGACATAGAATGACACAGCCATAGAGTGACACACGTTTGTCCATAGAGTGACACACGTTTGTCCATCAAGTGACAGCACAATTGTTCATAGAATTACACAACCATACAATGACACACGTTTGTACATAGAGTGACACGGGTTTGTACATCAAGTGACACACGTTTGTCCATAGAGTGACAAAGACTGTTTTTTTACTCAAAATTAATCTTAAACCTAGAGTCATTTTATTGTTCAGCAAGTGTCATTGTATTTTCCATGAAATCTAAAAATCTCAAGCCTATAAATTTAATTCTAAAATTTGATCGTTCAACGAATATTCGAAAAATAGTGTCATTATATTGTTTAGCTGGTGTCATTGCATTTTCCACAAAATTAAAAATCCAAAAACCTAGAATAACATGAACTAACAACTGTTATGATTCTAAACAACAAAAAATTGATTCTAACAAACAAACAAATATTCTGAGTATAAGCAAAACAAATTAATCTCGAAATTTTCATTAAATTTGCAAATGCTCAAATTTTCAACCTGATTCGAGATTGATTTGAGCATTTTTGAACGGAAAATCAATAGAAAAGGCACAAAAAAATTTCTAAAAGCAGTAAAAAAAAAAAATCAAATCCGGCTACATATTCTGGACAAAGAACAACAAATTGAAACAAATCAAGCATTTTCTTCAGAAATCGAGAAAAAGAGGTGCGTCGTAAAGAAATTACAATAAAAAGCAAATAGAAATCTCACCGAATGCGCGATTCGTATATTGATTTTACGCGTTCTCATCATTGATGTAGATTCGCTTTGATTCCATGTAAATTCGAAGCCCAGATCTGAGAAATTTGATGAACTTTTGTGAAGTTTTTAGGGATTTGCAAGATATTGAAGAGAGAGAAAGAGTAGGAGGGAGGAGGAGGATAGAGAAAGTGAGTAAGATTGTTGTGATCAAAGGGAAGTCGGGAATGCTGGCCCCGTTTTTTTTTTTTTTTTTTTTTTTTTTTTTTTTTTATGCGTGGCTGTCATTCTATATGACACAGAGTGTCACTGTATGCTGGTGCGCAGTTCTCACGCGAAAGGGAGTTCGCACCTGATCTCGCCTGTATATATATATATATATATATATATATATATATATATATATATATATATATATATATATATATATATATATATATATATATATATATATATATATAAAGTGAGGATCACAAGAGTACCCATCCTTAGGTGAGTATTGCGCACCAAATTTGAGCAGTACGATCCAACAATTTCGACGTCCAAGATTATGCCACCTGTCTTCCACTAGAAAAGAAGTTGATTTCTAATTTTTCCCCAATTTCCCATCATTTTCAGCTTTCTCGTTTCTCTCTCTTCCTATTCTCCCTCTCCTCCACACTTTCTCTCTCCTCTCCCCGCGCTCTCATCTTCCTCGCGTCGACGCCGCCACCTTCGACGCGTCTGGTACAAGCCGCTACGGTTTCTCTCACCTCCATCGCATCTCTTCTCATCTACGCCGCCGCGTTTTCTCTCCTCTAGCCGTCAATCTCCGGTAACAGTTTTTTCTTCAAATTTTGGTTGATTTCGTGTTCTCCGACCTGTTTTGTGTTCACGTCGGCGAGATCTCAGGTTAGTTATTCTTCCTTCCTCTTTAATTAATTCATCTATCGGCGCAATTTTTTCAGATTATGCCTGATTTTGATCTGTTTTATTCCTACTTCATTGTTTTAATTGATTGTGATTTTGATATGAGAGGTCTAGGATTTTAATTCATCGATTTTTGAATTTAATTTTTGCGTTTGTTTGTTTGTGTTTTGATTTTGATTTTGGTTTGAATCGTCAATTAGTTGCTCCGACTCGATTTCCGATTTTGCGATTAATTTTGATTTCCGTTTAATTTGACATTTAACTTTTAACTCTCTCAATTTCAATTCATCGGTTTTGAATTTAAATCAATATGATTAATTTGATTTCCCGGCGAGATTCTGCATTTAACTTTGTTACGGAATGTTTTGATTTTGTTCATCCTATCGTTTAGATTCTGCAATTTTTTTTCCAGTTTAGATGAAAATCTAGGGTTTCTACCTTTATTTCCTGCAAATTATGTGAACATTTTGATAGATTTTGAGTGTCATTGTATGGACTCTCATGTGTTATTGTACGGACACTCTTGTGTCATTGTATGGACAATGAGCATTATTGGTTGGAGGTGTCATCGTGCGTACGCTCTTGTGTCATTGTATGGATAGTAGGTGTCACCGTATGGACACTCGTGTGTCATTGTTTATTTGATTTTGAATTCCATTTCATATGATTTGAGATATTTGATGGATATGTCATTTTATGGAATACTCTTTGTCATTGTACGTGACATGGTATGGACAGTGGGATATGTGCCATTCTATCACACATTCTGTGTCACTCTATCACACATTCGGTGTCATTGTATGGACGGTTGAGTGTCATTCTATGGACGGTGATGTCATTGTATGGATATTCGGTGTCTTGGTATGGACACTTTTGTGTCATTGTATTGGCTGTTACTGCATGGGCAGTTGGTGTCATTGTATGGGTGTCGGTGCCGTTCTATGGACACTAAGTGTCACATCGTATGAGAGTGGGTGTCATTTGATGGAATGTGGTTTGTGAAATCCAAATTGTTCTCGGCTAGCTATTGCTTGTGATGGGTACTATGAAAGATTGTGTTAGTTTGATGGCTCATTTGGTAAACAATTTGAAGTTCGTATCTTAATTTTATGCATTATCTTCCAATTGTATAGTCTACTAGCTCAATTGGTAGAGCGCCGTCTGATGGACGGAGAGTGTAGGTTCAATTCCTACGTAGACTACATGCTTGATAAAATACATCTTTCGAATGAAACTAATTAAGAGGACAACTGTAATGCACGAGGTGTGGGTTCGATTCCCATGTCAGCTACACAACATGGTGAAAGTTTGTTTTAGCTTGAAGAGTCAATTTCACAATCATTGTTTAGAAAGCTCATGTAGGAATTGAACCTACAACACTTGTGCATATTTGCACTAGTGTCATACCAATTGAGCTAGTATTTCATTAATTCCATTAATATATCACTGGAATTGTGTACATGAGAAGCTCTTTCATAGGGAGTAGTTAGTCCAATTGAATCTTTTGAAAAACAGACAAACAGACCTTAAGATTTTGAAAATTCATATACAATTGAATCTAAAGCACACAAACGGTACGGCTTCACAGAAATTTTCAAGCATCTCCATCAGAACAGGATCAGTTTGTGAATAACTCACTCCGAACAAAACATAAATCATCGGAAACTAGGTCCATCCACTCCGTTTTGTTATTGATTGACACACGTTTGTTCATAGAGTGACACACGTTCCTCCAAAGAATGACACCGACATAAAATGACACAGCCATAGAGTGACACACGTTTGTCCAGAGTGACACATGTTTGTAAATAAAGTGACACACAATTGTTCATAGAATTACACAACCATACAATGACACACGTTTGTACATAGAGTGACACGGGTTTGTCCATAGAGTGACACGGGCTGTTTTCACTCAAAAAATTAATCTCAAACCTAGTGTCATTTTATTATTCAGCAATTGTCATTGTATTTTCCATGAAATCTAAAAATCTCAAACCTATGAATTTAATTCTAAAATTAGATCGTTCAACTAATATTCGAAAAATAGTGTCATTATATTGTTAACTTGGTGTCACTGTATTTTCCACGAAATTATAAATCCATGACACACGTATGTGGTATGCACAGAGTGAAAAAAAAAAAAATCAGCAAAATTCAGCATACATGCTGATGCAGCATAGCTGCCTTCCGATTACTTGTGTAATTAAAGATCAAATTTGTACATTTAAGACAACAAATTCCCAGATTTCTAACCGAAATCAAATTAATCGAACGCGAATCAAAATCTAGGGGAACAGACCTTGATCTAATCGACAAAATAATCAATCAAATCAGTACTAATTTCAAAAATGACAATAAAATTACCAAAATCAATCAAAATAATAGCCGATTTGGAGATTAATTATGAATCTCATCGTACACATTTTAAAAGAACACGATTTGTTTTCTAAAATGAAGAGGACAGAGAACCAAATCAAACCTGATTGAAGGCAAAGAGACGGAGCTACGACGATGATGGAGTGCGCGGCGACGAATCTGCGGCGGTGTCGGAGATGCGACGACGATGGATCTACTGAGGTGGCGGAGATGCGATGAAGACAGATCTGCGGCGGTGGCGGAGATCGACGACGAAGAGAGGATGAACTTCTGTGAAGTTTTTTGGGGAATTTAGATGACTTCCCATGAATTTGAAGAGAGAGAGAGAAAGCAGTAGATAGGAGGAGAGAGAGTGTTATTTTTGGAAATGAAGAGTGAGATTAGAAAATTTAGACCCCTCCCACCAAAAACTGTAGCGCGTTCGTTTTTTTTTTTTTTAATTTTTTTTGCGGGTGTCATTCTATAGAACACTCCGTGTCACTGTATGATGGTGCGCAGTTCTCACGGGAAGGGGAGTTCGCACCTGATCTCGCCTATATATATATATATATATATATATATATATATATATATATATATATATTAGATTAGATTAGATATATTAGATAGATAGATAAGAATTTTAAAAACCAATCCTGACCATCTATCAATCTATGTACCTAAGATCTAAGATCAAACGGTGAACAAAAAAAAATACCAAAAAAGATAAAGAGAAAAATCAAACCCAAATTCCCGAATCTCCCATCTTTTATTTTCTCTCTCCTCCTCACTCCTCCACCACTCCACCACAACACCACCACCACCACCACCACCACGTAGGTTGATCGTCTGAAAAGAATTGATTACAGAAGATGGATATTTGCATGTCATCGGTATCAATATGGCTCCTCAAAGTTGTTTGTATAATCGGCAGCGTATATTTGGGAATCAAGCTAGTCCAATTTCTACTGTGTTATCTCCTTCCTCGTCCGGCTCCGTCTGGTAATTTGTTTTTTTTATTAGTTTGAGACTAACCATCGAGTTCTTAGTTCAATTAGTATTTGTTATAGGATGGGTATGAGTTTATTTTGAAACATTGTTACTCCCTCCGTTTCTTGTGTTTCTTTACGTTTCGTTTGAATATGTGAGAGGAATTCAAACGAAACGTAAAGAAACAAAAGAAACGGAGGGAGTATTTGTTATCAGAGACGCAACATGTTCGTGTATTTTCATATAAATCACTTTTGGATGCAACCCAAAATTTCCACCAAGATTGCTGTATTCACGAGGATATGTTGGGAGAAGTTTATATTGGACACATGCTTGATAGCGATCAGGTTAACCTATGTCTTAAATTTTACTCTATTTCTGGTATTGGATTATTACAATCAAACCAAGTTTGAAATACCTTTTTTTTTTTTTTTTTTTTTTATGAATTGAATCGTAGTTGTTTGCCATTCGTCGTCTCCACAAGTGTGTTCATCAAACTCGAAAGGAATTTGTGGATCAAGTCGTGCAACTTTATCATGCTAATCATCCAAATCTTGCCCGACTAGTGGGGTATTGTGTTCTTGAAGATGAAACAGATAGATTGGTCGTTTATGAGTATCCAGGAAAATGTCTGCAGAACTGTTTGCACGGTGCGCACCTGATGTCTTACTATGTGATTATATGTTGTATTATGTTTGAGTGTCTGACAATACTCCCTTTTTTTTCTCTGCATAGAATCCCGGCCGAAAGAACTTGATTTGGGTGTAAGGATGAAAATTGCAGCAGGAGTGGCGAGCGCTTTAGAGTATTTACACTATGTCATGAAACCTCAAATTGTTCATTGTTACGTGGAGCCTGGAAATATCTGGTTAGATGAAGAATTTAATCCCGTTCTATCTAGCTTTGGATTGGTTAGGATGTTTCCGAAGGGTAAGGATTATGTCGGGTTTTCGCCTCACATGTCAGGATCATACTGGTATACCGTTGGCGATTATCATAGCACAAAAAAAATAACAATTAAAGCGGATGTATATGGCTTTGGTATTTTCTTGTTTGAAATAATTACAGGGAAAAAACTCAAAAGAAGCATATCGTCATTTGTAAAAAATGATGGCAAGAAGGGAGTCCTGGATGATTGGGTAAGTTTACGGTTTAATGGTTTAAGTATATTGAAATGTTTGTAATCTTTTGTAGTTTCTTAAATAAGATATGTTCTGAAACTTCATTATTTGTATGTTCAGCTTGAAATTCAATTGTTTTTATTGTTGTTTCTTTTCCCATCAGGTTAAGCCTTATGTGGAAGATAAAGGAGCATTTGTTAGTGAGGTTGACCCCATGCTTGAAGGTACATTTGACAAATATGATCCTGCTTGAAGTGCTGAACATTGCCGTGGAGTGTCTTAATACCGTGGTCAGTAGGAGACCGGGGATGTCTGAGGTGCTATCGAGATTGAACCGTCTTTGCCATCGGGTTAAACAAAGGCATATGAAGAAGACAAAGAAGTCCAAGTCAAGAAAAGTGGAGAAAGGTGTGCACAAGAAATAATGTTTACTCCAATTATGTGTTGCAATGTGATGTAGTCGGGATTTTATGTTAACTTTTGTTTTAGTTGTGCACTGGACAACTGCGATTACTTCCATCAAAAGTGTAATGACATCTTTTACTTATTCACTAGATTTTGTGTTTCACATCTTTGTATGTGGCAATGTCAAACACCAAAATATGATATAATATCATACGAAACCACATTTCAGGAGGGTCACCAAGTGAAGCTTTTGTTCTATATGCCCAACTTCGTGAACAAGGAACCTCTGTATTAAATTTGTTCCTTTAATGTAGAAGGCTTGTACTTCTCTTTCATTGAAAAAAAAAATAAAAAATCATGGGAAATCTTTTCAAGCAGAAATAGTGAAACATAGATGTGATAGTTGGTACGTCGTCGTTGTGTGAAATGTTGGGACATTTCTGATGCACTGGACGACATAGACTATGGAAATTCTATAATTGAATCCCATTAAATTCTCTAATCGAACATATATGCAGCTTCAAACAGATGGGAGAATGCCGAGGAAATAAGAACAGCCATGACTGACATTGGACTAGGGAAGACTCCTGGATCCAATTCTTTCTATTGAATCGTTGAATGGTATATAACTATATACTATGGTTTGTAAATTACAAAGAGATGATAAATTTAAGGAAGAGCGTTCCTGCAAATACCATTGTCTGCAGTATCATACAGAAGCTGTTCATTCCATAGGACTAATTATGCGAACATCTGAACCTCATGAAGCCCTTCAAATGGAAGATCACAATCTCTGCAAGCCGTATATCTTGATTTTACAGTAAGGGTATCGATTCCTGCGCAATTGCGCTACTGCATCAGAATGAGGGAAGTTTTCTTATATGGTAGGACTCCTCCTGTAGTAGCCTACTCAAACAACACGGAATGATTCAGCGATTTTTCTTAGATCAGGGTAGTTTCTCTTCCACTGAAGACCTGTGAATTGAGATCCCAGAAGGCTGGAATTAGGACTGGCTAACTTTATTCAAACAAATTTGGGGCCAGTCTGAGAAAGAAATTTCCTACCATTTCCAGTAACACTGAATAGATAAAGCCGATTTCCAGCTGCAGTAGCTGTGATCAAAACATGAGGTGCTTCCAACTCGAATTGGTAATATCTCCGACCTGAATGCTCTGCTACTTCCGTACGTAGTACTTTGCCTTCTACATTCTCTCCTATTACTTCTGGTCCAAAGGCATTGATCACCTTCGCAGGTGATCCTATGTCCTCAATTGTTACATTATCGCCCAGGTCTGTAGATAAAATAGGCAGAGAAATCATTTCAGTTTTCATTAGGGTATGCTTTAAATGCTTGACAGTTGAAACCATTAACAAGCATAATTAAAATCTTTGGAGTTGCCTGTGATAAAACAACAACAGACTGATACATGTCAGAACTCCAGGAAACTCACTATCTGAAAATCTCAGAACGGGAGCAACTACAACTGAAACCCGGCCTTGTTTGGGGTTTGCAAACCTGAGATCAATTTCTGTGCCACCAAGATCTGCAATAGAGACGGGAACCTGCAATCATTGGACCGAGGGTTTATTGAGGAAGCAGAATTTCACATGGCAGCTAGAATAGCTCCATATAAAGCTGTAGCAATTAGGATAACCTCATGGAACAAGTAGCATCTTTACCTCATCCCACTCACTAGGAACTTTGAAAAGATAAGGAATGATTGGACTCCATCCAACACCATGGCCTCCTGACTTATCATCTGGTCTCTGGTATGTTCTCCAACCTGTCTGAGCATTACATCTTATTAGTGTCATTTGAGCCAAAATAGGGATGTAAGTTAACAATCTTGCTTAGGCGCCACAGATGTTACAGCATGCACATGAATCTCATCCGTATAAACTTTGGAGTGTTTGGATACAATTCTGATTCTTAGATTTAAACACAAGAAGACAACATTATTCTCCTCTTTACATCATTTATAATCTTATAGAAGGTTTACAAGGGAATGATAGAGTTGCGTAGGGTGTAGTGGGCACATCATAATTAGTTACTCCAACAACCTCTTCAAAAGTAAGTTTCGAACTAAAAAATTATCAATATATCCTCTGCACAACGAGTTTTTCTGTCCATGTTACCTTAAATCCGTATATTAGCACTTGCCAAAACTTGGTTAGGATTGTTTTAAAAAAAAAAACACTTGGTTAGGAACTAGGACATGTAGACATTGATGGATTTTCTTTGTTTCTGATAAATCCGAACTATTCTTTTGTGCAGTTAGATGGTAGAGCTGCGTTTCTTTTCTAACAGTGGAGTTTTGTGGACTGGTTGACAGTTTGTTTTCATCTCACTTTCCTGGTGGTTTAATCACAGATATGCATATCTGTCTCATTTCCACAATAGTTATTGGTAATTTCAGCCCAATGTTTATTCAAATGCATAGCAGCCTGTTAAGAGTCTCAAGGCCATGAACTTTTAGCCTATGTAGTAGTAAAAATGACAGCTCCATTTGCCGATTCATGGTAGCCAACCCCAAATGATTTTAGAACCAAGGTTGTTTTTTTTTTTTTTTTAATGCAAGATGTGTTCTGCACAAGAAATAAGAAGCTGTAAAGGTTGTAACCGCGTTCGTAACAGCCTGACCATTTCAGCTATTAATTGCTGAACTCTGTTCGGATTCTGCACAAGACATATTGTTTTTGATGAAGATATGTTGTTGTTGTACGCAGGCAAAACATACAAGTTTCGACCACTACAAACTCTAACGCTGCTGAATAGTATAGCAATCCTATAGAGCAAGGAGAAAGCGTAAAGAGGAGTTAAGAGAAAAAGAAAATAACCTTGTTCATCAGGCTCAGACAACCCAGGGACTCTACCAGCAAGAAGCCCTTGTTTAACAACAGCAAAGCTCTGCCCCGGAAATCCCAAAGCTGTCATCGATATCGCCCCTGATTGCAGCACTACTGATCTTCTCTTCAGTAACCCTGTCTGAATCTTCTCAGAAATGTCATCCTCAGACGACATTCCTGCTGCTGAACTCACAGATAATCGGGGAACGAATCCCCGAATATACTGGTTATTAAAGCATTGATGCCTTTTCGTTGTCCAAGCGAAACAGGAAGAACTGCTGCAAATTGTTGATGCCATTTCCACTTTTTTTTTTTTTTTTTTCTATTTCTTTGTGGTTGAATGAAAGACGTTACTTATACGATAGACCGTTATTTCTGACCTGACACGTGTCATCATACAATTGCTTCTGTTCTTCCTATTATCTCTTGGACTTTTTCACTAATCGTTTTCCCCCTTTTGGTCCACCGTGGCACCACCATTGACGCAGCAATTCCGCCTATGAGCACTGCAAAATCAACGCTAATATCAGCTATAGTTTTGATGTTGATATAAGTGGGTGGGTGATATCATGCTGAAGTTGAAAATTGCATTGCTTGATGTCGTCCATCAGTTATACTCTATCCGAGAATCTGTTGGTCTGATTGCACTGTCTCATAGTTTCAGTCTGATATTTTGTACTTGTAGGTCAGTTTCCAGTCTCTCCCTTGTATTTCCTAGGTTTGCTTAAGCCTCTCTTTTTGTTTTCAACTGTATTTACTCTGATTATTCGACTCCTGCTTGCAATTTTTACCTTTCTTACAATAAATCAGAAGCCCTCGGAAATCCAACATTAACACAGCACAAGAAGAGCATATGAGTGGACAAGGTGGAGCCACTTACTAATTACAACAGCGTTTGCTTAACAGCACAGACCTACCATATCATTCCTTTTTTTTCTTTTTTTTTTTTTTTCTTCCAGAAATAAGTGAAACTGACAGCAACCGAAGCAACATTATCTGGGCAATGTCAAACACCAAGAAATGGTATAATGTCATACGAAATCACATATCAGGAGGGTCACCAAGAAACGCCCTTCTTCTATACACCCAGCTTCGCAAACAAGGAACTTCTTGTATTGAGTTTGTTCCTTTAATGTTAAAGGCTTGTTGTTCTCTTTCGTTGAAAAATCATGGGAAATCTTTTCATGCAGAAATAGTGAAGCATGGTGTAGAATTTGATGTCATGGTTGGTACGTCGTTGTTGGGTATGTATGCGAAATGTTGGGACATTTCTGATGCACGTAAAGTGTTCGATTATATGCCGTACAGAAACTTGGTCACTTGGAATGCGATGATAGGAGGTTACTTGGGGTGTAAGGATGTTGGAACTGCAATGTCTTTGTTTGAAAGTGTGCCGGAGAGGACAGTGGTGACATATAATGAGATGATTCGCGGTGTTGCAAAGAACGGAGATACGAGAATGGCTAGAGGATTGTTTGATGAGGTTCCGAATGAGATGAAAAATGTTGTAACATGGACTGTTATGGTTGATGGGTATGCTAGCAATGGCGAGATGGAGGCTGCCAGGGAACTTTTCGAGGAGATGCCTGAGAGGAATTGTTTTGTTTGGTCAGTTATGATTACAGGGTATTGCAGACAAGGTGAGGTCGGAAAGGCCAGGGCGATTTTTGAAAGAAACCCTGATAGAAATTTGGTGATTTGGAATTCCCTTGTCTCTGGACTCGCTCAAAATGGGTTTTGTGAAGAAACAATCGAAGCATACAGTAGTATGCAGATGCAGGGATTTGAGCCAGATGAGGTGACTGTTACAAGTGTTTTATCAGCCTGCTCTCAGTTAGGAGCATTGGATGTCGGTAGGGGGGTTCATTCTGCGATATGTGAGAAGGGACTGAAGCTTAATGAGTTTGTTTTAAATGCTCTGTTGGACATGTATGCGAAATCTGGGGATTTGAGCTCTGCTAGCTTGATTTTTGAAGGGATGCCTAAACACAACACCACTTGCTGGAATTCTATGATCTCGGGATTTGCTATTCATGGGAAGTGTGAGGAGGCTCCATGACTGACAAAGGACTAGGGAAGACTCCTGGCTCCAGCTGTTTCCATTGAATCGAGGATTCAGGCATTCAGCCGATTTCCAGCAGCAGTTGCTGTGATAAATAACATGAGGTGATTCCAATTCGAAATGTTAATATTTTTGGCCAGAATGCCTCTGCTACTTCCTTACGTTCTACATTCTCTCCTGTTACTTCTGGTGCAAACTCCAAAGGCATTGACCTTCTGAGGTGGTCCTATTTTCTCAATTGTGACATTATCCCCTGGTCTGTGGATAAAATAGCCAGATACGTCATGTCAGTTATCATCTGGCCATCTGGGCATATATGAAGATACACTTTGGACTTCTTGATGGACCTGCATCCTTATTTTGAATGCTTGAAACCTAATGAGCATAATTCAGAATTTTGAGTTGTCTGTGATGGTTTATCTGCTGCAGAACTACATTAAAACGACAAGAGATTGGTAAACGTCAAAATTTCTTGGAAAATCACTATCTGACAATCCAAAACAGGAGCAACAATGACCGACAACCGCCTTGTTTGGGGTTTGCATATCTGAGTTCAATCTCTGTGCCGTCCAGAACTGCAGTCTTGGAACAAGAGTTTATTTCAAAGAAATATCTCCATGTAAAAGTTGTAGCAATCAGGATAGCCTCATGCATCTATCAAATGGTGCCCTTACCTCATCCCACTCACTACTCATTAGGGACTCTGATAAGATATGGAATAATTGGACTTCATCCAACACCATGGCCTCCTGACTTTATCATCTGGCCTCTGATAAGATATGTTCTCTGACCTGTATTTCTATGAGTTGACTGCCCCTCTTCCTTTCATTTCTTGAAGTACTTGGGAAGCTTTTGTTAGGAATACTTTTTGCTTGTAGTAATGACCTCAAAAAGGTGTATTGAACTCCAGGTCATATTAATAAAATTTTGTGCTGAATATACATATACAAAATTTCAGCTCCCATTCTGCTTTGATCACGGTGATGTCTGGGTTGTCTTCCAGAACCGGTTATCAAAAGTAAACTGAAATGGTTACAAATTTTCAGCTCCCTTCTGCTTTGATCACGGTGATGTTTAGTTTTTTATCCAGAACCGGTTCTTAAAAGTTAACTGAAAATGAAATAAGCTTTTCTTACCTGATGTATGCATTGTCTCTTCTTTAGTAGTACTAAGTTGTTTTTTGTGTTTTACCACTAGTTGTGCTTACATTTTGGTCGATGTTTGCTTGGAAGAAGAATATACCGATTGAATCTCATCGTAAACACTCGCTCTTGAACAACAGGCTTCATCTTTTGATGGATCATATTGGTTATAAAGTTCAAAAATAATATCCTCTAAAAGGTTTATTCAACCAAGGCTTATTTTCAGCTACAGTTGGTGGTATGACTCTATGATCGAAGGTTCAAAGGGTGGAGGGTAATATATAACTGTTGACCGCAGACTTGGTATATCTGTTTGAGGATAAAGATGTGTGTGGATGTAATGTAAGTTCTTGGCCATTGCTGTTGACAGCGTGTATCAAAGTTTGGCATAATATGAATTCGAAAAATTCAGACATTTGTGATCGTACATGTTGTGTTTGAACATAAGAATAGCACATATTTTGTTGCTATGAAATCATATGTTTATGTTTATGTTTTTGTCCACAATAGCTCCACCCAAGTTTGTTTTTTTCTTTTTTTTCTTTTTTTCTTTTTACGGTTAAGGTATTCTTGTTATATTAGTACATCATTTCGTTTCTGGACTTTTAATCCATGCTTATAATCCATGTTTCCCATCGGATACTCAAAATGTACATGGACTGTGTTGCTATAGCTTCCGGATATGCTAAATACTAAAGCCACTTTAACCTATGGACAGGCATTTTGATTGACAATCTCTTTCCTGGTGTTACTACTGTGACATACCTGGTGTAAGTTGTTGATTTACATACTAACGATCTGCGCTACTTATTTTGTGTTTGGTTAGGTCAATAGGTGGTAATGTTCATTCAAAGATAGATGCATGCAGAGGAGATTTTGGGCAGTGCCAGCAGTGTTTAACAGCTCCTATGAAACACTACACTGAGGGTGCCTGCAAGGGAGGGGTAACGTTTCTCTCTTATCGAAAGCTCTGTTTTGAAAAAACCATGATGAGCATATATTTGAATTTGATTAATTGGTATTGTTTCCTTCACTCTTATCAACATTTATGTTAGACGAACCATAAAGCCGACCCCAAGGGACCAAGCTTTGCTGTTGTTGTTGTTGCTGTTATTGTTAGACGAATAACTCATTTTCTGTTGAACAAACCAGAGACGGACTTTCCTTTCATATTTTACCCACAATTTGACGTTGTAGACAAATAGTGTTTTGTAGTGTTCTAATATGACTGTTATACAAGAACAAAAACCCTTATTTGATTTCCAAAATAATTTCGAGTTGGCTTAACTTGAATCAGTAGACAATTGATTCCTATATTTTATATTGCATTCGGAAACAAGGGCCTGCATATAAGCACCTGTTTTTTTGGTGTGTTTCTTATCTTAATAATTTTCAACTCATAAATCATACTTGTATACCCATCCGTAGTGTCCAGTTAGCAGGATTTTCTAAGGATACCTGATGTCCATAAGTTACCTGTCGCTAGTTCGCTACTACTTTATGCGAGAGAGACCCTTTGGGTTGTTTGGTAATCACAAATGCAGGTTGTGGATTCTTTTTTGTCATGCATCCCACAAGATCATATAAATGCGTAGGAAAATCTCCTGCACTAACTACACTATGCTCGTATATTATCTCAAGCACTCCTGTTTTCGACTTTGCATGACTGCATGGGACATGGGCATTATCTTAGTTGCGACTGGTCGAGACTTCAGACCCTAAGTGGCTAAGTCGTCCTCCAACAGACCAAGTGTAACCTAGCCTCCTGGACTCGTAATGTTGGTTTTCCTCGTAGGTTTATCCACTGTCCTTCGAAAAACTAGTAAAACCTTATAAGAGGCCTGTATTTGACAGTGGCCCATGAACCAGTGGTTAGTGGTGGCGTAGAATTCGTATAAACCGTAGACTATGGTTTGGCACGAAGCTTGCACTCTCAATCTCTCATTCACTACCATCTTCTTTACACGGTTGACCAGTCTTATGCCATCCGTTACTGAAACCTTTAAAAATCAGGACCTTAGGTTATACGATGATGATTAAGCCCATTATGTTTTTACTATTTGGATGGTAATGGTGATTAAATTACACCATTTCGTAGTCAAAAGTGTTATTAGTAGATAGAAGTGTAGATTGTGGTAATGGTGCTAGCATCTTCGCCATTCCAAGGAAAGAACTGCATCCGTTGATGCTTATGTCCTGGACAGCGGTTATTGTTCATTCATTCGCTTGTCTTCGCTATTTGTTGCAGCTAATTGGTTGTCTTTGGTTTCACTACACCTATTCTGATTTCAATTTTGTCCTCGATTTTCATAAAGATTCGAGGTCCACTAATTTGCATGCCCGGCCCGCGCCCGGATTGTATATTTATATTGTTAGGGTCCAGTTTTTTACAATTGCGTGCTGTGTAGGTTCCTTGGCTTGGAACATTTCAGCAATAATGTTATTGATGCTATGTCTGTTAGTTTATTGGTTTGCTGGTTGTAGGTTTAGGGGCTCCGATACATTGATAAACCAATCTTATAGCTTTTGTTTTGGAGTTTGAGGCATTTCTATTAAGTTGCACGCGATAACCCGAAATGAATTAGATGTTATCTTGTGCTATGGATTTAATGAATTCTAGCTCAATTGGTGTGACATTTATGCAAAATGACGTAGGTTCAATTCCTACATGAGCTCTCTAAACATTGATTGTGGCTTTTGGATATAAACTATCCCCACTAAAGAGAACTTTACCCACCTTATAGGTGAAATGCAATTGGAACCACGATTAGAACTAGATTGAAGTTAATCATACAATTAGTAGCAGCCTCATAAGTTGTATATACCCTTCTCCAAATGGACCATCCAGTGACAACCTTGTCTATCTAATTCCGCCAACCAGAGCATCTTTTCTGATTCCATCAACCAAAGCATCAGATACGTTGTCCTGCGTCCTCACATTTCAGGTCTCTCTCTATCGGAGACAATGAGAGCAAATTTTATCATCTAGATCGAAATGCGCATTAGAACTACTATCAGAACTAGATGGAAGTTAATTTTCCAGAATTTTGTAGCTGACGTGGGAGTTGAACCCACACTTCGTGCATTACATGACGCTCTTCCAATTGAGCTAGACAGCTTCAAAGAGAAATTAAAAGTGAATTACACAATTTCTCAAGTACCCTGCCTAACACTCATCTTCTCACTCGTTGTCTCTGATTTCCTCTTATTTAATATCTTTTCAACACTTTAATCGATTTAGCTGGACTAGTAGTACCTTGGTTTGTAACATCATTTTCTCTCAATCTCTTCCATTAGAGACTGATCTTCAACTTACACGCAAAAACAGATGGTTATGAAAATGCACATTCTCTTGAAAACAAATGCACATACACGTAAACACAAATGCACATTCTCTTGAACAAATGCACATACACGTAAACACAAATGTACATTCTCTTGAAAACAAATGCGCATTCTCTTGACTGGCAGACCTATAAATGCCACAAGTATGTGGAGTCAGTTGGAAGGCCACCTAATGATCTCTGCCTAAAGCGACACAAGGTTGATAAAAATCCATGACGGAATGGCAGATGTAATTTCTGTTTTGCTAAAGAATACGCGCTATTGAGTTGGAAAGTAAGAAAAACACGCGTATTTTATTAACCGTAGGATCGTTTGATCTAATGGTCCAGATGGGTTCTCATGGTTCTCATGGGGAGGACTGCTCTCATATGAACCGAATCCTAACATATTAACACCTAATATATTTTTAAATATTATACTAAGTAGTTTAGGAAAGTGTAATGTTTAATATGGAAGTACAGAAGACACATAAGTTCTGTCTTTCTTGGTTTAAGTTGGATGATTTACATAATTTAGGCTCTATTTGATACGACTATATCTTTCTGATCTGTTTTGATCTAATTTGAATGCACTGATCTGATTTGAATGACTCTAAACTGATCTGATCTGATTTAAATGTGTTGAAAATTTAACTCAGTATCGACGAATAAATATCAAGAAATGGACTAAATTCATTTATCATTATTTGCACAATTCTGAACTGATCTGATCTGATTTGAATAACTTTGAATTTTTCTGATTATATATATTGTTTTTTAAATGGGATATTATCTATAGTACCCCTGAACTTCCCGCTTTTATCTAGTGTACCCCCGAACTTTCCGCCTTGTCCAATCTACCCCTAAACTTTGCGCTTACTCTAATTGCACCCAGATTTTCATTTTTTCACTAATACCACACCAGCCCACTAACGCCATCAGCCACTCTCCATTAACAATAAAAATTGAAAACCTCTAACCCACAAACCACCCCTTCCCCTTTTCTCTCTCCTCACCCAACTTCATCTTCTCCACCATCAAGATCTTCCACATGAAAGGAATAAGCGGTATATTTATCATCATCTCTTTGCATCAATCCTCTCTCCCCACCCAACTCATCCACCACCATTTCGAAATTTCAAAAAACATTTATGAAAAACCTAACGATATCAAGGAACAAGAACTTACCACATATTTATTTGGACAATGATAGAGGTCTACAATGTAGACACCCAAAAGTGTCTACAATCAGAAATAATTTTACTACTATCAAAATTTTACTACTCACACAATTAAATTTACTACCTGAATTTTTCATTACAATCAATTTTATTACTCTGATCTGAATTTTACTACTACTAACTCAATTTTACATTGTAGACAAATTAATTGCGTCTACACTGTAGACCTCTAGCAATTTGGTTTTTAAATAGAGGCATGAAATTGAAGAAGATTCGAATGAGAAAAGACGGTATTATGAATGCTGACACTAAAGTTGCTTGATCTATCTCTCCTTGTGATAATTGACCATGTATGTTTACCCCATTTCCTTCTAATAATTATAATCTCCTAATCATATCACATAATAAGTTTTCATCCATTGTTATCGTATGGATGAGAAAGAAGAGAGAGAGAGAGAACGAGGGGAAAATAAAGTTTGTAATGGTGGTGGAATTGGGTGAGGAGAGAGGAAATCAAAGGGATGAGAGTGAGTTAGGGAGGTTTTGGGTGAGGAGAGAGAAAGAATGGGGAGAGAATTAACGGTGTTAGAGTGTAGTTAGTAAAAAAATGAAAAACTGGGTGCAATTAGAGTAAGCGTAAAGTCCAGAGGTAGATTGGGCAACGCGGAAAGTTCGGGGTACAATGAATAAACGCGGAAAGTTCAAGGGTAACATGGATAATATCCCTTTTTTAAATCTTATCAAATAAAGCCTTAATTACCTACTATTAGATGCAGGATTTGGAAGATGATTGTATGGTTTACCCCTTTCATGTACGGATTCGAAGTCAAATTTTCTGGATTGAGTTTCCTCGATGTTGTTGATTACGTTGTTGTAATTGCCTTTTTCGTTGATTCGGGATACTACGACATAATCAATATATATCGTGATTTAAGAGCAAATTACTTTGATCGTGCTACCATTATCCGAAATGTGTTTAGTTGGCATATCCTGAAAGTCGTTTCACTTGTCCCCTCCTTTTTGCTAAGGAAGGTTCATTTCTCAGTACTTGCTGTAAAAATCATTGCTCTAATATGTCTCGTCCACACTGGCAAATTTTTGGAGGTGTTATGGGGGTACGAGTTAGTACATTTTAGACGTATATTTGGGTTTGATTAAGTGACGCATAAGCTAATTTATAAATTAATGTCTGTGTGGAAAGTCCTCCTCTTGGTCCATGTATTCGGTTGCACCGAGTATTTTCTCGGGTCATTATTTTCTGGGAATACATGGTTGGACCCTGAAGGTGATGAGGCCAAACAAGGAATGAAACCCAAACCCAAGTCATTTAACTATGTTGAGTCCATCTAAATGGCAGTAACGAGCTTTTCTGCTGTTGGCTATGGAGATCTTCATCGTCAATGCGTTAGAGATGAGTTTTTCCATTGGGTTTCAGCTTATTGGTATGGTGGGCGCAGCGTATATAATGCAAAGAGTCACCAATTTAATTTTTGGCGACGACACCGTACGTTTCTCCGTTTATCTCAAGTTTGAATTTAAAAAGGGTTTGGTTTTAATTTAAGTATGTTAATCGATTAAATCTTGACAGACAAACAAAATCAAAGCTATGTGAAAATTCGTAAAATCCAGAAACATCAATTTAGATCTGTGCAACAAAATATATGGTTACCTATCCGAAGTTAATGATCCTGCTAATTGGAGGGTTCCGTACGTGATGTTGGATAATCTTCCAAAACAATTTTAGACAGAATTTAACCAAAATCTATTCCTAGAAGCAGTAAAAAAAACTCGGCTCTGTTTAGAAGTGTTTCAGATAACACAATCTTAATGATGGTATAAGTTGTACTATTTGTATGAATTACATTTTTTTTGTTTATTTCAATAAATCTAAATATACGTAAATATATAAATGATTAGTTTTAAACCCGTGCGTTGCACGGTTCAAATATTATATCGTACTTAATGATTTTTAGATTTTCCATCAATTATGTTATCACTTTAATGATAATTAATAATCATGTTCGTTTATTGATACTAAATTGCTATTGCATAGTATAATAGTCCAATATGGCCTTGTCTATGCTCGTTTTGTTCCTTCAAAAGTCATGCTAAAACTGTTTTATGACTCTAGTAAAAGTATAAATTAATCGTTTTTTACTGTTAATTAACTAATGCATATAGAGTACATATGTATATATGGAACTCATTTTCTAATACATTTCTGATAAACTAGAATTAGGGTTGTGAATGATAGTTGTGTTGTCTTTTCTTATTGATGAGGGGTGAACTACTATTTATATCGTTACATAACTTGTACCGTAAGGAGGAGATCTACTCCTATTATTCCATAATACTATTCCTACCATAGTCTAGATATTCACTAATCATATTACTAATACAATATAGGAATACTTCCATAATCCTCTAACACCCCCCCTCAAACTCATGGTAACTTTGCAAATGTTTCATGGGTGTGAAAATTACAATAATTGTGTAAAAAAAACAGTATTTGTAGTAGCTTGACTGATCCGCAATCCTCGTTCATTTGTTCAGTATAGTTTGAGACGGTTTAGTGGACACCGAAAAAACCAAATAGTTTGCTTGTCACGGTTTAATGGACACCGAAAAACCAAGTAGTTTGTTTGTCACAGTTTGATAAACACCGAAAAACCAAATTTGTAATTCAGTTTGGATGGAACTGAAGAAACCAACCACCAATTCGGTTTGATGGTACCAAAAAACCTAATTTGTTTGTAGTTTGTCAAGGGTCGAAATTGGTTCGACCAAGTTTAGTTTGTCATGAAAGAGTCGAAATTGGTTCGACAATATTCGTGAGAGGGTCGAAAATCGTACGACCGAATAGTAGTAGTAAAGACTGAACGTAATAAACAAGGGATTTTGTGGGTCATGTGTTTAGAACAAAGGGGATATACGTGGAGTTGGGATTAAGGTTTGTTTTATTATGTATATAGGAATTTTGGTAGACATACCATACTTAGGGACGCAGGGTAGAAAGTAAATTTGTAGGTAAAGAAAAAGTTTGTACGTAAAGGGCTAATTAAGGAGTTTGACCGTTAAGAAATCCCGCCGGTGGAGCGATTTTGCAGAGTCCTCTAGGAAAGAGACTCTGATACCATGATAAATTATAATTAGGGTTGTGAAAGATCATTGTGTTGTTTCATTATTAATGAGGGGTGAACATCTATTTATATTATCGTTACAATAGCTTGTACCGTAAGGCGGAGATCTACTCCCATTATTGCATAATACTATTCCTACCATAGTCTAGATATTCCCTAATCATATTCCTAATACAATATAGGAATACTTTCATAATCCTCTAACAATTTCAAATTAACTTTTTTTTTTTTTGGTTTGGTTGGATATGAGAAAGAGAGTATATATGATAAGTTGTACTATTAAATTAGCTCTCAGGACATAAAAACACTAACAAATCAAATGTTTTCAAACCCCTCTATTAATCTCATCTTATGGAGTGTTGCAATCATCACCGTATAGCTAGGATCAGAATTCATCAATATTGAACCAAAACTTAGAACTCCGATCCCTTCGATCGATCGAGTTTAAAAACAAACAATGGTGAGCAAAAAGATATGTATAATTCTCTCCTCCCTCTCCCCTCTCATTCTCTACACGGTATCAGAGCAGTCGATCCTTCGACGCGCTCATCAAAGTCTTTCACCTTATTGTCTTCCATTTTTCTAATCTTTGAAAGGTCCAATTGGCCGTCGATCTTGTGACTTTGACCCTTAAATTGTTGTTCTATTGTGAATACGATTTTCTTTCTCATTCCCCTTTGATATTTCATTCTCGTCTGATCTTACGTTTTCTTATTCTAAAATAAATTCTTCTTACCAATTTGTGTTCTAATCTTTCATCCCCATTGCTCTTCGATCTCTTCTCTTTCCTTATCTCACAAATGATTTCTACCTTTCTCTTGACACTAATGATTTGCCTATTCTTGCTCTTGTTCTAATCTCTTTTCCTTCTCATTTTTTTGCCCTCCACGGCATTACTCAACCCCTCATTTATTATTTTTTTTTTCTCTTTTTCCAACTCCCCTACCTACGGACACATCGTGTACCTTCTTCTCTTCGATCAAAGTGGATGAAGATAGGAAGAAAAAAAAAACGAAAACATGCATACAAGGAGTTAACGAAATACACATAAGGAAGGATTAAAGTGGGTGAAGATAGGGAAAAAAAAAAAAATGAAAGCTTACACTAAATATGGCAATTATGCAACATGTGCTTTCCATCATATGATTACACTAAACTCGAATTTTCTGTCAGTATTAAAGTTAGATGGTAAGTTTTGAATGTTTAATAGGACAATTCCATTATTATAGTAATTCTTAAGATTAATGCACATATTAGTAATTCCTAAGATTAATGCAATTCTTTTCCTAAACTCACAAACTCAAAAGATTTCAAAGCTCTAAGAAAATTAGAAATGATCTGGACATATTCAATGCTCATGAAAAAAGCTTCGTTTATATATATACTAGTTTAAAGCCCGTGAGTTGCACGGTGACATTAACATTATTTTATATTATATAGACACTTTCCATTACCGAAATCATTATAATTATTGTAGTTAAATAATTTTTTTAAGGTAATAACGAAATAATAAAGTTGCCATTTATCTAGAACTATTGATTAATTCATTTTTTTAAGTTCTCACATTGTATACTTAATGTTTTAGCTAATTAATTAACTTTTTTCACAAAACGATTTACTTCCATTACTTATTTTAACCAACCTTTATCGTTTTACATGTTTATGTCTCATGACAAAAATATAAAGATGTCAATACTAAACAAAACTGAACACAAACTGTTCAAGATATATACATTTATTTCACATCAACAAACCTAAATACAAATTGACAGATGTTGTGCTATAGTGGTTAAGATAGAGGTACCGAATACAATAAGTTTCAGTTTCAAATCTGTTCCCTATATTGTATACCAATTTCTAAGCTTATTACACTTGATTTTAGTAAGATTTTGTATGATTCAACTTATTCTTTTTAACATATTCGTATCACGAGAGTAAGATGTTGTAACTATAATGAATCTAGTAAAAAAATTGATTCCAAAAGAATTTATATTAGTTCAAATCTAATAAGTTTAGTGCAAGTTTAATAAATTTAAATAAATCAAAATAACTTTATATTACAACTTACGAAACCGAAGCAAAAAAATATATTATCTTAATTGTATGTTTCTTTTAAGTCATCTTATATTTTGTTATGTTGAATCCATGACTCAAATTAAAGATTATATATTAGTTATTTTAAATCTTATAATTGCAATAATGCTTGCACGTTGTACATTACAAATTCTTAAGATGAAAAGTTATGATTCGTACCAATGATTTTGCTTATGTGGCCATGTTTCAAACTACCTAACAATAAAAGGTAATTCTAAGTTTGTGATAAACGGTTTTATGACTGCCGGATTATATATAATTGCATTTTGCGAATGTTTGATGATCAAGAATTTACTTATAGTTATTATTCAATTAAAGATCTTATAATATCATTTTCAATATTATGGCTTGAGGACCTGCCTAGACCTCCATAAAAATACCTATAATTGTTTGTATCTTCAATAGATAAACTATATTTATAAATAGAATATTATATTTTCTAGGACTATGTATTAAATTTTTCAAAATTCAAGTTTACATTAAGGTAGCTGACCAAATAATTTTCGTTTGATAGTATGTGTTTTAGAGCAAATAGATCTATACATTATGTAAACAAATTTGATTGCTCTCATAGAAATAAGTACATCGAAGGAATGACCTTGTATGATACAATTCAACTAATTTTGCAACATATAAATACCAAAGCATATCACCTAAATTAAGCTATTTTTTAACTAATTTAGATCAATTGACATATGAACTGTTCAACATCTAATGCCTCAGCTAAACAAACTAAAACAGTCATACATTTCTAAAAGGAGGGAGTATCCTATCTTTTTAAAATTAGAAAAAAAAAAGCTTATAGAATAGCGCATATTTAGAGAAACCCAGTGACTTTACTCATAGTTATTAAAAGTTGGAAATTCACTTGAGTAAGTTGAATTGCTACCCACCTAAAAATATAAAGCAAAAAATTACAAAGCTATAATAATATTATCAAAGAAGACACCTCACTAGATGAATATAACTTTAAGTGTGCAAATCTGATAGTTTTTTGCGAAATCAATAGTCAATGCCCTAGCTCGCAAAATGAAATCGTTTTATATTATTGAAAGGATGGGGTATCCTATCTTTTTATGATTACAGTAAATTTGGAATATATAAAATTTGGAATATAATGCAATCTTTTCATTACTCATGATAAATTTTTTTGTATTATCTTACCATTTCACGACTACAATATACTTTCTTAGAAATATTATCTTCCATAACTTATAAATGGATTTTTTTATAAGCCAATCGAATTTTTATTCACTTGAAAATGAAATAAAATTTCAATGTCTCTAGATGTATTGAAAACTTAAAGTTATATGCAGAAAATATCGGATTCATTAAAAAATACAAACACTACATTTATTCGTAGTTTGTGGTCAATCTTTTATATATATACTAAAACATAGATTACAAAAAAAAAAAAAAAAAAAAAAAAAAAAAAAAAAAGAGAATAGTATTATAGAATAACACATATATTAAAGCGAGTAAATATTTACCTTTACTCGTAGTTATTACTATTGGGGAGTTCACATGAATAAGTTGAAAGTTCTTTTGTATTATCTTACCATTTCGTGATTAATTGTCATATACTTCCTTCGATCTTTTTATAATTTTCTGTTTTGTTTGTTGCTTTTGACTATCCATGTTGGGGCCACTTCTACCCTAAATGAACTTAAACGGACTTTTTATTCACTTAAAATTGTATTAACATTTCATTCATTGTAGACGCATTTAAAAAAAAAAAAAAATATATATATATATATATATATATATATATATATATATATATATATATATATATATATATATATATATATATATATTTGGTTCTTATATTTTACCAAAATGTAGAAAATGTCGTATGGTTTTCTCTTATATCAAAATGTAGGTTTGACTTATTATCTTACCATAACTTAAAAAAAAAACTTTTATATATACTGATGGATTTTTTCAAAAATACCATAAACCTACATATGGTATACTACATTTCCATAAGTAAATTATATGAATTTTTATACATGATTACCATAAACTCATATATGGTATAACAACAATTCCATAACATAAATTAATTCCTTATTCACCAGAAGTTCTAAGAAAATTTGGAAGGCTCTAGACCTCTTCAATGCCCACGAAAAAAGTTTCGTTTATAAATATATTAAGATATATATAATATTGATTGATTGCCTAATTTTTTTTATTTGTTTGTTTAAAGGTTCAAGAAATGAAGCTGCAAACTTTTGCAATGAAGGATTGTGTGATACTTCAAGGCGAATATCCTCGGACGTTATACATCCCACTACAAGGAACCATAGCAAGGGATTCAGAACGTTCTGTTTCTTTAATGATATGTGAAAATTGCGGAGTGCTTTCATATCAATCTCAACTGTACACGATCATTGCTAGAACACCGACAACTATCTTGCGTTTAGACCGAAGTATGTTATTCAATTGCTCAAGTTTAACCGGATAGACGGTGGTCAGATCTTAAGGAATGTGATGGAGGTTAGTGTATGAATTTCTTACTTCAAAATATTGTTCTTTAATGTTGTCGTGATGATTAATTGTGTTAGGCTATTGTGGTCAATGTTGATTAATTAGCACAGGATCTAGAGCTTCTACGAGAATAGAGGTTGAGATTAATTTCGAAGAAGTTGAAGAGAAAATTAAGTATGACACAGTGGACATTTCATTCGACGTGACATATGATGTCGATCAAGTGTCCCCAAATCTAATGCGACATTTGATTAATGAAGGGTTAGATGTTAACGAGCCAATTCATTTTAGTGACAGAGCTGAAATGGTAATTGATGTAATTTTTTGTTTTATTACATAAAATTGTAAGTAATACAGAGTATTTCCTCCGATTTAAAGAGGTTTTCCTCTTTCTATTTGCAGTTTTGATGTACCATGTTGAGAGCTACTTTTATATCAAATGAATCATTCATTTATCACAAAAATTAGTACATATAATTTATTTTGGAATGCATTCTACCAACTCCATTTGTAACTACGACAAATGGATCTTCCATTTAGTCTACAAGTAGTCCCTAACATGACAACTTAAAACTGTAAAAAGAAAGAGGAAAATCTCTTTGAATCGGAGGGAGTATGTCTTGAACTTGATATTAAATGATTTTTCTTGTTGTAACTAGCATCGTGCCGCGTAGGAAGACCGAGAAGATGGTATTAAATTGCTGCTCCAATTTAAAGCTGACCCGAACAAAACAGGTTTGTTTATTATTCTAGCTCATTAAATTTTGATTGCATCCAAGAAGAATTGTTTTTTCCTAAACAGATTCAGTTGATAATTCTCTACTTTGGTGCGCCATACATGAAACCAAAAGTAGACCTGCAATTGAGCTTTTATTGGATGCAAGAGCCACTATCCCATCACAGCGAGTCGCACGTTATTATTTAGAGGCAACGACAGAGAATAATCTAAAGGAGATCAGATTTATTTGCGAATGTGGTGGAGATATAAATGTCAAGGTTGGGGATGGTTGAACACATCTTCAATTAGCAATACATTTGGGGAAAGCTAAAGTCGTACAACTTCTATTGGAGCTCAATGCAGATGGGAATGTAAGAGATCCCGATGGATACACAGCTAAGGCCTTAGCCGCACCTCATGATGCTGAAGTTATAATCATGAGAGCACTTCAAAAATTTGGGTTTTATTGACTCTTCTGTCTGCCTATTCCCGTACCTGCGGAAGGTGACTTGTAATCAACAAGAAAGAGATGGTATATATATATATATATATCATCAACATGATGCAATTGATTTTATAGTTACCGCACACTTTGTTTTATAGGCTTATTTTGTAAACCGTTAGATCTAACCAAATTGATGGTTAAGATTGGTTCCTAAAGTTCCTATATACTTAAGTTCCTATATGAACCTAAATCTATATATATATATTTTATATAAAGGTAAGAACATGTAAGCAAAACCGTACCAGATTAAGTAATCTTCCTAGCCAGGTAGACCTGGCAAACGGGTGATTCGGGTCGGGTCACCTTTTGGGTCGTATATTTCGGGTCAATTTAGGTTCGGGTCGAGTTCGATTTGGGTCGGGTCTATTTCAGGTGTATCAACTACGGGTCAAATCCAAATTGGAACTTTATGTCGCCCATGTTTTATTATTGTCGCCAAAATTTTTTACAAAAAGGTTTTTCAAATATACCCTTAGATTTTATAATTTTGAGTTACTCCGTATCATAGTGCTCAGCAATGGCATCACTCAAGTACTCAACCCCCCCTCCACCACCATCATCAATGGTCACCACCACCACAATTTTTTAACATCAACGTCACAACAATCGTATAATTGATGTAGAAAACCCCTTTATTTTCAGAATCCACAATTTCCAACAATAAAAAGAGTTAAAATCATTCCACTTGAACAAAATCTCCATAAAGTCGCGACTAGACGTCTGCTCCATGAAGGCAGATATCTGTGTGTGAGTAGTGTTGATTGGTGAAAATTTGAGTTTTATCGTATGGTGGTCAGCGTCGCATGGTGGTTAGCAAAGTGGCTGGCTTTGCAAGGTAGCAGATGACGGCTATGGTCGTCGACATGCTAAAGTACCAGTTGGCTATGGTCATTGACTTGCTAAAGTACCAATTGGCTTTTAGTTGGTTGTGGTTTATTAATGTTGATATGGAATAAAGAGTTGGATTTCTAAAAGAATGGCAACGAGAAGAGATGTTGAGATTAGAGATAGATCATGAGAATAACTAGAGCGTTCAAAGGGAATTTTGGGAATATGGCGGGAGATAGTAGTAATATCATGGATTAATGCGTAACGAGCAACACCTCTCTTTCAAAATGTCCAAATTTTATCATAATGTCAAACCTCTTGAAAATTTGACTCATAATACCTTAAATTGGAATTTTATTGGTAATCTGAGTAATTAAAGATGTGATATAGCTAACAAGTCGTCTTTGTTCAAACGATTCTTTTAAATTTCTGATTTTTTGGGTCTGGGTCATCGGGTTTGTTCGGGTCGGGTCAATATTGGGTCAAATAGTATTCGTGTCATTTTCGGGTTCAGGTCGGGTCATTTCGTGTTTCGGGTTGAATGTAGTTTAGAAATTCGGGTTAAGTTCGGATGTTCGGTCAAGTAATTCGGGTCTGGCTCAGTTTTTCCAGTCACCTAATCAATCAGACGACAAAATACAAGAGAGGGGGTAAGGAGGTGGTAGGGGTATATCCTGAGTATGTAGGATGTTTTGACCCCAATTAGCCAGTCAGTCAGCCGCTTGGTTAGCTTCTCGAAAAATATGCGAAATGGTGAAACGTCGAAAATTTTGTAGAAGTTGGGTTGCATCTCGGATGAGAGTGTTGATGATCCACGGGCAGCGAAATGTACCCTAGATACAGTTGATGACAATTAAACTGCCTCCTTCAAAGTGCAAATCTTCAACATTAATCCGGTGGGCGGCAAGTCGACCATTCCGTAAAGTCGTCGCTTCAGCAACAAGAATTGGGCAGATTCCAAAATTCGTAGAGGAGATATAAACAGGCCCACCGTAACTATCACGAATGATGAATCTGGTGGCCGCATGTACAGGGATCAGCGAACCATTAAAGTTTAAGTTAAAGGCATGAGCTGGGGGTCGTTGCCACGGCTTTTGGCGGCCAATATGTTGATGTCTATTCGTTCCGGGGTGTGATGGAGAGGTCGTCAGTTGTGGCTGGGGGGTTGTTGATGATTGACCGCATCGATCGCGACTCTGCTTTGCCATTCTTCATATATTGATCTACTTTTAAACACAACCGTTAGAATATTAAAAGGTAATGAGCGAAAAATAGTGGCATTCCGACCTTTCCACATGAACAAGAGTATATAGATCAGACGGTGAGATTGACTCTTCGAGAAATTGGCATGGTTGGAAAACAGTGAATCAATGGTAGAGTTTGCTAGGCGAAGGCCTAGCCAAGCACAAATCGTGGGGTGGGCTCAAAATTTTTTAACCTGTCATTGTAAGAAATGGTGGTCATCAGTTTCATTAGCTTGTAGACATAAGACGCAGATAGGGGAAATGTTGTGGATGCGATGTGTCAGACGCTGCCGGGAAGGCAGCCCCTGACCAAGAAATTACCAAAGAAAAAGCAGAAGTTTCGGTGGAATAACGAGATTCCAGATCAATTTAAAAGTCCAATGCTCCGCAGCGGGTAAATCGTGAGCTATCCACGTAGCTGATTTAACTATGAAATCACCAGTGGAAGAGGCTCCCCAACAAAATGTTAGAACCTAAGGTGGTTTAGACACTCTAAACAACACTTAATAACTCAATTAAGTTAAACCTTAGGTGGGGATCGATTTGCATGTTACTAAAAACAACTAAAAAACGGAGTTTAAAGATCGTATACCTTGTTTTGGCTCTAGGTTGTGCTCTCCTTTACTAAGGAGTGTCTTGAGCTGCTTAACAAGGATGATCCTCCTTCCAAACTTCAATTCTTGAGCTCTTCTAATCTCCCATGGTACGTACCAAAGGATTCACGAGAAAACCGAGTTATTATGTACTAGTAATAACTCGGTTTACCCCAAAAACAAACTAGTCCTAATCCCTAACAATTAGGATCAATTAGGATGAAGTAGTTTTGTGTTTAGATATGTTTTTGAGCTACATGCAAAGCTCAAAAAGCTTGGTGGCTATGGTGAAGTGTACGGCCAAGTAGAGAAAGAAAAGAAGATGATCTTTTCTTTCCTTTTTTGTGTGTGTTTTGTGTGAAAAAATGATTAGTTGTACATAGTCTAATCATGGTTAGACTATATATAGTGGTGGGTTAAATTAGTGAATCAAATTTACTAATTTGCCCCCACTTAAATTAACCAACCTTTAAGGTATAGTAAGGTTAATTTAGTCATTTCATAACTTAACTAATTAAGTTACAATTAACTATTATATATTGATATAATAATTATTTCTAATCATATTTCAGCTAATAATTACAACTCTTGTAATTAATTCTAGCTAAATTTGTCACGACTGACAAATCACAACAACACCGTACAATTACTAATCTCGAATTTAGTAATTTAAACACTGAAAAATTTCAATTTTATCAGTCGGTTTATTATCATATAATTAATAATATAATAAACTCTTTGGCCAGATACTAAACACATTGCCAGTTAAACATTAACTGGCTGACAGGAGTTCATCACGTTATCCTATATAGGTATGACCGATAGGGACCAGTCGATCTCCGCCGTCTTACGACGACAATAACGTCAAACCCTAGACGGCCAATCGTTATTGATTTACGTTGATCAACTGATAAATTTATCTTATAAACTGATCCCTGTCAATTCCATAATTGAGATTTATTAATCAACGCACTATTGTTGGAGGACACTGCTCCAACACAAAATGCAACAAGGGTGGGCGTAGAGGGAATGGGATGCCTGAGATGGCGTGTACTATGAACGAAGGGAGAACGGACGAAAGTTCCATTATATCTCATGCGCCATCCATGATTAAAGAGGAGACGCGGAGGGAGAGGTCTAAAGAAGTTTCAGGAAGTTGTAACGTATGTTGCAGGTTTTGTAAAAAGCACTCATTATTAGTCTAAAAGGAGATAAATGTGTCATCCCCAACCTTCCAACGAATTCCTTTACGCAGAATTTCACGCGATTGGAGGATATGACGTCAGATCCACAAGTTAGACGATTTAGGCTTATATCCCAAAACGGCTGACCCTTAAGATACTGTTGATGAATTTGAGATACCCATATGTTAGAGGGTTGGGTGAGTACTTTCCAGCCTAATTTAGCTATCATAGCGTAGTTAAAATGGAGCCATGCGTCGTAAACCCTAACCTCCCATGATTTTTTTTGCCAACAAATTTTATCTCATGCAATTTTTGGGTAGTCCTTTATTTTTGTGTCAGAAGATTTCCGGAAGAAATCATGGTGAAACCTATCCAGCGCCAACAAGAGCGTTTAGGTAGCATTGTTGTAGCCATAGCAAAGTTTGGTATGGATTCCAAGTTAGTTTGAATGAGGGTCGTACGCCCACCCTTAGATAAGAAAGAGCTGGACCAGGATTTAAACCGACCGTCAGTTTTCCAATGATGGAAGTGAAATCACCCTTTTGAAGATGAGGTCCATTGAAGAGACCGCCAAGCTATCAACCCAGGACATGTTTGGGTTCACAATTTTATCATACTGATATCAAATGGAAATGAGATTTAATTGGAAATTATACTCTTCAATAGTAAGACCTCAATTTTTGGTCTCAAAAAATTATTTCTTTATTATTAATTGGGGCCCAAATAATATAAAATGAATTCTAATTTCTAGTTGACTCCACATAATTATTTCTCGAGACTTTTGAAACGGTCTCTATTTTCAGAGACCGTCTCAATTTTTGAGACTCTTCCTCTTGATCTACATCGGATCTCTATTTTGAGACTCATTTTATCTTTTTTGAGACTTGTTTGAAACCCCCCCCCCAACGGAGATGTCTAACAAACACAAAAACGAAGCAAAAAGTAGTTTTTTTTTTTTTTTTCCTATAACGTGGCATGGCGTGGTGTGGAATGCCTCCTCGGAATGTTCAGAACGTTGCCCTCATGAGTCATGTTTATGGTTCTATTTTTCCTGTATCACTTGAGAGAGTTTTCGATGTCGATCACAAACCGGTACTTGACATCCTTATTTATGAGCCTTTCAATAGCTTCATTTGCATACTGAATAGGAACGACTTCCACCTTCGGATATATTTTGTGGGCAGCACAGAACTCCAACATTTCTTGAGTAACTTTGGTACCACCAGTTAAGCTACCAGAGAAAGTTTTCATGCCTGTAAGAAGTCACACGCACACTGTCAGGTTGAGTAAGATGACAGTGACGATCATCAAGTATTTGTTCCGATTAGAGGAAGGTGCAGACATACCCATTGAAAGGCTAGCAGGACTGAATTTTACTTCTGAAGGGAAGCCTACTAGAACATAAGCGCCAAATGTCTTCAGCAGCCACAGGTATGGCTCAAATGAGTGATCTCCGGATGCAGTGTCTACTATAAAGTCCAATGTGTTGGCAAGGGACTGCAGCAAACATTCAACTATCAGAAAATGCCAGTCTGAAAGGATATCGATGTAAAACCAGTAGGAGTTCAAGAATATTAAACCTTCATCTGCTGTTCATCAGATGAAAGAACAAAATTGTCTGCACCGAGTACACCTAAGGCTTCGTCTTTCTTTGACATGCTTGTGCTAAATACTGTGACTTTTAGTCCGAAAGCCTTTCCAAATAATACAGCCATATGTCCAAGGCCGCCGAGGCCAATCACCCCAAGACTCTTACCGGGCTGGTTCATATTATGGCGCATCATGGGAGAGTAAACAGTAATCCCAGCACATAATAAAGGTGCTGCTAAATGTGAGGGGAGATTTTCAGGGATCTTGTAACAATACCTGAAATTCATTCCCAAAAGAATTTGTGTTCAGAGTAATGCAGTAACAGAGATTGGAGTTGAGAATAGACATTTCGAGGCTGGTTCACAAAGAAGTTCAGAACTTCCATGTTTTTTTTTTTTTTTTTTTTTTTTTTTTTTGAAAGGAACTTCCATGTTATAAATTCTGAAAGTTATTGGTACTGTAAACTGTGATTTATTACAAGGTCCTATGTCGAACCCATTTATTTAAAGACCCTATTTTTTTATCTTGTTTTGACAGAGGGTCCAGTAGATGTTTCATTCAAAGAAAAATCATATATTATTGATCTGTATACTGTATAGGCTTAAAATGTATCATTGATTACTTTGCTTGTTCCACAAAAAGAGGTTAAATAAAAACTGACCAAAATTTCCAACACCAGAAGGAGATAAGAATGCTCCCCTGCTGCAAAAGCCTAATTATATTCTACAAAAGGGAGTCATGAATAGCTCAATATAACACACATTTGCTATTATATTGCTAATACTTCCATTCAAACCATTGTGGTTATATCATTTAAATTTTAAGTTCATGTGCGTGGCACCCCGAGAAATGAATCGTTCAGATATTAAACCACTATCAGCACTCCAAAAAAGATCTCTTCTTTTTCAGTATAGTAGTAGCGGAAGTTCTAGAAGTTTACCCTGGAGTAACAATAGCCGTTGTCTTCTACTCTGGTTCATATTAATGGAATCTAGCTTTGTGCTTCTAATTTTAGGGAGGGTTTTTATCACTCTAGTGAGGATTCTATCCAACATTACTATCAGCTGATCCAGAAGGCAGAATTTTTAAGACCAACAAAATTATTGTCTTTGATATGGGAGGAACATAAGCATCATGCATCAATTGCATACTAGTAAACTACAACATGCAAATTCTACATTAGAATCATGGATTTGCAGTCGATCCTAAAGGCCAAGAGAAAGTAAAAAACACTTTGTCTTGAAACAATGAATATAAATTCAAACACATAACATAACACACACCTTTCATGAACAACAATGGAGCTAGAATAACCTCCTTTTGTGACAGTACCATCTGTATCCACTCCGTTGAAAGTGTAAACTGATCCTTTCACACAACTGATCTCCATCCCCTCATTACAAAACTCACAATCTCGGCAAGAATTTACATACGTTCCCACTCCAACATGATCCCCAACTTTGAAGAGATGAACATCCGACCCAACCTCCTTAACAATTCCAACAATCTCATGCCTAACAACACCAAAAAGTTGAAGACACCCATCAGATGGAAAGACTAATACGAATGCCTATTGAAATGTTATTCCAGGATAACATACATACCCAGGCACAACAGGATACTTGGCGTCTCCATAAAGGTTTCTTGTCCATACTACATCAGCATAACATACCCCACAGTGTGTAATTTTTATGGATATGTCGTCATTTGCAACAGCCCTGGTTACAATAAGCAAAATATCAAACTGTTTCACATCATGATTCTTGAGGCAAAAATCAATAATCTAGCAGAGGAAGGCATAAAATTGACAAAACCCATTAGATAATTCATTCATTGAGACCAAACCAGTACGTACTAATAGAATAAGAGAAATGCATTTTAACTCAATTATACCTTCGGTTAAATTCATACGGTGAAAGAACTCCTGATGGATCCCTGGCTGCCCATCCGTGGCAATTTGTAGGTGTAGTCTCAGAACTCATCTTCAATTTCGTCTGTTCACAGTCAGTCGCTAGTAAATCAGGTGATTCCAACTTCCGTCACTCAATCAAAATTCAAGTCAAGGTAACAATGACTGACAAAATGGTGTTCAAGAACTATATTCTAACTCAAATTCCCTACTCGTAGGATCGAGTATTTTGAAAAAATGTCTGCGCAAATCTCAGTAATTCTGCTCCAAAAAGATTTATCATTATTCTTAAACACAATGTCTGCCCATCCGAGGCAATTTGCAGGTGAAGTCTCAGAACGCATCTTCAGCTTCAGCTAGTCTCTTCAGAGTCAGTAGCTAAAATCAAATGACTCCACTTCACCACTCAATCAAAATTCAAGTTTAAGGTAACAATGATCGACAAAGTGACGAATCTAATTAATCACCAGATACCCTAGTTGTAGAAACATGTGATTTGAACTAAATATGCAGTGCAAATCTCAGTAATTCTACTTTGCAATGATGATCGTTATTATAGCACCATTTACAACTTCCCTATCTACCAAAATCGAGCCCCAAAATAACAGCAAAAATGGTAATTAGCCTATGAGGTGAAAAAACCCTTGTCACAATCACTATGGTATCAAATTGAGAGACATATCAACCCTTTATACTCATAGAAACATACAAGTAAATAAATCAGATCATGCATGAGCAAATAATACAACAAAATACACAAAATCATCGAAACTCAAATCAAAGTTCATAAAAACTTAATCTTTACACAACTACACCAGAATTCGAACCCACTTACAATTCTGCATACTATAATTAAATTCAAGCCCATGAAATTCACCAATAGCAAAACACTAAACTGATCATAATATACAAATTTTCAAATCACATATTAGGCAATTTACCAGAGCCTAACACTACATCACAAGTGAGAAAAACCATTGATTTCGATACGAAGTGGGAACATATTAGGCAATTTACCAGAGCAAAAATCAATAACAATTTGCAGTAAAAAAGGAATAATAGAAGTAAACCTGAGTGATGTTTTTACTGTACTGAGTGAGTTGAGTTTTGGTAAAAGAAGGGTTGTAAGCAAAAAGTATGGAAATTGGAGGGTGATCTCCTTGTATTTATAGGGACATTCTTCTTGAGGGTGACTGACGGGTCGAATATTCAAATATGCGGAGCTCAGTGCTGACATAAACACGAGGATCCCAAAAGTTGTTGCGATATTCGTCTTTTATTTGTAGCGTGACTTTTAATCCACTTTCTAAAGTTGAGACCTGGGGGAGCCCCAGCCGCCCAGATGTTGGTGGGATTTGAAGTTTGGGGTTGCGATCACATTTGTGATCCTTCCTTTTGTACACACCGTTTTGTCACACGTCCTCTTTCCTATGAATTTTTGTTTAACACTCTCGTATGTAGTATATTTTTTGTCAACCACTCCCTAAATTATATTCTCGATTTCTTGGCGAATTAAGTCAAACTTATCGGCTTGACATACCTTTGGCACATGACTTTTGTGATTTCCCTCCCCTTTTGTGATTTCCCTCCTTTTTCCTGCCTGTAGAAAATCACTACATCAGTTCAAGTACTGTAACAGTTGTTAGATCAAGTCAGTTGAAATAGCTGCTAAGTACCTGCTGAAAGACAGGCAGGACTGAATTCTTCGCCTTTCAGAAGCCTACCAGCCAGAACATTAAGTGTCAAGTGTCCAGAGAAGCAGCAGTAGTATGGCTCAAACAGGTGATCTCATGACACAGTGTCGACTATGTAGTCGAATGAGTTAGCAGGAGCCTGGACTGGAGCAAGGGGTTCAAGCATATCACAAATGACGGTCCAAAAGGACAAGGAAATTGAATTTGCAAAATTTCGGATTATGTACCTTAATTTGCTGACACCAGATGCAGGAATAAAAATCTATGCACAGTGTAGATACAAGGCTTCGCATTTATCTGATATGCTTGTGCTAATTCTGCTAAACACCGTGACCTTTAGTCAAAAGCCTTACTGCACAAGTGCAAAATACAGTCTGTCTGAGACTGCCAGGCTAATCACTCTCGAAACTTACCAGGCTGGTTCATATAACAAAGGTGCTGTCAATTTGACAGGTATCTTATAGCAATACCTGCGAATTCAGATACAGGAATTTAAGTTCAGAGTGGATGAACTCGAACAATTTCTGAGACGCCATAAAGGACTATTTCGAAACAAAGTCTGAGAGGCAAGTCTCAGTAATTTCTAATTCAAAAAAGCACACAGTTTCCTTTTGGTAACAAAGGCTATCTAACATCGTCAGGAAAGTCGAAATTTTCAGTGCTAACCTATTCTGATCTCAAGTTGAAGGAATAAAAGACATGGATTGAGTATACAATATACCACACTTAACCCTAATTCAGAAGCCAATTCTACCAGTGTTAGGGGATTCATTTCCTCTATCTAGTCCACCAAACCTGAACTTGGAATTTTTTTTTTAGATGAATACCTGTCCCTTCATTTTTAGATGAATCTATTATGCAGAATTACGATTTTACTGAAGGAACATACCCTCAGCTCAGATGGCACACTCAGCTAGCAAACTGAACTTGCAAAACTTTCGGATTATGTACTTTTTTTTGTTGTTGACGATGAGAAATCGAATGAACAACTTACAAAACTAAGCAGTTGGTTGCTGCTTCCCTCTTTCTATGGACATGATCAGTCTCTGCTTTCTGCTAATCTAAGCCATTACATTACCATACTAACACCTTTTCTTGACGGCATTCTCATGTTAATTGTTCAGGCAAGTGGTAATGTAGACTTCACAAACTGTCCTCCTTATTCACTGATCACAATGAATCCTACCAGCACTGCTGAGCTTGATGATCCCAAATGAGATCCTCAAATGATGCAATAACCAGAAAGATCTTTACATTTACGTAAACAGAGTTCAGATGATCGCTTTCATTCTGGAAGTAACAACAGTAGATTGCAGATCCTCATACAAGACTAAGAAAAAAGCAGGGACATAGGTTTCTTTGTATACACTTCTTGGGAGAATAATGCGCACGCACACATGCCACTAGAAGGCTTCTTTGTATACACTGCTTACTTTTAGATACAGCTGTAACAAGTATACACAAAAATGAAGCAGCAGCCTCTCTAATCTGCAACAAGTCCTATCTTTCTTAGATACAATTTCTTTCTTAGATACATTGTGTAGCCAGTAACCTCGTTCTATGATGTTCACCAAAATGGGCAGTCCAAGACTCGGGATAATAACCTGTTCTCGGAATGTACACCTTGCAGGATGATTCAGGCTAAAAAATACTATTCCTTCCCAGTCGAGCAGTGGTAATATAGCACATTGCACGACAAAGGCACTCTGCCAAGTGTGCGTCCTTCAAGAATCCTCAAAGAGCATTACTACCCAATACAGACAGAAGCCATATGAAACTTGGCTGCAGGTGATTATAGCTAGATGAATACGTATTATCATCTGCTTCGATTCAAACTACAATGTTGTTGGCCCGGATAAGTTTCTGAGCTTCTTCGAGGTCCTTCAAGAACCTATATTCAACCAAAATGGAAGAGTAAAAAAACTGTTCAATAACACATCATAACATCTCTGCTGGTGGAAATACATTCTCAATAAGCCTGACATTTGGAGTGTCAAAATAAAACAGAAAGACTCTGAGAATATGAGGGGAATTATTCAAATTAGAGATGAAACAATGACTATTGCTGGTACGAGCTCTAATGCTGCTCAAATTCTGCATTCACGGACAAAATCATTTCAGTGTCAATAAAGCCTACGAATCCTTCAGGAAAAAGTTTCAGAAGATTGCTACGGTGCTACCTATAAAAGTGGTGGAATTCTATCTGATTGCCAAAGCATTCATTCCTATCCTAGCTATGCAGTGCAGGAAGGATTTCACCTTAAACAAAAGGTGTTGGGCGTTGGCTTTACAAAATTGCAGCCAAGTCCCTCCTCATATTTTTTTTCAACTGTAGCTTTCTTAAAGTAACTTGGCTGAGAATCCTCCATTGGCTAAAAATTTGAAGGACTGGGTGGAGTTTGCAAAGATAACTAAAATGGTTTGCCAGGAAATGCAGCAAAAGCATTGGGAGTATCAGTGGAGGGTTTGCAGTTTGATAGAGACTGCATATCTGGTCTGGTCTGAGTGTAATCAGAGATTATTCTCCGATATAGAGCATGATATTAGTTGAATTGTTCGTCGGATTCAGTTTATCGTCAGTGTCAGAATGCTTGCTTGGTCAGAATGCTTGCTTGGTCCAAGGATTATAAGCATGATGAAATTGTTGATTGTCTCAGTGACTGAGATTAACTGGTTTTCCTTCGTTTCTTTCTTTCCCCGTTGAGGATGAATAGAGTCTACTACTTTCTTGCAAACAAACAACCAAAAAGAGAGGAACAATATTTCTGCTGGTGTAATCATTATCCTCAATTTGAACTTTAATAAATCTACTAGTTCAAGAGAAGTCGGCTCTATTCAAGCCAGCATCAAAGGTGATGTTGAGACTTACATGTATATGCAACAAGGTAAGTCCCACTTGATGAGGGGAAATGTGCAGTAGGAGGAAGGGAATCTGGATAGAGGAGATGGGAGACAATAGAAAGATCCAGTCGCAATATAAAGGAATGAAAACGTTAAGGGAATAAACATATACATCAGATTTTCTCACCAGCATGTTTCTTAGTTAATGAATACTTGTATCTACGTGGCTGACAAAGAGGGGCATAGATGCATAGAGGGACATTTCTTCCACCCAACCCCTATTCACGTCAGCGACTTAACACAACAGAAATCCAAAGTATTTGGAAGTTTGCATTTGACATAACTTGGTCTATGAGTTAGAAAATACCTTTTGGAATTGAGAATAGCTGTGCCTCCCAGAATAAAACGCATCCCAGGATTGCTGGAATTTAACAGAGCAACAGCACGTGATTCCTCATAGGTTGTCCCACCGACAGTAAATATGACAACATCTTGTGGTCTGCATAGAAAACTTATTGCCGTCAGTTAATACCGGCTAGCTTTCAAGTTCATGCATTCTGAATCACGGACAGTCCAATCATGGACAAAAGCTGTCATCTTTTTCTTCATAATCTTTATACTTTTGTATCTAAAGAATGTCGTTGGTTAAAAGATACAAGTTAGTCCAAATCATGGAAAGTTTAGGGCATAATGGCCTACACTATTAGACAACGACTAATTAAGCACAAAATAGTAGGCGACCTGAAAGTAATTTTAATGCCTCGACGACCAACTAAGAATGTTAAAGCTCTGTATCAGCCTTTCAGGTCTTACAAGCAACATCACAAGCAAGTTATAACCAACCGGCCCTCAGACTAATCACAGCAAGACCACATGCTTAGAAAACCAACAATCCACAGTCTTACTTCAAGAAATGAGGGGGGAAATGGCGTGATACTGATCCTAGTACTTGCTAAAGACACTAGCCATAAGCATTCCTGCCCAGTTTTATTTGGCTAAACAGCTTAGGTTGAATCGCAAAACCGATATCCAAGAACTAAACAATAAAATTCACCTGCTCTGTTGAAAGTGATTCCCGACTAATGGGTAGTCAACATCCTTCAACCTCCCCTTGGAAATACTTTCCATAGTCTGAACCACGAGAGGCTGGTGTTGGGTATACACATTCTCAACACCCTACAGCGTTCGAAAGTTCCAATTCTTAAGATAAATCTCAAGCTATAATATATGAAGAAAGTAGCACATTCTCCAATCATACAGAACAAACCTTTAAACCCCGGGCCATGTTACGAGCAATACTGAAGAGATCTCCGTTTCCAAATAAATCTCCTGTACGCTTGTCAATACCTGCTTGCTTCAAGAGAAACTGCACAAGCTGTAACCTCAAAGAAGTTGAGAAACAAGTGCCCGTTAGAATCTGATCAAATTCGAAACAGAAAGAAAACAAGATTGCATCAGAGAAAACATAGTAGAACCAAATTAGTCTAACTGCAGTGATGAAATACAAAAGCTCCTCTGCAAGTAACGTGTTATCTACTTTTGTATCTAAAAGACTACGAATAATGTTTATAAAGGATAATTAATAGATAATAGCACTAACAACATTGAGCACATACATATCAGAACTTTCTACGTGAGCAAATATATATGGAAACTTTACAATAGCAAATAAAAAGAAATTGCACAAACGAAAAGGTTATGCAGGATGAGCATCCATCAGCTGTATTACCCCTGTCTTGTACTTCGCAGATTTTGAGGCAAGCTTGTTGAAAAGTTGCATCAACTCCATAGGACTTTCCTTCTCATAGCGCAAAGCATATAACATAACTAATCGTAAACGATCAATATCAGACACATTATCATTGTTGAGAAGATTTGTCACGGCCTGCATAAGAGAAAGCGTTAAAAAAAGGTAAGATATATCTTCAGCAATCTGTCACCAACATGACATATGGACATATAGCACCATCAATTAGCAAAGGTAGAGCATATGAAGTCTTTCATATCACAAACAGAGTGTTGTTAACGCAAACAAATCAATTTCTCAAGTTTGGGTTATCATGCATCTGAACATGCTGAACAATCATTGAAGATTAATACTATAGCAATATTAAATCAAGCTAGCACAAAAGGGGGTGGAATATAGAACTACTATCTTTTTAGGCAATTGGAATGTCAGCAAAAAGTGAGGCAGAAACAGGTCCCTTGATCCTTCGTAGGTCATGGGCAGTCAAGGAGGAACGCAGTAACAAGGGACAAACACCATCTAGGACGACTGTTAAGAAAAATCACAATAACAAACAACATCTTTGACCCCAGTGCCTTAAAGGCTCCCACCATAAGGCGGGTAGGGGGGGTCGGATGCACGCAAGCCTTACCCCTATTGAAACATAGAGAGGCTGCGCACGGATGACCCAAAATGAAAATTGCTTCAAGAATCGCACTGACTGACTGCTACTTCACAAGATAAGAAGCACAGACAGTTTTATGAGCCATTTTGCTTTATTCCATTATATCCCAAAAACCAAAGAATAATTAGTCTTTGGCTCCATTTTGCTTTATTCCATTATATCCCAAAAAAAAAGTACGATGACCAAGTTTGGGAAATCACAGACATTACTAAGGTACCTAGGATAAGGAGAATAAGAGTTATCTTTATGAATAGAGACAAATCAGACAGCCAGAAAACAGTTCATTTTTTTAGATCCTCTCAGGGCCATTTTTTTTTTTATATCAGAAATCCTATCAGGTTATTGAGCATGCAGATTTGGAGAAACAAACAGTATTGTACCAACTATTTCAGTTATTACTTCCTTGCCTCTAATACCATGCACAATAACTAGAAAACTTTAAGTGATCTCTACTACAATGGTGCACTAGCAATTCAAAAAGTGGCTTTTTAACAACCTCAAATGCTGCTGCTTGGCCCCCATTGCAAGCCAACTCTTGTTCTGTTTGTGAAACTACCATAAGCTTTCTCTCCTCGACAATCTTACTCATTTCTGTCACCAATGTCACATGCTTTGAAACATTTCCGTGCATCCTTCTGTACTCGGGGTAATTGTCAACAAATCTCGCCATGTCCTCTAAGAACCATACATGTGAAATTACAAATGGAAAATTTGTAAGCATATACGCAGCACATAATAACTCTGACATACTGACGTATAATCCATGAATCACAATAAGTACGAAGGATATGAATTTAGCGCACACTAGTCACATTTACCTATTGTCTGGATATTCTGGTTACTCTTTGCAATTTGCTGAAACTCATCCACCATTCGCTTGATATTCATTCCAATGTCTCCAAAGTTCTCATACATATTAGCTTTGAAGAAAGCATCTTGCTCCGAAGACAACACAACTTCCTGAAGAACAAGGTAAAGTTAAAACCCAATGCACTAAAGGCAAACTCACTTAGATTAGGGATTAGGCAATATCACTCTTTTCGCAAAGTAAAGTTATACCAATACACTGACAAAAATACAGAAGCAGATTATAGATGAGACGGCCTTCCATAAGTGGCCTCTCTATATGTTCAGCATAGGGGTAAGGCTTGCATAATATCTGACCTCCCCCCCCCCCCCCCAACATTGCCATAAGCAGGAGCCTATGAAGCAATGGGGTAATGCTCTTGTTGTGTAGATGAGACAGTCTATCACTACAGTGACTAAGGTAAATTCTTTAAGATTTAAGGAAGGTTTCGAAGGCTAAGTTACAAGTCATCCCGAAAATCAAGATTTTGCGTCATCTCAGTTCACTCTGAAGATCTTGCGGGAAAAAATCAAGAGAGAAAATCACCTGCTGATCTTTGGAAAGTTTTCCAACAGTCCTCAAATCAACTTTGTTATTCTGCACACCTAACAACTCATGAACCATTGCCTACAGAAAAGCAATATGTTAGAAAAGCTGCAAATGTTCCTCATTTCACTTATCTACTAGAAATATGAAGAAAAACATGAGACATTAGCAAAAGTATACACAGGTGAGAGATACCAACACAGTGCCAAGGTACCTGATACGTCCATTGATTAAGCAACGGAGTAACTGGATCGTCCCTTCTGTCCAATATGAGCAACAATGTATCCGACCTTCTAAAATCAAAAAGACCACTCTCTTGCTGATACATCAGACTCTGAAATAGAATGCTCTATATCAGTTGCTTCAAGACAAATGGTAATAAAAATACAAATCAGAAAACCTCAAAGCACTCGTTCAGAAGATACGAAGATCAAGATCAAATAAAAGCCCAGTAGAACTACCCAGTAGGTAGATGAAAGTAACTCATGTGAGTCTATAAGGTTTCAAACCTATCCATCCCTCCGTAGATTTATCACCCCTCGTTTCTTCATCCTTTTATAAATCATAAAAAAAGGGATATGCAGATCCCCAATCTCTAGAACATTAATAGTTTAATACTCTAATTAGAGAGCCTGTAGTAAACTTACTGCAGTATCCTGTGCAACTCTTTTCGCAATATCAGATGTTCGCTGGTATCTAATTAGGGGCCGGCGTTTCAGAGCCAAAAAAACTGTTGAAATCCCATCTACTATTCGGTCACAATAGTGCTGCATGGTTGAAGGATCCATCGCCACTGGAAGCATATAGAGGTGATTTGAAAGAATGTTAAGACTGAAATGGCAAGGATCAACAGCGACAAAGTCTGCATAAAATTCCTGCAGCATAGGATTATTGAGATTGTCAACTACTGATACTGCGAAACCACGGTAACATAGTGGTCACATATCATTAAAGAAAACTATTTACTGGCCCTGAGATTTAGCATTACACACAGTAATCCAAGGTCTAGTTTTTCACAGAATATTTGGATGGGGACCTAACGCCGTCAAATGTAATACCAAAGTTAAGCTCTCTCTCTCTCTCTCCCCTTCTCTCTCTAAACCCAAACTTTAACCCCCATTTACTTGAATCAAATTATCAATGAATTTCCTCTCGCCAAATCTGTAAACCAAAACGTTGACTCCCATTTATTTGTGTCAATAAATTCATTGAAGTGAGGGTTAAAGTTTGGTTTAGGAATTCAATATGGTAGGAATAGGATGATCTGAGGGGCTATATATATTATGCAAAGTTAGAAAGGAGTGACTGCAAGAGAGGCTTAGTCCCAAAATGATTCAAGGTTGTCTAACATGAACCTTTGATTATAAATGCAAAACACAAACTATAATAATGATGATGATCACACTATTCCACCAGACCTTATCAGATTGACGATTAAGATACTAAGCAAAATTCAGCTTACGTATTTGATCAAAATATCTAACATACGAACAGAACGTGGTCAATTGACAATTTAACTTATTCGAGTTATCCCCCTTATCACATTGCCCCTGACGTGTTCCTTAAGAATCTTCCGATTCAAAAGTATTTTAAGCCACAAAATGAAACACCACTCAAATGTCACATGATCATTAAGAGTCGGAAAATAATAGCAATAAAATGGAAGAAGGATAATTTAGCACCTGAACTTGCTGCACAGCTTCGTGTTCATCTGAATCTGCTAGGTTGTGAATCTGTGTATCCTTCAATATGTTGGAAAAAACTGTCAAACAAGTGCAAAGAATGATTCAGTCACAACATTAAAAATCAGAATTCTAATGAACTCAACAGAAAGCATATTGAAACTCAGGCAATCACTGAATTAATAAAAAAAACTGTGACTTACAAAGGTGATACTCCCCAAATCTAGGGCTAGCAAGCTGACGCCTCAAATGCTGAACATTTTCTGATGTAGGTCTAAGAAAATAAACAGCTTTTAGATGGGACATAGATTCCTTTGACATGGATATGGAGTCTATCATTTCTACCAAAAACACTTCCTTCTTGAGTAGATCTGACTGACTGTATACGACACTGACAACACTAACCTGCAATAAATTGACAGGTTCAAAACAAAACATATAAAAAATTATTCAATTTCATAGCTCAACTTTTAGCAAAATCAAACACTTGATTGACATTAAAATGTTCATAAAAGCAAGTGCAGCAACCACATAAGCTTAAGAGTAAGAAACAAAGTAGCAAAGTAATTTGGCCATAAGCCCAAAAGAGGGTAAAATACATGACTACATCCCTATCAATATAAAACTTCAACTAGTTGTGAAGTAGACTTTCTGAAGTTTTACATTTCGATGAAATCAACACAGTTATAGTCCGGACGCTGAAGACACTGGAAATAAAGGGTGAAGTAGTGTATAGACATATAAAAGAGATTGAAGCATAGATAGAGATATATTTAGTAAAGTATACAAGTAATGGAGAAATGTACAAAAGGGGTAAATTTAGAAATACTTGCAACTTTGATCTCACTTAAAGAAAAAGGAAGGGGGTGAGAAGGAAGCTGTTCTCTTAAGATCAAATAAATACAAATTGATTTCAGAGCTGGTGATCCCTGTCTAATTGCATAGCCCTTCGTATAAAAACGCATGCCTTTTCTGTTACGGCTGCCCTATTTGGAAGTTCATTAGCTACTGTCTACACATCCAACAACAAATGTTCACCCCAGCCTGGTGTCCCAATTGAGATTCAAGTGGGTTGGCCCGGACTTCTAATACCTCCTAAACTTGAGTCCTCCATTAGCACACATAAGCCTAAACTAAAGGCAATCATAACATTAATCTATTGTCTCACATGACCTGATTAGCAGTCAGCTCCAAGGAAAAAAAATGAATAAATAAAGTGTCCCTGCTTCCTCCATTCTCCCTTCGTGGCCAAGCCAAAACGGCAATCTAACACCTCATGATGCAATTCGTTACTGTCGCCTAAATTAATTCACCAAGATAACCTTAATCTAACACAGAAGTCAAAGACTTCACTCCTGATCACCACACTGCAAATTCAGGATCAAATTACTTCTTAATATAACACACACTCAAACTGTTTCCTTCAAACGAAAGTCCACCCGAAAACTCTGCCACTCCGAATTACAACCAGAAACTTGAAGTCTTCCATCAGAAGTTTAGAAGGCATAAACCTGAACTTTACACTAAGGTGGCGTTTGGAAACAATTATTAGAAAATTTGGACTTCTGGTGATCATGTTAGATATGTGGTATTCAATTACAAATCATATGTTACGGAAAGTATAGAATTTGCAAATGAGGGGGTTTGGGGGTGGTAATTGGGTAAATTTTGGATTTGAAAATGAAATCTCCATTCGCAAACACACTATAAAAGCTATCACAACAATAAGCGCCTACTCTCACTTGAAAGTGAACAGATAAGCAAAGAGATCCAAATAACAGACACTCATCCGGATTTCTCCCTTCCATTAGGTAATTACCTACTTGGTTAAACCTAAGACTGACCAAATGACAACCAAACAACTCGTGCAATTCCATTCAGTCGCCTACAAAGACGGAGCTAAGGCAGGGGCCCCAGCCCCCTCAGATTTTCAGAATATGAAAATAGCACAAACAATAACTTGCCTCAGTGGTAACCTGCTACAATAGTAATTCAAAGAGCTAGGGGGCAGGTTCGAATTCTTGGGCCTCCGTTTTTTCTTTTTCTTTCCCTCATTTTTCTTTTCTTAGGTTTTTTTTTTTAACGGATTTTTTCATCTCTTAGTCAAGTTAGGGGGCAGGTGTTTTATTTAGCTTTGTTTCCTTCTTTTTTTTTTCTTGTTTCTCCTCTCTAAATCAAGGTTATATTACTTAGTAAATTACATTTTCATTGTTTATTTTTTTGTTTTTGTAATTTTTGAGTTTCTTCAAGGTAAATATTTTCGATTTGAGCCCCCCTCAACTTTACCTCCTGGCTCTGTCCCTGGTCGCCTAAAGTAATCCACCAAGAAACTCGTCATCCAACACAGAAGTTAAAGACTCTACTCCTAATAACCACACTGCAAATTCCAAATCAAACACCACCCCCTATACCCATAGCCATAACCATGCACATAGTATCCCATACCCCTCCATAGGCATTTTCGCACAATCACAAAAAGCAATCTAACCAGCAAATTACATCTTATTAGCAATATAGCCTCAACCTCTTCATGCTTCTCGTTGTCATGGCGCATTTCTAGAAATCGATAACCATCCCACCATCCCGTAACCTAACCTTGATTCATCAATCAAACTGAAGCTAACTCACCAGCGAGCTTAATCCGAAGTCTAACACCTCACACCTCAAAATCACGGGGCTACAATGCACCAAACCTAGAATCGTCGGCATCTCGAAAACGAACCACCACACTACAACTTGATCACAGTGCTAATCAAATAACAACATGATCACTATCATTAAATCCTCAATCTCTCTTCTTCCAACTAACAACCTCTCATTCAGTCGTAATCATCACTAACAAAACAATACTCACAAGATCATTAATCACAATTCAATCGTCAATTCATCCGCGACAATCTTCAAAATTCCGCAAACTATCAACGATATACAAATTCATCGATCATAGCATAACATTGAATAGAAATTTCAACTATAAAGTAAAAAAAAAAAAAGGTAAAATGAGGAGATGAAACGTACGGTGACGGAATCGAGGATGAGGACTTTCATGCCGGAGATATCATGGAGCATTTTATTGATGTAATCTCGAACTGCTGTAATTAACACCATCTTCGTCTTATTCTAATCTTCTCCAGTACGTTTCCTTTGATTTTCCCTCAGATCTGCTCTCGTTTGTACAGCTATGTTGGAATAACAATGGCGGAATTTTTTTAATGTTTTGAAATAGGTTTAGGAAGATTGCCGGAGAAACTGTGGAACGTCGACGACGGACGGTGGTCCCAGTTAATTCGAAGGAAGTGGGTAAAGACGATTTTATACGATGGTAAATTGAAGAATACAGGAAACGAATTTTATTTTCTTTATATTAAACACGCGTTATATAATACAACTAAGGGTCCATAGCTCAGTGGTAGAGCATTTGACTGCAGATCAAGAGGTCACCGGCTCGAACCCGGTTGGGCCCTTATTGTAATTTTGTAACCAATCCTCCCTTTAAATTTAACAACTATAGTAAGAGTCTAACAACTCTTGATCCTAAAATATCTTATGTTGGTAGAGGTGAGTAGAGAAGTCGGGAATAAAAGTAAAATTGTTATTTGATCAACAATCTATTAATCTAACTCTTTAAATGTAATCAATCATCGAGTCATGTGGTCCACAACCAATGCAACTCTTTTCGCCCATTGAATGATCCGC